>OZ014506.1:20656413-21925580 GCA_963966075.1 Aphodius sticticus
TTTAATTTATATTAAGTGTGGCATATACATATTTGTACCCGTTTTCGTGATATTTGGAATTTAAAGAAAATGTGTAATAAAGTATACCAATACAGTGCTTTAATATTACACCCTGCATAACATGGTTCTTTTTTAATGATTTTTTTTTGGTAAAGAGAACATAGAAAGGAAAAAAATACTTTTGTTGAATTAAAAAACTGACAGAATTGCTCAAAATAAATTGAAAAGTACATGGAATTACCATTTAGTTACTCAATATGAAAAATTAATATAATTTGAGACAACTAAAAATTAAATAAAAACAAATAATTAAGAGAAACCACAACTAATAACATTTATTAAACTATTTTTTAAACTTGATAAGCATTAACATAAAACTAGTAAAAAACTATAACAATTAAAGATAAAACAACAAGTAGTTATTGATTTGGTAGGTGTTCAAAATGCCCTCCATTTTGTCTTCTACAAGCATTAATCCGATGGGTAAAAGATCTCGAAGTATTTCTTAACATCTCTCTCTTATTTTCTCTGATGTCAGCAAAAACATTTCTTATTCTAATCTTCATATCGTCTTGTGTGGTAGGTGGTGTCTGGTATACTAATTCCTTAACATGACCCCACAAAAAAATCCAACTTATTTAGATCAGGAGATCTTGGCGGCCATAACGTAGGGCCTCCTCTTCCAATCCATTTGTTAGGGTATTGGTTGTTCAAAAATTGTCTTACGTTCAGACTAAAGTGGGGTGGGGCTCCGTCGTGATGGAAAATTAAGTTTTGGCGAATATTAAGCGGCAAATCATCTAAATATTCATGTAGATGGTTGTTAAGAAAATGTAAGTACCTTTGACCATTTACGGAACCCTCAAAAAAGTAAGGCCCTAGCAAATTGGTACCTACTATTCCACCCCATACATTGAGTGACCATCTATGTTGATGGTCCAAAGGCCTGATAACGCGAGGATTTTCTGTTGCATAAAAATGGAAGTTATGTTGGTTAACATACGCATTTTTATGAAACGTAGCTTCATCAGTAAAAAGAACAAAGTCAAAAAAATTTTCTTGTTGTTGAATTTTAGCAGCTGCCCAATTACAAAAATTTAATCTCTTTTCTAAATCGTTTTCGCTCAATTCCTGTACATGTTGCACATGATATGGATGATACTTGTGTCGCCGTATTATTCTGGACACAGATGATTGGGTTATTCCTTGATTTCTTATTTGTCTAGTGCTTGAGTATGGATTTTCTACCACACTAGCAACTACCAGAAATTCATTCTCTTCATGTGTCGCCGCTTTTGTTCTTTTTCTTTTTTTGTAAGTAATAGTACCTGTTGATTCAAAACGTTCCCGAACTCTATTCATTGTTCTTGCATCGGGATGCCGTCTTTCGGGATATCGCTGAGCGTAAATTCTTGAGGCCAGTAGAGCGTTTTTGCCGGCTTCTCCATAGATGTAAATAATATTTATCAGTTCCTCTTTAGTATAATTAAAATTCATCGTTAACAGAGATTACAAATGTTGGTTAGCTATATTAAGTCTGTTGACAGCAATAACTACACGTCTGTTATTTGTTTTTGTTTCCATGACAACGAGGTTAAGTAAATCTAAGCTAACTTAAAATATTAGCGTAAATCTGCTATTTAAATGTATCTTTATAAAAAATAGCATTTTTAACTTTACCAACATTTATAATTTATTTATATTATAACAAAATACATGAAAAAAACTAACTCAATTATACAGGGGGTAATATTAAAGCACTGTATTGGTATACTTTTTTACACATTTTCTTTAAATTCAAAATATCACGAAAACGGGTACAAATATGTATATGCCACACTTAATATAAATTAAAGGCAACTTAATGGGAAATGCAACCAGCAAATAATATACAGGGCGTTCCATTTAAAAAACTCAAGAAAAAGCCATTTGAAAAATATCAAAATTGATTAGGTGCTAGGAACACCCTGTATAGCGCATCAAATTTCTTTGGGCACTATCACCTCCCTATTAGTATTGGTTATTTTCTGACAAAGTTGTAAGAAAATATCTGCAAAAATGACGCTATTACGTAGTTTTCGGAAAAGGCCTGCAACGGCCATTTTTTTAATAAAAAATTGAATATTGCAGAAACTATTAGCTTTACGTCAATATCACCTGATACAATTAGTAAGACAATTTTCTTCGCAATCATAATATGTTATAATATACAGGGCATTCAATTTAAAAAAATTAATTTATTTTCTGCTACGCCTAAATGCAACACCCAGTATAAATGAAAATAATTTTACGTTGTAGAAAATGATATGCCAAACAACTTTTGTATTAAATATTTTTTTCCATCTCTAAAGATAATTGCTATATCTACCGCCGCGACTCTAGTGACTCACCCTGTATATAAAATAAATAAACAGCCTGTAAATTTGTGACTGTAATTTCTGAAACAGCTCAATTATATAAAAGCACAAAAAATATACTGATACAGAAAAGCCAAACTGAAAATTACAACCATCATTATCAAAAATAATAATAATGTGTACCTCATATTTTTTTCGTATTCCCATTTATCTTAACCAGTGGTCTATATATTTTGATAATTAAAATCAGACAACCCTAATCACTAGGTAGTTATTAAAATAACTAATTGCATG
This sequence comes from Aphodius sticticus, assembly GCA_963966075.1. Classification (NCBI taxonomy): domain Eukaryota; kingdom Metazoa; phylum Arthropoda; class Insecta; order Coleoptera; family Scarabaeidae; genus Aphodius; species Aphodius sticticus. The sequence goes on from OZ014506.1 coordinate 20,659,065, forward strand.
TATTGCTTAATTCTGTTTACTTTATCATACGTAGTATGAGAGTTGTTAGCGGAAATATGTCCTTTTGAGTCCCCTCAACATTTTTGACCAAGGTACAAAAAATGTCTGTGTGTATGTGAACCCGCTTTTTGTTGCGACGATTCCGGAGAAACTACTAAAAGTATCGGGACGAAACTTCTTATTTATAAGTTTCATCACCAAACTTAGAGCTGAAAAGCTTTTTGTTCAAAAGGGTCCAATGGAACTGCATGTTTACTCTTAGCATTTTTTAGCGATCTTGCAAATGAGGCGCCATTTCTGTAATTTCGTAAAAATAGTTAAATAATAAATTAAAGTAGAGGAACTTCTAAATAATTTATGTCCATGACATTTTTTGTTTAATAGTTTAGCTGCATGAGCAAATTCTATTTCATCGAGATCGGTCGTGTCTGCATTACTACATTAAGGCCGCCACCGACGGTACTGCGCCGCAGTACGATTTTGTTGGATTCAACGAAATTGGAATGAATCGGTCGAAATTTGACCATGTGTGTGCACGACCGATCAAGTTGAGTCTGCTTGACGTGCAGTTAAAAATTTTTAACTGCAGCAATACGACGCGGTCGGTCGTATGCCCATATTGTGTCTGCGTTGTTGTTATTATTACTATTATTATTGGAACCTATTGTTAATCTTGTAAATTTTGTTCTGTAATTGGTAACTGTTGGGCAAATAAATGAATATTATTATTATTATTGGACCGTCTGAGTCTCTCTGCGACTAAATTGTACGGCGGCGCAGTATCAGCAGATGCTAGTACAATACATCGGTGGGAGGTTTGTTGTGTTCAGGGTTGCCAATTTAGTAGAATTTCTACTAAATCTGATAGAATGAAACATTGATCTGGTGGCCAAATTTTGAGTCTAGTAGATAGTGGAAAATCTGGTAGATTGACATATCTTTTTAGTAGTTTTCTGTTCTGTACCTATATTAGTTTAAGTTATACTTAGCTTATACTAATACTAATATAAGCACATAACTCCTTACTCCTCAACAAATGTGGCCAGTGTTACCAAATCAGTAGATTTTTCACTAGATCGGGGTATCGATTAGAGAGTGTCATAAGTCATAACTCAATAATGTTCTGTTCTATACAATCTTTAATATTTCTATAACAAATATTTTATACTACGTATATACATTATACCGCATTGTAGGATATGCATAGGTGATTATAATGTTGGTAGATTTAGTAGAATTTCTGTAGAGCTAGTTGAGAAAGCTAGACTTTAGTCGCTAGTGGAATTTTGAACAGAGTCGTGTCGATTGTCGTTAAATTTATTGGATAAGATTATATAGGGTTAGTCAAAATTATAGTAACACCTAAATAATTCTCCAACCGTAATAAAATTACAAAAAAATCAAACCAAAGTTCTTTGGGTTTAAACAATCTCGCGTTTAAATATACTTTTAATATTTTTTTATTTATATTTTTTTATTCTAAGATTAATTCTAAGATTCTTTTTTTGGAAAATTTTCCTAATTTGAAGTTCAGGAGTTTTGATTAATTGATTATAACTCAAAAATGATGCGTTTAAAAAAATGATTCCGACAAAAAATATTCTTAGAACTAATCTTAGTATAAAATAAGAAAATTACACGGTGTTCTATTAGAAAAACGAAAGGTTACCAAGTTTCTATAATAAAATAAACCCTATATGTTAATAATTTATTTGGACAATAACTTGTTTAACACAAAAAAAAACGTTTGTTTAAACAAAATTTTAGAATTTTTTTCATCTTCAACACAAACTGTAGCTGCAGCTAACAATAAATCTTCTTCGCTGTCCGCCATTTTACTATACGCTGTCATGGCATAGACTGCCGGATTGGATCGTGTGTAGCCGCTAAAAGTATACTGCGAAATTGTACAACGCCGCAGTACGATTTTGTCGTACTGCGGCGCAGTACCGTCAGTGGCCGGCTTAAAACTAGTTAGCCAGGATTTGACGGATATTTTCATTCTACTGATAGTAGGTAGTGTCAAACACTGATGTTTTGACAATACCTACTGTCAATAGTATCAAAATATCTGTCAAATTCTGGCTAACTAGTTTTATTTTAATGCATACACGACCGATCTCGATCAAATAGAATTTCATGCAGCTAAACTATTAATTTTATATATAGTATGATAAAGTCATGTGCCTGACCATATCAGATTTTTTTAATTTATATACGAACTCTTTTTCAATCACCATGGATTTCCTTGAAACAATACACAGAGCAATTTTTTATCGCAATGTCGCTAATTATTTGATATCAGTGACACTACTGATCATTTGTCAAATAACGACAGTTATTTTTGTCTTCCAAAATTAACGAAAATTACCAAATTTGATGTTGATATGTCATCTCGTTTTGGAATTAGATATGTGAAAACATAATTTCAAAAGTTTTTTATCTATGAGGTCGCCTAATTTTACTTAACAAATGCACAAATGCGATTGTGGCGATTTTTTGTTTTATAAATATAATTTTAGTTTTTAATACTTAAAAAACCTTTTAGAACAAATACAGCAGGCTATATATATATATATATATATAGCAGGTTATCCAGTTGTTAGATTATTTCCAAAGTTTAAAAGATGGATGAAAATTTTTTTTAAAATAGTGATTATTAAAATTTCAAATATTCATAGGCGTCTGAATACAGAAATGAAAAATGCAATCAACATCACTTTCCAAAATGAAGATGCATGTTAATACTCCGCTTTATTTTGATGTTTTAAACAATATGTCAAAAGTTTTAATTAACACCATAAAAAATAAAACACTAAACATAAGATACAATAAGTCACTTTCACCGAAATTTTATTATCATTAAAAGTACAGCCGTCAAAATCTTCTATAAAAAGTTTTCATATCTTTTCTACATCATTCAAACCGTTAGTACTGAAAAAATAACATTTTATGGCAAATTGTACGATCTATATTTTGGTAATAAACTATTCTTTCGAAAGCTTTACCTTATTTTGTTATGTAAATTTTAAGTATAATTTTAAGTAATTAGTAAAGTAAAGACTACATTTAGACGCCTACACATTCCTATAAGAGGTAGGTGAAAACTGTTGAATAACATAATACATCTACAATAACTACGGACTAAACAATCACTATAGCTACTAGAATAAATGGACCACAAACAAAATTTGGCAACACCTGCTTCCTCGTTTATTTCTTTTTTCTATTTTGCCTTCAACATTGAAGTACATCCGGACATGCCAAACGGTTTTTAAAACTTTTTTTATCTTTTAATAACGCATTCCTTACTCACTACAATATTTAAAATGTTTATTTTTACAATAAAGAAACCGAGTGTTTTTTTTTTACATTTGACAGTGTTTTACTGGTGGCAGTGCTGAAATCTATGAATTGACTATTATGCCCATTACAACAATAAATTCAAACAATATTCAAGAAAATCATTGCTTACACATATGCGATATATTTTGTACACTAATTTATTTATATGCAAATTGATATTAATTTATTTTCAAGATTTTACTTAGCTTTAGGACATGTGGTTGCGACTATTTAGGCTTACTAATTTTCGATTGTCGAACTAGAACTAGAAAATTCAGAAACCTTTAATCTAATTTATTTTGTCATATTATTACGTCATTACATGTGTACTCAAGCATGAATTAGTGCTTAACCGTTTAGAAATTTAACGAGCCATGTTACTCGCAATACTAATTCTCTGACTCTTCTCAAACATTTTATCGTTAGTTATACAGCATTTGCGATGGATTTATTTCAATTTTTATGTATTATGTTTTCTGGTTATGAGAGTTTTAAAATTAAAATTACACAATCATTTATTTTCACGGTATTTAAATACATATGTGAATTACTTGACGCTGAATATTAAATAATTAATTATTTTTATATTCTATGTATACGTTACTACCTCTGGGAATTCATGTTGTAATTTTTTGATTACAATTCTGCTTTTAATTTATATTCCGTTCAAAACTGTCGCCATGGTATACTACATCTGTGTTAGTCTGCGTTATAAATTTACCTCGGCGGACGAAAATGAAACAACGATGATGAAACTGGCAAACATCCAGTAATTTAAAACGCCTGCTGTTTTATTGGAACCACAGAAGCTTCGTTCGCTGCGTTGGTTACGTTTCCTCCCCATCTTGTACCTTTTTCAGTCAGGAAATTACCCACCGCAACGAGTGAAACTAACCAAAGGAAAAGACTTTTTAAAAAATCAACTCCGCACTAAAAGGAATAAACTGAAACGAACATGTTTACAGAATTTTTCACCCGTAACGTGATCTACACGGATAATGATTACGCTTTTCAGAGTGAAGCGGGAGGATCCACTACACGCTGTCAAAAGCGGAAATTACGTAGGGGTGGACCGGAAATTACATAGCTTCAAGATGCCTAACGCGATATGTTAAATTATTGACAAGTTGATTGACAATGTAAACAAAGGGGTTATAATCAGCTATTATTATTGCTTTATTTTAATAATTTTAATGAGAAACAATTAAAGCCGATTAATTTACTAATTATTACTGGAAATGATTACTAAACATTGGCTATATAAATAGAAAATTACTATAACAATAAAATAGGGATTTTCCAATAAAAACAATCATAAATGATAGCTAAAATCAATGACAAATACCTTCTTTTAACCTTGATTCATAATGCATGATTCATTCAAAAGGTTCTTTTTTGTTACGATGTGACCTTCTAATTATGTGCGCTGATGTAGTTAGTGTCATACTAAATTGAAGGTAGTGTTTATACGAAATTAAAAGCTGTATTTTACAAACCCAAGAAACTGGGATTTCCTGGGATTAGAATTTTCTTAGTTTGTCAAATTTCCTGGCTATGTGAAAACTGGACCAACAACAGTAATTGGCTGTCAGTTTCAGATATAAGCCCATGTAAAATAAATCAACAAAAACCATGAAAATAAAGTTGATTATGATTGATAAGTTTCGCTTATATTGAGCTTTAAACTACAAAAAGTAAGCTCACAAACTTGCAAACTTACTTGAACAAATAGTGGGTATTCTTTAAAAATTTTTTTTCCAATATGGGACTTCAAATTTCAGTTGATTTGCTAAGGGTGGGTGTCCGGCAAGTAATGGGATCCAGCTTAAACGTACCTTCGTGATGTCAAACGGCACCGATTAAACCAAAAGTGCCTTGGTACACAATGCATCCTGTTATAGGGCGTAAACGAAAGAAACATTATTTTAGGTATTTTTTCGGTAACGAAACAAGCGATTAAACTGAAAATTGTTACAATTATGTTTTGGTCGCGTTCGAACATCATGACTGTATTAAAATAGAGTAGAGCGTCGATAATCCGAACCTCGGTAATCCGAACGTCCAAAAAGAAATAATAATAAAATAAATTACTGACCTAGGGAAAAGCCATTTTTGTATGCACCCTCGATATCCCTTCGATATTTCTTTTTTTTAAATTGCAATCGGACGACCTCAAACGCATCCACACCTCTCCGCAAAAATATTGCCAAAAAAATCAAATGAGGATTGTGCGAAAACTAATAATCCGACCGAATCCAGGTTTTGCACACTTAAAGTACATATGAATAGCTACTACCACTGTGCAAAGTTTCAGCTGTAAAGATTAAAAAATTGCGGAGTTATGATTTTTTTTTACAAAAGCAAAATTTTCTGGTTTTTCCAGCTTTTCTCCCGTTCTAATTATCCGATCGGAACGTTTGACCTGTCATTCTCTTCGTAATTTAAATCTCTACTGTTCATCCCGTTGCACCATTAAGATTGCTTCAATAGTTTCTCTTCGATATCCCTTCGATATCCTTATATTTTCATTCCTATAGTTTAAGAAGAGCGGAATCGAATGGTGTTGGTTTTATTGAGATTGAACTTTTATCCACTACTCGTACTTTCTATTATTTAACTGCAATATTTGATAATCCAAATAATTTGATAATCCGAATCACCTTCGGTCCCAATTAGTTCGGATTATCGACGCTCTACTGTACTAGGATATTGCAGAGGGTGCTGTCGGCAGTTTTTTGTTTTTTTCTTATCATCATTTTTTTTTTAATTTCAATAAATATGACTAAAAATTATGAGACAGACGTTAATTTTACAAAATAAGGACCTACCTATTTTATGTCGATAAAATGCATAGTTTTCAAGAAAAAATATAATTAAACATAATAGTGTAAGAAGAAAAGATAAATAACTTAGACTGGCAACAAGGTGTTCCAATTTTTATTGAGACATGTAAAAAGTGATACTCACATTGCAAAGTATGATAAATGGAAGAGGCCTAAGGCGCAATAAAACAAAAACCCAATAAATTACTACCAGCAACATATTTTTTATTCGAAAAAAATCATTGGTAGAAAATATTAGAACTGATAGCACAGAGGCCACATGTATCCCACTTTCTCCCGCATTTTTTTAAAGCAAATGTCATTCTAAGTAAAAAATGCATATGGGCTTATTTGTATTTTTACTTTATCATAAGCAGTATGTAAAGTATTGTAATCGTGGCAAAAAAAAATTTTGAGATTTTAGCGGAAATATGTCTTTTTGGGTCCCCTGAACATTTTTGACCAAGGTACAAAAACAATGTCTGTGTGTGTGTGTGTGTGTATGTGTGTGTGTGTGTGTGTGTGTACCCGTTTATGTGGCGACGATTCCGGAGAAACTACTAAACGTATCGGGACGAAACTTCATATTTAGAAGTTTCATAACCAAACTTAGAGCTGACAAGCTTTCTGTTGAAAAGGGTCCAAAGGAACTGGTGGTGTTTACTCTTAGCATTTTTTGAAGATTTTGCAAATGAGCCGGTATTTGTGTAATGTCGTCAAAATAGTTAAATAACAAAATAAAGGAGAGGAAATTTTCTATATTTTATGTATATGACATTTTTTGGTAGAATTTATAGTTTAGCAGCTTTTTTGATTCTAATGACAGTAGCTAGTGTTAAACGCTAATGTTTTGTAAATACTACTGTCAATATAGGCTGCGTTCGGATATTGAACACCGTTACACTTTTTACACCCAATAACACGTCAGTGTCATTTGGACGGTGTACCCGGTGTCAACGGAGTATAATATCCGAACGCAGCTTTAATCGACATATCTGTCTAGTTCTACTAATTTTATTTTTATGCAGACATGGCCGATCTCGATCAAATAGAATCTCATGCAGCTAAACTAATGATTTTATATATAGTATGATAAAGTCATGTGCCTGGCCACATCAGATTTTTTAGTTTAAAGTTGGACACCATGATGCTAAAATATATAAAGTTCAGTTCTTTGCATACGAGAAATATTTTGTTTTTTAAAAGCAAGGGAAATAATTTCAGAATATGCCCTTAACGTTGCCAGTGAGTGTTGCAAAAATTGTTATTTTTGAACTTAAAAATAATTAAAAGTTATCTTCGAAGTATAATGTCCCAAGTCAGATGGGGGTAGATGGGGTACCTAATGTCAACGCACACCTGTATAAGTTATACAAATTTTATAAAAAAAAAAAACGCAAAATATAAATTTCTTGTCAATACTTATAGTTAGAGCATGATACATTTCATGGAAACTACGTAAATTACCATTATTTTTTTTTTACCTAAAACTGCCTAACAAATCCTAATTTTACAGAAAAGCTATTGTTTCAAAGAAACTTGCAGAATAATAGCAAATTGCATTTTTATTTTGAATATGAACGTGTGGTAGATAAATTTTATCGGTTCGTAACACCAAGTAATTGTTGGTTTAGTCAAGTCAAATTCATCCACAGAAACCCAGAGGCACGTTGTTTTACATAATTTATATATAATCCTAAACATTATAAATTCTTATGTATTTTGATATGTTAAGTCCAGATATTCAGATTCATATGAATACTCTTTAAAGGCAAATCAGATTTGTTTCATACGTTTTTTAATATACCGTCGCTGAAGAGCGTTAAAGAGAACCGGAAGTTGGTGATATTAGTACATATCAACTTTAGCAATAGGATATGAATAATAGAACGTTTGAAAAATGAAAGGAAAGCTCTTTTAAGTCCGATAAGTTGCGTCTGAAACATTCCGTATATAACTGAATCTAAAGTTTCTAAAATTTGTACCAATACGACCAAACTTCGGTACTCCTCATTAAGTGACGTTAATGAAGCCATTTTGTATCAGTCGAAAACTTTTAACTTTCGTATTAAATAGTTTCTTAACAATGTGAGTATTTACCTCATGACTACTCGTCAGTGACTGCTCAGTTCTTAAAACACTTCTACCAAAATTACTTAGTATATACATAGATAATGTACCTTCAATATTTTTAAATTTATATCTTAACAAAGGCATATCTAAGGACTTCAGTAAACTTTACCAGTAACTATAATTACACACAATTACTGAACATTAATTACAAAATGCCATCACCGATAGCAAGAAATCTTTGTTTCCCACGTCGAGCCGACTCAACAATTCCCAGCAACCAACAACTGCGCGATTAAATTTCGATAAAACCGAGAAATAAGTGAACTGGTCACTACTGCAATCATTAAATAAACAAATGATTTATTCCCCGCGATTCTGACGTGCAACAAGTCGTACATACCATTTACAGAACAGTTTCGATTGAATATTGATTTTTCACAACTCTTTCCCATCGAGCACCGATCGACATTTGTCATCCTCATGACTGATGTGAAAGCCGTTACTATCGGTATCATGAGATACCTTGATTTGTAGACACTTAGCGCTAGCATTCGCAATGACATTAACGAGTTCAATTTCTCCTCATTACTTCTTTTTATAACATACCGATATGCCCATCCATCTGGCGTTAACGACAAGAACCAATATATTCTTGTCTAGATATAGTTGTAAATATGCCAGGAGAATAAATAATTTGATTAACTGCTGAATGCTGAATGTAATGTTCGACGTGCTATACTATTAGATTAATTTAATTGCAATGCATTCATTGGTTTTTTTTATTGTATGACAAGGCCAACCGTTATTCGTTTGAAATATGTGATTGTGGCGATAACAGTAATTGCAGTGTATTGTTTAAGTTAGTATGCCTGTAAGTCATGTTTAACTTTAATGACATCGGAAAGTACGGAGATCTAGCACTACGTGATATGCAATTGTTTTTACTCGCACATCAATATAATGTGGAATTATTTTACGATTATGTACAGACAATATTGAGACAATATTGAGGATGTATTTATTTATGCAATTTGCGGTAGATATTTGATCAACATTCTCTATTTTACTTGTTCCTTGTTCAGGGATACCATATGGCTTCCACTTACTGAATTAGATTTGGATAACTTGCATTCCTGTACGATTATAATTTATTAAGTGCACTTAAAATACTGACCTAAGTGGATTTTGTGATGTAGATTCATTAACATTCGGTATAAGTACTATACCGGGTGACCCACGGCATAGGTACTCCCGTTTAGTTCTTTTGTTTATAAAGCTGGATGAATGAAATTTAGGAAAGTGTTAATAGACAAAAAATGCCATTCTTTGGGATACTCTTCAGGCTGATATGAATTCCGGTTTTTCTGGAAATGACGTCATCATTGAAATTTTAAATGGCACCCTATATTCTTTGTGTGATATTTTCAATCAGGATGACATGCTGACCACAAAACAAAAACATATCGATCGTAACTTTTTATCACCAAGGCAACGCAAAAATAACTTTTTGGTGTATTAATCTAGGTGGCTATGAATTGGTGAAAATAGTCGAAAATGGTCAAACAAACACTAACTAAATCGACTTTGGCCGACATTGCATTACTGGCGCCCTCTAGCGTGATTTAATTGGTTTTTGGCCAGTGAGTCAGTTTTTTCACGGGTATCCAACGGCGACACGCTGATTATTCGATAGATAACATCTTTCCGATTACAATGATACCAAATACTTGATATTTTGTTGAAATTCGTAGCGTACAAATGTTGTTAGAAGCAAGGAAATCGAAAAAAACATTGACCTAATGATCAAAGTCAGCGTACAAGTCAAAGTCACTCAATGGACTATTCGAAGGAGGTACCCTGATTATTCGAGGAAAATCATTTTTCCGACACAATGATACCAAAGGCTTGATATTTTGCTGATAATCGTATCCTGAAACTGACGTTTAAGGGTACTTACTTCGAGTAGTCCATTGAGTGAAATTTCAAACCATTCCATTTTCTAACAGAACATCCTGTACATTTTTTTAATTTTAATTCTAAGAACATTTTATAGAAAAAAGCTTTTTTGAAAATGCATTATTTTTGAGTTATGAGCAATTAAGCAAAACTACTAAACTTCAAATTAAGAATATTTTCCGACATACATACACATTTATTTTAATGTGACAGTTTAAACATTTAACTTTCTATTTAATTGTTATTTCTCTTGATTTTTTTTTACCCGTTTGGTTAAAATAAAAGTTCATGAGTATTGATTAATTACTTACAACTAAAAAAATAAAATTTTATAAAGAAATAATTCCAATATAACATTCTTAGAATTAATCTTAGCATTAAAAAAATGTTAAATATACAGGATGTTCTGTTAGAAAAATGAAAGGTTTGCAAATTTCCATAATAAAATAAACACCCTGTATATTAAAAATATAGTTGAACGAGAGGTTGTTTAAACAAGGCTGCGGAGTCCGTAAAAAAATTCTCGATTCCGACTCCGACTCCAGACATTTTTCGTGGTCCGACTCCGACTCCAAAGAAATTGCATACAAAAATATATTCAAATAATTCTGTGTAATAAAAATCTTACATATAAATAATAACAAATTTGACACAGAATAATACAACCGAGCAATATTAAATTTGCTGTGAAAAAAAAACACTACTAGGAAAAAAAGAAACAAAATTAATGAATTAAATTTCTATTCGAGTATTCTGATTGTATTAAACATATGGCTTGTACATACATATCAAATTACACAAAGAAATGTTGAACCCTTAAGAAAAACTGTTATTTGTGTTCAGCAAATTTGTTGGCAAAAATATTTAAACTGACAATATAAATGTAAATAAGGAAACTGACTATAAAATATCAAAAAGACCTATTTATCGGACCACAAATAAAAAAGTTATGACATGTTTATAAAATGTAATTTCTTTGTCTATTCAAAATATCTTTGAAATCAGTAATGTACCTATTAAACTGTTTCCTCATTAGATAACATACAAATCGTGCCGACTTTGTCCATTTAACCGACTTTCTATCTCTAATAATAACAAAAGCTCCATAATACGAAATAAAATTCAATCTAATAAAAACAAAATCAAGTCCAAATACGCTTATAACATAGTTTGAGAGGAACAGAATAGCTAATTCTCCTGCAAAGATGCCCTTAAATCATTTTTAATTATTTTCAAAGATTAAAATAATCATAATTATGGCTACAGCTATAACTTTTGAATAAATGACGTTAATGGCATAAATGACTCATACTACATTGAACTACGGCCCTACTCCTCAATCCCATTTTAACTCTCTTGTTCAAATTTCCTTTTACTTTATCATACGTAGTATGACAAAGTATTGTAATAGCGTCAAAAAAATTTTTAGCGGAAATACATCATTTTGGGTCCCCTGAATATTTTTGACAAACGTAGAAACCAGCGCTAACCCGACTACACACATCAAACATTCTATTTGATCGAGATCGCTCGTATCTGCATTAAAACTAGTTTGCCAGGATTCGACAGATATTTTGATTCAATTGACAGTATTGTCAGATCATTAGCGTTTGGCACTGCTGTAGGGTATGATACAGTTATGTGCCTGGCCACACCAGATTTTTCAAATTTCTGCCAGAATACTTTAGTTAATCGTCTTCACTTTCGTTTTGCAAGTGTGTTTTGTAATTTGATTATTTACATATGTATGTAGGTAGGTACTTTGTAAAAGACCTAATAGAATCTTTGGTTATATTTGTTTATTGTCTACTGAGGCAACGTCCATCTCGCATGTTCTTTCCACAATAATTAAACCTGGACTCGGAGTCGGTACATTTGTTCCGACTCCGACTCCGACTCCTCTGAAATTTGTCTGAACTCCGACCCCGACTCCACAACTCCGACTCCGACTCCACAGCCCTGGTTTAAACTCAAAAAACTTTCATTTGAAAATTTTTTTGATTTTTTTTACAGTTGGAGAATTATTAAGGTGTTCCGGAAATAAAAAATAATGCATTTTATAAAAATATGATTCCTATAAAAAATTCATACAATTAATCTTAGAACTAAAAAATGCAATAATATGTTCTATTTAAAAAAGGATAGGTTACCGAATTTTTATAATAGAATGAGCACTCTGTATATTGAAAATATATTTAGACGATAGCTTGTGTAAAGCCAAAAAAAATTAGTTTGAACAATTTTTTGATATTTCCTACGGTTGGAGAATTATTTAGGTGTTTTGGCTAACCCTGTATATACATATTATGCTGATGTTTTGGCAAAATTGCGTTTTTATTTATTAAGTTTTATTTGGTACATGCCAATAGATCTTTAGAAATTATTTTTTTTTATTTATCGAAGATAAAGGACAGTTTTTCTTGCCACTGTTTTTACCAACATTCGGATATTGAAATGAATCAAATGAACAAAATGTTGCAAAATTGCTATGGCTTTGTGATCGAATACCTGAAAACATTTTGTCGACATTATTTCAGAAACAGTTGTTTAAAATTTGACTCTAAGAAAATAAATATGTTATCATTCTAAACCAGACATGTTTTTCAGTACATTATCATTCCCAGAATCTATCACTAATTCAATATTTGCACATAGCATCGGTACTACAACAATATTTTTCGCTTGAACAAACTTACCTTAACACATTTCTAACGTCACAATTTATCAAGTGCAACAACGCAAGAAAGAAAAAAAACGAACAAAAAATAACTGTCCTAGCAGACACGCATTCATTATCCGGTAAATAAACAGCCTTGTTTACAGGTGTAATGTGAAAGTGGAATCACAGATGCGTTAATGACGTGCACTAAAAACGGTAACATTATGCATAGCGTTACGTTATTTCACAACAAGCTAACGTACCGTACTCCATAATATCAGTACGCGATGACCACATTAATTGTAGCAAATTATAACAACGGAAACAGCAACTAGGATAATAAGTTTATATTCATTGAATGCTTCTTAAGAATGCACATAATTATCCGGATATTAAAAAGAAAGACGTCAAACTCGGGCCTATTAATTCAGTATAATAACTTCCAGTATCTCAGCAACTATGTTTCTTCTGTCTGTATATCTACTAATCATAATGTATAACAACTGTCGGTGTTTATCGGATATACTGTAAAAACGGCTATTTATCTTGTAATGTGTCGTCTGTGCGCAACTGGTACATAATTATCGTTATATAGCCGCCTTGTTTAGTATATTAATTAATACTGACATTTTGATGAGTTGTTGGTTAATAGAACCGGTCAAATTGAACTGTGGCTTTGATGGGCTCTTGTGGAGATTAACGTCAATGGACGTCACTGTATGTTTGATGATGGAGGCGGCGTGATATGGATGTTGGTTTGTTTGTGTGTATGCACATGAATTGCCAATTAAACATCTATGTGAACCAATGATTATCACTGTTTATTATATTAGAAATAATGGATCTTTGATATCTATCTTGTCATGATGAAAAAGTCGAGTTAATACTGAATTTATCGTGAATTATATTGGTTTATTGCGAAAGAATCAGGCGTGTGTCATCAATAAAATTAGACACTGACCAAATCAAACGCAATTTACTTTAACAAATAACCAGACAAACAGCTTAATGCTTGAATTTTTGTTTTGGACGAATTATCTAAATTTCAAGGTCGTCACATCAAAACACGATCTGTTCAGTTAACTAAATGCATACAGTGTAAGAAAAACACGTGTTTCTAACGAACTTAGAAGGATTAATCATTTTTGTTTATTTAGAGATTCTCTTACTCAAAACCCACTGTCTTTCACTGCGGATAACGAAAAATTAATTGATGGTTATTTATGCAAATAGTGTAATGTAATAGTGTAATGCAAATAGTAAATGAAAATGAAATCTGATGCAATTTCGATTGGGGTATGGCGGGTCCGATTTCACAATTAGTTTGTTCGAGCTCTAATTATGATAAATACGAAATTTTGAGACGCGGCGTTGTTTTGTTACCAGTTGCAATACAATTGCGGTAACCTGTTGATGATTGTATTGCGGTGAACAGGACCATACGTTATTTGACAAAATATGATTATTACGTCCTTGGGCATATGCTTCTTTAAGGTTAGCCGTTATTTCGTTGAGTTAGTCAAGTCATTTTACATTTGATTCGGAGTTTCAAATGCCAATCAAATTCGGAAATCCAAATGCCAATGATGAAAGTGATACCAATCGATAGCTTATGGTTCCCGTAGTAACATATTTAAATATTTAGAATCATAGTTAATAGGAAAATTTTTAATAACGTAACCCATTAAAAAATTGTGCCTGTCAGACATGAATCCTAAAGAACCGGTTAACTTTGTATAATTGATTGAAGTTTTTTTTTTGCGATTTCACGTTAACCGGTCAGATGATATTAGAAATGCCCGTTCTAATGTCAAACGATTGTTTGATGATTGGCGATTTACATTTGAAATGTCTGTTCTAATGTCAAACGATCGGTTGACGTAGACACGCCAAAAATTAGTCAATCAATTATAATTGCTTATACTAAATTAAACGTCCATTTTCTCGTATAGGTTCCCGAAACATTTTGATGTTTCGGTTGTCCGCTACAATGAGGTTTTTTAAGTTTTGCGATGAGATTTGAGGAATCAACAGGGTTGTTATAAAATCGTTTTATTTTTCATTTAAAACAAAACAACCAAGTTTTTTCTTATAAAATGATGTTTTTTTTTACGAAACAATGTTTTTAAACACTTCGCAAAAAAACATGTATTAAACATGAAAAAAACATGTTTTAAATCACAAAAAAAAACATGTTTTAAATAAGGAATCAAACTCGTTTTAAACATGTTTAAAACACATATGTTTAAACGAAATATTTGTTTTAAAAGAATGTATTAAAACAAAGTGTTTTAAACATTTAAAACAAAGTGTTTTATACATTTAAAACAAACTGTTTTAAACATGTTTATCTACGACTCACATTTAATAAGTTCATTGCATACGTATTTATGACTATATAATCCCCATGATGATACGCGCCAATGATTATAATGACACTAGCGTTGTATAATAATGACAGTTAGTTCAAAGAATGACTTCATTATTTGAAGGAACTGTCATCATTATACGAATGTACTCAACTGTCAAAGTCAGTCTAAACCTACGTGGATGACAGTTATTTGACATTTCGCCTCGCTACCATTGACAAATACATTTCAAAGATTTGATATAAAATGGAATTTATGAGTCGTAGATAAAACGTCGTATTCGACTCGCACACAACTCATATAAATCGCGAACATGAAGTTTATGCGCGAGCCGTAGGCGAGCGTATAAACTTGCGAGACTTCATGCTCGCGATTTATATCTTTATTTATGTGCTCGTCAAATAATATACTATTAAAACAAAATGATTTAAAACAAAATATTTGTCTCAGGCACAATTTTTCAATGGTTTTTAATTAATAACATATTTTCCTATTAACTATGACACATTTCATCGTCTGTAATTAATCTTCCGAATACAACGTATATCAAAAATCTAGAATGACTGGACTAAGTACCCTCTACTCAATGAATAATGTCCGATGTCATTTTGACACTATCTTGCCGTTTTTCGACGTATTTCAGAATTAACTTTGCTCTCTGTTGACGTGTTGGTATATAAAACAGCACAATATTTACACTTCAATTAGATTCGTGCCAGAAAGTAGATATTTTTCAAATTTGTCTCCTGTAAAATTTACATCCTTGTTAGATTTGCATCATTATTTTTCAATCCAGCAAAAAGTTGTAATTATCAGAATTTATAATACATAATAATTTTTTTTTGGGATGATGCCATGTGCACAAAGCCTGTTGGCTTGTCTGTGCGGCAGCCGTGGAGACGGAGTATTTTTAAAATCCCTAACCTGGGCTTGAACCCTGGACTTCTTAGTGGAAGGCATTCGCCTTATCCACTAGGCCACCTCCGCTCAATAATGGTGAAATCAAAGATAAAGGCAAAATATTTATATGGTATTTATCTATTTCAAGAACCTGGAGAAAGAATAGTTCGAAGACTATGAATATGAAAATTTGAATAAAAGACCTAATAACGATATGAATGCTCTGATAACAATAAAACCAAGTTGAGTAGCCAGTTGAACTATCTAGAATATGAAAAATATGAAGTAAGCATTCACAGGCTAATTTATGTTTTATTTTTTAACTATATTTTCGAATTTTGGTCCGTAGGTACATTTTATTGATTTTACCGACTAAAATTCGAAACCAGTTTTAACCGTTTTTTTTTTTTAAATTGGTTATTCGAAAACGTTGTTTTCAAATTCGGTTGGTGTATAAACCCTAGTGAACAGTGATGTACGGTAGGAGTATATATTCAAAGTTTTGCCTAACTCTGATCATAACATAATAAAAATCCCGTTCTTGACAATTTCTCTTCAGATGAATCTGGATAAAACAGTGAAGATCATGATAATTTTCAGGTTAAAAAATAAAGTTTGATCCAACGTTATAACTTATTAAAAAGGCTTCGATAGTTTGTTCGGCTTTGTAGTGACAACTTGTAACCAGTATAACAAAATTTTGCAACTAAATTAAAAAAAAAAACGCATCAAACCGTCTACCAAAGTCTACCACACTGTTTCAGACGCATGCGACAGACAGTGGCTACTTTTAGTTCCATTGCCACAATGAAAAAGAACCTGTTTGCGTCACGGGAGGCCTCTATCTGTTAAAGCCAATCTACCTCATCATCAGTCACCCGTCCGAGATTACAGTCTGTCTGGCACACTGACAGCCTCCTATTTACGCCATCCATTTTAAACGCAAACGTTAAAAGTAAAAATAGTAACAACCAAATTGAGAGAATTCGGTATCGTTTTACGCTATAGATTTTGCGGCATTATTTTAAATTAGCATTTAATTGGCATTTCGCTGTGATATCCGGAGTTTCAATGTATCGGCTTTACCGATAATTCCAATGCTAATTAGTTCATAATTGAAAACGGCGGTATGATGGCTGGAATAATGGCTGGAATAAACGAGCCTGATTAGCATGAATTTCAGCGTTTCCGCGAATTTTACTTGGTGATTAATGTAATAAATTATTATTGCCACTAATTTAGATAAAAATGAGATGATTGGATGTTGTTAAATTCTTTGTATTGAATCGTTAATTTTTATTTATAAAACACTACCTACATAAGTATGTACCTTCATATACTGTAAAGGTCTATAAGATAAGAATATAAAAAGTTAAATTAAAAAGCAATTTTGACTGATACTCCTGAAAAGGAAAATCTGTGACAAGAACAAGAAAACAAGAAAGAAAAAAGTGACTAAGAAGGCATCTAAAAAGTATAAAATGGAAAAAAGAATAAAATTCAACAAATAAAAAAAATTTTACAATAAGAAAATAAAGATTCATATTCTGACGTAGAGTCTTTCTCTTTAGTGTACTGTAAACAATACAGTGACAGCGTTCCTTGCAAAACGCAGGCTTAAATGCTGTGTTTGCAGAAACATGAAAAAATGCATTGCGAATAGAGCACAATAGTATATTACATTACAAGAGCTGTAACTAGCATATTACGTACGAGGTGAAATTTAACATACGAGCCGCCAAGCGGCGAGTTTTGTTATTTTCCACGAGTATGTAATATGCGTTGCAGCTCGAGTATTGTACATAATTTTACCTACGATCGACAATTTCAATAAATTGTATAAAAAATGACAAACAAATACAGGTAAGAATATTTGACGGTTAACCAATCTGTATTC
Source organism: Aphodius sticticus (assembly GCA_963966075.1). Classification (NCBI taxonomy): domain Eukaryota; kingdom Metazoa; phylum Arthropoda; class Insecta; order Coleoptera; family Scarabaeidae; genus Aphodius; species Aphodius sticticus. The sequence goes on from OZ014506.1 coordinate 20,677,086, forward strand.
GCGCGACATCTATTGCAACTACGGAGAACATTGTCTGAAGTGAAGATCGAAAATTCCAGTGAAAATATATATAGTTTTATATTAATGCAGATACGACCGATTGCTCGTTTTTTTTACTTTATCATACGCAGTATGTAAAGTATTGTAATCGTGCCAAAAAAAATTTTTGAAATTTTAGAGGAAATATGTCTTTTTGGGTCCCCTGAACATTTTTGACCAAGGTACAAAAAAATGTCTGTGTGTGTGTGTGTGTGTGTGTGTGTGTGTGTGTGTGTGTGTGTGTGTGTGTGTGTGTGTGTGTGTGTGTGTGTGTGTGTGTGTGTGTGTGTGTCTGTGTACCCGTTTTTTGTGACCACGCTTCCGGAGAAACTACTAAAGGTATCGGGACGAAACTTCATATTTAGTAGTTTCATAACCAAACTTAGAGCTGAAAAGCTTTCTGTTGAAAAGGGTCCAAAGGAACTGGAGGTTTAGTCTTAGCATTTTTGAAAGATTTTGCAAATAAGCCGCCATTTCTGGAATTTCGTCGAAATAGTTAAATAATAAATTAAAGATGAGGAAATTCTGAATAATTTATGACTATGACATTTTTTGGTACAATCAATAGTATAGTTGCATGAGCAAATTCTATTTCATCGAGATCGGTCGTACTGCATTTAAACTAGTAGCCAGGATATGTCAGAAATTATGATTCTAATGACAGTAGGTAATGTCAGGCTAATGTTTTGACATGATTTTGACAACACTGTCATTGACACTGTCAATATAACCTGCGTTCGGATATTGTACACCGTCACTTCTTACACCCAATAACACGTAAGTGTCATTTGAACGGTGTACCCGGTGTCAACGGTGTACAATATACGAACGCAGCTTAATCGACATAATATCTGTCTAGTTCTACTAGTTTTACTTTAATTATTTTTTTTTATTAGAAGTTCTAATAGTTTTATTCTATTAGTTTTAAATGAATTATTAATATTATATATAGTATGATAAAGTCATGTGTCAAAAAATGTCATATAACGGGTGATCTAAAATGACTGAGGACAGGTTGAATTTCCCGCCACAGTTTTGAACTTATTTAGTGTTAGTATGATGGTATGCGTGCATGATACAGGTTATGATCACTGTCAGATACCATAGTGAACTCGTCAGTAAGGGTTACGTTCCTCTACGATATTTCATGTTTTTTTCTCAATTAATTTGTTAATAAACGATGTCATTTTATTATGGATTTAACCCTCACGGGAATTATTTTGAATATAAACTATATATGTTTCAATTAATTCAATTAATAGTTTCAATTTAATATACCTAATTATAATCAGAGAATGAATCCCTTTAAGGGGCACCTACGCCACTGGACCAAAATAACAGCTGTCATTTGCAACCATTGCCAACATCAGATTTATTCAAATTGTACATAAACTATATAAAATTTCCTCTACTTTAATTTATTATTTAGACGAAATTACAGGAATGGCGGCACATTAGCAAACTCCTTGAAAAATGCTTAGTTTAAATATCCAGTTTCTTTGGACTCTTTACAACCTTTTCAGCCGTAAGTTTGGTCATAAAACTTCTAAATATGAAATTTCGTCCCGATACCTTTACTAGTTTCTCTGGAATCGTCGCCACAAAAACGGGTACACACATACACACACACAGGACCTATTACACAACACTGAAACAACGAACTGCAAACTTGGCAAAATAGATTACCATAAAACTATCCAAAAATACTATTAGTAAATTTAGTTAAAAGTTAATTTAATTTTACCACAGTACAGCATAAGCCACGGTAGAGCTAGATAAATTGTCCAATTCCAAAAAGAAACCACGAACATCGTTTCATCCAAGTTCAAGTCAAAGCAAAATCTATTGCCTAAAAACTTGAAATTACTACTACCAATAGCCTTAGTTGGTAGGACAAAAAACCAAATAGAACATGAATAATTTCATTAGCTATCTAGTAATCAGCGATAGTAATCTATCCATTTCACACCACAGCAAAATTTTATTCCTACCATTATACCTACCACTGGATGTTTTCTATTATGAAAACTCGTTCCACATAAACTCCGTTCGGACCATTGTATTTCATCAAAACACTCCCGTCGTCATTGTTCCACAAAACGAGGTGTCATTGTATGAAAAAATCTACATAAATCACTCTCGAACCGGCGTTTATTATCGCAGACCAATAGGCCACCCATTTTTCGTCGAAAACTCTCACGATATCACCGTCCGACGCCCCAACCATGTTTTATTAGTTTTTGCATTGAACGAGCTATGCTGTAGATTGGAGGGATTGAACTATGCGCGAGTGCACAATGAAAATGGCCCGCCTGCCAGTTGTTCCCATACGAAAGAGTGCATTGTATGTGGTGGCTGTACTTTCTGGATATACGCTTGGATGTGAGCGAACTTTATACTACCATTACTGTCCAATCGCTTCCAGTTTATGCTAAGCATATGTCCTCCGAGCAGATTTTCTCGCCGTATATCGGTATCTCTATTGTACTATGAAGCCACATGTTACGCAAGAGCCACAATGAAACATCGAAGAATGGACGACGCTTTGCGAGCAATATGGATGTCGAGAAGAAGAAGAAGAAAAAACGATTTCCAATGGAAGTTATGGTGTGGCGTCGACGAGGTGTGTTAGGGTAATTTAAAAGTGAAATTGGATAACGCTCGCAATGTGATTTAACGATCTCGGTGTGCACTTATGGCGCACGTCACTTTCTAACAGTGTGTATTGTTAAGGATTGCATACGTTACATAGATTCGAAGAAAATAGACGAGTTTCTTAATGATAATGATTGAGTGGTTTAAATAGTTTCTTAAGCTTAAGTTGTCGATAACCTCTGTAAGGAAATCGAATTATTTGGTTGGGTAAATATAGTCGGAAAAATGTGGTCTGATGTGCAGAATCATGTCTGAATAAGATTGAAGGTAAATACTTCGTTGCCACTTGTCACCACAATCCAATCGAGTTGCCTTGAGACGCGAAAGAGCATTAACATTAGGTTTGGTGTCAGTCTTTTGTTACTGCAGACCAGAATTAGTGGTGTATGTTTTTTATTCGAATTTCTACCTTGAACAAGATCATATTATCAATTAATTACATTTACAAATGGAATAAATAATTTTTCATTAAGTACGTACAATACTGTTGTTAAATATATATCTATTATGTAGGAGTAGAATACATGATGTCCACAACTCTATTGGCCGTTTGAAAATAAATTGAAAAATAACTACAAAGTGAACTAAACTCCGCAGGGCATAAAATAATGAACACCTTAATATTTAGCTAACCTTTGATGTTTAATAAAGATTCAGATGTACAAACTTTGCAATTTAGCTCTAATGTTCAAAACGTTTGTGAACTTTCACAAATTTTGATAATTTTTTTTCTCACATACACAAATGTATCCAGACTGTCACACTCCTTTGAAATTTTGAAAACGAAATAGAATGAAAATATTATTCGCGAGGTTCACTTTGATACACCTGTAAAATATGTGTTGAAAACGTGCTGAAAAAGTAATTAAAATCGGTTCCAGTTTACAATACTTATCGAACATTGAAGCTAAAATTGCAATGTAAAGCTGTATCTTCAAAAATTTAGATCGAATCAAAAACAAAAAGAAATGGAGATGGACACGCCTATCTAACCAATTTTAATTTAATTAATATCTCCACAACTATTCTTAAACTTAGACCACAAAAACTATATCCTATAGCAGCTACAAGAAGTTTTTTTTTTTTAACTACAAAGACGAGTGATAATCTTGATAAATTTATGTATTTACAATGTGCTGAAAGAATGATTCAAATCGGCCAAACCGGCAAAGTTGTTTAATATCAAATTCTATCAAAATATTAGGCGTCCGGGTTTTTGAAGTTGCTAAAGCCTCAATTACATTGAGCGAGTTTACACGCTGCTAGTTTGACGAATTCACTAGTTGCTAGTAAACTCGCCCAGTGTCATCATGTTCACAACGTTACTCGCAGCTTGTATTTGCGAGTAAAGTTGAAAGCCGGGCTACTTTAGTCGCGTACTCGCTGACGTGTGGGATTGTTAGCTAGTCAATTAGTCAAGTTTGTGCTTGCTGGTTTCATTGTCTACAAATTGTGAACGGAATTAGTTCGTGGTGGAGTCGTAACTTTAGCTCATGCTATCACGAAAGAATTAAAAAAGGTGGAAATTGAGGCAGAGAAAAGTGTGAGTGTTTGTCTTCTATATACCATAACAAGGGGTACTGCTGGTAGACATTAAGAAATTCCACAATATTATTTGCGGTCCACTTCATTTTAATGCCCAGCAATATTCAGGAGTTGACAGAAAATACAACAACAACGTATTCATGACACTTGATGTACTTGCTAGCTAGTTGGATACTGAGCGAGTAGACAATTTTGTGTGTCATCACACATCAACACTAGCCCACTAGCCGACACGCTCGCTTCTAACCTCGCCAACTAGCAGCTTGTAAACTCGCTCAATGTAATTGAGGCTTTACGAAACAAAATAATCAAACGGTTGCTAAGGTAAAGAATTTACATCAAAGATCTTGGCAAAATAACCCAATTTTTCAAAATATTGATTCAAGCGCCAAGTTTTTCTGAATGTTATATGATGTAATATGATGAGGAACAAAATAGGAATATTTAGGGGTCCTAAGTTCAAGATTCAAGGTTTCAATATGTACTTTTTAATATTTTTTTTTCATATAATGGTTTATACAGATTGAGCTTATTACAGTATGATAAAGTATTATAATCGTGACGAAAAAAAGTTTTACGATTTTAGCGGAAATATGTTATTTTGGGTCACCTGAACATTTTTGACCAAGGTACAAAAAAGTCTGTGTGAGTGTGAGTGTGTGTGTGTGTGTGTACCCGTTTTTGTGGCAACGATTGCGGAAAAAACTACTAAAGGCATCGGGACGAAACTTCATATTTAGAAGTTCATCATTCGTTAATTCTAATTTTTGTTTTGTTTATTTTTAAATAAATACGTCATTTTGTGTATTTATTCGAATTCCTAATCATTGAAATAATTTTACAATGAACTCCTTTTGCAGGAGTGAACTCCTTTTTACTTTATCATACGTAGTATGTAAAGTATTGCAATCGTACAAAAAAAATTTTTGAGATTTTAGCGGAAAAAATGTCTTTTTGGGTTCCCTGAACATTTTTGACCAAGGTACAAAAAAATGTCTGTGTGTTTGTACCCGTTTTTTTGTGGCGACGATTCCGGAGAAACTACTAAAGGTATCGGGACGAAACTTCATATTTAGAAGTTTCATGAGTCATGACCAAACTTAGAGCTTGTTCAAAAGGGCCCAAAGGAACTGGACTTTTGCAAATGAACTGGCGATTTTGCAAATGAGCCGCCATTTCGTCAAAATAGTTAAATAATAAATTAAAGTAGAGGAAATTTTGTATAATGTATGTCTATGATATTTTTTGGTAAAATTAATAGTTTAGCTGCATGAACAAACTCTATTTGATCGAGATCGCTCGTACTGCATTAAAACAAGGTAGCCAGGATTTGACAGATATTTTGATTCTATTGACAGTATTGTCAGCACGTCAGCGTTTAACACTACTGTATAGTATGATAAAGTCATGTGCATGTCCACATCAGATTCTTTTTCTAGGCGACTACCTTCAGAAATAATAACATGTAAAGGAGGCCGCTAAGATGCTTGTTATTCTTGTGCTTTATGAACATTATCCTTTTTATGCAAAATTTATAACAATAAAAGAATAAATGCTTTTTTTAAAAATGGTCATAAATATACTGTCAGTGCGTCCACAATTTATAAGCAGCATTTTAAACAAAAAGGTACTGATTCTATTCATTCTGTGTAGTCTGTCTGGTTCAGGAGGAAGTTTATGACAGGTGACGCCATGAGGCACAACACAACAATAGCGACACAACAAAAAATCCGGTGTATTTATTTATGACAACCCATACATTTTTATTGCACCTCATCGAAAGCATTGCCCGTCTCAAATCTATCATTTAATTGTGATATAGATCCCACATATTTTTAACCGTCCTTAACCTATATCTACATAACAACCCCCTACCTTCGATGTGTACAATATACATAGCATACACATTCGTATTACCATGTCAACTCATGCATACAACATGCTCTAATGGACTACTCAAACACAATCCATCGATATCCTTCCTGTATTAACAATCCCAGCCTCTAAACGCATTTACTACCTACGGATAACATCACAGTGGGATCCAGGTAAATCCCAAAACCCCCAGCAGATACAAAATCAGTGCCACTAGTGTTTGACCGAGCCTAGAGCAGACCGGTACGGTTTATTGAATTAGAGACGGCCTGTGTTCGTTCTGTAAACTCAACACGCGAGTTCCATATGTGCACGATGATAACACTATAAAACGCGATTTACAACCCTGTCAGAAGAAAGCGGTAAAGATTCAAGCTGTTAGCAGTAGAAGACAAATAAAGTTAATCCAACATAATGCGCGATAAGTCTGTGAAGAAAGTAACAACGACTTAAACGTAAGAAAAACGTAAGTAAACTTGGAATGTAATTATCTCTTCTTCTAAAAAATTAATATCCCTCCCGGTGTAAAATAAATTATGACTTCGTTCTGAAACTTTAATGTTTTAATTGCTCTACCTGTTAGCTGAGTATGGAAAGTGTAAAACTGAATCTGAAGTTTCAACAGCAATAAACTGCAGTGAATTAGTCAGTGGCGTACCTAGAGCTTTTGCCGCCTGGGGCGATCACCTATTTGCCGCCCTTTCTAAGTCAATCAAAATTAAGTGATGGTGGTTATTAACATTACTGGACATCAACACAAATAAATAAACACAAATTTTATTTGTTTTGCTTAAACAGATTGTACCCATGGATTGTACAAATACAATATACATTATAATATTGTACATAACATTATGTAAGCGTGTTTATAAATTAATTTTTTTTATTCGAAAATTCTTGGATAACATAATCATAACTTATTAGTATTATTTCGACATCTTAAATCGCTGATTGTTGAACGAAGATAGTTTTTTTTATCAATTTTAGTTTGGAAAAGGTGCTTTCACAACTGACGACACTTGCGGCTATAGTTAAAAAAATTCTTAGCAATATTACTGTTTGGAAGAGAGTTTCCCAACCTGTATTTTTGAATTAAAGTTGAAGAAGCCTTTGTCCGGTTTTCCAACTGCTCGTCGTCAATGACAAGAAAGTTATTCTCAGGGTTCGGAAACATTCACTCCCGTTCGTACGCGAACGAGAACGTGAACGTTTTAATATTCTCTGATGAGTTCTCGTTCGCGAACGAGAAGCATAAAACAAGTCCAGACCGTTCGCGTTCGCGTGTGTTAGGTAGACAAAATTTCCGCTGTTGTTCGTACGTGTGTGTATTGGTGAATCACACAGCGTGCGTTCATATATGTACCTATAAGTTGCATCGATACGTTCGCGAACGTTCACTGCTGTCGTTCTCGTTCATAGGTGAATGTAAGTGCTGCGTCAAACATTCGCGGAAAACTGGTGTGGTTCTATTTTATCTTCTATGCGTTTCGGATTTAGAAAGAAACTGGCGGGAGATGATCAGAAATTGTTCAGAACTCCCCAAGTATCACATCCACAACCACTATTTTTTTCACAGCCCCCACCCTCCCCTGCAGTACCCTAAAAATGAGGCAACATTTTCCCCAAATTTACAATTTTACAAAGTTACGTGATTTATTATTTTTTGCAGAAATTACTATTATTGACTTATTGATATGTTTTTTTGTCATTTATTAACTAATTTAAAATTGTTTAAACAATTACCATTTGTTTAAACAAAAATATGCGATGTTACAAATATATTTTTCCATTTTTTGCAGAAAGTATTAAATTATTGGCTTTTTTGTCATTTATTAACTAATTAGCAATTGTTTAACAAATACTATTTGTTTAAACAAATATATACAATGTTGCGGATATATTTTTTAAAGGACTTACAAAAATATACTATAGTACGGACAGGTTTTCTTTTTTTGGAGAAGTTATTAGATTATTCTTCTTTGTCATTAATTAACTTCTTTGCAATTGGTTGCGTTTACACAATGCTCTCCCATCTGAGCTACTGAGGCTCAGATGGGAGAGCATTGTGCTACAAACGCAAAGGTCCCTGGTTCGAATTCAGGTTGTGGCTGTAATATTTGATTTATTTAAAAAATTGCATCCCGCCTGGATATCACCATCTTAGATACATTGAATATTTCATCATTACGGTAGTATAAGTTGAGTTATCGGCGATTAACACGAATCTTTACGGTAGTATGTCCGAATGACACGGTATGGCCGTATATTCATTTCTAGTTAATTTAAAATTGTTTAAACAATTACCATTTGTTTAAACAATAATATACGATGTTACGACCATATTTTTCCATTTCTTGCAAAAATTATTAATTTATTATTTTCTTTAGTCATTTATTAACTAATTAGCAATTGTTTAAACAATTACCATTTGTTTCAAACAAAAATACTTGATGTTACGCACATATATTTCTAATTGTTTACAAATTATTAGATTATTGTTTTTTTTTGTCATTTATTAACTAATTTGCAATTGTTTAAACAAATACCATTTATTTAAACAAATGTGTACATTGTAATGGACATAATTTTCTACAGTTGCATAAATTATTACTAGATTATTGGCATTTTTTTAACATTTATTAACTAATTTGTAATTGTTTAAACAAATACTATTTGATTAAACAAAAATATGCATTATTACGGATATAGTTTTATATTTATTGCAGAAACTATTATTATAGTATTGAGTTTTTGTCATTTATTAAGGAATTCGCAATTCTCTAAACAATTACCATTTGTTTAAACAAAAATTTACAATGTTTTTGTTTTCCTTTTTGTAGAAATTATTATTGTTACATTGTTGGCATGTTTTTTGTAATTTGTTACTTAATGTGCAATTGTTTGAACAAATAAATTTGTATGAACAATAATATACAATGTTAGTATGTATTTCTTGGCAAAAATTATTGTAGGATTTCTATTTCTAATTTTGGAGGTTTTACGCTATCGGTCAAACCAATAATGTGGTTGCAACACTAATTATTACTATTTTGACTATTGCAAATTAGTTAATTAATGACTAACAATGCCAACAATCTAATAATAATTTCTCAAAAGAAATATATGTCCGAAACATTGTATATTTTTGTAAACAAACGGTATTTGTTTGAACAACTGCAAATTAGTTAATAAATGACAAAAAAGCCAATAATCTAATAATTTCTGCACAATTAGAAAAATTTGTGCGTAACATCAAATATTTTTGTTTAAACAAATGGCCATTGTTTAAACAATTGCTAAATAGTTAATAAGTGACAAAGAAACAAGAATTTAATAATTTTTGCAAAAAATGGAAAAATATGTTCGTAACATCGTATATTTTTGTTTAAACAAAAAGTAATTGTTTAAACAATTTTAAATTAATAATAATAATAAATGATAAACAATATGTCAATAATCCAATAATAGTAATTTTGCAAAAAAAATAATGAAATGACGTAACTTTGTAAAACTGTAAATTTGGGAAAAATTTTGCCTGATTTTTAGGGTACTGCAAGGGAGGGTGGGGGCTGTGAAAAAAATACTGGTTGTGGATTTGATCCTTGGGGAGGTCTGAATAATTTCTGATAATCTCCCGCAACTTTTTTTATAAATCGGAAACGCATGGAAGATAGAATAGAACCACACCAACTTTCCGCGAATGGTTGACGCAGCACTTACATTCACATATGAACGCGAACGACAGCAGTGACCGTTCGCGAACGTATCGATGCAACTGATATCTACATATAAGAACGCACGCTGTGTGACTCACCAATACACACGCGTACGAACAACAGCAGAAATTTTTGGTACCTAACATACGCGAACGCGAACGATCTGGACTTGTTTTATGCTTCTCGTTCGCGAACGAGAACGCATCAGAGAATATTGAAACGTTCACGTTCACGTGTAAAATCATTAATGTACGTACGCGAACGTTCATAAATGAATATTTCCGAACCCTGGTTATTCTCATGATATTCCAAATTTGTGTTTACAAGATTACATCGTATTAGGAAAGCATACTTTTCTGCAATGCTCACTTATTTCGTGGAGAACTCTATCCAGTGACAAAAGCATTTCCCGGTGTATCTCCTCTTCTAAAATATATCCCCACGTCTCGCAAATGTTTACCACTCATAATCTTTTTCCTACTCTTCACACATTGTTTTTGCTGCTGTAACTGCGTTTTGCATTAGCGTGCCCCTTGGTCCACTGAAATACATTTGTAAAAAAATTGTTTTAAGTCACATTGATAGATTTTTCACCCCTTTGTTTGGAGATATCGTTATGGGTCGTTAACTTCCAAAAGGATGGATATGCATTAAATTGAGCTTGCACAGAAAAGAAAAAGATTCCAATGGTGTTTTAATATTTTTTCCTCAGATATTAGTTTGTCCAACGCACTTAGAAATGTTTTAGAAATGTTTTTTACAATTATTGTTACTACGTTACTCTTGCGTTCCAACGAGTTTCTACACTGTGCTGTAAAATATCTCATCAATGAGTGGAAGACGAAAAAACGAAAACAAGTGTCGATAGTCCCAAAAAATGTTGTGAAGTTTACTGTAGCAGAAGCTGCAGGTACACATACCAAGTTTAAAGTATGATTTGTACATGCTTAGCCACATGCAGAATTTTCTTTTATTGCAACGTCCTTGACCGATAGAGTCGCTGTTTGCAATAACAACAAAGTCGCTAAAGACATTATTAGCAGAGTTGTCTATAATCATTGATTCTGTTGATAACAACATTATTAGTGTTTCTATTTTTAAATGAATTAGTCAGAAATACAAAAAAATGCCGCCCCAAAATATGTGCCGCCCGGGGCGGACCGCCCCCCCCCCACCCCTCGGTACGCCACTGGAATTAGTATTATTTTTTTAATCTTGGTTAGATATGGTAGTAGCTACGTGACTAGATTAAAGCGTATAGTAATTAAGTCATAAACAGGTAGTTTTAACGAACTTAAACTTTTGCCCGTAAGCGTTATACAACGCACTGTTTATGTTTCTAGTTATGATACAGTTTTATGTCATCCGCGATTACTTCCAAGAAATAAAGACCAGCCTCTCTCATTTCATGTCCTCATAATATTATGAGTTATGACATGTCTGGCCCATTTCACTCTTGGATAAAAGTGTTATTCTTACATATAATTATTATTATTATATGCCCGGTTCATTTTATGTTTTGACGTCTGCATGATATCTCATTATTAAAGCAAAACAAACCAGGAAGACTACACATATTGGTCTTGGTTTATAAATGTCCTGATGACCGATCTATAAAACATTGTATTTTGTACAGTTTTTGTCCGAATTTAATTCGTTTATTTGAAGAGATACATTTTATTATAGAATTAAATGTAAATTTTGTTCAATGCCTCAGTTTTCACCAGTTTCCTAATCTTTCGGTCATTCAGATCTGAAAGAAGACATTTTTAATGTGCTGAGTCTGATATCTCGTTTTGTTGTAGAACATAATATTTTATATTTCGTACCTTCTATCAATTTGCTCGCGCTGAGTCGATGAAAAATTTCAACCAAAACCACATAAACTTGTTGGCTCTCAGCCACAATTTTCAGGAAACTTTTCGCTATGCCAAGTTTCACATGGAGGGGATGCAATAAAACTTTGTCTTGTGGCACCAAGGGATCTTGAATGACGTTGGTATTTATGTGTATGCTGTATTCTCTTGTGTCTGATTTTATGAATATTTGTGGCTAGATCTTAGTCGTCTTGCAATCAGCTAAAAGCACTATTTTTCATAGAAAACTGTCAGCAACACTTTACAGAATTGAGCCGGGTGGTCTTTTTATTTAAGAGCAAATGTTCAGATCACTCTGACGTATAGTTTGAATGCACATACTCGAACATTCAGGTGTAGAGGTGGTTAAAACTTAAAATTGCATTTTCTTTTAAACGCCATCTTAAGAAAGTATGATCCATTAATGACGTGGTGGTCGAAGGTGATTCGAATCTTTTAAAAAAATGAACATTTGAGTATACTAGACGCAAACTTGGTGGTTGGCAAAATTTTAGATGCAAAACTTAGATATATTTTATTTTCATATAAATCGGTGTCCCACTTTTCCCCGCAAAATAATTTTTTAAAAAGTAAATGTTTCATGATATAGACTAATTTGTCTTTACAGCCGTTTGAAATATTAACAAAGCAACATGAGGAACTTGAGCGGATGTGGCCTAGTGGATAAGGCGAATGCCTTCCACTATGAAGCCCAGGGTTCAAGCCCAGGTTAGGCAGGGATTTTAAAAATACTCCATCTCCACGACCGCCGCACAGACAAGCCAACAGGCTTTGTGCATATGGCAACATCCCAAAAAAAAAATAAATAAAATAAATAAATATCAAACGAAGAAAGAACATCATCACTGCCCATTACAACAATAAGAAGTAAATAGATTTAGGTAGAACTAAATTTAAATAAATTGAATAAACAAATGAAGACATAAATAAATTAATATGAAACATATACTTTTCTCTCGAAAGGAGTTGATAAAACAAATAAATCAATGTTTTTCCTACTCTGTATGACATTTATTACTCATCTAAAACAATGCTGGAAAAAAAGGGACACCTGTATGTCAATATGTGTTATATATTATTATGTCAATTTTTGGTGCTGCTTAAAGGGATCTTGTCTATTTGAAGACATAGAAAAACTGATTAATTAGCCTAATAAAAATGTTTTTTAATTTTCAATATCTTAACCAAATCGGGCGTTTTGATTTTTTAAATCTCATAGTTATCTGAAATGTAATTGCTCTATCGGATACCTCGTTAAAATAGATCTTTCTACTGTTTCGACACCATAGTCAAACAGCGTTTTTTACTGTAAACCCAATGTTAGTTCTAGGTAGTTCCATTAGGGTGACTTAAAAATAAATTAAGAAAAAATTTGGTTTTGTCAGTTTTTTTTTAAATTCTAATACATAAATAATGTAAATTCTGTATCTAGATTGTAGACTTCCGCGGTCTGAGTCAATGATAAATTGATTTACGGGTGGAAACCGCGTTGATGACTTAAAAGTAGTCGACGTTTCGCACTCTGTTGCAAAAGGCATCTTCAGGACTAAGTATGAAACCAAGTGCTAAGCAGGTGATCTTCTTAGATCTTCTTAGATCTTCTTAGCACTTGGTTTCATGCGTAGTCCTGAAGATGCCTCTTGCAACAGAGTGCGAAACGTCGACTACTTTTAAGTCATCAACGCGGTTTCCACCCGGAAATCAATTAATCAATGTAAATTCTGTTTTATATGTTCCCAAACATTTTGCAAACATCAACACAAAGGTAAATGTAAAACAGCGCCTTTGTGAACAATTGGTCAAAAATCAATGACAAATTTGACTGCAAACCATTTTGTATGACTATTGTTTGCTATATGGTCTGCACGCCCAAACAGCGGATCCACGTCATGCATTGCACAATGAACTGATTGTTGATTAGTGTTTCGTTCGTAAAGCTCCGATTACACAGGGCAAGTTTAGTGACGGCAAGTGCTGCACGCCACTAAACTTGCCATTGTCATTGTCGAAACTCGAAATCAATTTTTTCTTTGTTAATTTTTAGACCTAAGTAATTTGTTAATTTCTAGCTTTGTTAATTTCTAGCTGTTTTTGATATAATATAATGAAGACTGTAACAGAAAATGTCAAAAATGTCTTCTATTTCAAATTCAAAAGTTTGAGGCTATATCTCAAAAACCGTAAACATTGCATCAACGGTAATAATGCCAGTGACTTCACATGGTTGCAAAATACTTAATACCAAAATTTCGCTAAATTCGGTCGTGCCGTCCCGGTGATTTTGTCACTTTTATTTCATAACCTTCAAGGCCATAAAAATATTATGCTACCATTAAGACAATTAAACGATGTCAATATCATTAAAAAGAATATAGGGTTATCATTTAAAAAAAATTTCGATGACGTCATCTATTAAAAAACAATTGAAGGTAAAAAATAATTTGATATCATAAGGTGTATTTTGATAATTATAAATCGACGTGTTCGAGGATTTTTTAAAATAGCTAACCGTTCTTGAGATTCTGTCATGTGTCCATACTTTACGCGCTCACTGTATATTAAACATTTGAAATTGAAATTTTTGTGTGAATCACATTGTGGTTTTGACACAGGTTGTTTGTAAGGTAAAACCAGCTAAAACAAAACACACTACACTAAAGAAAGCGTTGAGTTTCTACAGTGTTGAAGTTTTGAGTTCATATCAAATCTGTCATTAAAGTTATTGTTCCCTCAGATATCTTCTGGATACTTATTGTTTTTGAAAAATTTGATATGGTGTGTGGAATATTGCAGAAAATTTAACCGTCAATAATCTAGTTTAGATGCAAACTGTCACTGAGCTGACATCTATCCATTTGGTGCGTGTATGTTTTCTTCTTAAATTGATTTACATCAACTTACATACTTGACATCTTTCAAAATATATGCGCTGATATTGTCAGAAATGATTGCTCCATATAACCATAAATATAACGTGAAAATGTCCATTAATTGGTTCTTTCTTTTCTTCCAGGAACCACCAGCAATGAGCAGTAAGACATCGCATGCAACCCAACCAAGCTAGGACGATGTGCAAGAGCATACGTTGCAAGAAGAGATCGAGACTTTGGAACATGTGAGGTGCCGCCAAAAAGCGAACCAAATGGGTGCGAATATGGGCAAGAACGCCTCCTTGCTGGACGCCCTGCCTTCCGGTCAGGGTACCTTGCACGTCGTCATGCTCGGCTTGGACTCGGCTGGCAAGACGACAGCCCTATACCGCCTGAAGTTCGACCAATACCTAAACACAGTGCCTACGATTGGCTTCAACTGCGAAAAGGTAAAAGGCACCTTGGGCAAGGCGAAGGGCATCAACTTCTTAGTCTGGGATGTCGGTGGCCAAGAGAAGCTACGACCTCTATGGAAGTCTTACACGAGGTGTACAGATGGTATCGTCTTCGTCTTAGATAGTGTGGACGTCGAGCGTATGGAAGAAGCTAAGATGGAGTTGCTTAGAACTGTTAAGGCTCCGGAGAATACAGGAGTTCCGATTTTAGTCTTGGCCAACAAGCAGGATCTTCCAGCAGCTAGGGAACCGAGGGAGTTGGAAAAACTACTTGGATTACTGGAGTTGGGTAGTAGTAGTTCTTCTTCTACTGGACATTTGTGGCATGTTCAACCCGCGTGTGCTATAACGGGCGATGGACTTCACGAAGGCCTCGAGGTGCTGTACGAGATGATCCTCAAGAGGCGGAAACTGGCGAAAATGTGCAAGAAAAAGACGCGATAAGTGCGCGGGTGAACTCGACTGGTGTTTTTCTTAGTCAATTTCGTTTTTTGGAATGTGTATGTCCGTCGTGGAACGACTAGCCTCCGAAGGCAACGACATATGCACGAGGCTCCAAAGTTCTCCTGTCATTGCGCGGAGATTGTTACGTCACCTGTCCCATGTCCACACGATTTTTGCAATCAGATTTTTGATAAAATAGAGTTTTTTTGAGGAAATTTGCCGTTTTCTGATCTCAACTGATTGTTGTTGTTTGGCAGAGTTACTTTTTGACCGCACTAACACGACGCAAATCATTTCTTTGAGTTTCATTTTCAAAAGAGTTTCCGTCAAATATCCAGTGTTTATAGGAGGTCATAGATATCGACTGGATGTTTTTTTTTTCGTACAATAAACGACCAAAAAAGTTGATGACAATATCACACAACTAGCCTTAAGTCATATTTCAAGATACAATTCATTTTGTTTTTTTTTTGATAAAATTGCATTCTTTTGCAATCAAACTATTTTAAACATTTTGCTAGTGAACTGGAATTGTTTATATTGAATATTTAATGCTAGTATGACTATTTATTTAATTATTCAACATCACAAATGCTTTACCGGAGTTTTCAAAACAGTTTTAAAAATAAGCCACACCGCTATTGTTAGCAATTTTAGTGACAAACAAATTTATCTTAAGATTTGGATAGTGTCACATACCGTGTGTATCCTAGGTTGATAACAAGAGCAAACCTCAACAAAATCAGTCAAAGTCAATTATAGGTTATAACAGGAAAATAATTTCGGCTCCTATAAAAGAAAACAAAAGTTAGAATTTACAGAATGTCCGTTTTTTTACCGTCACCGATTCTAATGCTAATAAATAATAACCTGATAGAATATGCTTTCAGTGGTCTAGTTTATAAGACATAAACAAACAAAACAATTGAAATTAAAAATTACATGTTGAGTTTTCGAGTAGTATAATTGTATTTGAAATCACGTGTGTCAACTTTTCAATTTATCCTGTATTTGAAATAATATCAAATTTAATTTTTGCATTTGATATCGTCAAAAGTAAAAATGATAGGCTATATTTATTTTCAGATTGGTGATTAGCGTAAGGATCAGCAACGTTTCTTGAATATAATGTAAATGCTGAACTTTGCTGAACGATTTTGATTGCTGGGAAAAAAGTCACCCTACTCCAAGCGCTTTGCATTCAACAGCCAAGTGGTACATGTTTGCGCATAAAGTAATTTATTGTTGAATAACATTGTGCAACAAAAAATTTCCTCCCGGGAAATTTTAGCTAATAATGATCCTTTATGGCCCCCTGAACACTTCCACAAAGGCGGTTTTCTAAGTTAGCTCGAATAAGCGAGATATTTGCAAATTTATATTTAATTTTCTTTATAATTTTAGTCCAGTTAAATGGTGTTTTGGCCAGGAAAAAATATAGTATAAAATAATATAAGTTTTTTTAATATATGTTTTTTGGGGAGCTGAATCCGAATTTCAACTTTGCAACTTCCCACGGATAGTATCTTCAGTTTATTGCCAAAAGTCATAAAACTATGCACTTTTCGACGTAGACATAAATAAGTAGACTAAATTTGCTCTAAAAAGCACCCTCAAGTGCAATTTTTGGTGGAATAGTTTGGCCGCTTGAGCGCGCTGAAAGAAGGCCAAATTTTCCTAGTTTATGTAATGTGCGTGTAATTACAAAGAAGATTAGATTCCGATAAAGCTACAATAGAGTCTCTACAAATTGCATAACTTAATCTGTTATTTTGGCCAAACTGTGTAGCCACTAGAGCGCGTTGAAATTGTATGTAACATTCCCCGAAACCGCGATAACAAGAGCCCTTCACCAAAAATTCAGTAGAGACTTATATTATTACTATTTATTTATTAACTATATATTTGCTCTTTTTAATTAATGTATTATGTAATTATGTAATTTTTTTTTATAAACATTCGGGCACTTGACTTAGTGATCAAGATGAGCAATTTGTAGGGAAATTAATGTAGTTTTAGCACAATCTTAGCCTATTTAACTAACTCAAAAACTGGGTTTTACATAAAGTAGGAAAATTTGCCCTTCTTTCAGCGCGCTCTAGCGGCCAAACCGTTCAACCAAAAATGCATTTCAGAAGTGTAAAAGGAGTGAAAAGTGCATAGTTTTGTCACTTTTTCGCAAGAAACTGAAAAACGTTCGAAAATTCTTAGCTTTTTTTCGATTTTCGTTGAGAAGGCACATCCGTGGGAAGTACTCAAGTAGAATTCGGATTCAGCACCACAAAAAACACATAGAATCAGAGAAAACATCACTTCCATATTTTTTTCCTGGAACAGGCACCCTCGGAAATGATCTGACTGGACTATTTTGCCATAATATACAGAGTGTTTTCTTATCCGCTTATTCGAGCAGACCTAGAAAAACGTCTTGGGGGTCATATAGAATCATTATTAGTTCTCAAATGAAGCACTTTTATTGGTTGGAACTTGGTTCCATTAAACAGCATTTAGCATAATCTCTGAAGATGGTTTTAGTCAAAAACTGAATAAGTTTCATTTTTTTTTGGAAAACTCTTGCAAACATTTTTTAAAATTTTTGTGTGGAGCAAAAAGATTGACAGATCATTTCGATAGGTGTTCTTCCGTAGATTATAAACCTCTTAGCTAATCATAGCTCAATCTCGTAACATTTTAAATGGACTCAAAATGTAAAAATAACATGATACAACTTCATGATACTCAAAAGTATTCTGAAATAAAAACTCGAACCTTGCAAGTACCTAGTAAATTCGTTAAATAGCTAACTAGCTATTTTGTTTTACAGCTTAACGTACAGTTTTGAATTTCAGTTGTAAGTTTCTTTAGCATTTTGTCAAAAATATGACTATAAGATTTTTAAAGTTCAAGTTTTCATTTCAGCCTACTCAGAGAATATTATCAAATCGCATTATTTTTTAAGCATTAAAAGAGCATTTTGTATTAAATGTAACGTGATGGAGGCTATTGGTTTCCAAAAATTAACTTTCCCCAACTATTTCTATTCTAAAATATAGACGAATATTCGGCCGAAAATTCACAGTTAAAAAACTCAGCCACAGGGTTCTAAATCTACGAAGAAAAGCAATCGAAATGAGCTGTCATCTTAATCGTTTAAACACCATATTATTTTACTGTGAATATAGGTACACACCTTATAACCGAAAAGACATCGCTTAGACAGTCAACATTATCAATTCATCAGCAAATTGTACAACCTTCATTAATATTATGTCACTGCTTTATTCTGGAGAGTTGAGCCCATACTTCGAATTTTGATAATAACCTCAACCATTATTTGTGGTGTATCTTCCAGGAATAGGATAAATTATTGTAACATTATTTATCTATATTTATAAACCTAAACAAAACACCTGATATATTCCGAGAAGATCGGTCAAAATATAAGTGTGGATGACCAGATATCCCAATATTATTGGAGAGGAATACAAATTTAGTGGTTTAGGAATACCAAAGTTGACCTGAGTGTTTAGTAAGATTTAATAATCCTAATTTTAACCAAGAATATCGAATGATTCGCGTCGTTAGTGACGGTTGTAAAGAATACCACTAAGAAAAATCTTGAAATCGTGCTCGATTGTTGCTGGATTGTCATATCTTTATCGTGATTCTACTTGAATGGAGAGAGTTGTTATGGAAGCGATTTTAATGTGATTGTGGAGGAAAGAAGTAGTTGCACATTATACGATGGTGTCCCTTCTCCCGAGAGATATCGATGTGTTGTAGCTGCAAAAGCTGTGCGAAAATAAACAAAAAAAAAACCGAATATCCCCGCTTTTTTACATCTGATGTGCAATTCTAGTTGTTTAGTCGTGGTTAGTTTTCCACAGTTAAAACTGTCGGCGATTGTAGCAGCAAAATAATATCGAAGGTTGTCGTGGTCCCTGGTGCATTAAATCGATATTAAAACTGACGAAACAGTTGATTCCGACCGACTGCTTTTAATAATGGAACGGCCGCGTTCGTTTTTTTTTTACCAAAGGTGCTCATTATTTTTAAGTAGATTTTAGTTGTATTGTTACGCTGTCCAATGTATCCCATCGCTGCAGTTATACTGTAATTATTTTCTCAGTTTGCTATCGGCAATTTTATCAACAAAGGCTGTGCACTGAACGAAATCAATTTGCATCTTTTTACTTTGCTACCCCCAACGCGTAGCCATCATGCAAATTAAAAAATATTAAACTATTATACCAATTATTGGAAAATTCTCTGTGATGAATTTTTGAACAATAATTACTAAATTGTTAAATTATTAAAATATATCACGGTATTATCACTGTAAATAGAGTTTTTAATTGAATTTTGCGATCACGAGCGAAAAAGCGTGTATGTAGGCTATTTTTGTAGTAATTACAGTATAAATGTTAGCTTTAGACCAATTTAACTGAGCGCAAATTTTTACGGGCCCCTTGTTCATAGGTGGCTAAATGTGAAACCATTTCGATGTTTGTTCTCATTGGTTCATTTGTATAGCAAACCACCACGCACTGCGCGCAAATCCTATCTCCTATACTTACATAATACTTGTTGATTGTTTTTCCTGTTTGTTTTTAATGTATTACTACTATTGTGTAAAGAACACGTATATGCCGGATAGATACCCCTTATTGTATATTGAATGTTTTTCGCCATGTTTGATATGATTTGTACATATGTATGTAACTATATAATTGTAAAAATATTAATTATTATTTCTTTAATAAAGTATATTTGTTTTTTATTTTGAATACGATTGTTTTTATTAATTCCTTGTGGTTTGTGTGTTATTTAAATTATATTATACAGGTAAGTAAAACCAGATTTATAAGGTAAGTAGGTACATTATTAAAAAGAGTTAAATAAACTCTTTCACTTTTGGGAAAAAGCCTACCGACTAAAACCGGACATTTTAACATGTCGGTAAAACACAGTCGAGGGTTACATAATCTGAAAGTCAAATCCTTAATTTTTTAAAAGAATTCATATGGTCAGAAACCCAATAACTTACATTATTATTATTACAATTTTTAAAAGTATTTTAGTGTTGATATCGACTCTCAAAATCAGATAAAACTGAATTTTTTAGTATTAAATTTGTTTTGCAATAATACTAGCAATGAAGTCACAGTCCACAACTTATCAACTGAATCAAAAAGCTTTGTAAGATGAATATACCAAAATATTTCACAGAAGAATAAAAAAAATGTGACGAGTAATTCTGAATCGGAATGCAAAAATTGTACAAAGTTTTTGAGAAAGCTAGTGCAGAAACCGTAATAAATACCAGGGCTGTGGAGTCGGTAAAAAATGTTTCGACTCCGACTCGGACTCCAGATAGTTTCCGTAGACCGACTCCAACTCCGGCAAAATTTTATCTGTTTCCAGCAATTTTTTGGCTACAAAAAATTAAACTGACATAAACTAATTGTAAATATCAGAAACACCTGTTGATAGGGCACAAAGTTATGACCATATTTTAAAAAATACTCTTTGTTATTGTTTCTAATTATCTCTGAAATCATTAGAAATACATTTGTTTTCTCATTAGAGAGCACACATTTCTGACCTACTTTGCCCTTTTAACCGACTTTCCAACTTTAATAATAATAATAAAAGTAATGTTAAATCACTGTATAGTATAAAATAAAATTCATTCCAATGGATACAAAATTAAGTGCAAAATAAACTGAAAATAATCTCAACTCGTACTTCTGTTAGTGGCAATGACGTCACAATTCTGGCTGCAACCTGTATGACATGGATATTCCTACATTCAACTTAAATAAACGGTGCTATTTCACAGTCTCATTAACCATCTAAAATCTCAAGTTCAAATTTATTTTTTTTTTAATTTCAGTCGGATCACTTTTTTATGGTCTTTTGAGCATCATTGTTTCTCCCGGTATAATAAGAAGCATATTTTGTTAATTATAAAGGGATAAGTAAATTTGTTCATGTGCCGAACAAAATAATCAATTTCGGTTAAACTTTACATAAGTTATCGAACATTAAACTAGTAACACTACTAGTAAAATTCCAAAGTTTTACTAATAAAGTTGTTTCTTTTACAAACATTCAGATATTGGGGCGAATAAAAATTAAAAAAGTTAGAGTTGACACGACTATGATACCATCACTGCTTCTTCTGGCACAGCAGCTATAGAAAACTGTTTTTTTTCTTTTTCAAAATTGCAGGGGAAAATCATTAAACTACTTTTTGCAATATTTAAAGAATTGCTCAGCTGCTCTTTGTGGCTGAACGAATACGAACAAATCCTCTTAATTTTGATGAATAGAAGGAAAACCATACGTAGTCGCTTCACTTTGGAAGCTTCACAATTCGTCTAAGTATGCATCGAAGTCCGATTTTTATTTGTAGATAAACAGTAAAAGTATATAGACGTAAAAGACTTAATAATATGGTTAGTTAATTGTTTACTATCTATTGAGGCACCGGCCATCTCGCATGCCTTTTTCTACAATATTTAAACATGGACTCGGAGTCGGAGTCGATACATTTTTCCTACTCCGACTCCACTGAAATTTGTCTGAACTCCGACTCCACAGCCCTGATAAATACAACAAAAATGTTTTTTTTTTATGAAAAACTAAACTTAATTCACAATCTGCCTTCGTATTCAGCATACTCTTATTTTTGAAAATTTAAATGGCCTTTTTTACAGAATGTTGAGAAAATGGTTTGATATTTTATCAAAATAAATAAAACATCGCTTAAAATATTATTGTGCCAAATTAACGCAAGAATTTACCAAATTCCTTCAAGTTAACTGACCCAACTGACAAAGTAAATAATACGCAATAAAGAATAAAAAAACTTTTTCATAACTTTAGACGCATTGTAAAAGTTGTTCTAGTAAATATAAAGATACTGCCGACACTTGTTGTGGTATTATTTTAATATGGATTTGTGGCTGTATAATATGATATATTATAATGATGATCTAAATTTTAAACACAGCTTCACAAGAGTGATTTTTTTCACACTATTTACCATTTCAATTGATTTATTAACGTGCTAAACAAAAGTTTCCATACCGTCTCATTAACAACTTGCTTTGCCACAAGTGGTTCCATTACTACCAGTTCTGGTTCCTACGATGAAGAGGAAAGTATCTGAGTAAACATGGAACTTTGACGCTATTTTGCTCAAAACGTTCTCAAAATTGTGTAAAACTGAATCTATGCATATGTACTCGATTTACGGAGGTTTTAAAAATGATTTTAAATGCACACAACAAAGCCCTGAAATGAACGAGAACAACAATACAACAGAACAAATAAAATTTTTTGTTTATTGTGGCGCTGCAACACTGATATCTTGTGATTATCTTCTAGATGCCTAAATCTGGTCCCTTTTCATATCCATTAGTTTTCATCAGCGGAAACACCAGTGAGTATTAACCTCCTGAGGATAGAAAATGGTCATTTTACAACCAAAAAGCCATAAAACAATGATTATATACAACATTACAAGTCCCTTGTTTTCATATTTGGAAAACGGTATATATTATTTTTGACTTGATGTTTTTTTTTTTCATTTTAATGAGATGTGTTTGCTCTATTACCCCTATAACTTCTGAACGCAGAACGACACAATTTAGTAATTTTTATGTAATAAACGTCTGAAAAAAATACAATATATTCCCTTTTTCATAAGTCTGTCTGAAACGTAGGTATAAGAGAAAACGGCGAGCTTGCTCGCAACCCCAGCAAGAAAGAGGGTGTACAATGTCAAATCACCTCTTGTGACAACGGCCAGACGCTACGTGACAAGCGGCACGCACATCTGGTCAGGACCCAGGACTTGATTTATCAGATTTATGCATGTTGTTCGGTTATAACGGGTGTTTTTTATAGGTATACTATTTCTTTTTGAAAAAAGCACATATAGTTTACCAAATGGTAAAAAGGAATTTAATTGATAAGATTATTTTATGACATATATTTTTTAAAAACTATTTCGGGCATATGAGCACCGCGTCTGCGTCTAATGAACACCATCCGATCAGTCCAATTTTTTGGTAACTTTTTCGAGCACTCCTGGCCTTATCTCATCAATAACCCGTCGAATGCTAACTTCCAAGCGTTGAATCGTTGCTAGTTTATCAGCATAGACAAGTGATTTCACGTATCCCCACAAAAAATAATCCAATGGAATCAAATCACACGATCTAGGCGGCCAATTGACAGACAGGTCCATTTCTTGAGATCATTTGGTCACCAAGTGTCTCTCGTAATAAAGCCATGGTTTCACGCGCTGTATGGCATGTTGCACCGTCTTGTTGGGACCATTTCATCCTTAGATTGTTGGCATTGATGTATGGAACCAAAAACTTGCGAATCATTTGCCTGTAGCGATTGCCATTGACCGTAATGTTGGCTCCGGCATCATCTTTAAGGAAGTATGGCCCAATGATGCCTCCAGCATGCAAACCGCACCAAACGGTGAGTTTTTCGGGACCCAATGGCGTCTCAATAATCTTGTGTGGATGGCTCTCACTCCAAATACGGCAATTTTGCTTGTTTACATACCCATTCAGCCAAAATGGGTATCATCGCTAAAGATGATTTTGCGATAATATTCTGGATCAAGTTGCAGTTGACTTTCAGCAATAAATTTCCACAATTTGCAAATGTTGTTCGGGTGTAAGTCTTTCCATGGTGATTTGTCAAAGCGTATTGAACAAAAATGTCGAAGACGTAGTAATGTTTGTATCGTAGTTTGACAGGTAACCCGGTTTTAAAAAGTATACCTCTAAGAAAACACCGTTATAACTAAACCAGCTTCAATAGAATTATTCTTAATCACTTAATCGTTTTTTAAATAATAAGTTACCATTTCTAAGATACTTAACACTCGATTTATTGCACAAAACTTCTAAGAATATTTTTTATTACATACACAAGAATTAAGAAAACTAAACCATTATTTTTACTGGTTAAATGTATAGTGGGGTATTTTTACGATTATTTTCCATTAACTAGAACGTAAATATTAAATTTTCTGTTTTAGTGCAATAAATATGTCAACTAAAAGCGCTACAACTCCCATACATCACCTTTTTTTCTAAATCATCTGATACTATAATATGATTTAGTACCTATCGAGGATTTTTGAAATCCGATATATTTTAAGTTGAAACCGTAAACTTCAAAAGTCCCTCGTGTTCGACTGGCTCACATTCGGCCCTCCGGGTCCAGCCATATCCCTTCGGAATCTGCACCTGGACCTACATTAGATTACAGTTGATTTAGCACCGTGCACTAGACGACCACGTTGCAGGTAGATGGACTATAAATCCAATAAATAAATACCTACCTGACCAACAGACCAACACATTTCTTCATAAAGGTTTATATAAAACTTCTTATAAAGAAAAGAAATATGTGTATTAGATTTTCAAGTAGACTTTAACAGTTTAACATCAAAACTAGTTCTATGTACTTATACATTTCACGTACAATAAAGTAGTAGTTTTATTAATGCAAAATGACAGATGACAATAGAAAATGAAAAAGAACAAAACTTGCAAAACATTCAGCAAAGCAATAGAAACGGAAAGCAATCAATCCCACAATGTAATTGAAATCAAAACCCATCGGATCATTAGAAATTTAAAATAGTCTTCAGAAACCTGCTTAACAATGGCGATCGTTAACGTTGAAACTACCTTTTTGTTTTCGTGCCGAACACAACTCGATTTTCACCGGAAAATTAACTCGGGAAGCTTTTATCATTGTAATAAAGTGGATGTGAAACCGGTGTATGTCGTATTCGTTTTGTTTCCCAGGAGTAGGTCCCAGATCTGTCGACCCTAATGGAAGGAAGACGGTTATTCCATTGACTGTTCAAACGACATTATTCCAATTTGGCACGTTACCTCTCCTCTTTAACTTGTGTATTTTCATTCGACCGTAATGACGTTATTACATTATTATCATTCGTTACGGCCGTGACCGTGTTATACCTATGATATTGCAGTCGAAGTGATGGATTGGTTTCTAATGTCACTCACAGTCAAATACAATCAAGTACAAGTCACAAAATTTGTCGAATATCATACCATCTGAGAAAGTTATTTAAGACCCAGTTCTACCTGTGCTAAAACGCTTTTTATATTAACGGCGTTATCTATGGTTAAAAAATTTTTTTTGGAAAAATAAAAATTAATTTTACTTCTACATCTTTGGCTTTTTTCAAATATAAAACATCTAGCCCAACTCACGATAGAAAAAAAAGATTTTTTATTTAAGTACAATTTTAACCCAAACATTATAATTGAGATAATAAAGCGAAATTGCCAGAAATGTACTTTTTTGCCCATATTACTGCTGCCCGGTGTAAACAGCAGACGTCAGGACCTTTAAACACCGCCTATAACCGGTGAGTACCGACTTACGTTGGTGGGGGACAGGCTGACCGCTCCCAGCAAAAAAAAACGTCGAAACGAAATATTTCGTGTCGGAGTTGCGATGTTTTTACAACGGAGCCTTCAGGTCAAATTTTTCAAGTAGCGAGAAATGTGCTTTTTGACAGTTTTCTTTGCTCTGAATAGTGCAGTTTTAAACAAAATCGAAAAAAACAAAACAAAACATAAACCAGAAGGTCTCTTTGAAGTTCTCATGGAACATAAGGGATATGTCCCGCCAGAAGTAGTACGTTGGTTTTGAGGGTACTGAAATACGTAGCACCCGATAGGCAGAGGGACGTGTTGCTAAACAATCAAGTCTTTAACCGCAAAATAAAAACGAATTGTTTGGTTTATGGTATATGTATCGTAAATAAACAAGTGGTAAATGAAATAGAAGATTTACATGAAAGGTGATTGATTTGGTTTTTACTATTAAATAAGTATCATAGGTATTTTGATTTAATTTATATTTTTATTTTAGAGGTTACCTAACAATTGCCAACGAACTTAGGGGATACATCCTTTGGCTCTTACGGTAAATTTATTAAATTTACAGTGGATAGATTACCACAGTTAAATTAAATGATCATTGTTAAATAATTAAATTAGTATCCAATAAACGAGAAAACCTTTAAAACTTTTAACCACAACTACTAGAATTTAACAAGTTGTCGTATTAATGAACCCCTTCAATTGAAACTTGTTGTTATACATATCCGAATATCCTAACCTCACAATTCAGAAATGCACTCAGATGCGAAGTCTCAGAAGAATAAGAATAACAACAAGAATAATTCATTTATGCGATTTAACTGAGGACCATTGCACAATTTAATTTTTACGTAAATTGTTGCCACAATTCTTCGACGTTACCGGCTTCCGTAAGCGGAGTTGCGTGCGTAACAAAAGGACTTTATTTTTGTGAATAAAATAACCATGACGACATAAATATGGCTTTTGTGTAATTCTACTCTCGCAGATACTCGTATTCATTATTATATTGCATACAGACGTATGTACACAGCACATCGAAGGGTACTGATCAGCTGATTGAAGATTTGTATTGAATGCGCATGAATATTGCATAGTTAACCACTGTTGTTAACCGCATGGTTCTTAACAAGTGGTTAATTTTTTCAATATAGAATGCGAAATCTTATTAAATTAACAAAAAGTTTCAGTCGAATGTTACTTGGTATTAAAGGAGCCGTCCTATGATATCTACTACTGCTACTTTCCCTAAGCTGATTCTGAAGTTGTACCATTTTCCGCATCTCTTTCACACATTGTCTTTTGCCTTTTTGTTTTGTTCATAACAATTTTTATCTAATGTTCGATGAACACGATTATAGAATTTTTAATTTTGTTTATTTTGTGTCTGTATTTTCGATTTTATATATTCTTCCTAGATGATTACGTGAGTTTATAATCTCGTAGCCTTTCAATTGTTTATTACTTTCTTATTAAGAATTTTTATCGGCACAACGGAGTGAATTTCAACTAAACATTGTCGTCTTTCTAATGTTTATTAATTTGCTGTAAGAATAGGGTATTTGACAATTATTGGAAAACCATCTTAGTGTGTTTATTCCTTCACTCTACATTGTAAACACATTATTTTTCGTAATTATTTCCTCAATATTTCATAAAAATCAGCGTTAAAAATTGAATCACAAAAAGTCCCGCCAAAACGATACTTTCTGTTGTGTGACGTCACCCGATAGTAGATGTCAAATCGGCCCATATGGTCTGTAGGAATCGGCATCGTCGCCGTTTGGTAATTGTGTTGTATGATGTGTTGTTTTCACAATTTCTACCTAAAAATAGGTTATAAATGGTGTATAAATCCACAATGCAGAAATACGTCAAGAAAAACTCCGGATAAACTGTTTGTAGCTGTTCTGCAAGATTTGAAACTGCGAAGAAACTGGTTGGCTCGTAAAAATCCAAATGAAATAAATAGCGGCCAATACAAGTGTTTTTTGTTGTGAAGATTACTTCGACATAAGTAAAACTGACTAGAATAAGTTATCTATCGTATTTTCGAACCAGGTATTATCTGACAGCTTAAGGTTAGGGCTATCCTAACCTACAAAGTTATGCTTACATGGCACTTTAGTGCTATTAAATTCAAACGGGAGAAGCATAAGAGCGCGTTCGGATAACCCGGTATTGTACGGTGAGAGTGACGCGCTGGATAATAGGCGGACTAACGTCATACGGCGTTTATCTGCATATAAGACAGAGACAGCCGACCCAGGTTATCTGAGCATTGTTTTCCCCATACCCTACCCTGACAAACCGAACGCGCTCTAAGCGGACTAACGAATGACGTCACTGGAGACTGAGCCAATTACAGAGCGTTTTCAATCACGTGATAGGACGTGAAAAAATTCAATTTTAATTTTGGCTTTTAATAGAAATAAAGCATTTTTTTTTTTGAAAAGTAATAACAAATAGTTTTCTTAAACTGTAATCTATTAGGATGACTATAATTCAAGCCATATTTTTAATACAGTCAAATACTCTATTACAAGTTCAAAATTTAAAAATACCAATAACAAATTACTAGTTAGAATTCATTTGGTTCATTATGGATAGGGAAAATGTTAGTAAGCCTGCATTGTAACATACTTGCTATTGCTTAAAAGGATCACGTGTTTAAAAAATTAAACTACACCCTTTAATAATAAAAAATCTCCATATTGTCACGAGGGTATCAAATTTAGATATGAATTGATGGTGTGTTTATTTATTACATAAAATCACGCATAAATTAAGATGGTAATCAGTGAAATACCAAAAATAGAGTTGATCTTCGTTATTACCAGATGACAACATAATCTCGTTACCTTTTTAGACAGTTTCCCCGCCGCGGTAATAGAATTCCGCTAACGATGCAAACATCCTGCTCGTTAATTAAGTGGGTGAGCCAATAGAGAATTTGATACGTTCTTGAAATTTGTCTGGTCGCCATATCGATCGGTGTTTCGCGCCAACGAAGCCAGATACAGATAGCTAGTGTACGATGGTGCCGAGAATAGAATTTCCACCAATAAAAACCTACATATTTATACACCCAACATAGAGTTTTTTTTATTAAGAAATCAATTTATCAAACATTAGTACTGCAGCATTAATTGTATACCGATGGCCTAGCTCCAATACCACGTAAGTACATGCAATATGTACCATGTACTATAAGTCAATAATAACGCCAAGAAAACACTACTGCTAACAAAAAAAAACTCAAACTGTAAACAACTGTGAAGATAATACGAAAATGTAATGATAAGCAGCAAATATTGTGAGGATATAAACTCAGAAATTGGCGTGGTGTACCACGAATCCAAATAACGTTAACCCTGAAGGAACAATAACAAGAGACCGCACAGAAACCATAAACAAACGCTTTATAAATAAGCACTGGCGGAAAATCGGACTGGAGCGTCACAATGAAATCCTAAAACCGCCATAACAATAAAGTACTCCACTCAACACCTGCTGTCTGTGATACAAACGAACAGAAGTACAGACATCGCATCGTGGAACACACACAATGTCCCTCCATTGCAAAAACCTCGCAAAAATTGTTGGACCCCACCAGATATCCTTCGAAAACACTGTATTTATCTTTTGGTTTGTTGACGTTTCTTTAGACTACTTTACTTACTTTATTTTATATATAAATATCTATCTGTCGATTTATTTACGCATATCTACCCATAAATGTTGTAAAAATGCGTAATGTATTTTTCTACTTTGCATTCACAATGCACACATTGTAACACTGTTTTCGGTGTTACAATTAACAAATTAGTATATCAATATTCTATACATATTTAAACATGCGTGTAGCCTGCTATAGTATGGCCAAAGGATTGGGGCTTTCTTAGTTTTGTTGTATTCATCAAAATACGCCAGCATGACGTTTTCGGTGATGTTTTGCGACTGTGGTAAGTGATCGTCATCATGCGTTTCAAGTAAACAGCAAATCCCTTTTTCAGATATAATTCAAGGACCACATTTACTTTAATAAGATTATTTATTATGCGAAGATCAAACCTACATCGTAGATATGAACGATTTGAATTACTGCTGCGAGATTGTATATGCGCAATAAATGGTTTATTGAATATCAGCACACACGTAGGAAGCTATAGTACATTTAAAGTGTTGAGGATTTCTTAGTTTATGTAACGTATACGATTTCGGTAACATTTTGGACCGAATTCTGCTCGGTTCAATACCGTATTCGTTTGTGTCCGTCGCTTTCGACTTAGTTCTGGTTGTGTGCAACGTATTTGTATTACCTCCATCACATGTAATTTTACTAAGTATAGTTTATTCTAATACATTGTTACACTAAAATTAGAATCTGGTTTCAATTATATGTGCGTGTAAACTTGTACAAGCCAGTGGTACTAGGTAGAAACTGCTATTAAACGTTAACCGTTATAACAATTCTTTAGTACGTTCTTATTCTTTGAAGCAACTAATCAGTTACCACCAAATACGTCTATTCTGATTATTATACTTATGAAACCACTATTTTAAAGTTAACTTTTTAGGTTATGTTTCATGTATTTATCACAGTACGGTTAAAAGTGTTGCCCCCATCTCCATTATGATCATAGTTGCGACCTCGCTGATTAATTATTTAATAGAACTTGTAGGCTAAAGTAGAGAAAAATTATTCACAATTACATTTTGTCATGATTTTATCTCATCCTTACGAAGTTGACAGTTAGTACAGTACTGCCACGTCATGCCACGTGGAACCCGCAAAATACCCTAGATTGTAACAGCGCAATATAGTAACCACAATTTCTAAATGTATATAAAATTAATGACGCAAAGTAGAAACATAGTATATTAGACTCGTTTTATAAGACGTATTGGCGCACTCGTTCCATTTGGGCATTCCTCGCTACGCTCGTCGTGCTCAAAACAACTAGTGAGCCAATTTGACGTCTTATAAAACTAGTATAATAATACACTATTATATTATTATACGAGTATTATAAGACGTCTAGATGTCTTATAAAACGATTTTAATATACTATTTTGCTACTTTGCTTCATTAATTTTATATGTATAAATTAAGAAATTGTGGTATCTATTGTAACTGTCTACGTAGTAATGTTAGGATAAAATCTAATTGTGAATAATTCTCTTCTACCTGTACCTATACAAAATTTTCGATATAGAATGAACGGGGTAGTCTTTCTCTTCTTAGTTTGAAAACTCTCTACAAGACCTAACATGTTCTCAAGCCGTCAAGTGTACATCAAGTTTTCCCCTTGGGTTAGCAAGTAGAGTAAGTACAGCAGCAAAGATTAAAATAAAACAAAAGAGAAAGGGATGCGCAAAAAGTTTCTAAAGAGCCTCTTCTTAAAACAAAAAAACAATGGCAATGGGAACACAGATCATCCTCAAAGGCCTACGTCACTGCCTCCTAGCAATTTCCACAAAAAAAAACTTACTAATTTTAACACTGAAAACAGGGTTACTTAATTATTTGCTCGACAAATAAGAGAGACTTCAAACTTTGCAACTTAAACATTACATTTTTAACCTAAAAACTTTTTTTTCAAATGGATCATCTTGTATATCGAAACACAAATCTAGCAGAACTAACAAATTTAAGCGATCACTCAAACAGAATATGACAGTTAAAGGCAACATCGATCACAACTTCAGTTAGTTGCTACACGTTATGCCGTTATTCTTGTCGTTTAACAATGAATCGATCTCCAACAATACAACGTAAAATAGACGTATCTCCGTTGACAAAACTACCCCACATTTGATAAAAATAGATCCCAGCAATGGTACGACAAGTATCCATAGAAACACACAACAAATTTAATCAATACATCTAGACAGTGTGCGTCGTACTAAGGTTAAAAATACACATACTTGACGTCAAGTAAAAAGTTGTGCACGCATTTTGATCCGAAGGCAAGATGTCGAGCCTGTTATCATTAGATATAGAGAAGCCGGTCGAGGGAGCAGACAACAATGACGATGATTCGATCAGGTCGCAGGAGCGACAGTTCCGTTCAAAATTCAAGTACAGGCAGAAGAAGGAATCCGTCGTCAAGCCAAAGACGGTCCTGCAAAGGGTCTTCGGCAACAAGAACATAGTCAAGGACCACTACTTCACGTCCGGAGCTGGAATCACCGATGAAAACCAACGAGATATCCTCAACGAACCTTCACCATTTGTCTACCCGAAAGACCTCGAGACATTCTCCTATAAGGTGATGTCCAAAGCATGGAGGGACAAGGAGAGAAGGAAGGAGTTCAAGTTGAGGTACAACCAAAGGAACAACTACCAATCCAGGCAAAACCTAGACATGCTCAACCGTCTTTACTGCAAAGAACCACAACTCCAGAGCATGAAGACCATCTTAGACATCGACCCACAATTCTTTACGATCGTTGAAGGTCGTCCAATCGGAGAGAAGTGGAACATTCGTGACTACGTTAAAGATATTAGAGAATCCTTAAGATGTAAGGTCGTAGCAGGTTTCAGAGAGGACGAAGTTATTCTAATCGATGAAAACTTCTTGGAAGAGCAAAGGAATATAGACGAGATCAAATCGCGTTACCAAAAATACGTTGACACCTTTGAAGAGTTCCTATCGAACGACCATCAGACCTCCATGGAATTATTACGACAAGCCGAAAAGGAGACAGCGAAATCGTTTGAGAAATACGAAACTTTCCGGGAGCTATCCAAAGATTACGGCGCGCTAAAGGCATCCGTCTACAACCTGGAAGAGAAATGGAGGAACTGCAAGATGTACCAGAAATTTCTATACTTAGTCAGTCCAATGCATTGGCGTAAGATCCATGATTACTACCACTTGAAAAAGGATGTCTCTCATCAGAGTTTGGTGGAGATTGAGAGTTCTGTTTTCGAAAAGTATCGTACAGCTACAGGCTACGAAGCTAATACTCTGGAGAATATGATTGATATGTTTTTGGAAGATTGTAAAACTCAGAAGGATCCGGTATTGTACTTTAAGGAACCTTATGAACTCTTGAAGGTTTTTAGGTTTATTGAGTTGCAAAATTTGAATTCGTTGCTGCATTCTGAGGAATTGGCTATACCGTTGGAGAATGTCAAGGAGGGTATGCTGGACGCGGAGAAGAAGTTCAACGAACAGATTGATGCTGTGCAGGAAATTATTGACAGTTTGAGTGGAGAGATTTTGTAAGTACATACTGTATTCTGCTTATTCCATAAAACAGTTCAATGTTCTCAACGCCATAGCTTGCTTTTTTCTTGCCATTCAAAATGGGACTATTAATCCAACATTTTTGTTAAAAAAAACAAACAAATTTTTAATTGTCCCTTAAGTCCAGTCATTACGTCGGAAAAAACGGGTTAGAAATGCAAATTAACCGAGAAGGCTAAAATTTTGATATGACGTGTGGGGCCTAGAAAAGCTTAACTTCAAATTGTCGACCAAGATTTCCTATGTGCATTTTCCGCCATCTTGAAAAAGGGTTAAATTCTGGACTCTTAAATGACTGGACTACTTACCTTATTGAATACTGTAGGTATACGATTTCTAATCGATTATAAAGCCAACACAACACAATCAGAACAAGTTTTCTTTTCAATTTCTGCTACACTCATAAAAAATCGCGTGTTTTAAAAATTTAAAAGCCTAAAAAGTAAAAACAATAGGACTTTTTAATTTTTCATAATTATTAAACAAATGACTTAATGTTTGTATTTTCTTTCCATTCCCGGGATTTAAGAAATCTTCTTTGTTAATGCTTTACGAACGCCTACGTAATAACTTTCAGGATTTCAGGTAAAAGGGTATGCTTGATGTTTTCTTTGAGGTACTTTTGAGGTTTCTAGGACATTTAGTTCAGTCGCAATAAAATCGCAAACATTGTAAAAGAAAATCGCTAATTCTTTGGCTTTTGTACCTTAACTTATTTGTAAAGGCAAAAATGATACAAAATTTCCTCTACTTTACTTCATTATTTAACTATTTTGACGACTTTGCAGAAAAGGCGGTTCATTTGCAAAATTGTTGAAAAATGGTAAGAGTAAACATCCAGTTCCTTTGGACTCTTTTGAACAAAAATTCCTTCGGCTCTAAGTTTAGTCACGTAACTTCTAAATACGTTAAAAGCAAAAAAAATCGGATGTGTCCAGGCACATGACTTTATCATATTATATATAAAATTAATAGTTTAGCTGCATGAGATTCTATTTGATCGAGATCGGCTATGTCTGCATTAAAATAAAACTAGTAGAACTAGACAGATATCTCGATTAAGGCTGCGTTCGGATATTATACTCCGTTGACACCGGGTACACCGTCCAAATGACACTTACGTGTTATTGGGTGTAAAAAGTGTAACGGTGTTCAATATCCGAACGCAGCCTATATTGACAGTAGTATTTTCAAAACATTAGCCTTTGACACTAGCTACTGTCATTAGAATCAAAAAATCTGACATATCCTGGCTACTAGTTTTAAAGCAGTACGACCGATCTCGATGAAATAGAATTTGCTCATGCAGCTAAACTATAAATTCTACCAAAAAATGTCATATACATAAATTATAGAAAATTTCCTCTCCTTTAGTTTATTATTTAACTATTTTGATGTTCAGGGGACCCAAAAAGACATATATCCGCTAAAATCTCAAAAAAAATTTTTGGCGCGATTACAATACTTTACATACTGCGTATGATAAAGTAAAAAATCTAATGTGACCAGGCACATGACTTTATCATACTATTGGCATGCTATTGGTGTTTCCTAACGCAAACACGGATGTTGTGACAATACTGTCAACAGTATCCAAGTATCTATCAAATCCTGACTAACTAGTTTTAATGCAGTACGAGCGATCTCGATCAAATAGAATTTGCTCATGTAGCTAAACTAATTAAGCTACCAAAAAATATCATAGACAAAAATGATACAAAATTTCCTCTACATTCATTTATTATTTAACTGTTTTGTCGACATTACAAAAATGGCGGTTCATTTGCAAAATTGTTGAAAAATGCTAAAAGTTAACATCAAATTCCTTTGGACCCTTAGGAACAAAAATTCTTTTGACTCTAAGTTTAGTCATAAAACTTCTAAATATGAAGTTTGGTTCCGATACCTTTAGTAGTTACTCCGGAATCGTCGCCACAAAAGACGGGTACACACAGACATACACAGTATACACACTCACACACACAGACATTTTTTTGTACCTTGGTCAAAAATGCTCAGGGGACCCAAAAGGACATATTTCCGCTAAAATCTCAAAACTTTTCTTCGACACGATTACAATAGTTTGTAATACTACGTATGAGAAAGTAAAATGATGATTTTTGATGATTTTTCTTTTGTCGTTGCTATTTACCAGTGGTGCCATATTATAAATTGAAACGTAACCATGAACTCGGTTGATATAGAGGGTAAGTACTCTGAGGTACTCTTGAGATAGGTACTCAAGTATTGAGTACCTACCTCAAGTATTTAATAAAATGTTTGGTGTATGTATTATAGAGACCAGAACAAAACAAAAATTCAAATAAACCTGTGTCCTAAAATGAACCGTTTCTGTGATAAGAAGGTAGGAACTGAGGAAACATCAAAACGCAAATTATCATTTTTGATGTGGAAGCACCTCTATAGGGCAGTAACTGGCTAGTTGGAAATTATATACGTATACAACTAAAAACTGCGTTTAAGTGCTATTGCTCGAAGTAGACTCATTTCTCTTAGTTGTTAGTAGGTACAATGATTGACCCAAAACTAATTGAACATTTACCCTGATATTGTTTACAGAATATCGTTTGAAACAATTAAATTAATTATTTTACTTACATATTTCTAAACTAGCCAAACTACTAAAAACTACTAAAAAACTAACTAATTTAGAGATACGTATTTCTAAAATAGTAGAATGCAAGTGCTGACAGAAACTACTGAAAGGGAAAAGAAACTCCTAAATAAAAAACCTACTTCTATACTTTTAACACGATCATTAGTAAGTATTGATGGAATTCAAATATAAGAATTCCATCAACAACTTATATTGGCATGCACCACATGAAGCACCATAGGATTCATCACCAGAAGATATAATCATCTCTCGCATGCTTTCCCAAAATAAAACTAAAAACCGTTTCGGAAGGAATTCCAATAAAATGCGACGACATGTATCAGAAACACGATCTCGGACCGTTTTCTAGGAACTAGATAACTTCACTGGTCTTCAGGTTGACGAGTTCATGACTCACTTGAAGTAGATACAGGTAGGGTCTCTGCCTACTGCGCTGAATGATTTATGAATAGCCTAAATGCGCGAAGCGTGCTCTCGGCTGACGTGATAAATTGAAAAATTAACTTTTCAATTTCGGATCGTTTACCTTGTTTACCGTACGCGAATCGATGGCGCAACCAGGCTTCTGCTGGGTATAATATGATAACTTTTAACTGGGTCGCACTTCCAGTTAGACTCGTGGTGGCAAATAAATAACAGGATATTATGGCTTGATTACTCGGCATGTAATTGTTAATTTGCGGGTTTCAGGATTTTCACACGTTTTCTATCAAGTGAAGGTTTCCTTGACATTTTTCGCAATGTTTCTTTTGTGGAATAAATTCGACCAAAATGTACTTTGAATGATAAGTGGTTAGTGTTTCATTTTACTTTAGAGCTTAAGAAGAAATAACTAACAATGGGGAAATTGTTTAAAACAGAAAAATACATATCAAATTCGAAAATCCTTTAATCGTGTTCATCGAGCAAAAAAAATTCTTAATAACCTAATATTGGCTCGCGAAAAAGTGAATTCTGATTGACAATTTTAAATGAATTACAAATTTCAAAAATAAAGTTGTCCAAACTTGCTGATATACTTTCATTACATGAACATCAATCTCAAATATTAATATGAATTACACGTATTGTTTCCTAATCTGACAAGCTTTTACTTGTAAATTTGTGGTAAAATGTGAGAAAATCATCCCATTGCAGAGTAAGGAACTACTTTAATTTGTAATGTATCAAAATCAGACTAACCACTTTACTCTTTACTATTGTGTTTTGTAATAAAATGTACAACATAGTCGATTTTATTAAAAACTTTGACAAAACAAAGTTAGACAGTATTATTTTGATGATTTCATCATTTACACAAAAAGTTGTGCACCAAATGTTAACAAAGCGGTAAGCACATGAAAGAACATAAAAATGACGCAGACAGAATTTTTTAGGACTTTTATTTAGTATACAGGGTGTCTCACGGAACTGGTACATTAGAAGTTTCTCATGTTCTACTATTTCTGGAAACTTGAAATTTTAGAACTAGAATTTACTCGATCTGCTACCCTATTCTCGTCATCTTTTTGAAGCGAATGCGAGTTTTCTCGAATGGTTAGGTGGGCGGAGTGGGGGTATCAGCGGTTCCCCTCTGGAACGTATCTATGAGCAAATTAGGGCAACCGCCGTTATCCCCACTCTCACCGAACCATTCGAGAAAACTCGCATTCGCTCCAAAAACATGACGAGAATAGGGTCGCTGAGCTCTTCAGCTAAAATATTCTCAAGTTAACTGTCACGTCCGGTCACCGGAAGTCTGTATCAACTTTGTTATTTTAAATTGAATCATGTAATTTTTATTTTATTTTTGGTTTCTACGTATCAAACACATCATTTTTGATAATGTTTCCCTATAGGCTATACCTAAATATCGCCATTTTTGAGTTTTTTTGATTTTACTATTTTTTTGGTGATTTTCCCGGTTACGTTTAAAATTGAATATCTCGGTTATTATTGAAACTAGAAGTTTCATGATTGAGTGGTCCAAATGACATTTTTTGATAAAATCATGCCGCTAAAGCATGAGCAAATTCTATTTCATCGAGATCTCTCGTACTGAATTAAAACTAGTTGGCCAGGATTTGACAGATAATTTGATACTATTGACAGTATTGTCAGAACATCAGCGTTTGCGTTGGGAAGCACTGCTAAATTGTATGATAAAGTCATGTGCCTGGCCACATCAGATTCTTTTTATTAAGGTAGTAACTGTGGTATGAAAATTTATTGTAAAAATTAAATATATATTTTTAAATATATTAAATAAATATTTTTTAAAGAACGGTGTACCCGGTGTCAACGGAGTACCATATCCGAACGCAGCTATTGTTTCCCAAAACTTACTGTAGATTCACAACCTAAAATGGCAAAGTAGATCCGAAAAACGTATAATATTACGATAAGAAACTATCAAATACGAGCGTCACGCTGGTTGGCAGTCAATGAGACAGTTTAATAATTAATTAATTTTAAATTTTTAACACAAACAATAGACCAATTTGGTTGATATAAAATATTTTGGAGTCCCAATAACATGTTTTCGTAAAGCCTCGCAATTCGCAAAGCAGCCAGAGAATTTCAATGTAAAATAAAAACAAGTTTCTACTCACCATTATTCAGTCGGTCCCAAAATCAACTCCGAATCAGTACACAAGTCAAGAAGAGTCTTCAAATTCAAGAAAACATCGTTTTTTAGCAATGAACCGTCAAACCATCGATATCGTCCGCGAGAGAATCTGTATTACCGATCACGGGTAACCCCGACCTGCCCCGACCACTTCGTACGCAGAGCGGAGGTACTCACTAATGTCAAATTTAAATTAGCGACAATACGACTGACTCGCTGCCCATCCGGTTCCAAAATCGCGACCGAATCGTTCCACATACTTTATTTCACAACATAAACACGCCATACGGAGCCAATCGATATTTATTCGCGAGAAATCAGTCAAACACGATTCAACATTGTCAAAGTACCCGTACCGAATTGCAATGCTGAGAGAACTGATGTCACCCCCACCACGGTTTTCCAGATAATGTTTGGCCGCTTCCGTAACGTTGATGAAACGGAGCATTGCTTGGGTTGTTTTATAGACTTCGCGCTAAAAAGCTGACCATCAGACGTTGTCAAAATGTAAATATTTCATGTTTCTTTTTGCAATGTTATGTAGGATGATCTAATGTGCTAGAATGTAGAACATATAATGAATAACATAAACACAAACATTAATGGTAATAATTTCTGCAGTCGAAACAAGGAACATATTAAGACGTTGTATCGTAAACGTTGTGATAATAATTTTACATCTAAAGTTAAACCTTATTGACTAAAATAAAATGCCAGGTATCAGAAAAAGTTGGCGTGCTAAAATCGGGGAAATTATTAAAGGAAAAATTAGCAATTATAGAATTATACTGTATTTACACTAATTTTTATAAACATAGAATCACTCTATTTAAATTAATTATTTATTTAATATTAAATTAATTATTATGTTTGATTAGGTATATCAAACATTCTATTATCATCTCTTCGAAATTTGGAAGCGCAGACCCTGGTTTGACCGAGTTCTGACTCATCTGAACCCTGGGTAGTCCCATTCTAGATTGTGCATAAGATCAAATTTAATGTAGTCGATGAAACTGATATCAACCGATAGCTTATAATAATAATAATAATATATATTGGCATGAAATAAATACCAATTACATCATAATTCAGTTAATTACATATTCCAAACGGAATCGAGTCAGTTCCACCCTAATGATATAAAGTGGACCTGTTTTTCATCGCCCCCTAAACTAAATGTATAATAAATATAACAAAAATAAGGTATATCTGTAGCCATAAACAAATACATATATACATACATACATACACATACCTACACACACACATGTAATGCTTGGCAATTACTTACAACAAAACTATCAACATCAGGTCAAGCCGCCCGTCCCACACCAATATGGTTCCCATATAGTGCAGGCAAATTATCTGATTAGAAGCCAAACCCGGTATTAATTATTGTAGACAGGACTTTTATCATTGGAAATGGTAAACGGGCTCATAGTGAAAGTAAAAAAATAAATGCCGGTCATGGGTGGTATAGTGTTTATTTGTGGGAGTTGAAAGCGGGCGCAAAATATATTATTGTGTTTTCAGTTGGAGATCATAAAAAAATCTATAGCATTCACAAGGGTCACTTTTTACTATGACGTCTAAATTTCCGAGAAAAATGCGAATGCAAATGCAAAAACGATTTTTCTGCTTTTTATTTTTCATTATAGCAACAATAATTCAATTTTGATGAAACTTTGTAAAAACGTGTCCTTTTATTATTTAATAACCATAATTTGTTTTATATGCAAAAAGCAAGAAGTTTTTGAGATATTTAGTTTTTCCAATCAAAATCAGTTTTTTTTCAACAAGAAATTCTGTGGTGAAAAATCATCGTACAGAGAGAGTTCTTCTGGTGCTCATTTTTGTTGTTTTTAGATGTAGTTAGGTACTTATTGATACAGTAATAAAAATAATAGTCCCTATTTAACAACATGCTTCAAAATTTAAAAAAACTCCAAAATGACTTTTGCATCAATGAATTTTGCAGTAATTGTTCAAAATTTGTTTAAATTTTTATGAAAAATGCAAAACTGGTTACACCCTTCAAATGTACGAAAAAATAAAAATCTGATGTCGCCAGGCACATGACTTTATCATGCGTAAAATTAATAGTTTAGCTGCATGAGATTCTATTTGATCGAGATCGGTCGTGTCTGCATTAAAATAAAACCAGTTAGCCCGGAAATCACCTTTTTTGCGCGGCACACACTGAATTTTTATCCTAATGATGACTATACCGAATACAATCGTCACCAATGTCAGTTTCATTACATTGTTTATCTCCAGTTTTCGTCGCGAAAGAGTCACAGGATAAATTGTGCCAAGTTTACGGTTTTGTGCTGTACTTAATCCAAAATAACCATGTTTAGGCTTTCATTTAATCATACTTATTCGGTTCCATTACTTCGCACTTTTTTGCACTGCTGAGTTGTTTATCTCAAATATACTGAGTGTTAAGAATATGTGTAAAATATAAGTATACCGAATACTTAACTTTTGATACCGAACTAAATTTTAAAATAATATTGTCACCTTTTTATTGTTTACCAATTTGTTATTGAGGCTTTTTATCGGATGCTCTGTATTTTTGGTTTTAATCATTCTCTATTCTCTACAACTGGGTAATTTCCAACTAATATTGCCTTCGCATCGTTTATTAATTCTCTTAATTAAGAGTTGTTGGCTCGTGTTCATCGAAAGCAGTAGAAAGACTTAATATCTTC
Source organism: Aphodius sticticus (assembly GCA_963966075.1). Taxonomy (NCBI): domain Eukaryota; kingdom Metazoa; phylum Arthropoda; class Insecta; order Coleoptera; family Scarabaeidae; genus Aphodius; species Aphodius sticticus. The sequence goes on from OZ014506.1 coordinate 20,718,247, forward strand.
ACTTAATATCAGTATGCTATAGGTCGAGAATACAGGGGTCACAACCGTGGCTAATACCATAAAAGAATGTGTAAAAATGACACAACCGTGAATGCAACGGAAATTTTTCCGGATGAATGCAACTTAAGTTTTCGGACAATATGGGCTGTGTCTTTGTATACTTGTTTTATGTTCATGTTTGTAGTGTCTCATTTTAGAATAGTAACTAACAAATAAGAATAAGGTCTCTAATTATCAATGTCATTTACAACAAATAACACAAGACGAAGACTCTGCAAAATAGTTAATAGCATAGTCATTCACATACGTCACCCTTTATTACTAAAAAAAATCAATTATTACTAAACAAACTCTATAAAACGATTCGGACATGATTTAGATCATGTTTTCCCGATATCATCTGCAAACAAAACCTAATTTATATTATAAGCATCCGCGCTACGTTAATTTTCCACACGACTGAAGAATTTTCCATAAAGCAGACCCCTAAAATCCCCACAATACATCCAGTTCATATTGTATTATACATCCATAATATAACTCATGTTTACATTAGAGGCAACCTAATAATACACAAACACTCAGATTATTCACCATAATTTACAACATAACCTAACAACCGCTTGATCCTTTCCGGTCATATTTCGCACGCACACCCATGCTCGTTTAAACCAATAATTACACCACCTCTCACCCCCCAAAACTCTATTACCGCCCTGACCCAATTTCCTGCCTTACCCCAATTGAATTAACTTACACGCCCTTAACCCTTTGTCCCTTCTCTGCCCACAGGTGGGAGGAGGAGCGCGCTCGTTCCCTTGAAGAATTAGCGATGGAATTGATCAACGGCGAATTCAGGAAACTCATCTCAGAAGAGGAAATCCTCAACTTGTACGTGTTCGTCGAGGATGTGTATGAGGCCCGCGTGGCTCCTAATGACGCCAACCTGGGCGTCAGCGATATGATGAAAGCGATTGAGATGAGCTACAGAAACTTCCTCATTCAGCTTGATCAGCTGCCTGTGGATAGGGTGCAGAAGGCAGAGTCTGAGTGCTATGCCGAGGAAGCTAGGATAATGGAGATTGCTATCGATGCCGCGAGGAAGGTGCTTCAAGTGGAAGGTCTCATTAAGACGCTGCGACGTGTCCTGGAGCCGGCGTTTGTCAAGAGAGGAAGAGGTGAGTGAAATGAAGGAAAGGTTGCTTTTATTTTCGGGGCGGGGGTGGATGTTGGGTTAATTATCGGGCGATTGGAATGTGGAATGTGGCTGGGTTGTTTTTGCGGATGGGATGCGGAATGAGACTGTTGCTTTTTTGTTGGTCGAGGTCGAGGGAAATTGGTCGTGAAAGGGAATTGGATGAGTAGAAAAGTGGAATGAATTCGAAGGGTTTAATTTGCTGGACTAACACTGTTGCATTTTAGTTGGTTTATTAGTGTGTTTGTTACTTAATTAAATGTTGTATACCTACTTGGATTTCTATATGAAATAAACAAAATACATACCTAGTGTAAGTATGTTGTGTGGTAAACTTGCTCCAAATTGTAGAACTATTGAAACCTTATGTGATAGGAAACTTTTGGTTTGGATACGGATTGAACGTAAATAAATATCCATCGAAAACACTTATGCACTTTTTATTTACAAGAGTTACATTAAAAATCGTACAATCAACAAAAACCTACCTGTTAGAGAAATATTGACCGTTCGATTTGGAAAAACAAAGTTGGTTGTTGCTATAGCAACAAAAGCCGAGTAAACACAAAAATGTTTTGTTTTAGAATTACCGAAAACTTTGTTAAAAAACAAAAACAATCCTGTAAATATATAATTAGTGACTATAATAAACAGGACAACGACTCAATAAAACAAGTCTTTTTTTCACAGCACAATCATAAAAATCTGCGTGGTTCATTCTGTTCATTATTTACTTTTTAAAAACGCTAAAAATCTAAAAACTAAAACAGCAACAAGTTGTTCCGGCTCCCGGGATTGAAAAATGTTAAAGTTAAGAAAAGATTTTTTACGTTTCATTACAAGAAAAAAAATTATTATTTTTACTTTATCATACGCAGTATGGAAAGTATTGTAATCGTGCAAAAAAAATTTTTTGAGATTTTAGCGGAAATATGTCTTTTTGGGTCCCCTGAACATTTTTAACCAAGGTACAAAAAAATGTCTGTGTGTGTGTGTGTGTATGTGTGTGTGTGTACCCGCTTTTTTGTGGCGACGATTCCGGATAAACTACTAAGGTATTGGGACGAAACTTAATATTTAGAAGTTTCATAACCAAACTTAGAGCTAAAAAGCTTTCTAGTGCAAAGGGTCCAAAGGAACTGGAGGTTTAGTCTTAACATTTTTGAAAGATTTTGCAAATAAACCGCCATTTCTGGAATTTCGTCGAAATAGTTAAATAATAAATTAAAGATGAGGAAATTCTGAATAATTTATGACTATGACATTTTTGGGTACAATCAATAGTTTAGCTGCATGAGCAAATTCTATTTCATCGAGATCGGCCGTACTACATTAAAACTAGTAGCCAGGATATGTCAGATTATATGTCAGATATGATTCTAATGACAGTAGATAGTGTCAAACGCTAACATTTTGACAATACCGTCAAATGTACTGTCAATATAAGCTACGTTCGGATATTGTACATCGTTACCACATCGTTACACTTTTTACATCCAATAACACGTAAGTGTCATTTGGATGGTGTACCCGGTGTCAACGGAGTACAATATTCGAACGCAGCTTTAATCGACATATCTGTCTAGTTCTACTAGTTTCGTTTTAATGCAGACATAGCCGATCTCGATCAAGTAGAATCTCATGCAGCTAAACTATTAATTTTATATATAGGTAGTATGATAAAGTCATGTGCCTGGCCACATCAGATTTTTTAGTTTAACAATATATCAATATGCATTAATTTATAATTTACAATTCAGATCTTCTACCACTGGCCCAATTTCTGAATTAATCTAACAAATAAAATAATTCCTAACACGGCCAATCCTGACTATAGCTTTGCTCTCAAAGCCAGTCTCCAGAACTATTGTCCTCAATGATAAACTTGGCCTCAGTAACTCATTCAAAGTTCCATTCGACAATTCATAATTTGCCGAAATTCAAAGGTGTTACTCATTCAACAATAATCAAGTTGCCAACATCAACATGTATTCTTTTCCTTTTACGTTCAAAACGCTAACATTTTTAACTCAAAATAATCAAATAATTGAAAAAAGCAAACCACTTTTCAGCTCAGCTACATATTATATTAGCATGTTGAGCTATAACCTTTCAGCCCAACAAAATAAACAAATATTCGCAAGGGGTCATCTTTTCACAAATAAGCAAAGAACTAATCATTCAGTTTAACAAGATAAATAAATATTAGCAAAGGGCCGACCTTTCATCTCCAACAATATAAACACATATTATCAAATTGGTAACTTATCATCAACACGATAAACAAATATTAGTAAAGGGCTCATCTTTCATCTCAAAAATTAAACAAATATTATCAAAGGGACACTAATTCATCTCAAGAAGATAAACAAATATTAGCAAAGGGCTAACTTTTCAGCTGAAAACTATTCAGATATTAGCAAAGGGCTAACCTTTCAGCTCAACAAAATAAATTACCTACCACGCCAGTAAAGGGCTGAACTTTCAACTCCAGAAGATAAAAATATTAGCAAAGGGCTATCCTTTCAGCGCAAACCTAATCAAATATGTTAATATTACTCGTAGATAAACAACGTAGGTAGATAAACAAGTTCTTTCAGTACGAGATGAACTCGAACCACGATGTATTGATAAATTAACAAAAGTCTAAAATTTTTAGAAAATAAGTCTAAAAATCTTCCATGTTGATTTTCCTGACAAAAAAAGTATCGTGAAATAAACTCAAATTTTCAGCCATACTGTGCATTTTTATAATCAACTCTGCAAATACGAAAAGTTGAGCCAGGAAATTTATTTTCTTTGTGCCTTTATATCGAATACTTAATAGGTGATATAAAGAATAAAAAAATTGTTTTTAACATATATTTTGCGTACCTACTACCCATAGCTCGCGGGAACGCTACGCCTATGACAACATGTCGATAAATAGATAAATCTTAAGTAGACAAAAGTTGACCACCCCTGACCTAGAGCGTTTTGTGAACTTTGTAGTGTGCTAAAACAAAACAAAAACGCTCCTTGTGGAAATATTGGTCACCTATCAATAAGTAATAAAAATGCATCACATTTTGAAAGAAAATTAACAAAGGATTGCATGTCCAAAGTAACTTAAAATTAGTAAGGAGTTCACCGAGTAATGTGGCTTAAATTTTGTATCACTAGTTGGCGCATAATATTCATTGCAAACTAAATCAAATACTTCAAAAGCGCACGTATGCCTGGAAACGTCCCCACCAATAGGTCACATAATGGTCAGTTAGGGTCTGTTTCTGCGTCTGCATTACACATGAGACGACATCCATGCATAAATCATGGCTCGCACGAAGAGTCGTGCTCGAGCGCAAAAGTGTTCGTTAATGGAAAACGCTCGAGTTGCAACGAGGGCCTCTACAATTAGACGGTTCTTTGGCGCGCTTTCGTCTTACCAACGGAACAATGCATTCTATGCAAAGCAGCCTCCTTTACACTTCCAATTAGTGCATAAAGATCGGATGATCTTCTCTCATTGTTGCGCACTTACTCGACCACTTTTCCTTTGATCTAATCTCCATCCTCCCTCCAAACCGCCCAGTGAGTAAATTGCAACACCGCAATTTGTTTAAAGTACCATTGTTAAAGACCAACCTCACTACCTATTCCATCTCTTGAGAAATTAATTGACGTAATTCGATTTCCTCCTTACATCAACTTGAAGACTATTTCCCTTTTGTGTGTACGCGGCAAATTTCCTCTCCTAATCGGTTTGTTTGTTTTTGTTTCAGAGTACAAGTGGAGGAGTCCGCCGTTGCATAAGAAGGAACAACCGGAACAACAACAAAGATACTTGAGTAAGGACGAGAGTGACTATTTGTCGTTCTTCACTGATTACTGCAAATATACCGACGACGTGAAAGACTACGAGATTGATGACGCTGTGAATGATCTGGTGAAAAAATTCATGTGATCTTTTCGACAATACACGATAGTAAATTTCGTCTAACTACTAGCAAAAAAAATCAATAAATATAAAAAAAAAAATAATTACATTTAGATTGAATGGTATTTTACTGTTAATAGCAGGGCTGTGGGCTCGGAGTCATACTCGTGAAGTCGGAGTTGGAGTTTAAGAGAAGTTGTGGGGTCGGAGTCAAATGATTTATAACGGAAACTACGTTTTCTTTGCAGACTGTTATTTAACTTATCGAAAAATGACTCCGACTGTAACAGTGCAGGTAGTATAAGTGACAGACCATCCTGTGCAGTAAAATCTTACTGCGATATTGAGTGGTATGATTAAAAAAAGTATTTACTTTTACTTCAAGTAAATGCTTTATGTTGTAGCTTTTACTTCAAGTAAATACTAAAAATTATAGCATTTACTCTACATTATTCTTGAAGTAAGACTGAAGTAAGTACTAGGAGTAATTACTTCATACTTTGCTTTATATACTTCGGTATATAGAAGTTAATACTAGAGTAATTACTAATGTTGTCTAGTATTTACTCCATCTGGGAGTGTTTTGTGTAGTTTTTAAGAAGCTACCCATAGAGCAACTTCGCATCTATTACTTCGATTGATAAAGTGTTACAAATGGCTGTTTTTATGAATTTTCGTATGAAAAGGAGGGAAATATGTGAACGTAGAACGCATGGGGAGGAACTGTAGTCAATTATTTTAGCTAACTTTATACTATAAGGCACTGTTCACTGATCCTGGGTTTCAACAAGCTGTTGGTGCAGATGTTGGAGTATATCAAATCACCGTTTCAAAAATAATTAGAGTAGCTCGACAAAAATAGTGTTGAAGAAAAAGGTTTGGATTTCTTTTCCCCAAAATGTCCACGAAATTGAATTGGCTAAAGAGGGTTGGATGATATCTGGAGCAATAGGAGCGATAGATTGTACCCATATCAGAATAATGAAACCAATAGTTCATAGGGAAGAACATTTTAAGACTACTCTCAATGAATGCATCCATTAGTTTGCCGTTGTTGATGAATATTTAAGAAATAAAACAAGATTTCTTCTGCAGACTATTTGATTATGTGTATTCTTTGGTTATTAATTTCGGGTTTTTACACCCATCTTCAGACCAGCGTTAATGACATTAAAGAAATATTGAAAGATGTTGAAACATTACATGAAATTACTTAATTTAGGTGATATTATGTGAAAAATAGGTGGATGATGAGCCTTGTAATTGAAGATTAAAATTTGTCAAATAAAAATAAACACGAAGATTCCCCGAGAGCTACATGGGTTGGAAACGATGGCGAACTCCTATAGCTCTCGGGGAATCATAGTTTTTATTTTTATTTGACAAATTTTAATCTTCAATTACAACGCTCATCATCCAACTATTTTTCACGTAATATCACCTAAATGAAGTAATTTCATGTAATGTTTCAACATCCGTCAATATTTCTTTAATGTCATTAACGCTGGCCTGAAGATGGGTCTAAAACGCGAAATTAATAACCAAAGAATAAACATCAAATAGTTTGCAGAAGAAAGCTTGTTCTATTTCTTATATATTTATCAATATTTCAAGTGTAAAGAATTTTATAGCATTAATGTACAGTCTGCATGCAATTCTGAAGGAATTTTCACGTCTGTGGCATCGTGGCCAGGAAGCGTACATGACAGCAGAGTGAAATTCCGAAATTCACATCTTTTCCTGAAAATAATGTCCTAGCATTTACTACTAGTTTATTCTTCTAGCATAAGTAAAACCTACCCATTGAAGTATTTACTTTATGTAATAGATTATACTCCACAAAATACTATGAAGTAAAAGCGCATACTTAAAGTCAAACACAATTTTGTATTATTGAAAGAAAAGAGTTGGTAAAGATTGTCAACAGTCGCGAATTTTTGAGAATTATGCAGCAGATCAACAATGTTTTGATCAAATATAAACACAGAGACCAATAACCACAGTTACAGTGCCATAACCGAGTACCGCTAACGATTTTAAGCTACAGACATTCACACGTGAAGTGTAAACTCGTGTTAATACGTCACATCATGTTCACACGTGACGGGTTAACTCGTCTTAACACTACGACACAACACGATTACGGCCACCATATTCACACGTGACGTGTTAACTCCTGTTTACAGGAAGTAACACTCCTCGTGTGAATATGACGTGACGTGTTAACACTAACACTTCTCGTCTGAACATGATGTGTGTCCGAAGATTTAAGCCATCAGAAGTCGATAAAGTGATGTCTTTCCGCAGGTAATATTGACAATTTTATATAAATAAACCTGTCGTTGCTAAGCAACGCATTGTGTTGAATTGAGGCGCGTTGACATACTCTGGGTTTGAGACGAAATCTACAAAATATGAAATTTAAAATGTTTAAAGGTGCGTCAAAGTAGACATTAAACATTGGTCTTTTACCTGATATTCTGACAGTTTGTTTAGGGTATTGATTTCGCAATTCACAAAATTTGCCAAAATCACAATCTTTTATATTTTGGTCTCAACTTTTTTTAAAACTTGAACTTGTTCCATCCACAAAATCTATGTGAAGCGGCCTCATGATAGAGAGAAAGACGAATGTTATCGTAAACATGTTTCTTTTTCTTTAATCGTAAACATTTTTCTTTTTCTTTAATCCCATGTGAGGGAAAAAAATCAACGAATTATCAACTTAATTTTTTAAACGGTATTAGAATTTCTCTGAAACTATGATAAAAAAAACTTTATAAATAGCTTTTAGAACACTATTCTGACATTATTGTTATGCTTGCATATTTAGATGAAACAGAAATGAATTAAAAAAACTGATGTATGTTTTAAATTAGATCTAAATACAGTTTTTTTAAAGAATACAAGAATGAGAAACCCGAGAATCCACCAATGCAAGAATAAATATTTCAATGTGAAAATAATAATAACACAATAAGTTGACGATGCCTGTACATCATTCTTATCAAATACTTTTGAGGTACTTTTATTTTGATTCTGATTTCTGATCTGTATCATTCTTAATTTTGCAGATATGTGGGGCTTCATCACAGTATCATCTTGTATAGTCTACATCAGATTTCTCAGGTATAATATTATCATATTCACAAAGTTTCAGAATATTTAACCAATTATTCTTCAATCCGCTAAAAAACATTTTTCCAATTATCCATCACCTAATCAACCTAATCGTTGAAAAATGTTCATTATAACTATCATTATTATTATTTGAATTTGACACAAAAGAACGCTTTGCCAGGTAATGGTGGAGTCTTAACCTTGAAAAGTGACATATAGGACCTCTTTCCAAGAGTAGTTTCCTGTGTTCAAAGAAGAAGAACTGGAAACCTAGTCAAACATGTTAGGTTATGTTTACATTTCTGCTTCTTTAAAAACAAGGAAATCTGGCTTTTGGCGCATTGTCACCAGTTTCATTAGAAACATTTAGTTTATTATGCTCTCCAACCTTTACTTAACGCGAATGATAGATACTTCATGTAAAGATCAAACGTTTATGTGAGTATATTCACCCCTTGTGGGGGAATTCAGTTATTAATCCACCAGCAAAAAATCGTAAATATCAATTTAGGTTTGACATTCACCGCCGCGTGACGTCGGCGCCGCGTCGCGTCGGTTGGCTTAATTTTGCATCCTGTTTTGCGCTCAACTGGTCGTTCATTGTTGAGCATAATTTTTGATTTATCACATAATTCGCATATAGAAAGTCGGAGCTAACACGAAAGTTACGATATTCGCATTTTATCATAAAATATTCAACGCAATAAGGCAATGGAATGCCTGTAATTAAACTGCATTGTCTGGTCGGGCTCGCGCATTATATAGATACCTGTTATATCGACTGGGCGCGCGCTATAAATTACATTTGCATTATGTAACGAGCCCGCTCGTGGCCGCCCCATGGAATCGTCCATCTGTGAAACGTTTTGTGTAAAGTTAAATTACAGGACGTCCGGAATTCCCTACCGGCGGAACGCGGAAACAATGAAAAAATACAGAGGCCGGACTCCGGAGCCGAGTATACGCCGGCCAACGGATGTGCTGTGTAAAGTGAGAAATGTGTGCCAACGTTGACCGTGTTCTGATTAATCCACATGATATGCCGTATAGTAGATCGTAACTGTTCCCCCTTAAAAGGCCGTTAAGCCTCTTTGCACAAAAAGGACAATTAAATTTGTCAAAATTAATTAAATTTTTGAACAGAAAAGGATTATTCAAAAAGAAAGCATATTTAGATGTTTTTTGTTGTTGTTATTTTTAACAAACTGTTAAAAAAATTGAAAAACTATGTATAATCTACCTATACAATAATGTGCTGCTAGAAATCTCTAGCAGCACATTATTGTATAGGTAGATTATACATAGTTTTTCAATTTTTTTAACAGTTTGTTAAAAATAACAACAACAAAAAACATCTAAATATGCTTTCTTTTTGAATAATCCTTTTCTGTTGAAAAATGTCAATGCAATCAATGCTACAACGCGGCGCTGATTGTTGCTTATATGAAAACGACAACCTCAGAGCAAAAATTTGCGGGTGTAAATCTGCTGTTATCTTCGACATTTTCCTCGAACGTCGTTGTGTGACGCAACTTCTATGCGGGCTTTTAATACTTTGAACTAGGGTTGCCAACATGGTCATTTTGACCCGGAGATTTCGGGTTTGGCGACCATTCTCCGGGCTACGAGTTTTCAGCTAAATTCTCCGGGTTAACTAAAGATAATCATCGATCTTTTGACAAAACTGTAGCGACCCCTAAATATTTTTTAAAAATTATGATAATATAGTAATTGGTATTCTAATCATAGTTTGCGGCGATTTCCTTTGAAAAAGTCCCTTTGAATAATCCCTTTAAAAGAATGCACAATATGCTTGGTTTAGATGGTTTAGAATATTGGCATTTTGTCTCATGTTGGTTGTGTCGTAAAAAAATCGACAATAAGAGGCAGAAATGAAAAGAAGGAAAACTAGTAGACATTTATTGAAATAAATTAATTTACTTAGTAATAGGGTATTCCGGTCATGTCAAAATTTAAGCAGATATTCGGTTTAACCTATTGTATAATTTATGAGGATTCATATAATTAAGCTATGGGCTTTTTGATTTAGTTTTTCTATAAGATAATTGCAATCAAAAGTGCATTTCGTTTGAATTCACCGAACACCCTCGGAAATACACGATGATTACCGATCCCTAGTAGCGGTGGCAACAGCGGACAGCTATCGAACAGCTGATCGGCCAAGTTGACGGTTGGCGACCCTGTTGTTTGACAACGAATAAAGGTAACTTTTTTGAGAGATGATTTGATCATTGAAACTTGAAGCCAAACATCTCTCATCTCGCTAGTCGGCAATGTAAAGAAAATCTTATCAGGAGTTACTGTTCTACTGCTGTTACAGCCCGGCACAGAACAATGTCGGCGTTGGAGTTTATACATTTTGAACAAGTGTTTGATATAACCTCAATAACCAAAGCAGGTGTCAACAAACGAGCGATTCTAAACGTTGACACAACAGAGGACAAAAATTTACTACGTGCACCCTAGATATAGCAACGTTGTCAAGTCGCTCACTTTGACCGGTCTTTGTGACGTCACAAAGACCAATCCTAATTCAAACTTCAAACAACGATTTCTCTTAATTTAAAACAATGTTTGATATTTTACTAGTGAAGTAGCAAACAGTAGCACCCATTAGCGGAATACCCCCCCGGAATACCCCATTAGCATCCAGATCTCATCGTTTCCTACACTACCTATATCCAAATTTCTCGCCAACGCGTTACTAAAAAGTATGTGTCGAAGCCGCACATTTTTGTGGAGGCTGTTATTAATTTAAACTTATGTTCCATAATATAATTATTTTTCTCCGGGTCAGCATAGGCACATTGTTGGCAACTCTACTTTGAACCTTCCTTTATCTACTACACAGTTTCTATATTTTACAGTTTTCTAGAAAAAAAAACAATTTAAAATCTATAGACTTCACTGAATGTGCTCGGAAAGCAGGCAAATTTTAAATTTGATCAAATAATTCTTCTTTATTCTATGTATTGTATTTTATATCTATCTAAAAAAACTATAATATAAATTATAGAATTATCTTCAGAATATCGTTAATAAAGAAGATTTCCTACAATCTAACGTATGACTGAGGTGACCAGATATTTTTTACATTTTGTGTAAAATATATACAGTTTTTTCAGAGTTCAGAGTTGATCTTTGTTTCATTTTTATTAGGTAAAAAAATATCAAATCGTTATATGAAAGGCAGTTAACACTCTTTTACAATTTTGAAACAACATTTTGTGGTTGCAACTTTCTGTTAAAATTAGTGATTCCTATCTATGAATAAAATATAAATTATGCATTTTGGGTAACTTACATACCAGAATAATTATAAAGTAAAGACTCCAAGCAAAATTACCATAAATCTCTGAAAATGTCTATATAGTATATCTGTCTCAGATATATGCAGATATACGATATAATACATCTCTCTCAGAACTTTGGTAATACTGATTCGACCATACCTTAGAGTTTTGATTACTCTTCAAGGTGGGGCTAACACCGGGGGGAAGTTAGCCATAAAAGTTATCCATGAAACTTTTTTTCATCCGATTTTAATGAATGACACATTTTTGGAAAGCCCTTAACGTACTGAGTCTACAGTAGTTATTGCAGAGGGCGCAATTCATAACTACTACCTAAAAAATTAAAAAGAAAGTCATTTTTTGTTTAAATTGGCTCATTTTTACAATCGCATATCTCCGTTAATGCTTTACCAATGACGACATCTCTTACAGCAATCAAAAGTACAAATGTAGACCATACTTCCATAGTTATTGCAGCCCAACTTTCCACTAATTAGTGGTTTAAAAAAATTCCTGAACTTTGACTATTTTTATCCAGGGATGCGAGTATGGAAGCATACACCGTTCCAGTAGAACAGTGAGCATAACTCCTTTTTATCAACCGATTGTAACAAACTATATACCAAACGAAATAGGAAGCTTGTCTGCACTTATGCAAGTTATTGCAGTCCAAGTTTCCGCTAATTAGTGGTCTAAAAAAATTCATGAACTTTGAATATTTTTACTTTCGAGTATAGAAGAATACATCGTTTCAGAAAAACCCTATGCATAACTTTCTCTAGAATTTTTTTAGATCACTAATTAACGGAAACTTGGACTGCAATAACCATCATAAGTGGAGACAAGCTTCCTCTTTCGTTTGGTGAATTGTTTGTTACAATCAGATGATAAAAACAAGTTATGCATAGGGTTTTTCTGAAACGATGTATTCTTCTATACTCGAAAGTAAAAATATTCAAAGTTCATGAATTTTTTTAGACCACTAATTAGCGGAAACTTGGACTGCAATAACTTGCATAAGTACAGACAAGCGTCCTCTTTCGTTTGGTGTATAGTTTGTTACAATCGGATGATAAAAAGGGGTTATGCTCACTGTTCTACTGGAACGGTGTATGCTTCCATACTCGCATCCCTGGATAAAAATAGTCAAAGTTCAGGAATTTTTTTAGACCACTAATTAGTGGAAAGTTGGGGTGCAATAACTATGGAAGTATGGTCTACATTTGTACTTTTGATTGCTGTAGGAGATGTCGTAATTGGTAAAGCATTAACGGAGATATGCGATTGTAAAAATGTGCCAATTTAAACAAAAAATTACTTTCTTTTTAATTTTTTAGGTAGTAGTTATGAATTGCGCCCTCTGCAATAACTACTGTAGACTCAGTACGTTAAGGGCTTTCCAAAAATGTGTCATTCATTAAAATCGGATGAAAAAAAATTTTATGGATAACTTTTATGGCTAACTTCCCCCCGGTGGGGCTAACATAGTTTGAAGAATCAAATAGTTTTCATGATTTTAATCAGATTTACATCGGAATGTCTAATAATACAAAATATACCAGGCTCACTTGTGTCAGTGTAAATGCAGATTTTTATGAATATCGATGTTTTTAATTGAAGACCAAGTTTGATCCCAAGAAGAATACGACAGCCACCAATAATCATAAAATCCGTCACCTAGGCTACAGAATTGAGCGAATATTTTTTGTAGTAAAACACTACTTTGAATGGAAACAACTGAAAATTCCGGTTCAAATCTGATTAAAAGGTAAGAAGCATATTTGGTTACCATCCCTAATTTATTTAATTTAGCGCCACTTCGCCACTGTGGTTATAATGGTTCGAAATTCAAGTCACTGCTGATTGATTCCATAAAGCCAAATAATTTTAAAGAAGTCCAAATCTGTAATAATATGATCAGAAACCTCTTGGCAAACCATGTATATCGGTCACATAAAATGAAACGCCGTCGAATTAAAAATTGATCCAGAGTGTTTAAAGTTTACAGCAGCTAATTTGTGTCTGTAGCCGAAAAGTGTTGCAAATTAAATAGAGTTGCAAATTGTTTTATACTTGGCAGGTTCTTGGTGCGACCATAAAAATGATTGAAAACACGTTTTTGTCATTTTCTTATCTCACACAAAAAGCATATCCGAGATTTCAGAAACGAACCTTTTCGTGTATCAAACATTATTTATTTAAATCGAACAATATTTAACTTAAATAAATACTTATGCCAAATCAATGAAAATCTACGAGCAAATAATGTCAAACAAATAATTTATTTTGCTCCAAAAAGAGACAAATTCAACAGAATAAGTTTCTTAAAGTTTCTATATTGATAATGCATCTTTTTTATATTTACCCAAATTATTGATTTGTCAATCTTTTGGTATTTGGTTTTAATCACTACCCCTCCCCCCACTCGATTGTATCCCGCTTAATAACTATAGAAAAACAAAATAAAACAGATTTTATATGATAATTACTTATAAATGTGTGTCTTATAATTCTTACAGTGAATGTTGTTGAATAATCTCGTGAACTTCCGAGTGGATTTTAGGATCCTTTCAAATCCCGTCTTATCGTGTGTGACTTGACCTTTTGGTATAAAAAAAACATTAAGCGGGTCCCCCAAGAAAGGATAAGATCGACCAAACAATAAAACTGGACCCACACATTCAGTTCTCAAACGTATAAACAGCATTTACGTGCAAGTTTGATAGCGCTGAGGGAGTTTTCGACCAGAAAAGGTGTCTATAATTTGTTTAAAAGGGGCGCTTCCGTGAACATATAGTCAGTCAGTTGGCATTAATTAATAATGAGGACCTATGGGATGTGTAAAATATTAATTGCAACCAGTTGTATAAAAACTGAGTACCTAACGTAGTAATGATATATATTTTTAGATATTGATTTCTAGTAATTAATGACAACATTACTGTAAATAAATAATTGATTAGCTTTTATTTCCTCATACCTAATATTTCTGTTCAATTATTGACAATCGTAAAAAATGTATTACTTTGGATTCAGATTGTCAAGGACATTTTCACACAGATATACTGAAAATGATTCAAAATGTTAGTATTCAGATTTATGGCAAAGAAATCAATTCAAAAACGCCTATATCGACGTTTGCGTTCATGAATATTTTAGGATTTTCAATTATTTTTTTCTCGAAAACCTTATTTTGTAGGAAAATAAAACAAAATCACTGAATTCTACAAAAAAATCTTAAATTTCTAAGAAAAAAGGTCTTTTCATAAAAAACACCGAATTGACTAAAGAAGAATGTCCATGTTTCCAGCTGAATTGCCCAAAACAATTTTTTTAGATGTTATAAACCGACAATTAAAATATTGTTCAAAAACAAGACTTGAAATCGTTTATAAATTAAATTAAAAAGAAAAAATACATAGATAAATAGTAAAATCATGTTAAAAAAATTCAAAACTTATTTAGTAGTAAAGTGTAGCCAAAAAAAATCAATAATTAAGAAAATATTTATTATTTTTTTAAATCCTCTTGTTTTAAAAATCAAAATACACATTTGTACATCAATGTCAATATCCAACTTTCATCAATGTTTCCAACTGATTTTGAATGTGTTTTTTTTTGCTATTAAATTGTGTATTTGGATCATTAAAAATCAACGTGTCCGAGGATTTACTAATATAACAGTTCCAATTTTAATGAATGTTTTTGCTGATATGTCTCTTAACTCTGTCTGAATGCTTAGGAGTTTATATATTTTCTCTACTTTGCGTTCGTTATAAACTCATAACTAACCGTTTTTGGTGTCGTTATGAAAACAGTAGATCACTAAGTTTTAGAAATTTTTAGTTTTCCAATATTGGTGAGATTGATGTCAAGTGTCAAATGATACGGACATCTCAATCGCTATTGGCTCGCCTCAATCGTATTTGGCAGTTGGACCACAAGTACCAACTGTTGAAAATAAAACTACTCTAGATTGTAAGATGACAGTCACAATTTTCGAAATTTATGTAAAATTAATGTCGCAAACTAGAAAAAATAGTATACCGGGTGGTCCTTTTAACTTGAGACTCCTAAATATCTCGAGAAATATGCATGGTACGACAAAAGTGTTTTAAATAAACCTGTAGGACTCAAAGGGGGAAATGAGATGACGATAGTTTCGACGATATCAGTTTCATTGCAGATGGCGCTGCAATCGGTGAAATCGGCGAAACTACCCAAATTTTTTTATCAAATTATGATTTTACACTAAATAAGAACAATCTTTTGTCTAAACATTTTTTTCGTACGATGCAACTATTAAAAGTTATTGACGATGGAAGTTTGTGGCGTCTGCGGTAGTTACGACCGCTGCCACTGCATGGGATGCGCTCGCCGTCTGGCAGTCAAAGCGACGACTGAGTAGACTAGACACTCATGGTACAACGTAGGACGGTATGTGCGTAATCGCGACACGTTTTGGTATCTCGCGCGTTGCGCCGTCATACGCATAGCGTTTGTTTACGCACGAAAAAAATGCATCGTACGAAAAAAAGTTTCAGACAAAAGATTCTTCTTATTTAGCGTAAAATCATAATTTGATACAAAATTTGGGTATTCCCATTTAACAAAATGAAGTTAGCCTCATTATCATCGGTTGCAGCGCCATCTGCAATGAAACTGATATCGTCATCTCATTTCCCCCTTTGAGTCCTACAAGTTTATTTAAGATACTTTTGTCGCACCATGCATATTTCTCGAGATATTTAGGAGTCTCAACTTAAAAGGACCACCCGGTATAACACTCCTTTTATTACGACGTATTAGGACACTCGTTCCATTTGAAATCAACTCGTGCGCTAATTATTGTCTTATTTGTATTAATTTAAATTCTCCCATTATTTCGTAATCAGAAGTTAAGTATACTATCTTGATGATATTAATACATAATTCATATTCAAAAACATCTCACTCCCATCTAGGGATATCATATGGTATCCAAATGGAGGACATGTCCTCCTTTTTTAGTTAAAATATAGTGTCCTCCATTTCCCTAAAAATGTCCTCCTTTTTAAAAAGAATCCCAGGCGCCAAGAAAAGTTTGCTAAGCGTCTGAGATTTTACAACAGACCGCTCTCAAAGAATATTTTTTATCACAAAATCAGCCGCCTTACGCGTTGAAGGTATTTTTTGAAAATCCGTATTCGGAAGCTTATTTATGTTTTACACACTCGCTGATGGCAGTTTTCCAGTCAAACTTAGAAATTGTGGAGCGGGAAGACAATTCAGTGGTGGAAGTTACCAACATCATGGAAACAATCTTGTCTATGCTAAGAAACAGGATTAAAGACAAATTTGTTCCCTTAAAAGTTACACAATTTCTTCGTGAAGCAAATCTTTCAAACGAAGAAACAAATTATTTGCAACGATTTGCAACAGATCTACAAAGCATCTTTGCAGTATGTACTTAGAAAAATGGATACGTCCGTTAGAAGAACTGAAATGTTTTGCATGGATGAATCTTAAAGATTACGAAAAGTACACCTATGAAGATTTATTTCCATGCATTGAATACTTAAAGAAAAGATCATTATTGATGATGTAAAAGTATACGACCAATTTCAGAACCTTATTTCTTTCCTCAAATCCGAAAAGGAAGACGGTCAATTTTTCCAAAAGCATAGACTGAATGAGCAATGGAGGATCTTTTTTACATCATGTCCCAGTATTGATTGCTCTTCGGAACTGCTTAAAATCTGTGAATTTTATTTTTGGATTTCTGCTCACAGCGCAAATGTTGAAAGGGTTTTTCACTAATAAATGCACAGTGGACGAACGAGCGCAATAAACTTACTGTGGAGTCAGTGAAGGCGTTGATACTAGTACAGTACAACTTTAAAGCAATGCACTGCAAGGATTTTTATAGTTATCTTTTAAAAAAGGAAGATCTATTGTTAAACATTGGCAAATCTGAAAAATACGAACAAATTTAGTCACATATTTTGTTAAAGTGGACGTTATTGTCGTTTTATTTATATAAAAGTTTATATTAGATTTATTTTTTATGAAGAGCATTTATTTAAAAATCAAAAACAAAAGTTAACATTTTTCTTATTTTGTGTTTTTTGTCCTCCTTTTTAACTTAATTGTCCTCCTTTTTTAGATTGATTGTCCTCCTTCTTCACTTTTTCATCTGGTAACCCTACTCCCATCTGAAATCGAATAAAAAACAATAAAACACAGTCTTACAGTCTAATACAAAAAAATAACTCCAATATAAACATCACTTGTATGCTGCATTTTAAACACAAAGTATACTACAAAATTACAGCGCATAATGGTTGTACTTATAATTTCAATGATTACCCTCCACATAAATCTTAAGTGCTAGAAAATAATTAAACCTGAAATGTATATAATCATCGTATAATAGATTTTCCAGCCATTGTCTCAACATCCTCACAGAAGAAATCGGTAAAAGTCGAACGGAAACAAGTTGTTATTAATAATAACAACAGAGATTACCACTTCCTTCGGCAAGCCCCTTAAACCAATAAACAAGATTCATATTATGTATTTCTTGTGGTAGTGCCCGTACAAATGATGTTGTCACTATTATTATTGTTATTATTACCAGTGCAATTGCCGACGACGCGACGGCACGGCTCCGCGGTCTCTCGCCAAATATAGAGCGAATTTATTACGGACAACAAAAGGGACGACGTTTGCCACCATTTATAGCCACGATCTTCCCACGCCCCAAAACTTTTCAAAAGAGCGACATGGAGATTAAGCCATACTCGCACCTGAAACGTATTTATAGCTTTGTGAAATTTAACGAACCCACCCCTCCTTCATATACATAGGCGCCGTTAGCAAATTTTACAGAGGGGTACATCTGTCTCTCCAGGTCAATTATAATTCGGCATCTTTTGAATTGCTGTGTTGTTGAACACATGTGGTACAAAGTTGCCTTGATTACGAGTTTGGACATTGAGATATTGAGTTTTTATAAAATACTAGGTGGATACTAGACCAATAAAAAATTTAATTATCAAAATCTAGTACCTATATTTTAAGAGCATCGTTAAGCTAACTCGGCAGTATCAAAAATAGATTTTTCCTACATTTGACGAAAATTCATTCAATCATTCAAATCTCTCAAACATAGCGTTGATTAAAGTAATTTGCGATAACGAATATACGTTGGAATTTATGGAATTTATAATTATCAATGAAGGGTTTTTAAAAATGCCCAAAAATCACCCACAATAAGATGCAATTTCAGGGAAACTATATAACGCCACATGCATACAGACAAGACTAGGTACCATTAGTTTCAAATATCCTTTTAATGATAAACCAGAAAACGATAGAAATTGAGGAAAGGATGAAAACAGGAAACAGAGCTTATTGGAACTATTCAAAACTACTTAAAGACAAAAAGCTCAGCACAAATACAAAACTCAGAATATACAAAGCCGCGATAAGACCTACGATAACCTAGCTGTAGGGACAATATGGTAATGACAAATTAAATACGAAGAACTTTTTGAAAGAACAGTTTTGGGGAAGATATTAGCACCAGTAATGACAGAAGAGGTAGTGAGTACTGAGGAAGCTAATGAATCACGACATTTTCAAAAGCCAAAGCATGAAGATATTGTCAAATTGAAAATAGTAGTAAGACCAACATGGAGGGCAAAGCCAATAACAGAATACCAATTCCATGCAGACGTTGGTATCCTTCGAGAATGGAGTAGAGTTGTCAAAGGACAAGAAAAAATGGTAAAGAATAACGAGAAATCAAAAACGCACAACACATCAGAGAAAGAAGGGAGAAAATGAAAAAGGAAAAAAGGTTTTGAAGGAAAAGGAAATTTGTGTTTAAAAAATTGAGAAAGAAAAACAAAGAACATAAAGAAACGTGAAGAGATAAAAAAAATAATCCAACAGAGCTTACATACACATAGCGAATATATAACTATATAACATGCAATAAAATAGTCTTGAAAACAACACTTTTCCCCCCTACGTGTTAATGTAATGGTAACCAACTTTTTAATACTCCAAGCAGTGGCGGATTTAAGGGCCGAGGCGCCCCTAGGCACTATTTTGTCCGAGCGCCCCTCCCAAGACCCTAAATTATGCAAATAGAAATTTCTCACAAAAAAAGCTGTCAAGTTTATCGAATTGTTTCAAAAATCTATATTCTCGCTCGTGTCTTTCTTCCGCTATTTTTTTAAGTTCAACACCACTTTCTTCTTTTTGCTCATTATTTGCATACGCGTATTGTCAGCGCCCGCGCTGCACAGTGGGGCAAAAATGATCTTTTGGGGACAAAATTCTTTAGCTTTGTAATTTTTAGATAAATTCTTATAAAATTTGGTTTGCATAAAAATAAAGGACCAAGGTTTAATAAAAAAAAATCATTAAAATGTTATTAATTTATTTGTTATTAAATAACAAACAAGAATCGTAGTAGCCGCAGCAATTATTCTTTTTAAGTTTCAACGCCATACGCTGCTTAAGTCAGTTTTGTTTTGATGCTCGGGAATACTTGCGATTGCGCCCTTTTCCTTTACGCGCCCCTAGGCCCGTGCCTAACGTTCCTTATGGGAAATCCGCCTCTGACTCCAAGGCGGGATGCTGAGATCCCAGGGGTTTAAATAAATATTTAGAAACTGAACCACCTTTTGCAGGATAATTTGAGTCTGTTATAATAATAATAGATAATAATTTCTTTGTCCTAAATGATCATAAAGTGACATTTTACATCTTAGATACCGGGGCGAAACCTGCTTCTTATCGTGGTATTGTCATTAGAGGTATGTCCATACTCATGTGGAGTGGGGATGAAAATCTGCGAAAATCTTCGTTACGTTAATATCCGCTGGGCGGCGCTGCATGGTTGAAGAATAATAACGTAATAACTAGAACCAAACCAATTTTTGCTTATTTATGATTATTTCTGCGCACATAATGCAAATGCTTGAAAGTTTTTTTTATACAAGTACATTTGTCTGTTATATTCTTTAAATTGTAAGTGACATAACCCCTATGTTTGACATATGCAATGTTGGTTGTCTATATATCACCTGCGCAGTAGCGGTCGTAAATTCGTCCAAAAATTGATCATACCTTTAATGTTCATACCACGTTTCTTATTACCCGCGCAGTCATAGTTATATGTCCAATACATAATATCTCAAATATTTGTCATTCAAATTGTACATTTTAATTCGTCAATGTCAATTATTGGCGATTAAAGTTATAAGTTTGACAATTTTAATGTCTGTATTGTCACTCAATGTCAATTATTGGCGATTAATGTTATAAGTTTGACAATTAATTGTCTGTATTGTCACTCAATTCCGAATTGTTTGTATTGTTATTCAACTCCGTAGATACGCATGTCACTTGATAACGTCAAAATATTTATTAATATTATTCAAACGGATGAACAAAACCATTATAGGACATAAGATTTTGTATGTACCTCCGGGATTACTTGATGTTTATACCCTTGGGCGACTTAAAAAGCTCTCAATAGGAAATTTCTTTGGTCTTTATTCCCCGAGTAATTTTTCCCGAGCTTGTTTTAAGAAGATGTTGTTTTAAGAACCATTGATCTAACACTATGATTATGTTTAGATACGAGAAATAACCCTCTTTGCACAATGCTTTTCTTTCTTCAAACTGTTTCAAACAATAAAGAATATTATTAGTTTTCAAGAACTTGCAGTGTCAAAGTGTAGTTTGTAGATGCACATATGTTTATTTTTGTTTTTTTTTTTTTAACCTATAATGGGATACTGTTTTACTCATTCTGCAGGTTTTGTTGCCGTGCTATTTTTTCAAAAATCCTTGGGGACAAGCACCCCCTCGCCCATATGTAACGGCGCCCATGTTCATATGTATGGACTTTTAGGGAGCCTGCGAACCATATGTGTGTATCGTGACGCAAGAGAAAGATATATGCGTAGGACGTCTGCAAACAGCTGGAACCGAACACGAAAAGTTTACAGATTCTCCTCCTTTCTCCAATCTTCTGGAGGATACACGTTTTATATTGACGACGCACTTAAGAGTGTGAAACGGAAACGATATCATCCGATCTAATTTTAAAAGTTTTCGCTTTGCTTTTAAAAGATCTCTTTTATCCAATCGACCCAACACCTCACTTTAATTTCTCACTTCTTTCGAATCGAAATTAATTTTAATATCCTCAAATAAATGTCACGAGGCATTAAAGTCTGTCGTGCTTAATTGTGTTTATGTTGAATTTGAAACATGTGGTGTCAACTTAACTGCTCACACCGTTAAATAAATTCTAATGAATGCCGTACGCTGGGGAATCAATTGGTGTAACTGTACTGGGCGACCACAATACAAACAAGCACCTACCTAACGATATGATAACTCGGCTTTGTTTTGATAGTGCCGCATGGCGTGTAACAAGCTATTGGCTGGTGACTCATGTATGTAGATTGCAATTGTCTCGGGCGGTTTGTTTTTAAACGTCTGGAGGAAGCCCCTATTGTATCTGACTTTGGTAAATTGTACGTAATTGCTTATTGAGTGGAGATTACTCATGTATAATTGCATCAATAGACTACACTGCATTTAAAGATGTTTAAAATTTGAATAACATTAGTTCAGTTTTAACTAGACGAGAAAACCATGTACAAACAACTATACCACATCTTAATGTATGGGCCTTATTCTGTAATGAAAATCATAGGTTATAGCAATTTTGTCCCGCCTTTTGAAAATTTAGTTGTAATGTCAAGTTTCCACACTGTTAGAAATTTTGTTACAGTTACATATATCGTTTGAAGAAGCAAAAATATATTTATTTGCTATAAAGAATGTTTATTTGCGTAAATGAAAAACACACTCAAATAAACATTCTTTGTAGCAAATAAATATATTTTTGCCTCTAATCAAACAACACTTTATTTGATTTAATCTGTGCAAAACACCAACCAACAAGCTGTAATAATGTTAAATAAGTAGGCTTTCACAGCCGAAATAATTTTGAAAATAAATTGCTTCCGGGTTATGCCGTGTCGTGTGTCAAAATTCGTAAGTGCTGACGTTTCGCGAACCATGTTGGTCGCTTCTTCAGAGCTAACTGAATGCTAAAGCAGTACATACCAAAGAAATCTACTCTAATATACCCCATTTACACCTCACTACGCACATCTGGAGCTACCGCTGCGATGTGTTTTTAACAGAACATTTTTAAAACGTCAGCATTTACGAATTTGTGCACACGGCACAATCCGGATGCAATTTATTTTCTATATGTCAATGTTCTTAGCATAGTAGTATTTGTTAGCTTCCTACTCACTCGTATTAAGGAAATATCGACAAAGTACATACATATCTACAAAAAAAATTAAATTTGCGAACAACTAACAATAATACTAATAAATTGTGGTACAATTACTCCAATTATCGGAACTCCGACTATCCGAATCGCCGATTATCCGAATCGATTTTGAATTATCAGAAAAAAAATTAGGACGGAAACGAATTAAAAAAAAGAATGATGATTATTTTGAAGAATTGTTGAAAAGAGAAAATAGCCTGTTTAAAATAGCTATAATAATAATAAAATAGCCTGCTTTTTACCGCCAAACGTCACAAGCTTATTGCAACCAATTGCAACCAATGGAGCAGTGTGGTATCGAGTCAATGAAACGCCATTACAGAAGGCAAATTTTAAAGAAGCTTTTGGTAGATGGCGGAGACGAACAAGGTGGTACGGCTAACCACAACAAAAAAATAATTTGAAAGATTACGCTTACACGGTAGCAGAAGCTTGGACCTTGGGTAAGGCAGTCATGTTAAGACGTGCGTCGAACAAGTTGGAAGGCATATTAACTGAAGAAGAGAAAGAAAAGAAGAAAAAGGAAAAAACGCTTAAGAAAAGGAAAGGGAAGAGACAGGAGAAGATGAAGATGACGTGTTACATGAGGAATTCAGCAACATTCTTTTGAAAATTCCTGGATGTTCAGAAGTTATTGCTGAAGATATAGGAGACCGGATGGTGTGTCATTCGCAAGACCCTGAGTGTCATATTCTAGATGATGATGAACTTATTGAAAGTGTGATAGAAGAAAGTATCGAGGAAGAAGATCACCCTAATGTTGAAGTTGAAGCAGACACGGGATCATCAGCTAGTGAAGCATTTGCCAGTCTTTAAACGGCGTTGAAGTGCATGGAGTGTCAGCCCGAACGTGACCACATGCAACTCTCACAGCCAAGTCGCGGATGCGCGACTTGGCTGTCCGAAAACAGACGACGACAGAAAACAGCTTACTTGGACTGAGATGTTCAGGAAGCAATGAGTTTATTTACAGTACGGTGCGCACATACTGTACAAATGTACTGTACATACATATAAGTCTTGTAAATAAGCGTAAAGTGTTACCTTTTCATTAATTTTCATAATTAAAAGCTGTTTCTCTTTAAAAATTGTTTTTTCTCCAATTTTCAACATAACGTACAGTAATTAATTAAAATAGGTCTTTTTTCGGAAAAAATCCAATTATCCGAATTTTCGATTATCCGAATAGGGTTCGGTCCCAATTGATTCGGATAATTGGAGTTCTACTGTATATAGTTTCCCATTATTCAAAAACGAACTCCCGTATATCCACCTCCCTCTCAACCCGCGTCTATGCCCGTCGACGAGTCCACACATTCTTTTGTTTCACGTACGTGCAAACCGGTTTGTAGACTCCATTGCGTTTGTAAAATTTTAGCGTCTTCCAATTTGGACGCGTTTCTCGCTGTTTGCCTTCAAAATTATCGGCGTCTAGGTTTATAAATTTGATAAATGTGTGTCATTTGGTGTTAATGAGGTTGCCGTTGACTTTTCAATATGTTTTCCTTGAATAAGAAGTGAAAAATTGTCGAAATGAGGTACGATGTTTTTACATCTGGTAATCGCTGTTGATTTTGCAGGACTTCTTGCGTGTTAAGGTCTTTTTGGGCTTGATTTATTGATTAATTATTATTGTATTCAAACAATAAAGACCCCTCGCGGAACATAAGCACGTAAATGTATATGTGATCTGAGAAAAAGTTGGTCACCGTATAGTAGACGACTATGTGGTTAAAAACATCAGCACCAATTTCCTGGAGATAGAAGAATGTCAATCGTTAAGCTTTAATCACTGTCATCACTCTTGACCCTCAGTAATGTGAGTATAGCAGTCTGAACGAAAGTAATCCAACATGGACAAGAAATACACTGATTGGGTAAATTTTAGACAAATACTAGAAGAAAAACTGAATCTGAACACACCCCAAACAGGTAAACAAATCTGCTGACTAAGCAAAGAATTGCCAGAAAACCATAGTTTTAAGCCAGAGCCACATTTGAATACTAGAATAGATTAAACGATCTCACTAAAGAGAGAAAAGAAATACAAAATTATTGTATCAGTGAACTATCTAACAACAGTGAATCATATTATTTTCTCTGGAAGGCAACCAAAAAGCCCAGATAGCCTATAATTCAAATAACAACATCATAACCGGAAAAAAAATGATTGAAACTGGGCCAGCAATAACAAATGAAGAGCACAAACATTTCCTGATCATTTAGAAAACATATTTCAACCTAATCATCACTAATATTAAACTCTTATGGGAGAAAACAACCAAGAAAGCAAGGAAATCATACTTTATAACTGGACAGGTATGTACCTAAGCAGCTACCAAACTGTACCCAAACTCTCAGATGGAAGGTTTCAGATGTCATCAAGATACTGAAGCCCGGAAAACCTCCATGACCTCCATCTTATAGACCGCCATCATGTCAAAAATGTTTGAGAAATTGAATAAATTGAAAATTTGCTCAATAAATGAGAGCAAAAAACTTTCTCCAGACCATCAGTATGAATTTTGGCATAAACATTATTGAAATGGCATCAAAAATCAAAATAAAATAGGTTTATCTTGCAAATGACTAATACATACGTTAGAATGCAACAATATTATGCTTTCTCTGCCCTTAAGGAAATAAAAACAGGATTACCGCAGGGTAGTGTTTAAGAACCCGTTTTTTACATACCGCAAATTTCCAGAATCCAAAAACATATGACTGTGGCAACATTTTATGATGACACGGCTAACAGTAATGAAGAAACAACTACAAACAGCGTTTGGCACAAGATATACCGCCTTGCGCAGGAAGTGCCGGGAAGAATAACCAAATGTAGCGAACATTGTAATGTTTTAAAGTTTTAAGTCATAGTTTAAAAGCCTCTCCAGGATTCAATGTTATACATTCAGGGACGTCTTAAGACTTCTTGAGGCCCTGAGCCCCTATGCAAAAGTAGGCCCCACTTGCGTCCCTTTTATTTCATTAAATGTAAGGTTTAATAACAGCAATCCATAATAAAATTAAGTTTTATTAGAAAATTCTCTTTCTACATTTCAAATTCGCAAAATCATTAATTATTTCTTCAAAATCAACTGCTAATAATATGTCATTTTCAATACTCATCAAAGTTAAATTATTTAAACGAGATTGAGTCATTCGATTTCTCAATTCATTTTTTACCAGTTTCAGTTTTGAAAATGAGCGCTCACCACTTGCGTTAGTAATCATCATCGACAAGAAAATTCTCAATACTATTTCAATATTTGGGAACACTGTAAATAGTCTTTCATTATACACGTATGTGTAGAGTGTGCTAATACCAATCCCAATCTCTTCATCCAACAACTGTTCTTCATTGTCATCGCCATTTGTAAAATTATATTTCTTTTCTTTTTCCTTTTTTCCATATCTTCACTTTGTTTTCTCTTCAGTTCTCCGCCATTAATGGTTAGACATGACTTGAAATGTTGACATTCCAAATTAAGTTCGTCCCCATAAACATCATTATCATAAAATTTTGATATTTTCTCGCATGCTATTTTAATTTCGCTCTCATCCAAATTACAAATATTTTAAAAAAACCCAAATAATTCAAATACTCCTCGTGTTTTTCACTGCATTTCTAAAAAGAAAGGTTTCTACTTTAAATTTCTGGTTGTGGTTGCCTTCAAAAGTTACGCCTGTGTCTTCATCTTCTTCCAAAAAAGTTACCTTAGTACTGCGCTGTCTTACACGCTTGTGAACACTTTGATAATCTTTTATAAAGGATATTTCTTTGGCATTGGCACTCATAAAAATCAAAAGAGTCTTTTGGTTTTTATATAATTCATTTAAGATTTTAACCATTTTACTGCTTTCGACAGATCCATATTTTTACTCTGGACGAATAAACTCACGTTGTCAACACGAGTCAAAATGTCAATACAAAAGATTGTTAAAAAATTAGTTTCCAATTCATTCATTCTGTTTTTCAAGTTTTTTGCAGAAAATCGATGTTCCGCTGCCTGTGATTCATCATTAATTACAGTCTTGCCACTGTTGCCAATTAGCATATAGTTGGAAATTCATATTTTTTTGAAGAAAATGTCCAAGAATAACGTTTGCCGATCAATATTGTTCGCATCATGATCTTATTGAAACTCCGAGTCAAGAACGAGGCGAGGCCCCTTGGAGGCAGAGGCCCTGGGCCCGGGCCCAGTTGGCCCATGCCTTAAAACGTCCCTGTATACATTGTTATACTGTGGCGCAGTTTGTCGTTGAATGTGACGCTACAGGTGCAGTTTGCGAATGTAAATCCAGTGTTCAAGCACATTTTCGAATGACACTAAAATAATAGATGATATTAGATTTAAAGAAACACGCCAAAATACTTAGCCCGTGTCGTCCATAATTTCTTAGAAACAACAAATAGCTCCGCTACGTGGCATTTAATCTAACTGCTAAAAATAACATTAAACCTTACTGTATCCATCCAATGATGTGCCAAATGTTGTTCTATCTTTTGCAATTTGTTCTAAATTAAATGAAACTTAGATTGGAAATAATTTTTTGTTGTTACAATCCGTTCTTTTAACCTCAAATACTCCTTCAGCGGAATGTTTTGTATGTTCAGCATTTCCAAAGAACTGTAATAAGGCAATTCAAACGCTCGTGTCTCGAAAAACAAGCCATAACTTTGATAAAATGCGCACTAAACTTGAAACTCAAGCGCGCTAACCAAAAATCGACGGGCAATAATCGATAGGAGATGCCGTCGAATACGTGTGTTAGTGAGGAAATGCACATACACATGAACATAAATCATACCCAGTCGTAAAATTTAATTGGCTGTATTCGTAGCTGGAGTTCAAAACTTTCCAACCGGCGTTTCAGGACTTTGGTGGCGTTTCCGGCCTGGGAGAAAATCAATTCTCTTGCGCGCTGGTATTGTGTGGAAAACTCGACTGCGATATGAAGCGTAAGCCGGCATGCGAAAATCTCCCTCGATTTGTTCTTTTCGACGTTTAATCAACCCCGGACTAATTAGATTGCTGCTCCAGATGGACGCGTTTTTACATGCGGAGAACTTAATTAACACGGACTTACTACCGGATTAATATGTTGGGGGTTTAGTTCAGATTATTATTCAGATTATATTAGCATCGTACCAAACACCGTATCGTCAAACAAAAATCATTTATGACAAAAGCGCGAAAATGTAGTACCAAGATAAAATGTAGTTTTTCTCGTGACCGAATTAGTTAAAAGCGAAACTGGCGCCTCCACCAGTTGTTGGTATTTCAACTTTTTCATCTATGTAAGGATTTTTCCTGTAATCTTCCTTATCAGCTCAACTTAATCTAGTCGTAGTGACTTTTCGCCGTCGTTAACATTTTTAGGTTACAACACCAACGCTAATAAGAGCAATAAGAATCTTCTATGAGAGGCAGGAATAGTGGAGGTAAATGGAGTATTATCGGGGCCATTCTAAATGGAGAAAACACCGGAAGTCACTAGCAAAAGGAAGCAAATGGAGTTGATCATAAGGTGAGGGATGGCAGTCCTTCTTTTTAGGGAACTGTAATCATTCTTATTAGTGGTGTTTAACGACCTCCTTTCTTGCAGAATAGCCTGCTTGTCTTACTTTTGAGGACTTGCGACTTTGAGAACCGATTGATGAACTAAACGTAATTGTGCTTCGTCATGCTGAAGGTGCCAATGAAACATACAACTGTTCGTTTTAATAACAAATGAGACCTAGTGATTTAACGTCAAAAGAACTACCCAAAAAATTAAGAATTTGATGTATTTTGATACGACGACACCAAAAATGGACGCATATCTACAAGGGTCCCACTTTAATTACTATTTTCAGAAAGAAATGTCATTCAGAGAAAGTAGTTAATATTGATTTGTTTTTCAAATCCTTAAAAAGTTTTATCAGTTTAAAATTTGTATTAAAAAACAATGAAACAATGTAAAAACAAAGGAATAGCACAAGCAATGTTAATATGACTTTTTCTAGGTGATGTTTCTGTAAAGTAATGTAATTATAATTTTTTATAAGTCCTTTCCTTTAAAGTTAGAGTTGTTTAAAGTGCGGCTTGTTAGTACAGTACACCCTCGCTAATCCGACTACGGTCTAATACGTACTATCCCGTAGTCCGAACGGGCGACAACTCTGCACTACCTCGTAATCCGAACGCCCCACCTGCCTTTTAACCCTGGTCCGAACCGAAAAATCGTAGTATACCCTTGCTATCAATGGGCAACCTTGTACTCCGAACAATTCATTATTCCGAATGAGGGTATGCAAAAACGAGTTCGGATTAGCGAGAGTCTACTGTATTTCAAACGTATGTCTTGGAATTAAAAAAGTTCATATGGGACTTTTTGCTCAAAACAACAATTATTGCTTCCAAAATCTATTCGAAACAATCAGAAAGAAGTTTTATATAAAACTATTTGTTTCTTCATATTCTTATTCCATTTATCTTCGTTTTCGCATTGTTTGATATGTATGTTCCTTTAAAAGTACTCCTCTTCCTTTTCAGAAATATAATAATGGTCACCTTACTGTTAAGAACTTAATAATAAACAAAAAAGGGCTACCTTGCAAACCCCACGAGAACATCGTAGAGGACAGAAATAAAGTTGAACCCAACAACGAAAAAAGAATGGATCTGAAGAGGAAGATGAAATAGTGTTTACAGAAGCAACATCGCGTGACAGCCAACAAGAACGAGAAATACTCAAGAACATCATAGAGCGAAACACGGTGAAACTTTGGAAAAAAGTAAAGCTGGCAACAAACAGGAAAGAATGGAGTAGATGCACGGAAACTTGACACCGTTAGGACCCAGGGATGATAGATGAATAAAAAGAGTTTGCTTCGCGAATATAAAGCTTTAACCTCATTCAATATTGTGTTAAAAGACGCAAAACAGAAAAGACAGCGCGTTAGGGTGGCGAAACTCTGAAAGCGCACTTCTCCGCTTTCGGTTGTTATGATATAACCTATCAAACTAAAAATAAACGCGTTTTATTGACTACATCACAAAATCGTAACTTTTTCCATTGTATTAGTAGGCCTATACCAATAAGTGTTAATGTCTTTGAACGAACTTTATTCAATATTATATTACTTCTACAGTACGTTTCTACAAAAAAAAAATAAAAAATTGGCAATATGTACCAATCCCATACCAATCTCAATGTAGCCATGAATTGATAAATCAGTTTTCTTTTCATACATTTTAACATAAAACCTACCTTTTAAAATGTTCTCTATATAAAGCATCTATACTTACTTAATAAATCTATAGTACAACAATATGTCAATATAATTAAATCCATATAAATTCTATTCATAGTTCCAATATTATCACAACAACAAATCAAAAACCCATATACATTTGTAATCACGTATATTATTTTAAAAAATTATTAGTATCAGCAAATAATAGCATAAGACATTTATATACAGCATAATCTAAACTAATCTTCAGTCCACTCAAACGGTTCTGGTGGATCCGGTTCATTTTCTTCTGCGACCTTTGGTCCCATAACGGACACGGATTCCACCAACTCTTCTTCACCCGGTTTCGTATTGCGGACCATGATAATACCTCCAATAGACGGATCCTTCATAGCAACGTACTGGCTCCCTTCAGCAACGCTAATATGCTTCAACTGACCGCGAAGGACACGCGCCGGATTGTTCAACACCTCAAAACTGGGCTCCGGCTCCTTCTTCTTAGGTTCTTCCTTCTTCTTCTCTTCGTCCACCTTCATCTCTTCCACTTTATGGTGCTGCTTCTTCTCTTTCTCAGTGTCACGTTTCCGTTGCCTAGCAACACTACTCAAGACCACAGTGGAGATCTTCTCCCTCTCCTCACGTTTCTTCTCTTCCAGCGGTGGCGGATAGGCGTACATGCTTGGCTTCACGTTCGACTTCAATTCCAATTTCGGCATCTTCAAATCGGCGTTCAACGCGATGACGCAGGATGGAGTGAAGGCTAGGGATAAGCAATGGGTCAACGGGAACCAGTACCAGTATTGTGTGAAGATGTGAGTTCCAACGACGGCTAGCATGTTGGTATGGCCGGTGCGCGATTGTAGGGAGAGGGTGACGTTTCTTCCACCAGCGTCGATGATACCTTGTGCGAGGATAGCGCCGAATTTCGTCATGACATCCTCATGTTTGTTCGTCGTGAGTTCGTAGTAGTATCTTCGGAAGAGAGGCACTTTCGGGCAAGTCTGCTCGTTTTGCTGGATTAAGATCATAGCCGTGGCGATTAAGGCACCCTGCCTTACGAAGTTAACAGAATCAAACTTGATCATCGGTTCTAAGATGGCAATGGCTTCTCTTAGTCCAGTTCCAGCGCAAGCAATACCTAAAGCCATAGCGGCGCCGTAACGCACGTGAGGATTGTAACTCTCGGCCAATAGCGAAACGACGCTTGGGCACTGCTCCGGAGCGCTGAATAATAAGAAGCCCAAAGAGGTTACTGCGGCCCTTCTGACGTCGTCGTTGACGTCGGAAACGGCGATATGCAGGAGTTTGCGGATGGCCTTGTTCTGAGCGGTGCCGCAGTAAGCCATCGCGATCGTGAAGGCGCCGGCTCTTCGGAAGATCGGGTTCTTGCTGTCTAATAATTCGTCGATTAAGGTGTCAGCTTCTTCTAAACGGCCATACATGATGAAGGAGATACCCAGTGCTAATCCGCGAAGGATCTTTTCGTGCTGGCTTTCTTGCGCGTACGATACCATATCCTCAACGACGGACATGTTCTTCGAGCCGAGCATCACCAGACCCATGCCGATACCTGCGACAGAGGTTTATTTTATTAGTTTTTGGTGCTCGTATATAAATCGTTACATTTTGATACAGTAATCGTTACTTTGTAATCAATCAATCATTAGAATGCCCTTGGTAATGAATATAATTTCGGTAAAGCGGAAAGAAGAAGGTATAGGTTCTGTATTTGTAGCAAAAAAACAAATAAAATATTAATGTTTGTTAAAGTACTTATACGATATACATTATCTTCCTTAAGTCTAAGATATAAATAAAGAACTAACTTCACCTTCTGTGTGGCAGGTCCGGGTATTTTTGTAAACTAACAACTAATATCTGATCGGACGGATTTGCCCGGTAAGTTACCGATGGATCAGTGACGGCGATAATCTGAATTTTTATCCTGTATGTTGTTTTTAAATATCACAATGAATACACGAATTTTATGATCAGATATGAAAGTGCGAACAGCAAAATGACGACCAGTGGAACCGGTTGTTTGATATGTGCATCCAGCAGAAAATTTGCTGATCGGTCTCCCACTGGTGTGTTTGATGGCCATTTATAATCTCAGTAATGAATCTGAGGTGAAAATCTAGTTTTGATCATATACAGCAACAATGAAGGTAGTTTTCTTGTCGAAATTTGTAGCACTCTATGGGGGCACCAGCTGCAACCATAGGTCAACTGGAATCACTGGAATCACTTCATCTCCTTTGTTGTTGGCGGGTAAATAATTCTAGTGTTAGATGTCTACTGACTAGGATGAAGGCCGAAAATTCGTCCGCCGTCTTTCGGAAGAAACGAAAAGTGGCAAACAGTACACCTCAGGTTGGCGTTATGATACAGTATAGTAGTGAGGGAAAAGCACAAAGAAGGCACTTCAGCGTAAAGAACCACGCTCCTACCATACATTTACATTTTTGTTTGGTTGTAGCTGGTGCATCCCACAGATTGCTACAAAATACCAATATTATCGATAATTGAATAAAAACCCTCCAGAATATCAACAGATTCATCAAAATCTATCGAAATCGAAAATCAGCTTTGAAATACTGGAGTTATCCAAAATCAGTGGATTAATTTTAAGTGCTAATGATGTTGCTAGTTTCAGTATAAAATCAACATGTTTACTTTTTATCTCGCACCAGTTTAGAGTAATTAATTAATAAAATTCCCGAATTTTAAGGCCAACGTTCTTAGGAATCCAAACTCGGCAGTTAAACTAGATTTGAGCCAAGAATGGAGTTTTTAAGAATGTTGAGTTCAGAGTTCAGGTTTTTTACTACTCTAATGTTACGATTGATTTGACCAGGGCTGTGGAGTCGGTAAAAAAACTTTCCACTCCGACTCCGACTCCAGATAATTTTTGTAGTTCGACTCCAACCCCGACTCCAACTCCGACTCCAACTACGACTGGGGCAAAATTTTATTTGTTTCCAGCAAATTTGTTGGCGAAAAAAAAATTAAACTGACAAACTAATTGTAAATAAAACCAAAAAGACCTGTTGATTGGATCACACACAGTTATGACCATATTTAAAAATGGCCTTTTTTTTATTTTTTTAAAATATCTGAAATCATTAAAAATTCAACTTTTTCCTAATAAGAGAACACATAATTCTGTACTAGTTTGTCAATTTAACCGATTTTCTATATTTAATAATAACAAAAGTAATGACAATCCAGCAACTAAAATTCATTCCAATGAATACAAAATTAAGTGCAACGTAAGCTGAAAATAATCTCAACTCTTTCCTCTGTTAGTGGCAATGACGTCACAATTCTGGCTGCAACGATATGGATATTCAACTTAAATAAACGGTCCTATTTCACAAACTCGGTAACCATTTAAAATCTCTACATATTTTGTTAAATACAAAGGAATGTAATACTTTTAATAAATTTGTTCATGTGTCGAAAAACGAATCAATTTCGGTTAAAGGTTTAAAGTTATCAAACATTAAAGCTAAAATTGCAAAGTTTTACTAGTAAAGCTGTATCTCTGTAAATCATCATTCACCATCGACCTGTGTGTTTGTTATGTAGGTAGGTATAAAAGAACTAATAATATGTTTAGTTAATTTTTGTCTTTTTCTACATTATTTATACATTGACTCGGAGTCGGTACATTTTTTCCGACTTCGACTCCACAGCCCTGGATTTGACATTTTAGGATTGAAAATCAGGGGCCTATTTCATAAAACTACTTTGCAACTTTTCACTTTGCAATTTACAATTTTTGAAAAGTGCAAGGTTTTCAGTATTTCATAAGTATATTTGATGAGCTTTGCCATTTTTCAAGTTTTCACTCTGCATTTTTTTTGCAAATTGCAAAGTGAAAAGTTGCAAAGTAGTTTTATGAAATAGGCCCCTGGTCTCCAACTTAAATCTTGAACAATGTACCCAACCAAAGAAAATATCCTCAAGATTACTTTCAGCTACTTTACATTATGAAAACATGAGGCTTTGGAACAACTAAATTTACAACTACAATTTATGAACAAAATTTCTATAGATTTTGTTTGTTTCTTATAATGAGTTGTATCACCTCTTACCATTATTGCTCTTATTCCGGGTACAAACTGTATGATAAAATTGCAATTTGAAAGTAAAAAAATATCTTATATTTTACCAAAAATAAGATTTCTTGTTTAACAAATTGACAGTGGAAAAAAGTTTATATTTAACACTTTACAAGGTGTTCCTGGAGCTAAATCGTAATCATTCTATTGCCACGAAAAGTTCTCGTTTGCAATATTTGCTGTGTCGTTTGCTGGCCGATTAATATATTTTGCTGATAGGTCACTATACAACATTGAATAAATGAAATACGAAGACGTCGCCGGATGGGGGAATCGGCCGGTGAACGACAGACAGCAGGGAGATAGGATTAATCGAATACAGGTAGCGTAAGAGTTAAGTGTTGATATAGAAATAATAAAGGGACTTGTGACAAGGGCTTCAAAGCGTATCTATTATCCCCCAACTATATACAAGTGATTGCGAGGTGTTAGCGAAGTCAGCGAAGTTAGTATAAGGTAAGTGCACGTTCATTATTATTATTGGAATATACCAGTTGGTACCTCAGCACTAGATTAGTGGATTAGTAGCCGAGCGAGTAGCCCCTAAACTAGGAAATCACGAGGTTAAGTAGAGTCAGGGTCGGGAAGTAGAAGTAAACCGGATGTAGTTCATGTATCACGCCTCGCTCCTTATCATGATCCGTGGAAACCTTAGATTTTTATAAATTTTGTAAATTTTCTATAAATTTGTTACATATCACAATATGTTTAAGTATATATGGCTAATTTGGAGAAGAGGAGTGTATGGTGCTTTTGAGTTGTCCAACTCGAAATAGTTATATTGCCACAAAGAATTCAGAAAAAAATACTTTCCTTTTGAAGAGATATAAAGACGATAAAATTTTGACCATGTTGTGCATTTTTGTTAATTAATTAGGTATCTGCAAAATAGGAGACAGTCAAAAACTGTATTAGTTTTCATTAAAAAATTAAAAAAATCAAAATTTCTCTTGACATCTTTAAAGGGAAAACAGATTTGTATATTTTGTAGATGATGAAACCAGTCCTGGAGAATATGTAACATACATTTGCAATGCAATACTGAATTTTACAGAAGTTTCAAAAGTTTTCCAAAACCAATAATAAAATAGATAGGATTAATTTCTTTTTAGCTAACTGATCAACATGGTAATTAACCTTACGACTTATACTTCAACTTTATACATGCTGGTCTATTTTATTGTAGCTCTCCATAATTTACATTTAATTGTTCAGAGCAGAATTATCTATTAAATGCAAAAAGACAGGTCTAAAAATAAATAAAATATACATAATAAAAAACAAAAAATTCTTCTACCATGTCATTAAATATTATCATAATTTCTTTCTTGAAGCAAAAATTTAAACAAATTAAGGTTTTTAACGATTATTTATTACTTATTATTAAGTAATAAATACAACAGTACCAAATACGATATTTTCCCCCTCCCGTCACTAACCTGCGGCTTCTCCGGTCACGGCATCGTCCTGATACAAGTTAAACTTTAGCTGCTCGTACACATCCTGCCGATTGGTCCCCATGGTCGCCAAGCCCAAACCCAGACAGCACCCGTGCCTTATTATCTCATTTTTAGCATCCTTCAATTGATTCAGCAGATAATCAGAAATTTTCGCACCATGATTCGCATGAATTAACCCCAAGGCGTACAGAGCCCCACCTTCAGAGTACCCAGAATTTCCGCCCACATCTTTCGGAAGATAACTCTGTAGCAACGACAGAGCTTCCTGCTCATGTCCACGATGAATAACACCCAAAGAAGCGACTGCGGTAAATTTAGCCCAATTCGTAGCACGTGTCAACCATTCTAGGTTATCCCGGAGAAATTGGTCACTTGTAGTTCCGCTATGCATGTACGCGTTAGAAATTATGGTTGCTGTGTGGCAGATGTTAACTCTACTGGCTTCTTTTGCGTATTTTAATACTAGGAGATCGGCGTGGTTTGAACGAACTAAAAACTGTAAATGGAGCTCTAACGTAAGCTTTCCTGATAAGATACTATGCAGCTTATCCAAATTTTTCTGGTGTTCCTTTTGTTCTTCGTTTAATTCATCAACGGTTGCTTTTTCTTTAATATCGGTGGTACTATCGGGTTCTACTTTACTACTCTCAACAGCTTTTTCATCGGTAAACGTCTTCAACGGAGCGCTACCCCTCAACGCTGTCAAAACACGCTCTAAATACTGCTGCGTCGCAGAATCGTACAAATCAAAAGAAATCTGATAAGCCATCAACTTACTCTGCTCTTTCTCTTGAATTAACTTATCCAAAATTGACCCTACGGAGTCAGCATCATCCAAGAAAATCAAACACTGGCACATATTGACGTAATCAGGTGTTTCTAAACCTTGGTACAACTTAATTAAGCAACGTAATACTGTGTTCCTGAATTTTAGGTTAGGAATGAGGTTTAATGAGACGTCAAACGCGTAATTAAGCATTCCTACGACATCGTCAGACTGCATGACAGCTCTCTCAAAGATATCCATGCGTCTGGTTTCTAGGGCTAAGCCTACGGCCTGGCAGTATTGTGCGTCTTCCAAACATCTATCAAACATGCGGTTAACGACTCCTTCTAGTCTCGGATCAATCGGTTTGGTTGCAACGTTGTTATCTACCAAGGAAACCCGTTGTTGAATATAGAAGTCGATGCATTTTGCGAGGATGGTTTCAACATATTCTGTACGTGCGTTTACGTCAAATAAATTACCAGCGCCTAAGGCGTATATGAGGGAGTCGTCGAATGATCCTAAATGGTAGTAGACTTTACTTGCTACGAGGGCTGCTAATTCGTGGTCCTCAAAGCTTTTGTCCTCATTGAGGATTTCGATCTTTTCGATTATTTCGGAGATTTCGGGCCAGAACTCGTCGACGACGGTGTTAAGTTTTTTCAATGCGAAGGATTTTAATTCGACGCTTTTTTCATCGAGCAGGGATATTATCCCGGCAGCTGAAGTGATATTCATCTTGAAATTAAAGTTTTTCACACATACACAACGACTTTGCGATTTCACACTGTCACCGTGCTGGGGAATTTGTGGCCGGTGATCGATACGGATGGCGCATGCGTGTGTGAGGTGTTCGTCCATTTGAGATGGTTTTACTAGCTAAAATAAAAGTAAAATTTTATTTGAATTTGTTGAAAATCTCTTACTGCTTCCAATCATCAATATGTGATCAGTTTTTTCATTATGTTGCGTATATTACTTACCGCTTAGTTACCACAGTTGTAAGTGATTTTTGTTTTTGAATGTTGTCGCGTCAATGACTAGGAAATACTGCTGTGTTTCAATTGGTGTTTGGGATTCTTTCATAAAAAACTTACAAAACAACAAAAGTTTTATTTTTAAAAATAGTTTTTAAAGAAATCTCTTTGTTAATGAATGAAATTGTGCATTTATTGGATTTATCTGTTCTGTTGATTAATGCCTATTTCAATGGTTTGCAAATATCGACTATTTTCTATATTGAAAAAGTAAAAAAAAATCTATGTTATTATTACAAAAATTTACTAAATAATGAACCTAACGCGATATAATAAATCATAACATTATGATCGCGTGTTTGAATAATTCAAACACTTTATTGAAAGTGAAAAGTTGTATAAGTTATTCAAAATACTTATATCCAAATTGCAGAACTTTATTATGTCTAAGCTCAGTCAGCACAGTGGGACATTTAACATCGCAAATACATTGAATTTTGTTGCATTAAATATTTGATGTCTATGTAATATTGCATGCAGGTTCAATGTAGACCAAGTTGTTCATTTTGGTCCCATTAATTTCATAAAAGTAACGCTTCAGTGTGAACATTCATGTCATGTTGCATGTATGTTCGATCCAATTATTTAACGTTAGTTTTTATATCTTTGTTAAATGGTAATGTTTCATGTAAGTATGTACGTTTACAAATTGAACATGTGTGAGATGTTCATTTTGGTTCCATTTAATGTTATAAAATTAATATTTCAGTGTAAACATCTATGTATATTGAATGGATGTTCGATAAAACTATTTAACGTTAGCTTTTATCCCTTTTGTAATGTTCCGTATACGTTGCAAATAAAAATTGTACTGAACGTTTATTTCGGTCCCATGAATGTTGTAAATGTAACGTTGCAGTGTGAACATTTATGTATTGTTGCATGGATGTTTGATGCAACTATTTAATGTTACATTTTATCCCTTTGGTAAAGTGTCAATACGTTACTAATTGTTACAACATCTTTTAATAGTGCGATCCTGTGATATCTCACATGACCACTTTGCCTATTCTGCTTCTAAAATTGGTGCTGTACCCAAAAAATAAAAAAAAAATTCCCACACTTTTTAACCCTCTGTAACTTCCGCACGGTGCACTGTCGGACTATTTTTCATTGGCAAAAGTAGGTTCCTATTTGGCTTTAATATATTTTTTTTAAATTGAGATCATTTTGTAACTGTTTATATACGCCGAACAATTGGCATACCAATTTTCAGTAGTATGATTTGTGTTGCCTAACTACTACAATCGTTATTGTTTGAAGACTTTTGTTTTTACCGACCTAGACAATCAAAGAATAATTTTATTCTTTTACGGTGTTTCTCACATTAGGTATGTTATAAATTAGCGTAATTTATAAACATGCAAACTGTTGAATGGTGGAAATTTCTAATGTATCATGCTGCATCAATTTAGCACATACCAAATCGCTCCAACCTCTGGCCTGAACAGTGATTTTCTTGCAAGCACCATAATAAAGTTATGATGTTATTTTTACTTCTTCAAATATTTTAATGTCCTCAATTATGCTGTAAAATGAGAATAAAAAAGCGTTGCACGTCTCAAGCACCGCCAACACATTTTATGAAAAAAAACTTACATCATATGATAACTGCAGCTAAGAATTACCTACAATTAATGCTTCTTTGAAATTACGGTATATTTTCCAATATCATGGATGTATGTTTTATTACAGGCAAAAATTCTATTGTACAAAATGTATATTGTTGCAGAACCAATCTGTCTAGTAATTAGTAAAAATGTCTGCACGACTTTGAACTTTTTAATTGCGCTTAATTATATACCTCGCTGCATCTACAACAATTGTTTCGTATCAGCGAGGACTAATCTTAGAAAATTCATTTTATCGTGAAAGATGATCTTATCATAAATCTTGTTAATTGTGTATCCCGGAAATGATAACATACAACAAACAGATTTGAATGATCATAATATTTTACATAACTTAAATTTGTTGTGCACCGTGTCTGTTTCTGATTACTGATTACAGTTGTTACCAGAGTTTGTTAAATATTTCTATAGTTTTCTCTTTCGTTATAACTAGATTTATCAGATTTAATGAATTTGTCTGTGAAGCAATACTGAGGCGCTTATCGCAGGAATTAAGAATGATAGAGATCTTACATTTTAGGCAACAGCCATAAAAATACACCAATCTAAAATTATGGCAAATTTTAGATTTTAACGTTTTCTTGTACGTAGAATTTTGCGCCTTCTTGC
Organism: Aphodius sticticus; assembly: GCA_963966075.1. Taxonomy (NCBI): domain Eukaryota; kingdom Metazoa; phylum Arthropoda; class Insecta; order Coleoptera; family Scarabaeidae; genus Aphodius; species Aphodius sticticus. Next base: position 20,758,045 of record OZ014506.1, read on the forward strand.
CACTATGGCAAGGCTCTCCTCCCTGCTTTTGGACTTACTACGTAATGACTTCTCTCAGTTGACATGCACAATAAAACTGAATAAAATGAGAACACTATTCTAGAATAGGTTCAAAAGTTGATGACGTAGAGGTCAGAAATTTTGTCATTTTGCTTTTGATGAACCTGAAGAACAGGTATTTTTTTAGATCAGGCGTATTACTGTTAAGTATTTCTTGTAGGTACCACCATTAAAATAAGTTGTAAACTTGATAGTTTCAAAGGAATTCAAAAATATTTAAAGTATGTATAATAATTTTTAGAACACGAGTGAATATAGTTCTTATTTTATCAACATTTGTACAAATGTTTTGTTTCTTTGACTGAAACTGAGCACATCTTAAGACGTGAGAACTAAATTAATAAGTAATCTGGAATTTATAAATATTAAATATTTTTAATTTAATTGTCTTACTTTGTAGTATTTTGGTTCTAATTCCTGATTTCAAAACGTCACAGCTCCTACATTCTTAATTCCAGAGATAATTTGGAATATCGTTTCGCAGATTGACTGCAAAACTTTGATGTGCCCGGAAGGTAATACAGATAACTGAGATAACTGAATACTAACATCATGTATGAAGAAAACTAAGTTATTTCGTCACAGTTTTCGCTGAAGACCTGGTTATCGAATCGTCGGAAATTATGATGTTTGACGATGGTTTGACGCATGGCATATGCCATATAGCCTGGAGAATACATATTTATTTTCTAAATTCTGGCCGTAAAACCATTCATATTTATTTATTTCATTGATCTTAATTTTGGTTGTGTAGGAATTAAATGTAATTGATAAACCAGTAAAAGTCACAGACACATTACTATGGTCGCTTGTAACGCAATGGTTATTGTTTGTGAATTCCTTCCACAGAAAATTGTCTTTAGTGATTCAAATGTTTATTGCCGATATACCTACCACACACGATTGACAACGGATGCATAAAATATTTCAAACTTCGTTTTGCACCACAATATTGCTAACACAATAGTATAATCAAAATTTTTATGAAAATGTTTTAGAAAATAATTGATACGCCCAAAAAAACTGGCAGTGGGGAAAAGGAATGGTCACAAACGCCGTGATATTGTCCACCATTTTTCAATCAATGCAGCAATCATCAATTTTTGTTCAGAAGATAGACCATAATAGCGAGCTGTCTTTCTCCAGCGCCGCGCCGCGCCGGTCCGACATCCCGAATTAGTTTTCTAAATTGCCGCCTATTCAGTCAAAATGTCTCCACAAAGTCCATGGGCACCCGAGTCTCCAATCACTAGGGCACCCGACAAGTGTTAAAGTTTGTGTTACGGAACTTGCTTAGAAGTGTAGAAATTGTAACTTTATTACACATTCGCAAAACATACAATTATGATACTATAGGACAGGTTATGGAATAGTTATAAATTAAGATTTATTATTAAGAATGTTATTCTATCAACGTTTTCAATATACACATTTGTTGCACAAAATGCGGAGTAAATATCTATTTTTGTTGTCATAGGCATTTTTCTTGTTATTTGTAGACTTGTTACAAGTGTAGAATTTGTGTTACGAGCCCCCCCCCCCCCCCCCCCCGCAAAAATCTGTAGCGTTCCTATTCGCCAGATGGGCCATTCTGCGGTCACAAGGAACAGCTACTAGCTTAAAGTTTTAAGGTTATTCGTTTGTATTTAAAGCTGAAGTTTATTGCGACACTGATAATGTCGTATTATAATCCAAATTTATCAAAAAATCCTCTCAAATATAATAATACCATCAATATCGCTTTTGAAGTATTTTATTATTTACTTTCACTTAAGATTTTAACCAAATTGTCATTTTAAATATTTTCTCCAAGAATTTAAAGTGCAAATGTTAAATGTAAAAATGATAATTGATTTTTTCAATCTACTTAAGCAGTGAAGAACTGAAGCTTGATATTGACTGACATTATGAGATCATCTGACAAACACAGTCTGCAGCATATTCCCCTCGCCGTCATAAAATATGTTTTAAAAAGCAAGTAGCAATTCATACTTCATTTCATAGTAGAAAAGAAGGAATCCAGTAAAATTGGAAATAAACGCCCGCATTTTATACATTGTTACGGAAGCGCCGCATAATGGCTTTCTCGTAAAAACGAAAGCTCCCCGCATCATCCATTCCGCATTATAAAAAAAATCAATAAACAATCTACTGGAGCCGTCGCGACACCGCGAGAAAATCCTCTTATCGTCACCGCAACGGCCGACATGAATCACCCATAAACGTTTAATAAAAATGCGCCCGCTTACAGTCTACTTTCGCTACCTCCAATCATCTACATTTCACCTCAGTTTGAGCATTTCTATACTCTGTCGTGCTGCCATTGCCATTACCATCTACATAACGACGAAAACAATAGTATAGGTAACCAGTCGACCTGGTTCAAATTCGTGTGCCAAACCCTATCATCATCCGACGAGCGAAAACAAAATCGTGGAGGTGACTAGTCACTAGAGGAGCAATGAGGCTTGTAGTTAGCGAAAACGTGCACCACCAGCTCCAGTCTGACGAAGACGTTCTTAGAATACGCACACGAGAAGTCTTCCTCTGGGTGGGAACTCCTAGGTGAGAGTTCCAAAGCGTGCTACCACGAACTACCAAACGCGAAGCATAGGAGTTGCGGCGCGGTGGTCCATGCTCTGATTGTCCCCAACAATACGCCAATTTGCGACACCGAATGCACTTTTCTACATAGGACAACAGTTATTAGCACGACACTGCAGCCAACAGTTGGTGTAGGAGAAACAAGTTGTTCAAGATGTATCTCCACAGGTGGATGCTGTTTGTTCTGGCGCTCAGCTTGGCCGATTGGTCCAGCTGTATTATCCCCGAAGATTCTTCTTCGATTATTGATGAAGGTAACTGATTTTTTTATTATTTCCTTGAGTGATGGGGAGAAATGTAGATGTGGTTTCCTGATGATCTTTGTAATACAATAGAGAATGTTTACTCGTTTCTGAGAACAATTGCTATGTAACGTATTTTCCTGCTCAACCAAGTCGAACATCAATTGTTTAAGAATCCAGTGTTTTCATTTAGTTTCTAGAATAGCTTAAGAAGTTTATTTGTCATTACTTTCAAGTTGGATTAGAAATATTTATTTCACAAGTTTTGATGTGTTCTTTGCAGAGTATGAAGATTTATTGGTTACTTTGCAATTTGAGAATGCACATGATGGGGGAAAATAAAACAGTTTTGTCTTATGGCGACTGGTCTATGGTTTATTTAAAAATAATCTTCAACGCTATAGATTTCGGTTATTAGAAGTCATGACTGGTGGTTTTTCAAGGCCTCGAGAAAAACGTGATTACGAGACCATCATTTTCAAGTTTTTGTCAGTTTTTGTCCGCGTTTTAAAAAAGTGAATTAATTGAAGTTGCTTGAAAACGTTATTCATCATATTTCTAAAATGCGGAGCACAGATACCAAATATTTGGCTAATCTTTGATGTTTAATAACTTTTGTAATTAATGATGGATTCAGAAGATTTTTTCAACATATTGAAAACAAATTCATGAAGATTATCACCCGCCTTTGCAATTTTGGAAACTAAATTTGTGGTTTAAGTTTGAGACATGGAGTAGTTAAGCAACGTCAGGTTCTCAAGTATGAACAAAACCGTATGAATTCCCAATAATTTGGTTTTTTTTGGTTCATCCCAATTCACAAAATCTGAATTTTAGTCAAATATGTATGCAGGTTATCAAGAGTATCATACGCAATTTTGATAAAAAAAAGAAACTTGCAGTTTGTTATATCTGGAAAACTAAAATGATGGCCTGGTGGTCCAACTTTGAGACACCCTGTGGATAATTTAAGGATTTTGGTGAGTTTCTCAAGCGTTCTGTGCAAGGCATTGCGCAGAACACATTATGTACATTGTTTTTTATTTGTCCCTATATCTAATAACATTTGTAATGTCGCTCAGTTAAGGAAAAACCTTTGCAAATTTAGTTTTTTTCGAAAGTGTAATGTAATCATAGATAACCCGCAACAAACGTCAAATTGCGACAAAAAAAAATAGTGACAGTTCTTGTAAAATGGGGTTTTATAAAAATAAAACATATGTCAACTTTTTTTTCGGAATACTCGTTAATCGTGCATTAGAAACAATAAAATACTGAAGGGACAATAAAATACTGAAAATGCAATTCTTTAACTATCCATCTTCACAAACATTCAGATATTGGAACCAACACAAAAGCTAAATGTTGGGAGTTAATATGGCTATGAAACAGAATACTTGAAAACTTGACCAAGCACCTCAATTTCTTCATGTTGGTTCTCCGGTATAATAATAACCAGCGAGGTTCTTTCTTTTCAAAATGGCATCTTGGTAAATTCATTTACAATGTCCTATAGGAATCATTAAAATCGGTCAAAGATTACAAAAGTTGTTTAACATTAAATTTGATCAAACTATTAGGTTCTTTTTTTGTGTCCCGAATTGAACATATTTTTATATTAAGTAGGTACAATTTACGAAATACAAGCAAGAATGAAATATTACTTATCTGAATAATCTAACTTGTCTTGATCTGGCAGCAAGTATTTCAAAATAACTCAACAAATTTTTGTTTGTTCGTTTGTTTTGCAATATCATCAGAACAGAAGTTATTTTCCATGCTAACAATAAGCAATTTAAATACATTTGATTCGTAAAGATTGAATATCCTTTGCGAGGTTGCTAAACCTTGAGGATGTTCGGACTTTCAGCATGGCTATAAAAATTCTCACTATTGTGGCTAAGTACATTGGGACATTGTGGTGATGTTAAATCACAATGACTGTGCAATGTTCATTTGCATAGAGATGGGAGGTGAATAATTTTGGTATGTTAAGGCCTATTTTGCACAGGTCATTTTTTAATATCTCCTGTCAACTGATTTTTGTAAGCCCGCCAATTTCCGAACACAAGACACAATTCTTATTTTAATTTTACTTTAATAACTTTGAAATACGTTTTAGTTTATTGTCTTTACCGCTTGCCCAACACTCGATCTGTATACTCTAAACAAAATATAAAATTCTACAGTTGCCTTTTTTCAAATTTTCCCATTGTCGTGTAGAGACAAAGTTGAACTTTGAGTCGGAGAAACGAAAAATACAACTTTTGGGGTTGTGTTATAGGGCGTTTCTTATTTTGTCAAAATATTATTTCAAGGGCCCACCCTCCAAAATTTTATATAAGGAACATAATTACAGTGTATTTTTATAATTTTCTAGATAATGGTTAGTGGTAGCTACGGTCTGTCAAAGTTAAGAAAAAGATTTAAATTCGTACTACATGCAATATATTTACATACCACAATTATTATTTTAATAAAGATGTAGTTCCAAATATTGTATTTTTGGCAAATTAAGTAGGAATGTAATTGGAAATCAGTGAAATGTTCTGATATCTACAGTCAACTATGTAGGTATTATATTAACCCTAATAATTATGGCAGTTTATGTGTTTGGCATTTTCATTTTAAATACAATGTTAATTCTTTTTTCTTAACTTAAAGAATTACAATTAGACTTGTCTGTAAATTATCATCAGCCGCAAAACCCTGCTTCAATGTGAAAAGACATTATGGCAATTTACCAATATCGAACCAATGGCAATTGTTACAGTTTATTTTATCAATCATGTTAGTTCCCGAATGAAAACATCAAAAGTAGCTGCACATATTGCAGTGCTGGTTAAAGTGTACTAGAAGCAGTGGCGTAGCTACATAGTCAGCGCCCTGGAGCAACACAAATTTGTGCGCCCCTTGTTTTTCGGAACTGGTCTGGGATTTTTTGAACATTTAACTTAATGTATCCCACTTTCAATTTCAGATTGAACCAAAAACGGAGTTTATATATTCAAAATCGTTAAGAAATTCAGTTTAGGGTTTTATGACAATAAAAAACAATTAGTAAGCTGGCTGTTTTCGATTTCTAACCAATAAAACTAACCCCGATATTCTTCAGATGACAAAAGTGTTTTATATAAATAGGCATCATATTTTATGGATTTTGTATCAAAGTTACACTAGTTTTGGTTTCCTTGAACCTTTCACTACTCTTGACAAATATATTCGCCAACTGGTGCGGTGGAGTTTTTCCCATTTCACGTAAAAATAAGATCAGAATGATCATACGCCTGGAAACTAGTAAATAGCAAAAAATTACCGCCGCGGTGAAAGGGTTAAAAACCAAGGTGGGTATTACATATCTTTTGAAGACCTATCTCGTAAATGGTCAAGTTGCAAATGTACCATGCGATATTACGAATGTGCTGTAATGTAAATAATCAAATTTTATTATCTATAATTTCTTCTTTTTTGTTTTTTGTAATTCTTAATATAAAGATTTTAAAAATTCTAATATCTACAAAGTTACAACCGTAATATCCCAACGCTATCAAATAAAATTACCATTATAAAGTAATAGATTAACTTACAACCTTGAAAACATTTTCGCAGTTCAGGTGAAGGTTGGTTGTGACGCCACAGTACGCTTTTCTAACCCCATTCAAATGATGTTTGTGGACATTTTTACAAGTTTCTTAAAGATAAATTTTTTTTATTTTTATCAAAATTATTTGGAAGAAAGCGTTTTAGGGAATTGAAACTTTTACCTACCACTTAAATTTTTGATTGGCAATTTTTTTCTTTTAAAATAGGTAACAGCGTTTAATGTGAATATGAAAATACTGAAAACCACTTACATGCTTATAAGTTTATGAATAAAAAAACACACTAATTTAGTAAAATAATGGCCATTTAAAAGTCATAACAGTCATTTAAACTGAGCAATATACTACAATAGTTCACTCAATAAGTAAATAAATATGAAGTGATAAAGATAAATGTACGTGAAGTTATATATCGATGGTATTGCAGCTAGGGTATCTATATGTATAAATACACTGCACCAATCTATAAATCAAAATAGGGTATTCCGGTTATGTCAAAATTTAAGCAGATATTCGGTTTAACCTATTGTACAATTTATGAGGATTCATATAGTTAAGCTATGAGCTTTTTGATTTAGTTTTTCTATAAGATAATTGCAATTAAAAGTGCATTTCGTTTGAATTCACCGACCACCCTCGGAAATACACGATGATTACCGATCCCTAGTAGCGGTGGCAACAGCGGACAGCTCTCGAACAGCTGATCGGCCAAGTTGACGGTTGGCGACCCTGTTGTTTGACAACGAATAAAGGTACCTTTTTTGAGAGATGATTTGATTATTGAAACTTGAAGCCAAACATCTCTCATCTCGCTAGTCGGCAATGTAAAGAAAATCTTATCAGAAGTTACTGTTCTACTGCTGTTATAGCCCGGCACAGAACAATGTCGGCGTTGGAGTTTATACATTTTGAACAAGTGTTTGATATAACCTCAATAACCAAAGCAGGTGTCAACAAACGAGCGATTCTAAACGTTGACACAACAGAAGACAAAAATTTACTACGTGCACCCTAGATATAGCAACGTTGTCAAGTCGCTCACTTTGAGCGGTCTTTGTGACGTCACAAAGACCAATCCTAATTCAAACTTCAAACAACGATTTCTCTTAATTTAGAACAATGTTTGATATTTTACTTGTGAAGTAGCAAACAGTAGCACCCATACTTTGTAAACAATGACAATTTCAAAAACACCGGAATACCCCATTATGATAATTAAGTCAAGATCACAAAACATTTAGGTCCTTAGAGTTTTATTTAGAAAATCTGGCCATTAGATTTTTTTACACAAAAGTTTTTCATTACCCTTTCAATTTTGCGCCCCCTCTACCCGTGCGCCTGGAGCAGTTTGCTCCCACTGCTCCCCGTAGCTACGCCCCTGACTAGAAGGTTGGAGACCCCTAATCCAGAGCATCCTGAGTCATTTTAAGACCTAATTCTACCTCTCCTAAAACGCGTTTCCAAATAAAAACGTTATTTGTAGTTCAAAGTTTATGAAATGTGTAGCAGTGTAGTTTCTTTGATAAATAACGACTTGGGCTGGATGAAAAATAATTTTTTGGAAAGATAAAAATTATTTGTACTTCTACATCTTTGGCTTTTTCAAATCTAGCAATCTAGCATCTAGCCCAACTTATGATAGAAAAATAAATTTTTTATTTAAGTACAATTTTAACCTAAACATTATAATTGCGAGAATAAAGCGTAATTGCCAGAAATGTATTTATTTCCCCATATTACTGCTGCCCGGTGTAGACAGCAGACGTCAGGAGCTTAAAACAACCGTGTAATAACTGGTGACTACGGATTGACGTTGGTGGGGGAAAGGCTGAACACTTCCAGCAAAAAAAGACATCGCAACGAAATATTTCGTTTCGGAGGTACCTACGGTGTTTTCAGAACGGAGCCTTAAGGCAAAAGTATTTAACTGCTGTAAACAGAGGCTGCTCTGTAAATCATTTCACTATTGAAAACTCAAACTTGTGTTTATAACTGAAAAAATTAAAAAATATAGATATAGAGTTTTTATTTTTACAATAGAGTTTAGCTAGAATAAATAAGTTTGATGTAGCTATAGTGCAATGGATTCTGAAAATTATATTTGTTTGCCATACTTTTGCTGTCTCCTTTAGAAAATTTGCACTGCAATGCACCCAGAGTGTACGCGACAGATATGAAGTAGTTATCCACTTTATATGTTTAAATATTAAAATTATGTTTATTTTAGTTTATTTCGCAAATTTTGGTATACAATTTTTCATTGGATATTTATTGTCAGTTGTTTTACTCGAAGTTTGTGTAATGTTGCTAAGTTAGTGGACTAAAAAGACACACGGAAAAGAAATGGTTGACATGTTATCTAGTACAATTATAACAAATCTGGTAACATTTCGGGGATGTTCCGGTTCAAGAAATGTCGTACCGAGGTAATGCTAAAAAAGCACTGCTAGGTCAATTATATTAGGTAGGTAACAGTAAAAAACAAACATAAGTACCAAGTTATATTATATTATGACATTTGGGGTAACAAAATCTTTAAATTTTAACCACTTCCTTATCATGCAATAACCATTTTACGTTGTGAATAGCTAAATTAACATGAAACTTGCTATTTCTACACTTACTAGACATTTCTTCTACGAATCAGACATATTTGTAGGTTATCTTATATAGTGTTCAACCTCACCTCACATTTTACGCAAAATTTGCCTAAAATTTGTAACATCCGAAATCCATTCAATACAATCTACACCAGAATCATACTGTTTTCAGATCAGCATTGTTTCGATACATTTCCACACGTGTAGACTGGCATTGCTTAATGTAAAAGAGGCTATTGTGGAATTATAATTTCTCGTTTTCAACGTAACTCATCTCGATGAAAATGTAGTCCATTGCATACATAAATGCAGATGCATGTTGTGCCAGATATCTCATATCCAATGCATGCATATTTTATGCGACAATTCTATAAATGTGGACCAACGTCACACAACTTACATTCTGCATTATTTATTTTATTTAAGTATGCAGTGAAGAATCTAGCAATCGACACTTAAAAAGCCATTAATGAAGCATTAAAAACAACTTAAATAATGACCGAATTCGCGATAAATCTGCACAATGAAGCCCATCAACCTAAATTGACCCGGAAAATATGGTAATCTGACAATTCTTCAACAATAGGTGAATTTCGGTACACGCAATTCTATTTTTTTTGCAATACTTCACCGGACTTTCACATAGTCGAAAGTTGTTTGCGAATTTTCGGCGGTTGCATCTTCGTAATTAAGTCAAAAGCGCCAACTATTAATTTTAAAGTCCTTTCACTGTTTCTCCTACGCTTAGCAATACATGCACGAATTCGTGTTTGTCTACACGGCATCACATGGAAAATTGTTTAGAAAACGATTTTAATTGCTATTATTATGTCTTACTAATGGCTTCTTTCAGTTTGTTGTTTTAATCATGTCGTTTAATATATTATAAGTCATAACCTACAACGTTGCGTTGTTGGTATTGTTGCAATAGAAAAAGTAGTAGCTACTACTCGTAGTATTATCTTAAAATCAACGGAACTAGAAAATATTATTACTGCAAATGTTGTAATAATTGAAGATTTTATTTATTATTAAAGGGTGTCTTTTAAAATTATAACACGTAATGCACTCCTACGATTTACAAACATGTATCTGTAAAATAAATTAATATGATTCGAAGAATTTCAATATAAAAATTATTATGTTATAAATGATATACCATAAGACACAGTCCAGAAAGCTAATGTAGCCAATTGTTGACCTAAAACTATACAGTGTGGAAACGAAGTAGTGGATAATATCAATAACTTTGTTAATATTTCTGATAAGGCAAGATTCCAAAGGGGTATGTGATTAAAATTGTAGAACACATGAAGTCATTCTTTTCAGATTTGTACATCGATATTTGTTGTGACGTCATCGATATATATTTTTAATTATATATTAATTTCGTTTTATTTTTTGAAGTTCTTAAAGAAGTTAACATATGTTAATATTTCAAATGGCTGTCATTTTCAAAGGAATGGAAAGTAAAAATGAAACTTTTTACTCAGTTTACTATCTGAAAAAAAAAACAGGAAAAAAGTGGCACAACCTATACAGGGTGTCCCACTTTTTCCCCGCAAAGATTGTTTTGAGAAAGTAAATATGATTCTGAGAAAAACTTTTCATATAATATATATGTATAATATATATAAAATAGGTATATTTCAAACAATGCAAAAACCCAGACAAAACCGCAATAATACCCATAATAATAGTTAGTAAATGTAAGTAAAAACTCAAGCTAATAAAAATAAATTGTGTAAACAAATTTTTTTTCTATTAATAGGCATAAGATGCTTAACATATTGAAGCTAATCTGAAAGATTAACCATCAATTTAAATCTGAATTCTTAAAACTAGTTACTTGTCTCTATCCACTGATGTCCTAACACTTCACTCACTGTGCTCTGCTTTTTACCAATTCACTGATTTACTAGTTCGAAGGGTTTAGTTCTTTTAGTGTTCACACCAGATTCTGGTAAATGAACAAATGAAGAACTAAAAAAATATTAAAATTTTAGTTTTTTGTTTTCTACGAGTAAATGTCATTCTAAGTAAAAAGTTAAATTATTGTTTTTTTCAATTACGAAGAAATTAGAGCCGTTTAGTACAGTTTTGTTAAGTACAGTTTGTTTCTTTTTAAGGAATATAAGAATATAAGATAAGTCCATATGAAACTTTGTACTCGGTATGACATTTACTCTTTGAAAAAAAGTAGGGCACCCTGTATAACTAATTTCATGATCTCCTGGTAGAGTACTCTTTATTCAATGAGTAATGTCCGACGCTATTTTGATTTTTTTTGCCATTTTTCGACATATTTTATTTATTAAATTATTAACTTATTAATATGTAGTACTCAGGACTTGAGACCACCAACAAAAGACCCAATAAAAAACCAGTTGGAGATATTGTTCTATTTACTATATTGCATATTTAATTTTCTATCTTCTAGATTTTCTAGAATATGAAAAATATATGTTCTTTGATAATATTTCCTAATTTCAGTTTTCTTTTTAAATTAGGTGCTTATTTTTTTTGTAAGGTGTAAGTACATTGATTTCGCCTGCAAAAATTCGAAATTGGAAATTCGAAACCAGTTTTCTTTTTTCAAAAGACGCTTTCTTGTATAAACCCTAGCGCCGCGAGAACATTAAATCACCATCGTTTTGATCACAGAATTGTTTCCTGTGATCAAATTCAGTCTGCTAATTGGTGGATCAATCTTATTTGAGAGAGATGCAATTTTTACATTTTTATAGTTTGTCAGAATGTACTCTGAAACAATGATTCGTGGATTATTTCAATTTCAGTTTACCGACTACTAGGAACATAACTAGATACAATAAAAAATCTTTCTGGTGCCTATGATAATTTGGTGTTACTTCTAAACATTGGTTTTTGCATATTTTGAATCCGCACGTTACATATCGTCGAGAAGAGGAAGAAAACTCTATATAATTAAGTCACAAGCCAACTATGGTTTGCATAAAAATAAACACACAACTTTATGTTGTGTCTAAAAAGTATTAGATATTTAAAATCTAATGGAACTCTAACCAGAAAATATGCCTCAAGAACGTGCAAATATCATTAGTCCAATTGAACAAAGAAAAGAGTATTCGCCATTGAGTTTCTCTGTAAAAAAAGACAACGAGAAATTTGCCCACTGAATACAATGAAAACATACAAATTCCATCAAAACTTCTCGCAACATTATAGCAACGCATGAAGATAGCAACGTAATACATTAATAATATAAATAAAACTATTGTCCCTTGGCCTCAATACCTAAGACTTGTGTCATCTTTTCAGATATTCCATCGAGACAAAACGACAAATTCTCTCATCCGTCGTACCCATACGTCCCGGGCAACGGCGGAAACAACATCGGCAACGACTACCCCGAGAGTAGAATACCAGAACACATCCGGCGATGCTCGCAGCGTCTGGAAAACGCACTGCAGGAGATGAGGCGACGCAATCTCGCGAAACAAAAGTCTCTCCACCTGAATGGCTACACTCTGCACCAGCAGCTTCGTTCGATACCGTACGAGATGTACGTGACAGACATGCGAGTACGACTGCCATCATCCAGCAGCTGGGTTAAAGTGGATAGATGCACGTTCGATCCGGGAAATGGTTCCTTGGATACGAGGTTGTTGTTTAACGATTTGAGCATCAGTGGACGGGTGAACTTATTTGGCGACGGTGAGCTACTCCAGCGTGAACCGGAGGAAGCAGACCCTGAAGGAAGTTGCAACATGATCTTGCGATTGCGAAGAGCCGGCATAGGGTATGTCAATCGTTATATGTAGCTCTGTGACAATGCTAAAACTGCTAATTGTTTGATTTTGTGATGCTTTCCTGTTAAGCTTGAAAGAGAAATCGGTGTTGGTCTTTGGTAACACTGGATGTTGTTGTGTAAGTTTTATTTTCATCGGAGATATGTCTTTTAATGGTTGTACCTAAACTTCCTTCAATTGTTTGTTTTTTGGTAGTAAAAGATGAGGTAAGATAAATAGGAACATGACACATGTTCACTTCCATAAACAATGTAGTCTCTACTATCCTCTTGAAAAACTTAGAAAACTACATCAACAACCATACCACAGGTAAAAATAGAAAAAAAAGCTACGCAAGTTCTTCCTTGTATAGTGTATAGAGTGAGCGCGTAAAGTATGAAAAACTGACATATCATATAAAACGGTTTGTTATTTTAAAAATATCTCGGACATGTCGATTTTCAATTATCAAAATATACAACTTGACATCAAATTTAATATCCGACCTTCAACTGTTTTGGACTTATGTCGTCATAGACACATTTTTAAATGGCAACCCTATATTTTTTTGTGCCTGTATTGATAGAAAATTATCGAGAAAAGGACAGTTCAAAATTAGGGAAATACTAAATTGATACTTTTATTTGTTTATGGACAGCAAATAGATGTTTTCGATTGACTTATTTGCGTAGAATGCAAATTTGAGATCAAAAGTTGCATATCACGTTAGGTATTGCGTTTTTTACGCTTCTTTTATGGAGCCGTCCGCATGCCACTTAAAGAATCACTGTAAATGCTTTGTAAATCACTGGGAACAAACTTTTGTGCTTTCTGGTAAATGTGCAAAGATTAAGGTTTACTATGAGACCATTTTGAGGATCCTAGGATAATGGGTTCAGCTGTTTTTGTAAAATTTGTCAAAATTACCACAATAGCGTTGTTTGACACTTTCACGCCGCATTTTTCAAAAACCTTGCGCGATAGATAATTTTGGGGCCCAGATTCGTTTTCAGGGAAATTAATTCTCTACCCAAAGCGCAATTTCATATTCAATGCACAAAAGCTATTTTCCCCAATATTATCAATATTTTATAATTTTCAATTGTCTTTTTTCGAAAATTTTGTTATGTAGGACCATAAAATGTTTTCGGTGCCATTTAAACAATTAAAACATCTACCACCAAAGTCAAATCATGGGGTTGCCATTTAAAAAAGTGTTGATGACGTCATAACTCAGTAAAAATTGATAGTCGGAAATTGAAATTTTCACAGAAATTTAACATTTGCTACCGGTTCCAGCATGAATCATGCCATTTTCAGTAAAACAGGGCCAAGAAGATTTAAAATGTTCTAAAATAAGGCTACTCGCGTTTTAAACACATTGTAAACTATTTATTTTCGTATTATGAATTCAAGGGCCACCTTCTCAAAATGATATGTGATCAGAAAGACAATTATAGTATTTTTTATTGACAAAAACAAACATTTTGGTGGTTGCTACCCGCTGTCAAAGTTAAGAAAAACAAACAAAATTATGCTCCATAAAAATGTTCTTGATACAGAAACCATGTTCAAATGCCTCAATCCATTGCACTGACAAAGATTTCTCGATTTTAAAAGTAGTTTTCTTAAAACGGTTACAGCCAAAATCTGAATCTTTGAATGATTATAGAAATCTTGGAAAGTCTAAAGTTTGTAACTTTAGAATCGTAACACGGTATAAAACCATAAAATATTATCATTGTTGTTGCGAAAGAAATATTATTTTGGAAAATAATGTTCTTAACATGTATTTTGTAAATGGGTGAGATCGTTTTCGATACATTCTCTTGCGGTAAACACGAATCCGAGGACAAATGTTGAAAGAAATCGTCCGGTGAGCAAGGAAATGATCAGATCACATACTAAGAACAAGTTTTATTATAAAATAGCCAGTTATTCACCAGTATGCACTTAAATACAATTATGTATTTACTTTACACTAATTATGTACCTCCATACTGTTCAGATTCCACACCGAACCAATACGGCGCGAAAGAGGCCACTTTAACGTTAGAACAGATTCCCATTTTTTGGAGCCAGGGTTCATCAGCGTCTACGCTTATGGATGTCAACCACACTTGAGGCAGCATAGAAGAAGTTTTGATGTTGAGGACGAAGAAGAAGTTGCAAGAGAAATGGAGGATATATTCATCAAAGGCATCAGATCGCTGCTTACCACTTACATGCAAAAGGAACTTCAACCAGCTATCAAAGAAACTTTGATGACAAGCATGGGCTATACCGTTTCTTATGGATAGAAGACTATGATTTGTTCTAGTGATTTGACTTGTACAGTGTGATCGAAAGTACTTACATTGATTCATTCGCTTTACTCGAAAATGGTTACAAATTTTAGATGAGTATTTTTCTCAAAACGCTCATCCGAATTATTTTATTACCTACCTTTCTTAATAGCCAAAATACTACAAGAACAGTAATAACAAAACGGAGCTAAAGGCTAAAGACAAGGCAGTCTGGCCAACACGTTCAGTCAAATGTTTTCTTTGTTTGATAGAATGCGAATATGATAACAAATAAAGTTACCACCACTTCATTATATTTAATTGTTAAAAACTTAAAACAGCGTAAACAGTGGAGCGTTATTTCGATTCATACCATCAACAAACAAAAGAAGATTAACACGTGTTAGAATTCTCTAAGTAGGCTGAAATGAAGGCTCGATTTGCAGGCTTTAAAATTACGTGGAGAAAAAATTGGACATATTTGTGAACTGGTGTTGCGTGACAAGTTTTGCATGCAGTTGGCAGTAAAGGTTTAGGCACATTATACACTCGTGTCGAGTGTATAAGAGAGAACACGCTTTTAAATGAGTTTTGTCATTGTTGGTTTGTCAGATGCCGAACACAAAATTAGACCACGCAATAGAGATTTTTGCGTGACAAAAATACTAGCAGGAAGCCGACAATCCCAGGTCACATGGAACAGTCCGTAGATGTATTGTGATGTACTCGCAAATCATTTCATACATCATTTCTTATAAACAAAAAACCTCAAAAAATCGTATTTTTTTTTCGTTTTTCGCTTTTAAAAACTGAACCGATGGAGCAATCTTAATGCTTTACATGTGAATAGCTACCTCTGTGCAAAGTTTCAGCTGTTAATATTCAAAAATTGTGGAGTTATCAATTTTAAATAACAGGCAAAATTTTCCGTTTTTTTCCAGCTTTTCTCCGGTTCTAATTATCCTATCGGATCGTTTGACCTGGCATTCTCTTCGTAATTTAATTCTCTACAGTTCATCCCATTGCACCATTAAGATTGCTTCAATAGTTTTCCTTTTACAATAAAAAAAAAGTAAAAAACGCGATTTTTTGTTGATAATAAAATTGTTTATAAAAAATTTACAAATGGAATTTTCGAGTGGGAAACATAGTGGGAATATACTACGGACTGTCCTGCACATGATGGCACAGGCTGCTTCCTGATAGTCTTTATGTCAAAAAAGCAATCATTTGTACCTCTATTGCTTGGCCTAAATGGGTTTAAAAGCGTGTTAACACATTATGAGTGAACAATGTGTCTTATGTGTCCATAGCTTAAGGTATGCATGCCATTTCTGATTTCACACAGCCATGTAATGCTTTAAAGTTGTGGTTTAAGCCTTCATTCCATCTACTTAGATAATTCTTTCACGTACAATGACTATTTATTGGGAGAGAGATTTTAAAAAATGATGTGTGGTTCACAATCTTAAAGAAAAATACATGTTATAACTTTTGTGATAAATCTGGTGATTTTCTTATCAGTTATTTTCTTAAAAAATTGTTAGGTTCTATACAAAAATATCACATATTCTATAGTCAACGTCGTAATATCATTAAATTCGTAAGAACGTACCTACCGTTTGTCATGGTCATAAGGTCCCTCTCTTCGGAAAGTACTAAATTTGGATAAAAATATTTACTGAGAAATCAACCTACAATCGAGCAAAAGAATCATCAAATTCGGATAAGTTTGAGAGAAACACAATTTTGTAATTATGATCATTTTTGAGCGATGTGTTAGTTTTGACACCCAGTGAATAACATTTCTCATGGTAAACTAACAGTCCAGTCAAATTGCTTCCGAGGGTGCCTGTTCCGGGAAAACAATATAGAAGCTCCTTTTCTCTCATTCTATGTTTTTTTGGGGTGTTGAATCCGAATTTCAACTTTGCTACTTCCCACGGAAATCGCAAAAAAAATTTCGACCCTTTTTCATTTTTTTTGCGAAAAAGTGATGAAAATATGCACTTATCGAGGTCGACCATCCTTTACAAAATTAAAGTAGGTACATTACATTTTCTATAAAAGTACCCCTGAAATGCATTTTTGGTTGAATTGTTTGGTCCGCTGGAGCGTGCTGAAAAAATGCCATTGTTTAAAACCCAGTTTTCGAGTTACTTAAAAAGCCTAGGATTGTGCTAAAACTACATTAATTTCCCTATAAATTGAACATCTTAACAGTGGCGTAGCGAGCAAAACTGGCGCCCGGGGCACGCTACTATTTTGGCCGTTCATTGGTAATAAACCTTACGTCATGCGCCAAACTATTGCCTTCCACTAAGGAGTGTCGCCACCCAAAACACGGTTATTCACAAATTTAATTTCGCGCAAGCTTTGTCGAAACGGAAACGGTCGATTAAGATATTACTTTCGAAGAACACAACAGTAAAAAGTATAAAAAGGAGAACTTGCGAGGACAATATTGTTTTGATAACAACAGTTGAGACGAACCTTGTACCCTTCTTGTACGGTACCGTTGCGCGCCCTTAGGAAACACTGGTATTCCCTGGCAGAATACCCGTACAGTCGGTCCAAGCCCTGGACACTTTGATTATTATTCATTCATGTATACATAGTCATTCGTAGCTCACATGTATTACTGTTCAGATAGTATTCTTAGTATGTGTATAGTTCTCCTTAGACGTTATAACGATTAAGAGTAGAGCTATTGGAAAAGGCTGTTACACTTTTTTGCAAACTGCAAACACTATAGTAATAAAGTTTGAATATTGTCTGTTTCTTCAATAATTTTATTCACTACTGTTAACAATTTCCGATCTTTCAATTCAGACCAGTCAAAGGGAGACCATTTGGCGCCCCTTTGCAAGCGGCGCCCGGGGCATGATACCCCCCTTGCCCCCCCACCTCGCTACGCCACTGCATCTTAATCATTTATTTTGGCCAAACCGTGTAGCCGCGAGAACTGGTTGATATTTTATGTCATATTAAGCTAAGCGAAGCCGCTAAGTCAAGAGCCCGAATGTATGTTTGTTTTTTTTACAAAAAAATACGTAATACTTAAGTATCAATTAAAAAGAGCAAATAAATAGTTCTTAATAAATAATAGTAGTAATATAGATAGATGAAATTTTGGTGAAGGGCTCTTGTCTACGCGGTTTTGCGTAATGTGACATAAAATTTCAACGCGCTCTAGCGGCTATACAGTTTGGCCGAAATAACTGATTAAGTTATCCAATTTGTAGGGAATTTAATGTAGTTTTATCAGAATCTAAGCTGTTTTGTAGATACACGTACATTACATAAAGAAAGAAAATTTGGCCTTCTTTCAGTGCGCTCTAGCGGCCAAACCATTCAACCAAAAAATACACTTGAGGGTGCTTTTGATAGGAAATTTAGTGTACTTTATTTTTGTATAGAGTGGTCTACGTCGAAAAGTGCATAGTTTTATGACTTTTTCGCAAAAAACTGAAGAAAAGTAGAAAATTTTTAGGGTTTTGTGATTTTCGCTGTGAAGCCATATCCCCTGGGAAGTAGAAAAGTTGAAATTCGGATTCAGCACCCCAAACATTTAGAATGACAGAAAAAAACTTGTATTTTATTTTCCTGGCCAAAACACCATTTGACTGGACTATAATGTGGGAAACTGAGGTTAAATTAATGTCATCTACTCTTAGAATATGCATCCATGGTTTCCTGTCCTCAAATTATTTCTCGTCTTATCAAATACTGAAATTAGCATAGGACATAAAATTCTGAGGTATTTGCTTTTACTTATTTATTGAACGTCCACATTAGGGTGGTTAAAAAATGCATTGCAAAAATTTTTGTGATGATGGAAAGCAACGATCCCCCAAATGGTTTCCAAATCAAAAAAAAGTGGACACGTATTTTTTTTTTCTTCGAAATTTTGATTTTTAATGATGCCTATCGATGCATCAAATTTACATAAGAAAATGCATGGGAAAAAGACATTTCATGGTATTTTTCGAATAATTGTTCGGGGTTTGGGAAAACTTAAGATTAAAGTTATAGGACTTGTAAAGGAGTTTCCAATGAAGAAGTTGAGCTATTATACATATGGCTTTGACGCCCACAACCCACCCCCACAGTGCCCTGAAATATACCCTTAAATGAAAAATGTACATTCTTCAGAAAATTTACCCTTCTAAGCACTTCATTCTCTTTTTTTCTCATGGAAATCATTACTATAAATCTAGTTGAACGTTTATAAACATTTGTCAGGTAATTTCCATTTGTTTAAATAATTCACTTTTCACGAAACTCCGTCGAACATCAGTTTTCTGAGTTCGAATTGACAGTTTATAATCTTAGAGTGACATTATTCATTAAACAAATTCTTCCTATTGTTTAAGCAATCAATGATTATTAATTTTCAACTGTTGTTCTAATTATGGTAGAAGTCAGTTTTTTTGTGAAATTAACTTATAAATTTCATGTTGGAGGTATCTTGCCTATGTTATTAGCTAATAAACCCATATTTGTTTAAACAAATTCCATTAGTTTAAACATTTTTTTGCAATTCTCGTAACATTCATGTTTTTAGATCGGTCTCGGTCTGGTCAACAGTTATTGTCAAGTGACATCATTTATATATTGGGATAATTTCCATTGTTTAACTAATAAAATATTATTCAAATGCATAATGGTGATATACAGGTGGTATGTAAATTTTAAAATAAATTAAAAATTACAGCCACAACCTGGATTTAAACCAGGGACCTGGGACCTGGTTCAAATCATTATTAAATAAAATATTATTCGTTTTCAATAACATTTATTCGAAAAAATTGAATTGATTTCAAATCCACTGTGTGTCGCAAGATAATATTGATTTGTTGCTGTCTGGAAACTGTTCCCTGTACTCTAATTTGATGAAATATTGAAAACGAATAATATTTTATTATTTAAACAACGGAAATCATCCAAAAATATAAATGATGTCACTTGAGAATAACAGTTAGCCAGACCAATCTAGAAAAAATAATTTTAGTTGAATTGCAAAAAAGGAATTGTTTAAACAAACGGGATTTGTTTAAACAAATGTGGGTTTATTAGATACTATAGGCAAGATATCTCGAACATGAAATTTATAAGTTAATTTCTCACAAAAGCTGAATTTTCTACCATAATTAGAAAAAAGTTAAAAATGAATAATAATTTATTGTTTAAACAATAGGAGGATTTTTTAAAAAGAATAATGTCACTCTAAGATAATAAACTGCCATTTCGAACTCAGAAAACAGAATTCAGACGGATTTTCGAGAAAAACGAATTATTTAAACAAATAAAATTTGTTTAAACAAATGGAAATTAACTGACAAATGTTTATAAACATCCCACTACACTTATAATAATGATTTCTATGAGAAAAAAGAGAATGACATAATTAGAAGGGTCAATTTTCTGAAGAATATACATTTTTTCATTTAAGAGTAGTTTTCAGGGCACTGTGGGGGTGGGTTGGGGGCATCAAATCCATATGTATGATAGGTCAAATTCTTCCTTGGAAAGTCCTCTGTATGTCCTATAACTTTAGTCTTAATTTTTCCCAAACCCCGAACAATTATTCGAAAAATACCAAGAAATGTCCTTTTCCCATGCATTTTCTTATGTAAATTTGATGCATCGATAGGCACTATTAAAAATCAAAATTTCGAAGAAAAAGAAATACGTGTCCACTTTTTTTGGATTTGGGAACGATTTGGGGGGATCGTTGCTTTCTAAATAAAAATAGCCAATTTGAACCACCCTAGTCCACATGACAAAATTCTAACTAACTTGCAAATTGGAGTTCAGACTGGTTTATCTGTACTATTAGGCAATAATAAATCCATTAATTTTTGTATATAGGATAGGTATGTAAATGTACAGTATTTTTAAATAAATAAATAAATACAATAAATAAAACACGTAATTTGTTTAAATCACTAATTTTATTCAAATCTTCCATCACAATAAAACATAACATTGTTAAAAGATTATGAATTTACTTTTTAATCTCTCAAAGCTTCTAAACATATGAGACTAGCAATTTGTACTTAACGTACTACTTACAAATAGAAACAAATAAATTCGTTGACTTAAAAAAAAATAAAAATATTTACTCTTACACCAAAACAAAATAAATTATTACCATGAGATAATCTGCAATACTTTGGTTTATTATAAAGATTTAACCTTATCTAATCAGACCGTAATTCTTCCAGCCACTGGCACACAAATTCGTATGTACTAAAATGCAGTGCTGTCGTAAAAACAGCCTTTAAAAGGCTAGGTGTTAAGCCCTTAAATAACCCTGCGACACCCTCAAATTTAACGATTTTCACAAACGAATCGACCATTCCATCGTAATAATACGTCCTACCAAACTCCGTCCTATATTTTTGTACACCTTGAATCTGAAGTCTCTTCCGTACAAGATCGAAAGGATAGATAACTGCCTTCGAGCAAAGACCAGAAAGACTGCCCGCTACTAAACTACCGCTAGGTGAGTATTTGTCTGGACGCAGATCGAGTATATATTTGTAGGTACTGTCGAAAATTTTGTAGAACATAAACTGAGCGCCCGCATGTGGAGCAACTTGGATTATGGAAGGCGTTAAGCCTCGGAAGTATGTGATGGACCCTTCGTGCTTGTATATGTGTTTGAATGCATGGAAAACACCCCTGTAGATTCTGTTCTTCTCATTTTGACCGACTAGTCTGGTTCTTACCACATCGAATGGAAATGATGTGATGGTGGCAACACTACCTGCAAACAAACAAACAATTATTAATAAAGCATTTATTAAACTAAATTAAGAATTAATTCATAGTAAAAAATCTGATGTGGCCAGGCACAGGACTTTATCATACTATATATGAAATTAATAGTTTAGCT
The DNA here is from genome assembly GCA_963966075.1 of Aphodius sticticus. NCBI lineage: Eukaryota > Metazoa > Arthropoda > Insecta > Coleoptera > Scarabaeidae > Aphodius > Aphodius sticticus. Next base: position 20,780,112 of record OZ014506.1, read on the forward strand.
GCATGAGATTCTATTTGATCGAGATCGGCTATGTCTGCATTAAAATAAAACTAGTAGAACTAGACAGATATGTCGATTAAAGCTGCGTTCGTATATTGTACTCCGTTGACACCGGGTCCACCGTCCAAATGACACTTACGTGTTATTGGGTGTAAAAAGTGTAATACAATATCCGAACGCAGCTTATATTGACAGAAGTTACTGTCAAAACATTAGCGTTTGACACTACCTACTGTCATTAGAATCAAAAAATCTGACAAATCCTGGCTACTAGTTTTAATGCAGTACGACCGATCTCGATGAAATAGAATTTGCTCATGCAGCTAAACTATTGATTGTACCAAAAAACGTCATAGTCATAAATTATTCAGAATTTCCTCATCTTTAATTTATTATTTAACTATTTTGACGAAATTCCAGAAATGGCGGCTTAATTGCAAAATCTTTCAAAAATGCTAAGACTAAACCTCCAGTTCCTTTGGACCCTTTTCAACAGAAAGCTTTTCAGCTCTAAGTTTGGTTATGAAACTTCTAAATATGAAGTTTCGTCCCGATACCTTTAGTAGTTTCTTCGGAATCGTCGCCACAAAAAACGGGCACACAGACGCTAAAATCTCAAAAATTTTTTTTGGCACGATTACAATACTTTACATACTGCGTATGATAAAGTAAAAACTTCTATAATATAGTAAATTGAAACTGTAGATTTTAGTTTTTTCTGTATAGGTTTGAAATGTATTTTGGTAGGTTTTTGAAAACCAGACAAAAAATCAAATACACCTTGCCTTTGATATATAGGGTGTAAAAGATATCCCAGGCTATTTTTACTTTATCATACGTAGTATGTAAAGTATTGTAATCGTGCCAAAATTTCTTTTTGAGATTTTAGCGGAAATATGTCTTTTTGGGTCCCCTGAACATTTTTGACCAAGGTACAAAAAATGTCTGTGTGTGTGTGTGGATGTGGGTGTGTGTGTGTGTGTATGTGTGTGTGTGTACCTGTTTTTTGTGGCGGCGATTTTGGAGAAACTACTAAAGGTATCGGGACGAAACTTCATATTTAGAAGTTTCATGACCAAACTTAGAGCTGAAAAGCTTTCTGTTGAAAGGGGTCCAAAGGAACTGGAGGTTTAGTCTTAGCATTTTTCAAAGATTTTGCAAATAAGTCGCCACATCTGGAAATTTGTCGAAATAGTTAAATAATAAATTAAAGAAGAGCAAATTCCGAATAACTTATGACTATGACATTTTTTGGTACAATTAACAGTTTAGCTGCATGAGCAAATTCTATTTCATCGAGATCGGTCGTACTGCATTAAAGCTAGTAGCCATGATATGTCAGAAATTTTGATTCTAATGACAGTAGTTAGTGTCAAACGCTAATGTTTTGACACAATATAAGCTGCATTCGTATATTGCGCACCGTTACACTTTTTACACCCAATAACACGTAAGTATCATTTTGACAGTGTACCCGATGTCAACGAAGTACAATAACCGAACGCAGCTTTAATAGACACATCTGTCTAGTTCTACTAGTTTTATTTTAATGCAGACATGGCCGATCTCGATCAAATAGAATCTCATGCAGCTAAACTATTAATTGTTGAATTGTATATATAGTATGATAAAGTCATGTGCCTGGCCACATCAAATTTTTTACTTTATCATACGCAGTATGTAAAGTATTGTAATCGTGCCAAAAAAAATTTTTGAGATTTTAGCGGAAATATGTCTTTTTGGGTCCCCTGAACATTTTTGACCAAGGTACAAAAAAATGTCTGTGTGTGTGTGTGTACCCGTTTTTTGTGGCGACGATTCCGGAGAAACTACTAAAGGTATCGGGACGAAACTTCATATTTAGAAGTTTTATGAGCAAACTTAGAGCTGAAAAGCTTTCTGTTAAAAAGGGTCCAAAGGAACTGGCGGTTTAGTCTTAGCATTTTTGAAAGATTTTGTAAATAAGCCGTCATTTCTGGAATTTCGTCGAAATAGTTAAATAATAACTTAAACTAGAGGAAATTCTGAATAATTTATGACTATGACATTTTTTGGTACAATCAATAGTTTAGCTGCATGAGCAAATTCTGTTTCATCGAGATCGGTCGTACTGCATTAAAACTAGTAGCCAGGATATGTCAGATTATATGTCAGATATGATTCTAATGACAGTAGTTAGTGTCAAATGCTAATGTTTCGACATACCCCCTGTCAATACAAGCTACGTTCGGATATTGTACACCGTTAAGGTACGTTTTCATTAGTGCTAATGGCAGTGGTAGTAGACGCCATTATAGTATTTCTAGTGACTCAAGTTTATGTACATGCAAACTAATCTGTGTCACCATCACGACATGTGAGAAATACTATAATTTCGTCTGCTACCACCGCCATTACCTACCATTACCACCAATCGGAACGCACCTTCACACTTTTTACACCCAAAAACACGTGTTATTTAGACGGTGTACCCGGTGTCAACGGAGTACAATATCCGAACGCAGCTTTAATCGACATATCTGTCTAGGTCTACTAGTTTTATTTTAATGCAGACATAGCCAATCTCGATCAAATAGAATCTCATGCAGCTAAACTATTAATTTTATATATAGTATGATAAAGTCATGTGCCTGGCCACATCAGATTTTTTGCTTATGGGTAATTAATTAAATGGCAAATAAAGACAGTTTTACCAGATCTCTGACTTCACAACCTTGCATTTTGATGAAATTTGGTACAATAGGGTATTTGACTGTATTAAAAATATGGCTTGTATTCTCGTCATCTTAAGAGATTACAGTTTAAGAAAACTATTTGTTATTACTTTTCCAAAAAAATATGCTTTATTTCTATTAAAAACCAAAATTAAAATTGAATTTTATTCACGTCCTATCACGGGATTGAAAACGCTCTGTAATTAGCTCAGTCTCCAGTGACGTCATTCGTTAGTACGCGTTCGGTTTGTCAGGGTAGGGTATGGGGAGAGCAATGCTCAGATAACCTGGGTCGGCTGTCTCTCTCTTATATGCAGATAAACGCCGTATGACGTTAGTCCGCCTGTTATGCAGCGCGTCACTCTACAATACCGTTCAATACCGGGTTATCCGAACGCGCTCTTATGCTTCTCCCGTTTGAATTTACTAGCACTAAAGTGCCATGTAAGCATAACTTTGTAGGTTAGGATAGCCCTAACCTTAAGCTGTCAGATCAGATAATACCTGGTTCGAAAATACGATAGATAACTTATTCTAGGCAGTTCTACTTATGTCGAAATAATCTTCACAACAAAAAACACTTGTATTGGCCACTATTTATTTTATTTGGATTTCTACGAGCCAACCACTTTCTTCTCAGTTTCAAACCTTGCGGAACAGCTTCAAATAGTTTACCCGGAGTTTTTCTTGACGTATTTCTGCGTTGTGGATTTATACACCATTTATAACCCATTTTTATGTAGAAATTGTGAAAACAACACATCATACAACACAATTATCAAACGGCGACAATGCCGATGCTGACAGACCATATCGGCCGATTTGACATCTACTATCGGGTGACGTCACACAACAGAAAGTATCGTTTAGGCGGGACTTTTTGTGATTCAATTTTTAACGCTGATTTTTATGAAATATTGAGGAAATAATTACGAAAAATAATGCATTTACAATGTAGAGTGAAGGAATAAACACACTAAGATGGTTTTTCAATAATAGTCAAATACCAAGCCAAAGAAAAATGCCAAATTTTATGTTAATATGTAATCCAATTTTGGTATTATTGGTACGTTGAATTTAAAAAATTGTTCCAACATTATATCTTTACAGTATGATAGTAGATCATCTACAGAAAAAAAAACAGACACCTAATATTTGATGTTTCATAAAATATTGCAAACAAAGTCATCAAGATTATCACACTAATTTATAATTTTGAAAAAGAAATTTGTAGAACTTATACCGGAAGAATCAAGTTGATGTTTTGATAGTCTAAGTTTTAGATACAAATTTTCTATGGAGTTATTAGGCATCTTAGTCAGGTTGTAACGAAACACCGTTCGTCATAAAGAAATGCATATTTATTTTGTCAGTAATAAGTTTTTATTGATTGTATAACTTTTACTTGTGTGCATTTATTTTGGAGAATCCTGTTTTTGTATATTTTTGAACTCGTCTGAACGTCCGATATATAAACTAGTTCCGAGACTGGTTTGGCACGTGATTCTCATATGTTTTTGAGCCGCCCAGACAGACCAGTTTCGAGAATAGTGGGGGTCGTTTTGAGGGTATTCAAGCCCGCGTATTTCCCTCTAGAGATCAGTCTCCCTGCTGGCCCCTTGTAGCTGGCTGGAGAACTCACAGCTCAGTCTATTTCTGCTGGTCCTTTAAATGCTGGTGCAAGAACTCAAGGTATTATCCGATGGCCCTTTGCATGCTGTTGATAATAACATGTACGTAAACCGTAAACGTATTCTCGTTGTGTATGTAAATAATTAATGGTGAACAATACATTTATTATATTATTAAATCATCGTATTTTATTCCGACAAACCCAGGACCTACGAGCTACATACAACAGGGTTAAATATTGTCATATTTAATGTGAAACGCTTCTTCACCGCGCCAGACAATAACGGTGCGGTACAAGGTTCTCAAGTAGTCAACTCCCAATATTTTGGTTTTTGATTCATCGCAATATCATATAATTCATTGATTATGATTTCAACACACAATCAAATTTATCAAGAATATGACACACCTTTGCAATTCAGAAAAAAAAAAGTTAACGTGTGTGATTTGTCCCAATACGTGATAGTTGACGACGTTGCTTAGTTAAAACCTTGAAAGAATTGTACAATTAGTTGACACACAACTGATATAAATTTAATTTGGAATAAAGGGCCGTTTACACGCTCCGTCTTTTTACTACGTCTAGTTTGCGAAGGGAAAACGTAGCCATTTCCATGTGTTTCCACGATGCTGTCTATTGCATTTTATGCGTGCAAACTACATTTTTGAGGTGTTGCGCCGGAAACCGGTGCATATTTTTGAAAGATGGGTTGCATCACATGAGAAAAAAATATTAAAACTATGGTCTTTTGCGTCTACACGCTACCTTTTACCTGTGCAAACCTGGTTTGCGCAGGTAAAACAACGAGGTAAACGGCCCTTAATATATTTCTTAAAAGTTACATTGTGACCAAATAACAAAAAAAAGTTTTAACAGTTCCTGCAAAATGGGCTTTGACTAGGATTTATACAAAAAACGACTTTTGCAAACACAGGGTTTCAATTCCTAGTTTCCAAAAACAATTTTTAAAAAATTGTGTTCACATTTTTGCATGCATTTCTATCTTTATTTGATCTTACATTCGAACTATTATTTCTCCAGTTTCTTGAAATACCGTACATATTATTTTTTCCATTACGTTTATTTTTTCATGAGGTTTTCTCTGATAATATCTTTCAACTCTATCACATCGTTATTTTGCTATAGTAATGATTCAACTCCAAAAAGTAAGAAATTTGACAGGAGAAACATTTGAAAATAAAAGGAAGCGTAAATATTCTGCTGTCAACTACATGTCAACAGAGACAAATGTTATTGTTTGCATTTTATATTATTTCTCTTTTTTCAATTCTTTAAAAAGTTACAAAACAAAATATTATTTTAAACACACGTAACTTCTTAAGAAATTGAAAAAATCAATATATCGATAGCTTTTAACTCAGAATTAAATAACCATTCTAAAGAACGATGTATATGGACTTATTTGTTTATTGCTTTTATTTTTATTATTTTTTATTGTTTTACTTACAATTACATTTTATAATGGTAAACGGGTTTGCAGTGTTTCACATGTTTTGTTTATTTTATATTTCAACTTTTAAAGAATTTGAAAAAAAGCCGTGTGCATGTGAAAAGTGTTAGTCAGAATGACATTTACAGCAAAAATAATTTTTTTACAAAAGTTGAAGAAACGTATATTTATTTAAATCAGTTTCTATACAAGAAATGAATAATAATATGTACTAATAATATTCTAATTCAAAGAGAAAATGCAATTCTTAATCAAATACCTTATAATTTTTATGTATTAATTATAATTGTAAACTGGATTCTAAATTCGGGCTTTTTACATAAATATAAAAACCAATTTTCTAATTTCACTAAAAAAGGACAAACCCTAGGTTTGACAAAAACCATACATATTTTATAACAATAGACACCAAATTAACAAATAATAAAAACTCTGGTCATTACCTGCAATACCTCCTCCAGCGAAATTAATTAACGGCTTATATCGATCGTCTAATACTGGTTGTACAGCCTTCATAAATATCTCGTAGCACCAAAACTGAACACTACCATAAACAACAGACAGCAACTGAGCGGGCACATGACCCTTCCAGAAAGCCTTAGGTCCCTCTTCGGTAAATATCAATAAAGTGGCTTGCGAAATAGATGAGTACTTGGAGGAACTTGCCACTGATATCGGCTCAGCTTGCAATTGAAATCTGATCTTTAACACGTCTAAAGGTTGGCATAAACACCTCGTAATCGCACCTGACGTAGCCCCGGCTAACACAAAATCAATCTGCTTCAAATTTGCTGCCTCCCTACGTTCCCCCAACATTTTAACCTAGGCAGGTCAACATGTTTTCCAGCTAGAATAGATATAGATTACACAATATTGACTAAGATATTATATAAAAAAAACTAAATTAAATATACCTAGAAGACAGCACACGTGTATTGCAGAATTTTAAGAAATGCATGGCACTTCTTTCTCTTTGTAAATTGTCCATGATTTATAAACATTAAACTTGTGTTGATTCATAAGATTAAAATAAACTGAGAATTTGCATGGCCATAACTGACATTCAAACGTCAGTGAACTGTCATTGAATACAAAATCAACAAGCTTGTCCAACGTACGAATCCTAATTCCACCAAAAACAAACACCCAACCTAACCTACAAAACCAAATTGTGTATTAACCTCAAATTATGTTTTATTGTTTTATAGATAGTTAATAGTTACATTCAACATTATCATTAGCACAATGGTTTGTGAAGATACATTACGAATAAAACACTTACCAAGCGAGCTTTCAGATGCCGAGAAAGAAGACTTATTGCGCCATTTCGGCGCCCAAAAAGTAAAAATTATCACATCTAGCACGAAGCAAAAATGCGTAGCCTTTGCGCAGTTTGAAACGAAAGAGATCGCTAAATCTGTCCTCATTAGATTGCACCAGATTAAAATATTGAACTCGAGACTATGCGTTGAGTTTGCGGAGAACGATCTTGTTCCTGGAAGACCAAGATTGAAAACGGTCGATAGTGTAAGAAATGAGAAGACAAACTTTAAGAGTTTCATCAATAAGTTAACCGCGTTTAACAGTTCAGTTTCGTTCAATCAACCTCCACCAAATCATCTACGATACGTTTACCCAAAGCCTAATCGTGCTACAATAAATAATATAGCGCATGCCTTAGCATCGGTACCAAAGTTTTATACGCAAGTATTACATTTGATGAATCGGATGAATTTACCACCGCCTTTCTCTGATATTCCTGATCCACCGCAGATTCCTTTGAGGCCGCAGACCCCACAAGCAGTATCAGTTCCAAAAATATCTCCACAACCGAAAGAATCTACCTCTGAATCAGAATTAGAGAGTGACGAGGAAAGTAACAATCCTAAGGAAATAATTCCGGAAAAGCGAACGTTACCGCATAAAAAACGTGTGAAACGACCAAAATTCATCAAACCGAATCCCACTGCACCTGCATCACAGAAAACCGGTGATAAAGTTGATGAAGTTTTTGAAAAAACTGAAATTCAATCGCGAAAAATTGAATTAAAAGTTTCGACCACTAACTTGGAAGATACTCCAAAAGTTACAGAATCTACAGAGGCCATGGAAGTGGAAGAAGAAGGGTCCAGCGACCAGCCAAAACAAGAAAACGATTTTATAACGCAAGAGGAATTAACAACAAATCAAATCCCATTGAAAGATTTGAATGTATTGCCTGTTTTTAAGGATTATCATCCTGGTGCACCAACAAACCGGTTATACATTAAAAATATCGCTAAAACGGTTGAAGTCAAAGATTTAGAATATATTTATAAACGTTATGTTGATCTAGAAAATCTGGAGAGCGCAAAAGAATTTGATATACGCTTGATGCAGGAAGGCAGAATGAAAGGACAATCGTTTATTACCCTACCAAGTGTTGCTTTGGCTCAGCAAGCTGTGAAAGAAACAAATGGTTTTATTTTGAAAGATAAACCCTTAGTGGTTGTTTTTGCAAAATCTGTTGCACCAAAGAAATGATGTTCTGATTTGCACGAAATAAAATGTAATATTAGTATTTTGTATGTAATAATAAAAATATGTTTTATATAAATGTACAAACAAATAAACACAGTATCTAAACATTTGCATGTCCTTTTTTTAATGGTTAAAAATTGTGTACCCAAATTTAAAAAATAATTATGGATTTCTCTTCAATTTATTAGGTATAGGGAATCCAAAATACTATAATAATATAATAATAAATTGATAATAATAGATAAAATATAAGTAATGGCGATACAATCTACGCATTTATTTCAAAACTAGTAGTAGTAATTTCCACTTATTCGCTTGGCTAATAGTGATCCTTTGATATCACATTGTTTATTCATTTTAAAAATTAGTAACTTAAATTATAGAAGCTCAATTTTAAAGTTTTTAATGGTGATCCTCCATAATTACTTTGGAACTAAAAATAGAGCTAAAACTTAACAGTTGAGCATTAATTATCTGGCTTTACATTAAATAATGGTTCTTTAATACATAAATAAATAGGTTTTCATTCAATACAGAATCAATGATGAATTTTTAATCCAGAATAATACAAGAATATAAACTCATGTCAGATAATTTATGTAAACTAATATATGAGTCATTGTTATCATTCCATAAAATACCTCCACTGTCCTGCAGTTTATATTATATTTTTATCAATTTACTCGTTGATCTGTTTTTGTGGGTGCTTTATGATTTGATAACAATTAACAAATGAATTATTTGTCAAAAAGTATGCAACGTGACAGGAACCTGTTACAATGCCATTGGAAAGCTTCCTTTATTAATCTAAAAAGTTTTACTTGACAATATTGTTCATGAAACAGAATTGATGGATTTTCTAATAAATTTGTGAAGCGTATTTCCGAATAATTTTGTGAAGAACACTGAAGAAAAGTGGTAATTTTTGTTATGGTGGAATGGCATAATTGGGATATCACCAATTGAATAGCCTGCGCCTGCGCACAATACGAGTACGGATATAAACATATGTATATGGTGTACGTCACGGCCGCGTCACCAAATTTTGTCGGGTTCGCGCTGCGAGGTGTTATTCGTGGCATTTTAACATTAACGAAATCATCGTAATGGAGTTGGTAAATAATCTGATGAACAACCAGCTGGTTCTTTGTATACCAGTGGCGCTGGTCTTAGTGGTTGCCGTCCTAGTTTTCACGTTCGGTTTCAAACCAACAGAGCAACCACCTTTCGAGAAAATCGCAGCTATCAGCACAGACGACCGAAAAACAGCCAACAAGAAGAAGAAACTGAAAGAGAAGGTATGCTAAACCAATATTCCATGATTAAACACCATACCTACATTCAAGAAATAATTATCAATCTGCAGTTCTCATTGTCAATAAAGCCATATGTTCCACTTTGAACAAAGGTTCCACAAAGCTTCTTCTCGTTTGTTCAAACTTCTTCCAATGGTTTATTTAATTGTTTCTTTCAGAAGCCCACCTTAAACGGCCATGTAGTTCACGTGGCGGAAACAAAGACGGAAAAATCTCCAACTAAAGAGACCAAGAAAACCACCGAAGCACCAAAGAAAACTGAAGCTTCAAAGCCAGCTGAGAAGAAGAAGACGGATAATCTCAGGAACAAGAAAGTAGAGGTTGAAAAGAAAACTATCAAGTCGAAAGTCAGTGAGAAACCAGTCGACTTTGATGATGGTGGCTGGGAAACTGTGCCAACCAAGGGCGATAAGAAGAAGAAGCAAGATAGCCCCGTCAAGAAGGATAAGAAGCCGAAAAAGATCGATAAATCCTTAGAAATTGAGAAATTGGTGAAAGACGTCATCAATAAGGAACTGCAGGAGAAGGAAAAGTCCAACGAAATTCAAGTTTCTATTTCCGTTGTAGCAACAGTTGAGTCAGTAGCGGTTCAAGAGATTGTTCCAGTCGAACCAAAGAAGGAGAAGAAACAAGAGAAGAAGGCCAAGAAGGAAGAGCCTAAACCTGAAAAGAAAGTGACCAAGGAGGCTGAAATACCTGTACCAGCTCTTGTTCCAGCTCCAGTTCCAGCTCCACCTCCAAAGAAGGTAGCTCCTGTTGAAGTTGCTGTTGAGAAGCAAGAGGAAACTGCACCAGCATCAGTAGAGAAATCTTCTGGTACTGTGGCCTTTGATGAATTAGGAGGTAAGATTTCTAAAGCATTTTTTAATATTTCAAAACAGTGCATGTAGTTTTGTTGCTATGCTGATAATTCTCATTATCTTAAGTATCCTTTGTTTTATATAGGTTTTATATAAATTAATTAATCCAAACGAATTGTGTATAATATTTAATACATATTTAACATACCTATCTAATACATTTTTCCCTTGCTATATTTGATATATTTGCCGGTTCATTAAGATTTAAATAAATTGAAAAGTCCTATACTTTTGTTCCCCTTTTCTTTCTAAGAAATTAAGGTTGCTAAACTTAATTTATTGGCCTAAAAAAATGTATTCTTAGAAGCTATTTTGCTGTGATAATAAAATGTGTAATGTGTTTAATAAACAAAGCTATCGTTTTGTACTAAATAGTCAACGAGGTACTGATATCCAACGGGAGAAAGTATACATGTAAAAGTTATCAAGAGTAGTAGTGATTTTTGTAATTTTTGATTCCACCGATATTGTCAAACAAAGTTTTGCAGTAGCTCAAGAAACGTTAAAGGTTATAGTTTCTTGTTTTTATATTAACGTGGACTTCATAAATATGCAGATTTTGCAGTGATAATAGAATGCAGTCTACAAAAAGTTGACAACTTTTTGTGATGCAATCTTTGATATTTGACTAGTTAAGATTTAATATTAATCAAGATTCAAAATAGATATTATTGTTTAACTTTCTGTAAAAATTTAAAATGAATGTTTTTAATGCATTATATAATAATATTTATTTCTGTTTGATTGTGAAACTACAAGTGTAATTTATATTACTCTGTATTTGAGTTAACTGCACAATCAGAAGTCTATTTTAAGCCCATTATTTTTGTGATGTTATCAAGGCCCAAGGCCTACAATAATCATGAATCTCAAATTATGCCAACTTCATCAATTTTCGAGCAAGCATTATCTCTATCTTGTTGTTTATTGGGGTTTAATTTTAATATTTTCAGAAACTCTGAACCACAATTTTTGTAACAATTCTATTTAAGGAATGCTGAATACCAGGAAACTGTAACAAAGTTGTAAACAATGTTTTATTACTTAAATACAGCACATTTTTCTTTTCTATGATGCTTTGATAAGGCATTCTGGATAGAACTACAACTAGAAAGCAATTGCAACAAAATATTGTTTTATATGTTTATTTTTTTTTTAAATTACATATAGAAAGATAATTATTTTAAAAAATCAATGAATTTATTTCTACAAATGTGTTATAAGTAAGTTTTTTCACTATTTGAAACTTTGACTAGTTTTCTAAATATGTCACTGCAATGGTTGCAGTTTTACAATAATTAACTACTGGATATTTATCAATAGCGGAGTCTTGATCCTGAAAAATAACATAGGTACACAGTATTCATTTCGCATTTTTGCATGATATACTTAATAGCACAAAAGAGTGAAGTATTTGAAAAGTTTAAAGATTTTGTAAACATAGTAAATGGAAAATTTGGAACAAAAATAGAGAGATTAAGATGTGATAATGGAGGAGAGTATTCATCCCACGAGTTCAAAAATTTTTGTAAAAATCAAGGAATAAAAATAGAATTTACAGTTCCCAGAAATGCAGAACAAAATGGCGTTGCTGAACGTTTCAACAGAACGCTGATGGAAACTGCAAGGTGCTTAATATTTGATTCACAATTAGACAAAACCTTTTGGGGTGAAGCTGTAAGAGTGGCAGCGTATTTAATAAATCGAACAGAAACACGTGCACTCAAAGATAACAAAACACCTGCAGAGATTTGGAACGGACAAAAACCTGACATGAAGAAAATCAAACTGTTTGGCTGTTCAGCCTATAATCACGTACCAAAGGAAAACAGGACTTCGAAACTGGATGAAAGAAGCCAAAAGATGATAATGGTAGGTTATACCAATAATGGATATAGATTGTGGGATCCAGAAAATCGAAAGGTAGTACATGCGAGAAATATAGTATTTGACGAGAAGGAAATTAAAGAAGATAGAACAATAATTGAAATAAATAACGACAACTATGATGAACAAGAAATAGAACAAAGCACAGATGAAGATGCGGAGAAAGAAGAAACAGACAGAAAGAAAAGCTCAAGAATAAGGAAGCAACCCAAATATTTGGAGGACTACGAACTTGAAGAAAAACTAATGGCAGCATTGTCAGCTGGAAATCTTGTCTCAGAAACTCCTGAATCATATAAGGAAGCTATAGAGGACAAAGGCTGGAAAGAAGCTATTCAGAGCGAGCTGAGTTCTTTAAAAGAAAACAACACATGGGAATTGGTGAAACCACCAGAAAGTGTTAAAATAATAGACTCTAAGTGGGTGTTTCGCGTAAAACAAATAAATGGTGTTGAAGTGAAAAAGGCTCGTTTGGTGGCAAGAGGTTTTCAACAGTGCTCGCTTGATGAAGATGTGTACTCACCTGTCGCTCGCATGGTTACCTTAAGAATCCTATTATTATTCGTCATTATTCGTAGAGTATAATTTGTATGTACAGCAATTAGATGTGAAATCAGCATTTTTGTACGGTTCACTAGAAATACCAGTGTATATGTATCAACCTGAAGGTTTAATAAGTACAAATCAAAAACTTGTATGTAAACTTAAGAAATCACTATATGGACTGAAACAGTCACCTAAGTGCTGGTATGAATTGTTAGATAAGATGTTGTTAGAATTAAGATTTCAAAAATCAAAGAAAGATCCATGTTTATATTTTAAGAGAGATATTTTTCTGTTAGTTTATGTTGACGATCTAATACTTTTTTCAAAAAATATTGAAGATCTTGATGTAGTCAAAAGTAAATTGTTAAAACATTTTAAGATGAAAGAATTTAAAAATAAGAAAATTACTTTCTTGGGATTAGAAATAGAAAAGCATAACAATGAATTATTAATAAGTCAAAGGGAATTAATAAAGAAAGTTTTGCTTAAGTTCAATATGAATGACTGCAAGGTTAGAGACTTGCCAATGCAACCTAAATTTGAATTTGAAAATTGTACAAATGATTTGAGTGTCAACTTGCCATATCGTGAATTGGTAGGGTCACTAATGTACATAATGCTTGGATCAAGACCAGACTTAAGTTTTTGTGTAACTTACTTTAGCAAATTTCAAAATTGTTACACTAAGGAACATTGGATACAATTAAAGAATGTCTTAAGATACTTGAAGCAAACTACAGAGTTTGGTTTGAAGTTTGTTAAAAGTGAAAAATCTGACCTTGATCTCATATCCTATGTCGACGCGGATTTTGCAAATGATATAGTTGACCGTAAAAGTGTGACAGGTTTTTTAATAAAAATAAATAAAAATGTAGTTTTTTGGAAAACTAAGAAACAAACCATTGTTGCTCTTTCTAGTACCGAATCGGAATATGTAGCTCTTTCATTATGTATTGTTGAAGGTTTGTTTTTGACACAGTTGCTGACCGAGATGTTGAATGTTGGTATCGGTCCAATAATCATATATGAGGATAATCAATCCTGCATAAGAATGTCATCTAAACTGGAAACTAAACGATCAAAACATATCGATATTAAACATCATTTTGTGAAGGACTGTGTGATGAACGAAAAGGATAAGTTAATGTATATTCCAACTGATGAACAGGTTGCAGATATATTAACGAAACCTTTAGCATTTAAAAAGTTTGAATATTTCAGACAAGCCATGAATATAGTAGATCTTAAGAATTAGTTTAAATCTGTTTTGTAATAATGCAGAATTGCAGGGGTATGTTGAATATAACAGTATTCTTGTATGTCATTTCTGCATGCATACCAACGTTATTTTTGTATTACAAAAGTTGGCATAACAGTATCGACAGTCGAGGTAACGCTTTTCGTATTGTGAAAATGTACTAAGTGAAACCTGTGTGCAAAGTAAAGTTATTACAAGTAAAACTGTCGTGTTTGTCTATTTGGATCTTCCCACTGGCCATTCCATTCAACAAGTTGGTGCATAAAAAAATGAAGATTCCTAACAAAACTGGTGACATTGTCAAAATCCATACCAAATTCCCTGTTTCTAAAGTAGAAAAAATGGAAACATAACGTAATTGTCAATGTTTTGAAATATCAGTAGAATATTTTAGGTTATGTTTAATTTAAGCAACGTCATAACGTTGCTTGAATGTTGCAAATAATGTTGTGAACTTGTATTTATAGCGTTGTTGAAATATTATAAAAACATTATTTCAACATCACAGTGATAAGTCGGTAACATCTTTTGTAATTTTTAAACAACATTTTAATTCCAAGCTATAATTTTTCTTTGTAATATTTTGACCATGTAATAACGGGTGATCTAAAATGATTGAGGACAGGTTGAATTTCCCGCCACAGTTTTAGTGTTACTAAGATGGTATGTGTGCATGATACAGGTTATGATCACTGTCAGATACCATAGTGGACTCGTCAGTAAGGGTTACGTTCCTCTGCGACGATATTTAATCTTTTTTCTCAATTAATTTGTTATTGGGTACTTGAAGAGTCTTTCTAAAATAAAATAATAATTAATTAATTCAATTAATAGATTCAATTTAATAAACCTAATTATAATCAGAGAATAAATCCCTTTACAAAAAAGAACACCTACGCCATTGGACCAAAATAACAGCTGTCATTTGCAACCATTGCCAACATCACAATTATTAAAATTGGTGGGAAATTCAACCTGTCCTCAATCATTTTAGATCACTATGTTTTTAAATGTAGTATCGTATCATTTTGTGCAATATTTGAAAAACCCTAGGTATTAGGTATTACCGCTTACAAGAATGCAAACATTTTTATAATATTTTAGCATACTTCCCAATTACGCAAGGCGTATGACGGTATCAGACATTTAGCTGGCAACAAACACCAGCAGACTATTTCAGCCAGCGGTGTCAGGACGAACGTCGTATGCAATACGCAAATGTCCTACTCGTACAGCGGAGGGATTTTCCCTCCCGTATGACAGCACTGATTTCACCACAATTACATCTACAATACCTACTTATACTGTAGGATGAGGTGAATTCAGATTAGCACTTACCAGTGCCATCTAACGAACGCTAGGTGTACTACCTAACTGATGCACTTATGTAGATAAAATATTGTCAATAAAATGTTGTCTAGAGATTACAAACATGATGCATTTATGTAGATAAAATGTTTCAATGTAATATTATCTCCATATTGTAAACATATGATGCATTTATGTAGATAAAATGTTGTCAATGAAATGTTGTCTCGAGTTTGTAAAAATATGTAGATAAAATATTGTCAATACAATTTGGTCTTGATATTGTATGAATATGATACATTTAATACATTTATGTAGGTAGATAAAATGTTGTCAATGACATGTTGCCTCAAGCTTGTAGAAATATGTTGCATTTATAGAGCTAAAATGTTGTTATTGAAATATTGTATTGATAATGTTAGACAAACATACATACAACACAACATAAATACATTTACACAAGTTACCTTCTTACAATATTACAGAAAGTTGTCGCGATATTGCTTGTTTAGCGGGTAGTCAGTTTCTAACTTACGCAGAAAGTTAGAAATACGAAAGTAGAAAGTAGTTCTTTACCTCACTCAAGTTAGTTGGCATAGCAACGCGTAGGTGGAAATTTTTTTCATTCACGTGTTTCAATGATAATCTTCTAAAATATCGTCTATAAGTTCCATAATTACTGATATAAAACTTTGCACAAAAGATGAACGTCAGTAATAAACAATTTGACACATGTAGTTTGTTTGTATTAACCGGATGACAACGTCATAAACTGTCACCCACGTCGACAGATATCAAAATTAACTAATTTTAATAAGGTTATTTCTGTAAATTTCGTGTTAAGGCGAATGCACAGGCTATCCGACGTCCGATATCCAACGATACGAAAACGTTCCTATTGGCTGAATCATTTGAAATGATTTGCGCGCGTAAATATGCGTATTGGTACGACAAGAACTCAATTTCATCCGACGTCGGACAGAGTTAAATTTATTTTAACTTTTTCCGATGTCGGAGTCACGTGATACGAGATCACCTAACCTCACTCAATAATTGTTTTGACGTTTACGTTTATTGAACATTCGATTCGTAGATCCCATTATGGATAATTATCGACGGCAGACGAATAATATTCTCTTGTTATCGCTTTTGCTTCGAATCCGCGCAAGAGCTAATAGAAATAAAGTGTTACAAACCCGGCGGTATTGGGTACGAGATATTTTTAAAAAAAAGGAGAACGCGGGGAGCATACCATAACCTAATACAAGAAATGCGGCTGAATGACCCCGAAAATCATTTTAATTATTTGAGAATGTTTGAATTTTCATCCATAATCCCTTTACGCCTTGCTCACTTTTAAAAACTCAACAACAAATTCTAAACACGTGCGCTTCGCTCCAAAACGAGGTTATAATAGAACGAATAGAATCAGTTTGACGGCTTTTGCTTCAGTTTGGCTTTTGACGTTTTACGGTGACGCTTGCCAATACAACTGTACGGCGCTACCAACTGGACTACCACAAATTTACTAAATTTATTACTAAAACGTCCGACAATTCGTATGTACTGTGAACTAGTTTTCAAACGTACGAAGCAATTTGTCCGATTCGTATATCGGATGACGGATGTCGGATGCACTGTGAATCCTCCTTTAGGATTGAACAAAACGCTATACAGCACTCGTGAGAAACCACTTCACTCACTTGTATTGCGTGAGTGAAGACTCGTGGTTTCTTTCGGTGTACTGTAATACTCTATATCCCATAAGGGCATGTGCTTATCATAGATTCTTTTCTCTTCGCAGACGTTTGGACAGAGGCAAAGGTGCAGAAGAAGACTAAAAAGAAAACGCGCAGAGACAACTAAACTGATAAGGAGAAGAAACATAACGTCCTTCCAGACTGCGCCGTCAGGTATGTGAATGCAATCATCATACGTGTTACGAGACTCGATCTCACTATAAAGTATAACAAAAAAGACTTAAAAACAAAACAAACAGTAGCTTAAAAAATCTGTGGCATTACCGCGACGAGGGGCTTGCCATACTGCAGCTGCTGGTGCATTTCTCAGTCTTTCCGTTTGGTGCGACGGTACGCCAGGCCTCGTTCGTCCAAGTCGTGTTGTCTGTCGAAGACGGGACAGTTTTCTGTGTGCATTCCAACTACTATATAAAGAAATTCAGAAATGGAGGAAGCTATAATGTATATGATGTGTATTTTGTGCCAATATTGGTTAATGATTTTGTAGCGTCCGTAATAAGTCCAACTGGATATATGAAGCTTTTTACTTCTGAGATTTTGATGAAACTTTTTTTTAAAGTGTGTATTTTATTTTGTTTTGACGATAATTAATCAAATGGTGAATTTATTAAGAATACAGTACATATAAGAATTAAAATTTGACTACAAACTAAAATTTTTTTATCAAACAATGTTAATTTTTTTTCTGACATATTATTTTTGACATTTTAACGCAAAAATATGAAATTAAAACTTATATAAATAAAATCTATATTATTTGTTTTTTGTTTCTGATATTATTTCTGATACCTACTAAATTCTCAGAGCAACTTTTGATTAAATATCGTACAAACAATAATTCAGAATTCGTTACTAAGGACGCTACTAAATGATTGCCCATAACAAATTTTATTTTTTATCGGAAACTATTCAATGAAAACAAATGGCCTTATGTCTTTACGGTATGCGGTGTGTTGCGTGGTATAAGGAAATAGTAATTTTTTTATTAATAGCGTTTACCTGAGCGAGCATTGTAGTTTTAATTAATGTCTTCCATTGCCGACTTATGATTTTCCTCACTTTATTATTACCCGTTTTACTTTTGTACGGTTATTTAGTCTATATTGATTAACTTATCCACCATCTATCTTTCTCTTGCGCTTTTAAAATTATACTCAAATGTGAGATAGTGATACGCTGAATTAGCTAATTTTTTGTTTCTGTGCGTATTTGATTACATTTTGTTTACCAATAATTAGGCTAATTTTATGTAATCATGAATATAATTTGTATGTACACGTTCTACCGCCTCTATAGAAATTTTGAGCAGCTCAGAGGTTGAGGATTTAGAAATTAACTTGTTAGATTTATTTGATTGTTTTTATACGATGTTTTTTCTTTCTCTATTATATCCTATGCGTGACTATGAGTGTGTGTGTGTGTTTGTATTTAAAATCTTATCGAGATTTTCTTTGTTATTGGTTCAGATTTTATTTACATTTTTAGATTGTTTTAGCAGTGTTTTTTATCACCTTATTTAATTTGTATATAACATTAGTTTGTTTGTTTTTTTTAATATAGTTTTTAGATATATTTATTTCAACATTTTCTTCCGACTCACCACGATTGTCTGAATGTTGATGTAAATATTAACATAAAGTATAAATAATAAGAACTATTTTCATTGTGAAACCTAAATAGTAAGTAAGTTTGTGTCGCTTAGGCTGTAAGTTTTGGAAGAAATCGTATGCGTGTTATGTGTCCGATGTATCTGTATAACACTTAGGTATATTTTTCAATGTGCATTAATTTTTCTAACTCTTTCGATCGATAATAATAGTAAAAGAATACCCATCAACTTAGGACATATGTAAATAAGAATTGTACATGATTTTTAAGTAAGGTCTGTGGATTGTTATCATTTGGGGACCATATGAATATATATTTTGAAATTGAGTACTTGGCTATTACTTAACCTATTCGTATCCCATCCCGAATAGTAAAATACATCTAAAAATAGGCTCAGCTATCTATTTTGAAAGGTAAGAATGTAAGGAATCTTCAAATTGGGAATAGTTGTTTTATTATCACAACTTAAAATGGTATGCAATACAAATTTTCAAGGGTAGGTAATTGTTGCATATTATTAAAAGTTTATTTTGTTTTTGGTGTGTTTGTTTCTTTTTTGCATGATTTCTTCGGGGACTTGCTGGGACTTCGCCTTTTTGGTCTGCTTCTTGAGCGGCCCTTTCGTCGCACTTTCTTCTTTTTCTTCGTATCAGAAGTTGTGACCAATTGTTTTTGGATTGAACTAACAGCTTCGGGCTGACGTGCAAAAAGATCATAGCCGAATTGCATGCATAGTTTACCTAGAAGCAAAGAAATTTAAGTAAACATAATCTTTTTAATATTTGTGATTTCTATTTTTCATTCTCAAAACGTGAATAAATGTATGGGGTTTGATAATTATCTAACAAAATTTGATAACTTGCAAGTTATTAGTTATCATCAATTTTATATATGTTATGGAATGTGAATTTTGCAAGTTTTAATAGGTAGATTTTTTTTGGGCTGAATAACTACCAATAAATTGTTAAATCTGTGTTATATCAACGAATACGTTATGGTATTCTTATAACGTTCTAAATATTAGACCATTTGGTGGATGATTGATTGCATACCTACGTTTTGGGTGGGAATAATTTATAGGCATTTTGATAGATTTCTTTACGCTGAATATGAATACGCACTCAGAGCCCCTTCCGTTTTCGAAAAAGTTCAGATCAAAATTCTGATTTTGAAAATTTGTGGACTTTCATTGAATCAGGTAAGTTTTTAGGGTGTTGGGATCAGCCGCTAAAAATTCGCAAAAAAAAGACAACAACAATTTTTAACATATTGACCTCAACTTTTTCGACAATCATACCATGATATAAAGATTTGGAGTCCAGATTCGTATTCAGTGCAAAGAAATCTATTGAAACTTGCACTTTCCTTGACAGATTCTGATATCTATGTTCTTTTTTTGTGGAATCGATGTCCAAAACCATACATTAAAAATTAATTTTAGTTTAAAAGAAAATATTGCTAAACACAATAACTGATTCTACGGATTCTTCAGTTAAAACTTAAACGCTCCAGTAGTCGGTAGCAATTTATTATCTTTTCAATTTTAACAAGAAAAACACTGTAATTATTTTCTCTGTCATAACTACAAAACGAATTTTGACAAAATAGGAAGCACAGAACATAATAAAAACAAAAAAATAGTGCAATTTGACACAACTGGATAAACATTATAATTTAATATTTCTGATGAAATAATAACTTATATAACATTCAACAAATTTAATACTTTTCTTTATTCGAAATACGAGATTTTAGAAATCTTTTTAGGGCTAAAAATGCCGTCTGTACTTGGACTCTGTCTTTTTTTGGAAAAATTGGAAAACCATTGATTTGTCACGCGTTTGTCACGCACCTTGTTGGCCAGGCAATAGAGATTTTTGCGTGACAAAAATACTAGCAGGCAGCCGACGCACACTGTAGTATTTTTCAAATCTAGCGGAACTTAAGTCGATACTATTCCCATTACGTGTTTAGTGATGTATCAAAAATTATTTGTGTATATGTAAGGTGTTTTCTTAAGAATAGATTTATTTCTACTGTTTTGTTCATCTTATAATTGTACAGGGTGTCTTTTTTAATAATTTTTTTTTAATAAATGTAGTAGTCAAATGTGTTTGATAGTATAACTGCACCGGAAAAATATTTTATGAAAAGGTTGAAAAGTGTCGAAGAGATCAAACAACTCTGATATAATCAACTTCCGGTTTGAACCGGAAGTTAGTAACATTGGCATTGATACCAAACATCATAAGGAAAGTGTAGTATTGTGAGTTATAATAGGTAAGCTCTTTGAAAATAAAATTTTATCAGAAACTTTCTTTCGTCACTGAGGATAGTTAATGTCGACCGGAAGTTGCTGATATTGGTATTAACTTGAGAAGCAGCATAGGAGCGTTCATACAAAATGTATTTATTTTGAAATGAGCTATCGTATGATTACACGCCTACTTCCCGGTTGTTGTTTTAAAGTTGGTAACAACATGAATTTCCAATTCAAACCGGAAGTGACAAGACCATACCGCCTTTGTTTCTTCCCCTCGAAACCTTTCAGCTTTTATGGAGTTCTTTAATAATTTTTGATCATATTCAAACCAATTGCAATGCTTTTCATTCTATGTATTTATAATTGTCTGAATTATTTTTAGCGTCATAACTCACAAACCGAAAACCGATTTATTTCGGATATTTAAGAATCTATATGCAAAGGTCCAATAATTGTTGATTTAGATACTCATATTGAAAGTTCTTCGAGGTTGAGTATGTATAAATCTGGTTGATCTCCGAAAATTCCTCCGAAGTGTAAGGTGTAAAATAAAGCACTTATTGGTAACCAATAGTGGCCAATAGTAACCAATAAGTGCTTTATTTTACACCTTGCACTTCGGAGGAATTTTCAGCGATCAACCAGATTTATATCTTTGATTTATAACGCCATGAATACAAAACCAGTGATAAGCAAAACTAATTGTGAAAAGCGAAAAACTACGCATATACAAATGTGTCCCAAAAAATACTCACTATTAATAGAAAAAAAAAGCTGTTTCCGTTAAATTAGTAATAATAATAATAAATAACAAATATGTTCATTCAAAAAACTAGACTAGAGAATTGTTTAGGACACCCTATACATTTTTTTTTATTATTTTAATTATAAACAATCTTCACTAACATAAATTATAAACTATGTTCACTAGCATATTCATCTTCTTCCTCGTCTGAATTACTTGCTCCTGGAATATCTTTTTAAGAGCATGACGCTTTCTCGCAAAAGAGCTTGTTGTTTTCGCGGAAGATAAGTTTGTTTGCTCGAGAGCAGTGGATCAGAAGATATAAGGCACCTATTTAGCACATCCCTGTTCGTGTATTATTATTTATTATTAGGCTATAACGCATTACTTAGTATAGTTATTATTTTTAAGGAATCAAACCATAACGTGACTTCTGATATTACCAGAACATTTTTATCAAATATTGAATGTGAAGGATTTGCAATTTCATAATAATAAATTTATTTAATGCAGGCATGGTTTACGTACATATATAAAAAACACACAACTTTTAAGTTATAACCAGGAAATTATTGAAGAAATTTATTATAAACTGTCAATGCCTTTTAATTCTACTGGAAAAGGTGTATAGTGAACTTATAAAACTTTTCTCTTATTTACCTAATAAAGAACCAAAAAATCGAACTATTATCTATGTCGATAACAAACGAGGATACCTAACTGTTGTTCCTACCAAAAAGAGACATTTTATTCCACTTTTACAATTTTCTTATGGTTGCCAAATTCTTCTTTAGTAACTACAAAATTTATACACCCTGTATATGCAGGTGTATTAAATCTTTAAACCATTGGTAAAAAAAACAAAAAACAAGTGTTATAAGAATGCATGTATACTAGGTTAGGTAATGGAAATATTTATTATCACTATAATCTCCAAATTTTCCAAAACAGTTCAGGACGAAAAATAAAAATATTATGATTGGGGCAAATATGGGCAACCAATTTAAACTAAATCTAATAAAGCCATAGTTTAAGAAGATAATTAAGAGATTTTCACGTTACATACATGCTTCTACATTTTTATAATGACATGCAAAGTGAGATATTTTCCGATATTTATAAATCAGGAATTTCGCTAGTAAAAAAACACGATATTTACTACCATATTTCCATATAGTATAGCACACGGAACTAAAAAAGAAAGTAGTATATTTTTTTCGTAGGTTACTCTTGTATTCAAGATAATCTGACAATCACAGTACAAGCCTGTTTAATAGTAATGATGCAATCCATCACCTTTTCCAATTATTATACCAAAAACTGAGTTATCAGGTAAGAAATTTCTATTGAAATATGAAAGCCTGGTGTGTTAGGGATCGTGTTGTTAATTCAAAATTTTGTTTTTATTAAAATTACAAATTTGACTTAAGTACCGCTAGAAATAGAAAATATTACACTGTGCGACGGTCCCAGGTCACGTGGAACAGTCCGTATATGTATTGTGATGTGTTTCCTACTCGCAAATATCATTTCTTAATTTGTTATAAACAGAAAACCTTAAAAAATCGTCTTCTTTTTCGTTTTTTGCTTGTAAAAACTGAACCGATGGAGCAATCCTGATGCTTTCGCAGACGAATTGTAGAGAATGGAAAGACGAAAAAAATGAACCATGCACTGACTCTATTGAATTAATATTAACGGAGGAAATTCGGAAAAGCCTTCGTTTTTTCAAAAATTTATAACTCCGCCATTTTCAAAGTTGTAGCGGAGGCTTTTCGCGTGAAAGTAGCGATTGATGGGTACATTGAGTGTGGACAACCCTGGCGTTTTCCGATGATTAGTTTTTGCACAATTGAGATTTGAATATTGTTATGCAATATGTTTCGGCGAGCCTGGATGCGTCGGAAGTGGTCCGATTTTAATTTTTTGTACGTATTTCGATAGTAGAAGTATTGTGCTACAACACATCTATTCCGATTTTGCGTTAAAATGTTGCGAAATAGGTGAAAAATGCTTGCAAACATGACCGAAAACTCCCGCGCGCTCCAACGCGGTCGACTAGTGTGGGCAGCCGGCCGACGCGGGGAAGCCAGCGTATTAGCTTGTAGCTTGTATTACTATAGATACGCGTTCCCCGCGTCGACCGCCTACCACCACTACTCGACCGGTTTTGAGCGCGCGGCAGTTTTCGGTCATGTTTGCAGGCATTTTTCACCTATTTCGCAACACTTTAACGCAAAATCAGAATAGACGTTTTGTAGCACAATAGTTCTACTTTCGAAATACGTAAAAAAATAAAGTCGCACTGCCTCCGACGCATCCAGGGTCGCCGAAACATATTGCATAAAAATATTCAAATCGCAATTGTGCAAAAACTAATCATCGCACAACGCCTGGGTTGTCTACACTCAAAGTACCCATCAATCGCTACTTTCACGCGAAAAGCCTTTGCTACAGATTTGAAAATGGCGGAGTTATGAATTTTTGAAAAAACGCAGATTTTTCCGAATTTCCTCCGTTAATATTAATTCAATCGAGTCCGCGCAGGGTTCATTTTTTCGTCTTTTCATTCTGTACAATTCGTCTGTTGAAAGCATCAAGATTGCTCCATCGGGTCAGTTTTTTTACCACCGAAAAACGAAAAAGAAACAGGATTTTTTGAGGTATCTGTTCCAAGTGGCCTGGGACCGTCGGCTTCCTGCTAGTATTTTTGTCACGAACTCAGTCATTTTCTGCTCTATTGCCTGGCCTATTGCATGTATATATAAAATATATACTAACCAATGCAATATTCCTCTCCACATTCAACGCAGGAAACAATCCGTTGTTCTAACACTCCAGCCTTATTCTTTGATTTGCGCAACTGAGGATCAATCGCAAATATTCTCTTATCCTTGATCGCAGTCCTGTGTTCCGCTTTGCCCAGTTCGACAATCCTAAAACAGTCATCTTACGAAATGAAATCAATACAAACAAATCTTACTTAGAAAAGTATTCTTCATCCAGCTTGCTCTTCGGCTTCAGCGTGGTCAGCATATGCCAGTCAATTGGCACCGAAATAAAATCTTTTATCTTCAATTCCTGCATCTCCGTCGGTATCGGATTCATGAAGAGGCAAGTCTGCTTCATAGCTTTGTAGTCCTTCTTCCCGGTTTTGAATTTGAAGTCCTTCTCGCGAATTTTTATATCCTCAGTTCGGAACTTCTCGGGTTTGATCTTAAAGTCTGGTACTTTTTCGAAGAGCTTCTTGAATTCTTCCTGGGTGTTGACGACCGTCCTGGATAGATCCAGAATAGGAGTCGTGTCCTTCTTCTTCGACAGAAAATCGTCTAATTTCGCCATTTAAGATCTAGATCCGATAAAGAAATAACCTATTAAACTACAGTGTATAAGCTATTTGTTTTTTTTTATAAAAATACGAAAAGACTAGCTAATTGTCCCACGTGTCAGCTTTCGATGAAAAATCGTTTTGGATCGAGTTGCTCTTATCGTAGATTTCACTGCAACTATCCATGCTGTTATTGTTTATCATATCTGGGAGCAGCTGCGATTTGAAGGTCTCCTTGTACTGTGCGCATTCTATTGGCGAGTTATGCTCAATTTTCAAGATATCAACGACTTTGAAGTGGTCGTTATACTTCTCGGTTATATCCCGACATCTGCAACAGCAATGGTGACAAGACTGGTCCTTGTAGTATATCTGATCTTTATCCGATTCCAAAGGAACTATCTCTGTTTGATAGACCCTTATGTTCTGGCCGAATAGCTGATCGCTTTTCCTCCATAAGGCTCTACCCCGTCTTTTGTCCGATAGGTAAGACTTTCTATAAGTTCTTGGACTAGCAGTTGGACTGTCATCACTGGAATGCGATTTGTCGTCGTACTTCTTTCCTTGTCGTTGCTTCTGACGTTTCTTCTTTTGGTAGACGAGGTCTTTCTCGCTTTGCTTCATGTACCTCGTTGGTGGTCTGTTCACCCCCCACTTGGGGCGTTCCTCCATGCTTTCTCTAGCGCGTTCTTCCTGTCTCATTCTCCTTTCCTTCCTGCTTTGATTGTCGTAGGATAAATCTATATTAGCCATCTTCTCTCGCAGGTATTTCTCTCTGTTATTCTCGTGGTTCTTATTCAATTCTGACAAATCAGTTTGCGTGCTGCTATCGCAAAATCTTTTGTTTCTGTATTGGCTTGGTGTCAATAGCCTGTTTTCGGTTCTCGCGGTGTTGTTGCTCCTATCGGTGGAGATTGCTATTGGTACAGCTATTGGTAGCGTTGTTCCTGAGGCTGGGCCACTTGTTGGCATGAACACTGCGAATTGCATATTCTGGAAAGCTTCGTAGGGTGTTTGTAGGACTAAGGCTAAGTTCTCTTGGTTGTTTTGCGGTAGTTGTAAAGGAGGAACTGTTACTCTATTATTATTGTTGTTCTTTATTGTCTCCGTGATGATCTTGTCCTCAGTTGGTTCGTTCTGGATGTCGTTTTTGTTTTTCAAGAAGGTTTTTGGCTCTGAACCAATGGTTGATGATATGATCAAGTTATCGTAATTGTCATTGGTATTGATATTATTAGTCGAACGGTTGCTAAAAATTTCGACGTCACCCAAGTTCTTTTTTAGTTCAACATCTTGGTTCTCTTCATTGGCATTATTTTCTTTATCACGATTATTCATACTTATAAACCGCCTTGGAGATTTCTCAGTATCCTTCTCAATAATATTCTCATTAATATTGATATTCTTTAGTTTGAGCATCTTCAACTTATTTTTCTCTTGCAAGGCTTGCTTCTCTGCTATTTCAATAGCTTCTTGCAGCGCTTCTTTTCGCTTCTTCTCCCTTTCCATCTTCTCTTTCAGCATTCTGTCCTCTGCTTCTTTCCTTAGCTTCTCCATTTCGTTCTCTTTTTTGATCCGCTGTTCTTCTTCGTATTCCTCTCTTTGTTTGCGTTCTCTCTCTTCTCGTTTCTTCCTTTCGCGTTCTTCGAGTTGTTCTCTTATTGCTTCTTGGTGGGCGAGGGCTAGCTGTCTTCGTCGTTCGCGTTCCGCCAATTCCACCGGTTCGATCGGTACGTTTTGGCCTCGAATGTAACATCTAAAAATAATTTGGAAGAGTTTTAATTTCCGTGAATAATTTTCGTGCAATGTTTGATTAGTGGCGTACAAAAGGCGGCATCGATAATTGAATGGATAAACGACTTTCGTGTATTGTATTCATACAATGTTTTCAAGGACTATCGACTAAACATTGTGCCAAACTTATTACATTATTTTGTTTTTTTATGGACAGGATAATTCGGTAGCCTCTTTGCAAACTTTGGGCACGAAAGGTAGGTACAAGCACAAGTTTTAATAGTTCGAAGATGGTTAGGGTGGTCTTTATTTTTGAGCTTTTAAAGTTTTTATGTATGTTTTGTATGCCTCTCAATTTGTTCATTTATATTCATACTTAATTCCAGTGATGTTTAAGATCGATCAATACATACTAACCCACGAGGCTTAAAATCGATATATCATATTCAAACATTTATTACTACAATAACAACAGCTGACAAAATCGTCATGGGAAAGCTGTTTCTGGTATTTTTTCCGTCGAATCGGAATTTAAAAGCAGAAATTCCAAATTAGTTACGCGATATAGTTTGAGATAAAAAAACATTGAAAAGAACTGTCAATTCCTATCGCATGAGATTGAAATTCGAATATTTGTAGTGATTGATTCAATTAAAAATAAATAAAGTCTCATTCAGTTTTCTGATTTGTATGAAATATATTTCCTGTAATATTTGAAGATCCCTGAGTGCCAATATGATTACAGATATCTCTAAATTTCAACAAGCAAACAAAACGGCAAAAAGTAGAATAGTTATGATAGTTATATTTCTGTCAAACAAACTGTCATTCAGACAATGTGCACATAGCACAGCACATAGTCTTAGCTAAGTCAAAGCAGTCAAAGGACTAAAAATGCAATGGTAAAACTAAAAATGCATGTATACAACGAAAACAAATATGACCAAATTACTTCTTGGGCTTCACTCATTTATTGCATAGTATTTGAAAAAAAAAATATAACATTATGATAAGTTTTTTAATTAATTTCAATAATAATATCATCAAAGATTCAGTAAACATTTTGATATGATGTTCAGGACGTTTTTTAAAAATCTTTTGGTTTTATTTTCTTAGACGCGCGCGGGCTTTTTATTTACGAAAGTTCAAAGTTTGCATGATACTCGATACAATAGACCAATACTCGATGAAAAGCAAAAGCCATATTTTCCAGAACATAGTTATTAAGTTTGTTAGTCCTAGTAGTTTTATGTTTAACTACTGAAATACGAGAAATCATATTTGTCGGGATATTATCTTTTGTGTGACTTTGGTACTTTTAAAACCAAGCCTCAGAACTGCATTCCCTATTTCTGAGACCTTTTAATGTGAGATTGGCCCTTTTAGATTCATGCATCAGAGATGCTTTTTCGTTCCCTTGAGCTGATCTGTTTCTATGGTAACGATGAAGAACTGTTAGCCGATCCATAACACTTCAATTGTATTTTTTGTCAAACCTGAAGTTGAGAGATCTAATAATAACTACGTAAATATTCAAACAAAATTCTCAAAAACTTTGTCAACCGCATCGTCAATATTGACCGAGAAAAGAATTTTAAAGAATTTTAAAGTTGGCTCGATGAAATTCGATGAAAAGTTAAAACAGAAATTTCAAGAGATACATATTTGACTTTATAATGGTACCACATTGTTCTGCAGAAACCCGGTTTTTCCACAAATTTGTTCAAGTGATATCTGTCACATCTGGTAGACCGTATACCGGGTGATTCAATTTCGAGGCTCACCATGTGGGGACCTCGCTTATTAGTGGAGTTAGAGCCTATGTTTAAATTTGGCAAAGTTTCGTATTTTAGTGTTGGTCAATTATCTGAAAAGAAATTTAAGCTATCATTTTTCATTTTGAAGATATCCGCAGAAAACTGAAATGTTAAAGTATCGTTTTTAATTTTTTAGTCAAAACTAAATGTAGCTAGACATTTGAAACAAAAACATTCTACAGCGACTTTTTAATTGAATTAATTGAAATTAATTAATTGAAATTAATTAATTGATTTAATTGAAATAACATCAAACATGGCTGCGTAACCATGGCCAACTTTTGTTTTTCTTATGGGCGCCATGTTGAATTTTAGCATTTTCCGATAGTCGCGTCTTCTCTCATTTCCGCAATGTATAACATGTTAGCATTATTTTTTAAAATAATGGTGTAATAATAAAACAACCTTCAGGTACCTAACTGGAGCTTGGTTACAGACCGCCGGACTCGTTGCCAAGCAACGGCAACAAAATGCACTTGGATCAAGCGGCGCGCTCAGCGTTGGGTTTGCCATTTAACCAAATAAACCTAAATTGTGGTTGATTGTGGATGTAAAATATCGTTTACCAATAACGAAAAGCGTGATATGATAAGGGTTTATTATTGTTCTCATAGAAATGCCCAATCGTACAAAATTCCTAACATTGGACAGAAATTTAGCGGACCATGGATCGTTTAGTAAACTCCGCAATTCTTATAATCCTCATGGAAATGTAGAAAACGATGAAAGAGATATTTTGGAAATGGTAAACGTTAGATTACCATAATTTGCAATGCTTCAACTACTGGTTTTTAGATAAATGAGGATCCTCGGATTTCTACGCGGGAAGTAGCCTCTAATATGGAATTGCCGAAAACACGTGTTTGGAGAGCATTACGAACAAAGAAATTGAAACCGTACAAACCCCGCAGAAGTCAAACTTTGCAGTTGTATGAAATTATTTGAATCTACAATTTCCAAATCGCTGCATTGGTAATGGTGGAGTGGTGGAATGACCTGCTACTCCTGCTAGATCCCCTGATTTAAGTCCTCTGGACTATTTTCTATAGGGAACCGTGAACGACAAAATTTATCACGATACTCGCAGAAATATCGAGGATCTGTGGGATCGAATAACAATTTCTGTCAATGCTATTCCGGGAAGAACAGTTAGAAGAGCATAACAACATGTAGAAAAGCTGGCTCGGTTTTATGCCTTCAAGAAAATGGCGACCAAATTGAACATTTACTTAAAAAAATAAGCTTTTTGTTGTATAAACTTGCTTCTTTTACAATCTGAATGTTTTAAATCCAAAGCACACTGGTCAGTCCGGCGCCGGCGCGGCAAACAAAAAAATGGGTACCTGATAAGCACGATAAACAACGAGAAAAAGAAGAAAAATTTTTGATTATTAAACCATTGTTTTAAAAAATAATGCCGACATGTTATGCATTGCGGAAATGAGAAAAAACACGACTATCGGAAAATGCCAAAATTCAACATGGCACCCATAAGAAAAACAAAAGTTGGCCATGGTTACGCAGCCATCTTTGATGTTATTTCAAATTAGAAAATAACACTGCATTCCTTGTTAAAAAGTAGCTGTAGAATGTTTTTGTTTCAAATGTCTAGCTACGTTTGGTTTTGAATAAAAAATTAAAAACGATATCTTAACATTTCAGTTTTTTGCGGATAACTTTGAAATGAAAAATGATAGCTAAAATTTCTTTTCAGATAATTGATCAGCACAAAAATACGAAACTTTGCCAAATTTAAACATAGGCTCTATCTCCACTAATAAGCGAGATCCCATGGTGAGCCTCGAAATTGAATCACCCGGTATAGGTACCTGAAAAAAATGATAAGCCACAACTTTTACGATTCTTTTTCGGCATATATAAAGCTCTATTTAAAAAAAAATAAATGTTTAAAGGTCTCTACTCATTAGTCAGAATCTTTGTCTACACCATCGTCAATATATTGACGAGAAAAATACCTTAATTTTATTATAATTTTCAAGTTTGCATGACTCTCGATAAATACCTCACTAATCGATGAAAAGTCAAACACCACAATTTCAAGACAACTTTGACTTTACTTTATAAGGTTGTACCACATTGCTTTGCAGAAGACCGGTAGTTCCACAAGTTTGTTCAAGTGACTCACAAACATTGCTCCTAAAGAGAGATATCTGGAGATCTGTTAAGACGTATATTGCGAATTGTGGCTGTCGAATCACTTTGCATATTAGTAATCTTACCGATTCTGCGACGTTGTTGAGCTCGTTTCAGGCCTGTCCAAATAGTCCTGTTCAGGAGATTCAGCGGGAGACGTATTCGAAACCACCAATTCCGTATTTCCTTCAAGTCCTCTCTTTACCCATCCCGGCGTATCGCTCGTTTTATTCGTGTTATCGATCTCCTTGGGTTCCCAAAATTTCGCCACGTGGACTCCTCTATCACCCCATTTCAACCTGTCCTCCCTCGTACTAGAAGAAGACTCGTACCCTCCTATGGCGTTATCCCACTGATTCAACGGATATTTTTCCGGAGTGTTGTTCATGTTGTCACTACCGTACCCTGAAGTTTCCCCACCCATTTCCTCGAGTTTCTCGTTGGACGCGTACGCTGAGTTCTGAGTCTTATATAATGGTGGTAGACTTTGCCTCCTCGGTACTGAGTTTCTTCGTAAAATGTCTGCAGATGCTTGCAGATTTGAAGCATTTCTTAACCTGAAATGACATGGAGTGAGTGTTGTTATGTTTTGAATGCATATTGTGGGACGTAAATACCTTGCTAAGTCTCTACCCCATGGAGCGTTTAGCTCTGCAAGCTCTTCTGAAAGTGAATGGTATATAGTTTCGTGGTGTTAATATTTATTGGTCCATTACCTCGTTCCTTGGCCCATTGGAGTTTCTTCCGTTCCACCAAGGACAAGCGTTTTTCAGTATACATTTATACGTCATGAGTTTTGAATGATTGGGTTTGCGGATTTTTTATTTCACTATTAACGCAATAGTACAAAAACTAAAATGTGATTTAATTACATTATTTGAAGCTCGCCGTGATGATAATGATATGGCATTTTAACGAAATGAAGAATAAAAATACTTGCAAATTGAATATATCTGGCTTAAGCGTAGGTGTTGATTGATTTCATCTTTTTAATTATTAATTTTATAGTTTTTTTTTATAGTTACAGGCGTTAAATCTGTGGCTAGTTCCAACGAGGCCAAATGTTTAATAAAAGTTTATTCCATAATAAAATACATCTGTATCTCCTTTTGCAATATTTTAAAACGTTTATTTTGATAACAATGACATCACTCATTAGCTAGAAAAGTGGTAAGTGCATATCACATTTATCACAATAACCCCACATTATGATGTTTCTATAGGACTTATTAGCTTATATGTATGTTTAACTATCGAAATACGAGAAATACA
This sequence comes from Aphodius sticticus, assembly GCA_963966075.1. Taxonomy (NCBI): domain Eukaryota; kingdom Metazoa; phylum Arthropoda; class Insecta; order Coleoptera; family Scarabaeidae; genus Aphodius; species Aphodius sticticus. The sequence continues at coordinate 20,812,306 of OZ014506.1, forward strand.
AAGCATTCCCAGGAATCATATTTGTCCGGATATCTTTTGTGTGATATTGGTCCTTTTAAAACTACGCCTCGGATCTGATCTGATCTGATTGTTCCGTTGACCTGATTTGTTTCTATGGTAACGCTAAAGAAGAATTGTTATCCGATCCATAACACCGGAATTCTTGTTTTTTTAGAGGGAGGAGTAGGTAAATGGTGGTAAATATTTCGGCACATGTTTGTTATATATTTCTTTTAATTCAAGAACATTTTGGCTGCTGGACTATTTATGAACAAAATTAAACTTTTTGTTTGTTTTGACGATATTTATTCAATACTGATTGTCATTTTCAAGTAAAACGAAATAAAATTTAAAAATGCTTTTTTCACTTTAAAGAAAAATATGTTCGAGAATACAGGGCGTTAAAAAATAAATGTAACGTAACCCTACTTATATGACCTACATATAAAATAAATCTAAATAAGACCAAATTCTTCAAAAACATGGTCCCGAAAATAAACCGAGTATACAGGCTGTCTGTTTTTAAAGTGAATGTCAACAGACGGAAAACGGTTAAAAGCGGATAATGTTGCTCATTTATATGTTATATATTATGTAAGACAAAATATCATCCATCTTTTTATAATCTTTATATAATTTGAACATTTGAACAAAAAACACAAATATGAAATTTTTAAGGTTTAGTCAGTTTTGAAAATAACCTTAATCAGATTGCGCAAACAAACCCTTTTATAGGAACGTGTCTTCTGAATGTTAATTAAAAAGAAAAATAGAAAATGTCAGTTTTTCATTGATTCCTTCAAAATTTTTGTTTTAGAAATTCTTTTTAGCAACTTGATCAGCCCTTGTTCTGTAACAACGCCTCCAATTTAATCCGCATGGATTAAAAAAATTAAAAAAAGTCATATCATCATCATTTTAGTTCCGCCATTGCATTTTAAACAAAAGATACTTAAATAAATAAAAAAATATTTAGTACATAATTTGCAACAACATCCGTGGTATATACAGTGTGTCCCCCGATGGACCTATAATTAGGGTTACCATACTTCTTCGAGTAAAAAAGAGGACACCGAAAGTTTGGAAAGCAGCGTTTGTCAATGGAAATATAATCAGATAAAAATAAACTGAACTTTTTATTCGTTTGTTCATGTATGTTAAACAGTTCACAACAACATTGCAGTTATCAATAATACGAGTATATGCATAGTACGGAGTAAAACATGGTATGAAATAAAAAGCACGTTGCTCTTGTCTTCGACTATCTTCAATATTTTATACTGCTTTTGTAGTTCTTCATTAAATTTACAGTTTCTTTTTGGCATTTTTACTCTAAAAGTTCAAATTTAAAGTTTTAGTACATAGAATATTTAATTTTTTTAATGTTTTCATGTACTTTAAGAAAGTATGAAAATATCGAACATCTAACCGTGATTTTGAAATTCGAAAAAATCTTATTGTTTATCTTATTGTTACTTGTTTGGTTACATACGTAATCCAAACAGTTCTAATACAGGAGAAACATTTTTATTCTAGGATTCACAGAAACATTTCCATATGATTAAACTAAGAAAGTATCCATCAAATTTTACAAATTTGAAATAAGTTCGTTAGCGAATAATAGCAAATATCAAAGGATCATTTAAAGTAATGCACTATTCAAAATTGCAAAAAAATATTTATATTGGTATTCCTCGTAAAAACATAACTTGAAAATGGTTATTAGTTATTGCTATTTCAACGTAAATTCGTGATGCACTAAGACGACCGTCCTCTTTGACGACTTAAAGCAATGTGACAAAATTGTTTGAAATATTTCCCTAGAAACACAAATATCCCGAAATTGCAAGCACTCAACAGTGCATATAAGAAATGGACGACGAAATGGATGATACTACTGTCAAACTGTTCGTGAGAACATCGCTCCGATACTATAGTTTTTCGGATATTCACTTCCTAGAAGGTTGTTTAGGAGAAGCATTTTTTTACGCCGCTTCTCTCAACGCGCCGTAGAAAATAATTAATTATGGAATGAAACTGTACACTACCTTAGTTTTTGTCCGGTATGTAAGTTATTCTATGATTTAGTTAAAAAATAGGACATTTCGGGGAAAATCGGAAAAAGATACCGGACCTGGACATGACCCCTAAAAAAGAGGACTTGTCCGGTTAAAAGAGGACGTCTGGTAACCCTACCTATAATGTAACGTAATTTTGAATTTCTCGAGGAAAAGTTATTATTTTAAAGAGTTTTGGATGTCCTAGAAAGTCGAAAGCCATTCTTAATATTTTGATTTAACATACAGGGTGGTTAGAAAACACGAAAATGTTAAATTGGTCGAAGAGTAAACTATCGGTTTTTCGGAATTAGATCAAAAATGTTATAGGTAAAAGTTAGTTTGAATTAATTTTATGCTCAAATATCAAACTGGAATTGTTCTATTTTAAATTTTACATCTCGGACCAGTGAAAAGACATTACATAAAGGTGAACAAAAAAAAATAGAGACCACAATAGGGTATTCCGGTCATGTCAAAATTTAAGCAGATATTCGGTTTAACCTATTGTACAATTTATGAGGATTCATAAAGTTAAGCTATGAGCTTTTTGATTTAGCTTTTCTATGAGATAATTGCAATTAAAAGTGCATTTCGTTTGAATTCACCGACCACCCTCGGAAATACTCGATGATTACCGATCCCTAGTAGCGGTGGCAACAGCGGACAGCTCTCGAACAGCTGATCGGCCAAGTTGAGGGTTGGCGACCCTGTTGTTTGACAATGAATAAAGGTAACTTTTTTGAGAGATGATTTGATCATTGAAACTTGAAGCCAAACATCTCTTATCTCGCTAGTCGGCAATGTAAAGAATCTTATCAGGAGTTACTGTTCTACTGCTGTTAGAGCCCGGCACAGAACAATGTCGGCGTTGGAGTTTATACATTTTGAACAAGTGTTTGATATAACCTCAATAACCAAAGCAGGTGTCAACAAACGAGCGATTCTAAACGTTGACACAACAGAAGACAAAAATTTACTACGTCTACCCTAGATATAGCAACGTTGTCAAGTCGCTCACTTTGAGCGGTCTTTGTGACGTCACAAAGACCAATCCTAATTCAAACTTCAAACAACGATTTCTCTTAATTTAAAACAATGTTTGATATTTTACTTGTGAAGTAGCAAACAGTAGCACCCATACTTTGTAAAAAATGACAATTTCAAAAACACCGGAATACCCCATTATGATTGATCAGTTGACAGTAGTAACAGCGTGTCCAACCAATTTGTTGATATAAGCTGATTGAAAGTATGTTGACTTTAGAGCAAAGGGTTTGTTTAGTTCTTTGTTACGGCGTAGGTGAGGTATCGTACTGCCGTGCTATTGAAGTTTTCAACAGAAAATACCCTGAGGTATACGTTTCTGTCAATTGTGTTCGTGAATTGGTTAAAAAATTTCATGCAACAGGAGACGTGAAAAATATCAAGAAAAAAAGCGAAATGGCGAAGACGATGCAGAAGCTGTTAGATTTTGATTCCGTGAACACTTGCCCAAAAAAAATCGTTGAGGCTAAGATCTCGAGACTTGAACATCAGTAAAAACTTGCAAACGATGTTTTCAAATCAAAAATTTCATCCTTATAAACCAGTACTGAAACACACTTTAGTAGAAGGAGATAATTCTCGTCGATTAGAATGTTGCCTATTAATCGGAGAACGGATTATGGTCGATAGATATTTCTACTGAAAAATTATTTTCTCTGACGACCACAAATGGAGTTCACAGAATTGCAGATATTGGTCTCAAGAAAATCCAAATTGCCGTATTACAACCAATTCTCAAAAAATAAAAAAGTGAATGTTTGGAGTGGGATTTATTACAAGAAAATAATTGGACGGGACTGTAAACCAAAACAATTAATTTGATATGTTGGAATTTTTTTTGCTACCTACTTTGGACGAAATCAACTTACAGCTCAGGTGTTCACTACACTATCAACACGACGGTTGTCCTGCTCATAGCGCATATCAAGTCAGGGATTGGTTGAACAGACATTTTCCAAATAAGTGGATTGGACGATTCGGCCCTATAGGATGTCCACCACGTTCACCTGATTTAACGCCGCTTGATTTTTTTTTCTGTGGGGTTATTTAAAACAGAAGGTGTATGCGAATAATTTTCATGATAATGTAGATATTCTAAAATTAAAAATTAGGAAAGCAGTAGACGAAATAAATGAAGAACCAATTGATTTGGTATATCGAGAGTTTAGAAGAAGATTGGAAAAATGTGTAGCTGTAAGAGGGGAACATGTGGAGTAATGTCTTGTTAAATTACGTTGTTAAAAATAAATAAAATATAAAACTTAGAATACAACATTGAAATTAAATATAAAACAACATTACCTTAAATTTAAATATAAAACAACTTTTACCTATAATATTTTTGTTCTAATTCCGAAAAACCGATAGTTTACTCTTCGGCCAATTTAACATTTTCGTGTTTTCTAACCATCCCTGTATGTTAAATCAAAATATTAACAATGGCTTTCGACTTTTTAGGACATCCAAAACTCTTTATAAAGCATGACTTTTTCTCGAGAAATAAAAAATTACGTCCACTATAGGTATAGTTAGGTTCATCGGGGGACACACTGTATATATACCGTGCACGTGGTCATAAACTTTGCTCATCCACTATCATCACAAAAAGATACGGTAAAGCGTGGCGAAAAGGTCCGTAGAAACATATGACGATAACATGTAAAAACCGACTATTTTGAATTGATATCAGTTGTTGCAAAATTTTTACCACATTCCGTCAAAATTGCAACAAAAATGCATTGCAAACCTCCATTCTCAAATTCGCAATGCACATGAAATAATGCATTTGTTACGGCATTTTCTAGGTGCCAGTAGTTCCTTTGGATTTTGAGAACACGAATAATGTTAAAGCAATGAAATACCCAAATCGTTTCTGCTCAATAAATCCAAAAATCATCACCCAACGGGAAAACCTACTGTTTCCCAGGGTTTAACTCCACTGACTTTATTATTATCATTATTATTATTAATGCATTATTGTGTGTAAGCCTTGTTGGAAACTCAATTTGTTAAAAAATAGACTTGCCTGGTTAATCCAATTTGAACAAAGAAAGTTGCCGAATTATTATAATAAATCAACACATACAACTTTACTAAAGATATTCTTAGCAAATAGGTAAATACGATTATATACAATTTCATATAATTGCTACAGTTCACTGAACTTGTCCATCAATTGTCTCTTGCTGGTTAAACATGGTAAACAACAAAGTTAATATTTGAAGATTAATATTGCAACAGACGACGTGCACGTAACTACGGTGTGCTCTTGGCCAACAAAGAAAATTTTAAAATATTTAAACATGTAATTAATTCGATGTGATGCCAATATATCGATATACTGTGACCAAATAAAATAGCAATTATTAATTTATTTCAATTCTTTACCTGCTCAAACCAATTTCTTTATCATCAAAGATATCTTCCTCTTCCGTACGCCACACGGACTCTCATTCTGCATTCCGGCACATCCTGAACCTCATTAGCCAACTAAACCAACTGGTGGACTGGCTGAGAGCCGCATGCAGCAAAAACAAGTAATCTTGTATTTGATCAATGTGTACTGTATCGTAGCAACGAGAATTCAAACACCTCCAGGTGAATGTCCGCTGGACACGTCCATCAGCAGTCGGGCATGGGGGTTGATAATTTGCTATTTCGTAAGCCGCTCTTTCGAAAAATTGCGTTAAATGACGATATGTAACACTTTCTCCTGGCGGCTCGTGAAGCAAACGATGAGTGCTGATGGCCTGGATTTGTGGTCCAATTCGACATGCAAATCGAGGGAGCAGATCAATTTGGCGAAATGCTTTTAACGCAATCTCGATACATATATTAATGTTGGAATCGCCCTCTTGTCCGTGGTTGTTACTGGTGCTAATGATGTAAAAAAGAAACAATAAAAGTATTATGTTGTTGTGGTTATGAATATTCCAGAGGTTATTTCCATACATTTGCATGAATATTTTAATGGGAAGTATTTTTAGATGACTTAAGTATGCTTGAAGTAAACGTTTTTATGGGTAGAAATAGAAATGAGTTAGACATTTCTAAAACAACATGTAGGGCGACTTTGACTTTGACCAATGGTCTCTCTTATTTAGGGTTCGGTACTTAAAAGTGAGAACCTTGTCTGATTAAATTTCTGTCCCTTACAGTCAAATTACTATGCACTGAATAATGATATGAAGCTGAAGTTTGCAGTGGCGTGGGGACCATACGTGCAGAGCCAAAAAATAATATATTATGTATGTATGTAAACCATACACATAGATTAGGTAATATTTCTTTATTATAATAATTTAAAATAATTTACAGCACATGGAGTAATAATTCCGGTGCACTTGTCCGGTCCATCACTTCATATCATTGCTAGAGTCGAGTGCTCCCGTCCCAACACCCGCCCTTGCGACTACTGCCATCTCAGTGCAGCGACAACAGGTGCACTTTGGGTTAAAATCGGTGAATTCAAGAATCATTAGTATTTTATACGTATGTAAATAATGTAGGTATTAACTATCGCAAAGATTTGCTATTGATAAAATAAAACTATATTCTAGAGACTGAATACAGAACACACTAATTAATTTGTCTGGTGTCCGATCTTTACAACCAATCGATACACACACATTGCGTATAGGTACTACGGAACAGGGGTGGGCGATCTTGGAAATTTGTGATCGATCTTCGATCACAATTTGAGATCGATCAGATCGAAAAAATCGATCAGATCGATTTGATCAATCAGATCGATCTCATCGATCTTTCGTACTCTCAAATAAGATGATCGAACGATCGATCTGATCGATCAGATCGATCGATCGATTTTTTGCCCAGCCCTACTACGGAACCATATCGCTCATGCGTGCAGCTACTAGGGGTGCACACGAGCCATATGGACGAACGTTAAACATTGCAAACTTAGGTGTAATCCAAAAACTACCAACAAATTTTGATCGGACTTTTACCTATGCATTCTTTAAACTCCAATAAATAATCCAGAGGAAGCCAGATGAGATTTTGTTTTTGATTTATTTCGCTAATATTAGTTTGTTCGTCAGTTTAAATTCGCCTTTGGGAAAACGTATTTCCATTTTCCAGCGTGCAACTCAGCTTCGATTCACAGTTGACATTTGGCGTTCATGTTTTAAACTTGTGTTGGAAGTGTTGATTTTGAGGTATGAATTATTATTTATGTACATGTTTTTATGGTTTTTATTTTGTAGTACGCAATAATTCTGACAGCAAGATGCATGTGGTGCCTATTTATATGAAAGGTTATTCGTATTAAATGAAAATTATATCAGATTTATATACACCACGGTCAGTTTTATTTCTGTTTTACTTACAATCTAAGCCGGATTTTTATAAAAGTATCATACATGTTTTTAAAATGCAGAAAGGAGCATTGAGTTATGATATAAATAATATTAAAGTAAATATTGTTTTTATAAAGGATAGCAGTTAAATAAATCCCTCTTAATTTTTCAAGAATATTTATTTTGGTACTAGTTTCGATCAATAGATCATCATTAGCCAAAAGTCAGGAAAAAACAAAAGAATCAAAAGAAATATCGCAAAATTGTAACATAAACAATCACTGACGCATCATTCTGTTGCCATGATCTTGTGCCTCTTGACTGTTAGTTTAATATTTTTATACATTTTAATGCACATTTAAGAGATTTTTCTGTTAGATACAATTTTGTGTGATTTTTTTTCTGATTGTTTTCTGTTTTTCTTGCTGTTGGCTGATGATGATCTGTTGATCAAAACTAGTACTAAAGTAAATATTTTTGCAAAATTAAAAGTTTTTGTTTCACTCCTATCCTTTATTAAACATTTTCATTATGAAGCCGTGCCAAAGTAATTATTGTATTTATTTATGTATTGTTGTTTAAATGTTCATTTAGTATAACTAAAGATGAATGAACTAAAGAAGAAACAGAAGTAGGAGCAGCAATAGCAGCTGAAAGTGAGGATGAAAATGGAATTTGAGCTCTTTTAGTTAAACCAGCTAAAACTATTAAATATGAAATTAATTATTTCAAATCATTAGAAAAATTAAAATTTGTATAATAAATATAATTAAATCTACCATTAAATATTCAAGCAATTGCTATTAAAAAACGGCTACAAATAGTTTTGTATTTTTCGAAGTTATGATATTTATTCTCCACTACCTTATGTACAAATGCACGCCACTGGTATTATGTATTCTTTCTATTGTTTGCGCGGGGTGCAAAAAGATGCCAAATCGCGTCAATCAGAAACACCTAAAATATTAACTGGATTGGACCATAACTTTTCTGTTTCATTCAAATTTTACTTTAAAGGTAGAAAATGTCATATTACAAACATCATTAAATTCAAGTAAAGAAATTCCCTACTAAATTTGAGAGAAAACTTTGAGTTCAGCCTGACCTTTATTATTTAAAATGTTAAATTAGAGTTTAGATTGATCCCTACACTGATGTCATCTGCCCTCTAGTTAAGAACAAAGAATATTTTGTTGTTTTGTAACTTAAAGCAATATTTATATTACATTCTTTTGGAAACTAAGTAGTACCAACACTTTTGATCAAATTTCAATTTAAGAATTATACGTTTTTAGAAAAGAATAATAGTTAGGTACAATTGAGATCATTTTCGAGTCATTTTTCTTCCTTTAATGCTTTTGTTTCTGTCCACATGTTGAAAGCATGTTCATATCTACATTTAATCGACGTTGGATCAATAGATTTGGATAATTCTCATCTAACAGCTAAATTCTTAAATGCTTCAAATGTCTGTCTTTCTTTTCTAACCATTGTTTTGCAGTCTACGTACGTAATGTGATGTCGCAACCCACATGTTAAGAAATACCCTGTATGAAAAATCTCATTCTGCGTACCGACTCCGAAAAATACAATAAATCTTAGACAAACGTTACAAACATTTTTTCTGTACATCTCTAGAGTGTTTATTACAAAAAGTATATAGTCTTTGTAATTTTCTTTATAGACCTATATTGTTGCTGCTTGTGTTTTTCAATGTTTTTTCAGAAAGGCCTACGTCGGGTAAGAATGCGCTGCACGTTGCCTAATAAAACCTGCCAAAATGCATGTTATAGGTGTTATAAATAGGGTAAATTGCAATAATATCATGTAAAACAAGCCATGCAAATTTTCGCATATTATAATTTCCGTGTTAAAATGTGTTTTGCGGACCCGTGGGCGGTGTGGAGACAGAAAAAAAAACGTACCATCGATCCGCGGCACGACGGCATAAATTAAAGTAAATGTGAAATGACTAGCACGGGCTTTCCCTTTCATACCCAAATAGTCGATAAATTTTATTGTTTAATGGCGAACCAACTAACCTACTTCCTAACCTATGTTTTTGCGAACGGCCGCTAGAGGGAAAATGCAACTGAAATCTGAAAGCTGCGCTGTAAATATTGACCGAGTCGAACCGACACTACAGTCTACACGAAGATGTTAATGAAATGCTAATTGTTAAATTTAAAATGGTTGGAGCTATAAATTTAAATGCGAAAGCAGCATTTATATTGTTTTGTAAAAGTTGTAATAATGGGTAAATCCCACTCAAAGAGATTTATGATGTTTTTTTGTATAGACATACCGAATATTTGATAACTACCTAATTAAGGACCATTAAAACCATGTGACTAAAGACTGTAACAACTATTCTCGATTACATTAACTGCTTATTAGAATGATGTTTGAAATTGTGTTACTTACGATGTTTTTGAAGGTTCTATTACGTCAGGTTAATTCGCTATAAATTAAAAATAAACTAAAAATCTAACAAAATGAAAAAAATGAATATATTTTATTGACTTACTTACCTATAATTAATAAGACAAAATTTAATCTCAAATAAGGTAGTAAACTGTTGTTTCATCTGATCTAAATAAAATAACAAAATGAACAAAATCAGGGATGGGAACAAAATAGTGATTTATGTACCAAGGGCATTGAAGGTATGTTTATGCCCCGAGGGTGACAGTTTAAAGAGCGCGAGGGCCGATAGGCCCTAAAGCTTTTTAAGTCGCCCGAGGGCATAAACATCAAGTAATGCCCGAGGTACATACACAATTGTATGTCTTACAATGGTTTTGTTCCGCCGTTTGAATAATATTAATAATTATTTTGACGTTATCAAGTGATATGCGTATCTACGGACCTAAATCACCAATAATTATTAACATTGATGAGTGACAATACAGACAATTGGTGTAAACGAACTCAGTGCCCACATTTCACCAATTAAAAAAATAAGAAAATTATTTAGAAAACAATGTAAACATGTAGTCGAAAGTTGGCAGTTTTCGATAAATCGATAATTAAAAATCGATAATTGTTCATATATGAATCCATACCTCAAAATCAAGAAACACTTCCAACACAAGTTTAAAACATACTTAAACGCTAAAAAATGTCAACTGTGCATTGGACCTGCTGGATGCTAGAAATACGTTTGCGCAAAGGCGAATTTAAACGAACAAACAAATATGAGCGAAACAAATAAAAAAAAATCTGATGTGGCTTATTCTGGGTTATTTATTGCAGGTTAAAGAATGTCTATGTAAAAGTACATTCCAAATTTGTTTGAATTACACCTAAGTTTGCAATGCTTAACGTTCGTCCGTGGCTCGTGGGCACCCCTAGCCGCTGCAAGCGTGAACGTTATGGTTCCGTAGTACCATACGCAATGTCTGTTTATGGCTTGGTGTAAAGATCGGACATCGGACAAATAAATTAGTGTGTTCTGTATTCAGTTTCTAGAATATAGTTTTATTTTATGAATGGTAGACTTTGCGATAGTTCATACATTTTTACATACGTATAAAACAGCAATTATTGTTGCATTCACCGATTTTAACCCAAAGTGCACCGGTTGTCGCTGCACTGAGATGGCGGTAGTGGCAAAGGCGGGTGTCGTGATGAGAGCGCATGAAGTGATTGGACCGGACAAGTGCACCGGAGTTATTACTCCATGTGTGTGTGTATGGTGTAAATATGCATACAAAACATGTAGACCAGGCAATAGAGACTTTTTCGTGACAAAAATAGTATCAGCAAGCCGACGCCGACGGTCCCAGGCACGTGGAACAGTCCGTAGATGAATTGTGATGTGTTTTCGACTCGCAAATTTCAGTACTTAATTTGTTATAAACAAAAAATTACAAAGAATCGTGCTTTTTTTTCGTTTTTCGCTTGTAAATGCTGAACCGATAGAGCAATCTTAATGCTTTCAACAGACGAGTTGTAGAGAATGAAAAGATGAAAAAAATAAACCCTACACGGACCCGATCGCATTAAAATTAACGGAGGAAATTCGCAAAAACCGGAAAAATCTGCGTTTTTTTCAAGAATTCATATCTCTACCATTTTCAAAGTTGTTGCCCAGGCTTCTCGCGAGAAAGTAGTGATTGATGGGTACTTTGAGTATGGACAACCCAGGCGTTGTCCGATGATTTGTTTTTGCACAATTGCAATTTGAATTTTTTTATGGAATATGGTACGGCGACCCTGGGACGTATTTCGAAAGTAGAAGTATTGCTACAAAACGTCTATTCCGATTTTGCGTTAAGATGTTGCGAAATCAAATTGCAATTGTGCAAAAACAAATCATCGGACAACGCCTGGGTTGTCCACACTCAAAGTACCCATCAATCGCTACTTTCTCGCGAGAAGCCTGGGCAACAACTTTGAAAATGGCAGAGATGAATTCTTGAAAAAAAACGCAGATTTTTCCGGTTTTTGCGAATTACCTCCGTTAATTTTAATGCGATCGAGTTTGTGTAGGATTTATTTTTTTCGTCTTTTCATTCTCTACAATTCGTCTGTTGAAAGCATTAAGCATCGAGATTGCTCCTAAAGTTCAGCTTTTGCAAGCGAAAAGCGAAAAAAAGCACGATTCTTGTGGTTTTTTGTTTATAACAAATTAAGTAATGATATTTGCGAGTCGAAAACACATCACAATTCATCTACGGACTGTTCCACGTGACCTGGGACCGTCGCGACGTCCCAGGTCCCAGCCGACGCGTCGGCTTGCTGATACTATTTTTGTCACGAAAAAATCTCCATTGCCTGGTCTAATATCATTTTTTTTGGCTCTTTTTTCCTAAATTTTACAGTGTGCACTGCACGCTCTGCACGTTGAACCGCACCCACTGTATGCATTCTTTATCCATAATATGTATTACCTACTATTGTTTTAAAATTCTTTGAAGGGTTATGAAGTGTAGTGCTCTTTGGTACCAAGATTCTAAACTTTACACCATATTTGGACTGTCCTACATGGATGTCGCATGTCCGTCAATCTAGGTACATTCAAGATTGATACACCCCGATAATAAGCGGTACAAAATCAATTAATTAAATAGAAACTGGAACGCCCAAAATGTATCTTCGACACGAACCATCCAACCTTCTAAACTGATAACTGTAAAACAAGTGGGCCTGTCACTTCTTCATTCCACGCATAATCCGATTTCGATCACGTACTCGCATATTCCCAAACCGGGATCGATCGTAAATCATCTTCGCCCGCTTTTCTGCTTCTCTTCCTATCACATTTCACCCACCAGTGAACACGGCGTGTCCGATTCGGGCAAATTGATTTCACTGCCATCGCGTTTAGTTCTTGAACTTGAACGGACTCGGTCAGCATGAAGAATACATCGCGTGCGCTCCTCGTCGCGTTCCTTGCCGTCGCTATTATCGGCATTTGTCATTCCCGGTACATACTTCCGGAAATTCCGGAAGTGATGTATCCTCCCGTCCCTGACGAAGGTATTGTTGTGGATTGTGTTGACTGATGAGCTATGATGAAGGAAGTTGGTGTCGTGTGTTGTTTTAGTTGCTGCAATGATGAACATGACTGACGATGAGGATATGGACGATCAGGATCCGGAAGTGAGGCCTGGGTTGTTCCAAGGGGACATGGCGATGTCCAACGACTTCTATAGCCAATGGAGGGTTGGGCTGAATTGGGACACGTTTCCGGATAAACTGTGGAAGAAGGGGATTGTGCCGTATGTCATCAGCCCGTTGTATGGTAAGGAAGATCGTTTATTTGAAGGTGCCTAAACACGGTAACTTCATGATATTGTATTAAAACATATTTATTTATTTATATTTATATTGATTAACTTTGTTTGTAACTGTATTAAAAATATTTGCATTAAAATACATACCTGTACATGAATAAACAGTGTTATTTTATGGTGTTTTGGTGTGTTATACAGACATTTTATTAAACGCCAGCATTTTATCTTACCTTAACCTGAAATTTAATATCTTAACTAACAGATAAGTAGGACGAACAATAGACTTATCTGACAGATACATAGCTGTCCGCACGTTATTGAATTTTATAAAATATAAATTTAAAAATGTAAAATAATGGAGGAAAAATTAGTAGCATTCGACGCCATTTCAAAGCAATAAAATGGAAACACATCGGAATAGTGTTAAAAATTCGTCGGCCAAACTGCTTAACGTCGTATGTTCGGTTTTGACATCAGCATACAAAACTAGCTCTCAAAGAGGAACGCCTATTTTGCTATACAGATATTCATTTTGGAAATTTCGGGATATTGTAAAGAAATTCATCAAAATTATCACATACCACTGTAGTTTTGAATGACAACATTTTACACCAGGTTATACGTGATAATCCAAAGTGATGTTTTTGGTGTATTTTCACAACATCCTGCGGAATAAGGACGCCACGTTAATTCTCAACATTTGGTTTGTTGGTTCATTCCAGTATCTAAATTTTTGTAGAACATACATGTAAACCTTTGCAATTTTGAATCCGGTTAAACGTTGGAGCAACTGTTACTTGATTGAGAGTATTAGAAGTATTGTTTTTAAAACCTGTAATAATTCACCTCAAAGATAATGACCAGATATCAACAAATAAACGTCAGTTTTACCAGTTTCTAGCGCAAACATTGTTGGTTCTCCCAGCATAAGCAATTGGAACATTTATTTTTAAAATTTTTCTAGTGTTAGGTATAAATGGTAAGCTTGATGAATTTCTTTAAAATGTCCAGAAAAATAATTAAAATCGGCAAAACATTACCAAAAGCATTAAACATCAAAGTGCAGCAAAATTTATTTAAACGTTCGTTTAATTTGACGGTAAGTGTTTTTGTTAACAAAATTAATTAGAAAAGCATATTTTGTTGCTATTTTTCGCTTATATACAGTTTGGCCGACGAACAAAAACAGGAATAATGTATAGAAGCATGGAAATCCAGGCATATTTTTAAGTTCTATTGTATTTCAAACGTGTTTAAACACATTGTATTCAAACTGGTATAGTGGTATACAAATCTCATAGTTTCTTTCAGTTTCCGAAATGCGCTTTCTTCTAAATATAAGACTTTTTTATTAGGATGTGATGTTAGCAAAGAAAATAATATGGTAGTGGATTTTTTGGTAGATGCAATAAAACAGACATGATATATAATTTCGTTAATTTTTGTTTTTCTCGTACATTACGCATTTGGCAGCCAAAATACTCCTTCAAGTTATACAGTAACGTTAAGGTTAGTATTCATCTCATCATGAAATCTATTTTTTGCACTTTTTGATGCTCTCAAGAAAAATAATGGGGGACGTTATAGAATATTAGTAGGATTAAATGATAGCTTGGAAATTAACCTGTATAAGAAGTAGTCTAGGACAAACTTTTTAACATGACACGGGCAACAGATGGCAACCTGTAGTATGCGACGCGCTTTTTTTGTGGTGGACTATATCTGGTCAATGATATTTTTATTTCAGTTGTCAACAACAGTAATGTGTGGTCCAGTGGTCCGATGTTGTTGCCTGTTGCTCAGGTCTAAACTAGGCTTTATAGTATACACCGGATGTTATCTTCACAGCGTTGAGTTTAAATCAGTTTTTTATGATATCAAAGAGACAAAAAATATGTCTTATTCCTCTAAGAAGTTATAATAAAAGTTTTATCAATTTTGAAACATAAATAACTCCATGAGTCGAAAACTCGTTTTCGGAGGGGTAGAACTGGGTCTCAAGCTTTCATTTCGCCTACTTAAATAATTCTATCACAATGCATTATTTTTCAAAAAGTGCAAAATAGAATTTACTGAATTTTCAGCAATTTTCTATAACAATGCGACGTTTTGTTGTCATATCTTGTTGAATTACATGGACAATGGATATCGAAATCGCCTTTCAGGACACTACAAAGTTAAAAAATCTGATGTGGCCAGGCACATGACTTTATCATACTATATATAAAATTAATAGTTTAGCTGCATGAGATTCTATTTGATCGAGATCGGCTATGTCTGCATTAAAATAAAACTAGTAGAACTAGACAGATATCTCGATTAAAGCTGCGTTCGGATATTGTACTCCGCTGACACCGGGTACACCGTCCAAATGACACTTACGTGTTAGTAGGTGTAAAAAGTGTAACGGTGTTCAATATCCGAAAGCAGCCTACATTGACAGTAGTATTTTCAAAACATAGCGCTTGACACTAGCTACTGTCATTAGAATCAAAAAACCTGACATATCCTGGCTACTAGTTTTCATGCAGTACGACCGATCTCGTAGAAATACACACACACACACACACACACATACACACACACACAGACATTTTTTTGTACCTTGGTCAAAAATGTTTAGGGGACCCAAAAAGACATATCTCCGCTAAAATCTCAAAAAAATTTTTTGACACGATTACAATACTTTATATACTGCGTTTGATAAAGTAAAAATCTGATGTGGCCAGGCACATGACTTTATCATACTATATATAAAATTAATAGTTTAGGTGCATGAGATATTATTTGATCGAGATCGGCTATGTCTGCATTAAAATAAAACTAGTAGACCTAGACAGATAAATCGATTAAAGCTGCGTTCGGATATTGTACTCCGTTGACACCGGGTACACCGTCCAAATGACACGTGTTATTGGGTGTAGAAAGTGTGAAGGTGCGTTCCGATTGGTGGCAATGGTAGGTAATGGCGGTGGTAGCAGACGAAATTATAGTGTTTCTCACATGTCGTGATGAAATTCTATTAGAAATACTATAATGGCGTCTACTACCACTGCCATTAGCACTAATGAAAGCGCACCTTAACGGTGTTCAATATCCGAACGCAGCTTGTATTGACAGTAGTATTGTCAAAGCATTAGCGTTTGACACTGTCTACCGTCATTATAATCACATCTGACATCTAATCTGACATATCCTGGCTACTAGTTTTAATGCAGTACGACCGATCTCGATGAAATAGAATTTGCTCATGCAGCTAAACTATTGATTGTACCAAAAAATGTCAGTCATAAATTATTCAGAATTTTCTCTAGTTTAATTTATTATTTAACTATTTCGACGAAATTCCAGAAATGCCGGCTTATTTACAAAATCTTTCAAAAATGCTAAGACTAAACCTCCAGTTCCTTTGGACCCTTTTTAACAGAAAGCTTTTCAGCTCTAAGTTTGGCCATGAAACTTCTAAATATGAAGTTTCGTCCCGATACCTTTAGTAGTTTCTCCGGAATCGTCGCCACAAAAAACGGGTACACACACACACACACACACACACACACACACCACATCCACACACACAGACATTTTTTTGTACCTTGGTCAAAAATGTTCAGGGGACCCAAAAAGACATATTTCCGCTAAAATCTCAAAAATTTTTTTTGGCACGATTACAATACTTTACATACTACGTATGATAAAGTAAAAAATGTTAAGTAAAACCTATTGACAGTTAAACAGTACGTCATCCAGAATGTTTAGCAATTCTTTCATCGAAATTTGTTGTTTTGTTTTTATTTTGCGGTGCAGACATCGTTTTTTACGTAGCTTAATGGAAAAGACTAAAAGTGACAAATCTGAAGATTGGTAGTCATTAGATATGGCCTCATGGTCTTATTGTGTGAAACTTTTAGAACATTTTATTGATATTGACCGCGGTCGGCGGGCTTAAAAAGAAGAATAACTTCGGAAAACTGGTCACTGTAAAAATTCAATTCACATGTATTATGCAAATATATAATTTATAGTCTATTACAATCCTCGAAATAGAAGTTCTAATGCTAGTTTATTTCCAAACTATTCACAGTTGATCCCTAATTTGCATTTCTCCGGTGTTTGTGTTTGGTGATATTAATTGACTCCATAAATTATTGCTTAATATGTTGTCATCTTTGATCCTTTCTAGTGACTCGTCTCTTTTCTGCTGTCATATGTCACTGTAACTGTTAACACGAAAGATGCTGTTTTTAAGTTTAAGACCCAGCTCTACCTCTCCTAAAACGCGTTTGCAAATAAAAGCATTATTTATTGTTCAAAGTTTATGAAATTTTTTATGTAACTTCTTAGATAAATAACGAGTTGGGCTGGATGAAAAAAAATTTTTTTAACGATAAAAATCAATTTTACTTCTACATCTTTGGTTTTTTTTTAAATATAAAACATTTAGCCCAACTCATGATACAAAAATAGATTTTTTATTTAAGTACAATTTTAATCTAAACATTATAATTGCGATAACAAAGCGTAATTGCCAGAAATGTATGTAATTTGCCTATATTACGGGCCCGGTGTAGACAGCAGACGTTAGGAGTTTTAAACACCGCCTATAACTACGCCACGCCTACTGCTATTTTTAGATTAGACTGTTCACAAGTTGACCGTAGCGTATATTGAATCGGGAGAACCGAGTTCTCGCATTTCACATTTATACCCACAGTTTACAAATTTAACACACGATAAAAGTCATATACTGTATGATATTATACTTAGTGTAGTTATACCTGCTAGGCGTTAGGTACATTTGTTTAATAATGGGTAGAAGTCGTGGCAAGATACCTAAACATCCGCATCTGTCCTCTAGACGAATTAGTAAAAGACGACTACGTACCACCTAAGTTAAAATATATGTATAGATAATCTAAAAGAACAATATTATAATTATTTAATTACAAATGAGACAAAGAGACCAAAACAGGACTCAAATGAACGTTTTATTTAAAATGTCGGTTTTATGGACAGGAAGAGACAATTAGCAGTGACTAACTTGGGTCGGCTCTAATGGATATTAGTTCAGCGACTGTATTGGGCAGTATTACAGCGGGAATTGGATACCTATAGCCAATGCCAGAATTTGTTTTCATTCATGAATCTTGCATTCATGGCGCCCAAAACGTTTATAAAATATAGCGGACTTGTAGGTGACAAAATATTTGGAATTTATATAAATGGTTTGGGGAACTTTGGACTATGTACTATGATTTTACTTTATCATACGTAGTATGTAAAGTATTGTAATCGTGCCAAACAAAATTTTTGAGGCTTTAGCGGAAATGTCTTTTTGGATCCCTTGAATATTTTTGACCCAGGTAAAAAAAAAATTCTGTGTATGTGTGTGTGTTTTTTTTTTGTGGCGACGATTCCGGAGAAACTACTAAGGTATCGGGACGAAACTTCATATTTAGAAATTTCATGACCAAACTTAGAGCTGAAAAGCTTTCTGTTGAAAAGGATCCAAAGGAACTGGAGGTTTAGTATTATAGCATTTTTGAAAGATTTTGCAAATAAGCCGCCATTTCTGGAAATTTGTCGAAATAGTTAAATAATAAATTAAAGTGCCTACAGGAAATTCTGAAAAATTTATGACTATGGCATTTTTTGGTAAAATGACTAGTTTAGCTGCATGAGCAAATTCTATTTTATCGAGATCGCTGCATTAAAACTAGTTAGCCAGGATTTGTCAGTTATTGTGATTCTAATGACAGTAGGTAGCGTCAAACGCTGATGTTTTGACAATACCTACTGTCAATATAATCAAAATATCCGTCTAGTTCCAGTAGTTTTATTTTAAAGCAGACATTGCCGATCTCGATCAAATAGAATCTCATGCAGCTAAACTATTAATTTTATATATGGTATGATAAAGTAATGTGCCTGAACGCATCAGATTATTTTTTTTTTATTTTTGTCTTCGTGTGTCACTGCCGTGCGTTCGTTCGATATCCAGCATGTTTATAGATGTATTGGGTCCTCATTGCTCGATTTTAATTAATTCCTTTCTAAAATGAAGTCCATAATTCACCGATGAGTTATCATGAGTTAATACATTTTTGTCAATTTACTATACTGTATGTATGTCACCCTGTTAAAAAGATTAAATATTATAATAGCAAGCGCGCTCTCTCTAAATTAAATCAATATATTTTCTTTTACCGCCTGGCGGCCGCCAGCCAGCTGTATGCAGTCCGGGATGCATATATGCGACCGTGATGAGTGAGAACACTAATACATTGTAACTTGAGCGAAAGCGAAAGCGCTGACGCGCGGCGACAAACTGGCTGAGTACTTCCCCTTCGAGTGTACTCGCGTCGACTATGCTCCGCCTTTGCCTGCTTCCTCTAAACCCCCCAACTTCCCCTTATCATAAAACTGCGGCCTGGTTGACGTTGGTGGGGGCCAGGCAGACCACTCCCAGCAAAAAAAAACATCGCAACGAAATATTTCGTTTGGAAGTTGCGATGTTTTTAAAACGGAGCCTTAAGCACAATTTATTCAACATGAATCACCTATACATTAGTTTGCTATCTCAATCTATGATATTATATTATGTATAAATAAAACACAAACAAAACATTAATTATCGTGAATTTCTTTGGTAGTTAGAATCAGTGGCAATATATTATTCAAATTAGCTGTTGTATTTTTATTTTTACAAGCATCTGCCATAATTTATTCAGATGCTTAATTGGGAGAATGAATTGAGTACGAAGTAAGAACTCATTAAAATGCTAATCGCCAATAGATGCGAGTAGTTGACCGACACGCTTCATTTGATAGCCACAAATTACTAAACGAGATGCTTATCAAAGAATCTGGTTAACATGCTGCAGAGTGCAGAGACAAAAAGGAACTATATAGGCTACGAAAGTCACCACGCAAGCTTTCTTTTCAATATCTTTTAAGGCAAATTAAGCTGCAAATTATAACATACCGTAAAGAAAGTTGCATTTTACATATATCTTTATACTAATTAGAAGTAATAATAAATATTAAATATGTGCTTCTTCTTTTTAGAGCCGTCGGAATATGTCACAATTTACAAAGCGATAAGAACGATAAACTACATGTCTTGCGTGAAATTCGTCCCGTGGAATGGTAAGTCGAGAGACTATCTTCTAATATGGCCAATACAGTATCCGAAGGGATGTTGGTCGTTCGTCGGCAGATTTGGCGGCGCGCAAATTTTGAGCCTTCAACCGCCCGATCGTGGCAGTCAAAATTGCTTGGGCACCGAGGGCAGGGCGATCCACGAGCTCATGCACGCCCTGGGCATCTTCCACGAACAGTCGAGATGGGATAGGGATAAGTTCGTCAAAGTACACAAGGACAATATCATATCAAGTGAGTTAAATGTTATTTAAGAGGAGGTTCTCATGTAGAGTCCTAAAAAGTATCTCAACTTTGGGCCAGTTTTTCAAACAAATTGTAATTCTAAGTTGTTCACCATTCACGACCGTTTATGTTCCGCTTAAGAGAGTTTACAAATGAATCATGGTAAATTCGTTGGCAATTATTAATTACAATTGACGTGATAGAGGCTTTATTTGTTATTCAAACCCGTGTGTGGCCATTTTGTTTAAGGTCGAATGCAAGTTCCTGAAAACCAAACATTCAGTGTATAATGTAGGTTATGTTTCGATTCCAGTTGAGAATTTAGTTTCTTGGTCTCCAGTTTAATATTAAACAAGTAATTAATTTAATAAAATAATTTTTTATTTGTGGAAATTAGAGTACCTTCCCATTTCTAATATGTAACGACTTTGTAAAACTATTTTGCTCGCGTCCACTGCTTGCAATGCTGAGCTATCCTGTGCGAATTCATTTGTTTTAAACATAGCATAGCACATACCCTTCGACCAGATCAGTTATCTCACTCATTAACATTAACAGTAACATTTAATTTTCATATTCTTCTAGACTTGTCGTCGACATTGTTCTCTTCATCTAGCTTATTCACTCTGAAATCTATAAAGATAAGAACCATGGTACAACTCGGTGATGTGGCTCTACTTACAAGAATTATGTATTGTTGCCTGATTTTGTTCATGAGATAAAAAGTGCCATTTAGCAGTAGGAAAATACCTCGTCAAAGAAGGTTTCCTTTTCATAACTTTAAAATTCAAGGATCAAGCCTTTCTCGGTTACCTATCACCCTATTTCCAAATGAAAAATAGTACAAAATAGCACATTTTTAGCCGAAATAAATCCGCGTATGGCTCTTTCAATAACATACCTGTTTTATTTTTCTGCTGATTGTTGCATCTTGTTAGTTCGCACCTCATGTCGCTATACACTTGATTATTAGATTGTCTTGCTGTTAGCATAAACGTAAGAGGTATGAAAATTTGTCTATTGACATAAATAAGAAATGGTGAAAATTTGAATTGGATCGGAGATTTAGTTACTATCTTCAATCCTAAATATCATCTAAATATCAAATAATACTCGATCCGATTGAAACGCAGTTTATCAATATTCAGCAACAGTATACCCAATTAATTTTCATTCTAGTTTCTTCTTGCTTTTTGACTAGGATACAAATCCAACTTCGATAAACAAAGCTTGGAAAATACGACATACAGTTTCGAATACGACTTTAACTCGATCATGCATTACGGACGATATTACTTCAGCAAAGGAAAAGGAAAACCGACGTTGACGCCAATCATTCCGGAAGCGTCAAAGATTGGCCAAAGAAGAGCAATGTCGACCGGTGATTGCCTGAAACTGAACGACCTCTACGGCTGCCTGGATAGCCCGCGAAGAAGGAGGAAATACTATAATATATGTCAGTTTATGGGTCTGTGATGTAATCGTTATTTGTCTCTTTATTTTTATTGATTGCGTGCGTATAATTTGTATGTATTTATTTTGTATATTATTTATTGTAGTAGTGTAATTTGCGATTGCGGTAGGTCGGTTACAGGATTTTTCTCCGTCTCAAAAACGTGCGTCGGTAGGCGATTCGTTGGAATTGGCCAAACATCATCTGAAAATTTAAATTGTCAATCAGGTTGTGCATAATAAATCATATGCTTTAAGAATGTTGATCATTATTTTAATGTTATGTCGGATGTTTTGAATTCTTAACCGCCGATCATCTCTAACTACCGATTAAACAAATATAATGCCCGTCGTGCTTATCACGGTTAAGCCACGGTGAAATTTGAAAAGACCGTGACGTCTAATGTGGAGACTACATTAGTAATCGGCAGTCAAAAGCTAATCGGCAGCTAAGAGAATCGTCTTAAACGTTTTTAAGTGAGGACCATACTTGTATGATAGAATGGTGGAAGGACCAAAGGTAGGTTATTCTCAACATCTTCATAGATTTGAAGGTTATTATTTTGAGTCCAAGTAGGAAATGTGGTGAAGTCCTGTTGACTATATCAATATTTTTGACTAAAACCATACTAACATCGCAGGTTGTATTCTGCCAAGGTCAGAAATCAATTAGATACATGGTGTACCATTAAAAAAAAAATAACTTTCTTACGAAAAACTGTTTGCTATATTTTGTTGCAGATTATGACCACAATTATGTACACAATTTGGATATGGTAGGTAATCACGCTAATAGAACGCGTCTTACTTAATCATAATCTAAGCGAGCGCAATAAAATTAAAAGCAGGTATTGACAATTTTCCTTGAGATTGCTGTTTTTCCATAAAAATGCCAATAAATCAAAAAGAATAAAGTGTAGGGTAGGTAATGTTATTTTTCATTGTCGTAAAATTTTGAGAGGAATTCAAAATTGTGCCGAAATATAAGTTGTTCCATTTAGAAAATCATAACTTTGGGTTGGTACTACCTTATGGAACAGCCTGTATACACGCTAATTATTTTAAAATGTGCGCCACGGCGTTCTGTATACAGGCTGTCTCACGGAACTGGTACATTAGAAGTTTCTCATGTTCTACTATTTCTGGAAACTTGAAATTTTGGAGCTAGAATTTACTCGATCTGAGCACTTCAGCTAAAATATTCTCAAGTTAACTGTCACGTCCGGTCACCGGAAGTCGGTATCAACTTTGTTATTTTAAATGGAATGATATAATTTTTATTTTATTTTTGGTTTCTACGCATCAAAATACATCATTTTTAATAATGTTTCCCTATACCTAAATATCACTATTTTTGAGTTATTTTTGATTTTACTAATTTTTTGTTGATTTTCGCGGTTACGTTTAAAATTGAATATCTCGGTTATTATTAAAACTAGAAGTTTCATGATTGGTGGTCCAAAACTAGAAACATAACCAAATAAGATTATTCTTCATTTAAAGGAATTATGAATGAACAACTTTGGAACAGCAGGAAAACAGAAAAATTTTGAAAAGATTTGTTAAAACTAAAATAATCTATTTGGGATATCTAACTTAAATTAAAACTTAATTATGTTGTTCGAAATGCTGCCCGTTCTGCTACAAACATTTTAAAACTCTTCGCTGTACTTCTGTCATCGTCGTTCTTCGGATTTCTTGTCGCTGAAGTCCATTAATGGCGGCTACTACTTTGTTAGTTAATTCTTCTCGAGTATTAACTGGTGTGGAATAGACTTGGCTTTTCACATGACCCAGAAATAAAAGTCTAATGGTGTTAAATCT
The DNA here is from genome assembly GCA_963966075.1 of Aphodius sticticus. Classification (NCBI taxonomy): domain Eukaryota; kingdom Metazoa; phylum Arthropoda; class Insecta; order Coleoptera; family Scarabaeidae; genus Aphodius; species Aphodius sticticus. The sequence continues at coordinate 20,836,129 of OZ014506.1, forward strand.
GGTGAGCTTGGTGGCCACCGCCAGGGTCCCCTATTTCCGAACCACCTATCGTCAAACATCTGATTAAGTTGAATGGATACCACATGCGAAGAATGTGACGGTGCACCGTCCATTTGATAAAAGCTGTCGCGTAAAATATTGAGGGGAAGAGTTTCGCAAAAATTGTTCACACATTCACACAAAATTTCTAAATATCTAACACTATTTAAATTTTCGTTGTAAATTTCGTATCTAATTATTTCGTCCACCATTATTAAATGGGAGTATTCAAAATGGATTTAAAGAAAAAGTGACAATATCTCAAAACTTATCTTTAATAGTTTTGAGATATAGGGAATCCTAATATTGACTGATAGGGAATAAGATTTTCTATCGAATGGTGTATCGGTATACAGAGTGTTCCATTTGAAAAAAATGAGTTCTTCACGTTTGAAAATTCAATTATTGTGTAGTAAATTTTGTACACCCTGTATAAGATATCATGATGAACTAAACATCGTCTTATTTGGTTATGTTTCTAGTTTTGGACCACCAATCATGAAACTTCTAGTTTCAGTAATAACCGAGATATTAAAATCAAAGAAATCAAAAATGGTGATATTTAGGTATAGGGAAACCTTTTAAAAAAATGTGTTTTCATACGTAGAAACAAAAAATAAAATTATATTATTCCATTTAAAATAACAAAGTTGATACCGACTTCCGGTGACCGGACGTGACAGTTAACTTGACAGTTGACAGTTAACTTGAGAATATTTTAGCTGAAGAGCTCAGATCGAGTAAATTCTAATTCCAAAATTTCAAGTTTCCAGAAATAGTAAACCATGAGAAACTTCTAATGTACCAGTTCCGTGAGACTCCCTGTATACAATTGATTACATTTTTATAAATAATCAAAAATTACCTTCAGATTCATCCAATGTCAAACGATCATACAGGCGCAGATAATCCTTCAAAGAACTTGTGAACGGGGAATTCACAAGAAACTGTAGAGTTTCATATTGGGGCAGAAATTGGTACTCAACATTAATATTCACATGGCGTGGCGTTGGACTTTTTCGTCGTAGTTTTTGACGCGCCGAACTCCTGACTTTCACCTTACTTTCCTCCTAGAAGTTATCGGTCACAAAAATCAATCGTAAAATAGACAGCAAACGTTTAACTTTTGTTATTCCATAGAAATAATTGCAGTGCGTCCCAGATACCTACATAATTTCAACTTACGCACGTGACTATGTGGTACAAAATGCTAATTCTATGGAAGTTTTTGCTGCTGGTGTTAACCTTACCAGTTTTGGCTTGAGAGATTGTCCAATTTGGTACAGCTTTTCAATCGTACTTTTTATTTTGTCTGCAGTTTGTTTTAGATCTTCTACATCGTCTGGGGCCATCAAAAACGTTGGTGTTTTTATGGATAATGGAACCCAATCGTCAACAAAACGCTAAAATCCATATTTCAATTTTATTGATTTAAACCTAAAATTAATGGTGCTATAAACACAATTTATTAGTTACCTGATTCATATGATGGAACACAATGATCAGTTTTAAGTTTTCAAAGCAAACATGTTCGCAGTCTTTCAGTAGCTTTAGATGCCGCATTAAGGATTCTTCTGAACTCTAATGATTCAATTAATAATAAACATATAGGAACTTAGATAAAAAGAATAAATACCTCTAATACATGACAAAAGTAACGCCCGTAGCACAACAAGAATCCAGAAACGCGTTCATCGCAGTAGCGATCATTGATTGGTTTTACAGTTCTTTGAAATCCATCTATGATTTTAGTATAATCCAGATCTGCATCTGAAGATGCAGTAGCAAGTTCGCCTACATAAATCAGGCGATGAAGGAAAGTGTTCTAAAAGTAAGTGGTTTTGAAATAAATGCAATAATGTCGTGTTGGTCTTACTCGATCGAAGTAGCTGAAATTTTGCTGAACAACGTCTAAAATAGATTTTCTTTCGTAATTTTGTCGTGTGCGTCGATCATAGTTGAACGCCATTTTGGGGGGTAAGTTTGATCAATATGAATGATGTCAACATGAAGATACGAATAATGTATAAACAAAGTTTCCAGTACAATAAATCTAACGACTTTTGCAACAATAAGTTTACGTACAGTAGACTTCAAAATTCAAATTTTCCGAATTCCGATTCTCAAAACAAAAAAATGTCATTTTTTATAACCCCCACATTTAATGTGGTGAGGGTATATTGAGTTTGACACAACATTTGTAACACCCTTAAGGAAATACGAAAAGGGGTAATTCTTTGGCTTATTTAATGACTAAAAATTCATATAAATATAGGTCCGCAAACGCTTCGTTGCCGATCTACAGGGTGTTGAAATTTCAAAATTTTTTTAGTTCTTTCTTTATAGCTCTTGTATTCTAGTTTACATTTTTAACAGTTGGTGGCGAATAAAATGTCAAAATAAATACAAACAAAAGATTATCTAAATTAAGCATACTAGACTAATTGTTTAAAAATTTTTAATTTCATCTAGCGAAACACAGCAAAGCTTTTATTTTTTTCTCGATATCGGTGGTAAATACGAAAAAACTACAAAAGATTAAAATGCTTTAGAACAAAACAAAAAATGCATTTTGTATTTTAGAATCCACCAGCGGCGCACCGAAAAAAAGTTCATCGGGACAAAAGGGGGCATGACCCCTGAAAAAATATCTCCCTGTAGATTCTTAAAGCCATTTGGTATGCCCAATGATGTAAGTCCTACAGCGTAACCCATATTCCAAAATAGAGCTAAATATCTCAAAAACTACAAGCGCTATAAAGAAAAAACTAAAAAAATCTTGAAATTTCAACACCCTGTAGATCGGCAACGAAGCGTTTGCGGTCCTATGTTTATTAGAATTTTTAGTCATTAAATTAAAGCCAAAGAATTACCCCTTTTCGTATTTACATATTTAACAGCCTGTATACAGGTCTCCCACGATGAGCTGCCATTAGCAGTATATGGAGAACCAAATGAAATAAGAGTTTGAAAATTTGTGTACTTATATTGTTGGACAAGATCGTCTCAACTAAAATATTTTGAGTTTTCGGTTACTTCCGGTTACACCGGAAATGATGTCATCTTTTAAGTTTCAAATGGAACATCCTGTATTTTATCGCATTTTTGAAAGCTACCGAACATGTGTCATTTTTGAGATATTTTTTTTTTCATTAAAAAATGAAAAGTTGCACTTTCAATTACTTAGTATATCATTTGACGAGCACATAACTAAGGATATAAATCACGAGCATGAACATGCGAGCGATTTATATCCGTTGTGTGCGAGTCAAATACGACGTTTTATCTACGACTCATAAATTCCATTTTATATCAAATATTTCAAAGGTATTTGTCAATGATGGCGAGGCGAACTGTCACATAACTGTCATCTACGTAGGTTTTGACAGACTTTGATACTAGCGTCATATAATGATGACAGTTCGTTCAAATAATGAAGTCATTATTTGAACTGTCATTATTATAACGAACTGTCATTATTATACAACCCTAGTGTCATTATAATCATTGGCGTGTAATAATGATGGGGATTATATAGTCATAGATTCGTATGCAATGAACTTATTATATGTGAGTCGTAGATAAACATGTTTTTTGTGTTTTTCAAGATAGAAACCACCTCAATTCAAGTGAAAATCTTTGAAAATGTAGGGGTACTTACTCCACATTGTATATTCCATACTTTGCTATAAAAAACTACATACTAAAAACTACGGCCATATTAATAAATCAACTCTTTAAATGACTAGACCCCCTCCCACAACCCAGTGCCCCTCACTAGCATGCATATTTCCCGATGCTAGCCGAAACACATTGATTGCTAAGTTCCACCTTAATTCCGTTCCAAACTTAAGCAAGATAACAAGGTCTTGCTAGAAACAACTCTAAGGGTTGGTATTTTCACCCACAAAGTTCTCAATAGTTATGTCACAGTATATAGACTATACAGTAGGTGAACTCCCCTCCACTTCCCATGTTATTTTGGAACCGGATTAAATGACCTTGCGCCATTTTCTTGGTATGATTCTGTGATACCGGACTTACTACAATTTACGCACGGTCCACCAGCCCCGTAACATTATAACATAGTGCATTATATCTACAGGAATTGTTATAAACATTTGTTTAAAACTATTTACTATGCGATTTTATTAAATATCAGAAAAATATTGGCAAATATGAACTTCATAATTTCACTATTAAATAATAATTATTTTGCTGGTAAAACCGGGTACATTTGTTGTACATCTATATTTTTATCAGTTATGCATAATTTCTGCAGTAATAAATTTTTTTTTAATGAATGCCGAACAAGTAGTTTTGTCCGCTCTGAAGATTTGAGCATCAGGTACGTTGAATGCATAGTAAAACCTGGAAGGCATTGGCAAAACAGAAAAACAATAGGTAAAACAATTTTCGTAGTTCGTAGTCCAACAAAATGCACACACAGCAAACTCAAACAGCTCGCACCTAAGTTGAAAATTCGTCGGATTGCTCGCTCGGTCGTCAAAACGCACTACATCTCCCAAAGAGAGATCAACTAGGAATGAGGTCCAAGCATACTGGCAAAATGTCGGCCGTTTGATGCGCCAAAACCATGCGCAACGAGGAGTTAACCTACTGTATAGTCTATATACTGTGGTTATGTGGCAGGTCTGTCAGATTTGTTGCGCTATTTTATCGCTTTAAATGAGATGTGTCAGACAGAGGCAGTGGGTGGGTCACGTGTCGTGTTCCATATGTTCACGCTCAACTGCAAGACGAAATCCAGGAGGAATTAGCATGAGAAAAGAAAAGTAGTCATTGTTGCAAAAGGATCAAATAAAAAACTTTTGGAAGATTTGACAAAATAACGGCAATGGTGTCCAGACAACGGATGTACTTCACATATGTGCAAAGATTTGAGGAGTTTTAAAACTATAACTTTGATGTCTCGGAAACAATGAATCTGGGGAACTCTAGTTAAAAAATTGCTGACAAAGGTGACCAAGTGTTGTTGAAAAAGGATTCAGCGACAGGTTCCGGCAAGAATAAAAAATCTTCTGCTTGTAGCGAATCGCATCGATGGACTACACACAACGAAACGTTGTCTCACAACCTGTTTGTTAATCAAAAACAACGGTTGGTTTATATATACGCAAGAATAAATATATATCGTCCATTGAAGAAAACCGCTGTTTTGAGGTTGTCTTATTTTAAGATTGTACAATTTTAAATGTATACTATAGTTATTTGAGTTAAAAAATTGATCTTTTATCATGATCATTATCATTCTTGGATTAAACGTGGATTAAACATTCACCTACTTTCAACAAAACAAAGCTTCTTCCCTGCGTGGCTTTCTTTTTTTAAATAAATACCACGCATTGGAATTTCATTGTACCTGCCTTAGCGTCACATACATTTTACATATTCACCTACTTGTTTTAAATATAGACATGTTGTCATAAAAGCAATAATATTTTAGATGAAATGGCATGCGAGAGCGAACATTATATCTATCCATCACATAAGGTTTCCGAAAATATAGTCAAATTAAAAATACATTAGGTAAAAAAAATAATTAACATCTAAAATCAACTAGAGGGCATAATACAACATCATGATTTAGTTGTTTTTTTGATTTGTCTGCTCAAACTCCGGACAGGCCAGACGTTTGAAAAGGGGCAGGATGGGATTAAGAAGACCTTAAAGAAAAGAAAGGAAACGAGCATTCGATGAAGTGTGATTTTATTATATTGGTTGAGTATATATAGTAGATTGCCATAGCAATACTAGTTTAACAAACACAAATTACACAACTATGCAACCCAAAGGTTATTGCTGATCTTGCAAAAAGTTGGTTAAACTATAGGTTCACATGTAATTAGTACATCATAATAAGTGCTTGTGAGTTAGTGTTATCATTACCACACAATATCAAGTTTACTATTATATCCTGGTGATTGGAATGTTCGATGCTAATTTTGGTTATTAAAGAATTAGTCTTTTATTTAATTTGAGATATGTTTATATCAAATTTCTGTCTATTTCAACTTATCAGCAGTTATTATAACAGCATTTGCTTTGTGTTCAAAATGTATAACAGCAACCTTAAACATATCTTCTGGTATATTAAAATAAAAATTTGAACACCCTTTCCTATGCCAAGAATATGATAATACAAATGTAAACTTACCTCCACCCATTTCAAATCTTTTAACACTTTCTTGACTTAGGTAATACCACCAAATAAAACTCCAAAGTTAGTACAAAAATTTATTAAGATACGTACTAAGATATGAACCATACATATAAGAGAACCAACTTCTCTTTCAACAATAAATAGATTCCAAGTAAGAAAATTTCTCCTAAAGTTGAAACGGCAATCTACAACCTAATCACAGTTTCGACATAAATAAAATTATAGTGTTCAGTTAAAACGTTAAGTTCAAACATCTATAATAAATCCTACTAAACGTAAAGAGACGACGGCAACACAGCAAGTTCAACCGAGTTTAAGCATAGTTCTTAAAATAAAAAAAAATCATCTATGTTTAATCATATAAACAGTTATAATGGGTATCCACCGGAGACTGTGGAATGACATTGAAGAATACTGAATCTGTAGATCTCCATTGTTTTAAAATCCATTTATACTAAATGTGATTAGTTTATATTTAAAAGTCTCTATAAGCTGAAACAGAAGAATAAATCAATAAAAAGTAATTACTTACTGATTTTTTAATTAAAAAATTAAAGTTTTTAATTAATAAAAAATTAAAATTTTTAATTAATAAAAAAATTAAAATTTTTCATTAATGAAAACATTAAAATTTTTAATTAATTAAAAAAATAAAAAAATTAATTTGTTAAAGAATAAGTTAGTGTCTTACATCCGCCATTTGAATAACCGCCATTTGATTTGTTGTAGCTCGGTTTCCCGCCGCCAAATCTGTTGTTGTGTTGTCTCGGTCCGGAGTTATCCCTTCCACGGAATCCGCCCCCGTATCCGCCACCGCCGCCCCACCTGCTCTTGCCCCCAAAGTTGCCGCATCTGCTGGCCATCTCGCCAAGTTTTGGATTTACCACCTACAATCGCAAAATACCTTTTTAGAGACTAGGCTTCAGCGATGATCAACAAAATAGACAAACCTGGTTTGCTTCCTTGAGGACGGCGACTAAATCCTTGGCCTGCCGGAAATTGTTAGGCGTGAAGAAGGCGTACGATGTGCCGGTCGTATCGGAACGCCCTGTACGACCTATTCTATGGATGTAATCTTCGGAGGAATTCGGATAATCAAAGTTTATAACGTACTTGATCCCTTCAACATCTATAGTAAAGAAAATCAGTTAGTCGGTGAAGTTCGAAATCCCAAAACTGGTATTTTTGCTGTATTTACTTTTACTTTCAAGGATGGACAACCTTAATTGAAATTTACTTGTTTTCAACATTTCAATTTTTTAAACTTATTGTTGCAGTTGCAAGTGCTGACGTGTTTTTCGAATGTAGTTTTTTCTTAAAATATCAGGGATGGGATAATCAGGCCTTAAAGTGGCTCAATAGGAGTATCAAATTTGAGATTGGAACTAAAAATTACTAAGCCCAAAATTAAGTTACGAAAATTGTGTTAAATGACGATTAGAGTAAGGTGTGATCTTTTTAATAAAGTTGGCAATATACAATTATAACACAAAAGACAGCTCTAAATACCAATCTTTAACATTACTAGAAAATTATGATGTTATTTGACGAGCAAATAATGCAAGCTATTATTCGAGCATGAAGTGCTCATCTCAGTTTGTGTATAAACCATGTATATGAATTGTAGCCATTGTGTGCGTGTCAAATATGATATATGAACCTAACTTTTATTATAATCACTGGTGTGCATAATGACAAAGATTACGTCCCCATAGAAATGTTGGTATATAATGAATGTATTATTTGATGAGAACATAATGTAACCTATAATTACCAAGCACAAAGTTTTAATATGTGCGTCAAATACAACATTGTATCTCCGAAACTTAAACTACATGCACAAATTTGACAGTTTGATGTTTTATTATGAAATATCAGTGTTTTATGACCTTAATCTCGATAGATACATAATGACTGTATTATTTGTGAATCGTAAATAAAATAATCTAAATAATCACCTACTTCTGATTTAGAAAATATTTGTAGGCACAGTTGCCCTACATATGAAAAAGAAATAGTTTGTAACAAAATTTATTGTTATCAATTAATTTTATTTACGTAAATTTAGAAATACAAGAGAAGCAGGGAATGATCAAATGCCATTTTTGGACAATGTGGTTGTTGTAGATTTTTTTCTCTGTCATAAAAAATTCAGTTATGAGTGTGTCCCTATTTGACAATTTGCTATAGTTAGTTAAAAAAAAAATAGAGGTGAGCCAATAAAGTGGTATTATCAAAGTCTAAACTATAGACCATTTAATAACTAGGAGGAATTTTTAAAATTTGTCACTAGGATGACCTCGTCCATGATTGTCTGAATCCCAGGCTGTTTTACACTGGACAAATTTACGATATGGCGCTGAATAGGTTAAGTCGCATGTAAACAAACAGTCAAAACGATTTGCAAACTTATTTGGAGCTACTCCTGATTTTAATTCAGTGATATCAGCAGAACTAAATAAATATGAACCGAGTGGGCAAGTGTCTTTAGAACAGCAATACAAATAGTGTTATATATCGTTTTATTTATGAACCAAATTTTAAATAAAATGAATACTTTTTTAGTGATGACACAAATTAATTTCAAGTGAATATGATTTTACCATTATGGATATTAATACTGATAGCAAAATCATTTCAAATGTATTATAATAATCCAAAATAATTTAAATTTAACCGCTAAAAAAAATGGTTATATTTTAGGTGACTTCTTCCTAGTGGGAACCTGGCTTTTGGATTTATTCCTCCTGGTAATTAACTAGACTATACCTCAATATACAGGGTGTGTTGTTCCGTGTCAAGCATCACATTTTATGAATATAAAATAAATATATCAAAGACTTAGCTTCCGAGGGATGGCTTTCAGAAGGTTAAGCAATTTTATGAAAAATACCTTGTTTCTGGTTAAACATTTCATAAAACACTTAAGACTAAACAAGCTGAAGAATATCACTGAGCCATGAATTAAAAATATAGAGAACCAGATACCTCTATATCAAGAAAAACTAATTCTCGTTATTAGTGACAAGGTTTACTGATTTATAAACAAACCAAGTGACAAAATAGGAATAATTGTTTAAACCAAAGTTAGCCATAGAACCACCTAATTAAAAAATATTGTCTTCTCCAAAATCCAAAGGTTGCCCATACCAAACTATTCTCACAACCACAAAAAAAAACATCAATTTCCAAAAATTACCAACACAAAGAGAAAATTAATTCAGCGACCAAGCGCAAGAGCGACATCAAATTCAACGCCTTGCGCTTGCTCGGAAACAATGAGTGTAAGGTGAAGTATAAAAAAAAAATGAAAATAAAAAAAATAAAAGTAAAAGATAATAAAAAATAAACAAAAAGAAAATTCTAAGATACTAACCAGTGCGCGCTCGGGAACACACAGAATCCACAAGACGCTTGGCTTATTATAAAAACGGAGCAGCTATAGTAGCAAACAAGCTGGCTGCAGCAGATTCCAATTAACGGTTGATGAATCCACTGCAGGACCGAACGGAAGACATCAACACTACGCATGAGACTCGGCAATACCTCCCACGCAGAATACTCTCGTTAACTTTTTTTGAATTACGGGATTTTTTTTAATTACGGATTTTTTTTTTTATTCGAGACGGGATAAATTTAAGGTTCGGGTTGTTCGGTTTACATTCGAGAGGTGGATTGAGGGGGGAGCTTCGGTGCGAGCGTATCTTCCAGAATCGGTCTTCTACCTCATAAGCCGGACCACCAGCAGGGTAGCCAGCCAGAGGCACCGCAAGACACAGAATTGCATCCTTTGTAAGAACGCAACAATGGCGTAATATTAGCAACATCATCATATCTGAAGGCTAAATTTTACGCTTTTATCCTGCATGTGCCTCTGAAACAAAATGGACAACCAGACTGATTAATGCGCTATTCAGAACAGACATCTTCAACTAAATAAATTATTTACATTACCCCGCCCCATCAGCAGCGTCACTTAAAAAAGGAAGCTCAAAAAATGACAAGCCTTTGTATTAACAAACCTACAATGATAATACATACATGCAGCAACTACTTCCAACGATGATTATAGGTGTTACACATTAAAACATTTCGAACAGTTTATTAACAACAAAGGCTAGGCATCGTGACTACAAAATAAATCATTCATTTTGTCACGAGTCATTGTACCAAAATATAACAAATTTGTTTAAATTCTGCAATATAATAACCCATGACACACTTGGTTATTTTTTTAGCTAATTATTCTGATTATTATATACTTAAACATTAATTACCTAATATCATCAGAGCGGGACATTACCGAAGCAGATCAATTTATAATTTTGGCGATTTTTTTATGTCTGCAGTTTGTTAATAACTGCAAGGAACATTTGTTTGACTTAAGTAGACTAAGGGTCGATATATTCACCTATCGTGAAACTGTTCGTCATCTAAACGACAAGATAAATGGTAAAAAGGTGTCTATTCACCTGTCGTTAACGTTACCGACCGGATAAATACGCTTAACGAATGAATTTATTTAGCGATCGAATGAACCTGCCGGTAAACTGTTGACAAACACATTGAACCAATCACAGAGCATGTGCTGAATGTCAAACAAAAAGTCAAACTGACAAATATTAAGTACGAACGTGGCACTGTATTAATTGAAGTCATTATTTAGTTATTTTGGCCGAACTTGCTGAATTCGACTTTCATACTAATTTTTTATATTTGGTTTGGGTATTTTTTAATTGATGCGGTTATAAATGGGTTCGAGAGGTTCGAATGAATTTTAGTTACGTTTTGTCAATGTCATTTACGGCGCTCCATCTAGCGGCAATTAGTCCAAGTTATTGTCCAAGTGTTGATTTAGTACACCTTTTTTTACCGACATTTGATACTATACTCGTTACCCGACGGTAACTTACAGATCGGTGAAAAGACAGAATCATTTTTAACGCGGACGTTAGCGTAATCTATTCGTTGCCTAACGACAACTTTGACAATAGGTGAATATATCGGCCCTAAAATTATTTATAATAAAATAAATTGTAGCTACTAGGTGTGGTTTCCCTAGAGATTATTGAGATAAATAATTTTTTTGTATGAAATATTTTAGACCACGAGACGGTGACACAAAAGAACAATGATCGAGTGACGGAAAGTTGTGGTTTTTTTATAAGGAAAGTTAACCAGGAAAAACTCTTGGCAGGAAATAAATTATAGCGATTGATAGTGGGAAGAATTTTGATCAAGGCCTGCTTTAGGTCACTTTTTACTAAACACAATCAGACACTCATATCATTGGAACAGTAGTCACAAAAAAAAATACAGGTGTTCAGCGCAATGTGAATATTAAAAAAATAGAAGTTTGACAGAATTTATATTAAGCATAAAGTATCGTTTACATCCACTTAACTTAACTTAACGTACGAAAAATTATACTTAACGTACAAAATTTAGATCCGTTCCGTTTACATTCTCTTACGCTGGGGTGCTTGACATGCGGATTTGACAGTGACACAATATGAAATCCATATTAAATCTATCGTTTTTATTATACAAATATGTTTATGTACATGCAAGTTGGATCAAGGTTCCATCACCCATGTTAATAATCCGTTAATCGAGCTAAACATATTCCAAAACAACACAAAGATAACAAAGTTCAGGTCGTACGAGTTAATTTTTAGGTTATGTTACTGTCACCCGCTGTAACCATCATCCAAATTGTCAAAATCGAGGGCTTGTGATTGATGCACTTAGTGCACGAATTCTGTTAAGTTGAAGTTGAGTGAACAAATCCGTACGTTCCGTTAAGTTTTTCTACGTTAAGTTAATGTAAACGAACACATATAATTCAATGGAGTTCAACTTTCTCTAATGTTTAAGTTTTCGTACGTTAACTTGAGTTAAGTGGATGTAAACGAGGCTTAATTTTTCGTACGTTAAGTTAAGTGGATGTAAACGATACTTGATTGGCATAATAACCCGGTTTTCAAAACCACTCACTAACCTCTTCGCAAACCAACATCTTTCAACAAGCTTCAGTAATTCTTTGTTTATAATATACCCACATTCTTTGTCTATAACATAATGCATAATTTGCTTTGCTAAGCTCATTAGTTTTGCAGATATTGATGAAAACATGTGTGGACAACACTTCCATGACAAATTTTGCCCTATCCTAAGTTAGGAAAAGATATTACACGTCAAAAACGCGTAGAATCCTGTTTATAGTAAATTTCACAATCTTTCACAATCAATAGCTAGTTGCAAAGAAATGAATTTTTCCTTTATCATTTGCTACAAAATCTTAGCTTTCCAAAACTCAATATTTTTTGTGTCATTGAAGCAAACTTTTTATTAGTCATGTTTTTAAAAAAAAATGTTGTAAAAATTTAAGTTTTAGGCATTTTTCTCCGAATGATAACTATTTCAACAATATTGGTTCCAAATATCAGAAAAAACATTAAAATTGCCTAAAATTGCTGGAGTAACGTGGTTTTCTGTAAAACAACAAAAGACTATCGATTCACTTGATTCGGTAACATTCTGTTTACTAAACCCTGCTATTCTTTACTTCTGGTTTGTTCTTTTTATTTATTTTTTTAGAAATAACTAATGTCTCCAAAAACTTATCTCTAAAATTATTGGACAAAGATTTTCAAACTTCTTTAAAAAAGCGTTTGAAATACCTGTGACGGGTGTGACCTATAAGTAGAACATTATCTCTAGGAGTTAGTAAACTAAAACTAAAAATTGAGCAAAACCATACTGACTGACTTGATTTCAATTTGACTACACTACACTGCAGCCGTAGAAAAATTGTAGCATGTCGAGTTTAAAAATGTGTTGTGCTTTTACTTTGCAGATTGAAGCACCCAAATATACTTCCCTTTTCATTCTTGCCTTATTCTGGCATCTTTTAGCTTTACCAGAGATCACGAAAAAATCATTCCGTCTTATGATTTTACTGGAAAAAGTAAAAACTGAACAAATCTGCAGATACAACCTCTATGCTTAACGCAGCCCTCAACAGATTTTATTTTATGACTTTAAATTGTGCGACGAATCAGACAATTTATTTTTGCCAACACTAGATTTAAATCAAATACACACTGCTGGAAAAAATTAAATGTTATGTTGCTAATCCATTACCATAAATATTAAACAACTATTTATAACCCAAACACCAAAATTAGAAGCCAAAACAAATGTAAAGCAACAATACAAGAAATTCCTTCCAAAATTTCTATCCACGAGAAAACCCTCGCAATAAAATCACCGTTTTGTCAAATAGATTACAATCCTAAATAAATTTAGTGCCCACCCATAAATTAACCAAATCAAAAACAACCAAATCGAAATAATTACAAATCGTACCGTAATTATCGTCGCTAATACCTCGAAACCAGTCTGGACCATCCTAGAATATGCTACTATGCTACAGTTACTCTCATTTTCATTTTCCACATACAACATACAAACAGTTTGTGGGACACGACAAAAATAAAGAACGTAAAGAACAAAATACACAATAGACTAAAAAAAGGAACAAAAGGTGACACGCGGAAAGGCGGGAACGGGCGGCGTACTCACCAAGCCCTCTGGCGGCCACGTCAGTAGCAACGAGTATGCTCGACTTGCCGTTGCGGAATTCGCGCAAGACGTAGTCACGCTCCTGCTGGCTCTTATCGCCGTGCATGCACACCGCGGGCCAACCGTAGCGCCTGACGTTCCTCGTTATCGTCTCCACCTTCTTCTTGGTCTCGACGAAGATCAGGGTCTTCGCGCCGGGTTCGGCGTTGTTCGTGATTTCTTGCAGGAGGTTGTTTAACCTGAAGAAAAGGAAGGGAATTATAATCAGAATAGTTTTAAAATCGTATAAATCTTGCAAATAAACATCTTTGTCAAAGGTGTCCCATTCTTTTTTCCGATAGGTGCATACTGACTATAAAGTTTTGTATTAAATTCCTTAAGAAGTTATAGTCGCTTGAATTATCAACAAACCCGGAAATGTAAATGGACTCTTCTTAAGGAATTGAAAATGCTAGTAAAAAAAAAGGAATTATGCTAGTAAAAGGTTTTGTATGGATTTATTTGTTCCTTATTTATTTTTGTTATTTTTAAATTATTTTCTATAGTTTATTTAGTTTTTATTAATGTAATAGATATTGTTTGAGATGTATTTCCTTTCTTTTCGATATTTCAAACAATAGTAACTTTCTAAGAAATAAAAAAATAATGTCATATGAAACTTTATGACACTTTTATTTAAAAAAAACAAATTGCGGGAAAAAAACGGTGTTTTAGTTATTTTAATTATCTTTGTTGAGAAAATGAATCCATATTTTAGATTTCATAAAGGTGTTTTAAAATAACTCAATAGTTTTGTAAATTTTAACTTTGTGTTAATAATAATAATAAATTAAAGGGAAATGGTCTTACTGATAAACTCGTCAGTAATACAGAAATAAATTAAGAAACAAATGATAATTAATCTATGCGAGGATAATTTGTGGAAAAAATACCTCTGCCTGCATTAGAACCAGGGACCCCCCACTGCCCCGCTAGCTCATATGGCAGAGCTTCAGGAAATAGGGGAGTTCCCGGTTCAAATCCAGGTCGAGATATTTTTTCCACAAATTAGATTAAACCCTCACATAGATTAAATATGATTTGCTTCTTAAATTAATAATATTGTTTTCTATGTATAAAGTATCGTTTACATCCACTTAACTTAACGTAACATGTGAGAACTTAAAAATTAGTGAATGTTGAGCTTCATTGAATTATATGTGTTTGTTTACATTCACTGAAGTATCGTTTACATCAACTTAACTTAGCTTAGCGTACGAAAAATTATACTTAACGTACGAAATTTAGATCCGTTCCATTTACATTCACGTACCTTGGGTGCGTGGCATGATATTTGACATGAAGATTGACATGACATTTGATGTGTCTCTTGATGTATAGTACTAAGTGAACATTTGTCGGTGATTAGATGCTGGACATGCCACCTTTTGGTGTATAGCTGAAACTCTTTTTATTCCAAGGCTTTTGGCAGCAGAGTCGTTCAGCGAATACTCAACTGTTGATACTAAGCAAACCTAAACACATTTGCGCTGACTTTTCAACTGTTGCGTTCGCTGAACGCGCCCATTGTTAATGACCAAACTTGAAACCAATGGAATTTCAATGGAATTTGTTTCTTATTTAATTGCAGTACAGTAGACTCTCCTATAACGCGAGTTTGTACAACGCGCTAAAGATTTTGCGACAACAAATTCATATAACGACACTCTCGTACGCGTACGGTTGTCCGGCCGATGTGTGCTAACTGCGCATGAGCCATAAGTATACCGCTGTTATTTTGAACTGTCACCACCGCGCTTAGAAAATAGATACATAACCAAATTGTTTCGTAACGGTGCGGCACGATGGATGATGGAGACAAACAAAAGGTGCAAAGAGAAAAACAATGCAATATAAGCTGTCTATAGAAGCGGTAAATGTAAGTACACACGATTTTGCGATAAGAATGAATTTCAAAAGTTTCATCGCGTTTGTTTTACATGTATTCACTAACTCATACTGACTATTCTAAATGCTGCTCAGGTAGGACATTTAATTCCATTTATAATGTGTTTTCGGGTTATGTCGTCTATTTACTTATTTAAACTTTGCATTGTTTTTGGCGTTAAAACGCTACAGGCGGGCGGCGCCGGCGCATGCATCAATATTCGCGATCGTCAAGTTCCTATAACGCGTTTTCGTATAACGCGTAACATTAAACCGCGTTGTATGAGAGTCTACTGTAATGCTAAATGTATTTTCCTACATCTTCATTATATTCTGATCTATAATAAATGTCTTGTAATAACTATCTTACTTTCAGAAGATTGATGGTTTCTTTTTTTTCAATTTAACTTGCATAACTTTGAGAAAAAAAGAGAAAGAAAAACTCCGTAACTTACTTATTTTCCTTTTCATGTTCTTGGCAGACGTCGACAATTTGTAGAATATTATGGTTAGCAGACAATTGCAGAGATCCAATGTTAATTTGCACGTAGTCATTCAAAAAGTCGGCGGCCAACTTCTTGACTTCCTTCGGCCAGGTGGCGGACCACATGAGGGTCTGACGGTCGGGACGGATCTGCTCGATAATCTTGCGAATTTGCGGCTCGAAGCCCATGTCCAACATTCTATCGGCTTCGTCCAAAACTAAATAAGTGCATCGGAAAAGATTAGTCGTTCCCTTCTCCAGGAAGTCAATCAGGCGTCCGGGAGTGGCGATCACAATCTCCACGCCCCTCTCCAAGTCCCTCGCCTGGGGCCCCTTCGGGGCGCCGCCAAAGATGCACGTATTCCGCACGTAAGACGAAGACCCAAAGTCCGTTGCCACCTGCTGAATCTGCTGCGCGAGCTCCCGCGTAGGCGCCAAAACCAGCGCTATGGGGCCCTCGCCCCTCGAAATTTGCGGCTGGTGATTTATGTGGACGATCGCCGGTAAGATATAAGCCAGGGTTTTCCCTGAACCGGTCTGAGCGATTCCAACCATGTCTTTTCCGCTCATCGCTATGGGCCAGCCTTGCGCCTGAATCGGAGTCGGTTGATCGTACTGCTGCTTCATAATGCCGTCCATCACGTAATCGGGGAAGTTTGCCTCCTCAAAATGCTGAATCGGGTTCGGACAGTCACCGTCGACCGTGATTTCCTTTGCCCTGCGGTATTGGTCGACCTCGAATGGAGACCTATTGATTATAATTTGATCGTTATTATTTTGTTGAAAAGTAGAACCATAAAGATTCTGTGGTAGTCATTTGTATTAAATTAAAACTTTAGTTTTGAGCATATACAAGGTACTAGAATAGGGATATGTTTTTTGAATACAAAATAAAGCTTGTACATAATTATATAATTCAGAAAAAAAAACATCAAAGTCATCAAACATCATACTTGAAGCTAGTTTACAAACTAGGACCAGACCTAGTTTCTCTCTCAAGTTTCATACTAGACTAACGCATGGAGGCATTACTAACTGCTTCTCAACAAAATTGTGTGTAATTGTGTGTTTTGTTTTTGCTTTTTTTTTCTATAAACTGCAAAATTTCAAAATAAAAAAACAAAAAAAAATAATACCCAACTTTGGCACCATATTCTTTGATTTTTTTTTATAAAAGAATTGTACACTCATTTTTACCCAGACACTACTAAACAGTGAATTAAAATTAATCTTAGATCAGAGCCGGTGATTAAGATTATTTCTTCATGGCTTCGAATAAGTTGGCAATACTAAAAATTAAAATAAAAAAAAATATTTAATTCGAAAATGCCATAAAGAAATTGTTTCCCAAGAGAATCATCTGGCAATAATGGTAAATAAAAAAAAAGTCAGACTGCACAGTATACTTTCGCTAATCCGACTATGGTCTAATACATACTACCCCACCAGCTTTTTAACCCTGGTCCGAACAGAAAAATCATAGTATGCCTTTGCCATCAATGGGCAACCTTGTACTCCGAACAACTTATTAGTCTGAATAAGGGTGTGCAAAAACGTATTCGATTAGCAAAAGTGTACTGAATTGAAAACATTTTATTCCAACTAAGCAGAAAAATTGCTGTTTACAAAAAAAATTATTACTGCTACAATTCATTTTTTGATCATTTTATGAATGACGTAAAAGGTCTGCAGCACTACAGCTGTGTTAAGCATAGATTTGGTAAGAAATTGGTCCATTTCAATCAATGATGCATCTGATAACAAATGAATTCATCGACTACAGCATTTTATTTGTTAAGCATAGATGTTGTAACTGAAACTTTGTTCAGATTTTATTTCAATAATCAGAGTATAGAATGACTTTTTGTTGATAAAAGATCTAAGATCATGACAAACCAAATCATATATTGCGATATAAAATCAGGCAAAGTCCATAGATAGGTTCCAATTTCACAATCAATTTTATTTATAGTTAAGGATTTTTTTTCAATAAATGACCAATGCAGAAACAACCCCCTTTTAATATTAGTTATAAAAGTGACTTTTCTCTATGATGACATGCATAATAAAAAGTGTACATTAGTCCGTGATAGGTTTGAAAACTCATGACATAGGGGACACATTACATTTTCAATTTTAATTTTTAGATCACCGTAATCTGTTTTATAAGATAAATCGTGAATAAAACACAATAAAATTAAATAACACCAAAAACAAAAAGGAAAGAAGCTCATCATAAAAAATTGACTTAAATTATTAAATCATTTTGTCAGTCTTTATTTATTTGTGATGAAATCTCAAATGTTTAGAATTGCACACCACCATTTCTGGTAAAAAATGCTCCAATGTTTGTTGTAGTACAGTCGTACAAAAAAGAAAGACAATTGCGGAAATATAAATTATTAAAAATTTGCTCCAAATAAAATTGTTTTGTTCTTGAATATTCCATGGAATTCCAATAAAAATTTGTTGGATATATTCCGAGTTACATAGTCACAAAAATATGTTGGAAACGTCAAACACCACGTTTTATTAATTATATTAATAAGCTTTTGAGTCCCGTTTGAACAATCAAAAGAGATTAGATTTGCCTGATCAGTTTGTAAATATTTGCAGTTTCAATTATATGACAGAACAGAAAATATTCAACAGGACAAAAAAACAGCAATCAAAGAAGGACTGTCCTGCCTAAAGGAGGGTTGGTCTTACCTATTAGCTACCGCTGGGTGTGGGACATAGAAATCCTTTTTGAAGTCACGCAATTTTGTCATTTCCCAGTTCGGGCGACGCATACGTTCGCCATTCGTGGAGCCAAAAGAGTTGCTGAACCGACTGCCGCCGCCATTTCTGAATTTGTTTGGTCCACCATTTCCACCGCCAGAGTTTCCGTTCGAGTAACCATTAGAGGAATAGCTATCATTACGACGAAAAGAATTCATGGTGCTACCACCGCCACCGCCGCCGCCGCCTCCGCGACCACGGAACGAACCTGTGTTGCTATTATTACGTCCAAAAGACCTTGAAAACATCATTTTCTATTTAGATTCTAATTTTGATCCCCACTGGACTACCTCTACTCTACATAAGCAAACGCCAAAATGACAGTTAATTAATCATCGCAACAACAACCAATTAGAAGCAAAGCAATCCGAGAATAATCGAAAAATTTCTACTTACATATCGGTTATGCAAAATGGCTCCTTGAAACGGATTGGGTTGAATGAACGTTGTGTGAGCTTTTCCCAAATGCTATGCTGTGCTCTGGAAAAAATCTTGAAACCAAACGAAAAGTTCATTTTAATTGCGAATGTACGATCAAATAATCTGAATTATAAACAAACTACGAACGGTAAATTAGCATATTATTGGATAAAACGAAAGTAAATTTACAACTCACCTGGACAGCAGCCAAGATGGAAAAGGCGGATCTTCAACCCGTGTCAATACTTTCCGGAAGCTTCGTCCGCACAAAAAGCCCCGCTAAATTCAAACCACCCGCGATTTACACACCATTACAAATCCGACTACCCAAATCCACCAAAATTTCAACAACTATACCGTTTCTGTTTCTATTAGCTAACAATTTCATTCAGAACCCCATCAAAATAAAACCACAAAATGTAAAACTGAAATTATTACCCTAAAACTTCCCAAATTCAATCACAGATGTCCTAAACCCGAAAAAACTCTCAATTGACTAGCTCAGACCACATCGGTAAAAATGTTTGCGATTTGATCGTCTCGGTCTCGAAGTTTTTGACATATAATTTTGACAGACCATGTGTTCGAATTTGTGAATTCTATTCGGCTATTGCAAATTGAAGAAATGGCAAAGCTAGGTTCTTATTTTAGTTTATGTCCCCTGATCGACCAACAGAATTTATTAGGAATATCTGACGATGTCAACAAGGGGCATGTTATTGTTACTTTAGCTAGAAACATAGCTGTAAAATATAAGGTACGCAAACATAGGATTATTTTTGTTGTTTTACCATGTAATAATTTGTGCAATTCAGGTATCCGATCAGAAGCAGATACAGAGTTGGAGGACAAAAGATAAGTTTAGTTCGCCAGTAATTTACGACAAGAATGAAGGAAAATATATTGGTACTTTTAATTCGATCAATCTCAAAATGTGGGGTGATGACGATGAACACTTGGATAAGCTGAAAAAATATAAGGTAACCTGGAATTTAATAGAGAAGTCAAGGGTTTCCGAAGTCAATAATAATTTGGTCTGTTTATATTTTAGTTTAACGAACCAATCTATACATTGGTCAGTGTTGGAGGGAGATCATTTGTGATATTTAAGAATGGAAATATATTGCCTCTGACTAACGCATTAGAAAATCGTAAAGATCTGTCTTTCTTAAAAGTATTTGAGGATGCGAATGAAGAAATCCAAGATGTAATAAACATTGATATCCGAGGAAAAGTATACTTTGGAGTTATTACAAACATTGATGATAAATTGTGTTTGTATATATCGACCATACTTGATAATAATAGTAATCAGCAGATCCAAATGATTCTACTTGATAGGAAGGATTGCAAACTCTCTGGTTATGTATTTTGCCAAATGTTTAGCAAAAACTTGCATTTTCTGTCTTTATGTAAGTATTATTAGTTTATAATTGAATAGCTTATTATTAAAAGGGACTAACTATATAGGAAAATAGCATGAGTTAGTTCCCTATTAATAATGAACGATTCAATTACATTTTTAAGTAAGAATTACAGAATAGGACATTTCTTTATCTTTCTTTTACTTTCGTTATAAAGAAAAAGCTTTTTTTATGTTATTGTACACTAAAAAAAATCTGATGTGGCCAGGCACATGACTTTATCATACTATATATATAAAATTAATAGTTTAGCTGCATGAGACTCTATTTGGTCGAGATCGGCCATGTCTGCATTAAAATAAAACTACTAGAACTAGAAAGATATGTCGATTAAAGCTGCGTTCGGATATGGTACTCCGTTGAAACCGGGTACACCGTCCAAATGACACTTACGTGTTACTGGATGTAAAAAGTGTAATGCAATATGCGAACACAGCTTATATTGACAGAAGTTATTGTCAAAACATTAGTGTTTGCCACCAAGACTACCTACTGTCATTAGAATCAAAAAATCTGACAAATCCTGGCTACTAGTTTTCATGCAGTACGACCGATCTCGATGAAATAGAATTTGCTGATGCAGCTAAACTATTGATTGTACCAAAAAATGTCATAGTGATAAATTATTCAGAATTTTCTCATCTTTAATTTATTATTTAACTATTTCGACGAAATTCCAGAAATTGCGGCTTATTTGCAAAATCTTTTAAAAATGCTAAGACTAAACCTCCAGTTCCCTTGGACCCTTTTCAACAGAAAGCTTTTCAGCTCTAAGTTTGGTTATGAAACTTCTAAATATGAAGTTTCGTCGCGATACCTTTAGTAGTTTCTCCGGAATCGTCGCCACAAAAAACGGGTACACACACACATACACACACACACACACACAGACATTTTTTTGTACCTTGGTCAAAAATGTTCAGGGGACCCAAAAAGACATATTCCGCAAAAATCTCAAAAAATTTTTTTGGCATGATTACAATACTTTACATACTGCGTATGATAAAGTAATAATAAATTACTTAATAATGGACCTTCAATGTTTAGTGCTCAGATTGAGTTAGTTGAGGCATAATAATTTCAAATGGGTTACTTGACATGGTCTTTAAGGGAGCTTAAATCAGTTCCGTGTGCACTTTTTGAATAACTTTGAATCTTTATTCAAATAAACATTTGTACTTTTTTGTTTACAATACCTCGCAATTTGCATCGTATTTAAATCACTTTATTCAGTTTTGTTTATATTATTCTACATTTAATCTTGTTATAATTAATAACTTTATTATTGCTCAATACCTTTTTTAACCATAGTAGTTAATAGTTACTAGTAGTTAATTGTTTTTCAATGTACTATTTTTTGCTAAAAATTGTACTTTAGGTATATTATATAAAAAAAAGCCATGACAGGTTAATTTCAATCATGAAAAAATAACATGTTTAGGTAAAATTCAATCGTCAACCTTCAATAAAATTCATGTAGTACTCAATATTCAAAGGATAAAATTTGATAGATAGAATGGGGCAAATAAAACCTCTTGATCCTTTGATTGTTTCTTTAATTTGAATAAGAATATGGCTTCAGGTCTATGAGTTATCCTTAGGTAAAATCTACTAAGAAGTACAAATAATCAAACACAATGACACTAAATATGATAAACACATCAAAAACATGGTAATACTTTAAACTTACAGTCATAATTTTCTGAACATATCGTCAATGAGTGTTATTCTCAAAGAAATCATTGCAGATATAATTACACGAATATAATCAATCAATTACGTTGATGGTTTCAGAAATAACCTAAATCCTTTTGCAAAAACAGATGCAAAAATCATTTGGATTTGTAGATGGATTTAGGTTGTTTCTGAACTCAACAATTCAATTGTTTTTGACTTACATCATCTACTTTTTTAATAGCAGGGCTGTTATAGAAAACTTCTTTTGTTTTAAACAGAATACAAGCATTTTATCTATTTCCATATGAAAAGTACTTTTTCATTACTGCTAGAACAAAACTATCAAAATTGAAATTGTTGAAAACATGGCTTTTAAACTTTAAGCACATTGTAAACATAACAACCCTGATGGCAACCCCCTATTTTTCTTACTGATGTTCGTAGATCTCTTAATAATCCTAATTGAATTACATACCTAGTAAATTTGCAGAAAAAGGCATTTGAAAATTGTGAGATATTGATAACATAGAATATGAATTTTTCAAATTTTTTTTAGAAGCGTTTTGAAGTATTGACAGTATTTCTTTAAATGGTGTGTGGAAACTGTCATAATAAACAAAAAACCACAAAATCCCGATGTAATAGGGAAGTTCAAACTGTGATGCAACTTTCGCGTTCTATGAATATCTATCAAAAAATTTTAATTCCTCTTTCATTTGCAAACAAAAGTTTTCTATTATGTTTCTCTGAAAAGTTTTTTATTGTAAGACCACTAAATTTTTCAAAATCAGTAAGAAAAATATGGGGTGTCCTTAAAAAAAATTAGTACGTCTAAAATAATTGAATCGGTCGGTTCGAAAACAGTACAAGTCCAAAAAGTGAGTTCTGAGAAAACTAACAAAATAATTTTGTTCGGTGCAATATCTTGAAAACTATAGCAGTTAGCTATTTTGTGCCAACAGACAAAATATAGTTCACAGAGAATTATATGTATTACATATTTTATTTATATTTGCATTAAAAGCAGAGCTATGATTAAAACAATTATCATGGACATGCACTGTTTTTGAACTCTACGAAAAACAACGTACATTTTTAACAATATTTGTTTATTTAAAGCATTTGAATAATATTTTTATTATGAAGTATAGTGTTTTTGGCGTTCTGATTCCAAACCCGTTGTCATATTTTTTAAATTAAAAATGGCGGATTCAATATGGCGATTAGAAAATTTAGAAAGATATCGGGTGCTTAGGTAATTTATTTTCTGTCATATTTGAAGTTCCTAGACTTCAAATGTAATGTCCAATTTTCAAAATTCAAAATTATTATTTTTTCCCGTACTATCTCAAGATTGATAATTAAAAATGTCATGACAGATTTTCAAAATAAACTCAAAATGGCAGATTATACATGGTTAGTCAAAATTACCGGAACACCTTAGTAATTCTTCAACAATAAAGAATTTCAAAGAAAAATTCAAACAGAAGCGTTTGGTTTTAAACAAGCCATCGTCTAAATTTATTTTCAATATACATGCTCATTTTATTCTGGAACTTTGGTTAACTTTTTTTTCTAATAGACCGGTATATTTAACATTTTTAAATTCTAAAAGTTTTTATAAGTTTATATAAGTTTTTATAAAATGCATCATCTTTGAGTTATGAGCAACTAATCGATCATTAAAGAATAAAAAATACATCAAAAATAAACAAATCAAGAAAAAATAACTAAATTATGGAATAGAATTAAATTAAGTATTCAACAGCCAAATTAAAAGAAATGTGTATGTATGTGGGAAAATATTCTTAATTTGAAGTCCAGGAGTTTTGATTAATTGCTTATAACTAAAAAATGATAGTATTGTATTAAAAAATAATTTTTACAAAAGAATTAATCCTAGAATTAAAAAATGTATAAATATACAGGGTGTGCTATCAGTTACCAAATTTCCAGAATATACAATAGATTGTTTAAACTCAGAAATAAATTTTTTAGTTGGAGAATTATTTAGGTATTTCGGTAATTTCCTCTATTTTTGATTAATTGCTCATAATTAAAAAATAATGCATTTTATAAAAAAATCATGCAAAAGATTCTTATTAAAAAATGTAAAATTATACAGGGTGTTCTATTTGAAAAAGGAAAGGTTACCAAATATCCAGAATAAAACTAACATGCTGTGTATTAAAAATATATTTAGACGATAGATTGTTTAAAGCAAATAAACTTTTACTTGAAAACTTTTTTGGAGTTGTTTACAGTTGGAAAATTATTTAGGTGTTCCCGTAATTTTGACTAACCCTGTATATGGTTATCATATATAATTCAGTATTGTGATAATTAAAATTCATGTGTCCGGGGATTATTTTAAATAAACTCATCATAGATATTCATAGAAAGAAACTTTTTTTAATTAAACAACGGTTTAAAACACATAAAGAAAACATGTTTTAAACAATGAAACTGTTTTAAGACATGTTCATTCTTTATCATCATTAAATGTAATTTCTTAATATTTTTCAGGGTCTGACAACAAACTATATTCATATCAAGTAACAGGAATGAAGGACAAGATCGATCCTGAACCATTCGGGACAATTTATGCAACAATACAATCAATCTTGCCTGATACGTTTGTCGCCATGGAGGCTATAAACAGTGACCAAATAGCTATATACGGAGCAAAACCTAACCGTGAAGGAGCCAGCTTGATAATCTACAACACGCAATTCAAAGTTCTGCAATCGAAACAATCATTCAAATTGTTTGCGAAAGCAAAGAGAATTTGGTGCTACGAAAATGCTTTATTTATATGCACCGGTCAAAGCTTAGCAGTCGTACCTTACTATATAAATACAGAACAGTTATCGGCGTTAGTTGGCAGCCACAAGATTGACCCAAACGAAACTGATTATCAGCAAACTGTCGAAATTAAAAAATGGGATTCTGATGTCGATATTCAATATCAAGATGAAATTCCAGCTGGAATTAAGGAGAAAGTTAATGATTTGCTATCACAAGGTTTAGCAGAAAGTTTAATCTGCGAACATTTAGTTCCGTTCTATATCGAGAAAGATGACACCACTTCGTTAGAATTATGCTTGGATTATTTTAGGGATATTTCGGAAAAATGCGTTTCCGATTTGTTGGTTTATCTAATCCAAAGGCAGTGGCCTTCCAATAGTGATTTAGAATCCGTTAATTGCCGAATGATTGATAAAATTTTAGTGATGCCCATTTCTGATATTTTACTATTGCCTCATTTAAAAACAAATTTTGATGTGAGCACTGCGTTATTTCTGGTTAGATATGTGTCGTATTTGTTGTCGCCAGGTGGGCATAAGTTACCGGGCGTTGATCATATACAGTCTGAACAAAGAATAATTGAGTGGGGCAGTATGTTGTTAGATGCGAATTATCAGAAGTTTCTGTTGAGCCGTGATACTGCTATTGCTGATGTTTTGACGTGTTTTAACACTTTGGTCGAGGCTCATATGGACTGCGTGAAGGACTTTAGGGCTGTTGCGCCGATTTGTGAAAATATGGTGCGAGGCAAAGCTGTCAATTCCGTGAAAAGTAGCAATCACTTTTGGTATGCCATTAAGGAGATTAAGTTGTAGTGTTAAGTTTTCAATAAATTATGTTTTAAATATATTGTACTTTGTTTACTTTTAACCTATTGTTCTATAGCAATTTACCAAAATAATTGTTGAAATTTTCTATACAGTTTTGTATTGAATTGATAATTATTATTAATCCATGAGTTTTAATTTAAAATAATAGACATTGCTTTTGTGCCCTTTATTACCACTTTCAATAATCTTTGTGGCTGTGCCACAAAACGTTTCTAGGCTCAACAATCTATAAATTGATTTATTCGTTGCTTCCATTGGTGTTGGTGCTATCATTTCTAGACTGGACTCTAGTTTTAATAGTTATTTAACCAACAAGTATATTAAAACAGCGATTAATGATCGAGACTGTTTAACGCTCGAGCGTAGCGAAAAATTAAATTTTCCGTCGATCGTTTATTTATGAGTCAGTTTAGTGAATAGGAAATCGTTTATTAAACAACTCTATTAATGCACGATTTCTATTAATGCATGATTTGTTATAGCCAATCACACGACGTAAAGATGTCGTTTGATTGGCCAATCGAACATATGTGAAATGAAACCTTCCAATCAAAACATACCGCCTCTAGAACTGTCAGTGTCAAATTACATAAATTGTCATTAAACCTAAAAAGACATCGGCTAAGAAAAATCTATGTAGACGACGCTAGAAGAATACGATTGACGAAAGAATTTTGTAACCAACTCGAATATTAAACGGCGATTAATGATCTCGACAATTAACGCTCAAGCGTTAAACAGTCTCGATCATTAATCGCTCTTTTTAATATACTTGTTGGTTAAATAACTATAACCTACTTCAGCGTTTTCTTAGTTTTGATAGATGGAATCTTGTATTATGCTTTTTCTAGGATTATGGTGGAGGCGCCACAAATCGTTTGTTGACCTGACTAATTTTAAATTAAATTAAGAATCTTTACCTTTTTTTATATTTTGAAGTACATAATCTTGTAGCCATTTTTTCTACCAAGATCATGGTGGAGGCGCCACAGACCATCAAGGTCTAGAGTCAACTAATTTTAAATTAACTGAACTATTTCAGCTTTTTCTTAAATTCTAAAGACAAGTAGAATGACAAAAGCTTATATATTATATTATATATTCATTTTCTACACTAGATCATGGTGAAGGCGCCACAGACCGCATATGGGTTTACTTGTGTTTGTACATTTGCTTCTTAAACTGGAAAAAGTCGTTTTTGACAACCAGGTGGAACAGACCTATCAGTTGATGGTACAGTCGATACAAGTATTGTAGTATATGTTCAATAATTAGTATGTTGAATTTGTTTAAAAATTAAGTGACTTATAGTATATTAAACTAGGAGAATGTGCAGGCCTAGTAGGCCTGCTGGTCGATCTAGGTAGATCGCCGAAGCGTTAAGAGAGAGAAAAAAAGCCCGGATGCTCTTACACGCGCGACGTGATTATGCTCGTACGTTCGGTGTTTGTACGGGGCGCCATCTATTGCTTCGTAGCGTAACCTGAACAGCGACATGACGATGTGTCGCCGTCTGGTGACCGCGTCGCGAGGCGCGCGGCCGTTGCCTAGCAACCTCGATCGATTGTCATGGCGACGCGCTGACGAGTACAGTCCCAAACGACAATCCATAAATTTAGCCGAATCGAGGTAAAAAATAACGAGAACTGGGCGGAAATTGGAAGAAATCGAAAGCCCAAGCACTGTAGAATCAAATTTCAGGCGGAAAATCGGCGCCTGCGTCGCCGATTTTCGCTTCTCCGAGGAGCAGACCTTTCCCCCGATTCGCCGATTTTCGTAAACTTCTTCCTCGGAGTTTCTTAGACTTTTAGTATATAGTAGTAGATAGATAGTAGATAGATAGATAGTATATAGTAGTAGATAGTAGATCGATAGATAGTAGATATATAAATCGCTATCTAAATTTCAAAAGACGGATACTTGTGCCCCTTTTCTTCTACCCAGGATTCTTCTTTCCAAAGCTACAAAATAAAAAAAGATCACCTGATGAAGAATGGCGCTACTATAAACATGTTTGTATTTATTACATTTGACGTATGGTATAACCTAAAGAAATAAATGTATTGCTTTCTTTTAGTACAAATATGCAAACCGGACTGTGTTTGAGTTTTCTAGTCGATGATATAGTACTTTCACAATCGTCGCTATTGTAAACATGGCAGCCAACTTACTACAAACACGCACTACAATACTCAAGTCTAGAGAAGTTCAGTAGAAAATAACTTGTGCTCTTATAGTCTACCAGTTAAATTCCTTTCCGATGGCAGTTGCATAAGGACTTTCGGAATAGAATGGTAGCGAGCATTTCACGATTGGCGCACTAATTATGGCATGGGTTATTTTCAGTGGCGGCTCGTGGATAATTTTTGTGGGGGGGCTGAAAAAACTCAGTACGAGTTGAAAAAAAAAATGCATTTTTATTGACTTTAAACATCACACCATAACACCATAAATATTATATAAATACAAAATAAAATAGTCTTCATTAAATACATAACCAATAACAGTAACAACTATTTATATTTAAACTCCATTCGACGTTCCTTTTGATTAACAAAATCATCAATAACTTTTTCGTTAAAATTTGGTATATTTGAGATTATGTTTTTTTCTATGCTAATCATAGCTAGTGCTGTTAGCCTATTTTGTTCCATTGTGTTTCTTAAAAAGGATTTTATTCTCTTGAGTGCAGAAAAACATCTTTCAGGTTCGGCTGTTGTCATAGGTGTGGTAATTATTATTTGAAGTAAATTAAAAACTTCCACAAACGATTCATGTATTCCTGACATACATTAGATCGTAAATATTTTTGTGTCCCTTTAAATTTTTAAATTCTGGCCGGTCATATAAAACATGTAATTCTGTGTTAAGCCTCTCCTTATCTAAAGTTGGGTATGCGTCCACTGTTTCTCGTAGGTCGGTAATAGGAATTTGATTCGTATCATTGGAAAAAATACAAGGAAAAAACAATCTTGCTGCAGATAAATGTTTTGTAAAAGCAAATCGTTCTTTTGCTTGAAATATTATATAATCGCAAACTTCCTTCGCAGCTAAGTTCGTGGTTTCTTTGGAAAATCTTGGCCTTTTGGCAGATAGAAAATCCTCTTGTCGATTGACCGAAGGAAGACTATTTCTTATTTCTTGAATAATTTTAGTAAATTCTTCTATTGCCTCGAAAATAATAATAGAATTAGCACTACGACTCTGTAATTTGCAATATAAAATATCGACATGGGACATGATTTGATGAAAAAATTTTAACCAAAAACTAAAATGTTCATCATTTAAAGTGCGAATTAATCCTGTAGCTGCCTGAATAGTTGCTAAATTTCTATTATTTTGTTGAAGTGTTTCGAAACAATTTTGCAAACATTCCTTATTTTCAAAAACTGTATTCACGACCCGGCTATTAAAATTCCATCGTGTGTTTGATCCTCGAGGAATTCGTCTAGAAATGCCGTTTAATGCAGCTAAACGAGCTGGAGATTTTGAAAAAAAATCAGGTATTGCTGCAAGGCTACTAAAAAAAATTCGAGCTTGTGAATTTTGTGATGCAGCTTGTTGCATTATTAAATTAAGTTGGTGAGCGTAACAATGTACAAAATGCGCATTTTTATAAGTTTGTTTAATAATTTTTTGTACGCCTCCTTTTACTCCACTCATTACGGCAGCACCATCATATGTTTGTGCGATTAATTTATTGTGATCATCTCCCAAAACAATTTTCAATTGTTCCAATAAACATTCGGCTAAACCTTCAGCATTTTGAACTTTGGGATTAAAAAAAACCCAAAATCTTTCGTACACTGTTCCTTCTAGTTCGTAACGAAAAACAATTACTTGTTGTGTATATTCCGAAACGTCTGTGGTATCATCTGCCATAACAGCTAGATATTTAGCTTTTTTAATTTGTTTGCATATTTCGTCTTTACATACGTTTAAAATACAATCTAAAAGTTCATTCTGAATAGTTTTTGATGATCCTTTAAAAATATGTGATGTTTGAAAATGATTATTTAAATCTTCATCTAATTTTCCAGCAGCTTGTAATAACCCCCTAAAAACTCCAGGATTTAATGAATCCTCAGTTTCATCATGTCCTCTCAAAGGTAATTCGAATTTACCACAAAACAATATGCAGTCGATAATTTTAGATAAAATATCACGATTTTTTTTTCACCATATCGTTATGCCTATTTATTTCTTGTTTGTAAGCTCCACTTAATTGCGTCCTGATATCAACCGTTCCCAACATTCCAAGCTTGCACACACTTCTTAAATGTTCTGCACATTTCTCATGTTTTTTAATTTTGTCATTTAAATGATGTAGATCGGCGATGCCAGTTTTTATCCATGACGTATCTGTTCCAAACAAAAGGCATGGGAAACAAAAAAAAAGCATTCTTTTCTGGACAACCTGTTAACCAATTATGCTTCAAATAAATGCCGGAATTAAATTTTCGGTGATAATTACTTGATCGACTTTGTGACACTTGACAAATATTCAAATCTGGAGTTAACCGTCCCAAAGATTTAATTTCAATTTTTTCTGGAAGGTCAAGTAGTGCAAACTTGATCTTTTGTAAATACACTACTGAATTTTTTGCTTCGTTCATTTCTATAAATATGTAATTAAATATAAATATAATTTTTTAGTTACAAAAATAATTATCTTACCTCTTAAAATTTGTTAAACGTAATAAGACACAAGTATATAAACGCTGAAATACGTAGTACGAACCGCACACAGAACTATATGACATAACCTAGAATGATCACGACCGTTGCGCATTCAATTTCGTGACCGTCTCGGAATATAGGCGAAGCTTCGAGGCTGCAATGTTTGCAGCCCACGATACACATATCACAAACACGTATACCACGCGTCCCCCCCACCAGCGCTACACATTAACTGTGCGGCTTGACGCGGCCTGCACTGGCTGCAGTCCTCACCTGTACTTCGCATTCGCACCGACTCATGCAATACACAAATATAAATATACTATGAACGAAAAAATATGTTTTTTGTAAAACAGTTGTATAGTAATGTAATAGCTTGGTATAATAATTTAAAAGTGGTTTTATTTCAGTGGGAGGGCTGCAGCACTGCAGCCCTTCTGGGCGAGCCGCCACTGGTTATTTTAGCGTTTTGGGGGTCGGAGACCGGGAGCCTTTAATACTTTTAAGGTCCGTGTTCTCAGCCACTACACATTCAAAATTTTGAACTTTTTCTAATGCCAAAGTTTTGTGCTGTGTTGCGGCACAAACCAAAAGTTTTGTGCTCCGTTCATTTCGGAGTTAATAAGCAATTTTCTGATGGGGGGCTGTCTGTCGACATGCCAGCTTCAATTTCGAACTGCCAAAGTTTGCGCTGTTTTGTGCTGCAAACTAGAAGTTTTGTGGTCTTTTCGTTTCCGAGTTATAAACAATTTCCTTAGGGGGCAGGGCTGTTGACATGTATGACCTAACTTCCATATTCGAAATAAAATCGATCTGTTTTATGCTAAAGTATTGTGCTAGTTTTGTGCTGCTTTGTGCCGCAACCCAGAAGTTTGGAAGTTTCGTTTTTATATAGAATTTTACTATATGTGTATATTACAATAAACATTTCTACATGAACACAGATCTAGTTAGCGGCACAAAACTTCGTCATCAATGTTTTTTTTTTAATTTGTAATTAGGGCCCATAGACGTCGCAAACAAAAATAACTAATATCTCGGGAACAAAAGGAGCACAGAACTTGTGCGGTTTTGGCTCAAAACTAACACAAAATATTTTCCAAAATATACTGATTTTTTTTTAAATTTGGACCCATAGACGCCGCAATGGAAAATAGCTAATAAAATAACTTGGGAACGAATGGAGCACAAACTTTTAGTTTTCGGCACAAAAGAGCACACAACTAGTACAAAACTTTGACATTAGAAAAAGTTTTTGAAATTTGACCTGTAATTTTAAATTAAATAACCGACTCCAGGAGTTTTTTAAATTGCGAAAGACAGAGAAGAGTGTTTTCTCTACTGTGGAGATTATTATGGTGGAGGCGAGGCGCCACAAATCGTTTCTAGACTCCAACTATTTTTAAATGAAATTATACATCTTCAGCATTTTCTTAATTTCGAACGACAGAAACTTATACCCATGCTTTTCTACCCTGGCTCATGGAAAGTTGCCACAAATCATTTCTACACTCAACTAACATTTAACTAACCTGTTTTAATTTTTTCTTAATTTCGAAAGACAGAATTGCTTATTATATCCTTTTTTCGAACCAGGATCGTGGCGGAGGCGGCACAAATCGTTTCTAGACTGGAGTTACTTTAAGCTAAATTAAGTTTCTTCAGCTTTTCCTTAACTTCGAAAGACATAAGCTATTCATAATCATACCCACTCTATTCTACCCCGGATCCTGGTGGTGGCACCACAAGTCGGCTCTTGATTCGAATAATTTTAAATTAAACTAACCATTTTCAACTATTGCTTGGTTTTGAAAGACGAACTTTAGTTGTACACTTTTTTCTACGCTGGATCATGGTAGCCTCTATAGTAGGCACAAATCATTTCTATACTCAACTAATATTTTTCCATTTTCGAAAGAGAAAAGCTTGTTGTACCCATTTTTTCCTACACAAGATGATGGTGGAGGTACCACAAATCGTTTCTAGACTTTACAGCAGTGGTTCTTAACCTTTTTGAAGTCAGGGAGCATAAGAGAAATTCCCGGAGCACAAAAAACATAGACATCACATTTATTAAAAATTAAAACGATTATTACATAACACTTAATAAATAACATTAATTAGAAAGAATATAAATATTCTAATAGTCTACCTTTTTTTCTCGGCAAAATTAATTTTTAGAAATCAAATGTCATTCTGAGTATAATGTTTAATATGGACTTATATGTTTTTCTTACACCCGTTTGAAATGTTAAAAAACAAAGAAAAATAGAAGATAAAATACATATCAAACAATGCGAAAACGTAAAATTAACACAATCACTATCCATTACAACAGTAAAAACTAAATAAATTTAAGTAATAATATTAAAAATAACGAAATATAATTCATATAAAACTTTTTACCGATTTTTTTCTAGAAACTGGTTTTCTCAATTCCTTAAGGAATTGTAGCCGTTTAAAATACGGTTTTATTGATATTTTAATCAGCACTATCTAACTTTTTACCGAATTGAAAAAACGGATACTCGAATGAAATTTATTTAATATAATAATGTTATTAATATACTAGTGGACCTGTATATCGCCTATTTAGGTAGATCAGTGAATTCGGTAAAGTCAAAAAAACACAGTTGCCACCGCCAATAAAATTAGGCTTAATAAATGTTGAAAATTGGGTACATAACCAGCCATGAGGTACATATTTCTCTGTTGCACAATATTTGGCAAGTCTGCTGTCAAAATAAATTACAATTACAACTACAATCTTTAGTTTACCCTCAAAACTTTCTTTTATCCCTAAGGTAAAGATACTACTTTTGGAGGGAAACCGCCCAAATGTGAGAGAAAATCCCCCAATCTAGTAACAGTGCACTGCTTTTTTATATAATAGCATGTGGTTGGCTAAGCAACTACAGTATACCGTTATAGATAACATTATTGAAAAAATTAAAATTGATTTGTCAGTTTTTTTCTTTCAGTTAATATGATAGATGTTTGTCACTTGAAAAAAAAATGTTAGATTTATTTTTCCCAATACCGACTTAAATGAACTACAAAAATAAGCTAAATTTGTTCAAATTACTCAATTTATGCCAAGTGCGGAAGACCTAAACATTGCATTAGCATAATATTTTTGATACTTTATAGTTCTGGTTTTTGTTTTGATATTGGACAAACACTATACAGCCAGATGCTCACTTTTTAAATAAAATAAAACGTAAAATATAAAATAAATTTATAAATTTGTATACCAGTATCTACCTTTCCTCCTTCGTAAAAAAAAAAACGGGAAATATGTTAGAGTACCCTCGTCAAGCAAGATAAAACACACATAATAAAATAATGTGAAAATATTTAATTTCAAACTTATTAATGTCTACTATAAACAAAAAACAATTTAGTTAACAAATGAAATTGATAGAAATCTTAATGATAGATCTAGTAATAACACAATAGGTATATAATACCCAAAACTAATACCTAAAATTAATATTATCTAATCTTGAGATGATTTAACCCATTTAATTGTTTAAGATTTATTGCCTGCACCTCACTGACAAAAAATGCATTTGGTTGCCATGACCACATGAACTAAATTATTATTTACAAAAATTTAACGTCATACCCAAAGATACCAAAATTTGCATACCACTTGATATGCCCATTCAAATTCATTTGAATTCATAGGTATTAGAAGGCTTGCAGCTTAGAGGGCTTTATCACCATCTCCAATAAATCATTCAGAAAACAAACTAAAATTATTAGTATTTTTTTATACGCTCACGTAAACATTAAATTCCATACCAGTTAACTTCATGTGGTAAACTGAGTGACGTATGCTATAAGTTACCAGACAGACCTATCTATTTTTAGTAACCTTGCGTCATAGCCAAATCTAAAGTACAGGTAGGCACTTTAAACTGCAATATAAAAATATATCCCTTTACTGTCAACAATGATTATTATCGACTGCGGCCCCTTGGTCTCTCCGGTACTCCCTTGGTACGCCCAATGTCTTTTGGGTCAAGTTTTTTCTTAAATAAATAATTGTTTGCCACTTAGTTATGGTAGCTTGTCTACGCAAAGCAAGTTGCTGTTATTCGGAAAGACCTGGAACCATTTCCACTGCGTGTGTACTCTTTTTAACATACCACGTTACCTGCAAAAATATTAAATTAACAAAAGCTACGCATTCTAAACTCAAAACTAACCTCAATGTTGCCAACAAATTGATGAATTCCATATAATTCTCTTACTGTATTTTAGTTTAATCTGGAGAAACCATTCGAAAGAACCACGGGCAGTTCAAAGTAGTTTGAAGTGGGTGATCACTGATCAGCCTTTGCAACAAAATTTTGCTGGGGACGATATTCCGAGCCATTGGAGGCTTTTTTCAGGCGCCTCTATCAATTCCACACCCTATTGATCTTCTACTACTTCTTGCTCTTGCAGCTAAATTTTGTATAGTGTTCATTCAAACTTATGTATAATTATAGGTTATGTGACGATATTTCACGCCCGCTAGGGGCGCTAGTAGCAGAAATATCTTGTGGTGCCATCTAATATGTAACCTCTCAAGAGTTGTATTCGTATTAGGTTAAAATAGGTTCTGAGCGGTGCTTTCACGTTGGGTTTGAGACGCGAACTTTTCACAAATAACATTCATTGGATCGATACACATTCTTCGAACAAATATTAACGCAAAGGCAAACAATCACGAATTAATAATTATTATTATAGGTACAACATGGTTATAGGTTTGTCAAAGATTATTTGTGGGTACGGACTACGGAGTTTGTGCTTTTAGGCCCCCGCAGATAATGAAATCGCTTAGCTTTGTACATACCAATGAATAGGTTATGGTTGTGTTTTTGACGTTTCTAGCTCGCAGCCATGACGACGCGACATAAACAGCTACTGAAATGTTGAGGTCCTTTCACCAAAATCGCTCGCGTTTCGGAAAATTTAGAAGCAAAATCGCCCGAGAGGCCATTTTTCGTCGATTTCGAAAACTCACGCAACGTAGAATGGTCCATTTAGGGTGACGGTCGCGTTTCGCGCGCCCGGAAAAGGTTCCCCATATTTTCCATAAGCAATTAAGAATGGACATTTTGGCTTGTGAAACACCGATTTAAAATCGTTCAATTGCGTTTACTTAATATAGACTAGTGGACCTGTGACCGCCTAAATAGGTAGATCAGTGAAGTCGGTAGATCGCTGGAATTGTTAGACTACACGTACAGGCTGTATTGAAAAACTAACAAAAAGAGCCATGTTTGTTAATTATCCGATTGATCTGAACTAAAAAGTACTGTCTTTATTTTATTGTAAAAAATCAGTGAAAGTTTAATCCTCTTAGTATCAATTTTTATTTTCAAATCCAACGTTTTTTTTTTCATTAGACAATTCATTTCTGAATTCAATGAGATAGATGCCTTAGATAAGAACGCCTTAGATAAGAAAATATTGAAAATTGCAAAATATTGATAAATCTGAAGAATGTGGATTAAGAAATATGAACATTTCATCGCTATTACTATGTACTACTAATGAGACAATATATTGGTTTTCCACATGTACCCGTATTAAGATCAATTTCATAAATATATAAATCGTGGATCTGTAGACAAACAGGTTGTTTGTAGTTAACATGTAAAAACCGGTTCCGAAGAAAAGATTCTTATGACTAAAATTAAATATTGGCGAAACACGCGTTTAAATTAATATTTTCAAAAATATTCATTAATATTCCCAAAAAATTTGGGTATATAATATTATATTCTTTGGGCCAATTGCCACCGCGGATCAAATAAATTAGATACACAACCACCCAAGAGGTACCAATTTAGGCTCGTTACTCCGTTTTTTACATGGTGAGTTCGCCGTCAAGAGGAAATATGAAAGCCCTATGTCCCATGTGTTGGCCAAGCAACTACAATCTTGATAGAGACTGCTTGGTTTGGCACAACTGTACATCAGTAATCGTGCAAGAATGTGAAATATTCATAATTCCTAAATTAAAATGTGGATGTAGTCCGTTATTGTAAAATTCTAATCGTATATAGATGGCTTGGTTGAGCATAACTGTATTATGTATATAATATAAGTAATTATTGATTAGCGACAACATCGGTAAGTAGGTAAGCGAGGACGTGGAATGGTAGAGTGACGACAAATATAATAACACTAATATAAAAATGTAATGTTTATTTCCAAAACATCTGTCTATTATTTAAATTTTTCATGGATAAAGAAGCATATTGTATTTTTCGTAAATTTCGTGTTATGTATGTTGTAACCTAATTCTGCGTGTGCCATGTATTGGCATAGCAATCGTAGTCTTTGGTTGACCATAACTGTCTTGCAGGTTACAATGATACGTATTATGTTATAAACGCAATTTTTATACTTGTAAGAGAATAATGCAGCGAGTAGACATTGTAATACTAATATGGATATAGTATTATATTTATAGAATATTTATTTGTCACATAATTTAAGTGTTGTAGTTCCAGCAACTACAGTCTGTACGACTGCTTGGTTGGACACAACTATTGTAGATTGGTATTGTAGATTAGTAACATTGTAGGTACCGTATATCGCCGAACTTGTAATATGTGCACGTATAATAAGATTCGTATGTTTAAATAAGCTTTTCCCTTATTATTTAGTTAATGTGATGAAATTAAATTATATATTAATATTAATTATATATAAATTAAATTATGTATTAAGAATAGTAAACAAATGAGAATGTAACAATAGATAGAGATAATAATGCAGCGAGTAGACATTGTAATATGGATATACAGTAGACTCTCCTATAACGCGGTTCCTAGAACGCGAAATACTACAAACGCGTATTCAATCAGTTTTCTGAAAAGATTATTTGTCGTATAATTTTATGATGTGCCATGTGTTGGCTCAGCAACTACAGTCGTCTGTACGACTGCTTGGTTAGGCACAACTATTATAGATTGATTTTGTAGATTAGTAACATTCTAGTTACCGTATATCGCAGAACTTGTAAAATGTGCACGTATAGTTAGATTCCTATTTTTAAATAAGCTATTCCCTTACTATTTAGTTAACGTGATGAGATAACTGGTAAAACAAATAAAAATATAAACCTCTTTTAAAATCTGTATTAAGAATAGTAAGCAAATGAGAACGTAACAATATGTAGAGAAAATAATGTACAGAGAAGACATTGTAATATGGACATAGTATACTACATATCAGTTTTCTTGAAAAATTATTTGTTATATAATTTTATGACGTGCCATGTGTTGGCCCAGCAACTACAGTCTGTACGACTGCTTGGTTAGGCATAACTATTATAGATTGGTATTGTAGATTAGTAAAATTGTAGGTACCGTAACTTGCAGAACTTGTAAAATGTGCACGCATAATAAGGTTCGTATTTTTAAATAAGCTTTTTTTCTTACTATATAGTTAATGTGATGAGATAACTGGTATAACGAATAATAATATAAATATCTATTAAGCAAATGAGAACGTAGCAATATGTAGAGATAATATTTTAATGATGTATTATTAGGTATATTATGTGAGGTATATTGTAACTTAATTATTGTACAAATAAAAGAAAAAATTACCAGTGACATGTAATGAAATTAGCAATGATAAAGAATTATGTACAAAATATGATCGAGGTTAAAAATCAAGTCCCTTTACATTGCAAAAGTGACAGGAAAATGAAAAATTACCCATGGAATAAATATCTAGAAATATAAATTTTTCTTCATTACGTGCGCCTATTAATTTGAATTGCAGAGAGCAAACTTGTGTAAACTATGTTTTTTGTAAAGAACAAATTTTGATTTTTCAATAATTGCCCCTGAGAATACGTTTTGTCGATTTGCACCTTTACAGAATCCCACTTTTTAGCCCGAGAAAATGCCACATATAGCTGGCCGTGTGCGAAAACGGGTTGAGGTAGATAAATTCCAACAAAATCAAAAGTTTGTCCTTGTGCCTTATTAATGGTTATTGCAAAGCAGACCTTGATCGGAAACTGTCTTCTTTTTAATACGAAAGGTACGGATGTTTCTGAGGAGGTGAGGTCCAATTTTGGAATGAAAACACGCTTCCCTTTTAGGTGACCCATCGAAATTTCACAATCTATTACGTTATTAAATAAATGTATTACTTTCAGTCGTGTGCCATTGCATAAACCTTCAGCTATTGATAAATTTCTAAGTAACATGATCGGAACGCCTTCTTGAAGAGTAAGAGCGTGGGGGGGCATGCCTGAAGGTGTAATTGAATTTAAGTATTCTACCGTAAAATTTGCCCGTTCTTGATCGTCATCGGTGGCTATAGAGTCAATACTATAATAAATTACGGACTTTCCAGGAAGTTTATTCAAAATGTCATTGTTAATACGTTCGCAACTATCATTTTTCGGGGTCAATATTATTTTTGAATGAAGAGATGCATATTCGTTATCGCCAAATTTCTCAATGTCTCCGTAAATAGCCGAAATAATATCAGAAACAATACACTGACGCGGAATAATAATAGTGTCAACAGGCAAATTATGATCAATATGGTCGATCAGTTTCCCATCGCCCAGCTTTAAGAGCCACACGGCAAAATTATGCTCACTTTCGTGTGTGCGCATATTTCTCGAAAGCGTAAAATGAGCAAAGTGGACCCACGCATCTGAATTATTTACACAGGACTCTACTATTAGTGATCTGTGCCCTCGCGGTACCACAGGCAAACATTGTCTAAAATCTCCTCCTACTAATACTACCTTTCCCCCGAACGGTTTAGCATTTTTCATGACATCTTGAAACAATCTATCTACAGCATTAAATGCGTGCACGTTGGCCATCGTAATTTCATCCCAGATAAGCGCATGAGCTTTTCTTAATTGCTGAGCTTCTTCGGACTCCATTCCTATCGATGATGTGGACTCTCGTGTCAAATTTATTGGAAGACGGAATCGCGAATGCACCGTCCTTCCACCCCGCAGCAGAATTGCCGCAATCCCAGTCCAAGCTACTGATATTGCCGTTTTACCCATCACATATAACTCGTCCAAAATAGTATTATAGACAAAAGTTTTTCCAGTGCCCCCAGGTCCGTCTAAGTAGAATAATCTCTGATTTTCCCCGTCTGTTAATATGGCATGTATTACACGATCGTACACCAACATCTGATCGTTATTGAAATTGTGTTTGTTTATGCCGACCTGAATACGGATACTGATCATTTCATCCGAGCTAACACCTAAATAATCGTCATTATTAACAACTTGAAGAGTTGTATCGTCGATAGATGATAAATTTGGCAATTTAAAATTATCATAGTCATAACCGTTGCGCGTTAGTTGATTTTTAATTTGAAGTAATGCCATTCTTTCAGCACTGGTGCAGTCATAACCTTTATGCAAGAAGTCTTGCATTAATAACATTTTAAATTTGTCCCAAAGAACGGAAGGTGACAAAATTGTGCAAAAAGTTAGTAAACATACAAATAATTTACGCATTTGGAATGGCATT
This sequence comes from Aphodius sticticus, assembly GCA_963966075.1. Lineage (NCBI taxonomy): Eukaryota > Metazoa > Arthropoda > Insecta > Coleoptera > Scarabaeidae > Aphodius > Aphodius sticticus. The sequence continues at coordinate 20,876,505 of OZ014506.1, forward strand.
TGCAAAAGTGACGCTTCGCGCAGGCATTTTTCCCATTCCGTATCGTCCTCTAATAAATTTCTAGCTTGTGCTGCGTCTTTAAAATCACTATAAGTGATACCATCTACTGTGAGGAGCTCTTTATATGAGCGAGGTCCACGGACATAAAGTAATAACAAACGCAAAAAGAATAGCTCTTCATTACTGGGAGAAACAGTGTACATACGTGGAATTACTTTGGAACCATCATACTTTCGTTTGACCCATTCTGATTTAGCTGTATCAAATCTATAATAATGAGGAATTTCGCGATATACATATTGACGTGCATTACTGTCAGTTGCATTTAACTTAAACCACGCTTCAAACATAGATAAACTATTTAACGATTTTTCTACCGCTCTCGCTTCTTCCCCGTCAGGAAAATAAATAGGTCTTTCCCCTTCCAAATGGAATAATAAACGTATTATTGTGTGAGAAGTTTGATGTAACGGTAAACTCAACAACCTCCAGGTTGCTTCTGCAGAACCAACATACCTTGAATCTACATATTCTGCAATTTCGTCGTAATCGTTCGACTGTCCTAACTGAATTTTAAGCAATGCACTGTCATGCCCTTTACAAATGTACTTGAAGATATATTTAACATTTTTAACAGATGAACACACTTCTATATTGATATGGGCGTCATATTTTTGTAATAGATAGGGGTTATATGGTACTACAAAACGATTATCTACGTCATACTCAATGCCATCCCGCTTAATATTAACTGTTCTCCCACTATCACTCCTTTTGTATATTGGAAATTTGTCACTCTCGACTACCGTTCTTTCTACGAACGCTTTTGGAAAATATTTTTTGCACGTTCCATCTTTCTCCATACATAGAGATTGTTTGTTAAGTGTTCCGCAAGGACCATGTATCATGTGGCTGCGAACACATTCAAAAATATTCTTATTATCCTTATTTACGGAGGGGTCTGGAATTTCGGCACTAATGAACTGATCAATTTTACTGGGTTCGCGCATTTTGTCCTCATTTGCAAGAGTTAATAATAGATGGACGTGAGGTAGGCCACGTTTTTGAAATTCAACAACGTACACATAAGCAACTGCTATGCCAAAAATTTGTTTCTTAGTTATGTCATTTAAAAATGATTTAAATTTGCTATAAAAAACCCTGCATGTTATATCTGGACGATCAAAATATTTTACATTATTTGGTAAATTGTTTATTATTTCCGGCCACCTAGGATTGCAGGTGAAAGTAATGAATAAATCTGGCCTGCCGTATTTTGCTACGATGGCCATTGCATCTTGAAAATGTTGATGCATGGCGCGCGGGCTGCCTATATATGTAGCTGGAAGTATGATAACCCGTCCCAATTCTATATTCGCTTTTTCAGCAACAGTCTTTACATAATCTATGACGCCGTTATAATTATGAGCTTTTAATTTGATTTGATTTTCGCGAATAAAACGTAATCTATCTGATTCCACCTTGTAGTAACAATCAAGAAAATATTGCTGCGTCAACTTGCCAGCATAGTAAATTGGATTAAAAGTGTCTCTTACGCTTAAGGCGCGGTACACGACATACTCTTGTCTACTAATTGCTTTGCGCTTCAAATGGGGTTTGTCGGTAGTCTTTAAAGGTATTCCTGGATGCCATCCCAAATCCCCTTTAGGAAATAATAACGGATAACAAAACGGATCTACAATCGGATTAAGAACATGTAGCCAATGTTTTGAAGTGGGATTACTTCGTAAGTAAATCCGCAATTCCTTCGGCTCTGGCGGTGCCCCATCGTCACCTACAAAAACCATACCCACTTCATTTCTATTCTGTGGCGCATTATACCGCCTTCTATCAAATTGAGGATCTTGGTGTATCTTAAATGAAATTGATCGCATATCTTTATTAAGTTGCAATGCACGGGCACGTTCTTCCGCTTCAATTTCTTTCAAAAACATGTAAGTCTTAGCGTATGGGTTTATTTTCCTTAACAGAGCGTCTATTTGCGCTATCAACTCGGGGTCGAGATCTGCATATCGTTCTGATCGTACTGTTACCGATTCTTCGTTGTTCATAAAATATAATAGTCCGTGATGCGGATTGGAATCAGTTGGGCATATATCTTGAACAGAGTGATATATCATACCTTGAATAATGCAAATTTTATATCTTTCGTCATTAGGAAATTTTATATCGGCAGTAAATGCCGCGAATGCAAATAGATTATTAAATGTCAAAATATTACTAAGAAATCTATTAGATTCGGCATGCACGTGAGTCAGCAATTTTTTTAACAATTGTGGATACCCGTGTAAATTTGGCAAAGATATAACACCACCCCGACAGCAATTGAACGTTTCGTCAGTGAAAAATTTTGCCCCGCATTTTGCGCACATATTAATCATAGCGCCGACGTTATGAACTGCAACATTTACTTTTGAGGCATCGCCATATGTTTTTATCCGCTTTGTTACTTTCTTTGTTGTTCTCTTTGTTACTTTCTGTGTTATTTGCTGTGTTGATTTCTTTGCAACTTTTTCTGTTATTTGCTTTGTTACTTCTTTTCTTGGTTTTTTGGTCGTTTCCTTATTATTTCTCCTCTGAGACGCCCTGTCCGTATTGCTGATATTATCTTGTCTCGTTATTACTCTCTTAGTTGGTCTTTTGAATATTTCTTTATTATTTATCCTATCAGAAACTACCGCTGTATTGCTGACATTGTTTTCTCTTATCAATAATGGATGACGATTAATTACAATTACCGCAGTGAGGCTGTACACATTTTGATTATGGTTAACATTTGCAGTGCTCACTGCGAGGTTACTTATTAATTTACGATATAACTCATCTATGGTTGAAAATTTCAAAACACACGAAAGACCGTCAATGCAAGGCGATCCACTTTCATCTCTTGAATGCGAATCAAAATAAAAATAGCATTCATTTTGTTTAAAGATTGCGACTGATAGACCGTTAGTGGTCAAAACACCACATTCGTAGTTTCTAAAAAAGGAAAATATGCCAATTTCTAAGCGTGGCATAAAATTATCGATGTGATCAAATAATCGACCATTAACAGCATTCTGTTCAACAATTTCAAAACTGATAGCTTCTTGAAATAATACAATATCTGTGAGCAATTCGGCAAGGGTTAAATAGGCCCTATTCTGTATATCAAAATTTAATAACGATCCACTTTCTCTACTCCTAACGTATAAATTATCCCCGCAATGTAATATTGAATCAATAACTGACGTATTCCAGTCTTCAAGAAATCGAACGGTAGACATTACACATGCAACGGCAGCATTAGCGGTGCACTGACTTCCTCGACTATATAAGTTAAATATTTCACTTCCTTGATTAAAGCTGCCTCTGATAATGTTTACGGTAACCTGACCTTGTTCGTTCACAACCTGTTTTCCGGTACCAGTTTGCACCTTTTTCCTGGTCTGCAATGGGTCAGGCTTCTTTGGCGGCATCTTGAAAACTCCTAAGGGAACATATTTTTTAGTTATAAAAATTATGCAGATACCATAGGTGACGCAGCAAGTGCAAAATAAGCCATCATCTACCGAAATACGTTAGGTATCTGTACGTTGATAAAGATATTAAATGAGCGTTAGTTGTTGTCAAATTTGGAAAGGTTATGCAAAATTTTATATTGCATTATGTATTATGCGTCTACCGAATTGAATGCTTTGACCGTTTCCCGAGCAACATTTTGTCACGCTGACACGTATCCGGGCGTTAATCGCAGTCACGTTGAGTACAATGTAATTTGTATTTATCATTGATGACCAAATAAATATTGTATTTAAATGTTTCACTCAGTTGTTCTTTTGTTGCAACGTGCATACAATTTGCTACCGTACTCATGTTCGTAAAACGATTGTAATCAACCGTGACTTCTATATGTATGTGTATTCATCATAATTATCTTCTATCTATTGCTCATTATTTTGATGGTTTTTGAGTTTGCATAACTGGCAACATTCAAGAAACCAGCAAGCATATCAATTGTCTGTTGTTTGCCAAAATATTATCAAATTGGCATATTTTATACTATCCAAAAAATTGTCCTTCTAATTCCGTTGATTTGTGTGAATAGTTCTGCCTAATCAAAAGCAGAATCTTAATAACCAACAATATTTACCGCCTGGAACTCTCCAAAGCAAAACATAACCTCATATTTGCAAATATTTACATCCATACATCTAAAAATTTGTGACTACCAAAGTTGCCATGCGCGAGCAATAATTTAAAATATTCTAAAACACGCATTCTTACAAAATTAATTCAATAAATATATTCAATTTTGAATCTGTTACAACACATACAAATTGTCTAACAACTAACGCAAAATATATATTTAATTCTTACCTCGCTATAAAATTCGCCGACGCACTAATAAATAGCAATTAGAGAAAAGAAAAAATATTCGAAAATTAGCAGAAAATCGATTAAATTAGCAATAACTGTGAAATCCAGGGAGCATCACACAAAGTACTGCAATCGAATGACATTCAAAATCGTTTTCCAACGGCTAGAAACAAAAGCTATCGAGCATAGAGCCAATAAAATTCAAATTGTGAGACGGTTATAATAAATGAAATTTAACCCAGGCTTTTTGACAGTTGACCGTGAAAACTGTTGTAGAATACATCTATAAGAAATATGGCAAGTACTATAACATTTCTAGGATCCAGCATCCTACGACGAATGCAAACAGATATATTACGTAAGTATCTTAGAATAATATATATATATATATATATAGATATGATTAATAATATATACGATAAAGTAACAACATTCTCTTTCTAGATGTGAAGCCATTCCTAAGTGGAAACTACAAAATTTCCGCTGGATTATGTGTCGGGGGACAGCGCATACACAATTTAATCCGCAGGATTAAAGCCAGCGAGAAAAAAAATTCTCTTTGGAGCATCAACACAGATATGTATATTATCATGTGCGGAACAAATGATATATTAAGAGGTCGGTCAATGAAAAAAATTAAGCGAGAATTTAGACATTTAATAAGAACGGTATCACAAAATACGACAATAAACATAATTATTTGTACCTTGCCAGCGTGCAAAGAAATCGAAGATATAATCGTAAGTAATAATAATCACAATAATTAAGTAATTTATACTTGTACTAAATGCTATTTTTGCAGACTTTCAATAATTTTATAAAATACTTTTGTCAACAAAACAAATACAGATATATAGACGTATACAATATTTTCAAGAATTTACGTTTTAATGCATTTAAAAGGTACAGTCAAACATACACATATTATATAATTTGTAGAATACTGATTTACCTCATCTCCTTTTTTGCAGAGATGGAATACACCTGACAAAAAGGGGTTCACAAACATTATGGAGAATCATCAGATCAGCCATAGATATTTAAATATATGAAATAAATAGTTGATATATATATATATATATTTAATAATTAAAGAGCTCAGAATGAAAAGTGGATAAAGACCATAGGAAACCATATGTTTTTATCCACTTTTCATTCTCATGCCTTCAATTATATAATAATAAATATATTAATATATATATATATATATATATAATATATATTTTTAATAAAATTAAAAAAGTACTTATGCCTTTTTATTCTATTACCCTTTAAGCACACATTTATAATACTAAACAAAATTTATAAATAAAAAACATTAATTATCAACAATAAATAACTGAAACAATACAAATATAACACTAAATTCGACGATAAAACTTGAAAAATAATTCTTATAAAATGTACACTTATCATATTTTACTATATTGTTCTATTTATATATATATTTTTTTCAAACTATCAATATGACAATTGACAACAAAAATTCTCCAAATAACTTTTTCAGTGTAGTAGTGATTTTAGTGCATTAACGTCAACATGACACGTTAGGCGCTACACGTTAGTGTAGCCTAGGCATTACAGTTACGCTGTTTAGTGTTTAATAATAACAATAATGGAACAATTTGATAACGCCTTCGCTGATGACCAAATCTTAAAATGCACGCCATACAAATAATTCATAGTTTATTAATGCTGTTTTGTATTTTAGCATCCAATTTATCTCAATCAAAGATTCTTGAAAAAATCATATTTACTTAGTAATTAACAATTTATGTGAACGACATTTAAGTGGGAATTTGTATGTTGTCAGTTTTCATATTCTATTCAAAGTCATATTCACAATAATCTCATTCATAATACCAAAATATTATATTAATAATGTTGCTTAAAAAGAATATCAAAAGAAATAATAGACAGGGTATCGCAACAAAAATTCTATCAAACTACCAAGTAATTTCGAACAAAAGAAAATACCAACATGATTCCTATCCAGAAAGCATATCAATTAATGGCACGATAATAAGAATAATTTTAAAATATGTTACAAAATTGAAAATCAGCACCACTACGAACTATATCAGCACCGTTACGGATTACGTCCGCGCCATTACAACTTACGCAATAACCCTTCCGAAACTAACCTACGTCGATATAACTTTTTTTGTTAAGATTGACATTACTTGAGGAACACTCCTGAAATTACTGTGACAAAATTAGCAGTAGAAAAATGTTTGTCCTGTATTCTTCCATGTTATGTCTGTAAGACAATTAAAATCATTCACCTCGACAGTGTCGTCGCATTCGTAAGGTCAATCTAAAGAAATATAAACTAAATTACTTTAAACTATTTGGGGATAACTATAATACAATACCGTAAATGTCTTTGTCCACATATGTACTTGTTCTAATGACAAATTCGACAATAGTATTACTCAACAAACTGTTTCGGAATCCATAAAGTTTATCAATAAAATTTCGTTTCTAGTCCATCTAAAAACCAATAAATAACTGTTAACGTAAAAATAACTATGAAAGAAAAACAAAAGCAAGAACGATGTGACCAAAAGAAGTTGATAATTATGGTAAATAGGACTATTTGAGTCATCGTAAAACTCGAGTCTCGTAAATCGAACGAAGTAAAGTCGTAATTTCGTCTAGTTGTGATTGTTACACGTCCGTTGTTGTGGCTCTACCAACATACCCTTCTGGATTAAAATTAACCTTGATTTTTTTATAACAAACATAATATTTCTGGTCCTACGATAAGCGTTTTATCAATGAAGATTATATGTCGGATTGTATTCGATCAGGATGTGTCCGATTAGAATAATTCACAATATATGAATTGTACCTCTATAAAGCATTACTCTTCTACTATTCTCGCTAGTTCTTAGATATTCATCTTGATTTCTTCAATGGTTCAATACACATTGTCAAATCGTCAGACGATTGTGAACGTACAATTCTTCTTTGATACGTATGTAATGCCTATAAAACCTGAAGCAGAGTAAGCGTACTGTTTATTATTAGTTAGCTTCTTCTTGTAGGGGTTCGAGATGGAATTATTGGTTATACGCTTGGTTATGTTTTGACATTGGACACTAATTTAAATTTGAAATTCAGCATTGCCAACTTAAGTCTCTAACAAAACAAAATAATTTTCAAACGTGCGAAAATACAGGCTAGCGATTTCTTATTAGTTATTACAAAATGAACAAAGGTAGTTTCTAGCCATTTGAGTTCCAAATACGGTAACTTCAAACTTCAAGCGGTCAAGCGGGGACGCCAGAATGATAAAGAAAGTTCATAAAACTTCAAATACAATTCAACTTTTAATTCATTTATGTTGTTCGCATGTTGTTTACCAAATGATGTTCCGCACGATTCATCGTATCCTAAATAATCTACGTTAACATGTAATAAAACTCAGCGCTATGTGCTATAACCATATCCCATTCGTACGTAATGGAGACAAATGCGAATTATTAATTATTATTATACATACAAAATGAATTATCATAATATGGTTTCACAAAGGTTTATTCCTCGACTCCCGCAGATAAAATCAATAAATATCGCTTAGCTTTTAATGATATTATGCATCTACCTACTCGCTGTTATATGAAAAGGTTATTTATAGGTTATGGTGGCGTTTTTGACGTTTCTAGCTCGCAGCCATGACGACGCGAACTAAACAGCTACTGAAATGTTGAGGTCCTTTCACCAAAATCGCTCGCGTTTCGGAAAATTTCGAAGCAAAAACGCCCGAGAGGTCGTTTTTCGTCGATTTCGAAAACTCACGCAACGTAGAATGGTCCATTTAGGGGGACAGTCGCGCTCCGCGCGACTGAAATGCGTTCCCCATTTTTTCCATAAGCAATTAAGAATCGATTTTTTGGCAGGTGAAACACCGATTTAAAAACGTTCAATTGCGTTTACTTAATATAGACTAGTGGACCTGTAGACCGCCTATTGGGTAGATCAGTGAATCGGTACATTGCAGGAATTGTTAGACCGCATATACACTGGCTGTCTTTAAAAAATACTTTTTTTGCAAAATCAAACTTTCAAGTTGATATAAAGTTGTTTCTATGGATTCATATATACAACCAAAAAAATTGGCTCAACTAAAAAAAAATAGTCTCGCGCAAGTAAAAGAAAATATAATTTGTCGCAATAAATTTGATTTTCTTTTTATTGTTGCTTTTTCTTTTCAAATTGAATAATTTTAAGAATAAGTATGGTGTGAAATAATAGTATAAAAAATATATTATTAAAATATATTAACAAATTTAGCTTATTTCTATAATCAATGCGAATTACGACGACAAAAAACAATTGTTTTTTTTAAGTGACAAACATGATCTCAATAAAAATGTAAAACAAATTTAGACACCGTGTGGTAGACCTAGATTGCTTTCAATTGGGCAAAATTTGTCCATAGAGTCAACTTTTTATCTTATAACTTATATAATGTAAATTTAACATTAAGTTATTTTTTATATAATGGCTTGTTGTTGGTCCAGTAACTACAATCTACTCTTGTATAGAGAGCTTTATTGAAAAGAATATTTGATTTGGTTTTCTTTTAGATCTTATTAAAGATGTTTGTTACTTGAAAAAGAAATAATTGTTACATGGAACACAAAAGAAGCTTCAATTGTTAAAATTACTAAATTTTATGCCAAGTGCAGGAGACCTAAATCTTGCAGTAGAGTATTATTTTTATACTACTGTCACAACCTATAGTTAACTTGAAAACACAACCATAGTTAACTTGAAAAATACTTTACCCTTACCTACTACAAAACAACACAATTGAAAAAAATTATAAACTTTATTCCTTTTCTGAGACTGTTTTTCAATAATCGCCCCTGAGAAAAAGTTTTGTCAATGTACACCTAGGTGTAACCCCACTTTTTAGCCGTAGAAAATGGCACATTTACCTGGCCGTGTGCAAAGACGGGTTGAGATAAATAAACTCTAACTAAATCCAAAGTTTGTCCTCATTTATGGTTATAGCAAAACAGACCTTGATTGAAACCGTCTCTTTGTGATATGAATGGTACGTACGTATGTATATGAAATTGAAAATCTCATGACGGGTTACTGAGACTTACGGTTACCATACGATAAGTGTAGTTCAATAACACTTCTGAATGACCAATGTTGATATAACTTTCTTTAAACGAAAATTAGATTCCGGGTTAGATTCCTTGTTCCTGCAGCTTATTTATCACATCATAGATGTTCCTGTAAAAAACAAATTAAACAAAATTCAACTACATACCTATATACTAAAATGAATAACAATAAATTGTTGAATTCCTTCAAATTCTTCTACTAAATGTTTGAATAGAGGAACAATTCTTGTTTATTTTCTCTGGAATCATCCCCCAGCTGACATAATCGAGTTGATGTTCACATTCTAAGGCTTCTCTCTTGCGCTCTGTCAATTCCCACACTATTTTAACTTTCGCTTTCTTGTAGGGGTTATGGTATGGTAGAACTTGGTTGTATGCCATATGTGTCTTTTGATATCCTTGGACCTGGAAGATCTTTTGTATTTGCGGCTAAATACGTACAAATTAGTCACTGTACGACAGTTTGTTTACATCCTAAAATTATTAATAAATAAGTAAATGTGTACTACAAATAATCTGTAATAAACTCACCTTATTCTATGTATGCGGTTGTTCCTGGAATTTACCGTCAAAATATTAGGTTATGTGGTGTTTCTTGATGTTGGGGCAGTCCGCAGACGCGACTGTTGTACATTGGTGCCATCTAACATATTTCGTCCCAAGCTGAAAGCAATTAGAGGTAAAGTAAACTGCAAAATTTGAATGAAAAGCTAATCATCTCTATTAATTTACTTACTTGTGTTTTCATGCATTCGTACCTAATACAGACAAATGCGAATTAATAATTTGATTAGAGGAAATGTTGTTGTTTATTTTCTTTGGAGTCATCCTCATTTCTGGCATAATGAGCCGATGTTTACGTTCTAGGCTTCTTTCTTGCGCTCTGTCAATTCGCACACTATGTATTTTAATTTCTGCGTTCTTGTAGTTTGTAGGGGCTATGGTATGGTAGAACTGAGTTATATGCCATCTGTGTCTTTCGATATACTTTGACCTGGAAGATGTTTTGTATGTGGGGCTAAATACGTACAATTTATTACTGTACGACAGTTTGTTTACATCCTGAAATTATTAATAAATAAGTAAATGTGTTCTACAAATAATCTGTAATAAACTCACCTTATGCTATGCGTGCGGTTGTTTGTGAAATTTCACCATCAAAATATTAGGTTAGGACGTTAGGTAATAGGTGGTGGTTCTTGACATTGGCGCTGTCCGCAGACCCGACTGATGTACATGGGTGCCATCTAAGCTATGTCTCAAACTGTAATCAATTAGAGGTAAAGTAGGCGGCCAAATTTAAACGAAAAGCTAATCATCTCTATTAATTTACTTACTGTGTTTTCGTAGCAGATTAACTGCGCGGTGACATTCGCTATTTGTCAAATTCTACCAGATCATTCCAATTATGCTTATATGTATTGAAGGTATTAAGTACGTATACAAATTGCTTAGCTCTGTATAGATGCCCACTGCAATGTGAATAGGTTATGTTATGATTAGGTTATGGTGGTTGCGTTTTTGACGTTTCTAGCTCGCAGCCATGACGACGCGACATAAACAGCTGTTGGAATGTTGAGGCTCTTTCACCAAAATCGCTCGGGTTTCGGAAAATTTTGAAGCAAAAACGCCCCAGAGGCCGTTTTTCGTCGATTTCGAAAACTCACGCAACGTAGAATTGTCCATTTAGGGCGAACGTCGCGCTCCGCGCGACTGAAATGCGTTCTCCATTTTTTCCATAAGCAATTAAGAATCGATTTTTTGGCAGGTGAAACACCGATTTAAAATCGTTCAATTGCGTTTACTTAATATAGACGAGGAGAAAGGTAATTTGTCGTTACCTTTCGTTATATTTTGTTATAATAACTTATTAATCAATAATGTGATACAGAAAAAAAAGATATATTTGTGTATAAATTCCGAAAATATTCAAGAATTTTGGAATTTATTTCAACACATAAACTCTTAAATATGTTTGAGGGGAAAAAGCGCTCTCGATGTACCGAATTGCTTCCGAAGTTTTCTTTTTGCCCGCATCCACATATTTTCCACATTTTGTGCGTGTGTATGTTTTGATTTTCTGGGCTCACAAAATTTTGTTCGTGAATTACCTGGTGGTTATAAATGCCACCACCTATAAAACCTTTCTAATTTGTCAAATATTTAGCAAGTTTGGCTGGATTCTTTTTATTAGCAGTTATGTACCACCTACTCAAGTAGTTTTGATAAGCTCATTTTTGAAACAGCTTTATACTAATATAATACTTAATAACTCATGTGGATGATATGTAAATGAGGGCAAAAATATATATTATCAAAACATCATATTTATTATGTTTATTTTAGGAAATATATGTATTTCAAAATGTTTGCATATTTTCCGAACTTTTTATCTGACATGTGTAGCAGAGCTATACTAATTTTTATTTTAATTGTATTATGTTCAGAATTCTTTATTTATTTTATTCATATTTACTACTATTTGAAAATTGTAAATCCAGTAATTGTTAGTTTGGTTTAAGTTTTTGTACATTAATAATAGGTATACAAATATTATTATTTCAATCACATACGGTAAATGAGTCGACAATTTCGGCTTGCATAATTTTGCGGAGCACTTGCAAGTTGCAACAAACTCGCGGAGCACCAGTGTTCCGCGGAGCACCGGTTAAGAACCACTGCTCTACTGCTCTTAAAATTAAGTTAATAATTTTAAGCGTTTTTTTTTTTATTAATTTTGATTCTTCGAGGTTTTTTTGACTCAGGTGTCACAAATCGTTTCTAGACTGGACTATATTTGAATCGGCGAGTTCGAAAAAGTACAAAATTGGCCATTTTGAACTGAAATAGCCAAAATGTTCACTATGAATTATTCTATCGAATAGACCTAAAGAGAATGCTTGGGCGAAATCAACAAGTCCGGAACAGTGCTTTTTTGCTCGCTCATGCAACGCGTTTGTACTCAGTTTCTACTGATATGTCGTAAACATTCGCCAACTCCGCAATTTGCATTCAAATCGTTGTTGACGTACGCCGAAGTAATCAATATGAATATCAATATTAACTAGTAAGAAAATTAACTTCAGCCGTGCTGAAGTTAGAATACCCCCCACCGTGAAAAAAAAACAAGGGAACCGATTTTGCCCATTCACGAACTCGTCCTTACTTTTTAAGAGATAAGCTTGTATACCAAATTTCAAATCAATTGCTTCAAAATTACGGCAGTTATCGTGTACACAGACGGACAGACGGACATAGTTAAATCGGTTCAGTTTTCAATTCTGATGAAATCCATATATATATATATATATATATATATATATATATATATATAGGAGAAAGGCATTTGTCGGGCAATTCCGTTATACGAAGATCACAGATCGAAGAAGCAACCGTATGACGGAATTGCCCGACAAATACCTTTCTCCTTTCTATCTCACCGTCGATTAACCATACAAATGTTGTGTCAATCGCAATATACCCTCACCACATTAAATGTGGGGGGTATAAAAAGATAAATAATATTAAAAAAGTCCACAAGTATGTAACGGTGAAAATTTAGAATTTTACTATCACGTGACTTCCGGGCCGACTACCACCGTACAAGAGGAAATTTAATACTATTATGTATATTGTGTATAATCATCAAACTCTATATCATACTCTATATTATCGCCATATATGTATAGGGTTAGTCAGAATTACCGGAACACCTAAATAATTTTCCAACTGTAAACAATTTCAAAAAAAATTTCAAGTAAAAGTTGTTTTGTGTTAAACAATCTATCGTTTAAATATATTTTTATTATAAAGGCTGTTCATTTTATTCGGCATATCTCGTAACCTTCCCTTTTTCAAATAGAACATCCTGTATACATTTTTTTATTTTAAGATTAATTCTAAGGATCTATTGTATGATTTTTTTATAAAATGCCTTATTTTTGAGTTATGATCAATTAATCAAAAATAGACGAAATTACCGAAAACTGAAAAAATACTCCAACTGAGAAAAAAATTTGTGTTTAAACAAACTATTGTTTTTTTCTAGAAATTTGGTAACATCCTTTTTTTAATTCTAGGATTAAATCTTATAGAAATCTTTTTTTTTTTAATACAATACTCATTTTTTAGTTATAAGCAATTAATCAAAATTCCTGGACTTCAAATTAAGAATATTTTCCCACATACATTTAATTTGCCAGCTTGAATATTTAATTTATTATGTTATTTCATAGTTTAGTTATTTTTTCTTGATTTTTTTTATTTTTTTATCCGTTAATGATCGGTTAATTGCTCATAACTCAAAGATGATACATTTTATAAAAAAATGATTCTTACAAACTCTTAGAATTAATTTTTTTTAAATATACAGGGTGTTCTATTAGAAAAGGAAAAGTTTACCAAATTTTCAGAATAAAATGAATATCCGTATATTGAAAATATATGGCTCGTTTAAAACCAAAAAACTTTGGTTTGAATTTTTCTTTGAAATTCTTTACGGTTAAAGAATTAGTAAGGTGTTCCGGTAATTTTGACTAATCATGTAGAATTCACCATTTTGAATTTATATTAATAATCTGACATGACATTTTTAATTATCAATCTTCAAATATTACGGAAAATAAGTTTCATGCAAATCCTACATCATATATACCTACATCACAATAAAAAAAATCTGATGTGGCCAGGCACATGACTTTATCATACTATATATATATATATAAAATTAATAGTTTAGCTGCATGAGATTCTATTTGATCGAGATCGGCTATGTCTGCATTAAAATAAAACTAGTAGAACTAGATAGATATCTCGATTAAAGCTGCGTTCGGATATTGTACTCCGTTGACACCGGGTGCACCCAAGATTGGTCGAGCCACATTTGACAGAGGTTGTGCTGACAGCGTTTTGCGGGGCGGGGACGAGGCGCTGGCGTGACGTCAGTGGTGTCTTGTCACGGAGTTAACTATATGTTTAAATAGCAATAAAGCCTATACTTGAAAGCTCATAACTCGGAAACGACTGAACGAAAAAAAGTTAAATAAAGTGTACTATATTCCTGAATCATTTCTGCATAACATGTATAACTATCTTTTACTACTCGGTTTAAACATGGGTGCGAGAGGAGTAGAAAACTACCCGAACTTTGCAGTGTTATATTACTTTCACGGTTGTATCTTGATTTTATCTGATTTTAATCGGAGAAAATTTGGAAGCTTGTTTATACATTTACGTCTGTGCTTTTAAAGTTGTTATGTGGTATAGGTTGTAAACAAGGTATTTTATGGTGTCCCAATCACTCTCAAAAGTCAGGCTGTCTGGCTTGCTAACAAACAACCAAAATAAACCATTTTTTTGTTGATTTATTATTATTATTTTTATTGAAGTAAGTATAATTTTGATTACGTTCCATTTGGTGTACAACGAGCTATCGGCCTTGGCTATTTTGTCCATGTAATTTTAGTTTTGTAGAACGAGGTACAATATAATACAATACGCCAAACATATACAACAAAAATTATAATGTCATTAGGTACATAAATGAAAGACATGAACAAACATTTATTTTAATTGAGAAAGGTATTTGTCGGGCAATTCCGTCATACGAAGATCGAAGATCGAAGAAGCAACCGTATACACGTGTTTCGGACTATTAGTCCTCATCAGTACGGTATAGCCAAGGAGCAAGATGGACACTCAATGGAAAAACACTCAAATGGTTCCCCTGTAGGGAACTCAAATGGTTCCCCTGTAGGGAACCATTTGAACTCTCAAATGAACTCTCAAATGGTTCCCCTGTAGGGAACTCAAATGGTTCCCCTGTAGGGAACCATTTGAGTGTTTTTCCATTGAGTGTCCATCTTGCTCCTTGGCTATACCGTACTGATGAGGACTAATAGTCCGAAACACGTGTATACGGTTGCTTCTTCGATCTTCGATCTTCGTATGACGGAATTGCCCGACAAATACCTTTCTCAATTAAAATAAATGTTTGTTCATGTCTTTCATTTATGTACCTAATGACATTATAATTTTTGTTGTATATGTATTAATGTATAGCATTATATGTATATGTATTAACCAGCTTTCCATTTATTTTAATTGTTCTGCTTTACATTAACAAAAACATATGTTAAATTGTGTGTATACAAAAGATACAATACATAAAAATATAGAATTATACAACGTATATATTATATGCAAATTACAAAAACAAATATTATAAACTAGGTGCTGATGCATTTTAATTTATCAAATTTTTGCCGAATTTCTCGAACTTTTCGTTTTAAATGTGTTGAATTTTTGTTCATATTGTATAAATAATTTAAAAAATTAATTCTAACAAATATTCTTTGTCGAATAAACGCTTTTAATACTTCTGTATCAGTGTTACAAAATTTTAATTGCTGAGTTGAATCATTAGGCTTATTATATAGGCAGATTAATGGATGGAATAGAGCCAGGCTTTAAAATTCATTTTTGCTTTTTTAATATTTCCGATTTAAAATCTCTCAGAAAATCGTTGCTTGAATGATGTAAAGAACATATTCTGCCTGTGTCCTGATTGAACTTGTCTGCTCTAAAGCACTTCTGAACCCATATCTTCCGAACTTTACGATCTTGTGGGAAACGGAAGAATGCTACTTGCCGTTCATCATTCGTCTTGGAGACACACTTCGAAGTACATAATGCCACCGAGCAAGTGGCAGGCATATCTTTAACAGATAAATTGAATGTAAGTATGTACATACAACTGCATACAACGTGCAATGTTTGTATGCGCTCGAATTTGTAATGTCAGATGTTCGGCTGGTTCTGACACCACTGACGTCACCGGTTCGAGTTTGTAGGCACACCGGTAGAATGCATTGCTAGTATAGGGAGCGGCATAACCTCTGTAAAATATAGCTTGACCAACCTTGGGGTGCACCGTCCAAATGACACTTACGTGTTAGTGGGTGTAAAAAGTGTAACGGTGTTCAATATCCGAACGCAGCCTATATTGACAGTAGTATTTTCAAAACATTAGCGTTTGACACTAGCTACTGTCATTAGAATAAAAAATCTGACATATCCTGGCAACTAGTTTTAAAGCAGTAACACCGATCTCGATGAAATAGAATTTGCTCATATAGCTAAACTATAAATTCTACCAAAAAATGTCATATACATAAATTATAGAAAATTTTCTCTCCTTTAATTTATTATTTAACTATTTTGACGACATTACACAAATAGCGGCTCATTTACAAAATCTTCGAAAAATGCTAAGAGTAAACCACCAGTTCCTTTGGACCCTTTTCAACAGAAAGCTTTTCAGCTCTAAGTTTGGTTATGCAACTTCTAAATATGAAGTTTTGTCCCGATACCTTTAGTAGTTTCTCCGGAATCGTCGCCACAAAAACGGGTACACACACACATACACACACACATACACACACACATACACACACACACAGACATTTTTTTGTACCTTGGTCAAAAATGTTCAGGGGACCCAAAAAGACATATTTCCGCTAAAATCTCAAAAATTTTTTTTGGCATGATTACAATACTTTACATACTGCGTATGATAAAGTAAAAATATTATTTAAATGCTTTAAATAAGCAAGTACATATTGTTAAAAATGTATGCTGTTTTTCCGTCGAGTTCAAAGACAGTACATGTCCATGATGATTGTTTTAATCATAGCTCTGATTTTAATCAAATATAAATAAAATATGTAGTACATTTAATTCTCTGTGAACTACTTTATATTTTGTCTATTGGCACAAAATAGCTAACTGCTATACTTTTCAAGATATTGCACCAACAAAATTATTGTGTTAATTTTCTCAGAACTCACTTTTTGGACTTGTAGTGTTCTCGAACCGACCGATTGTTTTAAAAGTTGTTTTAATAGCCAGTATATTATTCGTCTAAGCAAATTAAACTGAGACTGATATTTTATAAATAAGTCAACGCTTAAAAATTCCTAGAGTATAAAAATGTTATTTCGATTCGAAACATCGCATATGTGCACTTACAAAACACGTTTCAAATTCTCGAAGCGGACCGGCCGGCTGGACAAAAACGTGTTCTATTATGGCTGTAAAATAACTACGCCGAATGTTGCTCGAATATTTGACGAAAACATACTCATACCGTCAATCCTCCACAGAAAAATACATTTTTCTTGTCGAAAGAAATTGTTTTCGAGGCATAGTACGAGATGTCTTTTTATACTTCAATTTCGACAAGGAAATAATATCCTTGTACGAAGTATGCACATGTTTGTTTTTGCTGCATTACTAACGCGTTTCGGAAAATATATTAATATGAAATGAATAAGGAATTTATTGCTGACGCCAAAAACACTATACATACCTACATCACAATAAAAATATTATTTCAATGCTTTAAATGAACAAATATTGTTAAAAATGTACGCTGTTTTTCCGTTGAGTTCAAAAACAGTACATGTTCATGATGATTGTTTTAATCATAGCTCTGCTTTTAATGCAAATATAAATAAAATATGTAATACATTTAATTCTCTGTGAACTACTTTATATTTTGTCTGTTGGCACAAAATAGCTAACTGCTATACTTTTCAAGATATTGCACTGACTAAATAATTTTGTTAATTTTCCCAGACCTCACTTTTTGGACTTGTAGTGTTTTCGAACCGACCGATTCATTTAAATTTAGTGAATGTTCTTGATTCTGCTTTTTTAATATCTAAAAAGAGAAGCTTGAACCAATTTTTTGCTATCGAGATCATGGTGGAGGCGCAATCAAAGCGCTGCAAACTCGACTAATTTTAAATTAAATTAACCTCCTTCAGGTCTCGTTTTGAAGAAGATGAAGAACCAACTTCAGCTTTTCCTTAATTTCGAAAGACCTAAGCTTATCATTCTCATTCTTTTCTACCAGGGATCATGGTAGATGTTCCACAAATTGACTAGTAATTTTTGGGTTCGGGTACCACAAGTCACATACTTGCCACATGTGCCCCATATCCTCTTTACGGTACTGCAATTGTCAACTATTACAAATTTGTTCCATGTACACAAACATACAAATCATCTGAGGATGAAGGGTAGGATTACATGTAGATAATATGCAGATAAATTGTAATAATTGAAGTACACCTGTAAACGAAAAGAGCAAAGTCATAGGTACTGCAACATTATCTCGTTATATAAATAGCTCTTATAGATGCGATATTGACACTCAAATCGCATACTTGATACTTATCGACACTGCCGCTTTTGAATACGTTGCGATAGGTAAAAAACAATAACATAAACTATTAAAAAGAATGAGGGAATGGGGGTCTTCGATCAATGCTCATACACATGCCTATCTTATATTATCTTCAATAATAGCTAGCTGATATGTTGGTTAAGTGCCGTTAAATCTGAAAACCACTCATTTAAGCAGTGTTGGGGGCCACGGCAAGATGGTAGTTAAGGGAAGCAAAAAATTATTTTGGTGGTCAGTGACTGGACTGGTGATCGTCGTTATTGGCCTTATTTTGGCTTTTGTTGCCTTCCCAGCAATTATTGATGACACAATTTACAAGGTTTGTTCAATCATCAACTATAGACCTTCATTAAGTGCACTGTAAAGGTGATCGGCAATAGTCAGCGCAGCTAAGTAAACCTACGTATTAGATACAGATAGTTGCATTAAAATTTCGTGCGACAGAGCGAGAGCCAAGCTGAGTTCAGTGATTTAAATCTCTGCGAACATTTCACGGAATTTAATGCATTTCTTTTGAACCCGTAGTTCCGCTGCACTGGGTATTGCCAATGATATTAAGAGATGTTTCTAATAAAACCTACAGTCTACGCCAAAAACGTAGCCCTCGAAATAAACTATCTTTATCGTTCCTAAAATTTATTATTGGCTCGTCTAATGAGTAAGGTTTTATAGATGTTTTAAAAACCGGGTTCTTGTGATATTTGATATTCGACAACCGGATTCCAAATTTGAAAATCAGGTTTTAGTTACTGATATTAATATGTAAAACTAATGAGCAATTTGATTAAACCATTACTATATTGACTTGACCATTACTTGACCATTACTGTTGAAATCGATATTAGAAATTCGTGAATCCTACAATATTCGAAATGTAGGTCCACATATTATATCATTATTAATTGCTCTAGAATTAGAATATTATACATTTTATTCGATTTCTGGTATGGAAACAGATTCTAATATGCGTTTGATTCTAATATGTCATATCGTCGGTAATCTTAAAAAACCACGTATGTCTATTCAGAGATACAAACAATTTGTTCATCTATGTGACTGCCAAATAGAGGTGAAAATTGTTCTTTACGAATTGACTAATGGTCTTTGGAATTGAATTGAGGTTTTTAAAGATTACCGACGGTTTATGAGCCATTTTGTACGTGCTAAACATATGTGTGAAATTATTAGTTTTCAAAAGTGTCTTTTAAAATTTACCTACTTTTAACTGAGTGTGTGCCACAATACATATCAAACTGGCGATATGATAATGAACAATAATTATCAAAGCAATGCTGACAAATAATACATGGCAGTATGAGAACATTTACTATTTGTGACAACCAATAAAGGACCAAAGAACTTAGATAGACTTATTATTAAAGGCTTTGATATCACAATAAATTGAGTAGATTTTTCTTTTTAATTTTTTTATCTAGAATAAGGACAATATTAAGTAGACGTTTACAGGACATTTTGGTTTCTTTTTAAATAATATTTCTGAATTTTAATGTTTTGTTTTTGTATGGAGAAGGCAGAATCATATTTTGTTATATTTTGGTAGTTCAATAAATAGATCCATTAATTTATGTATTCATATAAATGTTTTTAATGTTGACAAGTTTTTGTATAAACCATACTAGTTAGTACTATTACTGTTTATACTAGTTAGCACCTTTACAAATATGGTTGCATGACTTGTCTTTATACTTTAAATTATAGCATGTTAAGAAGAATCACTTGTTGTGGTAATGTATTCCTGAGTACCTTATTTCTTTAATTGGAGAAATAATCTCAATTAGATCATTAACAGTGATTTGCCTCTATTTTGGCTTCAATTAATAAATATATGTATTAATTGTTGTAGTTGTATCCACGCTACGTGATAAAATTTGTCTGATTCATGTACTCAAAGGAGTACAGTTTTGAGTGAAAAAAGCATGTAATATATTTGTATTTTTACATGTAATTTTGTATACTTGTAGAGGAAGATGTAACTTAGACGTAATATGTGGTACTTTTTTCAAATTTAGCCTGTCCACTCCGTAAAAAATCGCAAAAAACGTCAAATTTATGTCAGACGCAGAACAGATTTGTCAAAAACGAACAAAAAAATTCTACCACGAGACGGAAAATTACATACCATGTCCGGCACTTATTTGGATACAAATGGGAAACATTTTTATTATCAATTTTTCAGAACATTTTATTCTTCATATAAAGCTTCTGGATTGTGTTAAACCTAAAATGAAAATATTAGAATGTAAGTATCGCCTTGCATGTTCCGGGTGTTACCAAAACTATGAAAAAATTCTTAAGAAGGATTTAGAAATATCAGAGGGCATTAAATGCGAAATTATAATTTCCTTCGTCGTTGCATGAACACCCAGTATATGGATCGTTGAAGGTGACAATAATTTAATACCTTCTAATATTTCTAACTACTTTTTCAAATAATATTTTTGCATAGCTTTGAAGATGAAGATGTATGTACTTTATTCTTATGTGAATTTCATGTTTTTGGCCCCACGCGGTATATGCAACGGAGAAGGTGATTATAAATTTGTATTTAAAGACCTCTAATATTTCTAAATACTTTTTTAAAATAACATTTTTGCATATCTTTGAACATAAATGTACTTTATTCTTCGGTGTTTTTTATAGTTTTGGTAACACCCGGTACATGCAAGCAAATACATACTTACATTCTAATATTTGCATTTTAGGTTTAATACAATCCAGACACTTTTATGAAGAATAGAAGTTTCTCAGAAATTGATAATAAAAATGTTAATTGTTAATAAAAACCTCCATTGTATATATAGGATAAGGTGATTATAATTTTGTATGTGGTAACCTCTAATATTTCTAAATACTTTGTTCAACTAATATTTTTGCATAGCTTTGAACTTAAAAGAACTTGACTCTTAAGAGTTTTTGGTAACATAATTTTGGTAAAACACCGTACATGCAAGCAGATAATTACATTCTAATATTTGTTAGATTTACGACAATCCGGAAGGTTTTGTGAAGACTAAAATTTTCTGAAAAATTGATAGAAAACATCCCGCTTCCCGCAAAATTTGCAACCTTTTTCCAACTTAATCGC
Organism: Aphodius sticticus; assembly: GCA_963966075.1. Taxonomy (NCBI): domain Eukaryota; kingdom Metazoa; phylum Arthropoda; class Insecta; order Coleoptera; family Scarabaeidae; genus Aphodius; species Aphodius sticticus. Next base: position 20,898,388 of record OZ014506.1, read on the forward strand.
TTTTGAATCTCTTAAAATAAACGATATTATAAAACAAAAAAAATACCAAATTTAGCGCTGCTACAATGCACAAATTTATGAACCTATGTATATAACCAAATTTATGTACACTATAAACTCTTACGAGTTGTGTAATGATAAAATGTAATTGATAAAAGATAAGTGTGAGAATGACATGCATTCATTGAAAACTGAATAATTATATGGAAGTGAACATGATAACCAAAATACCTACTGTGTTTTTAGGTTAGGATAGTTCAGCAAATTTTCCAAAGTACATAAAAACAGGTACACCCGCGGCAAGCTTTCTTGAGTTGGGATACGTAGATACAGAATACTTCATGATTAAAGCCGAAATTGGTAATTTTACATGGAATGCGTGTTTTCTGGGGATTTTAAGCAATATTATGTTACCAGATTTGACAGCGGCGCCGAGTCTTCTGCGCATGTTGTCTAGCGTTTTGGGTCAGAAGTAGAAGCCCCTATTGGCGAATTACTCCCAGAATAATGTTAACTTTTTCGTGACAATATATCATACATGTGCAACGGACATGTCAATATTAGGTCGAGATATATAATAATAATAATAATAATAAAGCATTTATTGATTCCAAAACGATAATTTACAAAACATAAAAATATAAACAAAAAACAATTTGTATTCGAAATCAATAGGAGCACCACAGACAAGTCTGAAAATTTACTAAATTCCACATGTATTAGAAACAGAAACGAAATTATATTATATATTCTACATAAAACAACTGAAGTCGCGTTCATTCGACCCTAAGCACCGTCACCGGCCCCACGACGCGATTCAAGCAAGAATATCTTGTATTTTTCTTAAATGAGCAAGCGCTGAACTTACAATAATTCATCGGCAGACCATTGAGAACATTTGCAGCCACATATGAGAAAGGTCTCTTAAAAGTTTCCTGCATCTCGACCTAACATTGACATCTCCTGTATACAGAAAAAATAACTATGACGTAAGTCTACTTCAGGAAATTAAGAATGAATATGTCGCATGTAGTAGGTAATGAACAGAATAACGCACAACATGATTTGGCACCCATTTTTTTTGCATTGAGTGCCTTAGATAAGCATGCAGAAAGTAGATATGAGTATGAGCAATATACGTATTGAATATCAATTGACTGATTAGTTTACAATGCTCCATTTCAAGTGTTAAGGCACTTTTGAATTTTTAAGTGATGTGATATCCTGTATATTTTTCAGTATATCTACTTTGGTCTTACAATAATGATAAAGATCGCGGGCAAATGTGCATTGAAACAAAAATTACTTTTACAAATCGTTTTGTTTTCTTATAATGGATGCGCTTTTGAATCGATTATATTCGTAATTGGGCCAATATATTAGGAAGTTAGAACAATCTCTTACGATAATATCGAGTCATGTCATTGAACCATTGTGAGGAAACACTCATCCACGTGACGTAATAGACTTTTTTTGGTGATTTTGTTCTGCTAAAACATCGATTCAAATTTGATATCTGTTAAAAAACACCCTTACAAATGAAATTCCTATAAATGGTGACAAATTTTGTAAAATTGAAAATTATTTACGTTTGGTTAGTACAAAAGTACATTTCGAATCAATCAATTGACATAATCAGATTTCACATTATCAATGTGTTTCAAACGTGAAGTACTTAATACACTGTGCGAAGAAAAAATTGAACGCAGTAGATTGTTTTCGGAATGTATCTAGGCACCATGCCACTACAGCATTGTAATTCGATTAATGCATTTATGATAACAACTTTAAAGGCCATCGAGTTAATGGAAACGCACATGGCAACACAATAATCTTGATTTTGCCGTACTGGTCTTAAATTTGTGTTATAAAACAATTGATGTACCATGAAATGCACCAATATTTACTTCATACTATGTTAGTATTAAAAATGAGTACATTTTTTTATATTTGATATTCTAGATTGTAGAAGCAGTCATCATGCCAATTATTTATCTGTACAGTCGTTTTGCTGTAACCAAAGTTTGTCTAGATCCAAATCAGTTGTACTTTAGAATACTTTTATCTTAGATAGCACATATTGACATACCTAAACCCACATAGAATCAGATGAAATTCTTCAGCATTTTTTAAGTAATTTTGTGCATCAATTCGAAGCTAATAATCTAAAAGCATAAACAAAATTCATCACCCAACAAAAGTTAAAGGAAATAATTACCGAAATGAAAGAAGAGATATAATCAGGTAAACAGAAAAACGAGAAAGCGTTGACAACTAACCAGTGATCCAGCAGTCAAAATTAAATAATATCGTCTAACGCAAATGGCGTTATTGAAATTACATAAACACAGACTATTATTTTTGGAAGGCGACTAAAGCACTGAAAAAAACTTAAATTCTGACAATAAAATGTTCGTATACAAACTGGAGTAGGAGTGAGAAACACTTTTTAGAAAACTGCGGATGTAGTAATGATTATTAACTCAGGTAAACCACCAAATGAAGCATTCTCCCATAGACCAGTACCCCTATTGTCCACTTTAACTAAACTGTTTGAAAACCTTTTAGTAAAAAGACTGAAAACAATCCTAAATAGAAGACACATTGTACCCTCTCATCAGTTTAGTTTCAGAACAGAGGATTTGACGAGGTCCACAGAATACCAATGGAATTAGAAAGAACATTAGAGGGAAGAAAGAAAAGAGTAGAATCTCTTCTATAGTTGGCACGAGGGCCTGGTCTATAAGCTGGAATTACCTGTCGACAATTTCGTCAATTTCGCTCTTTTCCGTGTCTATGGTACACTATTAACAAAACTAAAATCAATTACAAATTCAACAAAACAAAATCTCCCCAATTTTTACGCATATGTAGAATAATAATACGAGCCAATAGAACCGTCTACACACACAGAAATGGTTGTATAATTTAGAAAATAAACTGCTTCCGGGTTATGCCGTGTGTCAAGATTTGTTAATGCTGACGTTTCACGAACCATGTTGCTCGCTTCTTCAAAGCTAATTGAATACTGCAGACCTACCAAGAAAGGCTCCCTTATATACCTGAATTTACACCTCACTGCGCACATCTGGAGCTACCGCTCCACGTGGTTTTCCACCTGACCGCGTTAGGATCGATTTCCAGACCCTACTAATGTCAGTATCGTCCTCGCGATTGATGTTGTCAGGATGTTTGTAAATTTCGATGGCTTCTCTAATAAGCCTTCGATGATAATTACCCACCCTTGCCAACATCTTCGCGTCATCGGAATCCATTGTGTGTCCCGACTCGTGGCAGTGTTGAGCAACAGCGGACTGTTGAATCTTGCCTAGCCGGGTGTCCCTACTGTGCTCCTTCATTCGACATTCGATGCTTCGTCCTGTCTGTCCTACATAGCATGTTCCGCACTCACATGTTATCTTGTATACCCCTTCGTTCTTCAGGAGTGGTGTGATATCCTTTGGGTTAGGCAAAAGATACTTTACCTTAGCTGGTGCTCTGTACCTTACCGTGATACCCGATTTCTTACGTATGGTAAGCAAGCGAACCCCTTAGACTCTTGCGGTCCCTCTGAGACTTGCGGTTTTCTTTGTGTGACACCCCGTATGTCAGACTTGGTGTATCCATTCTGACGTAGGGCCCACTCCAAGTGTTTTCGTTCTTCGTCCAAGGTGCTAGAGTCGCATATCTTCTCGGCTCTGTTGAACAAAGTGTTAATAACACTTCTCTTCTGTTGGGGGTGGTGGTGCGATTTGGCGTTCAAGTACCGATTGGTATGTGTCTTCTTACGGTAGACTGTATGTCCAAGTCTACCCGTTGACGTTCTGTATACCAGCACATCCAAGAAAGGCAGCTGATTATCCTCTTCTATTTCCATCGTGAATTTGATGGAAGGACTAACATTGTTCAGGTGGTTAAGGAACTCAGTAAGTCTATCTCTACCGTGTGGCCAAATCACAAAGGTATCGTCGACATATCTGACGAAGATTGTGACCAAAATTGCTACTGTGGACAAAGTAGTTATAAATATGTCAAATCACCAACTCTCCACCGGTGAATTGTCGGTCCTAGGCAAAGGATTGAACTTTGCAATCGCACCGATAGAATACCTAAGGAGGAAATTATTACCGAGGTAGAAGCCGCATTGTACAAAATTCCAGGTGTACAAGCAGAGGACATTTGTCCAGAGGTTTCCAGGATAATTAGGAAAGCTACCCCGCCAAAGAGCAATATTACCAAAGAAGAGAAGTACTCTCTGAAAACCATCAAGGACAACAAGGATATCACAGTACTACCAGCGGACAAAGGGAATGCAACGGTGATATTGAACAAGGAGGACTACAACAGGAAGATGAACGATCTATTGGACCCGAATACGTACCGCAAAATTTCCAAGGACCCAACAGATAAGATAGGAAGGCGAGTGAAGGAATTGGTTAAATCATCATCGATTCCCGTACAGGAACAAAGAAGCCTATTTGTTCAAGCCCCTAGGGCACCTAGGATCTACGGTTTGCCAAAGATTCACAAGGATAACGTACCTTTAAGACCAATCGTTAGCGCAATAGGCTCCCCAACCTATTTGTTGGCAAAATACTTGTCGAAAACCATCCAACCGTTTATAGGACAAACCACATCTTTTGTCAAGAACTCTGAACATTTTATTCAGATTTTGAAGGAAGTTGTCATTGACCCTCAGGATATACTCATAAGTTTCGACGTAACTACACTCTTTACGTGTGTTCCGGTTAAGGAGGCAGTCGAAGGCCTTCGAACAACACTTGCCCCCCTAGGTCTACCAACCGATGTACCGGATCTTGTAGAGTATTGTCTCTCCACCACATACTTCAAGTGGGCGGGAGCGATGTATGAGCAGGTAGAGGGTGCAGCCATGGGATCACCTTTGTCACCGGTAATCGCCAATTTCTTCATGGAATTGTTTGAAGAAAAAGCCATTAGGTCAAGTCCTTTCAAACCCAAGCACTGGGTCAGATATGTCGACGATACCTTTGTGATTTGGCCACACGGTAGAGATAGACTTACTGAGTTCCTTAACCACCTGAACAATGTTAGTCCTTCCATCAAATTCACGATGGAAATAGAAGAGGATAATCAGCCGCCTTTCGCGTTTGGATGTGCTGGTATACAGAACGTCAACGGGTAGACTTGGACATACAGTCTACCGTAAAAAGACACATACCGATCGGTACTTGAACGCCAAATCGCACCACCACCCCCAACAGAAGAGAAGTGTTATTAACACTTTGTTCAACAGAGCCGAGAAGGTATGCGACTCTAGCACCTTGGACGAAGAACGAAAACACTTGGAGTGGGCCCTACGTCAGAATGGATACACCAAGTCTGACATACGGGGTGTCACACAAAGAAAACCGCAAGTCTCAGAGGGACCGCAAGAGTCTAAGGGGTTCGCTTGCTTACCATACGTAAGTGGGGTATCAGAGAGAATCGGTAGAGTACTGAAGAAATCGGGTATCACGGTAAGGTACAGAGCACCAGCTAAGGTAAAGTATCTTTTGCCTAACCCAAAGGATATCACACCACTCCTGAAGAACGAAGGGGTATACAAGATAACATGTGAGTGCGGAACATGCTATGTAGGACAGACAGGACGAAGCATCGAATGTCGAATCAAGGAGCACAGTAGGGACACCCGGCTAGGCAAGATTCAACAGTCCGCTGTTGCTCAACACTGCCACGAGTCGGGACACACAATGGATTTCGACGACGCGAAGATGTTGGCAAGGGTGGGTAATTATCATCGAAGGCTTATTAGAGAAGCCATCGAAATTTACAAACATCCTGACATCAATCGCGAGGACGGTACTGACATTAGTAGGGTCTGGAAATCGATCCTAACGCGGTCAGGTGGAAAACCACATGGAGCGGTAGCTCCAGATGTGCGCAGTGAGGTGTAAATTCAGGTATATAAGGGAGCCTTTCTTGGTAGGTCTTCAGTATTCAATTAGCTTTGAAGAAGCGAGCAACATGGTTCGTGAAACGTCAGCATTAACAAATCTTGACACACGGCATAACCCGGAAGCAGTTTATTTTCTAAATGATTCTGGCCGTGAAAGCCTACGTACTTACTTGGTTGTATAATATTAAGAAAATAACATTCTTAACATAATTTATTTGTTTTAAGACGACACATACTTATAATAAGAATATTTCCTTAATATAAAACAAACTAAATATTTCCTTTAAAAAAACCATTGTTGTGATTTAAGAAAGCCGTTGCTTTGAAAAAAAGGATGCCGATAGATGGCGCTCTAGTTTCTCGTCGTAAGAGAGGTCTGCTAGCGGTTATATAACCGCATACATGTCTATTGTCTATGCAGCATCAGTGAGTGTGCTATTATTCCGTAAATGTACTCTGACGTAGAAATGTCCAACAGCTCTAATATTGTTTGAAAGAGACTAAGAAGAAGAGACACCGGATGTCTTCTCTTGTTGGAAAATAAGAATATTCTTTTTAGATGCGTTACTTGTATTCCATGTAAAATATTATTGCTTTCATAATAACATGTTCATATTTAAAAGAAGTAGGTGAATGTTTAATTTAAGAATGTGAACTGATTAATCTAACTAGCCAATCTATTGATTTAAAAGAACAAATTCTTAAGTCAAATAAGTATAGTATCCATTTAAAATTGTACAATCTTAAAGTAAGACAACCGGTCAAAACAACGGTTTTCATCAATGAACGATATATATTCTTGTGTATACAGTGTGCGCCAAAAAGTTGGAACCATATGGGAAACTTTTTTATTATTCATTTCTCAGAAAATTTTTTTCTTCATAAAAGTTTCTGCTTGGCTTAAAACAGAAAATGCTGCTATCAAACTTTAAGTTTCATTAGCCATACACAGGCTGGTTAAGAAAATTTGAATTAATGATAAAGTGCCTTTATTTTCATTATTACCGACAAATGTTATTTGGAAAACTTAGTTAGAAGTTCAGTTAGTTTGAAATCACTGTCACCTGTCACGGAAAAAAGAGAACGTCTTCTTTTTTAATTTACACTCTTGTAATAAAATTTATTATGGCTTATTCTATTTCTATTGGACTCTTTAACTGGTGATTTTAGTACGATTTCTAATGAATTTTGAAAATTATCACAAAATTATTACTTTCTTGATGTAATGTTGTGATTTTACCGTAACATAGTGTTTTAGATAATATAATATCCATAATCTCCGTTATGTACCTACATAATATGTAAATCACAACTGATTAGTTATTAAAAGTTATAAATAATTATCTGCTTCGAAAACAACTGACAGCAAATTAGACTCAAACAATTAATTTATGAACAGTTCACATGTTCAACAGAATCACGTAGGCAGCATGTGAGATGGCTATGGATTATTCTACTGTGTAATCTAACCGCAATAATGCGGTTAGAATTTTGACAGTTTGTTTTGAGTTGTTATACTCGGCTCTTCTTTAATTATTAATCAAAATGAATTTAACCAAAGAGGAGAAAATAGACGCACGTGGAAATTTAATTTTTTATTTTGAGATTATTATTTGATGTTATTGTCATTTTTTATACGGGTATTGTTATGTTGATATTATTCCTTAAAATTATAAAAAAAAATATTACTTTTAGAATAAAGGATATTGTTAGAGTCTAATTTGTCGTCAGTTATTTTAGTAAATAATACCTTTTAATAACTAATCAGTTGTGGCTTACATATTATGTACTTAATGGAGATTATGGATTTTACCGAAATCACATTGTTACGGTAAAATCCGTAGCGTCCGACAATAATTCTCAAAACTTGTTAGGAATCGTATCAAAATCACCAGTTAAAAAAATAACTTTATTCTCAAAAAATACATCAAGAAGAGTTGAATAGAATCAATATCAGCCATAATAAATTTTATTACAGAAGTAAAAATTAAATAAAAGAAATGGCTGTGATTTTAAATTTGAATATAATTTTTACTTCTAACCAACTTTTCCAAATAACATTTGACGGTAATAATGAAAATAAAGGCACTTTACTCTTATCATTAATTCATATTTTCTGAACCAGCCTGTATATGGCTAATGAAAATTAAAGTTTGATAACTGCATTTTCGGTTATAGGCCAAGCAGAAACTTTTATGAAGAATAAAATTTTCTGAAAAATGAATAATAAAAAAGTTTCCCTATGGTTCCAACTGTTTGACGCACACTGTATATAAAACAGCCGTTGTTTTGGATTAACAAAGGTTGCTTTGAAGTGAGACAAACGTTTCGTTGTGTGTAAGTAGAACGGCATGAAAGATCTAATTATGTCCTTTTAATTATGTGATTCTATTAATGACTATTGTATGGTTTCCAGCAAGTTAGACTGAAAAATGGTACAGACCAGTTTGAAAGATGGAGAGAGTTACCAGTGGCATTAGAATTTTCATTCTATCTGTTCAACATCACCAACCACTACGAGGTTACTCATGAAGGAGCCTATCCAGCCGTAGAACAAGTAGGGCCTTATGTTTACAAGTGAGTAGCTATTATCCCAACATTTGAAAATTGCTACAACTATTTATTTTTTAAGAGAATTTCGTGTTAAGAGGAACATTACTTTTGACGAAGATGCGGATACGCTGCAATATATACAGTACACACATTTTGAATTTGATCAGGAAAAGTCTCCAGGACTACATCCGGACGACATGATATGGACTCTGAATGCTGGTTTAAACGTAAATTATTATTGTAACAGTAAATTATTGTTCACACAACTCCTTTATTATTTTAGGCAGTTCTACAAATTGCTAGCAGATACTTGCCACCTTTTCTTATGGAACTGCTCGTCGACCCAACCTGGCCCTTTATGTTTGGTGATCAAAATTCAATGTTCCATTTTGTTCGAGTTGGAGATTTACTGTTCGATGGCGTCCCGTTCTGCCAACCGGAAGAATGGAAAGAATTAGCCGGCCTAGTATGTTTATTGGCAGCGTTGCTCGACGTCAAGTTCCTCTCGTTACAACCTGATTTTTCCATGACGTTTGCTTACTTTGCCTTTGTAAGTACCGTACACATAAATAACACAGTGCAACAAGTTTCGGGTCATGGCTTTCATTTCAAATTGCTCCGAGAAATGAAAGTAGACCAACAGACTAACAAAAACCACGAGGATATTTGCTGTATTAGCTAGAATTCCTTTTTATGATTTCATGAAGTTGGCCTATCTTTAAGCAAATTTTTCGACTATTTGCAATGTGTTAAGTCACAAATATTTGATGTATCTGCTTAGCAACTCGCGAAGAACAGCAACGACCTTCAAGTCACAGCATATTCGCCATTGATGTTTGTCGTAATCAACATTTTGTAGTAATGTTTTTAATGCATAGCTTTGAATTGTATTGTACTTCCCAACTGTTGCTCTTTCATCAGAATATTTAATTATAACACAAATGATTTATTTTATAGAAACGCCTTGTCTACATTTCAGAAACAAGATACCCACGATGGTGTTTTCACGATTAATGCTGGCAACAAAGATGTATCTAAACTGGGACTCATGCAGGATTGGAACGGCTATACATACAATAATATATGGGGCGATAGATTCTCACATTGTAATCAAATTAAAGGACGCGATGGAACAATATATCCACCAAATTTCGACACAGAGGAAACGTTTGATGTATTTTCTACGGAGATTTGCAGGTACGTAAATATTTGCGCGTATTAGGTATGTGCAGGGCTGTTATAAAAAACGTTGAACAAAACAAACCTGTTTTTTTATAAAATGATGTTTTTAAACACGAAACAATGTTTTTAAACACCGCAAAAAAACATATTTTAAACATGAAATAAAACATGTTTTAAATCACCCAAAAAAGCATGTTTTAAATAAGGAATAAAAACTCAGTGGAGTTAAATCTGTTGTATGAATGACTTTTTGTTGTCACGCTAGAGCGCGCCAGTAATGCAATGTCGGCCAAAATCCATTTAGTTAGTGTTTATTTGACAATTTTCGACTATTTTCACCAATTCATAGCCACCTAGGACCTAGGTTAATACACAAAAACGTTATTTTTGCGTTGCGTTCGTGATAAAAATTGACGATCGGTACATTTTTGTGTTCAGAATGTCATCCTAATAGAAAATATCACAGAAAGAATATAAGGTGCCATTTAAAATTTCAATGATGACGTCATTTCCGGAAAAACCAGAAGTCATATTAACCTCAAGAGTATCCCAAATAATGGATAATAATAATAATGGATTTTTTTGTCTATTAACACTTTCCCAATTTCCATTCGGCCAGTTTCAACAAAAAAAAAAATAAACGGGAATACCTATGGCGTGGGTCACCCGGTATGTTATTAAGTTATTATAAAAGTTTTTGTTTATTGTAGTTACATGCTATCACTGATCTATATTTTATAAAGAACTTTTTTTTTATTAATTAACACAACATTTAATTTTTTTTTGATTTTTTAGTTGATTCATGCATAAAAGTCTTGAAAACCAGCATACAACTCTGATTAAATAATGAAATATGTTGTCCAAATTTCGGTAGTTTAAAACACATGTTTTAAACATTTAAAACAAACTGTTATAAACAAGTTGAAAATAAAATAGTTTAAAACAAAATATTTGTTTTAGAACATGTTTAAAACAATGTTTTAAAAAAAGTGTTTTATACATTTAAAACAAACTGCTTTAAACATGTTTAAAAAATTGTTTTAAAACAAAATTTTTGTTTTAAAACATGATTAAAACAATGTTTTAAAACAAATGTTTTAAAACATAACAACCCTGGGTATGTGCAATGGCAAAAAGAAGAATTATTGTACTAAAAATAGAAAACTGACTAATATATATTGAGGGAGGTCAAAAATAATTCAATTAATCATTGTGTTGTTAGTTTCTATTCCCTGTAAGAAGTAAAATAACGAACCTGCAAATTTATTAGATCTAAAAAACGTTATTTCTTTGATTATTCCTAAATTTTCTGTTCCTCCCCTGGCATATGTTGCCTGTCTCGTACATGGTCATGGTACAGTTTCCATTGTACTTTTTTCCGTACAATTGAATGTCGTAGCCAGTATTGCAATTGTCTTAAAAATTTAAACCAATAAGGAACAATTACTGAAAAATTCACTGTTGCAAAAGTCGTCTTTGAGTTTTTTCAATTTTTGAGTATGTTGTTAAATAGGGACTATTATTTTTATTATTGTATCAATAAGTACGTGTAAAAACAACAAAAGTGAGTCCCAGAAGAACTCTGTACGATGATTTTTCACCACAAAATTTCTTTTTAAAAAAAGTCTGATTTTGACGGAAAAGGCTAAATGTCTCAAAAACTTCTTGTTTTTGTGTAATAAAAAATGTATACTTATTTAAGGTATAAAAAAGCACGTTTTCACAAAATTTTATTAAAATTGAATTATTGTTGCGACAACAAAAAATAAAAAACAGAAAATTCGTTTTGGCATTGGCATTCGCATTTTTCTCGGAAATTTTCAGGTCATAGTAAAAAGTGACCCATATGAATGTTGTAGATTTTTTATGATCTACAACTTAGTGTAGGACGATTTTGGATAAAACGTCATGTCTCGCCGGAAAACGCAATAATATACTTTGCACCCGCTTTCAACCCTCCCAAATAAACACTATACCACCCCATGACCTGCATTTAGTTTTTTTACGTTCACTATGAGCCCCTTTACCATTTCAAATGATAAAACTCCTGTCTACAATTAATACCGATTTTTGCTTATAATCAGTTAATTTGCCTGCACTATAAGCAATTTTAGTGTTACATAAATTACTAATTCTTTGACTTTTAAGAAAACCATTTACGTTGTGTAATAAAAAATTGCAAAATGCTATTACTAACAGCTGCCACATGAAAAGTAGTAAATTTGTGAGAACCATCTGGATATTTAATATTAATTTATAAATAATTGTGCATTTATAAGTTATAAATGTGAAATTAGTTGCTTAATAACTTTTTAGCCGTTGACGATAGACCTACCGACTTAGACATTTTAGGAAACCTGATTTATCGATCTGTCAAAGACTGTGAAGATACAGGGTGTTCCATTTAAAATTCTTACGTTATTTAACATTTAGCAAATCTCCAGTTATTCGGGATGTCATATTAGAATCGCAAATTAATAATAACTGTCGAGAACTGAGATACTTCTACTACCCAAACTGAGTTCTTTTGTTTCTCTATTCATTAGTTAGCCCAGAAGGATTTTTTGAAAATTGCACTGCTTTGACATTAATTTCACAATATCTCAGAAACAGTTTATAATACTCTAATACAAGTTGATGTCAAAACAATTAGGATATAAATCTTAATTAAAAACTGTAATAATATACCTAGTTTTCCATTAAAAAAAATGAGTTCGTGTTGGTACGTTGTTGTGGGACATCCCGTAAGCATGTTAATATTTTCTGGCGAATGATTAATTATTATCTATATTTTTTATATATGAAAGAAAAGTGTATTTCCATTACTTAAGCTCATTAATGTACTTTGTTTTTTGTAGCACAATCAAATAATGGGTTCTTTTATTTCAGGGTAGGAAAGGCTCGATTTTTGAGAGAGCAGACACTGAATGGTATCAAAGCCCACCGAAGGGTATTGGGTAGGGAAATCTATGCAAGTCCGGATGAATTACCTGAAAATTACTGCTACTGTGGTAAACACGAAAAGGATTTGTACGGTAACAAGGGGTGCTTGCCCAGTGGTTTTCGCGATCTGACACAATGCCACAGTAAGTTTTGCTAGGTCAAACTATTCTTTTGATCTTCACTAATATTGATAATTACCTAATCAACTTTACCTTATTGGCCTAAAACTTACTCATTCACAAGTGTCCATTTTTTGGAGTTATAATTAGAACACAACAAACAACAAGGCCAAAATAGGAGTTAATTGCGCGCTCAGTGTGAATGCGCCGTATTTGCACTTTCAGTATGGCCGCGTCTTAATTGCACTTCCAATGTGGTTAATTTTCATTTTCTTTTCTTTCCTTCCAATGTCGTCGCGCTTCATAGCTTCTCCAATCTTTCACTATGGTAGGGCAATTCCATTTTTGAAAGGTCCATTTTTGATATTTGTTATTTTCGAAAGTATATCGACTAAAAGAAAACCAATATTACATACCGAGAGAACGGTTTGGAATTTTTATTTTCTTCTTGTAAAATTATTTTCGTGATCTGTTTAATTTTATTCAATTTATACTTTTTAGATGTCATTTTCTTCTTTTTGCTCTCTTGTTCTTGGCGCAGATTTTTCTATTCAGGAGTATCAGTGAAAATTGCAATTTTCCGGCGTTTTTATTGATAGTTTTTTTGCGCTATGGCTTTAGGCAGTGGTTGAGCAACTTCACGCAACTTCTCGAGCAAGCGCCAGCAACTTTTCTCACACAGACTGACAACAGTTGTCGATTGTTCACGATTGAATGATGCTGAAGGCTGAAGATCCGATGATGTTGAAGGCTATGGATTGTATGACGTTGAAGACATGAGTTTCAATTAAAGATCCGTCTTAGACTACCTCAGGACCTTAAATCCACCTCAAGTTGTCAGGATTATGTTTCAATAGCTCTATAAATCTTTAAGGTTTACTTGTTTCAATAGTCACGAGATACCTACCTGATAAATTTGCTTTTGTTTACCACTAACTCAATAAAGTCACCGCAAGTCCTTGGGTTAGTTTAATTCTTTTATAATTGCGCATTCTAAAACGACAATTATACACATATTTTAAAATATTTATAAACTGTGCTCGGGGGCTAACAGGTCCACGACGGACCTTTGAACCTCAACCACTTTTGGTTCAAATTTTTGGGTTATAAAAAATATACCATTTTCTCTAGCGAAAAACTAGCGACATAGTGAAAAAGTCAAACAAATTACTGAAAGTACTCAGTTATTATAAAGTGCCAAAAAAATAATTCATTGTTCTACACTAAAAAGAAAGATAGGGAAAAAATTTACACTAGTGCAAATTTAGAGGCGCGTATTTTAGCACTTTTAAATTAAGGCTCCCGTCTTCGACCCCCAAAACGCGAAAGTAACCCACGTCATAATTATTGCGCCAATCGTGAAAATCTGAAGGTCTTCATGCAACTGCCATCGGATAGGAATTTCAATATTTACGAAATTTAGTTATGCAAATTTTGATGTGGGGTACAAATATAGAAATGCTTTCCGATGCAGTTGCGTCTGACTATTGGCTGTTGTAATACATTATAAAGTATAATTAAAAAGCACAAGTTATTTTCTTCAGAACTTCTCTAGAATTGCACTCTCGAGTATTGTACTGCGTGTTTGTAGTGAGTTGGAAATCAGGTTTACAATAGCGACTACTGCGAAAGTACTATATCGTCGACTAGAAAACTCAAACACAGTCTAGTTTGAATATTTGTACAAATAGAAGGCAATACATTTATTTCTTTAGGTTATACCTTACATCAAATGTAATAAATACGAAATAATAACAGACATGTTTATAGTAGCGCCATCTACATCTGGAGATTTTTTTTATTTCGAAGCTTTGGAGAGAAGTTCGTTAGAGTTTGTTATTTAAATTGAGACGGGGGCCTTAACGCTGTACTCTCTGATTTTGTTCTTCTAAACCGCTTACGACAAAAAATATTTGTATTTATTATAACAACTTTGTGTTCAGGTTGCAGTAAAGAATCGTTTCTATAAATTGGACAATAGCGAAAGATAACATATTAGAGACAATATCGGCATATATGGGCGTGAAATATTTCTGTCTTCGGATGTTTTATAGTAGTGTGAGATGTACTATTTAGAGGCAGAAAATATTGATAGTCATACAAGTTAGATAGAAATGATTTTTAGCGTTATGTGATTTTTAGCGTTATGTGCCTCCAAACACAGGTAGGAATACTATCGAAACGAGAGATGGCAGTTAAGGCGATTCTTACGTTCTGGATCACAAATAACAGATTTTTATGTAACATGTTCGGGTTTTGGGTGGTGTGCAGTATACATTCTGTGTGTCCCTAGGATACATTTTGTAGAAAGAGCAGAAACAAGAAAGGGAGTTGTTCATATATGGTCATAAAATTGTTAATTGTGGTCCTATCAAGATGCAGTTTTGATATCTTACAGGCATTTTCTTACTTACAATTAGATGATGTTACTTTGTAATGTTCTTTTCGCCAATGAGTTCGCTAGAAACAAATGAAATATTTAGTATTTTTATGTGTGACGCATTGGTTTTATACATTGGCTTCAGCATTTTTCAAAAGTAACTTGATATGACACAAGCTATATGTTTAATACAATAATAGGATAGCCAAATTTTGTCTTAAAAACATATGTACACTCCTTTTGCATAATTGATTTAAATGAGTTTTGATTCAATTCACAAAAATCGTTTTTCATGGAAAACACGTTTATGTTTATTTTTTAAGTAGAATCTAAATATCAAATAGTACTTAAGTGGATTTTTTTAGGTTTTAAATGATAAAAAGATAATTTATAATCGTACACCGAAAATAGTATTTCTGACGCTGAATCATAAAGCATCAATTAATCATGCCGGAGGATTTTGAAAGATTAATAGATTTGGCTTTATGTCAACAAATTTACGTCTTCTGATCCTGTTTTCCTTTTGCGTTATTTAGTGTAATAAAATAGATAATTTGTGTAATTTCAGTTGCTCCCGTTGTGGTTTCCAATCCACATTTCTTGTTTGCGGATGAGGAATACAGCAAAACAGCGATTGGACTGAATCCCAAACAAGAAGATCATGAGACTTTCTTAGCTGTCGAACCAGTGCGTATAAAATATTAATTAAAATTATTATTAAAATATTATTATTTATATATGCATGGATTTATGTGGAAAAAGGTATCATATGTCGAAATAAGAGCAAGAAAAATGACATCAAATCAAAATTGGTAATTTAAGGATTTTTTTAAGACGAAGTTTACGACCACGTGCACGGTACAGTAAGCTTAAAAAATCCTTCTTTTGTTTATTTTTGTATCCGTTGTATTTATTGAATTTGCAATGCATAAAATATTATACCGGGTGATCTAGTATATATGAGACACTAAGGGCTTTTTTTATTTACAAAGTCACGCGATTGAATTGGAGGATTGTTGGATACAAAAAAATATTATTTTTGATATTTTTGAGGTTTTCTATCCTGCTTTTTCGGAAGACAAAAGGCTAAAAGTGGTTAAAATAATTGAAATAACTATTGCAAATAAATAAATAATTATACCAATTCTGACCGATATCGTTCTCAGACAACTGCTCTTTCTTGATTCATGTTTTCTTTTGCTATACAGTCTTTGCAAGAATGAGTCTGGTGATTTTCGCTATTTGAAAATAAACAAAAACGGTTAAATAGGGAAAAAGTAGAATTTCTAAAATAGAAATGTGTTGATGGAACAATAAAACAAAAAAAAATAATTTTCTAGTTTCTAGTTTCTAATTCTTAACTCACTACGCGGAATTAGACATATGTGAATCAAACATTCTTAAGTTATTAGATTAAGAAAACCATCAATCTGACAAAACCTTAAAAATTCCAAATTTGAGTTTTTTGTTATTATTTCCTAAACAAAACTAGTAAGAAAATTATCTTCAGTCGGGCCGTAATTATTATTATCAATATAACCGTAATATATTTTTAGTGTGAAATTTGAACAAAAAATAGAGTAGCAGAGTTTGCCCATTCGCGAACTGGTCCTTACTTTTTAAGAGATAATCTTGTATACCGAATTTCAGATCAGTTGCTTAGAAATTACGGCAGTTATCGTGTACACAGACAGACGGACAGAGTTATAAATAAAATGATATATCCTATTTGATAGTTGTGGGTACACAAATAGTAACAAAATTTGAGGAAACTTCAAAGTCGTTCTTCTCAAAACTTTCTTTTATAGATTATTTAAACATAATTTTGAAACCTTCATTACTCCATCATTTTTAATAAAACTAAGCTCTCTTTTTAAAAATACCACCTCACAATCTAGAGAAGAAGAAAAACCAATAAAAGAAATGCATAAATCCGATATATGGTACCTTTTCCCAGATCGCATACATATATATTGTATTTAAATTTCATCGATAGCTAATGGCTTGGTATTATTATACAACTCAATGTTAAAGATGACTCGCTTTTGCAAAACCGGGCCTTATTTTACCTTCATACTTTATTGTACCGTTTTCACGATGGAATTTACTTATTACTTGATATTGATTTAACTAAACATAATTAAAGTGTATTTATTACCATTACAGATGACTGGAACGCCATTGGAAGGCAGAAAGAGGATGCAATTTAATATGGTATTAAGACCAGTAGACGGCATTAAAATTACACAGAAATTGAACAACAGCATTACCCCTATTGCTTGGGTAGAAGAAGTACGTATTGGCTACGGAATAAGTAAATATATAGTTAAACATCACATTAATGTCATATGGCTTGTTTTAGGGTGTAGTAATTCCTGATGATTTGGCAGACCAATTCAAATCTTTATTCCACACTGCCTTGCTAGCTGTTCAGATAGTGCAGTGGACGATCGTATCAATTGGAGGCTTGCTATTTTTAATATGCGGAGGGCTCTGGTATTATAAATTGAAACAGTTACCAACCAGTTACTAGACTAATTGTAATTATTAATCATACATTATTTCCAAGCTGCTCGTAATGTAATCTTCGCAACAAATAAATTATGTATAATCTAGAAAATATTTTGTTTCGTAAACCTCATCCTTTTAGAAAGGATAGCACAGTAGGTACTACGCGCGCCAAAAAAAAAGTCGTACAACTAATTTTTACATAATGTAATACTGGCTTGCTTTTATTTGTCTACTTGACAGTTGATGCATGTTTTCTAAAAGAACCATTTACAAAGCTAACAAAAATATGTTCAGTATATTTGGTTGCATATGTGGTGTCCGACTTTTTTTTTTGGCGCGGCGCATAGTACCTACTACATATCAGTTTTGTTTATTGGTCCTAAATAACATAATAAATTTGGGACCTCGGCCGGCTGCCGCTCCCTCCGCTATCTTGTGAAGAATAGCTCTCCAATAGCAGACAGAACTTGCGCAAATTATGGAGAATTAAGTTTTCTATAAACAAACCATGTCTGAAATATTTTAAGGTTAATTACATGTCAAATCAACACAGCTTTTCTATCTAAGATTTGAATGAAATTTGGTATAATTGTTGTATAATATTTGTAATATTTTGTTCTTTATACATATCGATAGTTCGTTCGAATCCACATTTGCTCCGTTTTCGATCACTAAAATCTGATAAAACTTGACTTGAGTTATCGGATTTTAAGTCTCATTCAGCAATCAATCTCTTAAATCTACTACTCTGTGTTATGACATAAAAGCACTCTGATCTTCAGTTGGCTGTTAAGATTTCCTATTTTGACCACCGATTTTAATGTTTTTTTCGCGTATTCTGGATTTGAGACAGACATTTTTGAATTGTCTATGACGAAGCGCCTATTTATGCATTTGTTTTTGATTTTTTGCACAGATGTTCTCAAAATCACAATTACTGTTTTCAGATCCAGATTGTATGAAATGAAAACACCAGAATGAGATTTAACTTAATTGTTTGTTTCAATTATTGATTTCTGACATATTTTGAGATAATTTTGTATTTTTTTCTATATATTTTTTTTTAAATTAGAAAAACATACTGGTGGTGTAACGTTGTCCATCTATGCTCTGATGCAGCATTTTTTCTATACATCTTTAAACGAATAATAGAAAGAAAACAAGCCTAGCTGTTACATTCTTCCTTTATAGGGTAATTGTGATTTATTTTGACTTAAATCATCGACAACTGTCAATCTTGAATAATGCAAAGAAAACGGAGCCAAATTTTACGTAGCTGTACACGTCAAAATAATTTTGTTGTTTCTACGATGGATTCTCCGTTCCAGGTTCCAGTGTTCGTTTTTAACAACTAATGAGTATGTAATCTTATTTATTTAACCTCAAACTATTAATTTGACTTTGACATTTCAATATTTTTGTAAGTACAATAAATCTGCAAAGATTGTTTTTAATATTTTTGATAACTATTTGTGTATTGCTGATAACGAGTATCGACATAATTCAATTCATTGGTGTTATAGCTATATATTGTCTGTTTAGAGCTGATTTAAATTTTAGTGGTCCCCCGTCACAAAATAGCAGGCGCGCCTATGGAATTGACGTCAGAGCGAATATATGCCCCACTCCAAACCGCTCAAATTAAATGAAACGAATAGTATGATATATAAAACTGAAAAGATCAAATAACATTTTCATTGTTGTATTTATATACAATACAAATCTACTCTGCTTTTTTTACGATAGTTTAATTATAAAATATAAATATAAATTACTGTAATTAATACAAAATAGTAATATTAGAATGAGCTGCCAAAAAAAAATTTAGTTGTCTCCATACCAATTTAGTGACTATGAACTTTTATTGTATGTTCTTGTTTGAAAGGCTTTTTTTGTGATAAAAATAAAGCTACATGTAGACATACACATCAGCAGCGATAGCTACTAATTTAGAAAAAAAACGATTAGAAAGTGTCAAAATGCGCTCCTGAAGAACTACGTTGTAACTACCTATAGATAATGTAAGTATCAAAATTCCTAATGAAGTATATGAGTGTAAAGGCCAAATATCCATCATCTAATAATACATCTGACCTAACAACAAATAGATTGAAACTTATTTGTCATTAAGCCCATAACAGATTCCAGCAAATCCGTTATCACCTGAACTGAAGGATGGCTAAATGCTGGAAGATTTGTACTTAATTCCTTGCAAAGAAACACTGATAAAAAAAATGATAATAATAAAATAAATGTAGGTGTAATTTTTCTTGGCGTAAGATTTAATTGTAGTGCTTGTTGAGTGATCGAAGTGAAAGCAAAATGTGTTCTGTGTGTTGCACTTGCATTAAAATCGTAGTGATTTTAATCGCATGTCTTGGTGTTATAGCTATAATACTTGGGGCAGTACTTGGATTTGCAGTGTTACCAGATATGATAGAACGAGAAATAATCAAAGTAAGTTTATTATCTGTTACGGTTAAGTCATAAAGTCTGGTAAATTGTGAATCTATTTTTTATGCAATTTGTACTTTTATATCCATATTTAATTCCTGTAAAATTTGAAAGCGATCAATATATATATATAAAATGAAAAAATATATTTTGTTAAGTTAATGTGTAACTTAATGTGTACTAATGTGTAACTTTACATTTACACAGTTATTAACTTAATAAAAAAATAGTTATTTTACTTTTGAGTATAGATATCAGAACATTGTACATATTTCTTAATTTGTTTAAGAACTTAATTTGTTAAAAATACAATGATCTGAGCTAGTGACTATCCTAGGCAACAACGAACAAACTCGAACAAATGAAAACTGTTTCTGGTATGTTTTTTTTTGTATAATCTGAATCTGGACGCAGAAAATCTGAATTGTGTCTAATTTTTCGGGAAAAAAGATGCATTTCCATTTTTGGACGTGGATATATATTGAAAATATATTTTCATCTACGATTTTCTCAAAAGGTAGTCTTAATTTAAAACATCTGCCTTTATCACCATGATCTATGATTTCGTTTATAATATGAATTGTAGTAGAATTGTAGAATTGATGCAACATAAAGCTCAGTCTGGATGCTTCAATGTAGTGTTACCTAGTGTTACCTCTATATGATATAATATGACTTGTTATGTTTAATATGTTCTGAAATTTCAACAATATATTTATGTTACACAAAAGTAAAAGCTCTAAATCACCAATTGTATCAAATTAAATTATTCCGACAAAAATCAATTTTTTTGATAAGAAATTGATCAAAATATGCTATTTATCGCATGATCACATATGGTGCAACCCTTATCTTAATTCTTGGCGATGATGGAGTTTAGCTCTTGATAAAAAAAAGGTATAATGACTGTTTCGGTGCATCCAGTACTGAAGTATTATCCATGTTGTTTAAGATGTCGCGAAAAATACTTATTTATACTCAATTGGATTTAAGATATCCATTTGTCCAAGATGTTGAATCTTTGAGTTACAATTCTGGCGTGTAGTGCCGCGCTTAAAGATATGACAAGCACTGATATCTACTCTGATGTTCTGATGTATATCGTGGCCATATATTATGACCCTTCTTTTGATGTCGATTTTCTCGCCAATCTAAGGGCGAAAAAATTTGAAAAAATTCTGGTCCTGTCCTTGATTAATATACTACAACGCATAAAAATTAGAAAGCTGTATATGTTGGCGTTTGCTCGATTTTTCAAAATTAAGAAGAATTGGCGCTGTTTTTGACCCATAAATTTCATTCGTCTAACTTTAGCAATTAATTACTCCGGAAATAATCCATAGATTTCAACGAACTAAAAAGTAAAATCACCTGCGGAATGGTAGCTTTCAATGTGCATTTTTGTAAAACGATCGAAGTAGTGGTTAACCCACAAAGAGCTATATTATGCAATGCCAGCAATTTCGTTATTAGAAGAGCTAGGATGATGAAGTGTCGATCATAGGCTACATAATAAATCATATATTTACAGTTTATTACAGAATCATTGTTTATCTTGCATTTTCCCTACAAAAGATCGTGTTGAAGCATCTCATGATCGCCGCAATTGACGCGGCGGTCTTCGGTCTTCGGGGTGATGCGGGGGAAGGGATCGACAGCGACGCTGCCGGTAGTGGGAGATCGCACGAGCTCAAAAGTTACTCCGAGAACAGTGTTTACGGACACAATGGGCGTGTACAACCAGTTCTAGCAGAAATCGCTAGCGCTAGCGGCGCCGTCGGACCGGCTGAACGGTTACACGAGAAGTATATTATCTCCGCTCGCAAGATGGCGACCGCTTAGTGTCAGCGCTTACCAAGCGCTAGCACCGCTTAGCTAGCGCTGGCCAGCGCCCGATGTGGTTGTACACACGCAATATAACGACCTATCAGTTTTATACGCTCAGAGCTGCCATTTGTAATATATGTAATATATCAAGAGTTGTATTTATATTATATTCATATAATTGTAATAAAAAACCTCTTTAGCCTTTGCAGATTATTTATTTCTCTATCTCTCCATCTTGACACGCTAATGACTTGTCGTTCCTTGACGAATTTTGGAGGTTTCTTTTAAAAATGTATTTTACTGTTTATACGGCTTTGGATTACTTGACGTAAGTTACAGTTTTTCTATTGTGTTTGTAAATTTTTTAAATTATATAATTTATGACCTTGAGTGATGTAATTATAATTGTAGGTTTTGATGATGATCTTTGATCGAAACCGGTTTTCTTAGAGAAATAAATAAATGGCTAAAGAGGTTTTTTATTACAATTATATGAAACTACACCTTTGAATATGGACTACTTCAAGAACAATTATATTATATTGTTTTTGCCTGTATTTAAATATTACTAATAAATAAACACAAAAACGGACTCAGGCGGAGTCACGCGCAAAACATTGTTCATGTTTATTTCGGTGTTAAAAATTAACAAATGGTCGGAATGATATTAAATTTAAGCGACATGTGACGCAGTAAATAAGGATTATATGGATGCTAACTGCGACGTGCTGTTAACATTCCTTACTGATCTATCCGCTTCCATCAAAATCTAGTTTACAACCTTATTGTATAAAAACTGAAGAAAACAAAAACGCCAATCGATAGAAGAGACTCTGAATGCAACCTGAACAAACATTGAAATTTTTGTGCTAAGCTGTTTAGGAGAAAAAAAATCGGAATGACGGCAGTTTTACAAATTTGCAATTGCAAAAATCGGGTACATTTTATCACTTCTCTCGCGCTCATGTTTACACCGAGAGGCAAAAAATTTTGATAGTCATACAACATATGTTGAAATGATTGAGGAGTATGACACACTTTATTTCAAGTTTTTCTGATCAGTAGTTTTAGAGTTATGAGACGTCAAACACAGGAGTCGATACTATCGAAACGAGAGATGGCAGTTAGGGCATTTCTCTCGTAGCGGGGTCACATATTATAACCAAAATTCTGAATTTAAAAATTAAGAATTTAATTCTGTTAGTTAAAATTACTACCTTGACAAGTTATCGTTCTTTTTGTGTATTGGTAATCAGCTGTCCGCCGTTCTCTCACTGTTGACAGTACCGCTAACGACTCCCTTCCCCGCATCACTACAAAACCGTAGAGCGTCGGAATTCACGCGGCGTTTCAGCACGATCTTTTGTATGGAAAATGCAAGATAAACAATGATTATGTAATAAACTTTAAACCTATGAATTATTGGGTAGCCTATAGTCTATATTTCATTATTCTAGCTCTTCTAATAACGGAATTGCTGGCGTTGCATAATATAGCTTTTTGTGGGTCAACCACTCACCCAATCATTTTACAAAAATGCATATTGAAAGCTAACATTCCGCTTTTTAATTCGTTGAAATCTATGGATTATTTCCGGAGTAATTAATTGCTAAAGTGAAACGAATGAAATTTACGAGCCAAAAACAACGCCAATTCTTCTTAATTTGTAAAAATCGGGAAAACGCCAACATATACAGCTTTCTAATTTTTATGAGTAGTAGAGTATTAATCAAGGACAGCATCAGAATTTTTTAAAATTTTTTCGCCCCTAGGTTTGCGAGAGAATCGACGTCAAAAGAGGGGACATAATATATGGCCACGATAGTACCTTTTAACGCAGTTCAATTGTATATACAAAAATGATTTCAAGTTTGTGCGCAAAATAATAAAAGTTTTCGTTTTTTACTGAATATGTAGATATTTATTTATACAGGTAGATCGTTTGCGCATTCTGCCTTAACATATTTTTTGAAAACTCAAAATTTTCTTTTTTAAGGCATCACGACTGGAAAATGGCACAATTCAATTCGATAGATGGGTGGAAGTCCCATTCCCACTGACATATAAAGTGTATTTCTTTAATGTCACAAATCCAACTGAAGTACTCACTACTGCAGCAAGACCCGTGGTTGAAGAAATAGGCCCGTACATATACAAGTATGTATTATACTCATAGGTAGAAAGCGGACAAATGTGCATTTATTCTTTAAAACTGACACACAAAAATACAAAAAGAACATGCAAAACAATACGATCAAAATAAGTCAAAAATAAAAACAAAAAGTATGCATCTCCTCCGAAATAGTGGTTTTCAATACTATTTCGGGAACCTACTACTATTTCGGGAACCTACTTAATCCACGTAGACATAAACAGCTGCTTTTGAGAGGTTACCTATCTAAACTGTAAGTACAAACCAAATTTATAGTGATTTTGACAACACAAAATGTCGACACGTGTCCACAATCGCAATGACAGAACATTATTTGAGTGACCGTGAGTGCCTACGTTTGTCGAAAAGAGACGAAAAAAATAAACCCTGCACGGACTCGATTGAATTAATATTAATGGAGGAAATTCGAAAAAAAACGGAAAAATCTGCGCTTTTTCAAAAATTCATAACTCCGCCAGTTTCAAAGCTGTAGCGGAGTCTTTTCGCATGAAAGTAGCGATTGATGGGTACTTTGAGTGTGGACAACCCAGGCGTTGTCCAATGATTAGTTTTTGCACAATATTGCGATTTGAATATTTTTATGCAATATGTTTCGGCGAGCCTGGATGCGTCGGAGGTGGTCCGATTTTAATTTTTGTGCGTATTTCGAAAGTAGAAGTATTGTGCTACAAAATGTCTATGCTGATTTTGCGTTAAAGTGTTGCGAAATATGTGAAAAATGCTTGCATGACCGAAAACTGCCGCGCGCTCCAACGCGGTCGAGTGGTGGGGGTAGGCGGTCGACGCGGGGAAGCGCGTGTCTATTGTAATACAAGCGCGCTGCGAGCTTCCCCGCGTCGACCGGTACTTCAAAATCATCAATAAATATATAGCGATAATAATAATGATAATAATTAAAATGGATGTTTCTGGGAATTATTTGCGCATGATTTCACGAAAATCACACACCCATTGTCAACTCCATATTCAATTCTATATTCTACTGTATTATTAACATTGTTGAATGTTCTAAAATGTTAAATTTATTCCAGGCAAACACGAAGAAAACGAGACATTGTCAGCAATCCAACAGCAGATACATTATCCTACTATCAAGACATGTGGTTCGAATTTGATGTCAATGCGTCAAGTCCAAGAACCGAATTTGACTTCATAACAACGTTAAATGCACCAATGATGGTATGAAAATAATAAAATAATAAATAATAAAATGAAAAGCCGATCACTGACCAGAGATTTGTTTTAACAGATTTATTTTTGCTTATTGAGTTTTACTAATTTTAATCTGCTTTTAATATTTCTATTGTTCTACAACTTTTTTCGCGGATCAAAATGGCCGACCACGCAAAATTTCCCACTTATATCTTCTTTCCACATGTATTTTTTGTTTGGCAGACTAGTTCTGTTCTGCTTTGGTAAATTCGACACAGTGTTTTTAATTCATTCATACATACATTTTTATGATGAAAAGTCATCAAGATATTTCGGAACTTAATGGGGATGATTTATAACTATTGTTAAAAATTTAATTCCCAGATACCTACACAATTATCTTTTATGTAAAAAAAGTTTGTCCAGTAGTTGCGCGCGTCGGTAGCAGTGTTGCCAGATCGACTGTTTTTACATGAGATCATCACTGTTTGATGTCACCAAGGTACTGATTTAGTACAAATATCCATATTTTTTAAATCTAAAATATTAAACTATTGAAATAAAAAAGTAGTACTGCGTACTATTTACTTCAATTGCGTTTCAGGGTTAACTTAATTGACGGAATTTTGTAATTTGTTGAATTAACTACCTAGCTAAAGAAGGTATTTTGCCCTAACTTGAACACAAATGGAAAAGAAATTATTGTTAACTTTTTAGAAAATTTCATTCTTCATAAAAACTTCTGGATTGTCTTAAACCTAAAATGCAAATATTAGAAAGTAATTATGTGCTTGCATGGACCGGATGTTACCAAAGCAATGAAAACCATAGCTTAAGTGTAATTAAGTTAAGTGTTAAGCTTAAGTGCATACTTTTGAACCAACATTCTTAAGTGTAAAGAATATTATGTTCAAAAGTATGCAAAGATGTTATTTGAAAATAGTATATAGAAATATTAGAGGTCATCAAATACGAAACTATAATCACCTTCTCCATTGCATATACCGGGTGTTTTTATAAAGAGCTAACCTTTTTATTATCTATTTCGCTGAAAAATGTATTCGTTGTAAAAGTGTCTGGATTGTCTTAAACCAAAATTGCAAATATTAGAATGCAAATTTTTGCTTGCGTGTACCGGATGTTTTTCCTTTTCCTTAATGTGATATCTTCAATGCAATGTAATAAATGAAATATGATCACTACAGTTAAGTTTACGAGTAGGTAGGTAATGCATTTAATTAAATATAGAATTACTTTTATAATAATATTAATAAACATGAAATTTGATAATATGATACGAAAAGCTCATTTTAAGATATTGCGTAATATCATGACACATTATATAAATTTATGTTAACTAATACACATATTAATTACGCAAGTAAATGCCTTTGCCCAGCAGTAGGATGACGGGCTTAAGTAAGTAAGTAAGTAAATGCGCAAATCAACTTGATGCCAAGGATTATCACTAAATATAGACTATTTCAGAATTGTAATATTAAAATATATTCACTAAATGTAAATAAATTCTCTAAATTTAATTTAAATTTACATTTAGGACGAGCATGTATTTTGTATGAAGGACAATGGAAATTTTATATCTGTATTTACTTTACAGCAGTTAATGTTCAATTATCTGTCATGACATCTAATACATGCTTGACAACCAAAATAATTTAAATTATAGCAATATATACACGCTGTCCCACATTTCTTCCGCAAAACAATTTTTTTCAGAAAGTAAATTACTTTTTCAATTCATTAAAAAGTTACAGCCGTTTGAATTATTAACAATATCTTATTTTAAACGGCTCCAACTTCAGAAGGAACAGAGAAAACCAATAAGACCGTATGAAACATATTACTTTCTACTTTCTAGAAAAATAACAAAACATTTTGGTATTTTCTTTTGTTCATTTGTTAAGACAAATTATTAAAATTTTATTTATAATTAATAATTTTTTATTGTTGTAATATGTATTTATTGTGTTTCATTTTTGGTTTTGCACTGTTTGATAACTAATTAATTTTTATTTTTCTTTTTTTGTTAATATTTCAAAGAGCTCTACAGAAGTTTTATTGTAATATAGTTCCAGTTCAATAAGCACACATTTTTCATTTACTATATATTAGCTGGAACATTACTGGAAATTATATTTCTAAATTTGTTTTCTAAATAAATTAAGAGGCGTGCATTAACAACGATAATAAGTTAAAAATAACATTTTGACTTATGAATTGTGTACTGTAAGGTTAGCTAAAATGCATATACATTAAAAATGAAGGTCTTTTTAATTTCCAAACAATATAAACTATAACTGAAAATGTTTAACGACATACTTTGTCAAAGTAATATTATAAGTTAATAATATGGTAACATACAGGCGGGATGTAAATTTTAAATATATCAAAAATTACAGCAACAACCTGGATTTGAACCAAGGCCCTTTGCGTCGCTAGCACAATGTCAATAGCTCAGATGGGAGAGCATTGTGCTAGCGACGCAAAGGTCCCTGGTTCAAATCGTCAAGTTGTTGGTTTCTCGTACGTGTAGCTTTTATTGCATATGATTGTGAGTAATTAATAAGCAATAAAAGCTATACTTAAGAGAAACCAACAACTTTTCTCTCTGAAGCGTCTCCTTTTGGGAAATTATATACCCGTTACCAACACAATTTATACTCATCCCAGGTCAAATTTGATGAAATAATTTTTATGTTGTATAAATGTTCTTTTAGATGGTCGTATATTTTGGTTTACTTTTTTTTAAATAATAATTATAACATATTTCAATTTATTTTACATTCCATCAAAATTCGTCGAAAATTTAGAGCTTGCTTCCAAAAATGTTTGTAAATTAGTGATATACATAATTGTCATTATTTTCAGTTGTCAGATATTTGAAACAAATTGCTGTAAAGTAAATACAAAATAATAATATAAAAAATAGTAATGATACATTCATGCTATACAAAATACATACTCCTTTCTGTTTATTAAGTTAAACACTGCAAAATATCGTTGAAGCTAAATATCTCGAAAACACCAGTAAATCACAATTAACAAATTACCATAATGACAAATTTAAAGCAATTTAATTTTAATTTATTTCTATTTTGTGAATAAATGTTAATACGTATGTCAGTTCTGAAATAACCTGAAAATTAAAATATTGACAACAAATTGATTTTTGTATTTATTAGCACAAAAAAAAAGCTATTAGATGCAATAAGGTTGTAAGTGTAATTTGTTGTGTTGTATGCACTATCTTGAAATGAGATTTTCATTTCATGTAATCGAAAACTTTTATGTTTATTAATATAAAATTAACGTCATATTTAATAAAAACACAATTACATTGCAATGTAGGAATTACATTAATTAATTACACATTAAGCTAATAAATATAAACATATAAATCATTATAAACCAATTCAAAGCATTCGAACAAGGTTTCGCAAATAATAAATTTCCGATATACGAGTTGAAGCGTAAACGGACAATTGTTTGCACTTAGCGGCCGAGCGGTCGACCATAATAACAAAAAAACTTGTACATGGATGTATCATCGACACACTGCTAAAATATTTATAGAACTTTCTTAATTCCAAGAGTGTACCTACTTGTTGTTCCTCAGGCAATGTTTCAAACGATAGAACTAGTGGGCTTGAACCCGTTCATCCAAGCTGCAAATACCGAGTGGCCGGCAGCCTTTCCAGAAAGTTCCCTATTTGATCAGTTCAGAGTTGGAGATTATCTATTCAATGGTGTTACTTTCTGTCCAAACACGGTAGAACCTCTTGTGACGTGTAATTTAATGCGGAGTGTAGTCGATGAAGTAAGAACGTTGCGGCTTCTACCAGATACTGCGTTATCATTCTCTTTCCTCGGCTATGTGAGTAACGGTTTATGATTGTTATGTTTGAAATAATATGGTTGTTTGATTGATTAATTACAGAAACACAATAACCATGATGGTAACTACGTGATAACAGCTGGTAATGACGTTATCGAAGACCTTGGACTTATTAGAGCATGGAATGGAACCAATGTGCTTCCTAATCGTATTTGGGGAGACACTGGTTCCTGCAGGAATATTACTGGAAGGGATTCCACCATCTTCCCACCGTTCATAGATAGAGATGATGAATTTGATATATTTCAGACCGATATTTGCAGGTTTGTGATTTACAATCTCTATCTCAAAAAGCACAGGCACGGCAAATCCAATTGAATCGGTGAGTTTGAAAACAGTACAAGTCCAAAAAGTGAGTTCTGAGAAAATTAACAAAATATAGTTGTCGACTAGGCAGTTGTCTGGTATGTGAAATAAAACACAGTTTCCGCTAATTAGTCCTACTATTTATTCTTCACCTAGTTGTACACCATTGCCAACGTTGGCAATGCTGTACAACTAGGTGAAGAATAAATAGTAGGACTAATTAGCCGAAACTGTGTTTTATTTCACATACCATTAACAAAAGCAATATCTTGAAACGGATAGCAGTTCGCTATTTTGTGCCAACAGACAAAATATAATCATCATGAACATGTACTCTTTTTGAACTCATCGGTAAACAGCGTACATTTTTAACAATATTGGTTTATTTAAAGCATTTAAATAATATTTTTGTGATGTATAGTATAGGGTTTTTTTGGTTTTGATTTCAAACCCGTAGTCATATTTTAATTCAAAATGGCGGATTCAATATGGCGACCAGAAAATTTAGAAAGATGTCGGGTGCTAATGAAACTTTTTTCCGTGATATTTGAAGATCCTAATCCAATGTCCAATTTTTAAAATTCAAAATGGCGGAATCAATATGGCGACCGAAATGTAAAAAATCTTGGATTTGCATGAAACTTATTTCCCGTAATATTTGAAGATTGATGATTAAAACCTCATGTGAGATTATCAAAATAAATTCAAATTGCGTAAAGAATTTCAAAGAAAAATTCTAACAAGAGTTTTTTGGTTTTAAAAATCTATCGTCTAAATATATTTTCATTTTATTCTTGCAATTTGGTAACCCTTTCTTTTTCAAATAGAACACCCTGTATAAATTTTAATTTTTAAATTCTAAGATTAATTCTTAGAATTTTTTGTAGAAATATTTAAACTGCATCAGTTTTTAGTTATAAGCTATTAATCAAAATTAGTCCAAATTACCTGAACACCAAAATAATTCTTCAACAGTACAAACATAAAAGAAAATCAAACAAATGTTTCTTTTACAAGCTATCGTCTAAGTATAATTCTAGTTTGTTCATTTTATTATGGAAACTTTTCTTTTTCTAATAGAACACCCTGTACATTTTCTATTTTTTAAATCTAAGATTATTTCTAAGAGTTTTTTGTAGGAACAATTTTTTTAATAAAATGTAGTTTTGTCTTTTTTTTAAATTTTTTATTTAAAAAATAATGCATTTTATAGAAAAATTTTCCTTTTTATAGAAAAATATTCTTAGAATTAATCTTAGAATTAAATATACAGGGGTGTTCTATTTTAAAAAGGAAAGAGTATCAAATTTCCAGAATAAAATGGAAAATGTCACTTAAAAAAGTGAAATTTTTTTTAAGTTGTTTACGTTTCGAGAATTATTTAGGTGTTCCGTGAACTTGAACTACCCCACAAAATAGCGCTATAATTAAGTGGAAGTTAGTTTTCTGAGTTGGTATGTGACAACATTAACCTTTTTGCACAGATTATCAACGTAGGGCCCCCAATTTAAAACGAGAATCGATTTGAACTCTAAGCAGTTTAACGTATTCAAATTCATTTGTTGCTCTAGTGCTGAAAGTAACTTTTTGCGAATGAAAATGTTCCTGGTTCAAATTCAGGTTGTGGCTGTAATTTTCATTTATTTAAAACTTACATCCCGCCTGTATGTCACCATATTATTAACCTGTAATTTTTTTGCGTTTTTGCAAGACTGGTGTCTTCCCTACGAAGTGGTTCACCCACCGTCTCAGCGGTGTTTATTATTGTGGTGTCATCCGCAAAATGAATTGGTGTACTCGCACTCAGATTGCTACTCAAGTCATTTACATAAATTAAAAACAAAATAGGCCCCAAAATTGAACCTTGTGGAACTCCATGCTTTATTCTCAGTTCAGAAGATCTTTTATTTTCAGTAATGACCACTTGTTTCCTATTACTAAGATAAGACGAAACATTTTTAAAGCGTGACCCCTTATCCCATAATGCACAATTAAAAGCTTTTGATAAATCCATTACCAATACCGATGACTTGTTAGATATAGATATTCGTTTCAGACATCCTAACCAGTAAATAAGGACCTTGGTTAGGGTGTCAATTTTGTTGTTTGATTTTTGTAGAAGAATCATAGTTTCAAGTAAACCGTTTCAATAACTGTGCTACCAGAAAACTGGTGAAAATGTCCTGTAACTCAAATATTACGCCACATCCCTCAGGATAGAATTTTCTCTTTTGACTTGTACCTGCTTGAGAATCCAGCAACGTCGTTCATTACTCGCCCGCATGTCTCAAAGACCAGAAGGCACAGTTTGTTAAGCTGCATTTTTTATTCTAACAGCATGTGACATAATATTTTAATGTCTTGTGTTTTCCATTTGAATTTTTAAAATTGAACCATATAACATTAAAAGTATTTTAGCTGCATTGCTCCATAAGCAATTCAAACGATCTCTTTCTGGGAAACGGTATCCCCATATCGTGCCACAGACCGTAATATGATCAAAACTTTCACTGCCTTTTGTTGTCTTAGAGTTGCTACTCTGGAATACGTTCGCAATGAAGAATTCGAAGGAGTAACTGGACAAAGGCGCGAACTCAAGAACGACACATTGACCAATACCAACGACAATGCATGTTTCTGTAGCAAAATGACGGCATTGCCTAATGGTGACCGGACAATTTGCTGGCCAAATGGATTCTTAGACTTGTATACCTGCATGGGTAATAATTGATTTAAATGATGTATTTTACCGCATAGTTCGCATATTACACCGTCCCATTTTTCTTTTTCAGGAGCAAATGTTGTTATGTCATATCCTCATTTCATGGGTGTCGATCCTGCGTTCTTTAACGTAGCTGGGGTAAATGCAAGCCATGATGATCACGTCACCTTCGCTACTTTGGAACCTGTTAGTACAAATATGTGTCTCAAATATAATTTTGAACGGTGCCAAAGGCAACCTCAAAATTATAGAAGTTGTAAAATGTTTAATATCGCCATAATTTTTTAGGGTACCGGAACTCCATTGCTTGCTGCAAAACGTATGCAGTTTAACATGGTGATAAGACCTATCAATCAAATTGGGATTACCCTAAACCTACCACGTGCAGTTTTGCCCCTACTATGGATAGAAGAAGTAAGATTTATTATTAATAGTTTTCGACGTCATTGTGGGTCAATGAGGGTGCATATCCTTTGATATATTATACATTACACTAATGTTCTCAACAGTTCATTTTGTACCTTTGATTCTGTTCCTTTGATTCCTTAGTCCGTTTGGCACAACAAGTTATTTCGTAATTTAACTTGTATTGACATTTAGGAATTAGTATCATCAATTATATTTGTCAAAACTTCACGGAAATGTCACTACTGGACCATTCTGCTACCTTCGCAAGGTATTTGATGTCATCACCCATATTCCATAACATGCTTGGTGCAAAATGGTAGTGCTCGATCGGGGATGCAAGCAATTTTCAGTAGAGTACCGCAGGGTAATCTTCTGGAACCGGTCTTGTTTCTAACCGCCATATTTACGAAAACATACTTTAATAATAATTTGATAATACTTTATGGCTTATGCTGGTGACATCAACTGTCTTTTATCATCAGCATTTTATGTATTTATGTATTATTTATGAATTTATTTAGCCCAAGCGACCGCGGATGTCACAGCAGTGACAACTGCTTGGATGTAAATGCTTCCAAGATATCATCAATACAGATTCTGTCAAAAAATCGTTTTGTCAAACAGGATGGTTGCTAGCGATACACAAAGTTCTTAGTTTTGACGTAATAGATTGTCAAAGAGCTTGAACATTATTAACATTGATATGGGGCGATATGATTTGGTCTCATTCGGTGGTTTGTTCCAGTCTTCTTCTTCTTTTGATCTTTTTCCTCTGTCTTCTTCTTCTAGTGTTCGTCTTCTTCCAGCTTTCTTCATACTCTTCTACTTCTAGTTCCTTCTTCTTGTAGTCTTTTTCATAGTATATAGCTTCATTTCTGACGGTTTTCTGTAACATCCTCATAGCTTTCCAGAGCGAGTAAACTGTTACTTCATCGTCAATTTGAATAAGAAAGATTCTAATAGAGCATCTTTTAGTATCTGGATTCCAGGTTTGTGAGCTTGTTGAGCTTTATTGTTCTGTCTCAATCAGTGATTTTCGAGATTATAATTCACATAAGGGGAATTTTTCGCCAAAACTGCCTCAAACGTGCTCAGGTGCTAAGAAAAGCACTAATTTGTTTTCCAATCGTTTATTACATCAGGCATGTAATACTGCATTAATTAATAGGCATTACATTGGTCTGGATGGTTTTGTCTGATGATCATAGAATAATTAACAAAAAAATAAATGGGTAATCTGTTTGGTAGTTATCCAGGCTGTGAATGTGTCCCTATTGCTATTATGTTACAAAGATTGCTGAATGTGTATTGTTTTAGGGAATGGAATTGCCTCCAAAACTATTGGACGAGTTGGATTATGAATATCTTAGTCAGCTGGTGATGGTAGATGCAGTCACATGGACACTGATTACAGTTGGCATTGTGATGTTTATTGCTGCTACACTGTATTTGATATGTTGTTGATAGGTTTATGATGTACAAAATACAAGGTGTCCATGAAAAATTTCAACTATAAGTTTAAAATAAAAATTAAATAAAATTATTTTATATGCCATAATTTAAGTTATTTTAAAAGCTTATGATTTTCATTTTGAAAACTCTTTCTCGCAATGAAATAAAATGGATGGCAAAAGGTGTAGTTTTAATTACAATCATAAATTGTAAATAGTTTATATTGTGTAAATTATCGACAAAGAATAAATAGTAACACATACTTTGTACGTCAATAACGAGTCGTTTTCAATGACCCTTCCTAAAAAAAACTCGCTGAAATATTCATGCAATACCGTGTAACACGACAGAATAAACAAATGATGTAATCTAGGAACTGCTGGTCATGTACCACGTCTTTCGTTTATGCATTACATATTAGTAGCTGTTTCCATACGGATATTTATTTTTGATTAACTAAATTTCATTTATGGATAACTATAAAGTAACATTAAATACATATGTATTTTATTGGATAAACTAAAGCATGTGTATAACAATAATAACAACACTTTCCAATTAATCATAGCCCCGCATATTCATAACGGCTTTACAAACAATCAAACCTTATTATAAAGCTTAACATAAATATTTTATCATACGATAAGACATCAGCCGCTGCGATCAACAAACAATTTAATAAACTATTGACACAAATAGTGCGTAACGTCAATGTAGTTTTAGAAGAACAAGTAACATTGGGGAACATTTTTAGACTTTCTCTATGTGACTGGGAGTGATTTCAGATTTTCCACGGAGTTTTTTATGTTGAATATGAATCCGGACTCAGAAGTCCATCACTTCAGTTTTTTTTTGAAAAACAAATATGTCATAATATTAACAAAATCGTATTTTTGGGTTTATTTGAGAATATATGCATGAGCATGAACAGATTTAAGAGATTTCTTAACTCTCAACGCGAATAAATTTTTAATTTTAGAAAGACAAATTAATAGCAAGTTAATAGCATTTTGTTTGCTCTTTTTTGCCCCTATCATAAACAAATTATGATTCTTTTTACGAAATCTGATGTAAAGTTAGCCCCCCAAAATCTCAATTCTGTCAAAATGGAAGTTAAAAACGTGGAATCGACTTTTTATCCTTTGTCCCCGACTGCCAAATCTTATTTTCGCTTTTTTCCTAATAGTTTCTATAGACAACATAAAACGGCAAAACAGTCGTAACATTGCTACCAATTTTTGTTTAACAATATTGAGCAAATTTGGCGTTTGCCTCCCTCTGACACAAAAGTTATAAACATTTGAACTAACCAAATGCTCAAAGATTTAAATATTTTGAGATGTTTTATATTTTATCTCAACTTCTAGAAGTGCCCAAACAGCAAATTTCTCCAAATATTTCTCCCATCATTTGTTTGACAACATTGACAAAATTTGGCGTTTGCCCCCTCTGAGACAAAAGTTATAAACAACTTAACTTACGAAATGCGCAAAAATCTAAAAATATTGAGATATTTTATTTTTCAGAGTCAAAGAGTCAAAACAACAAAACTCTCTAAAAATGTCGTCCAACATTTGTTTAATAATCCTGAGCAAATTTGGCCTCCTGCCTCCTGCTGAGACAAAAGTTATGACGATTTGAACTTCTCAAAAGCACAAAAATCGAAATATGTTTAGGTGTTTAATTTTTTATCTCAATTTTTAGAGGGGCCCAAACAAAAGAAAACTCTCCAAATATGTATTCCATCATTTTTTTAGCCATCCTGAGCAAATTTGGAGTTTGTGTCCTTCTAAGACAAAAGTGTTTACATCTGAACTAATGAAATCCGCAAATATTTTGTAAAGTATGAAGAAGTACAGGAGAGTCCCGATTATCCGAATCTCGGTTAACCGAGGGCCTCGAATAATCCGGACAAAAGAATCAGAATCAGATACATAACGTGGAAAATACTTCGTACTATTTATCGTGCAATCCGCTTTATCCGAATGTTTCCTTATCCGAGATGTGGTTGGTCCACATTAACCCGGATAATCAGGACTCTACTGTATATATGAGTTAAATATTACTTTGTATATTTGAGTAATGTTGAGAGTTTTATTCAACTAGTGCAAAATTCAAATCTCATGGGGTGTATAAGTATTTGAAATGTTTTTGCAAATTATAAACCTCAACATTTTAATATTGGAAAGTCGGTTTGGTTGGGTATTTTTCAATTCTGGACAACTTATCGCACTAACTTTTGACGATACCTCTGTTCAGAAAAAAAAATTAACAAAATTTACATCTTTTGCGGGATGGCAGTACAGTAGGTCGGTTTAATCTAAGATTGATTTAAATTCACGAAATAGTCAACCCTTGGGCTGATGTATAACACTAATAATTTGAAATTAATTAAGAGGAATCAGTAGGGTTGGTAAGTCCTATAAAATATGCATCCATAGCGAGCTTAGTTTTGAATCAATTCTATCATGTTATACATCAAACTATAGATAAAAGTACATATATTACTTTTTGTGGTAATGTAAATGTATTAATTATTAGGGTCGTATCCACGCTACGTGATAAAATATGTAAAATATGTGATTCATGCACTCAAAGAAGTAAAGTTTTGATTGAAAAAAGCATGTAAGATATTGATATTTTTACATGAAATTGTGTACACTTATAGAGGAAGTACACTTATAGCGGAACTTAGATCTATTGTGGTACCTTTTTCAATTTTAACCTGTATTCTTCGTGAAAGAATCGCAAAGTCCGTCAATTTTATGTCAGATTCAGTAACCGTTTAGTCAAAAACAAACAAAATATAAAAAATTACCACTAGACGGATAATTATATACCTTTTATGTGTGAACTAATAGCTGAGAAAAACCCTCAGAACTTTTACGTGCTTTCTGAGTAGAACGTACGGGGTAGGGATTCGTGTTAACTTTTGTCTCAGAAAAAGGCGAACGCTAAATTTTATTGTGTATTTTATTATATTGTTTTCCGTCGATCGTTTATTTATGAGTCAGTTTAGTGAATAGGAAATCGTTTATTAAACAACTCTATTAATGCACGATTTCTATTAATGCATGATTTGTTATAGCCAATCACAGGACGTAAAGACGTCGTTTGATTGGCCAATCTAACATAGGTGAAATGAAACCTTCCAATCAAAACATACCGCCTCTGTCAGTGTCAAGTTACATAAATTGTCATATAACCTAAAAAGACATCGGCGAAGAAAATCTATGTAGACGACGCTAGAAGAATACGATCGACGAAAAAATTTTGTAACCAACTCGAATATTAAACGGCGATTAATGATCTCGACAATTAACAGTCTAAACAGTCTCGATCATTAATCGCTCTTTTTAATATACTTGTTGGTTAAATAACTATAACCTACTTCAGCGTTTTCTTAGTTTTGATAGATGGAATCTTGTATTATGCTTTTTCTAGGATTATGGTGGAGGCGCCACAAATCGTTTGTTGACCTGACTAATTTTAAATTAAATTAAGAATCTTTACCTTTTTTTTATATTTTGAAGTACATAATCTTGTAGCCATTTTTTCTACCAAGATCATGGTGGAGGCGCCACAGACCATCATGGTCTAGAGTCAACTAATTTTAAATTAACTGAACTATTTCAGCTTTTTCTTAAATTCTAAAGACAAGTAGAATGACAAAAGCTTATATATTATATTATATATTCATTTTCTACACTAGATCATGGTGAAGGCGCCACAGACCGCATATGGGTTTACTTGTGTTTGTACATTTGCTTCTTAAACTGGAAAAAGTCGTTTTTGACAACCAGGTGGAACAGACCTATCAGTTGATGGTACAGTCGATACAAGTATTGTAGTATATGTTCAATAATTAGTATGTTGAATTTGTTTAAAAATTAAGTGACTTATAGTATATTAAACTAGGAGAATGTGCAGGCCTAATAGGCCTGCTGGTCGATCTAGGTAGATCGCCGAAGCGTTAAGAGAGAGAAAAAGAGACCGGATGTTCTTACACGCGCGACGTGATTATGCTCGTACGTTCGGTGTTTGTACGGGGCGCCATCTATTGCTTCGTAGCGTAACCTGAACAGCGACATGACGATGTGTCGCCGTCTGGTGACCGCGTCGCGAGGGGCGCGGCCGTTGCCTAGCAACCTCGATCGATTGTCATGGCGACGCGCTGACGAGTACAGTCCCAAACGACAATCCATAAATTTAGCCGAATCGAGGTAAAAAATAACGAGAACTGGGCGGAAATTGGAAGAAATCGAAAGCCCAAGCACTGTAGAATCAAATTTCATTAATCATCATTAATCGCTCTTTTTAATATACTTGTTGGTTAAATAACTATAAATAAATGATTGAAGAAATATTTGGAGTTTTGTCTGGAAATATTTAGATTTTCGCAAATTTCATACGTCCAATTTGCTCAGGATTATTAAATTAATGATAAAGGACATAGTTCGAGAGTTTTATGTTTCTGCCTTTCTAGAACTTGAGATAAAAAAAATTAAACATTTAAAAATATTTAGATTTCGCGCATTTCTTAAATGCAAATGTTTATTGCTTTTGTCTCCGAGGGAGCCAAACGTCAAATTTACTTAGTATTGCTAAACAAATGACGAAAGAAATATTAGGAGAGATTTGCTGTTTGGGCCCTTCCAACAATTGAGATACAAAATAAAACACCTCAAAATATTTACATTTTTGCGCATTTCATAAGTTTAAATATTTATAACTTTTGCCTCAGAGGGAGGCAAACGCCAAATTTGCACAGTATAGTTAAACAAATAATGGTAACAATGTCAGGGACAGTTTTGCCGTCTTATATTGTGTATATGTTAGTACATAGAAATAGAAGTTTGTTAGCGTATCAGGATGTGGGGTCTAACTTCACACGGCTGAATGTTTCTTATCATATCACATTTTTGCATTTTTGTTTTGCTTTTACGTTTGACTTTTACGTTTTTAACTTTGAAGTCTTTCTCAAGAATTATAGCATATCGGGTGTATACTCCCAAATAATCACAGAACCACAAATTTTTACATTTTGAACACATTTAAAAAAAACTGACGTGGTTGCCCACTTCTGAATCCGGATTCGTATGCATCATCAAAACGCTATCATTAACACAGTCACATCCCAGTCATAAAATTGATATTCACCAGTGTAATCCAAGCTAATCATACTAATTATTTCTGCGAACTGCCGAACTCTGTTTACCGAAAACTGTCGTACCAAACATTTTTCGAGCCGCTATCACCCCTCATACGGATAAAAGGGATCACGCACGCCGAAGGATTTGTAACTAAATCATAACCAAACTGATAAGAAACCATGATAAATAGAGCTTATACCTTACTATGTGCCGAAGTAAAATAAAAGATGATTAAAACTGTATGAGGTAAAATGTGTTCGGCTTACTACTGCACTTGCTGCAGAATAATAATGACTGCTCTGATAATATTTGGAGTGGTCTGCATAATCTTCGGTGTAGTGACAGGTTTTGCAGTCATGCCAGAAATTATTCGCAGAGCAGTAATCAATGTGAGTGATATTTTAGTGATGCAAAAAGCTTTAAATGTTCTCAATTTATAAGTGTTTAAGACATCGGTTGACATCTTTAGACCAGGACAAACACACTAATTAACCTTACTTTATAATAGGATAATGTGTTTCTGGCCATAGTTTGGAGCTCAGCTGACGATTCCCTGTATATAATAATGTTATCTTTATCTGATGGTGGCAAGGGAAAATGTCTACAGATACTGTTTCTTACTTCCAGCGAGTCCAGCTTGAAGAGAACACAGAGCAATTCAACAGATGGGTGCAAATGCCTTTCCCAATGACTTTTAAGGTATATTTCTTTGAGGTACTGAACCCTAGTGAGGTTCTGTCTGGTGCAAGACCAACAGTTAAAGAAAAAGGACCGTATGTATACATGTAAGTAAGAATATGTTCAGAAGGTGTTGTTTTTATTGTGTAAGGTACGCGTTCATAGTAAACAGTTCTGAAACCACGTTAGAATATTTGCCATGTATTAAAAATAACAGCTGAACCTAAGAAATGTTTGGAGGGGTCAAGATTTGGAAGATTTGATACGCCTAATCATTATTGATCCACCATAAACACATTTTGTGAAAATTGGTACATCCAATTGTAACTGCAACAAAATAAAAACAAAACTAGCTACATTTAGATTTTTGTATGGTAAAATTTAATGATTTTTTTTAAGTAAATTCAATCTTAGTTACAAAATTATCACAGGTTTCTGACAAAACCATTTATCTCAAATAAAAAGCTAAACAGATCTACGTATACAGGTGTATATTTTTAGATACAAATACTAAGTACTAAGATAGAAGTACTCTAAACCCAATTCTTTATGAGATATTGTTTCTTTTGTTTCGAAATAGCAGTTTAAGAAACTATCATTTCTCAACTACTGTCAATTTGTTTGCCGTGACATTTGGTAATTCAACTTAGCGGAAATGGTTCTATCAGTTTAATGACGTACAACATATAATTTGTATACAAGTGTTCATACAGTTGGTTGTAAACAGTTTTGGCCACGATTTCCAGCATACTTTACGATTTTGCATGTCCAACAAATAGAGATAAATCAGTCATTGGAATCAGTTGGGAAGTTTATTGCAATGTTGATCTGTCTTGTCCCCAATAGAAAAAAATCTGATGTGGCCAGGCACATGACTTTATAATACTATATATAAAATTAATAGTTTAGCAGCATGAGATTCTATTTCATCGAGATTGGTCGTGTCTGGATTAAAATAAATCTAATTAGCCAGGATTTGACAGATATTTTCATTCTAATGACAGTAGGTAATGTGAAACGCTGATGTTTTGCCATTACCTACTGTCATTAGAATGAAAATATCTGTCAAATCCTGGCTAACTAGTTTTATATTACTGCAGACGCGACCGATCCCGATCAAATAGAATTTGCTCATGCAGCTAAACTATTAATTTTACCAAAAAATGTCATAAACATAAATTATAGAAAATTTCCTCTACTTTAATTTATTATTTAGCTATTTTAACGAAATTACAGAAATGCGGCTCATTTGCAAATACTTAAAAAATGCTTAGGCAAATACTTGAAAAATGCTTAGAGTAAACATCCAGTTCCTTTGGACCCTATTGAAAAAAAAACCTTTTCAGCTCTAAGTTTGGTCATGAAACTTCTAAATATGAAGTTTCGTCCAGATACCTTTAGTAGTTTCTCCGAGAATCGTCGCCACAAAAACGGGTACA
The DNA here is from genome assembly GCA_963966075.1 of Aphodius sticticus. Lineage (NCBI taxonomy): Eukaryota > Metazoa > Arthropoda > Insecta > Coleoptera > Scarabaeidae > Aphodius > Aphodius sticticus. The sequence goes on from OZ014506.1 coordinate 20,939,694, forward strand.
CACATACACACACACAGATTTTTTTTGGACTTTTGTCAAAAATGTTCAGGGGACCCAGTATGACATATTCCTGACTCCTCATACCCCGCGAGTCGTGAGAAATATTTCATTTCTCACGGCTCTAGAACGAATCACAGCTCTGGATTTTTCATTTCCATCGTGTCTTGATACACTGCGAGACATTGTCAAGCCATTGACAACGTCGCTAAGTGACAAGCGCACCAAACAATTTTAATCTGTCAAAATCCTGTAAACCGTCATAGTGACATACAGCCGTCCCTATATGCAATAAATTAATTTATAAGATTTCATTGCATGGTCGTAGAAATAGTATAGTATTCCATTCGCAAGTAATGGCTATTTGTCACTCGAACGTTTTGCAGCACGAGCCGTAGGCGAGTGCTTCGTTCTCGTGAGAAATTGTTTACGACAACTATTTTTAGTAACACGTTTTAATAAAATTATTATGTTATACATACCTATGCAAATTTCAGGCAAACACGAAGGAAGAGAGACATTGTCAACAACTTAACTAATGATACCTTATTATATCATCAAGACATGTTCCTCCACTTCGATGCAGACGCGTCATATCCACGGACAGAAAACGATACAATAACAACTTTAAACTTACCATTGATGGTATGACAAAAAATAAAGATGCAAGTTAAACGTTATTTTTTAATTATTATTAATTATTGCTATATGTTGTACATCCAAGCAATTGCTGATATTTTCATTCCAAAACTTGTAGGTAGCTGCTATGTACGGTAGACACCTTTAAATATTGTACTTGTTAAGCATTGATGCTTTAGTATATTGGAATTGTTGTAGTATCCTATAAGAAGCAAGTGTTTTTATTTTCAACCTATCCTATAAGAAGTTAAGAAACATTAGTGCTTAAGATAAAATTGTTTGGAACAGAGTTTGGTAATTATTTTAATATTTAGTTTATTATACTTAGGGAATATTTCAAACGCTGGAACTATTCAATTCTAATTTACTTCTTGGAATGGCAAATTCCGAGTGGCAGGAAGCATTTCCAGACAGCGACATCTTCACAGAATTTACTGTGAAAGAGTACCTGTTCAGTGGCGTCAATTTTTGTCAAAACACCTCTCTAACTACATGCACTATAATACGCCACGTGGTCGATGAAATACGTACGTTGGAAGTTCAAGAAGATGACTCGATAACTTTTGCCTTTCTCAAATATGTAAGAGACAACCATTATTTGAAGCCAGTGCTCTAAATCTCTATTACAGAAGACCAATACTCATGACGGTAGATACTTAATAACAGCTGGAAATCATGATATTAACAATCTTGGAGAGATAAGGCAATGGGAGGGCAGTTACGAACTACCTGCTAATATTTGGGGTAAAAGTGGCGTCTGCAGAACTATTAGAGGCAGAGATTCGACAATCTTCCCACCATTCGTTCAACGGGATAAGGAATTCGACCTCTTTCTAACTGATATTTGTAGGTTTGTACTTTGTAGATCGTCAACCATCACATATTGAAATCCAAATCAATTTTAGAGTTACCACTATCGAGTATGTCCACAATGAGGAATTTCGTGGTGTGACAGGCCAAAGACGAGAGCTCAGGAAAGACACACTAAGTAACACAAAGACAAACGCTTGTTACTGTACTCAAATGTCAGCTTTACCAAACGGTACAAGAGCTTGTTGGCCTAATGGATTCCAGGACCTGTACTCTTGTACAGGTACAACTCTTGTTATGTCGTATCCACATTTCCTTAATGCAGATCCCACAATGGTCGGCACAGTTGATGGATTACGACCTGTCAAGGAAGATCATGGGACTTATTTTACTTTGGAACCGGTTAGTACAACAACCCTGAGGCTGGGGCGACGGACCGAGCGACAGCGGGGCGGTGGCGTCGGCGATCGTTGTGTATATATCTATATATACGTATGTATATAGGTATATACACAACGATCGCTGACGCTTCCGCTCCGCTGTCGCTCGGTCCGTGGCCCCAGCCTTAAAGCAATTACTAGATTAACGTTGTTCTCAATTTTGTAACTAGGGTACAGGAACACGCTTGAAAAGTGCTAACCGCATGCAGTATAATATGGTAATCAGACCTGTTAATTCTATTGATGCCACGCAAGATATGGCTAGGGCAGTTTTACCATTATTATGGATTGAAGAAGTAAGTACATATTAGGATTGTATATCTTCTTTTAAGAAAAAGATAACTTCTAGAATGCAGTCCAATGCAATAACGAGAAAGTTAATTGATTCAAAAAGTGAGTTGTTTGTACGGGGATGGCCAACGTTTGAGTCCGGATTCGTATTTAACGCAAAAAAATTGTTGAAAGGCATATTCACTTCACAATGGTTCTTTACCATAAATAACGGACAGTACTTGAATGGTATACAGAGGGGTCAGAGAAGTTCGTCAAACTTTTAATTTGACAAGAAACACCTGACATTCCGTTGTAAATCTGATTAAATTTAAGAAGTATAAGACGTATATTTGGTTGCCTATCTCCATTTTAACGACACCTTAACAACCAAAATCAATAGGAAGATGCTTCATGCAAAGTTATTAGATACTATAGTATTCCTAGCACGTAATATTTTATCATATTCAAATTGATTTTTCTTGACTGTCTTAAACCTGTACATTATTTTTCAGGTAATAATACTCATTCTCTTATTTAGTTTATATTATTAAGTATACATTATAGTACCTTGAAAACACCCTGTATACTATATAGCGTATCCACTTTCTTTGAACACTAGCCTCTAACTATCGGTTTTATTTTGTTATTATCTAAACGTTGTTAGCCAATATCTGCACAAGCTTCGTTTTGACGGATTTCCTTTCAAACAACTTGTTTAGAATTAATCAGAAACTTTGGAGTTTGTTTTCATTGATTGGCCGCTTTTGTATTCATAATGTGGCATAATATCACGTTAAACGTATTTTTTCGTCATGCTTGTCTAATGATTAGACAACCATTTCTCTGTGTGCACCATGTATAGTTTTTCTAAAAGCACCCCGCATATATGATGCAAAGTTTTGCCTACAGTTTGCAAATAAAAGACTTTTCTTTATTTTTATAGTAAAGCGGATGGTATTTTATTTAACGTTTTTGAAGAGAGTTAAACAACACAACATAATTTGCTTGTTTTAAGAAAATGATTGTTTTGATTTAAGAAAGTGGTTCTCTCGAAATAATGTGAAGTGTGCTGATAGATGGAGCTTTAGTTGTATCATCGTTAGTGTGATCTCCTAGAAGGTATATAATCGCATACATGTCTAATTGTGTATGCAGCATAAGCGATTGTGCTATTATGCCGTCAATATATCTGACGTGGAAATCCAACAGCTCTAGTATTGGTGGAAAGAGACTAGTTGTAAAATAACAATATTCTTGTTTGGCTGCGTTAATTGCATTCCATTGTTTTCATAATAACATGTTCATATTTAAAAGAAGAAGGTGCATGTTTAATCCAAGAATGTGAGCTGATTAATTCAACTAAGGTCACTTTTGATATAAAAGATTAAATTCTTCAAGTCAATGTCAAGTATAGTCTCCATTTAAAATTATACAATCTTGAAATAAGACAACCGGCCATACAACAGTTTTCTTCAATGAACGATATATATTCTTGCGTATATATAAAACAAGCGTTGTTTTGGATCAACAAACGTTGCTTTGAATTGAGACATTGTTTGCAATGTGTGTAACCGAAGTCTGGTGATTTTAGTAACAAACTACTAATGCAGGACCCTCTCAACTTGATCCTTGATATCCATACTTAATTCCTGTGATATTTAAGATCGACCCGTATCCCAAGTGGCTCATAATCAAGAAAGAGTTTAAATTAAACATATTAAAACATTTCTCCATATTTAATTTGTCAAAACTACAATAATCTAAGCTAAGCTACTATCCAGGCCAACAATTAACAAAATTGAACAATTAAAAACTATTTCTCGTGTCATGTTTTTCCATAGAATTTGAAAGCAGAAATTCGGAATTGTATCTAGTTTTTGAAGAAAAAATGTATTTTTATTTCTTATTTACAGTTTTTTATCACTGATTTTTTCTTTTTTTTTTAGGGAATGGAATTACCACAAGGTTTGTTAAATCGATTGAGAAATGACTATTTGAACCGACTGACAACCGTGGACGTAGTCACATGGGTACTGATTGCAGTTGGAATTTCCTTAATAATTTGCCCGACAATATATTTTATTTTTTGTCGTCCGAGCTATAGTAATATGTAGAATATGATCATTTTAATAAAAAGTCTTTTTATATAGAATACCATTTTACCATTTAATTTGGAGCCTTTTCCAATCCATATTGATTTTCTAGTTTGATTGTTGCAGCCAGGTACTTCCCACGAACCGCCACTGGTAAGTAATAAGTACCTATCAAGTTGATTGTAGACCAGCCCACCAACTAGTTAGGGCAGCCACTAGGTCAAGCTATAAAATGGATGAAATCCTCCCATGAAGTTGCACATGCCGGCTACGACATCAATTACTTGATGCCCAATGTCTCATTCGTGCAAGTGTATCATAAACTATGCAAATTGAGTGGTTCATAATTTATTCTCATATCAACAACTGGTAATCTATCTAGTTCAACTTCAAAATTATTTTATTGTAAATATTATGTATTGCAGGACTGTTCAAATACTTTGATGGGAAGGACACGGGTTAAAATGAACACAGTTTTTAGTTGTGAGGACCATTTTCTTATCAGAGAGGAAACACATTTTCGATGTCCATGTTCAGATGTAAACTCATAAAGAACATTGATTGCATCGTCTACAAAGAGAGTCAAAGAATAAATCATCCATCATAAATCAAAGTATCTTAAAAATGAACGCGCATGTTTTTTAAATTTGCATAGATAATACAAACTAAAAAGGAAACAAACAAACATTTTTCACATTGTTGGATATAGAGAAAGGTTCAAAGCTTAACATCACAAAAAAAGGCTTGGTGCTAAACCCTTCCCCGGATATAAAGCTAAGAAAAGAATAAGAACGTTTGTAGAATTTGAATTTTTCGGTTAGGTAAATATTTGTTAATACTTTTGTTTCAAAACACTTTGTTTTCAATTTAACAATGACAGCACTACCGGTAACCAAGGTTACGGCTAATATATTCTCACAGCAATTCCTAAATGTATGAATGACAAACTAGAATATTTATACATATAATATTTATACTAGAATTTATATAATATTTATATATAATCATTTACTTATTTTATTATTGTTTCTTATTCTTAAAATGTAGGTTTTTGTAATAAACTAAGTTTTAAAATTAAACATAAAATTAAATAAATCAAACTTTAGTTTTCCCTGTACTTAAGGCTCCGTTTTAAAAACATCGCAACTTCCAAACGAAATATTTCGTTGCGATGTTTTTTTTTGCTGGGAGTGGTCTGCCTGACCCCCACCAACGTCAACCAGGCCACAGTTTTATGATAAGGGGAAGTTGGGGGGTTTAGAGGAAGCAGGCAAAGGCGGAGCATAGTCGACGCGAGTACATTAGAAGGGGAAGTACTCAGCCAGTTTGTCGCCGCGCGTCGGCGCTTTCGCTTTCGCTCAAGTTACAATGTATTAGTGTTCTCACTCATCACGGTCGCATATGCATCCCGGACTGCATACAGCTGGCTGGCGGCCGCCAGGCGGTAAAAGGAAATATATTGATTTAATTTAGAGAGAGCGCGCTTGCTATTATAATATTTAATCTTTTTAACAGGGTGACATACATACAGTATAGTAAATTGACAAAAATGTATTTTTGTCAATTTGATAACTATCTCATGATAACTCATCGGTGAATTATGGACTTCAATTTAGAAAGGAATTAATTAAAATCGAGCAATGAGGACCCAATACATCTATAAACATGCTGGATATCGAACGAACGCACGGCAGTGACACACGAAGACAAAAATAAAAAAAAATAATCTGATGCGTTCAGGCACATTACTTTATCATACCATATATAAAATTAATAGTTTACTGCATGAGATTCTATTTGATCGAGATCGGCCATGTCTGCTTTAAAATAAAACTACTGGAACTAGACGGATATTTTGATTATATTGACAGTAGGTATTGTCAAAACATCAGCGTTTGACACTACCTACTGTCATTAGAATCACAATATATGACAAATCCTGGCTAACTAGTTTTAATGCAGCGATCTCGATAAAATAGAATTTGCTCATGCAGCTAAACTATTCATTTTACCAAAAAATGCCATAGTCATAAATTGTTCAGAATTTCCTGTACTTTAATTTATTATTTAACTATTTCGACAAATTTCCAGAAATGGCGGCTTATTTGCAAAAGCTTTCAAAAATGTTATAAGACTAAACCTCCAGTTCCTTTGGATCCTTTTCAACAGAAAGCTTTTCAGCTCTAAGTTTGGTTATGAAACTTCTAAATATAAAGTTTCGTCCCGATACCTTAGTAGTTTCTCAGGAATCGTCGCCACAAAGAAAACACACACACATACACAGAATTTTTTTTTACCTTGGTCAAAAATGTTCAAGGGACCCAAAAAGACATTTCCGCTAAAACCTCAAAAATTTTGTTTGGCACGATTACAATACTTTACATACTACGTATGATAAAGTAAAATCATAGTACATAGTCCAAAGTTCCCCAAACCATTTATATAAATCCCAAATATTTTGTCACCTACAAGTTCGCTATATTTTATAAACGTTTTGGGCGCCATGAATGCAAGATTCATGAATGAAAACAAATTCTGGCATTGGCTATATCCAATTCCCGCTGTAATACTGCCCAATACAGTCGCTGAACTAATATCCATTAGAGCCGACCCAAGTTCGTCACTGCTAATTGTCTCTTCCTGTCCACAAAAGCGACATTTTAAATAAAATGTTCATTTGAGTCCTGTTCTGGTCTCTTTGTCTCATTTGTAATTAAATAATTACAATATTGTTCTTTTAGATTATCTATCATATATTTTAACTTAGGTGGTACGTAGTCATCTTTTACTAATTCGTCTAGAGGACAGATGCGGATGTTTAGGTATTTTGCCACGACTTCTACCCATTATTAAACAAATGTACCTAACACCTAGCAGATATAACTACACTAAGTATAATATCATACAGTAGATGACTTTTATCGTGTGTTAAATTTGTAAACCGTGCGTATAAATGTGAAATGCGAGAACTCGGTTCTCCCGATTCAATATACGCTACGGTCATAACTTGTGAACAGTCTAATCTAAAAATAGCAGTAGGCGTGGCGTAGTTATAGGCGGTGTTTAAAACTCCTAACGTCTGCTGTCTACACCGGGCCCGTAATATAGGCAAATTACATACATTTCTGGCAATTACGCTTTGGTATCGCAATTATAATGTTTAGATTAAAATTGTACTTAAATAAAAAATCTATTTTTGTATCATGAGTTGGGCTAAATGCTTTTTATTTGAAAAAAACCAAAGATGTAGAAGTAAAATTGATTTTTATCTTTAAAAATTTTTTTTTTCATCCAGCCCAACTCGTTATTTATCTAAGAAGTTACATAAAAAATTTCATAAACTTTGAACAATAAATAACGCTTTTATTTGCAAACGCGTTTTAGGAGAGGTAGAACTGGGTCTTAACAGTTTTAGCTTGGAGTCTTGTTATTGGTTTTTATTATGATAATTTAACAGATTTAACAGAACACCAAAAATAAATGTATGTCACAAAAAGGTGAAATAAAAATGATATACAGCGTTGGCCATTTTAATCTATTCTTCGATTATATAAAGTGGTCATAGAGATGTTTTACTGGGTTTGTTATAAACGGTGCTAATGTCTGTTTATTTTTTATTTCTTTGCAAAATGTCTACCCTAAATCCTTATCGTTACAAGAATATCGATTTTTACTATTTTCCTAAAACAACCTGTATATGGTTAAGTTTTTGGAATATACATACACTTTTTCACATAAAGAAATATCACCATACTCTTGTGTAAAATCTACTGTTTTGGAAATAATTTCAGTTTTACGTGAAACTGTGTGAAACTGAGACACCTTTCGATACAAGCACTATTAAAAAAAAAACAAACAAAGGTTTTTTTTTATTTTCTATGTAGAATAATAGATATTTAACCAACATATATATTTCGTATATATTACGTCATCTGACGTTTTATAATAATTTTAATTTTACTCTGACAGATCTGATTCACTAAACAGACTCATAATTAAACGATTAACCGAAAGATATTAAACTGGCTTGGTGTGAATATTGGATTTGACTGATTTAGTATGGTAAAAAAAGGATTTAGAAAATAAATTGCTTCCGTGGGTCAAGATTCGTAAATGCTGACGTTTCGCGAACCATGTTCCTCGCTTCTTCAGAGCTAACTGAATATTGTATTCAGTTAGCTCTGAAGAAGTATTCAGTTAGCTCTTAAAGCAGCGAGCAACATGGTTCGCGAAACGTCAGCATTTACGAATCTTGACACACGGCATAACCCTGAAGCAAAATATTTTCTAAATGATTCTGGCCGTGAAAGCCTACGTACTTACGTAAAAAAAGAGTTTGCTTGAATCTAAGGTAGATCTAAAAAACGCGTATGGTGGATTTACCAAGTTTTGCAGGTTTGCTTTTCAGTTAAAGTCTAACTAACACGTACAATTGTTGTTAATAAAAAAAACTATTAATGAAAATACATATTAAATGCTTGAATTACTATAATTTTATTAAAGCCCTTATCTAATATACATAAACATCTTATACAATTAAATACATATTATTACCAATACTTTTCTAACGATTTCACGAGATCTTTCGGTTTGGTCATAGGATCGTGCCTCTCGACCGGTTGTCCATCCTTGTCAATAATAAACTTGGTAAAATTCCACTTGATAGCATCCAACAATGTTCCTCCTTGTTTATGCTTGAGATATTTCCACAGTGGATGAGCATTCCCTCCGTTAACATCGACCTTTCCAAACATATCAAACTTAACATTCCTCTTCGCAACAAAAGTGCAAATTTCCGCTGAATCTCCAGGTTCTTGACCGCCAAACTGATTACAAGGGAACGCCAGAATCTTCAGACCTTTGCTGTCTGCATATTCGTCATACAATTCCACCAGTTCCGCATAGTTATCTTTTGTTAATCCGCATTGCGATGCCACATTCACCACTATACAGACATGCCCTTTGTATTTTTCGAGTGAGACCACTTCTCCATTGATGTCGTACGCACTGAATTCGAATATTGATTTAGCTTCTTTTGGTTTTGCCGGATTCGTTAGAGTTGCTGCCATGTTCGCTGCACTTACTGTAAACCCGCGCACGAAAATACTAGCGATGCTTGTGATCGTAGATTGTAGTACCATTACTTTATATGTGAGTTTTTAAGCGTTCCCTGATATTGATGTTTTTGAAGGACTCGACCTTTGTAGTATTAGTTGTTGTGTCTACTCACTGTGTCTACTCACTGTGCCGTAGAGATTTTACACCCGGCCGGTTGAGAATGTATTTATAGATCAACGTGACCTAACCTAAAAGTTTATTGTGAAATATTACGCGTAATTCATACACTGGAAGACATTGAAATTCGCTCTTCTTAATTTGTGATCGCTTCATATTATTTTATGCTCAATAATCATGACTTCACAGATATAGATGTAGATTAAGCTGGGAACTAGATTTTATGATAAATAATAATATGTTGTTGCATTTCAAAGGTGTTTCGTTTGTCTGTTGATGATAATAGATAACACTTTAATCTATTAAGTTCTCTTTTAACGACAACTAGGTATTATGAGAATTTTATTATTTACTAAGTAGTGCTCATAAAAACAAACTAAGAAATTTAGTATTATTTATGATCATAAAATTGAAAGATTTATAATTTATTAATTTATTAGTTAATTTACTGAGACAGTAAATAAAGCTAGGGATTTATTTGCATAAGAAGATATTCTCTTTCAAAATTTGCCATTGTTCACTTTTTTTTTGTTTTGGGAAGTTAAAAGGAAATGTAGCTAATAGGGGCTTCTACTTCTGACCCAAAACGCTAGACAGCATGCGCAGAAGACTTGGCGCCGCTGTCAAATCTGGTAACATAATATTGCTTCAAATCCCCAGAAAACACGCATTCCATGTAAAATTACCAATTTCGGCTTTAATCATGAAGTATTCTGTATCTACGTATCCCAACTCAAGGAAGCTTGCCGCAGGTGTACCTGTTTTTATGTACTTTGGACAATTTGCTGAACTGTCCTAACCTAAAAACACAGTAGGTATTTTGGTTATCATGTTCACTTCCATATAACTATTAAGTTTTCAATGAATGCATGTCATTCTCACACTTATCTTTTATCAATTACATTTCATTTGATACTAATTAGGCTTTTTACAAAGCATAGTTGCCAACTTAATTTAGTCCTGGGTGGTCCTGGGAGAAATGCGCACGCACATCGTAAAATCAAAAACCAGAACGAGAAACGTCTATGGCGCGTTTGAATTGCACAGAATGACGTAAGGGGCTTAAGAGAGTTGGAGTTGAAACAACTAAAAACCAGATCAAAAACCAGAACGAGAAACGTTTATTATCTTCCAAACAGTCGATTTTTACAAAATAGTGAATTTATTAGTTAATTTATGTGAAAAAATACACAGATTCCGAAAAACGGGCCCATGGACAGGGTAAAAAAGATATATGTAGTCAATATTATTGGAATGGAAGTTGTTTGATAGATGTAGTCCGATATGATGAATACGCTTTACAAACTAGATGTCTTGAAATTGATCGTATCTGTACATATTCTAAATAGAATTTAATCGTAAATTACTACAGACAAATTTTAATTTTTCAGTATGTAGTTCAGATAAATGTTATCGTTCTTAAGATAAGAAATCATGCCAAAAAAATTTTTTGAGATTTTAGCGGAAATATGTCTTTTTGGGTCCCCTGAACATTTTTGACCAAGGTACAAAAAAATGTCTGTGTATGTGTACCCGTTTTTTGTGGCGACGATTCCGGAGAAACTACTAAAGGTATCGGGACGAAACTTCATATTTAGAAGTTTCATAACCAAACTTAGAGCTGAAAAGCTTTCTGTTGAAAAGGGTCCAAAGGAACTGGAGGTTTAGTCTTAGCATTTTTGAAAGATTTTGCAAATAAGGCGCCATTTCTGGAATTTCGTCGAAATAATTAAATAATAAATTAAAGATGAGGAAATTCTGAATAAAATTATGACCATGACATTTTTTGGTACTATCAATAGTTTATCTGCATGAGCAAATTCTATTTCATCGAGATCGGTCGTACTGCATTAAAACAAGTAGCCAGGATATGTCAGAAATTGTGATTCTAATGACAGTAGGGAGTGTCAACCGCTAATGTTTTGACAATAACTTCTGTCAATATAAGCTGCGTTCGGATATTGTATTACACTTTTTACACCCAATAACACGTGTCATTTGGACGGTGTACCCGGTGTCAACGGAGTACAATATCCGAACGCAGCTTTAATCGACATATCTGTCTAGTTCTACTTGTTTTATTTTAATGCAGACATGGCCGAACTCGATCAAATAGAATCTCATGCAGCTAAACTATTAATTTTATATATAGTATGATAAAGTCATGTGCCTGGCCACATCAGATTTTTTAAAGATAAGCGAATATTGTGGATAAAATGGTTCAGCCTGTATAAAAAAATTAAAGCGTTTTGTTCACTCAAAAGGTTTACTGTACATTTGGTTGCCTATGTGCCAATGTTGTACATAAAAGTGTAAATGCAGGATCACGATGATAATATAGATTGATGCGTTATTTTGAATGCGCACATTCCCCATACTATATCGCCACTACCATTAAGTTTCAATAAACAAATCCAATAAGTCATAACACGTGTACGTTATAATATGCATACTGTACCTAATGAGTAATGACTACCCTCTGGTTAATGTGTACAATATTAAATAGATGATTACACATAATGTATAAAGATAAGTTAAGTTAAAATCAATACTACCTACATTTGGAAGTTTCAAGATATATAATTCTGAATTTCCTCAACAACTTTCTTTGATCAACTTTTTACCCTAGTTTAATACATATAGCACAATGCATCATTTATAAGCGCCACAGATGTCATGACTCATGGCACTAAAAGTATTATACACAGTGAGCAAAAAAACACCATTTTTAATTACTCGTATTTCCAATAATATTTAGTCATGTCAAATATTTCGTTGAAGAAAATAAAAATTGCGTATGTTGTGAAGATTGAAAACATACCATATTCACAACAAGAAAATGTTTCAAACCAAAGTTCCGTTACTTTTTATATTGGCAATTTAATGTGAAATTGAAGGTGTATTACAATTTGTAGATAATGACAATGGTTTCGTTTTGGTTAAAAAGAACAGTAGGGATTTTAGAGCACCGTTTACAGGATGATTTTTTCGTATACAGTTTTAAAACAACACAGAATTTTTGGAAAGTGTTACTATGTTTTGCTTCTTTTTGCAAAGATTAAATCTAAGATAGAATCGCGGTATTTGCGCTATTTACATATTTAAATGTAGTACATTTCCAACGTCAGCCTGAACCATTTGAATAGATTGTGCTAGTTTTATTTTTTTTGATATTTTTTATTTGGTAATGTAATTTCTACTTGCCGTTAGAGGCCTTGCCGTTAGACAAGTGATATATTGGTTTAATAAAAAATTATAGTTCATTTTAGCTATAAAACACTTCTCAACAAAAGTAGAAAAAATAGTCAAAAATCTCTAACCAAACAAGTGTGGTTTATTAGTCAGAAGCAAGAAAAATCCTTCATTAGTGGTAAAATAAAACATGGCGCCCGTATGGTAAAAGATGACTAGCGTCTAGCCAGCAGGTGCAACAAACGATCTTGCCGATGTATGGCTGCAGGTATGCCACCCACCATACACTATTGGCGCGCGCATTGTGGACCTAGCCCCGGTAAAATCTGGGTTCTGTTTATTCAAAAGAATTTGGTGTTGTTTCGGTTAGGAAAAGCTGAATATTAACGGTAATCGGTAAGTAATCTATATTATAATAAGTATATGTACGACTTTGCAGTAAACGTATTTCTAGTTTATTAATTCCAAGCCTATTATTCCCTCAACATCGGTGACGAACAAAAAGAATTAAATCGGTCAAATAAATGTAGTGAATGCGGTACAAATTTTAGCAGTAGGAGCAATTTAAGAAGACACGTAAAAAATTCCATGAACGTAAAATAAACGTGTTGGCTCCGCGAATTTATAAAAACTGTGCCGAATTTGGGTTTTCTTGTAACAATTGCGACAAAAACTTTAATGATAAACGTAAACTGCGTTACCATATCTTAAAGGCACACAACGGAGAAAGATCGAGAATTACCCAAACTTCAGAAAATGCCCGATATGCATCTATAAATGTCATTCTAAGAAATCAATCATAACCAGCGGCGCGTTATGCCATCATGGGGCCCTGGATAATTTTGCATTTGGGGGCCCCCATATACCGCGTTGAATTAAGAAATACTTTTTATACAAAAATAAAAATGTACTAATACTAAAAAAATCATAAATAATAAGTAAGGTATTTGACTTTTCTGCGCAACATTTAATATAAGTACCTACATCGTTATTTAAAGCAACAAATGAAATTAAGAAATTAAGAAATACAAAATAACAAATAAATAGCTTAATAATTTTAAAATCAAAATTCGTACCAAATAAAATAATTATCTTAATTCATAAATCGATATTCTTAACAAATAGAAATAAATAATTTTACACATTAGGGAATCTATATATATATTCCTGCTTGAACAGCTTTTTTAATATTTGCATATTGTAAACACTGCGATAGTTCATCCTTAAATACGCCATCGCCACTATCTATGTCCTCTGGATATGTACTTATTAAATTTGTAATGCAGTTTTCATAGTCTTTTGGAGATGTTTCTTTTAATAAACTGTAATTTCCTCTTTCTTTTGCTAACATTGTCGGTTTCATAAACATGATTGTTATTTAACGCATAAGATTCCGATTCCATATCATCAAAAAGTTAATAAGAAGAAACGTAACGTGTCAATATCTGGTCCTGAAAGTGTAGAAGAAAGAAACCAAATAAGAATTTTAGGAAACTACTTGTGCTACAAACTTAAATGACTTTTGAATATTCAGGGTTATGCATTTGTAAGAAGCAGGTAAAATTCATTTCTTTAAAGATGGCACCCTGTATATTTTTCCTGTCCAAAAGTCCCTGATATCAGTCGTTTAAATGATACAAAATGATTAAATGTAAACAAGAAAGCAACTACAAAATGCTAAAACGATCTCTATCATGTCAATACCTCGACCTCTGAGAAGCTTACAAGAAAAAAAAATGTTTTTGAAAATGATTTAAGCTATAAAATACAAAATACTTTTGAATATATAGTATTATTCATTTCTAAGCATTTCAAATTTGTAGCTTAGGCAATTTCCTAAAACTTTTATTGGAATCTTTTCCTTGTAAACTTTTTAGGAAGAAAAATATTGACTAGTTACATTACTTCTTATACAAACTGTGTAATGATAAAGATTTTTTTAAGGTAAACGTTTTGAAGATCGAATTTTTATTTTACAGACTTTTTTGGTGAATTCACTTTTGCAGAATAGATTTCCATAACAAAAGAAAAAGTGTCGATTGAAACTCATCAATGTATTCATACAGTATTTTCTCTTTTTCACCTTTGTCAAGGGTTTCTTAAAATTAGATGCTTCTTTTATGGAAAAAAAATGTGTTTAACTACTAAAACTGCCTCTAGGACTATGCTAAAGTTCAAATTCGATATTCTCACTACGTTAATTTATTAATTTCTTTTTTATTCATTAATTTATAGTTTATACAAGATTCCAGTCTTTTGAATAAACAGAACCGAGATATAACCGGCTAGGTCCACAATGCGCGCGCGCCAATAGTGTATGCTGGGTGGCATACCTGCAGCCCTACATCGGCAAGATCGTTTGTTGCACCTGCTGGCTAGACGCTAGTTAAAAGATGGACAATGGACATGGTTTAGCCACCATCTTAAAAGATAACCCAAGTACATGTAATTAGCTTTGACGTGCGTGTGCAATATTAGAAATATCCAACTACACTGCTTTCTGGGTAAAAACACTCAAAAAAATTGTTAATTTTTCGTTTCAAAATTTTACCCTGTATATGGAATAAAACAAAATGAATGGCATTACCTATTCATATTAATACACTGTAATTTCGCATAAAATTGACCAGATATTATCATAAATGCTGCGTACCCATATACAGGGTGTTAGTAAATAAGTGCGACAAACTTCAAGGTGATTCTCCATGAAAAAATAATGACAGTTTGCTATATAAACGTATGTCCGCAAATGCTTCGTTTTCTAAGATACCGGGGTGTTAAAGTTTTTCTTAAAAACTGACGAGTGAATCTCGTCTGAGGGAGGTCATTTTCAAAATTTTTTGTAGCTTTGCGCCTATTTAAAACTTTATTAGTGTTATTTTGTGTTATTGTTTTAGTTTAAAGTTATTGTGTTAAATTGTTCTTTAAAAAAATTGAGATCACTAAGATTTTTTATTTTTTTGCATAAAACCGGTGCCCCCTACAAAAAAAGGCAGAGAGATTTTTTGTCACAAATACAACGAGGAATTCCAAAATGATTTTTAATTTGAAATATCCCAGTGGCGTACCATTTTTTTCTTTAAAAAATTGGCGGGCATACGGGTGCGCGCCAATGATGAACATAAAATTCTTCTGTCAAAAAATACGCAATAACTACCTCTTAAAACCCACTAAATTTCATATGCATATCTCGACCGGTTTCAAAGCAATAAATAAATCGTCAGTTATTAAGTAAAACTTCTCAGAAAACGAAGCATTTGCGGACATACGTTTATATAGCATTATTTTTTTTCATTATTTTTCATGCAGAATCAGCCCCTGAAGTTTGTCGCACTTATTTACTAACACCCTCTATAAAGTAACAATGGATTGCAACGATCTATTATTGCGAATACGGTACGTTTTCAATCTTTACAATAATGTAGGCAATTCATTTTTTAAAATTGAAATTCAATTTCTGCATTGTTTTTCTACCAGAAACACTGGTAAAAACTGGTACATTTTACGATTCAGGCTGATTATGCCACAATCCCTCAGGATCGAACTTTAAAACGCATTCGATGTCACGTCGACTAAATGCTGTTTTTACTTTATCATACGCAGTATGTAAAGTATTGTAATAGTGCCAAAAAAAATAAAATATCCTACCACAGTACATGTGGGGGGTATAATAAAATTTGTTTACTTACTCCCAGAACATAGGGATATTCATGAAATAAGTTTGATTTTTTTACTTTATCATACGCAGTATGTAAAGTATTGTAATCGCGGCAAAAATTTTTTTTGAGATTTTAGCGGAAATATGTCTTTTTGGGTCCCCTGAACATTTTTGACCAAGGTACAAAAAAATGTCTGTGTGTGTGTGTGTATGTGTGTGTACCCGTTTTTGTGGAGACGATTCCGGAGAAACTACTAAAGGTATCGGGACGAAACTTCATATTTAGAAGTTTCATAACCAAACTTAGAGCTGAAAAGCTTTCTGTTGAAAAGGGTCCAAAGGAACTGGTGGTTTACTCATAGCATTTTTCGAAGATTTTGCAAATAAGCCGCTATTTGTATAATGTCGTCAAAATAGTTAAATAATAAATTAAAGGAGAGGAAATTTTCTATAATTTATGTATATGACATTTTTTGGTAGAATTTATAGTTTAGCTGCATGAGCAAATTCTATTTCATCGAGATCGGTCGTACTGCTTTAAAACTAGTAGCCAGGATGTCAGATTTTTTTATTCTAATGACAGTAGCTAGTGTCAAACGCTAATGCTTTAAAAATACTACTGTCAATATAGGCTGCGTTCGGATATTGAACACCGTTACACTTTTTACACCCAATAACACGTAAGTGTCATTTGGACGGTGTACCCGGTGTCAACGGAGTACGATATCCGAAGGCAGCTTTAATTGAGATATCTGTCTATTTCTACTAGTTTTATTTTAATGCAGACAGCCGATCTCGATCAAATAGAGTCTCATGCAGCTAAACTATTAATTTTATATATAGTATGATAAAGTCATGTGCCTGGCCACATCAGATTTTTTTTTCTTCAACTAAGTGTTGGAGATAATAGTTATTTAACCAACAAGTATATTAAAGAGAGCGATTAATGATCAAGACTGTTTAACGCTCGAGCGCAGCGAGAGCGTTAATTGTCGAGATCATTAATCGCCGTTTAATATTCGAGTTGGTTACAACATTTTTCCGTCGATCGTATTCTTCTAGCGTCGTCTACATTTTCTTCGCCAATGTCTTTTTAGGTTATATGACAATTTGACACTGACAGTTCTAGAGGGCGGTATGTTTTGATTGGAAGGTTTCATTTCAAATATGTTCGATTGGCCAATCAAACGACGTCTTTACGTCGTGTGATTGGCTATAACAAATCATGCATTAATAGAAATCGTGCATTTATGGAACTGTTTAATGAACGATTTTGTATTCGCTAAAAGTACTCATAAATAAACGATCGACGGAAAACGTCATTAAAAGTGTTAGGTACACTAACGTCCACACTCTACAATATCAATACGTGAAACTTAACAGTTTCACTTATTAATATCTCATTTTTTATCCATCGGCTTATCTGTTAATTTCTGGTGTTTATCTTTAATTTAAATCATTGCTGGTCTAAAACAATTAGCTGCTTGTCTTGAAAGTATAGACCGAGATAATTATAGTTTAGCCGGTGTAAACATGTGTAAATTTTGCTTTTCAAAACTACATTTAAAACTAAATAATAAAATGACCTACCAAATTCCGATATCTATTTATAAATCGATCAATTATCCTGTTTTTAGCTCCAACTGGACAAAAGCTGAATAAATAAAAACGTTTACTGATTACTTGAAAAAAATGAGTCAGTCAACCTTGATTGACCTCGTCAGAATCGCATTAGGTATAGTCTCCAAAAATAGCCTTATCAAATATTTCTGATTCGTGGCCTACATACTGTATTTAATGATTCAGGTGTAATCAGTAGTAAAACATACAATACAAGTACAGAGAATTAATATTTATTCACTTATCATACAAAGTTGTCATGATTATTTAATACAACATAATACATTGTATTAATACGTGTCGACTATTCTAGGGAAAAAAACAATTTGTAACCGTAATATGAAAAAAATATAGAAAATATGCAATAAATTAACATCTACCAATATTTCTCCAAAGACTTTACCAAATCTTTTGGATTGGTGCTTGGGCCGTGCCTCTCCACCGGTTGTCCATTCTTGTCAATGATGAACTTTGTGAAATTCCATTTGATAAAATCTCCCAAAATTCCACCTTGCCTATGCTTCAGGTACACCCATAGAGGATGAGTACCACCTCCATTCACATCGACCTTTCCAAACATATCAAACTTGACATTTTTCTTAGCGACGAAAGAACAAATTTCGGCAGCATCTCCAGGTTCTTGACCACCAAACTGATTACAGGGAAATGCCAAAATTTTCAAACCTTTGCTGTCCGCGTATTGGTCGAAAAGCTCAACCAGTTCAGCATAGTTGTTCTTCGTCAAGCCACACTGAGATGCGACGTTTACAACAATACAAACTTGTCCTCTGTACTTTTCCAAAGATACGATATCGCCGTTTATATCGTACGCGTTAAATTCATATATCGACTTTGCCTCCTTGGGATTTGTGGGGTTCGTCAGCGTTTCTGATGCCATCGCCAACGCGCTTATAGGGTATGGCGACAAGGCGCGAAATACAACAGTCGCAAGATTGAACAACTGCAAACCGATGGCTAGCATTACTTTTATACCTCAACAACAATCAAGTGATCTATTGCGCCTACTCAATGCCTACACCGTACAATAATGACACCGCAACTTTCAAAAACCAATGCTACCAATCCAAGCCTTTAAACATCGATCATCTTTTCCAAAATAAAACTATTTCCACAATTTGCATAACTGAAAAAAGCGCATAACATTACCAACACCCCCAAATATTTTTAAATTTTTTGTAACAGCATTAAGCAATAACAGAAAGCATACCAGACAAGCAACCTATGTAACTAAATAATTATAATGATATGCAATGTTTAAATAATTACCTATTTTGCGGTAAAACTTCTTTATAAATTATAAATGCCGGGACTTAAATGCAGGAAAATGCGCAATGCGAATAACCAACGACGTCAATAATCAGCTGATCTGTCACTGCTTTCCTAACGATTCGTTCCACTTCCAACAGATGGCACAAGCAGTCAGCGGATCGTTTCAACCAATAGGAAACGAGTATTGATAAACACAACCGCAAATTTGGCGCGAAAATGCTCCTTAACCTATCAGTTTGCTCCAGTTCCATCTTTAATAAGTAAAATCGATACAAGAAAAATGAGCGAAGAATCTCCAAAATCATCAAACGACGGTGAATCGGTGGATCCACAAGAAGCTGTGGATTCAGTAAATTGGAAGGAAGCTACTTCCATACACGACTTCAAGGCCATTAACTTAGATGGAGAGCTTGTCTCATTGGAAGAATATAAAGGGCATGTGTGCATTATCTTAAATGTTGCTTCAAGATGCGGTCACACCAAATCTAACTATGAACAGCTCGTCAAACTATACGAAGAACATGCGGAAAGTAACGGACTTCGAATTCTTGCGTTTCCTTGCAATCAGTTCGGTGGACAGGAACCGGGTGACTCCGAGAAAATATGCAAGTTTGTGAAGGATAGAAAAGTTGAATTCGATGTGTTCGAGAAGATTTCTGTCAACGGGAAGAAAGCGCATCCGTTGTGGAATTATTTGACGGATAAGTTGGTGGACGAGACGACAGGTAAGAAAGCTATCAAGTGGAATTTTACTAAGTTTATTATCGATAAAGACGGAAAACCTGTTAAACGATGCAAGCCGGCTATCAAACCGTTGGATATGGTCGAAGATCTTGAAGAATATTGGTAACGATTTATTCGAATTATTCGTTGTTTGTTGTTTCTTAGTTTTAAATAGGTTTTTAAGGTAAAACATATATTTTTGATACTTTTCTTTAGTTTTACAATTTACCAGTTTTTGTCGATGTAAAATTCTGTTGTTATTGCCGTAGTGTATTTTTTTAAGACATTAAAACACTCAAATTCTAGAAATCTTTTATTTTTACTCCCAAAATATTTGATTAAACGGTCTTTTTATGTTGGGAATGCATTTACTTTTTGTTTGCATACAGGCTTGGGCCTAATTTGCTACCTTGTGGTACTTCAACTTTCTTTTGAGTATTAGGCAGCCATTAATCTAACGTATAGCTAACACAATTGCGAATTTTAAATTGTGCAGTAATAAATTCGTGTAGCTTTCCAGGTAATTATTTTCTCATTCGAAAAGTGGTGATAAAATGATCCCATCCGGGAAAATTTCTATATGTGCAGTTTTCGGAACATATTTTACGTT
The DNA here is from genome assembly GCA_963966075.1 of Aphodius sticticus. Taxonomy (NCBI): domain Eukaryota; kingdom Metazoa; phylum Arthropoda; class Insecta; order Coleoptera; family Scarabaeidae; genus Aphodius; species Aphodius sticticus. The sequence continues at coordinate 20,960,274 of OZ014506.1, forward strand.
TAAACTATTTGATCGTGAAAAGTGTCTAAAAGTCTAAACCAGGCATTTTGATTTGCGCTATTTGCGTCACGGGTTATTGAACAGAATTTAAAAAGCTATCTTTAGGGAATTTGTAACAAATGAACTGGATGATTTTTAAAACGTTTGAAAAAGTCTCACAAAAAAGAGACACTGGTAGCTTTGCTTGATATTGAGGCCCGTGCTTGCAGCATAAGCCATTTTAGAAACCGGATTCGTATTCAGCACAAAAGAATCAGAAATGTCTAATTTCCATTCATTTTCAAGTTTCAATACTGAATATGTCTTCACATGTCAACAAAATTATCCTCTCTTAAAATTCTACGCTAACAAATTATAAAATGCAAAAAATATGACTATATTGATAATGACTTCTGTTGTTTTTGTTGTTTTAAAATGCATCAAAGATACTTAAAACTTTTACTGCATTTATTATAAAAAAATCTGATGTGGCCAGGCACATGACTTTATCATACTATATATAAAATTAATAGTTTAGCTGCATGAGATCCTATTTGATCGAGATCGGCTATGTCTGCAATAAAATAAAACTAGTAGAACTAGACAGATATCTCGATTAAAGCTGCGTTCGGATATTGTACTCCGTTGACACCGGGTATACCGTCCAAATGACACTTACGTGTTAGTGGGTGTAAAAAGTGTAACGGTGTTCAATATCCGAACGCAGCCTATATTGACAGTAGTATTTTCAAAACATTAGCGTTTGACACTAGCTATTGTCATCAGAATCAAAAAATGTGACATATCCTGGCTACTTGTTTTAATGCAGTACGACCGATCTCGATGAAATAGAATTTGCTCATGCAGCTAAACTATAAATTCTACCAAAAAATTTCATATACATAGATTATAGAAAATTTTCTCTCCTTTAATTTATTATTTAACTATTTTGACGACATTACACAAACAGCGGCTCATTTACAAAATCTTTTAAAAATGCTAAGAGTAAACCACCAGTTCCTTTGGACCCTTTTCAACAGAAAGCTTTTCAGCTCTAAGTTCGGTTATGAAACTTCTAAATATGAAGTTTTGTCCCGATACCTTTAGTAGTTTCTCCGGAATCGTCTCCACAAAAACGGGTACACACACACACACATACACACACACACACACACACACACACACACACACACACAGACATTTTTTTGTACCTTGGTCAAAAATGTTCAGGGGACCCAAAAAGACATATTTCCGCTAAAATCTCAAAATTTTTTTTTGGCATGATTACAATACTTTACATACTGCGTATGATAAAGTAAAAATTCGTATTCCTCAAAGTTATAACAAATACGTGTTTTTGATTAATTTATTTTCTCTGAATATAAATCCGGTCTTGAAAGTTGCACGTATCGACAGGTTAGTGCATTTTTTTGGTATCTTTTACGGAAGCGCTTGCACATCATTAAAGAATCATTGTAAGTGCTTCAAAACCATTCTGACCTAACTTTTTTTCGAAAATCCATGTTCTCTGCAGTTTTTTATTATTTTCAACTGTGTTTTTCTCAAAAATTTTCTTATGTAAACCCATAAAATGCTTCCGCTATCATTAAAACAATTAAAAGCATTACCAAATGTTGATGATGCCATATCAACCAATAATCAAAGGCCGGAAATTGAATTTTCCATTAAAAATGGTTCCTGTTCGAAGATTTTTTAAAATAACAAATCGTCAGATTTTTCATGATTCTGTCTGTATTCTGTCTCCAGTACAGTTAAAATAAGATTTATCATTGATTAGTATATTTATGGCTTATGGATAGCTTGTACAAATTAAATATTTGTGCAGTGGGGAAAAAACTAATATAACACCTGGTATTATTATTATACCTGTTAGTAAAACAAGAACAATACCACTTATTTCTCTTTCCTATGCTATTCTATGGACCTGGATTGTACCTTTCAAATATAATTTTCCTTTCATTGGTTTCTGCCTTTTTGGTAGCTTCTTTTCAAATTCTTCTGATACAGTAAACCTTAACACTGGCTAGTGGAAATAAAGCACTAAATTCTAGAAATAATCTTTTATTACTTCAAAACATATTTGATCAATAACAAGTTACTTAAATTTAGTAATTAATACTACCCTCTATCTACATAATTGACAACAGCAAGCAAGCAATCTTTATTGTTTTAAAAAAACTCGGATCACACTCTTTCACGTTACTAGTCTTCTGTATAAAGTCTGACTGTAGTTGCTTAAGTTTCCTTTTACGTAACAATAACATAAATTATAATAAATAATCCAGTAAAAATACTGTTTTTTTTCCTTTTGTTAATTTTTGTGTTGGTGTCACTGGTACAAAAATAAAATCTGCAATCTAATTTCTTTGGATATTTTATTTCAAACTCAAAATTTATTTTGTTTTACTTTTCACGTCTAATGATAAGCATAGTTTTTTTAATTCTTCTAAATACACATCAACATAATATGATAATACTGTTTAGCGCAGGAAATAAAATACCCAATCACAACATACTACACTAGAATTCAATTTTCCCTATGAAAGGATAATACGACCCCACAATCGTCCACATGGACAAATTTGTTAGGATCCGCAAGGCACCGAGTCGCGGTTCCACTGGAACCAAAATAAAACGTATAAAATACTATACAGATAGATATCTGCTCCCTGCTGACAATTGAGCATCTACACAAAAATAGTCTGCTACGTGCGCCTCTCTCTCTCCAACATACGCATAATAAATCAATTAAACCTACGATCACATCTCTTCTTACGCAGTCACACAAAATGGACGTATCGTACAAATAGCCACTCTAACATTAATCACAGATTATGATTACAGTCGGTATACGTATGTAGTTAGTGTAAACGTCAAAGTTTATTCTCCACTTATAATCTCCCCGAGACTGACATAGGATCCCGTTAAGAACCCTACGAGGCCGAAGCAGATCAGGAATACGTTCTTCCATAACCTCCAGTTGAACCTTCCTAGGCCTGGTTCTTCGTAGAATGTCACCAAGTCGATTATAGCGGGGAATATGAGTCCTAGTGTGGACAGGCATACTGCTCCCACTAAGCTGATAAATCCTCCAAGATTTGGTACGGCAACTGCTACGCAAACAGTCCCTATAACGATGGCGGTGCGTACTGCATATTCTGCCAAGAGCTTCCTTACGCCGAAGTGTTGCCTTAGGTTCTTCATGATGATCTCCATTGGTACGTAAAACTGAAGACTGTACGTGAGGAATATGGCCACAGCGATCATCACCTTAACGCATTGGGCTAAGCTGTAAAGAGATGAGAAATATAATTAGTTAGGTAATGTTAATCCAGTTGAAAGAAAATTTATGAAGTATATAGAGTGATCATAAATGGCTGTTGGTTTGTTTGCTGCATCAAAATAGTATAGAAACAGGGGCGTAGCTACGGGGAGCAGTGGGAGCGAACTGCTCCAGGCGCACGAGTAGAGGGGGCGCAAAATTGGATGGGCAATAAAAATACTTTTGTGTAAAAAATTCTATTGGCCGGATTTTCTAAATAAAACTCTAAGGACCTAAATGTTTTGTGATCTTGATTTAATTATCATAATTTTTATTTATAGAAAATTAAGTCAAATTTTATTGAATACGGGCTTGTTCATTCTCATTTGATTGACATCTAACGTCACTTACCGATGCAACGTAATTCACGCTGATTTATTACGGCCAGGGCCCTTTCTGCTACGACAGCTTCTTACATCACATACTGTCATGCTAATTTGTTATAAAAAAATACTTATAGCGCACTAGAGATCACTTAAACCTATATAATGTATCGGCTTGTCAATTTGTTATGGGACTTTATGGGACTAACGGACGGTATGATTTGACATAAAGTGCTCCCAATTTTAAGCTCATATTACTCCTCCTCTTTTATACTATCTCGATGGTTTGCTGTGAATGTTGGTACCTAACTCGTGAAGTTCTTGGTCTATTATTGTTTTTTTTTAAATCAAATCATGTCATAAAATAATGTAAAACCTCCTTAAAAACTTCAGTAAATTTTTATGAGTTTTTATTCCATGGCGTAGTTTAAACTTTGGAGTTTTGCTGTTTTAAAAAGCTTTACTTACTTCATTTCAATAGATTTTCATCATTTGGCATCATGTTGGCATTTTGTGATGTCACAATATCTACATATAAGGTCAGGTAGTACTTTAATTTTAACTCCCATTGTTGTTGTTAATGTCACTAAGACATGACATGATGCACTAGACATGATGCAATCAATAAACTAGTAGCTAGCGGAAATTTCACATAAAAACTAGAATTATTTATTAACTTTATTAGAATAGATACTTTACACTAGGGTCATTCCGCGAATCTTTAATTTTAGGTTACCAAAACCAAGAGATCGCTGTGCTGGTAACGACCGTCACTGCTATTTAAAAATGTTTTTCATAAAACTTGTCAGTTTGAACATCTATCTGCAACAACTCTAAAAGATAAGTCGTCTTTTTGTTATAATGTTGCATCAAAATAACAATAACTGCCCCCATTGCTTATGTATGGTCAAACGGGCGTGACGGGTGTGACACGTTACTGCGGAATAACACACAAGTAGGAGTTTGGTATCTTTGAAACATCACAATAAAAATTTGTTTCCTCTTTGTACCTCAGTCCGTGGAGATAGACTGTATATTTATTTGTAAGGAACACATCCTGCTTTAAGTTTAAAAATTTCTCTGGTAGTTTGTCATTTTTATTTGACTGTGCAATCGCCTTTTCAACTGAAATAATTGCCCTACCTATTCTATTTTTCCTGGTCCATTTACGTCATTTTTAAATTTGGAAAAGTTTCCATTGCTCTTAGCCCAGGCGCCGCTTGTCTTTTCCCTACAGCAAATTTTTATCCGCCATTATGAAACACACGGTTTGTAAAGAACTGCGCCCATACACGTGGTGCAAATTTTTATCCGCGACGATAAAAACATACTTACTGGGCGTCCAGTCTTACCAACTAAAATAGACAAAGTTAGTACAAGTCTAAATTTGCGAAAATCAGTATTGTTTAATCATCATCATTGATTTTTAATATAAGTACATTTCTCATTTATTTTTAAGATCTCTTGGACTGGGGTTTTTAGTGCCGATTTTGTACATTTGAACTCAGTTTCTTGTTTAAACTGACATTGAAAAAGTATGGAAATCTCCAAAATACATGCCCAAATTTCTTCACAAGTTGTTCAGGCTGGGGAAGTTTTGAAATGATCACAATGTATTAGGAAAACTGTCAGCTGCTTTGTATTTTTATAAAGAATATCTATTTGATGGTTGTTCCACCGAAAAATAAACCGGTGCACATCATCAATGTTCGAACTTAGGTATCTCAGTGTAATTTTCACTTTTATGACGATGTTCTTGTAATTCATGACGACAGACATGTCTGTGTATGTAAGTAAGCCTAGAAGCAGGAAAAGCAGTGATGACGGATCATGATTGTATGGGCGAAACCTCAACCACATGGTGAATTAAATTTTGAAGAGTGACAAGACAGTCAATACTTTCGTTTTTGAAATTTTTGTTATGTAAATATAAATAAAAACGGGCACTATACATCACCCTTGACACCAATATGGGTGAAAGTTTATCGATTTAATTAAAATATTATTGAGATTAAAATCCATAGTGCATAAGTGGTCTTAAATAAGTAACTGAAAAAACTCTTCTTTTATGCACAGTGTTTATTTGTTATGTACTTGGGCACGCGCTTCGGACCGCGGGTCCATCCTCAGACGCCAAACAGGCAGTTCAATCGACGTCGACAAACAGACAAACAGATTTAAAATATTATTGTTCAATATTTTGACCCAGATTTATCAAAACTGAATAAAAACTAGGAACTAAAACTTTTGTATACAACGTTTTTTTATATAATAATATCTATATGTTACACTAAAAAAGGTACTCCTTCTTAATTTTCTAGTTTTCATTCTTTCACTGCTACATCCCATGACTCTCAAATTCCCGTTGTTATAACGTTTGTTCCAACACGACGAAAATATCGTTCAGGTATCGTATTTTGTGATGGACCAGTTATGTTACGATCGACAACTCAATGATAAAAACTAGCACTGACATATCTGTTAAATTTTGTATCTGAATTCACGGCCGAATATTTCACCGTTTCCCCACCTTTCGTACCTGAGCGGTATTGTCTTTGTGTTGGAACATACCTAATATCTATTACTACATATTCCATAATTTAAATTTATAACCTTATATCTGCATGCATATAGTAAAATTAACTAACTTCTGGCCTTCCTTTATGATTTAACAACATGATAGTTTATTTAAAGAGAAAGTCTATTCGACGATTTTAGAACCAGCAGATTTGTCTGCGTATGCTTTCAATTAGGTTCTTTAGTTGATAAAGCATTGCCAAAGCAGGAATCAATTTAGGCCCATGGAGTTCTTTAAGAAAGTTTTTATCCTTTTGGTGGTTGAAAAGTAACATTCTGATGCTGATACCAACGGAAATATTACTAAGATGCTTAAAAGTGTTATAGTTGCACTGAAAGATTATGTTTGACTTCATTTTGCAATTGCCTTCGAAGTCTTTTTATTTCAGCGTTATCGATGCTATTGCGACTAAAGAATGATTCAGCTAATAAATTCTGCACTGAATTCATACTTTTCTTTTTTTTACTTTATTTTAATTCAGCGTAATAGAGGCTTCTACTTCTGACCCAAAACGCTAGACAACATGCGCAGGAGACTTGGCGCCGCTGTCAAATCTGGTAACATAATATTCTTAAAATCCCCAGAAAAATGTAAAATTACCAATTTTGGCTTTAATCATGAAGTATTCTGGATCTACGTATCCCAACTCAAGGAAGCTTGTCGCGAGTGTACCTGTTTTTATGTACTTTGGAAAATTTGCTGAACTGTCCTAACCTAAAAATACAGTAGGTATTTTGGTTATCATGTTCACTTCCATATAATTATTCAGTTTTCAATGAATGCATGTCATTCTCACACATCTTTTATCAATTACATTTCATTTGATACTAATTAGGCTTTTTACAAAGCACAGTTGCCAACTTAATTTAGTCCGGGGTGGTCCTGGGAGAAATGCGCGCGCACATCGTCAGATCAAAAACCAGAACGAGAAGCGTCTATTGGCGCTTTATAGCGTACTAGTGTCTGCTGACAACTAGCTGCAATGCAAAAATACATGTCGCTTCGCTCCTAGACACCACCGTGGACTTGGTCACTGTCTGGTAGTGCCGCGCTTGTGGGATATTTGCAAACCTAGCCTGCGTAAATAAACCGGTCGGTGCCCATGAAATTCGCTCGGTAGTGGGCTACTATGTAGGCGTCAATACGCACTGAAGCGGTAGCAGACATGCGCTTTGAGTAGGCAAGAAAATGCTCGATGTTTGGCAAATTATATGTTATAGATTGTTGCCTATTGACTATTATACTATTATTACACACAATATAACTCTTTTCGTTTCCTTATTATATTTGTGGGTTGCGCAAACCTGCAAACCAATGCACGAGGAGCCGCCACTGATATGAATAAACATCTAACGCTGTTTATTTTAAATTTATGTATCAAATAGCCGCATAAATTGAAGACTGGGAAACAATGGAGATATAATAGAGACATAAAATGGACATAAATAGCTATTCTATTCTGAAATGTGTTTCCATCTAGGAGTGTAAATTACAATAATGTAAATTTTCTTTGTATTTTCAGTTTAGCCCAGATATAGTGTCCACTAAACTGTAAAAAAACTATGACTATTGGAATTGTAATGTATTGTAAAAAAAGGAGGATCGCAGAGGCAGCATAACGGATCCCAGTGGGCCCCTTGTGCTGCCTTGTCATGTCGCTCATGCTATTTGTTCATGGTAAAAAATACTATAACTGAGCGATATTTTAAAGTAATTATAACTTACATTTCGTGTTGTGGCAGATTCAGCGTGATACTGGGTTCCGTGAAATCTCCGTATTTCAAGAAGCCGAAAAATCCAACAGAAGCATACAGCAGGACGACGAAAAACATGCCGGTGTTTAATACTCCAGGGCAGCCGATAAAATGCGTTGGCGTTTTCATGTTGTTTTCCAAAGGCATAACTACACCAATACCTTCCAAAGCGAAGATGGCAGTACCGAAGAACATTGGCCACTTATCAAACGAGACGACTGTCGGTCTTGATGAAATAGGAGGTAGATCGGAGAAGATATAGTAGAAGGTGATTCCCATTCCAGTGGCTACTAAAATATTGGCGACCATCGAGAAAGGAGCAAGGTACTTGAGATTCCTGATGAGATTCATTGGGATTAACAATGGTAGGAGTACGGCCATGTATAGCCTCAGATCGACATCTGATTCGCTGTGATAGTCCACAACTTGCTTGATATTCTTCGACACGAAGACTATATACACGCAACAGCACCCAAGTAGATCTATTACTAGGAAGACGTTTATCATAGCTTTCGCAAATCGAGACCATTTCTTCAATTCTGACGGACCGGCTAAGAAGGCAGCTTCAGCTACTTCCGCGTATCCTAACGCTGGAATTCGAGTCCTCTTGCAAAGTTCATGAGCACTTTTAACTAGGATATGTACGCAATATGTGCATATAAATCCAATGGCGAATGTCGCGAATAGGCCAAATCCTAGACCTGCGCTAGCGAATGCTACTGGCATAGCCAATATGCCACTTCCTAAGCTTCCTTTCAGGAGATGAATCAAGGTGTCCATATCCCTGAAAGTTGAGAATTAAAATCTATCGAAATTGTAGAGAAAAGTAAAACTTACGAAGTAGGATGTTCCAGTTTTCTATGCTCGAACGGGTTGTACGCCCCAAGCTCCAGATCACTTTGTCCGGGGGCCTCCACGAGAGGGACGGTGGAACCGTTGGCAAGTGCAACAGGAACTTCATTTTTCTCACTTTTATAACTGCAATAAAGCTACATTAGTTTCTGGAAGCGAATAGGGTGTCAGCTAGTTGTATGCGGGGTGGTTAAATGAATGAATTGAAATTGCCTGTGGTGCACTTATTGACAAATGTTATCTGTCCTCAAATCGCAAGAAAAATAACCAAATTGCAGATGTTAATATGAACAAGAATGGTTGTACATATTGCATGCTTCCCCAATTGCCTTTTGTTCGTTTGCCATCTTATGGTCATACTTTTCATCGACATCTCCATCTGGACAGAGAAGATTCAAATATAGAAAGTGTAGTGTTTCTTTTAGGAAACATGTTGATGTCATTTATCATTTCTTTATTCATTCACATGTTTTATTCATTTGTATATTGACGGAAGGTATATGTACGCAACCTATTACGTATACGTATTGTACAATCTATACAAATGGTGCAGTAAAATGGTTATGGTCTGGTAAATCTACTATAACACTAAAGCTAATTTTAATGACTGAGCCATGAATGGAACTTTTGCAATCGGTTGCATTTTGAAATAATTTTGTATATCGAAGGATATAAAATTTTATGTGAGGTATAGCCTAGCATTGTATTCAACGACATGATATGTAAAAAAACGTCAGCCTGATATTGGTTCGAAAATGGAAGGCACACATGCCAACTCTCGTTGCATTGACAGTAAGTTGTATTTAATAAAAATAACAGTAGTAATACCAGTAAAAATAAAAATACGATAAAAACAATAAATCAAATTTTATATTAAACGTGCCCAATCTGTATACACGGTGCTAGAAACACATGTCGATTTGGGGAACATGTACATAATAGTATATGTATTATAATAAAAGTTGGCGCGTTGACGAAAATTGGCGCATGTGTTGTCTTATAAAACGAGTGTTATATTAGTATATTATAATACAAGTTTTATAAGACAAAAATTGGTGCACGAGTTGTTTTGGGCACGACGAGCGTAGCGAGGAGTGCCCAAATGGAACGAGTGCGCCAATACGTCTTATGAAACGAGTGTTATATACTAATTAATAATAATTTTTTCTACTTTGCGGCATTAATTTCACATAAATTTCGAAAATTGCAGTTGACATCTTACAGTCTAGAGTAGTTTTATATTCAACAGTTGGTTGTTGTGGTAAAATTCATAAATACGATTGACGCGAACCAATAGCGATTGAGATGTCAGCCTTATTTGACACTTGACGTCAATATCATCAATCTTGGAAAACTAAAAGTTACTAAATGTTTCTGATCTAGTGTTTTCATAACGACACCGAAAGCGGTTTCGTTATGGGTTCATAACGAACGCAAAGTAGAAAAATTATTTTTTCTACTTTGCGACATTTATTTTACTTAAATTTCGAAAATTACGGTTGTCATCTTACAATCTAGAGTAGTTTTACCAGAAACACTTAGTAGTTGTGGTAAAAGCTGTAAAACAGTCATATGCGATTGAGGCAAACGAATAGTATTTAAATGTGAGCATTATATGACGCTTGGCTTCAATAATACCAATCTTGGAAAACTAAGAGTTACTAAAACCTAGTGCTCTAGTATTTTGATAACGACACCGAAAGCGGTTTCGTTGTGAGTTTATAACGAACGCAAAGTAGAAAAAATACACTAAAAGAAGTCAAGCAGTTCAACTGAATTCAAGTATCTAAAACGCAATACTGTCTTTACTTTTACAGATACCAACGATAAAATTTTAATTTTAGTTCTTAATTATTAAACTATATCAGGTGACCCAAGCCATAGGTTCGCTCGTATATTTTTTTTTTAAATTTATGGTGCCGAACGAATGACATTTTGAAATTTGTACTAATGGACAATTTATGGGATAGATTACAAACAAATGCGCAGACTAGGGTGACCAACAGTCCAGATTTGGTGTATATGACATTTCTAACCTCTAATATTGAACGTAAATATTGAATAATTTGTGAAATATTTTCTCTGAAAAAATCTAATATGTGCGGCGAAATATTCGACATTACTTTTTGTAGTTGTTTGAATATACGACACCCTGTATTTTATCTATTTATTACGTCAGCAATTTGCGTAAAGAACGCTATTGATTTTCTGATATTATCTGTAAGGAAGGAGGGCAGTATTGATTTTCCCGAAAATGACGTCGATTCATCAAAATAGTTTTATAAACATCTTTTTCGTGTATGATTTTATGTCGTACGAGTTTAGGCGATGAGAGTCACTCTCACTGGTCGTGGGAGTAATGATCTGATATTACCAGACGCTTTAGGCTTTAACAAAATATATTAAATTTGAACTTTTAAAAAATAATCTTGAAAAGCTAACCTATTTTTAAAGAAGTAGTTTGCGGGGAAGTAGTTTGCGTGCAATATGATGCAAAATGATCATTCTTAAGCCGCCTGAACGATATTCAAGGTATAATATAGTGAAACATTGGCAAGCATGCATGCTAACGTCTAAACACCAACATTAGTTGGAGTCTATTTTTAACATTGCACATCTGCAGACCTTCTCACATTCCAGTGATCGGGTTCGATTCCCAATATTAGATCGGCAAACACGCTACAATTTTAATTTTGTTTCAATTATTACATCGAGAAACAGTGAAAGCAGGTATGACGTAGCTACACTGTTTAAATGTGGCAGCCAGTGGCGGACTGGCCAGGTGGTGCCAGGTTGCCCGATGGCAAGTGGGCCCCCCCTTAAGTGGGCCCCCTTAAGGAAATTAATAATATATTTATTTATACTGAAACATGCACGGGACCGCCTTAAGAATTTATTTTTGTTTGGCAATAAATAATAACCCAATAAGAAAATTGCATGGCGAGTTTTAAGAAACCCACTTTATGAAACAATAAATATTCTCCAAAAGGCCCTTGTTAAGAGAACTTGTTAAAATGTATTACTATTTGAACTTGAAACTTTTTACTGGACTCTTATCTTTAATAAAAAACAAGTTTTTTTTTTAATTTGGTTGATCGGGTTCTGGCAAAAATATTATTCATCCGAAATTAAAATACCAATACGTCACAAAGTACAGAATTATTTATAATGGCATGACGTGGGAGTTTTTACCAAGAAAAATTAAAAATAAAAAAGTCAATGCTATGATGTATAAAATTAAAACTTAAATCGGATAATTGATATACAAGAATACATTGTCGAATATTTGCTGAACATATGAAAGGGACCAAAATAAATCAAATAAATAAAATTTTACTTGGGTACAAAAATGAATCACTTATACAGAATGTTCTTTTATACATTGAATAAAAATAAAATTAAATTTATTTATATAAAAATTAGAAACAAAGTTGCGCATTTTTGTGTTGATTAATGATAAAAGTAATATACCTTGTTCACTTTCGACGATATCATAAAATTGATGTACAGGGTGTTATAAAAGTTATAGATAATCATTCGCCCTACAGCCAGAAAATATTTTCTTGTTTACAGGATGTCCCACAACAACCTACCAACAAAATTGTTTGTTTAAATGGAATACTAGGTATATTATTGCAATTTTTGATCGATTTTTAGCGTAATTGTTTTGACTTCAACTTGTATTAGGCTATTATCAACTGTTTCTGAGATATTGTGCAAGGATTGTCAAAAATGAGCATTTTCAAAAAATTATTCTAAGGAACTAACAAGAATAAAGAAATAAAAGAACTCATTTTGGATAGTAAAAGTATAGCATTTTTTTACAGTTATTATTCATTTGCTAAATAAATTAAATTCTAATATGACTTATCCGGAATAACTCGAGATTTGCTAAATGTCAAATAAGTAACAAGAATTTTAAATGGAACACTGTATATCTGACATACTTCGAAAGATCGATAAATCAACTTTCCTAAAATATCCAAGTCGGGGTAGGCCACATTCTCGGTGGAAATATTACATTTTCCATGGTTTCCACAAAAATGTTGTAATATTCCTATAAATTTTTTCCTCAATATGTCTACAGAGTAACTAATCAAACTCGATTAAATCAGGCGATCAAGTTTTTCAAAGCGTTGGACCACCATGAACAATTTAATGTCATTGATAAATATTATTAATCAATTTTAGATTGATATATAAATCACTATTTCTTTGAAGGAAATAAATTAACAATAATATAAAATAAGATAAATAAAATCACAAATTTGTATAAATCAAAATTGCAGAATGCTATTACTAAAAGCTGCTGCATGAAAAGAAGAATTATTCTAATTGAGAGATTGTTGAATTTCGTCGAACAATCTGGATATTTAATATTAATTTATGAATATTGTGCATAAGTTACAAATGTCACATTAGATGCTTAATAACTTTTTAGCTGTTGACCACTGAGTTAGACATTTTAGGAAAGCTGATTTATCGATCTTATATATTGTATTTATTCGTTCTTTTCTTATTTTTAACATTCTTATTATTATATTACATTCTTATTATTTTTTCAATTTATGAAAAAGTTACAACCGTTTGAGTTATTAACAAAACCGTATTTTAACCGGCGCCTTAAGCAATTGAGAAAACCAATAAGTCCATATGATACTTTTTACTCAAAATGATATTTGTTTTATAGAAAAAGAATTAATAAAAAGCTTCATATGAATTTTTTTGTTCATTTTTTTGTTTTAAATATTTTCTTTTAAATTTATTTACTTTCTATCGTTGTAATGTGTAGTGGGTGTGCTCAAACGGCTGTATTTTTCAAGGAATTGAGAAAACAAATAAGTCCTTATAAAAAATTTATTCAGAATGACATTTGCTTTCTAAAAATAATTATCGGGCAAAAAAGTGGGCAACAAAAAAAGGTGGGCCCCCCCTTAGCTTCCTGGCAACCAATATTTTTTGACCCAGTCCGCCACTGGTGGCAGCCATACATATTTTGGTGTATATATTAACCAATAATTAGATTGTTTAGGAATATATTTTTAGAATATATTCAGATCATCATTTCATTAATTAGACCTGTAAGCTGTAAGCCATTCAACAAACTGCTGAAAAATGTGTCTTATTGCTAAAAATCGAAAAGAAAAGACATGAAAAGGCATGAAAAAGCAAGCTGCCTTGTTCGAATGCACAGGAATGGTCTGCTATGAAATGCGTATGCGATGAGTCGAATAGTCACTCTCACTTGTCGTAAGACATACTACAGAAAGTTGTTATCATATCTGTTATCTTATATTTCATCATATTTTATCAATAGGTACGTAATTGTATCAACAAATTATTATGTTTGATGAAGATAATGCTTTTACATACAATGACTCATTAATGGAAAGCTGTATAAATGTGGCAGGGTATTAAGTTTAAACAGAATAAAAACAATACATACTTTCAATAATTTCGGATTTGCTAAATTATGGTGCAATTTGATTATTTTAACTTGTGGACTTGATAGTTTAGTGCTTGAAAGTGATATAGGCATGACGATTGCTTGCAACTGAAAAAATAACTATTGAAAAGAGGGGTGAGATCTGTCTCTGGGCACGTACTCTTTCATTGAATTTAAATTTATTAAGTACGATTGGTGAATGAAGTATATTATGTATAACTTAAATGTAATATTGTACCGTTGAACGTCATTATCCTCACTATCCGCAGCTCTTCAGCACTTGCGCAACAGGTTGCGGCAACAGCACTTCGACAGCTCCGGTATATGCCAATAATCTTTATGAAAGACTTACAGAGTATAATCATAACAACACTACATTTACATACGCAAACCATGTACAAATACAGCCGATCCGGAGCCAATACATCAGAAGCAGCCATGGAAACATAACAGTACAATCGAAAATAAAGGAGAAAAAGTCTTAGCAAACCTAATATATAGTCAGTAAGTTGGTTCGGTGTAAATGTACATGGTTTTTCTGTTCAAAAATAAGTCTAACAATAATAATAATAATATAACCAGTCCAGTCACCAGTACAAACTAATTTAACTAAAATTAAACACCTCTTAAGTTAAATGAAGTTAAGTAAATTTGCACATAACCCATGTCGAAAAAAAGCTAATGTTCATTTTGATTTTGAATACTAAATTTTCAAATACCTTCCTTAAAGAAGCTTTGCGGTGTTCGATGAATGAATTATTACTGAATACTGAAGTTATAGTACTTACTTAGTCATTATTGTATCTACACCACCCTTTTTCTGGTCAAATTGAGCTATCAGCTGTGGTTTCTGGAAACAGAGAAAAACAATCGTTAGTCCAAACTCAACACGTCCCTGATAAACTCTTTACATAACATGGTCATAATTCAAACTAATCTAACACAAATACATGGACGATACAATGCATGAAGTATGTTAAACGTCGTACATTATTAACAATTTATAATATTTTGTACAATAATAACGTTAATTATACAGGGTGATTTTTGTATATAATATGAGCAGAAAGCATGGAATAATTCATTAATATTGAAACTGCTTGTTAATTTATTTTCTCAGAATATACTTTTTGTGATGATATTTGTTATCACACATGTTTTGTTAGAATCAGTATAAAGGTGCTCCCACACGCAGTGCCAATGTGGGCCATCATTGGCCATCGGAGTGCTTCGCGTAGCGAGACCCAACTGTGCCAATGCACATCGCCAATATGTCGACCTTGTCCGCTTTATTTCATTCTGTGTTAGCATTGTACGTACTACCGATGAAAAGTTTAGTTATCTATCTATGTTTTATCATATGTACTGCATTATTTATGTTTGTAGGTACTTTAAGGACAATGATGATTTATTATTTGCCAAAATGCCTGATTGCCCAAATGTAAAACATGAAAACTTTTTTTAATATTTTGTAAATTTATTCTTAATAATTATGGTTCTTATAAGCATTATATTAACCTTAGAGTTACAATAAATTAAAAAGCAATAAAATAATAAGACATTACTGAAGGCGTTATAACGGGTGACCCACGGCATAGGTAGGTTTGTTTATGTTTTTGTGTTTATGACGCTGAAGGAATGAACGTTGTGTTAATAGACAGAAAATGCCAATTTATGGGATGGTCTAGACTCTAGAGGTTAGTATCACTTCGGGTTTTCCGACTAATGACGTCATCATTAAACTTTTAAAAATGAATTCGCACACAATGGGGAGTCATACGGTATTTAGGTTCTGGGATTGTGGTCAACCTTATTCGCTAGGGTGGGGTGGGGTGGAAAAGGTGAGGGAGGGGGTTGGAGGGAAGCGGGATATGAATCTACACACGGTGGGGAGTCATACGGTATAGGGGTCCAAGGATTGTGGTCAACCCTCTTCCCTACAATCTTGACTACAATCAAACATAGTTGCATTTATATAATTAACAACAATTAACTATTTATTAATTAACAATTTATAGATTAGTTTTAAGCGGAAAATTTAAATAATCTGATGTATTTAATGTATTCAACAAAGTTTAAAAACTATACTGGATGCTTTTCTTTATTTTGATTATCAGAAAAATATCAAAAAGTATATCAAAAAATATTGGGTTGAAAATAAATATACCTACATAATATACATACACGGAGTTTTAATATATGTAATTAAAACTCCGTGTATGTAAGGGTTCTCAATTTTTCTCTGTATCTTATTATAAATAATTTCAGTTTTATTATATAAATTATTTTTTAAATCAAAATTACGAATTCATCAATTTGACTGAAATGAAATATTTATATAAAGAAACGACACAAATTAACAGGGTCCTGCATAAAAATATAGACCACTCAATGTATCAGATCTTATCCCATCTTATTCCGCATTTGTTGCTTGGAGATTTTTTTAATGTCACGTGGCAAATATAAAAAAATAAATAATTTTGTTTCGTATATTGCTATATATTTGTATTCCTTAATGTATTTAATATTTTCGAACGTACTGTATAAATAATGACTGAAAAACATGTTTAATATTTAACAACCTTATTAAACAGTGTCCTCTTTCGAGGGTCCCTTTTTTTAATTCTCAGCAACAATGCACTACTTAAAATAATGGGAGCTGCGGCAACAACAATGATATCGTCTTCACTGTTCATTTTGAATTCTCTACGGGACGCTACGAGCCTTCTACGATACACAGAAATACCTTGCGCCCAATACCAACATGTTGGCGAAGTGAATGCGCGCACTACGCGCAGCGTGTCACATCACCAACGTTGGCAGACGTTGGCACTGCGTGTAGGAGCTTCTTTAGTGAGCAGTTTAGTGGTACATATTATGAACACCATCACTCATCAGGTTACATAAAGTGGAGATCTTCGAAATGCCGAGACTGGCAGTATCTTAGTGGCAACAGACGCAATGTGGTCGAGACTTGGGCTGAAGCTAATGCAGCTCCCTATGCAGTGATATTGACATATGAGTTGTCAATATAGCTGGTTTCATAGAAAAATTACAACCGAGCTAAAATACAAGCCAACAGTTGGATATAAAAAAAAATTGGAAATTGAATTTGATCACTTGTGAATTAATTTAATTCCACACTTTTGTCGTAAACTGTACCTACATTACTTAATAATGTGCACATATTTTTTTGTGTCCATTGCTAGTGGGTGCTTTTGATGAATGAAATACCTACAATTATGTGCTTTAAACTCGTTTGAAACGCAGTTTTTTCTTTTTTTTTTATGTTGAACTGAGACCTATGTCCACTAATGTTTTTATATTTATGTTTTACCTACATATAGATTTTTCAATGCCTGCTGAAACCATAAACTGAGTTCAAATATACAAAATATACAAAAGATCTTAAAAATAAGTGAGAAATGTATTTATATAATAGTATTAATTTATTTAATTTAATTATGTATTACAAATCAATGATGATGATTAAACAATAATGATTTTCCCAAATTCAGACTTGTACTGACTTTGCCTGTTTTAGTTGCTAAGCCTAGGCGCCCAGCAAGGATTTTTTATCGCCGCTGATAAAAATTTGCATCACGTATATGGGCGCAGTTTTTTACAAACCGCAAATCTTTACAACCTAACAGAGAAATTTTAAAAATTAAAGCAGGATGTGTTCCTTACAAATAAATATACAGTAGGTATATCTACGCGGATTGAGGTACGCAGAGGAAACCAAGCTTTTGTGATTTTTCAAAAATGCTAAACTCCTAGTTGTGGGTTATTCCGTAGAAACGTGTCACACCCGTCACGCCCGCTTAACGACTATACGTAAGCAATGGGGGCTTTGATGCGACATTATAACAAAAATACGACTCATCTTTTAGAATTGTTGTAGATAGATGTTCAAACTGATACGTTTTATGAAAAACCTTTTTAAATAGCCGTGACGGTCGTTACCAGCACAGCGATCTCTTGGTTTTGGTAACGTAAAATTAAAAATTCGCGGTATGACCCTGGTGTAAAGTTTCTATTTTAATAAAGTTAATAAATAATTCTAGTTTTTATGAGAAATTTAATCTAGCTACTATTATATTGATTGCAACATGTGTAGTAGCTGGAATAAGCATATAAATAAGTCAATAATCTTGTCAAAGACATTAATAACAATAATGGGAGTTAAAATCTAAGTACTACCTGACAATGTGACACAAACATTTTCCTAATTGTATGTAGATATTGTGACATCACAAGATGCCAACTTGGTATTTTTAATTTTAGAAAAATATCAAAATTTATGAAAAAGTTTGCCAAAATTTTGATGGTAGTTTTTTTTGCACAGCCTTGCTTTTAAAACAGCAAAACTCCGGGAGTTAAAACTACGCCATGGAATAAAACAAATTTACTGAAGTGTTTAAGGGGGTTTTGCGTTATTTTGTGACATCTCATGTTGTTTTAAAAAACTATTTTAATGATATAGCCTTGTAGTATTTCAATTCTATATTCAAATTATAACATTTCAGATTATATGTTACAGCCGATTGATACCAAGGTAAGTATTTTAATCGTGCCACAAAACCGGTGGATTGGCAACTTCAGTTTTTCCGAAAGGCGCCAGAATTTTTTTCACGCCTCAGGTTCGAATCCCTGCCTATACCAGAAATTTTTAACGTACATTTTCTGGCCTAACTTGACTTCCCTAACTGAAACCCTTGCTGTATGAAAGAATGCCCTTGTTACGGATCAAAACAATTGATAATCTAGGTTATTTTCACATTATTGCGTCACCTTATGACTTCTAACTTTAAATGAATTCTGATAAACTGGATTGTTATCGTTTTCATTATTCGTAGTTTCTTAGAAAGTCGCAGTAGAACAGCTAAAGTCTAATTTTAGACATGTTTTGCGCGATTTTTTTATAGCCAATACATGTTATGTATCGTACTGCAAAAACAATCAGATTTTATGGTTTTCCAGTAAGTTAAAATGTTTGAATAGGAATTCGATACGCAAATTATGCAATATTTCCGTTTATTAAAATAGGTAATCTGTAGTGATTGTATTTATCAATATCCCAAATCCGGTCGAAAAAATAATTATTATTGGCGCCATTTAAAGTACCTCCCTAATCAAGCCACGTGCAATTTTAAGATAAACTGTACCTGAATTATACAATTGAGACGGATTTTATTCCATACCATAGTCAGCTAAAAAGTTTGATAGGTATACTTTTCCCTCCAAGTTGTGTGATATGGATATGGATACGATTTATAAAAAAAAGGCAGCGTCTGCAATAATATCATATTATGAACCTGAGACGAGCTTGCGTTTAAAGTAACGCGATACCTCATCATCATAAAGACATTATAGGTGTGTATGTCTTTCAATCTACGCATTTAGCAAGTTTGGAAAACAATAGGCTGATACAGTGGCATTCGATGTTTGTAATCAAAATCGGAATTAATATTGCAGATTACAGAGTTGTGTTTTCGCAGATACTGCAGATTCATTTTCGAATTTCCAAAATTAATTGATTAGGGTTCATAATATTTTTAAAATTGTTAGAACTAATACTTAAAGGAAAAAGCTGTTAATAGGAAACAAACAGATATAAACCTAATTTATCATCACAGTTGGTCAAAAGGCACAATAATCAAAATGTGGTTTTGTTTCAAACCCAGATTCAAACCCTAATTGGATTATTTTGATAATTTAAGTCATATTTATGATTGTATTTACTCTGGTGCGTTGACAACTGTCAATGTCAAACAATTCTTTTGTTTGTTTTATACTCGTAGAATCAAACAAAACAGAACTTTACTACAATTTTAAAACTTTTTCTCTCATTTAAGGTATTGCAAATTGAATACAGTTGAATAGAGAATAAAAACCTTACCGAAATGGAAAATAAAAAATAGAGGTTGCAATTAAAAAAAACGCTGGATGGCGCCACTAAACTTGCCCTGTCTAAACGGTACTAGCGGTTTAAAATGTGTATTGCCATCAATGACTAACGATACAAATTTGAATTTGGTCAGATGATAACTTTTGCATCTTTACATTTGCTCATCGATTTTATATTTTTATCAAATGTTTCAATAAGGAGGGTACAATAAAAAGCTTATCAGTCTTTGATGTTTTATTCTCTGGGCTATTCACATTTGCCTACGTTTCGCCGATATATGTCTTCGGCTTCTTCAGGGCCTACGATTAAAACAATACAATACCATCAGTTCGGCAATAAACAAGATAAAATTATAAAATTCTTTTATAAAACATACATAAAGGGCTCAATCATGCGGGTATATACTACTTACTAGTGTGGGTGTGAGATTTCGTCAATGGTTGGGGGTGGAGGCCTTTGCGGAGGCAGTCATGTTCGAAATTTACAAACAGCGGCATCAAGCCAGTACAACATAATTTGGTGGACATACACAATATTAATTCTAATTTCAATTTCGCTAGACACATACGCACTATAACAGTAATGGCGAGTGGCCACCAGGTTTTTGAGTAAAAGTATTGTTCAATCGAATTAAATTGTTCACAATTTGTTATTGACGACAAGGGATGCATTTTGACACCTGTTAAAAACTTTCAAGTATGTTTAATTTTTGGCTCCCCACGCATTTTGATCCGACAATTTATACTCCATCCTACTGTAAACATTAATTGTTCTTCCTTTCTTGAAAATTTCATATATACAGTGTGTCCCTAGATGAACCAAACCATACCTTTAATTGACCATTAAATTAATTTCTCGTGAAAAAGTCATCAAAAGTTTTGGATGTCCTAAAACCTGAGCAATGTGCAAAACAAGAAATTAACTTTAATTTAAATTTGCTGAAAAGTAAAGTATCAGTAAAGTATTGTTTTGTCGTTTAATTTATCATTAAATCAACATGGCATTTCAGTAAAAGAAAATAATAATGTTCTACTTGTGTTATTTTCTAAACCTAACCAAAATGACAAAATCTATAAAAAAGCTATAAACAAAAACAAAATTGTACATTCACTATCTTTAATTTTTACTGATTCAGAGTGAATTCAAACATTTTTCAACTACTTTAAGGTAATTTTTTTAAGAATGACGGTTCTGTACGGTATTTTAGATGGTTATTTTTTGTTTAGTTTAGATGATTTAAAAAGATGTTCCGTATTTTATAGTTTTTCGAATAAATTGCATGAGGTCACATGCAAAATGTAAATTAAACAATAATTTTTAATCATGTAGACGTTTGAGTCTAATTTCTTATTCCAACATTTCAGATCTCTTACTTTTAAGAACTTTTTCGAGATATTAAAATTTAAGTTCATTATACGTATAGTTGCAGCCGATTCATACAAACCATCTCTCGCAAACTATAATCCGAATCAAAAAATTTTTTTAGCGGATTTCAACAAAATGTTGATTAAACATTCCCAAGTATTATACATATAAAAGGACTAATAAACTTGTTAATCAAGTTTTATTGATTTTTAAATTAGTATCTTTTAAAAATTAGTTGATGCTTGCACGAATATGAAAATGGTCAAAAGCTGCCAGGAAGAAGTAACATTTATATTAGTACTTCAGTCACAGATAAAACTGCTAAAGCTAATTATAACAACAAATTTAGGTTACGCATGTTAGTTATTCAGTACATACAGGGACCCCAAGCTGCGAGGTCTGATTTGCGGGCCAATTAGTTCACCGAAGAGTTAATGGTTTTACATTTATTATTAAACTAATTGACGCTTCCATTGCCATAGATAGTTTTTTTGCTGTAACGGCACGTATTCTTTACTTTTATGCACTACGCACCAGTCGCTTTGAACTTGGTATTATATTATAAGTAAACGGTAATTGTTTATATTTCGTTAAGGCCATTGCAACCTTACCTGCGTCGGATGACCTACTATTAGAGTGCAGTTTTAATTGGGATTGATTGATCAGGAAGCGTGAATATGGAAAATTTACAACCATAGCGGAAGGTCCGGAAGTTATACGATAATAATAATAATTATTGCGAAACATATTTCATAATTATGATAACGTTGTTAATTAATGACGCCATGTGTTTAGTATTGCACGGAAATATTTGTGTAAATATAAGCAAAACTTTGCATAACATATTGTGACGATATTGTGATATTATTACATCAAGAACAGGTACACAGTTCTTGTAGTGCCCTACGTTAGGCGCCAATATCACACCTTGATTTTTTTCAGCCTACATAATATACATGTGGCTGTGGAATTTTTGAATAATATGTGTTCTGGTATGACTACTACCGTCATTTAACAAATATATAATATATACATTCCTGGAATATCAATATTTATGTTGAACCTGCAACAACAATTGTGCAACTATCAATGTTGTCAGAATTAGTAACAGAAGAAACAGAGCAAACACAATAAGACCTAAAAATGTCCTAAAAAAGCCTAAAAAACCTAAAAAAAGTTTCTAGACATGCGCAGTATGCACATACTGCTCTCATTCATAACTTGAGCGACGAATCGGCCTGACAAAACGTCTGTCTGTCTGTCTGTCCGTCTGTGTACACGATAACTGCCGTAATTTTGAAGCAATTGATCTGCAATTTGGTATACAAGCTTATCTCTTAAAAACTAAGGACAAGTTCGTGAATGGGCAAAATCGGCTCACTTTTTTTATGATATTTTACGGTGGGGGTATTTTAACTTCTGCACGGCTGAAGATAATTTTCTTACTAGATTTATTATATATTTACATTATAGGTACCGACTGTGATAGTGACAAACTAAATTCAGATTTCACTGGCTTTCACTATAAAGTACTGTGTGCCAGGCTGCAAAATGTCGAACAGGAAAACTAAATTAACATTATTCTCTGCTAATACGGTAATACGGTAGACCAACAGTTGTTTTATTTCCATTCGTATAGCCGCAATAGGGTATTCCGGTCATGTAAAAATTTAAGCAGTTATTCGGTTTAACCTATTGTACAATTTATGAGGATTCATAAAGTTAAGCTATGAGCTTTTTGATTTAGTTTTTCTATGAGATAATTGCAATTAAAAGTGCATTTCGTTTGAATTCACCGACCACCCTCGGAAATACACGATGATTACCGATCCCTAGTAGCGGTGGCAACAGCGGACAGCTCACGAACAGCTGATCGGCCAAGTTGACGGTTGGCGACCCTGTTGTTTGACAACGAATAAAGGTAACTTTTTTGAGAGATGATTTGATCATTGAAACTTGAAGCCAAAAATCTCTCATCTCGCTAGTCGGCAACGTAAAGAAAATCTTACCAGGAGTTACTGTTCTACTGCTGTTACAGCCGGGCACAGAACAATGTCGGCGTTGGAGTTTATACATTTTGAGCAAGTGTTTGATATAACCTCAATAACCAAAGCAGGTGTCAACAAACGAGCGATTCTAAACGTTGACACAACAGAAGACAAAAATTTACTACGTGCACCCTAGATATAGCAACGTTGTCAAGTCGCTCACTTTGAGCGGTCTTTGTGACGTCACAAAGACCAATCCTAATTCAAACTTCAAACAACGATTTCTCTTAATTTAAAACAATGTTTGATATTTTACTTGTGAAGTAGCAAACAGTAGCACCCATACTTTATAAAAAATGACAATTTCAAAAACACCGGAATACCCTATTGGTAGCAGGTAAACCTATTTTGTAAGGTTTTCATTAAAAATAATTGAAACAAAATTCTGTATGACTTCTTTCAACAATTTTAACATTCTGTTCATAATTTTTAGAGACATAACCTCACCACGCAATGACAATCGTCGCTACTCACATGGGTGAATTTATGAATGAGAGAAAAGAGATGGCAATATGTGCGCACTGCGCATGTCGACAAAGTTGCCGTTCTCGGCCGGTACTTATCATTTGGGTCAGATTTCACATCGTATGTACGGTGGTACTGAGTACTGACAGTGTTTCTTTCAGTAATAGAAACATCCGGATACCATAGAAAACTTTTGTTTATCTATATATATA
The DNA here is from genome assembly GCA_963966075.1 of Aphodius sticticus. NCBI lineage: Eukaryota > Metazoa > Arthropoda > Insecta > Coleoptera > Scarabaeidae > Aphodius > Aphodius sticticus. The sequence continues at coordinate 20,984,550 of OZ014506.1, forward strand.
TATATATATATATATATATATATATATATATATATATATATATATATATATATATATATATATATATATATATATAAATACTTCAATAAATGATACAAAATTAACCGTTCATTTTCTCGTATAGGTTCACGAATCCTTGTAATGGTAAATTTTGTCTGCTACAGTGTGGTATTTTTATTTTTGCATTTTCTCACTGATTCGAGGAATAAAGGATTAATGTCTGACGGCCACAATTTTTCAATAATTTTTTAGTTAATTAAAAAATTTCCTATTAACTATGATTCTAAACATCTTAATATGCTACTACTTGAACCACAAGCTAGCGATTGGTATCAGTTTCATCGACCGCATTTGAACTTCCGAATCAAAATCTAGACTGACTGGAGTAGAATCAAAAGTACTCTCCCTTTTCCTTGAAATCAGAATCTCCGAAAATTAAACCAGGCCATATATGTTTAAAAAAATATATATCCTATAGAGTTCTTAGTGATTTTTATTTCATAGCATTGAAATAAATACGCTACAGTAAAATTTTGGATAAAATAGATACTGTACGGTATTCTAGCAGATATTTAGAAACATTTTTGATACGTAATATTTCCAAACATATTTCCAATACCATTTAAAAAAAATTAAATTGATAGCTTGTGACTTCATATGTGATAAAAAAGAAAATTTTATGGCATATTCTTGTAGTATTATGATTCTAATTCCTGATTAAAAAAATTCAGACCTGTCATTTTTTATTCCTGAGATAAGTCAGGGATTTTGGTTCACAGATTCACCCTGTATATTTTATTGAGAAAAACAAAATTTTCTTTTGGGTTCCAGTGTTATTGATGTAATTGTTAGTAAATAATTATTATTTTAATTAAGGATATCCGAAAAAATTTTGCAAATCATTTGAGTTAATGTTGATAAGAATTGAATCCTTTTCGCCAAACCTTTGTATGAGTCATACAAATCTGAGCAATCATTACTGGAAAGTTTTTAGTACCAATTTTTTTATCTGAGATTACTTTATAGGGCTGAACCATTAAAATAGCAAATATTTCCAGGATAAGCATGATGATCCCTGATAAGTGAAACGTTGACTAAATCCAAACTTTCCACATTTTATCGCTTCTATAAGTTTGCATTCCTTGATCTACCGGACGTGGCTAAAATACATCCGCTAGAAACGCTTTTTATTTAGTTATATGCGAAATATCGACCTTGATAATGATTAATCTATTATATTTGATATTCTTTAGGGATATTTTGAAATATTTTTATATGCACAGTCTGAACCATTTCTATACAGTACCAAACAAATTGAGCAATAATTTGGAGCTTGGACAACATTTTTTAAAGTTTTTGATGGGGTATTAGATATACAATACAGAAATATACACCCTGTTTTAATAAATATTATAAAAAGGTATAAAAATAATAATAACTTTAATGTAATATATTTATAGACCAGCAATCAACAAAAAAATTTTTGTTATGTTTCAGGATCGCGTTCATATACACTAAGGACCGTGTAGTTTTAAAGAATTGCAAATCGATGAAAGACAGAAGGAGGTGCACCGAATGGAAAATCCCCAAGACACGAACGTAACGGTTACACCAGTGGCTCTCAAACCTATCGCTAACAATAGGTGGGTAGGGTGAATTTATATAACTGACAATTACAGTCGATTTTTTTAATTATTTTTTTCTATACATAGGTACTTATTTTTTTATTTAAAATGTACAATTTTATATTAAAGTTACCTAATATTATTAGTATAAATATTTATTTACAGGTATTGATAACAAACAAAGAAAATAGTAGTAATAATGGTGATAGTGAATTTAAAAAAAAATAGTAATGCTTAAAACTGATGAATGTTTAAATTTTATTATTTACTAGCTTAACGAATTTAATAAGAATCGTTTATTATTGGTAATAGTTTAGAGAATTTATTCTGTAAATAAAAATATATAAAAATTTAATAAACATGTAAAAAAAACACCACAAAATATTAAATTAATTCAAATAAACTAGCGAATAGCCAAATATAGATAAATATTTACGTTGGGAAGTACCTAAACCTGCCCGCTCCGAAAGTGATGCTTTACACTACAAGATGGCGACTCGAAAGCGCTATTATTTAAAAATTCATAAGTTGGTATAAATGCAGTGTTCTAAACGGCAAAAATAAAAACGAAAAACTTACATTAGCCTGTAACCCATGTAGTGGTGCGAGTGTTTCATTTTTTCTTGTAAATTGCGCCATCGTGAACACACTGTAAAGTTGTTTCACTTCCTAACTTTGCAAGCGATAAACATAGAATGGGCTATAAGTACAAAACACAAGACTCCGGGCTAGGCACCCCACCAAGCGGAGTCCCCTCTCTACCGAAATCACACGCTAAAGTATTATCTATTCCTTGTATACTCTAACCTGCCGCAAGGTATCGCACCGCTCAGTTTTCACAACATAGAATAGAAAAAGTGTGATTATACCTTCGTGGTAATTTTCCATTAAAAATGGACGTATGAGTGCAGTTTTTATCTCTACCTTGTAAGACGATATTTGAAATTATCTTAATAAAAACTTCGGGAACGTTTCAGACGACTAAAGCTTTCAATCATATGGAATGTTCCAGAAGTTTCTTTTGAATGTTCCAGAAGAACTTTCTTTTGAATTCTTCTGGTAACATTTTCAGCAGTACTGGGGTCTGAATGACCTATTGCATAATTCATTGCGAACTAAACTAAAGAGGTTCATGAATAATATGCAAATCTCAGCCTTACAAGCGATGACGTTTTGGGGTGAATACAAAAATTTTTCATAATGGTTTGTCAATTCAATACATTCACAATATTATTGACGCCATCACCTGTAGGGGTGCCAAGAAAAATTCAAAAACATTTTTACAGATCAGACACATCCCACTGGGTGCATTGTGTTGAAATGGACCTTTGTCATTGTCCATCATCCAATGCTTCTTCTTTGGTTACTATTTGGTGAAGGAACCAAGTATGTAAGGTAGATTGGGGTACTAAGGCCCACCTAAGAAATGATTGATGAACAACAAACGACTAAGGCCGGGTTTCTCAATGCCAGTTTAAACCACGTTTAGGTCTAAACCGGGTATAGGTCTCAAGGCTTTTTTACATCTCAACTCAGTTGATGGCCTAAACTAGATTGAAAGACACGCCCTAAGTGGCTAAATGTTCAATAAACTATACAGGATAGGCCATTTTAATTTCTACATTTGATTATGTTCAAAGGAATGCATACTGCAAATAAGATCACAACACTTTTCTTGGATGAAGGGCCGGCCACAAGGATCTGTATGTTATTTCAATTCTTTAGAACATTTTAGTGCCCTATTACTTTGCGTTATTTCTCTAAAAATCAGCACAATAAGAACAAAATTATTTCTGAACTACTAGACATTTGTTTTATGTGATGTACGTTAAATTCGCTTGAGAAAAGATAGTTATTTGTATATAGCGTGTTCATAATATTGGACTACATCAGCTTAACAATTGCAATTCTAAGAATAAAACTAGTACTAGCATACTATTGCTTAAAAATCTACTGTTTTTGAGATATTTACACGTGTACGTCGATTGTATGAAAATTTTTGATTGATTATTATGATTCTACATAAATAAATAACGATACGTTTGTTGAAAACATTTTTTCGCATAGTATTTGTACCGACAAGTACCAGCGTTTGACGATAATCGATTCAAAAATATATTTTATGTCCTACCACTGCTACCTGATCATAAAGTGACATTTTAGATCTTAGATACCCGGGCGAAAACAGCTTGTTATCGCCCGGCAGGCCAATAAGGATTTTTTTTATTGCTCGCGCGGGCATTAAGCGTTGCCATGGTTTATGTCATATATATCAAATATTTGTCATTCAAATTGTAAATTTTAAATCGTCAATGTCAATTACTGGCGATTAAGGTTATAAGTTTGACAATTAATTGTCTGTATTGTCACTCGTCAATGTCAATTATTGGCGATTAAGGTTATAAGTTTGACAATTAATTGTATGTATTATCACTCAAGTCCGAATTGTTTGTATTGTTATTCAACTCCGTAGATACGCATGTCACTTGATAACGTCAAAATATTTATTAATATTCAAACGGAGGAACAAAACCATTGTAGGACATAAAATTTTGTATGTACTATGCGCGCCAAAAAAAGTCGTACACCGTGTAGCTTTGTAAATGGTACTTTTATAACCTATACGCTGTCATTCTGACATTAATCATAGGCATGAAACATGCACTAACTGTCAAGTTGACAAGCCATAATTACATGAAAAATTAGCAAAATGAAAATTAAATTAAATCAAATTAATCAAAATTAGCTGTACGACTTTTTTTTGGCGCGGATAGTACCACGGGCATTACTTGATGGTTATACCCCCGGGCGACTTAAAAAGCGAGCTATTTAAACGGTCCCCCTCGGGGCATATCCTTTTAATATCCTTCCTCTTGGTACATAAATAATAATTTTTTCTAAAACACAAGATTTTTGCGTTTTGAACTGTATGAGATTGCTTTTTGTATGTGAAAAATATCTACTTATTGAAGTAGATATTTTTCACATACAAAAATTCAAAAATGTAATATACAGGGTGTTTCAATAAGAAAATTAATCTTGGGACGAAATTGTTTGATAGATGTAATCCGAAATTATGATCATACTGTATGCAAACTAATTATCCTGTGTCCTGAAATTGATAAAACTTTTCATTCCAATAGAGAATTTCGTCATGAACTAACTACTTCAAACAAATTTCTAGTAGTTTCTAGATATATAATTAGTTTCTTAAAATGATGTTTTCAGGCAAATACGAGAGTAACTAAAAAATTATGGATTAGGCTAAAACTATTTTAATTCTGTTTACATTAAAATGCCACAAAGAACTACAAAACTATACAGAAATATAGACCATTCCATTTAAAAAATCATGTTGGAGATCGATGTTGATAATTGTTGGTTTTCACTATACGAGCGTCATCTATAACAAAACTAGTAACACGACAAGTTTTTCTTTTTGCAGGATACGCACATTTCGACATATTTTAGCGAAAAGATTCAAATGGCTCGCCCTGTATAAAATAAATAAATGACAAGTATTTTGTAAAACAATCAACTAAAAGCATAATTAGACAATTGAGCCTTACTGCCTACGGGGATGGGTAATACGACAAGTGTGTATTTTCAAGCGTCAAGCACCATTGGGACACGTAATTTCATCTCGGTTTTCATGAGCATGTCCCACGAATTCCTCGTGAAGCCATTGTTTACATTCAGTTTACTCTCAGTTTAGTGTCTGTTGATGACAAAACGTTCTTATTAAACCATACCTCAAAACAATAACAATTTTATGTTTTTCCAAACAACTCCAAATCGCACTCGTAGATTTGTAATAGCACATAGACCTTACTTATTATTACTTACCTTAGACCTTACTTTAAAATTATTGTAATAGTAGGCAGTATTAGATTTTACCACAGTTTCCTGATAGGTATTTCCGCACTGGGCCTTATTCTGCAACTGGGCTTTAATACACCTTAGGGCACTTAAAACTGATTGAGGAATTGTCCTCAATAAAATAGATCAGGTAAAAAGGTTATTTTTAGGACTAATTTTACAGCAATTTTACAATTTGATTACCTGTGGGCGCATCAAAAACTCTAGACAAGAATAACTCCCAAACAAGTTTATAGATTTGTAGAAGTTGATCTTAATAGTTTATTCTTTAGTTAATAGTTGCTTTTACCACAGTTTCCTGATATGTATATCAAAACTGAGCATTATTTATTACCCACCTGGGTCTTAATATTCCTTAGGTACACTGTCTGCCGGTTGTGAAAGAATTATAATAAAAGACCGGCGTTTGAAAGGGAGAGCCGCTGATCCTTAAACAGGTTGGAGGGTGACCCAATTCCAGGAAACAAAATAAAAAACATTTTTACAGCACTGTATCAAAACAAAATTTACAGAGAAAATCGATTTCAGGAGATTCCATAGTTTCTACATAGATAAATAATTACAATGTGGCCTGGCACTTGGTGTCACAAGTACTGAGTCATAATAATTTCCGGAACTTGTAAAATCCCGCACACTACCCGGAACTAAAATAAACAAATCATTCCGTCTTTTGCAACGATCGATTATAGAAAGACATAGAAACAAGTGACTATCGACATAACAAAACTGGAGATGAATCGTGTGGTTGTTTTACGATAGTCGTTTTAAGGGCTATGATGTTTCAAACTGTCGGGCACGCATTAAGGCTCCCGTCTCAATTCAAATACCGAATTGTAGCAAAGTTTTTTCCAAAGGTTCGAAAGAAAAAAAATCACCAGATAAAATAAATAAATAAGAAATAAATGTATTGCTATCTATTTGTACAAATATTCAAATTGGACTGTGTTTGAGTTTTCTAGTCGTTGATATGGTACTTTCACAATCGTCGCTATTGCCAACTAACTACAAACACGCACATCAATACTCCAGAGTGCAAGTGTAGAGAAGTTCAGAAGAAAATAACTTGTGCTCTTATAGTTTATATTTAATTATATTTTATAATGTATAACAGCAGACAATAATCAGACGCAACTGCCATCGGAAAGCATTTCTATATTTGTAGTCCACACCAAAATTTGCATAAATAATTTTCATAAATATTGAAATTCCTTTCCGATGGCAGTTGCATAAGGACCTTCGGAATCGAATAGTAGCGCCCATTTCACATTATGACGTGGGATATTTTCGCCTTTTGGGGATCGGAGACTGGAGCCTTAACAAATCAATATTTTTTTTTACACGGATACTTTTAGTACAGTGAAATTAGACGTAAATAAGTCAGCAACCGCCATTTCATTTTCATTTTCCCATTTTCCATCATAGAGGAGTGTTCCAATCAGTGGCGTAGCGTGGGTGTCAGCCGCCCGGGGCGGAGGAAAATTTCGCCGCCCCCTTATTTAGATATTTCAATTTAAAATACTAAAAATATACAGTAATTCCAAAGAACTATTATATTGTGTATTGTTCGGTTTACAAATGTTGATCTTACATAATTTTTGATTAATTTCAATTTTGAAAAACTCCTCTCACAGCTGGCATTGCTTATGGCAATTGTAAGAAATATTCGGAGCATAGTTATAATACTGGGCAGACTATCTTCCACATTTTTTGTTGTTCTTCATAAAATACAGTAATACAATATCAGTGGTAGCAAGTAAAATATGGAATGAAAAGACGCCGATTACAATACCTACAAATAAATTAATTGCTGTTTAAAACAGGTTTTTTTTGTGTGATTTAAAACATGTTTTATTTCATGTATAAAAAATGTTTTTTATGAAGTGTTTAAAAACATTGTTGCGTTCAAAAAAACTATCATTTTATAAAAAAAGACATGTTTGTTCTGTTTAAAATAATAGAAAGCGGTTTTATAACAACCCTTCTTCAAGCTTTGATTTCAGAATAAATTTTAATAATTCAAGTGGACCATACAATTTGTCAATAAAGTTCAATAATTTAACAATCACTACACGTAGGTATACATACCTACTTTTTTGTGGTGACAAAAACTGAATTTAACTAAAAACCATTTGTTAACCATTTTCGAAATATGAAATTTCACCACTGAAGGTGATTTAAATAAGTAATAAGAATAGAATTAAAACTTCGTAAATTTGGAAAAATGTGATCAGTGACATAACAAACGGAAAAAATTCTGATTCCATCGGACAATGCCTTTTGTATCAGAACCTTGCTTAAAGATTTTATTACATTTTGATCGTTTTGTTTAGCAAAAGTTGTAATAATCCAAAAACTTTAAATATTTACGTAATTGTATTATAATATAACAAAATTCTTTAATACCAATTTTCTAATTTTTTATGAAAAAAAAAGTCATATTTTATAGTCTCGTATCGCACACTGCGGCCCTTTATTGTCCCATAACTGACTTTTGTAGACTTGCAGTGGTTTAGGGAAAAAAACGGTTCAATTAAATATTCAGTTACTCGTATTTCTAATAAGATTTAATCAATTCAATTATTTCCCTCAACTTAAGACCCGAAAAGCTTATACTGTGAAGATTACAAAGACACCATATTCGCAATAATATGACATTTCAATCCAATGTGGTATTACTTTAGGCATGAATGTGCACCATTTCAGACACGAGACATCCATTCGCATAGGTAGTTGAGTTATGTTTAAGGAAGATGGAGAAACAATGGCCAACTCTTCCCTTTTTATGGACGCCATGCATGATTTTAACATTTTTTAATGATGACTTGCTTCTGGTTCACGTATTGTACCACAAATAATGGGTTGTATTTTTCTAATTAAATACATGAACGCAAAGAATGGAAAGGGTTGCTTTAAACTTATGTGTCATGCTCAAGAAACGTTAATTCTAGCTCCGAATCAATCTTTGTAAAAGCAAACATAAAATACTAACATTTATCTAAAATTTCCAGCTAAACAACAAGTGTAATACATCACAGTTGAAACTGAAGAAACCACCAAAAATGTTAAAACCAAACATGGCACCCATTTGAAAACCAAAAGTTAGCAATGGTTTCTCCAGATTGAATTATAATATATATAATTAACGTGCATTGCCAGTGCAGTTCTAGGGTGCACTAGTTTTACCAAAACAAAACGCTATTAGTAATGAAAAATTCCGGGCTCATTTCAACCGCCCCGAATCGTAGGTGCGACAAAAATATGAAATGAAATGTTGGTGAATGGGTGAATGAAATGAAATGAAATGGTTCAAATTTTTTAAAAATTTTAAATTTACTTAGCTACACCTTGGCAATTTTTGTGAATTTATAGCGTCTGAACCCAATGTTCTAGTATTTCAGTATTTTAGTGATATTTTCACGAACGCGTCAGCACGGAAACGAACGGGGCTGGTTTGTTTGTTCTTGTCTCCGGCTAAAATGGGCAACGGGTCGAAATAAATAACAAAAAACAAAAAAGGCATATAGATAATAGTTTATTTTAATTAAAGATTGTGTACCCCTGACTATAAATAAGCCAGAAAAATAGTATCAAGAAAGTTTGAAAAAAGATGTAATGGATATGTATAGATATTGCTGTCTGCAAGATTGCAAACAACACCATTTTTATTGTTGTAGTGGTACTACTTGTGAATTAGTTACGGCCTTGACCATAGCACTATTATTACAGATAGAGAGCATAGATATATCTAGACAAAGACGGATGCCATTTGCTCAGGCCGTCTAACATGAATTTTGTGAAAATTGTGCAAATATCTATTAGGTACTTTGGGTGATTTTTATTATGGTACCTATTACACAAAAACAAAAAAAAACTATTGTTGTTTTTCCACAACACCTACATGTATGTGTTTCAAGCAGTGTGGTTATACATTGAACAGACCTTTAATATATTATTTCCGCCGATCGTTTATTTATGAGTGGTGAAACTTACTGACGGTCAGTTTCATAATAAAATTAAAGCGGCTTGAAATACGTAAAATCGACTTTAAGAAGATGAACAAGTACTAATGGTAAGAAGATAGGTAGGTGGTAAAGTAATTTAGAAAGATAAAATACGTATTTTGTAAAATACATTGAAGTCAAATTTTCGATTGACAAAAGCTGTGGTAGTACCATCCTTCTAATTAACTAAACACGAAAATTCTTCTTTGTCCTAAAGGATCATAAAGTAACATTTTACATCTTACATACCGGGGCGAAAACAGCTTCTTATTGCCCGCGCGGGTGATAAGGGTGGCCATTAGGGTGGTCCAAATTTATACCTTGCAAAATATTTTTTTGCTGTAGGGCAACGATCCCCCCCAATCGGCTCCTTTTCCGAAAAAATAAATTCCCCCAAAATTTGAAAAAAATCGGTTAACGTTAACACGTGCCACCGAGCACCTCAAATTTCCCATTTAAAATACATTGGAAAAATGCATCTTTTTTTCCTTTTTTTTTCACGTTTCCGATTTAGAAAAAAAGTTGCGGGAGATTATCAGAAATTGTTCAGAACTTCCCAAACATCAAATCCACAACCACTATTTTTTTTTCACCGCCCCCACCCCTCTCCTGCAGTACCTTAAAAGTGAGGCAAAATTTTTTCCAAATTTACAATTTTACAAAGTTACGTGATTTATTGTTTTTTTGACAGAAATTACTATTATTGAATTGTTCATATGTTTTTCGTCATTTATTAACTAATTTAAAAATTCCAGAAAAATTTTTGAACAATTACTTAATTATTTACAAAAATATACGATGTTACGAACTCATTTTTCCATTTGTTGCAAACATTATTAAGTTATTGTTTTTATCATTTATTAACTAATTAGCAATTGTTTAAACAAAAATGTATGATGTTACGCACATATTTTTCCAATTTTGCAGAAATTGTTATTGGTATTTTTTTGTCATTTATTAACTAATGTGCAATTGTTTAAACAAATATATACATTGTAACGGACATAATTTTCTATATTTTTTTGCATAAATTAGTACCTATTAGATTATTGGCAGTTTTTAGACATTTATTAAACAAATATTATTTCTTTAAACAAATATATACATTGTTACGGACATATTTTTTATATTTATTGCAGAAACTATTATTAAATTATTGGCATTTTTTTGTCATTTATAAACGAATTTGCAATTCTTTAAACAAGTACCAATTTTTTAAACAAAGATTTACCATGTTTTTTGTTTTTCCTCTTGTACTTTTCGAATTTGCAATTCTTTAAACAAGTCCCAATTTTTTAAACAAAAATTTACAATGTTTTTCCTCTTGTAGAAATTATATTGTTACATTGTTGGCAAATTTTGTAAGTTGTTACTTTGTTACTTTTTGAATTTGCAATACTTTAAACAAGTACCAATTTTTTAAACAAAAATGTACAATATTTTTTTGTTTTTCCTCTTGTAGGACTTATATTGTTACATTGTTGGCAAGTTTTTTGTAATTTGTTACTTAATGTGCAATTGTTTGAACAAATTAATTTGTTTAAACAATAATATTCAATGTTAGTACGTGTTTCTTGACAAAAATTATTAATAAGTATTAATAAGTGTTAATAAGTAATGTTGTTGCAACACTATCATAGGTTATAATTGAAAATTATTTAACAAATTTGGCAAGAAAAAAAAGGTAAGAAATACAATAATAATTTTTGTCAAAAAGATACGTCTGTACTATTATATATTTTTGTTTAAACAAATGGTATTTATTTAAACAATTGCAAAGTAGTTAATTAATAACAAACGATGCCAACAATCTAATTATAATTTCTGATAAAAAAAGAAAAATATGTCCGTAACATTGTATATTTTTGTAAACAAATGGTATTTGTTGCAAATTAGTTAGCAAATGACGAAAAAATGCCAATAACCTAATAATAATTTCCTTTAAAAAATAGAAAATATGTCCGCACCATTGTATATATATTTCTTTAAACAAATAGTATTTGTTTAAGCAATTGCTAATTAGTTGATAAATGACAAAAGAGCCAGTAATTTAATAACTTTTGCAAAAAAATTGAAAAAGTGTTTGTAACAGTATATTTTTGTTTAAACAAATGCTAATTGTTTAAACAATTTCAAATTAGTTAATAAATCACAAAAAATATGTCAATAATCGAATAATAATCACTTCTGCCAAAAACAATAATAAAACACGTAACATTGTAAAATTGTAAATTTGGGGAAACTTTTGTCTCATATTTAGGGTGCTATGGGGAGGGTGGGGGGTGGTGAACAAAAAAATAGTGGTTGTGGCTTTGTTCCTTACAATTTCTGATAATCTCCCGCAACTTTTTTTCTAAATCCGAAACGTGAAAAAAAAAGATTTTGCAATGTATTTTAAATGGGAATTTTGAGGTGCTCGGTGGCACGTGTTAACGTTAACCGATTGTTCTCAAATTTGGGGGGAATTTTTTCTTCTGGAAAAGGAACAGATTGGGGGGGATCGTTGCCCTCTAGCGAAAAGTCCGTTTTTTGGACCACCCTAGACTGGCCATGGATATATGTCAAATATATCAAATATTTGTCATTCAAATTGTAACTTTTAAATCATCAATGTCAATTATTGGCGATTAAGGTTATAAGTTTGACAATTAATTGTCTGTAGTGTCACTTATCAATGTCAATTATTGGCGATTAAGGTTGTAAGTTTGACAGTTAATTGTCTGTATCGTCTCTCAACTTCGAATTGTTTGTATTGTTATTCAACTCCGTAGATACGCATGTCACTTGATAACGTCAAAAGATTTATTAATATATTCAAACGTAGGAACAAAACCATTGTAGGACATAAAATTTTGTATGTACCTCGGGCATTACTTAATGTTTATACCCTCGGGCGACTTAAAAGCTGTCGAGCCTATCGGCCCTCGCGCTTTTTAAACTGTCACCCACGGGGCATATACATTCGTAAAATTTGCTGTAAAATTAAACCTAAAAATACAACTTTTTACATGCTCTATATTCTTGAGGTCCTTTTTGTAAAACAGCCTGACAAACGGGCCATCGTCTGACCCCGGATTCATATTCAGGGAAAGAAAAGTCTATCGAAAACGCATAGGACACAAAATTCATATTGCCCAGTGGTGCCAAAATTGTGTTCAAAAAAGCATCTTTTATATCTATAAAACAAACAATGTTAGAAAAGTAAAAAGTTTCTTTGAAGTTGCTCTTAACAAGTTCTCAAGACTCGATTTAAATAGTAATAAATTGAAACAGATCATATCTTTATTACCCGACACACGCTCGTTATATCCGCATATTTGATGTAACTACAAGATCGTTAAAGAACTCAGATATTTCTTATTAAGAGTAAATGTTAGTCACCGGCCTCAAAAGTTCGACGAAACTGAGGCGCGAGAGGAGGGAACAAGCCGCGCCCACTGTACACTCCGCAGAAAATGCAAGCAACGCACGCACTGATTAATTAGGGGAACGGCGCCGGCGGTATCGTTCGTTTGAGGCAAAGATCAAAGGGGCCGTGCGGTGTCGACTGGCGCCGAACCGGTCCCTAATAATTTTGTGTATGTGACTATCGCATGTTCTGAAATGCTTTTCTTGTATATTTTAAATGCAAATACAATTCCACAAAACAATACAGTGATACAAATTAATTAATTGCTTTATTGAACTATTCGCTATTGTTGGTGGCTGTAATGATACCACATATAAATGAATTTGAATATTTTAGTCATTATACATTTCAGTAGGTACATATTTACTTACGTTTTCTATTTCCATTACAATACTTTTGTTTTAATAAATAGATGCAACAATGATACTTTTATTGAATAAAAAATTACTATACAAAATCTGAAGTATTCTTATAAGTAAATGCTAAAAGTTTACAAGAAAAAACATATTTTGGGTATATTTTTTCTAGAAAATTGATATTTATTTATTTTATTGTATTATTTTTATATAAATACGATTGCGCATACAGGAAACTCTCCTATAACGCGGTTCCTACAACGCGAATTTCTACCAACTCGATCAAAATTTTGCGACTACATCTTCATATAACGCGATTATCGTACAATGCGCATGCGTCTAAATTTGCGATCCTCAAATTCCTATAACGCGTTTTCATAAAACGCGTAATATTAAACCGCGTTGTAGGAGAGTGTACTGCGTACATACGTTGTGCAATTTAAATTTTACTCTTCAAATATGTTGAAGTATCTTGTGAATAAAGCCTGATTTAGTCAATCGGATGTCAGATTAGGGTTCAGCGCATAAAAATACTTTGGAAATGATGTACCGCAAGCAATCAATCAATACTGTGTAGTCGTTTTTGTCACATTTACATACTTACCACATGACATGACGTATTAGGCGCAAGAGTTTCGGTTAACGGATGTGTAACACCTTTATAAACGTTTTTTGCCATATATGATCCGGCACGCTTACGCCTATAAGAGAGTATTGCCCAAATTAACTAGCGAAGTTAATTAGCGAAGAATTATACTACACGTATAATATCTACATGTTGTACAACAAGTCGAACTAAACCCAACCATCCTACATAGATTGCGATTGCCCTGAATGCATTGCCAAGCGACAAGTGTTTGGTATTAAGATTATTTTCTAAATCTAAATACCAATATATTTGAAATTCTATGACGAAAAATAAATGACTGATTAAAAATTAAATTACTTGTATGTCCTTATTAATAATTTATTTAACTCCTATTAATTATTTAGTAGTTGTAACATTGTAAGTAGGTATTGCGGTTGTTGATTATTGTTCGTTCCGTGTGTCGTACGGGGACTGCACTATAAATCCTCGCGGGAACATGCGCTCCTAATTTATAACTCGCTCTTTGCTGTCTTCGTAGAGTCCATCTGTCCATCAGGACGGCAAAAAATTATTTCTCGTATTCGGTTTATAGCCTATTTTGGTCGAAATTCAACAATTCATGTTGCTCACATACATTTCCGCAAGAACATGCTGTCCTAATTTATAAGCGAGTGGCTGCTATCTACGTAGTACCAGCACGGTAAAATTTATTTTTCGTATGGCTTTCGTTTGCCGGGCGCGGGGCCCCTACACCTCCCGTGTCAACATGCGATCAATATTTTTGTTAGGCCGAAATTGCTCAATATGTGTGATTCCCCTGGCTGACGTATTCATGCTGCTGCTTCAGACTGTACCAATTGAATTTGATTGGTCGAAGAAAATGATGTGGTGTTTATCCAACAGATGGCTGCACCGTACGACGATAAAATATGTTATTCTCGTCTCATTCACATGTTCAAAAAACCAAAGGTTAAATCATTACAACATTTATATTTTGTTGTCATTTTTTTTACACAAGTTCATGAAGGCTCAATACAAAATGTTGTAATATTGCTTTTTTGATATTTGGTTCTGATTTGGAAAAAAAAATAGCAAAAATTACCAATTATTGGCTTCTTTAGCAAGGGTAAAAAACAAAACAACAACGCAAATGAAAAAAAGTGGCATTCGTACCCGGTGTAATACACCTTTATCTATAATTTAATGTATTACACGTGAGTATTAACACACAATTAAGCTCAGTATGTTTGGTTTTATGTAGTGTTGTTTTGTAGTACGCTACTACCTCTAGTGATTCCTCTTAAGAAGGGAAAACCTAGGTACGGTTCTGGTCAAAAGATGAGTTGGCTAGGTCGTTAGAACTGCCACCATACCAGCCTTGTTAAAGTGTCATTCGTAATTTGGTTTATTGCTAATGTTACACAATGAAAACAGAAATATATAGGTTACATTCGCGTTTCTTGTTCCTTCTGAGTACCAATTTAAATGCAATTGTGCAATGTGTTGAGAAACTAATTAAATCATGCGTATAAATTTTCCATTACGCAGGGATTGCTGGTGATTCCTTGAATTAACTAAGACAGCGAGTGCAACATTAGATGATGCATCTCTGTGTGTGTATGAGTGTGTGAGTGTGTTATCTCCTTATTTTTTTTTGTTCGTGACTACCTGCTAATTTTTTAGACGTCTAACGCCAGAAGCGATTACCGTCGCGCATTCGCGAACCGTTAAATTTGATACCGAAACTTTTCCATCGACAGTTTGTGCAGACACAATAGCCTCAATTGACCTGGCCCACATGGAGTCCACGAAGTCTATTGCGTAGAAAATCCGTATTTAATTACTGTTCATCAACTGTGATCGACATATTGATGGACACGTTTGCGATACGTCTACGGATTGGCGCCAATGGCTTGCTGATGGAAAATTGATGTTGTACTATCTTTCATCAATAAAATTCAATAAACCTTTTACAAAGTGAATTGTGTTTTGTGAAATTAAAAAGTAATTATGGTAGTGTGAATTTATGTATTTTGTGGATGTAGATCTCCAGTGCTTTGAAGAAGTAATATTGATGAACGAAGGCTAATTATCATGAAGAAGAAAGAAAGATCAAAAATATCCAAATATATGTAAATGGGGTATTCCGGTGTTTTTGAAATTGTCATTTTTTACAAAGTATGGGTGCTACTGTTTGCTACTTCACAAGTAAAATATCAAACATTGTTTAAAATTAAGAGAAATCGTTGTTTGAAGTTTGAATTAGGATTGGTCTTTGTGACGTCACAAAGACCGCTCAAAGTGAGCGACTTGACAACGTTGCTATATCTAGGGTGCACGTAGTAAATTTTTGTCTTCTGTTGTCTCAACGTTTAGAATCGCTCGTTTGTTGACACCTGCTTTGGTTATTGAGGTTATATCAAACACTTGTTCAAAATGTATAAACTCCAACGCCGACAGTGTTCTGTGCCGGGCTGTAACAGCAGTAGAACAGTAACTCCTGATAAGATATTCTTTACATTGCCGACTAGCGAGATGAGAGATGTTTGGCTTCAAGTTTCAATGATCAAATCATCTCTCAAAAAAGTTACCTTTATTCGTTGTCAAACAACAGGGTCGCCAACCGTCAACTTGGTCGATCAGCTGTTTGAGAGCTGTCCGCTGTTGCCACCGCTACTAGGGATCGGTATTCATCGTGTATTTCCGAGGGTGGTCGGTGAATTCAAACGAAATGCACTGTTAATTGCAATTATCTTAGAGAAAAACTAAATCAAAAAGCTCATAGCTTAACTATATGAATCCTCATAAATTGTACAATAGGTTAAACCGAATATCTGCTTAAATTTTGACATGACCGGAATACCCAATTGCGAGCTGAGAACGATAAGGTTCCAAGTACATTTTAGCTTAAATCTTATTAAACACGAAAACCTATGTAAATGACATGCTTTACATACTTGGCTAACCTTCAGTACTTCAATATGAGTATATTTTTAAATATAGTTAACAAACAAAATAACAAATTACATAATACACGCTTGTACTGTAGTAAACTCCGCGGCTCTGTAACGGAGAAAGATAGGAATTTTTGTATTCTTTTACAAGGACTTGAGATATATGATGTTTTATTATTTATAAATGAAAGAGTGGCGGCTTGTGCTCTAGAAATATGTGGGTTGCAACTTTTATAGGTACCAGTTTTGTTTAACATGTTTTATATAAAAATATCTAGGTTTTCACACTAAACAAAAAACGGCTTCGTAGGCCGGGTTGTACCAACACTGATGATCGGTCGCTGACGTTGATAATCGCATTTTTTGCGCCATTTTTGCATGTAAATTTGGCCTGCTAACCAAATAATCAACTGATCGGCCGGTTACCAGAGTTGGTACAACCCGTACTTAATTAATTCTCTAATTTTTTTTTATTTTCTGACTGCTGTACTACATATTGCATAATATATAACCTTATAAGATTATATCTGCCTGCATATAATAAAATTAACTTCGGGCTTTTCTTTATGGCTTAACAACATTACAGCTTATTTGAAGAGAAAGTATATACGGTGATTTTTAGAAGCAGTAAACTTGTTAATAATGACCTTTTGATTAAAATTGCGTATAATAATAATAATAATAATAATATGACTTTATTATCCCAAAAATAAGAGTAATACATCTATGTACAAAATATGATGAGGCGAAGTTCCATGTAATACACTGCTCATACTCAACCTCCATAAATAATAATAAACAAAAAACAAAAAAACAACCGTTCAAAGAAAAGAAATACATATTGCAAGAGCAAAAGAAAGATAGTACACAGAAATTTGGTAAAATTAAGATTGAAATGCACAAGGTTAACGTTGTACCTAATTTAAACAAAAATACAGTTGTAACCATGTCTAGCGAGCTCCTATTTTATCCTATTTCGCATCCGTCGACTTAACACGATCTTATTGTTCTTGGTCACCGCGTCCGCGGTTTGCCAACAATGCAGTTTGCTGCCGGAATAATTCCCCAAACAAGTGCGCTCTAAACGTGCCCAGTTTTTAAGCTTGTTATCCAGACCATTGCACCTTGAGTAAATCTGGTAAGTAAATGATCGCTTAAATTGCTCGGTGCGGTGCAAGGGAGGAGTCAACAGCCCTTTGTTTGCTTTGGATTAGGTCATTTTCTTGAGAAAGTATTGCGTAAGTACCTAAGATTTTTTTAGTCCTTAAGAAAGTTCGTGTTGTTTAGAGGGTTGAAAAGCAACGTTCTGCTTCAGCTGTGACCAACAGAAATTTTATTAAAATTTATAAAGGTTGCGAAAAAATTTATAGAGTGTGTTACCTTACGCGATATTTCAGTTGTCTTAAGAGAAAGATAAAAATATTTTACACAAAATTTTCTACAACCCATAATCATTTTCACTTATACACTTATCCGGTTGACTGACGTAGTGAGTATAAAGTTAACAGTTTCTCAGATAGCGTCTTAAAAGTATGCGGTTTTGGGTGTTTTTCTAAACACATTGTTCCATTTAAAAAGAAAACTCAAGAAAGAAACTTACCAAAACACTCCTTTTAAAGAAGCTGTTTTTTAATTACAGATTTCGTTTGAGCTACTTTTACAATACGTCGAGCTGCTAACAGCCTATATATCTGATAAACTATTCAGCATAAAACAGATCGATGAATACTCGAAATTCAAAGAACTAAAAGCTGGGGTACCCTAGGGTATATCTTGGGACCAATTCTCTATCAACTATAAACAAGTGACCTACCACAGCTGGAAAATGTAACAGTCGCCACATTCGCAGATGACACGGCTGTAATGGCAGTGGGATCAACTATTGGAAAATCTACTAGGAATCTTCTAACAAGCTAGTAATAAATTATATAAATGGACCAAAAAAATGGAAGACCAACCTCAACGAACTGAAATCTGTCAACATTAACTTTCGAAACAAAAGAATCGAGGACATACCTCTTGTCAAGATTAACGACGCCATAGGATACAATGGTAAGGTGGAAAGAACACGTTAAGAAGAAAATAGTAGAGCTTGGTCTCAAATACAGTGAACTGTACTGGCTCCTGGGAAGAAAATCTCAGTTGTCAGTACAGAACAAACTACAAGTCTACAACCAAGTACTAAAACCGATTTGGTTATACGGCATCCAGCTTTGGGGTTGCGCGAAAGACTCCAATGTACAAGGAATACAGATTTTCCAAAATAATGATCTAAGTACTAAGGAATATGGTTAACGCTGCTTATTACATACGGAACAGTCACCTGCGCCGTGTTCTTGGTGTCCCACAAGTCATCCAAGAGATAAAAAGATTCGACGTTAAGCATGAATCTCGCCTAAGCCATCACGTCAACGAACGACGAAGCCATCACTTCGAACTAGTGAATCAGTGAAATGTGTAAAAACGAGAGCACAGTGAGTGAAGTGTTAGTGCTTCTTGTTTAGGACAAAGTTAAATATAAGACATCAGTGGATAGCCTATTAGAGACAAGTACCTAG
Organism: Aphodius sticticus; assembly: GCA_963966075.1. NCBI lineage: Eukaryota > Metazoa > Arthropoda > Insecta > Coleoptera > Scarabaeidae > Aphodius > Aphodius sticticus. The sequence goes on from OZ014506.1 coordinate 21,003,921, forward strand.
TTTTAAGAGTTCAGATTTAAATTGATGGCTAATCTTTTAGATTAGTTTCAATATGTTAAGCATCTTATGCTTATTAAAAAAATAAAATGAGTTCTGTTTTTATGTAAGTGTTGTTCCTATACAAGCATTTAAAATTAAACATTTTAATTGTTAAACTTTGAGTAAAGCTAGCTTCAAAGGTTTTTTGGAAGGTGTTTTATATTCCACGTTAATATTTCATCGGTCAATGACATACCATCTCCAATATTTATAGATTTTCTGAGAACATAACAGCAATAAAAGTAATTTAAGAAATACATCATTAAGTTAAAAGTAAGATAGTTCATATTTCATACGTATGAGACTACCCAGGTTTACAGTCAATCAGTAAAAAATAAATTAATTAATACGTCCATTGAAATAGTATAAGCCACAAAAAAAAACAGTATACAACTATCCAATCCAATCTGTGACCAAAATAACGTAACCTTCAGGAAGGGCAATGAATCTAATCAATACGGCCAAAAATGTTGACGTAAGATATGAAATCAAGGGCATAAATAAATGTGCGTATTACTTGGTAATCGATTAATCAATTTGTATAAAAAAATGTAAAAAAACGAATGCTTTATCTTATTTCGTATTTTGTACTGACATTGGAATATTATAATTTATATATTAGTCAGGGCGTATACGAAATCATTACATCAATTTGAAGGGGTAATGTAGTTAACTCAATATGAGGAACAAGAAATCTTAATATATTTTTTGAGAGTTTTGCAACTGCAAGTACATATTCAAAATGCATACTACGGCAAAAAGTAGCAGTCTGATGCACAAATGAGCACCATGTCTATATACTCACTATTTGTGAAATTATCCATTTTGATTACACAAACACAAAATATCAAAGAAACCCGACGCAAAACCGAAACCAGAAACGCACAGGTCATCACACGGCTCAGCTGATCGAGTAGTAGGTCTCCCTAAAACACCAGTCTTCCTAAAAACGTGTCAAATTCTGCATTTTCAATAATTAGTTACTCAAAAGTCACAACTGCTTCTACTCCAATTATCAAGATGTATAAATAAACCCTAGATATTTAGCACCCTGAATAAAATTTTAAATATATTATATTATAGTTACGATTAAAAAAAGTAAGTACTGATAAAATGATAACCCCTGTATGCAGTATGTTAGCTAAATAAGCGTGAACAATAATTGGCATATTTAATTTACGAATCATCATGTATACTTATTTATAATATGCTTTGCTGGTATATGACGAATTACTATAGTTGGTGGAACTGTTTGTTATCACACATCGTCATGTTGTCAATCAGGCGAAAAAAATAGAGTAAACAATATTCTGTCAATTTGGATGGATTAATAATTTCGGATTATGTATTATCGCTTATCAGTGAGTAATTGATATTTTAGTTTATTGTGTTAGTAAACGTAAAATTCCAAATATTTAATTGATAAAATACTAATCTTTATTTCTTTTATAATTAAATAACATATATGTATGCAGTGGCGGATTAAGGATAGTCGGGGCCCCTAGGGAAATTATCTATGGGGGCCTCACCCGCCACCCACAAAGTGAAATAATAAAATAAAAAAAGAAAATGAAGGTAGCAAATAAATATTTCTTTAAACTTTTAATCGTTTAAAAACAGTTTTATAATAATAAGAATTCTTTCATATAGTAACTGTTTATAACGGTTTATAAATAATAAAAAAAAACTCTTGCTTATTTTCATGTCGTTTTTAAAAACTTTGGAATTTTCAAATTATTTAATATGTCTCCAAAATTTAATTTTATTTTTTAAAACATATGCTAGGTTTTAATTAGGGATAAGACATTTAAGCGTTCTTGTTCCATTACAGCCCACTTTTAACATTTTATTAATGTGGCGATAAAAATGGACATAGGCATCAAATATACTTCATGACTTTTAATAAAATTTACAATAATAATAATAATAATAATAATTCAAATAATCACATATCCGGCCCAATTCTGTCGCGTCTAGGTGAACGATTTTAAGACTATATCAAAAACACATTTGAACAATTTTGAACAATTGAGCCGGATATTTTTTTTCATTAGCCCAGGTTCAAAGTTTACGCTAACGTATATTTTTAATGCACAAACTTGAACATGCATATGTAACAGCCGATTGACAATTATGATTGTTCAGAAGATTGTTCACTTTCACATACTCTGCACCTCAACATCAAATTTAGTCGAAATGCGTTCCTTAAACAGGTCTAGGATATTTCCTAGGGTTATAAGCTGATTAAATTAAATTATTAAATTTTCCAAAAGATCTTCCAGATCTTTTGGACTATACAAGTCAACACATTTCCACGTCCAGAATTTCCGTATATCAACGTTTTGATGAACTTTTTGCTTAAAATAATCAAAATTTTATGATACTTTACTACAATAATCTTTAAAACATTATGGGCAACCTAGGCACGTGCCTCATTGCCTTATGGGTAATCCGCCACTGTATGTATGTATATATCTTATACTTAAACCTTTTTTCACTTGTATTATACTGAAATTGTCGAATTCGTCAAAGAAACACTCTGTATGAGAGTTCGCAATCCTTTATGGTGTAGATTTCAAGCCAATCTATTGCCAACGGATCATGTTGAATATGAAAAGAACTCCAGTCTGGTCTTTTCTCTGAAAGAAAAGCATAGACGCCATTCAATGAATGCGGGTAACTTGAAAAGAATCTCATTGCTTTGATTCCTTTGTTTAACCCCCTTTAGAAATCGGCAAGTTTAAAATTAACGAGAAGTACTTGCAATTCAGTAAAAGCAATATTTTCTTTTTTTAGGTGAGAATATCTTTTAACGATGATTGGTCATTCCATATAACAACTTGTAACTGGTGTAAACCGAAAATGTTTGAACTACGAATTCGGTTTCTGATAAACTATCATGTTTGTATAAATTGTTAATTGTTTAGTAATTCATTTGCTATTTCATTGAGATTTAGAAACAATCGGAATGGAGAATTTCTCAGTGTCACTGTGTATAATATTTATTGATTTAGGTTTACCGTAAATTTACCTGGACTATTCTATTCATATTCTAATTCATATATTGTCTAATGGAAAATATGATATGCTATCAACTAAAGTAACATTAACTTGATTAAATATTTCTTTGCATGGATATGCAAAGTGACCAGTTCTAGGAATCCAGCTTAGGAGATAATCGCGAATAAAGTTACCTACGCCGCGATAGACAAAAATGTTGTATTTGATATTCAGATTCATTGAATAATCAAATAATCAATTAATCAAATACTAGTGCAAGAGATTAATTTTTAAACCAGTTTTTAGTGAAATAATTGAATAATCAATTGAAACTCCATTTATAATTATCAAAATACACCTTATGATATCAAATTAATTTTTACCTTCGGACACATAGTAAGCATATAGGAAATAATGATACAATTATTTTTAACGGATGACCTCATAGACATTTTTTTTAAATGTCAACCCTATATTTTTTTTAAATGAATTTGACAGGTCTTTGAATTGTCTTAATAGTAGCATAATATTTTTATGGCCTTAGATAAAAAAATTTTCGAGAAAAAGACAATTTATGCAACGTTTATAGTTTCTGAGATATAACCTCAAACTTTTGAATTTGTAATAGATCACCCTGTATATTTTGACATTTTCTGGTACAGTCTTTCATTGCCTATTCAATGTACACGCTTGTTACAGTATTATATCAAAAACATCTAGAAATTAACAAAAACCTTTATTACTTAGGTCTAAAAATTAACAAAGAAAAAATTGATAACAAAAAATAACAACAAAAATAAACCGATCAAATTTAAAACAATGTGTTCTTGTCAATGGTTGAGAATCCTCATAAACTATAGAGTAGTTGCAGTAGAAAATGTAATAATGTTTTGTTATCAATTTTATCTTTGGTAGTTTTTAGACCTAAAGTAATAAAGGTTTTTGTTAATTTCTAGATGTTTTTGATATAATAATGAAGACTGTAACAGAAAATGTCAAAATATACAGCTGTTCTATTTCAAAATCAAAAGTTTGAGGTTATATGTCAGAAACTATAAACGTGCATTAACGATAATAACGCCAGTGACTTCACATGGTTGCAAAAATACTTATTATGCTACCATTAAGAAGAAAAGATCTGTCAAATTCATTAAAAAATATAGTTGTCGTTTAAAAAAAATGTCGATAACGTCATCTGTTAAAAACAATTGAAGGTAAAAAAAATAATTTGATCTCATAAGGTGTATTTTGCTAATTATAAATCGACGTGTTCGAGGATTTTTTAACATAGCAAACCGTTCTTGCGATTTTGTCATGTTTCCATATTTTACGCGCAAACTGTATAATTACTTACAAAGGAAAATCAGTCGCGATGTAAATTTTAAATTAAATTAAATTGAAAATTACACAGGGGACCTAGGAATTGCCGATACATTCCAGCTGTACATTTTTATGTGGCACGCAAATATGAAAATGTGATATTTTTGTGAAACACTGACACCAGAGATCTGATTCAACAAATAACTCAAAAGCAATATGTCATAATTCTGGTTCACACAAAAACGTTTACTCCAAAGCACAAAACAATCAAGCATTCGCCTAAAAACCAGCCAAACAACATGTGTGATGGCATTATTAAAACCAGAAATGAAAACTACATTCGCCATCTCAAAAGTGCTGCAAGGAAACTATGAACCTTCACCGAAAACGTTTCGGATAAGCATGTTCACGATTTTTCAAAGTTAGATTTTAAATTTGAGTATAGTATAGTAGTAACAACTTTCATTTGTGGCCAATATGACCTGAATAAGGACTGAAATGTAAATTGTTTATTGCGGTCATCAACCAGTTAAAATTGTCTTCAAAATAATGATTAAGTTCAAACCAAATTTCCAAAACCCACGCGGGTAAGTCTGTGGGAACAGCTATTAAACTCCTGCGTACTTTTCAATGGCAAAATCTATTCGGTAACAATTTACCAGTTGTGCTACATTCGATTACACTGTTAAATGTTTATTGTGATGAGACTGGTGCGTGAATATGTATGACGTCTTGCTGTGGGGGTTCATGGATTAGTTCTGATGGCCAGCGGAGTCCTTAAACAGGATGGAATAAATTATATATCACAAGATCTATTCGATATAATTGGCCATAATTTTGCAATTCATCACCGACCACCGACGAGCACATTTTTAATTCGCTTCCCAACGCAAAAATAGCTCCGTAAACGATACCGATCGTCCGTCAGGTCATAATAACTGTATTTCGGACAGCCATTCGCAAATAAAAATTGTATATCTGTCCCCCTTTTCAACGTAGTTACTCATAAGTTATGAGTCTACTCATAACACAAGGCACGTGTTATTTGAAGATAAAACGTGAACAGCTCTAAATATAACACTGCTAGGGACGGAATAATTCAACTTTTGGAACATTGCTGACCTATATTTAGATAGATGCCCGTATTTTGGTGCAATTTGCTATCGACCTTGCCAACATAAAGTAAATCTGATCAAATAGAGCACCTATTTAGAAAATAAATCGTTTTCCAGTAATGCCGTGCGTCAAAATTCAACAGAATTCAGACTAATTTTCGAGAAAAACGACATATTTAAACAAATAGAATTTCTTTAAACAAATGTAAATTAACTGACAAATGTTTATAAACATTCCACTAGAGTTATAGTAATAATTAAGTGGATATCACCACTTACTTTACATTTATAGTAATAATTTCTATGAGAAACAAGAAAAATGAAATGATTAGAAGAATCATATCTGAAGAATATACATTTTTTCATTGAAGGGTAGTTTTCAAGGTACTATGGAGATGTGTTGGGAGGCGTTAAATCCATATGTCAAATTCTTCCTTGCAAAGTCCTCTACAAGGCCTTAAGGAATCTTAAGTATTCCCAAACCACGAACAAGCACGGTTAAAAATCAAAATTTCAACAAAAAAAAATACGGGTCCACTTTTTTGGATTTGGAAACCATTTGAGGGGATCATTGCTTTCTATCATCACAAAATGTTTGCAATGCATTTATGAACCACCCTAATGGGCACCCTTCTCCCATACAGCAAGTTAAGTTTAGACGATTGCCCCCCTTCCGATTTGAGCTGGATACGCCCATGGCTAGCATTGAAGTATAGAAACCCTTTCAAAGAATGACATCTTTGAAGAATTACCTAGTGGATTTTAATATAATTAGTACAAGTTCCATTGCTGCCAATAATAATCTGATCTTTCGTAGCCAATCATTTGACTTCCTGTATGCCAGCACATGCAAGAATAGCAGCTGATTGTTCCCTAATGGATGGGTTTTGTGCCATTTTTCATACTTAAAAAAAAACATCTTGCATATTTTTCGCTTATACAGCACGGGCCTTCGATGTTCAAACTCTTCACAAAGTTAACTGTAGCTGGAGAAATTGCCTAAGAACTTTGGAGAAACTTTGGCCTTAGAGATAGAGAACCTCCTGACCTTATTTGTTCTTCTTGCATTAGTTTCTTAAGTAGTCTGCGTTCCAAGTCTCAAAGACTTCAACCAAATTCTGATCCTCCACACCATTTAACAGTATTGACCAAACGTGGCGTTCAATGAATTGCGTTGTAAGACCGAGTTCTATATCTGTACTCCGAAGGACAGTCCCGAATTTTATGAATGCGCTGTCGGCGTTCTTGACATTTCATTCGAGACATTTAATTTCCAAATGCGACGTCCAGTCTTCACATAGCCAAGTACCAAGATATCCTCACAGTTAGTTAATTTAGTTAATTAGAGTATTTCTGATTCGATTCTGATCTTTGAAATGATAGAATTCTCATAAATATTAACATGTAGGAAGTAGAAGAATGTGGAAGAACCTGTAATATTTACGAGAATTATGTTAAATCAAAATAAGAATTGAATCAGAGATAGTTTAATTAATTCCACTAACTAACGTATGTTTCTTTTTACAGGTAAAGCATTGCGATCTGTTCGACAAATCTTTCACTGCTTCGCTGCTTGGTCAGTGCAACCGATCGCCGACGGATTGACGCTGGATGGACAGACAACCTACGTTTGGTAAAACCACATGTAGTCCAATTAATAACCAGAAGGAAGTTTTTAATGTGTTACTAGGATGACCTCGCCCGTGATTGGCTGGATCCCAGACTATTTTACCGTTTTACACCAGACAAAATGACGATATGGCACTGAATAGGTTAGGTGGCATGTGAACAAACACTCAAAACTTTTTGCATTGACTTGTTTGGTGCTATGAGATTAGTGAAATCAGCAGAACTAAATATGATTGTTTAATTATTGTTATTAAATATCAATTATTTTAATAAAATTTATATTCCCAGTGTTTAACATTTTGGTCGATACGGTAACTCTTAGCTATAAGCAATCACAGAATGGGTAAAAATAAAGAAATACTAAATTCTGCGGACAGAAGAAAAGTTTGGTCACATCCACCTAAAAAGTGTCTGTTATGCGATACTTCAATTTATTGGGTGATCTATATTTTATTATTTTTATTAATGATAATATATTAACATATAACTGCCTGAAATAGTTACTAAGATTTGTTTTTTCGTTTTTTCTAAACGCAGAAACTTGTATCAATTATTTTTGTTTATTTGGTATACAGGGTGTTTCAGAATTAACGGCTGACCTTCAAGGAGCATGTCAGCTAAGGACAGAAAAGCAATTTTGGTCAAATAACGTATAATACTCGGAACTAAAAGAAGTCAAAGCTGGGTACCCCAGGGTAGTGTATTGGGACCAATTCTCTATCTACTATATACAAGCGACCTTCCACAGATGGAAAATGTAACAGTCGCCACATTCGCAGATGACACGGCTCTAATGGCAGTGGGGTCAACTATTGGTGAATCTACCAGGAATCTTCAACAGGCTAGTAATAAAATATATAAATGGACCAAAAAATGGAAGACCAAGCTCAACGAACTGAAATCTGTCCACATTAACTTTACAAACAAAAGAATCGAGAACATACCTCATGTCAAGATTAACGACGCCATAGTTCCATATGCGAACACTGCAAAGTATTTGGGTATGACACTGGATACAAAACTTAGGTGGAAAGAACATGCTAAGAAGAAAAGAGTAAGAGTAAGAGCTTGGCCTCAAATACAGAGAACTGTACTGGCTTCTGGGAAGAAACTCTCAGTTGTCAGTACAGAACAAACTACAAGTTTACAACCAAGTACTAAAACCGATTTGGTTATACGGCATCCAGCTTTGGGGCTGCGCAAAAAGCTCCAATATACAAGGAATCCAGATTTTCCAAAATAAAGTACTAAGGAATACTGACCTGCACCGTGATCTTGGTGTCCCACAAGTCATCCAAGAGATAAAAAGATTCGCCACTAAGCATGAATCTCGCCTAAGCCATCACGTCAACGTAGAGGCCCTGCAGCTACTGGACAACCAGAATCTAGTGAGAAGACTAAAAAGAACTAAACCCTTCGAACTAGTGAATCAGTGAAATGTGTAAAAAGCAGAGCACAGTGAGTGAAGTGTTAGTGCTTCTTGTTTGGGACAAAGTAAATATAGGGACATCAGTGCATAGCGTATTAGAGACAAGTACCTAGTTTTAAGAATTCAGAGTTAAATTGATGGTTAATCTTTTGATTGATGGTTAAAAAAAAACGACATATAGTCTATTTCAAACTTTTAAATACCAAAAAATTGTATTGAAGAAATCTTCTAAGGCTTGCCCTGGTGAATAGCGGATCGCGCATGACTTAAATACGGTTGCAAATGTACGTACCAACATTTATTAATTGAAAATTAGAGAGATTAGTACGTACCTAATCCAGAAATGTGATACGGATTTACAAACATTGTGATTTGAAAGCGACGACTCTAACAGAGCAATTGCGCGTCGCGGCCGATCAAAGTTATATCGAATTTTAGCCATACAATTGCCATCCATCCGTCTCTGGTACTACACAAATCACTACACAAACACAATCGACAATCCAAAAGGCTCTTATTGTTGATAAACCAACAAACAGCTGACACGTAGGTATGAACTTGGCGAATGTAGGTCATTGTCACTCTGAGCGAGAAAGGACGAAGTGGAGGGAGACCGATATGTTCCCGGCGGCGTTCATTTGTCACCAGTTGCAACAACTGTGGTGGAGTGTTGTCGATTTTCTTGCGCTGAACAGGGATGGACTCCGTCTTTCTTTATTAATTTTCTCAAGAATTCGTTAAGTTAAGACCATACGTTATTTGACAAAACATGCTTATTAAGTCCTTGGGCATATGCTCCTTCAAGGTTAACCGTTATTTCTGAAACAGCCTGTATTATTAGCTGCATTATTTTCATATTGTTCACTCTTATTTAACACTCAAAATATTGGTAATCGATAATATGTTAAACTATTGATATTTTCATGATAAGATGGAAATGTTGATAACGGTGATGTAAGGGCAAACATAGCACGACAAACAAACCACGATAGACATGCGATAACAAAAACAAGCAAACAAAACGATTATAAACGTTATTAAATATGAACAAAATAAATTCGATAAAAATCACGACAAGCAGTTGTGTAGACAGATACACAAACGTCTGGTAAATTTTCTGAGCTGATAACTGTTATTGTATCATGGGGAATAGAAACCATTTTTTTTTATTTGCCACAGAAAGAAACAATGATAAACATTTATTCAAAGATTTAGAAAATGAAGAAAAAAAGGACACCATAGTCGTGATACAAATTGTACATATCCTGAGTTATTGTGTGCAGTAGTGTTGAGACAAATCATTGTACATACAGCAAAACATCTCTCACAATCTTGCACTTTTTTCACATCTAATTGTAGCTGCGCATCGAATAGTAACTTTCCATCCAGGAATTCAACTTTCGCCAAGATTGCAGGTAGTCACGATCCTCTGAAATAATGCTCTGTCCTGGGAAATCAGCGTATAGTATACATTCAAATTGCAGAAGTCGTCCAATTTTTATCCTGTCGTGAGTTTGGTCTCGGTAGGCACCGGTAATCTATTATGTAACCGATTGTACGGGAGTAACATTGTATCTCTGCAAATACTTTCTATTTCACGCGTGCAAATATTGCCAAAAACTATTTCGGACACGCTAGAAGAAGGCAAATAGCCCGCAGTTTATTTATAATGGATTTTTGGCAATGCGCAACTCACGAGACGTATTTTTTCTATTTGCGCGTATCGGGAGTCATCTTGCGGTCATTCGCCTAATTTAAGGCGCTACTTTAGATTTGTTTTTGTTGTGATTTTTTGCTTGCCGCCTCGGGATACATTGATCCAAATAATAATTAATAAAGGAGTATGGGTGCTATTTTCAGCATGGCTATTATAAACTCGTTAGAAAAGGATAACACTAGGCAATTGTTGGGTGACTAGTTTGTTTGATGTACATTTCGTTCCAACGTTTTTTTATGATGTATTATATAATGTGTAAATACGTGATTTTGTTACAGCGGCTGAATCAAATGCTACAAACTTGAAAATAACCTCAAAATAACCCGTAAAATTTATATTTATCTGGACTCCGGAAAATTGATCCACAAAACTTTTAACAAAACCATTTCCTTTTGTAATTTTGGTTGCGAAATTGCCCAGGCCACCAGGAACAAATCGTAGGCCTCATACGTACAGGAAGTTCCACAATCCCCCCCCCCCCGTATTTTTAGGAAGTAAATGTCATCTTAAGACCCAGCTCTACCTCTCCTAAAACGCGTTTGCAAATAAAAGCGTTATTTATTGTTCAAAGTTTATGAAATTTTTTATGTAACTTCCTAGATAAATAACGAGTTGGGCTGGATGAAAAAAAAATTTTTTTAAAGATAAAAATCAATTTTACTTCTACATCTTTGGTTTTTTTCAAATATAAAACATTTAGCCCAACTCATGATACAAAAATAGATTTTTTTATTTAAGTACAATTTTAATCTAAACATTATAATTGCGATAACAAAGCGTAATTGCCAGAAATGTATGTAATTTGCCTATATTACGGGCCCGGTGTAGACAGCAGACGTTAGGAGTTTTAAACACCGCCTATAACTACGCCACGCCTACTGCTATTTTTAGATTAGACTGTTCACAAGTTATGACCGTAGCGTATATTGAATCGGGAGAACCGAGTTCTCGCATTTCACATTTATACGCACGGTTTACAAATTTAACACACGATAAAAGTCATACTGTATGATATTATACTTATATAGTGTAGTTATACCTGCTGGGTGTTAGGTACATTTGTTTAATAATGGGTAGAAGTCGTGGCAAAATACCTAAACATCCGCATCTGTCCTCTAGACGAATTAGTAAAAGACGACTACGTACCAGCTAAGTTAAAATATATGTATAGATAATCTAAAAGAACAATATTGTAATTATTTAATTACAAATGAGACAAAGAGACCAGAACAGGACTCAAATGAACATTTTATTCAAAATGTCGGTTTGTGGAAGAGACAATTAGCAGTGACGAACTTGGGTCGGCTCTAATGGATATTAGTTCAGCGACTGTATTGGGCAGTATTACAGCGGGAATTGGATATAGCCAATGCCAGAATTTGTTTTCATTCATGAATCTTGCATTCATGGCGCCCAAAACGTTTATAAAATATAGCGAACTTGTAGGTGACAAAATATTTGGGATTTATATAAATGGTTTGGGGAACTTTGGACTATGTACTATGATTTTACTTTATCATACGTAGTATGTAAAGTATTGTAATCGTGCCACACAAAATTTTTGAGGTTTTAGCGGAAATGTCTTTTTGGCTCCCTTGAACATTTTTGACCCAGGTAAAAAAAAAATTCTGTGTATGTGTGTGTTTTTTTTTTGTGGCGACGATTCCGGAGAAACTACTAAGGTATCGGGACGAAACTTCATATTTAGAAGTTTCATAACCAAACTTAGAGCTGAAAAGCTTTCTGTTGAAAAGGATCCAAAGGAACTGGAGGTTTAGTCTTATAGCATTTTTGAATGATTTTGCAAATAAGCCGCCATTTCTGGAAATTTGTCGAAATAGTTAAATAATAAATTAAAGCACAGGAAATTCTGAACAATTTATGACTATGGCATTTTTTGGTAAAATGAATAGTTTAGCTGCATGAGCAAATTCTATTTTATCGAGATCGCTGCATTAAAACTAGTTAGCCAGGATTTGTCAGATATTGTGATTCTAATGACAGTAGGTAGTGTCAAACGCTGATGTTTTGACAATACCTACTGTCAATATAATCAAAATATCCGTCTAGTTCCAGTAGTTTTATTTTAATGCAGACATGGCCGATCTCGATCAAATAGAATCTCATGTAGCTAAACTATTAATTTTATATATGGTATGATAAAGTAATGTGCCTGAACGCATCAGATTAATTTTTTTTATTTTTGCCTTCGTGTGTCACTGCCGTGCGTTCGTTCGATATCCAGCATGTTTATAGATGTATTGAGTCCTCATTGCTCGATTTTAATTAATTCCTTTCTAAATTGAAGTCCATAATTCACCGATGAGTTATCATGAGTTAATACATTTTTGTCAATTTACTATACTGTATGTATGCCACCCTGTTAAAAAGATTAAATATTATAATAGCAAGCGCGCTCTCTCTAAATTAAATCAATATATTTTCTTTTACCGCCTGGCGGCCGCCAGCCAGCTGTATGCAGTCCGGGATGCATATGCGACCGTGATGAGTGAGAACACTAATACATTGTAACTTGAGCGAAAGCGAAAGCGCCGACGCGCGGCGACAAACTGGCTGAGTACTTCCCCTTCGAATGTACTCGCGTCGACTATGCTCCGCCTTTGCCTGCTTCCTCTAAACCCCCCAACTTCCCCTTATCGTAAAACTGTGGCCTGGTTGACGTTGGTGGGGGCCAGGCAGACCACTCCCAGCAAAAAAAAGCATCGCAACGAAATATTTCGTTTGGAAGTTACGATGTTTTTAAAACGAAGCCTTAAGTAAAAAGACTTTGTTTTTTCCATAAAAGTAAATAAATAGTAATAATTGATAATTAAAACAAACATTGAATAAAAGACGAAGAAACACACAATCTACATGAAACTTTTACTTTTCTTTTTGTTAGAAAGCAAATGTTATTCTGAGTAAGAAGTTTGTAGCCATAATAAAAAAAAAACGAAATTAGTTACATTCTCAAATTTACCATCAACTACTAGATTGTCATCATTGACTTCATGTATGTATGAAGATGCGGCAGAATTGTCAAAGGAGGGATTTGAACCATTTCAGCGACTTTATATTTTTTTTTGTAAAACAGTTATTGATTCTGGAGTTACCGTGATAGAAACAGAACTTTTGGTTTGTGGTTCAGAAGCCAGACTACAAGAACTACTGGAAGTAGATAAGTAAGTAAAGGACCAAGTATAGGGACGTGACCGCACCGTAATAACGTACCGTAAAATATCAATGTACATACTCCCCACTCCGCGATTATAGTGGGTCTCCGTAAGTCGTAAAGTTCGTTCTCGACCGCAACGAATTTCATCTCCTGCGTGTTGTCTTACGTTTTCCTGTGTATGCGCGCGTATGGCGCCATCTGTACGTGTACTGGCGAGTGAATAGCAGTTTCCAGGAAGTTGTAGGTTAACTGATTTTTTTTTTGATTTTAAGCATTTTGATAGTTTGTGGCAATGAGAACACAGAACGAGAACAACTCCAGAATGAATTGTTGCTGCAACAAGCCCTTCGTCCATAATTTATTATATATACCACGATCTACCACTGCTTAATACAATCAACAATAGCACTGACATGTGAGGTTATGTGCCGTTGTGTATATACTTCTCCGCTAGATGGCGCTCAATTTGTTTGAGATCCTTGTGGCACTATAAGTACTAATTTCGTCGTCCGGAACGGCATGTGGTACGGAACGTTACGGATTGCGTTTTTGCGGCACTATACTAGGTCCTTAAGTGTTCATATATTCGCGGTAAATACGAATACGGGATCGAAAGTTGTCTCTCACGTCAGGTATTTGGGATATTGGTTTTCGACAACGTTCCACACATTTTCAGGATTTTAGTTACCTACCTACCTCTAAGTACAAAGTTTAAGATTAGCTTTGAGTTCCAATATAGGGCATTGTCATAACAAAATATCAACGTCATACGTCGAGCAAAATTTAATGTCAGAAATTCAATTTAATATAACAATGTGTACTGTGTAAAATAAAATGTACCTGACCGATGATATTTTAAACAGCAAACAATTTCAATTTTAAAAAAACATTTATTTTATTTATTCTAAACCTGACGTTATAGAAACAAACGATTTGCATCACAAACATCGTTATTAGTGTTATATACTTAATTCCTGTGAAATTCGAGATCGGTGAATCCATATTAACACGTGTTCCAATGGGCCAAAATCGAGAATAGGTGTAATTTTATATCATAAAAAAATAATAAAAAGAAAGCTACTACAATAAATTTACATACCACGTTATTAACTTAATAGAAAAAAATCTGATGTGGCCAGGCACATGACTTTATCATACTATATATAAAATTAATAGTTTAGCTGCATGAGATTTTATTTGATCGAGATCGGCTATGTCTGCATTAAAATAAAACTAGTAGAACTTGACAGATATGTCGAATAAAGCTGCGTTCGGAGATTGTACTCCGTTGACACCGGGTACACTGTCCAAATGACACTTACGTGTTATTGGGTGTAAAAAGTGTACGGTATACTATATCCGAACGCAGCTTATATTGACAGTTGGTTGTCAAAACATTAGCGTTTGACACTACGTACTGTCATTAGAATCATATCTGACATATCCTGGCTACTAGTTTTAATGGAGTACGACCGATCTCGATGAAATAGAATTTGCTCATGCAGCTAAACTATTGATTGTACCAAAAAATGTCATAGTGATAAATTATTCAGAATTTCATCTTCTTTAATTTATTATTTAACTATTTCGACGAAATTTCAGAAATGGCGGCTTATTTGCAAAATCTTTCAAAAATGCTAAGACTAAACCTGCAGTTCCTTTGGACCATTTTCAACAGAAAGCTTTTCAGCTCTAAGTTTGGACACAGACAGACATTTTTTTGTACCTTGGTCAAAAATGTTCAGGGGACCCAAAAAGACATATTTCCGCTAAAATCCCAAAAAAAGATTTTTGGCACGATTACAATACTTTATATACTGCGTATGATAAAGTAAAAATAATTAACTTTTAATGTAATAATGTAATAATCTACAATCTACATGACAATCTTGGGCAACAATGAGCAAAATCTCTCAAAGTTATAACTGTTTCTGGTATGCTTTTAGAATCTGTATCTGAGGGCAAAAATTTTGACTTGAGCATAGTTTTTGAGAAAAGAAGTGCTAAAAATGTGCGTACTTGCAAATGTCTGAAATGCTCTGTTATCTAGACACAAAAGTTAAAGGACTATTTTTTGTTTGATTAGGCTAACAAAGGTATATAAATTTATTGTGATAAATGGAAAAAAAACTTGTTTTTTATTTTTTCTAAATTTTGAGAATTATGTTTTGATCGATCTCAAATTTCACAGAAATTAAGTATCGATATAAAAGAACAACATGAGAGGGTCCAGAAATCATTCCTGAGACAGCATACCTTTTCGTGCGTGTGTTCTTACGATTTCAGCGATTAGTCACTATCACTTCCCGAGAGAATCAGCAAATATATCTTACCTGTCAAATGCCGGGCTTGAGGACTGGCTAAAAGTCAACTACCAATTCAAACCTCGACTGTGTCGTGGAACAAAACGATTAGCAAATGAACGTGACCACGAATTAACATGGTTTTAAGTATGTTATACCAATCGGCATAAAATGCGCAGTTATGTGATTTAAACGGCATACGAAAATTCTTGGGCGAAATCAGCACCTGTGGGCGTTATATTTTCAGCATAAATCACTACCACATAACCACAATAACGCATTTAGCTATTTTATTGCCGGCTGACACAAAAGCATGAAATGTAAAGCGAACACGTGCGTCATAATGCGGTTCTAAAATATGTTTCCTTATACCAAATGAAAATTATTATTTATGGGAGCGCACTAAACAGTTTTGCCAGAACCCCAAAGGTTTCCAAAATATATTCTATTGGCAAGGGTCTATCTATATTAGGAGCCAGTTGTTTGCAGCCTTTCTATGAATTAACTTTTCTACAAAGCTTCTACCGACGAGCTATTTTTGTACAATGTAATTTAAAAGTTTTTAAGGACTAATAAATATCGAAGTGACTTGAAGCAATTGTTTTGATTGATAGCACTGGTAATATCCGGCTACAAATGTGACCGTTCGTTATTGTTTATTGAAGTCAGTGTTATGACATTGCCAATTGACTAGCGAAAATTTTCAGCTTTACCATATGATGATAATAAACTAATATTATAGGCGTTGTAAATTTAGACGTACGCACACATGTTTGTTTATATTTATTCTTATAGAGGACTTCCTCTCTTTTCTCACTGCATGACAGTATAAAGTTCATTACGTGACACTAATGGGATACTGATTGATCATGTTGGAGATTCTAGAGATGCTATCAATGTATCTATTAATGTTTCTTCATTCATTAAAAAATAGTTCATGTAATCAATGCTAAACATAACCAAAGAAAATCTTTTTTTACCATTCTGTAAAACGCACACTCCCCTAAAAAGCACAAACTTCCTTAAACACAACGTAAAAATGGATCAAATATTGTTGACATGTGTAATCTAGGGTTGCCAGGTCGAAGATTGAATTCGCAGGACATCGGTTTAAGGAAAGCATGATAAATGCCAAAAATCCAGGAAAAACATTGATAAATAGTAAAATTAGCTCAAAAATTCCAAAGAAATAAGCCAACGTCTTGTGTTAACTTTATTTTGATGTTTTAAACATTATCTGAAAGCTAACTAGCAATCTCACCAGTTTAGGGTGCAAAATAGAGATGAATTTATATTTCTGCAATATCTCAAAAATTATTGGATTTTTAATACATATGGTTGAAAATGTAACTACAGTAGAGCGTCGATAATCCGAACCTCGGTAATCCGAACGTTCGCTAATCCGAACGTCCAAAAAGAAATAATAATAAAATAATTCACTTAGTAACCTAGGGAAAAGCCATTTTTGTAAGTACCCTTCGAAATCCCTTTGATATCCCTTCGATATCCCTTCGATATCCCTTCGACATCCCTTCGATATCCCTTTGATATCCCTTCGATATCCCTTTGATATCCCTTCGATAGCCCTTCGACATCCTTAGATTTTGACTTTTTGACATTCCTATAGTTTAAGAAGAGCGGAATCCAATATGTACTCATATTTTCTATTATTTAGCTGCAATATTTGATAATCCGAACAATTTGATAATCCGAATCACCTTCGGTCCTAGTTAGTTCGGATTATCGACGCTCTTACTGTACATCGTGTAGTCCTAATATGGGAGAATGATATACGATGTTTTCAGCGCTCTACTAATAATGACTCGACCATATAAACTTCTCATACAAATAAATGAAGAAAAGATACTTGATAACAATGTGTCATCATTGAAAAATTGGCAAAAATAAAACTACTTTTTATAAATTAAGTGTTGTTAAAGGTCACCCTTAAAAATCACTTATCTCAAGCATTCTGTTAGATTTCCAATTAAATATAATAATCTTCGAAAAACATAAGTCAACAATTCCTAAAATTTGAGAATTCCCTATAATTTTCTTTGTTAGCGAATAAATTGGGCTTATATAGCTTTTAAACCATTACTTCATATAATAAATCAAAATAGTCCACTTTTCAACTCACTTTTTGCCAATATGGTTTGTGTCGTAGGCAAATTTTTCATCGAGTAGAGGACGTAGTTTTGGTTGTTAAGCCATTTTAGTACTTAGGGGACAACACTGTTCAATATTTTAGTGACAGTCGTCAATTTTTATTTTATTTTATTTATTTGATGTTCATATTTCTTAAGAAATAAACAAAAAAACAATAAGCACGTAACGGTTTATAATTGAGTAGTAGTTTATTAACATCTCTAAAAAATAACAAGCCCTTACCTTTTGAAACACCTTTATAAAATAACAGAACATCAAATACGGGCCGCCGAAGTAAAAAGTGCAGTTATAATTCATACAAATCTGATGTGGCCAGGCACATGACTTTATCATACTATATATAAAATTAATAGTTTAGCTGCATGAGATTCTATTTGATCGAGATCGGCTATGTCTGCATTAAAATAAACCTAGTAGAACTAGACAGATATCTCGATTAAAGATGCGTTCGGATATTGTACTCCGTTGACACCGGGTACACCGTCCAAATGACACTTACGTGTTATTGGGTGTAAAAAGTGTAACGGTGTTCAATATCGAACGCAGCCTATATTGACAGTAGTATTTTCAAAACATTAGCGTTTGACACTAGCTACTGTCATTAGAATCAAAAAATCTGACATATCCTGGCTACTAGTTTTAAAGCAGTACGACCGATCTCGATGAAATAGAATTTGCTCATGCAGCTAAACTATAAATTCTACCAAAAAATGTCATATACATAAATTATAGAAAATTTCCTCTCCTTCAATTTATTATTTAACTATTTTGACGACATTACACAAATAGCGGCTCATTTGCAAAATCTTCGAAAAATGCTATGAGTAAACCATCCGTTCCTTTGGACCCTTTTCAACAGAAAGCTTTTCAGCTCTAAGTTTGGTTATGAAACTTCTAAATATGAAGTTTCGTCCCGATACCTTTAGTAGTTTCTCCAGAATCGTCGCCACAAAAACGGGTACACACACACACACACACACACACATACACACACACATACACACACACACACACACACACACACACACACACACACACACACACACACACACACACACACACACACACACACACACACACACACACACACACACACACACAGACATTTTTTTGTATCTTGGTCAAAAATGTTGAGGGGACCCAAAAAGACATATTTCCGCTAAAATCTCAAAAAATTTGTTTGGCATGATTACAATACTTTACATACTGCGTATGATAAAGTAAAAATAATAAAGTGTGTTTCTGTGTAAAAGTGAATACCTACGTGATCAAGTAGATATATTTTTTCATGATCTGATATATTTTTACTAGAAGTCTCATATATTTTGATAAGTAACATCTGCCAACCTTACTCATAACAAACATAAAACTTTGTAGTTTACTATCTAATTTTATTGGTGTGACATTAATTGTCCTGCGAAACGTTTTTTGCAGGACGCGAGAATTTAAGCCAGAAGTCAGGAAATACTGGGAAATTTGTGACACCTGGAAACCCTGTTGTAATCTATGTAGGCTGTTTGATATCTGATATATAATTTTCATAATACAATGCCTACGCACAGTATGTAGGTAGGTATGTACGCACAATACCATATGTCGCCTATATCATAATGTCAATAAATACAAAAATATCAGGAAAGGACGACATGAATCAATCTATTTTTATTTATGCTGATTGTAAACACGAAATTCTGATATGATAATTGTGATTAGAAAGCCTACTACCGGCATTTTGCCGATTAATGCCTAATACGTATGTAAAATATTCAAGGCTTATGTGTTGACTTTGAATTTGTTTAGGAGTAGTTTTTTTTTAGTTTTTTTGAGATTATATTGAAAACAATCATCATCAAAATTGTGGTTCGTAAAATTTGCCATATAAAGGTTAGTTTTCTGATGCCATTAACCGTTTAAAAAAAAGGTACAACTAACGTTTCAAAAGCATTTTTCACGATAACTGTTGACTTTGTTTTATTTATTGCTTTAATTATATGTAGTATTGTAACAGTATTACAAGTATAAATTAGTAACAATGACTAGTCTGTTGAGAAACAATCCCAACAATAAAAAAATAAACTTGGCATATTTCCACAACGGTCGATTTAAAACACGTGTTTGCACATCCTCTACAACATCCAAATTGCTATGGTAACGTCACAATATTGGTGACGTATTCTTGTTTGATTTTGTGGTGTCACAGTACAATGTCGCTAATGGATTGCTTATGTTTGGCATTTCTCCAAATTCAAAATTGAGATTTATTATTATGCAGAGCACTTTCCGAATGGATAATCGTTTTGAACCTAAACCATGTGTTGTTTCCAAACCAGTGATGACAACATTTATTGGGGAAATCTGACCAGTTAAACTTAAGAGAATATTGCTGATATTCTCTGATATACAGTGTGTTCCCAGAAGAACATAACTAGACTAAAAAATAATGTACTAGATTTGTCATTTTTTTGAGACAAAGTCAATATTTATAAAGAGTTTTTGTGTATGTTTTAATTTGTGCGTTAAAGAAAATCGGGTAATTCGGTTGTCAAGTACTACCTATAAGAAGAATCATTTTACATTCTTTACATTTAATTTGGTGTATTGGTTGGTGTGAATAAATTATCCGAGAAAGGCCCTAAGAACTGTTGCGTGTTTTGAGACTAAATGTGGTGATTTTTTTTTCATAGTACTATTATTTATGCAATAAAAAATACTTTAGGGTCAGTTTTGCGAAATAGTTATGAGCACTATTCTAGATATTATTTAAAATCATTGTCCGTATTTCCTTATTTTTGGAATACCAATATCTGAGATTTGACATAATACATTTCAGTTTGATATTAGTGCATAAAACCACATTTAGAGCAACTATTCCATAAAACGTTTATTTTACTTAAATTTTAAAAAATGATAGATTACTCTTGAGCAAATTTAACTCTTTCTTGTTTTTCGATCAACTTATATATTAAATTAAAATTCTGACGTGACTCTGGATTTTTTAGAGCACCACACCTCTCTAAAATGCATAAATTTTCGTCGAGAAAGTTAGGTCAATGTGGAAACACACTGTATGTTGTAGTATGTTTGTAAACTGTTTATTTTTTATGCAATATCCTGTATATTATACCATACCTTGAATACAAAAGAAGTAGTTTTTCTTTCTACTTTATACTAACTGCTTTTTTACATTATAACACATTTTACCCTGTACAAACATTATAGGAATATAATTTATAATTTTCATTATGTTTGATCACATCTGACTTTGCCCAAATAATGTCAGTTTAAAGGCTTATCTTCGGATTATTTTAATGTTTCTAGGTCACGTATGTGTGTTCTCTGTAAATTTGCAAAATGGGCATGCAAAAGTGGCCTGAATGTTTCCTCATATATCAAGAAACTTATAATAATAATAATGCAGACTTCTGGATATGAATCATGGAACTTTTCCAACTTAATTTGTGTGAATTTGATACATTAACATGTCAAATTTTGTTTCAGAGAATTTTTAGTAGTGATGTGTTAATTTCTTAGATCATTCACTATTATAGAAGTTATGTAAACAATATGCAGAGCGAAAACCACAATGAGAGCTGTTCCTATTCATCATTTTCGTTTGTATTCTGAGTAACATACAAAAGTTTCCGTTCAGTCTGTAGATATAATTTTATTGAAATTAATATTCACATACATATTCAGAAGGTTGTATTAAAAAATTGACGATAATTTCAAACAAATCTAATAACTATCCAAGACCTAATCAAATTTAATGTACAATAATTTATAGTACAATTTTCATAATCAGAAATATAATAAAATCTTTATAGTTAAACTACAACGAATTAGGCATATAAAATATTTTAAATGTGATCGTCAATGCTGGCGAGGCAAAATGTCAATTAACTGTTAATCAAGTAGGTTTTGACAGACTGGACAGTACTTATATAATGATTACAGTTCCTTCGAATAATGAAGTCATTATTGGAACGAACTGTCATTATTATGCAAAGCTACCGTCATCATAAGCATCGGTGTGTATCATGGTAGGGATTATATAGTCATCGATAAGTATGCAATAAACGTATTATATGTAAATCGTGGTAATGTATATACTGCAGTCTATAAAACAAGTTTGAATTTTTCCCGTTCCTGAAACTATATAATTTATTCGCTCTGCATGCTGAGAACCATAACGAAGCGCTATAAAAGGACCCCTTTTATTTTATGACCGTAACACGTAGAGCCCGATAGATAATCTCCGACCTACGTCTCCTGTACACCAGCTGCCCGCATGTGTACATTTTTTTTTCCGCAAGTGTACGTCCACTCAAGGTGTGTTAGGTCCGGTGTCCACCGGATCGGGCCGATAAATATCGGTCCGATATATTATGTCGTACGGCAAATATCGGGGACATGCATGTCTATTGGAACCGTCACACTGACACGATGTGTGTCATGCCCGATAAATATCGTGTAAATGGACACGTTCCAATAAAAATGCATGTGCACGATATTTATCGTACGACTCAGATCGGGCCGATATGTATCGGCCCGATCCGGTGGTCACCCGGGTTTACACATTGATCAGTGCATCAGTGATCAGTACTTGGGTTTGCTTTTGATGATGCTTCTGATCCTCCCAGGTTACTAAGTGTGCTCTTTTCTCTGTCACTCAGTATATAATAATTGTTATTGTCACGCCCATTTGTTTCAGATTGCATGGTCTACAGATTTTATGCGACTGACACATTTATTAACATCTACGTCGGACAGCAATTATGAAGATCCGTTCGTACAGATCACGTAACAGAGACGTAATAACAACTATTTTCGCAACATCAACACAAACATGTGTCGTATTTATGTGACGCACTTGGTGTTAGAGCGGGTAATGTGTCTGGGGTCCCAAAAATAGCTCAGCTCAATGAGGACTAGGGTACGGCACGAAAAATTTGGCAGTGGGACTGATATACATACATAAGCTCAAGCGGGAAGAGTTGGCGCCTTGTTGGCCTATAAATCTCAGTTGGTTCCGTCAAAAAGCTAACCACACACGATTGGCTATTTATAATTTTTTTGTCTGAATCAAATTCCTTTCGTCTTGAGGATTTCTAGTTTTTACTTCAAACATAGACGGTATGTCGTAATAATGTGCAGTTGTAATTCCTGGTAAACTATGATTGAAACGTAGTTTTGTTTCACGTGACTGATTTTCTTTTTTATTTGTGGAATGCTTGTTACAACATTATCTTTTGTTTTTGGTGGAAACGTTATGATGTTTGTGGTAGATAAATATAATATGTAGTGTTAGATATTTCACATTCTTACATAAAAGAAGGTGGCGTTGTAAATGACCTTGTACTTCCGCTTCCAGAAACATTATCCACATGTATTACAAATCTTAGGACCCTGTTCCTCATCATGGTTTCACACACCACTTTTATGTCCGATTGTACCACTTTTTCTTAATCGCTAAGCCACGTTTATATTTAAGCTGAAAATGTGAAAATGTGTGGCTTAACATAAGTGTAGCTGAGTAAAATGACATTAAAGCCATGGAAATTTTGGCGAAATAGATGTTTTTTTGGAATAGTATCTTTGCGCTGAATGCAAATCTGCGTTTGAAAGTTCTATATCACGCCAGGTTATTACGTTTTTCGTTGTGTCTTTCATGGCAGGACCCGCACATCACTAGATGAAGAATCACTGTAAATTTACAAAATCATTTATGAATAAAACGTTCAGAAGTTTAGAAAAGTACGACGTTAAAGGTTTACTATGAAACCCTTTTCCGGGGTCTAGGTCATTAGACATTGGTCAGATGGAGTGTGTCATCGCAGAAATTTGTGTAAATGTACCAAAAATGCGTTTTTTGACATTTTGACGTCACTTCTTTTTCGAAAACTTGACGGTAGAGGAATTGTTTAGCTCGGATTCCCCCAGAGTTATCAATATTTTACAATTGAAGAGTTGAAGTAAATAATAAACTAAGTACCAAAAATTGAAAAATTTGTTTTATTACATTAAAGTGGGCTGGATATCACTGGCTTTAATGTGAATAACGGGCTACGTAAAAATATGTAGTGAAATGCCTAACAAACTTGACCGCTCGATCTCGCATGAGTTAACGTTCGGCGTATTTTCGTAAATAGCGCGCTAAGTGCCTTTAGTCAGTGCTAGTAGTTGGTTATAATTAAAATATTATGCATTTTATAAAAAAATGATTCCTACAAAAACTCTTAGAATTCAAAAAATAAATATACAGGATGTTCTAATACTTCCATAATAAAATGAATAATATATTTAACGAGAGCTTGTTTAAACCCAAAAAACTTTTATTTGAAGCATTTTTTAAAACTATTTACGGTTGGGGAATTATTTAGGTGTTCCGGTAATTTTGATATACCGGGTGGTCTTTTTAACTTGAGAGTCCTAAATATCTCGAGAAATTGGCATGGTACGACAAAAGTGTCTTAAATAAACTTGTAGGACTCAAAGTGGGAAATGAGATGACAATATCAGTTTCATTGCATATGGCGCTGCAATCGGTGAAAATGAGGCTAACTTAATTTTTTTAAATGGGAGTACCGAAATTTTTTATCAAATTATGATTTTACGCTAAATAAGAAAAATTTTTTGTCTGAAATTTTTTTTCGTACGCGTTTTTTTTTCGAGCTTAAACAAACCCTATGCGCATGACGGGGCACCGCGCGAAGTACCAAAACGTGTCCTCGTTGCGCATCCCATGCAGTGGCAGCGGTCGTAACTCCCGCAGACGCCACAAACTTCGATCGTCAATAACTTTTGATAGATGCATCGTACGAAAAAAATGTTCAGACAAAAGATTGTTCTTATTTAGCGTAAATACATAATTTTATGAAAAAAGTTTGGTATTCCCATATAAAAAAAAATTGTGATAAAAAATATTAGCTTGTTTTTTGAGTGGATTTTGATTTCTGGTCCTTACTTTTCCTGAAGGAAGAAATAAGTCATTTTCAATGTAAACTTTCTATAAACATTTTTAGATTAGAAAGATTGCACAAAAAACAACAGTTTTTCAGTACATTTGCACAATAACAAATAAATGCATTTTTAAAGAAAATTAATGACTATAAAATTGAGCAGAACTATTAAATTTTGCATGGCTTTCAGTAAACGAGATCCCCATGTATTTTTTCGAACAACGGACACTCTGTATGAAGTGTACTTGGTCAAGCAACTTATTTTTATTAAGTTTTACTTTCTAGTATAAAAAAATATCAACTTAGCTTAAAATATGTATAAATAAATATTATGGCACTTAGCACCTTCTACGAATTTTTGAATTTGCTTTAGATTTGTTCTTGCGATACAAGACCTCGCAAAAAAACAACAGCAACATGGAAGCCATAGAAAGCCATTAGGGATCTCATTCTATAAAACATTTATCTTGCTGCACACTATTTTCTAAATATCTCGGAATAATGTTTTTGGCACTTAGTTCGTTATTTACCTCAACTCTTCAATTGTACTTTGCTCAAAATTTATTTGAGGTAATCCGCTATCATTAAGATAATTAAAAGTTATCAAAATAAGAAACAAAAATATAGGGTCGTTATTTCAACAAAATAACGTATGTTTAAATTGAATTCAAGTGAAGATCAATGATTTAGTGCGTATTAAGCCCCGTTTAGACCAGAACAACAGACAGCGATAGCAACAGGCAACAACATCAGACCAGACATGTTACTATTGTTGACAATATTGTTGACAATCTGAAGTTGATAATATCACTATCGCTCACTATCCCCTCGAGCCCTGTGAACTTTTGTCCCAAATATTATGAGGGGAGTCATCATAGCGATGTTTCTAATACTCTACTAGTAGTTCTTCTATATTTCTTTTACTATTTTTGATGCTATGTTTATTTTTTCCAGAACGTTTACCAATTCCGTCCATGATGTATTAGTTTGGTGTATACTGTATACTATAGTATTATAAATTATTATTATAAACTATTATAGTTAGACCGTGCTTTTTGCTTTATTTCATTTTCAAATCTAATAAATTAAACAATAGAAAGTTAGGTTACCAATACCGCTCACTGAATGGTGTTTACTGTTATTATTGTCTTCGGTTATTGTACCAAATTTGAAGGGGGGGTCACATATAATGAATCACTTCCTCGCATAAAATCGCACACACATCATGCGTTACGCACAATCAAATTTAACAACATTGCTACACCATCTAATGAGAAAATACATATGCAAAAGTTCTTATGATTCGTTTACTTCCCTAATCAAGTCCCAGATAATATTAACGGTTTATGTATGCTTTCGGATAATATTGTCTATTAGGTAACACGTTTCAATTTCAATCATTTCTGTACGTAACTACTATCGTCAGTACATATTGTAAGAGCATAATTGGTGTACATCGGACAATTGAACTTCAATAATAGTTATTTAAACAACGGAATAATCTGGCGAATTGAACGGACGTTGAATAGATGTATTATTGGTTTCCGTCGCGAAATGGTCTGGAGTGCGTCGGTAATTTTTAGATCTGGGGTCATGACTAAATTACTCGGTGCGAAGGTTTACAATTGAGATTTAAATTAGTTCAAGAGCTATAACAGTTAATATGGGAAGTATTTAATGTTGTGGTATGCCACTTATCTGTTCGTCTCGGATTACAGTTTCGTAACTTATCAATATCTTGTTTCTTTTACTCTTGAGAGACCAAAGTTAACTTTTGAAACGGATAACTATTAAATAACAAATTGATATATGGAAACCGCATCTTCTTTCTTTCTCAATCTGTCTTATTTATGAGAAAGTTAAATGAAGAAAAATGGTTAAAAAGTGGTATAGTTCTGAAAGATTAGATTTTCACTTAAAAAATTAATCTAGGGTTTCTAATAATCCTAGTTATCTAATAACTTTGGTGAAATACTGGGTGATCCATAGCTGACGTAAAAATAAAACCCCTCATACAAAAATGATTGGTCAAACATTACAAAATTTATTTAATATAAACGATTACAGACGAATTCAGGGATAATTCAAAAGCTATCGAGTTTGCTTTGGGTGGAGGTGCCAGTGGAGGTCATTAAAAACCAATCCAGCCCTTCTTTATGGCACTTCTTTATAGAGTCTGTAAACAAATCTCACAAAGACAACTGATATACAATATTCGAATTTGTTACCTAACGCATATAGCTATATAAAAGCTAATTCACTATGATCTTTAATTACTTAATTGCGAAAAAGTATTTATTTTAGTTTATTTACCCGAATTTTGAATATTGTATTGTACAGAGTGGGCTGCAACTGGATGTACGAAGTGGACGTCAGGGAGAATTCAACCAGCGCCAGCGAAAGCATTTTTTTGCGTTGTGAAATGTTTCGTTTAGTGGTTGTGTTGTAGCTTGTTGTGTAGCTGTATTTGGTGAAACTTCAGAATATAAAATTCTGTTGATGTAATAAAATGTTGAAAGGCGATTACGAGGCAAGTCTGAAAGTCCAGTCAAATTAAAATTTCACTTCGAAAATATTGCAACTCAGCTGGATTTTTCTAACATATGAGCATTACTAATATCGTGCAATTGGTCCCTATCGATATGGGGTATGCGTTCCGAGTTATTCACGGTCAAAGATGACTTATGCTTGATTTTATCACTTCCCCTTAAATTTTAAGTGACCCTTAAAGTTAAATGCAAAGTGTAGCTTAAACTAATGTCATTTGCAGTAGTATGACATATCTGTCACTTAAGAAAGTTATGCTTACAAACCAATTCACCTTGGCAACGTTTATTTTATGGTGGTTTTCTAGTAACTGACTACTGGGCGATACTTATGTGTCATTTGTGTCAGTGTCAGAATTTCCGTGCCAAATTAATTTGAATTTAAAAAGTATTACTTTTTATTCTTATCATTTGAAAGGTTACTTATTGGTATTTCTTTATTTCCTTTTATTTTGAACATAGTATATTTGGTATATTATTATATATCCATTCAGAATTGATGTCACAATCAATTTTTGGGTTATATTTTGTATTTACGTATGTCATAGAATATAATGTCATAATGTCACTAGAAAGACACACTTCTGTCAAATGTGTGACTTAAACATTTTTACCGGCTAAATTTAAGTGTAGCTTAAGTTTATACTTGGCTTAATACCAGTTAAAGGAAGTGGGGCAATCGGACATGAATTAGATTTTTGAAAAAAAAATTCGATTTTTAATTCTCTAAAGAAAAGATTTCTATAATTAGGTTACGTAGGTACGAGTTGACATTTCCAAGTTATAATGTACCTAATTTCCACTCCGCGATTATAGTGAGTCTCCGTTAACCGTAAAGTTCGTTCTCGACCGCAACGAATTTCATCTCCTGCGTGTTATGTCTTACGTTTCCCGAACTATGCGCACGTATAGCGCCATCTATACGTGTACCAGCGAGTGAATAGTAGTTTCCAGTAAGTTGTAGGTTAACTGATAGCATTTTGATAGTTTGTGGCAACGAGAACACAGAACGAGAACGACTTCAGAATGAATTGTTGCTGCAACAAGCCCTTCCTCCATAATTTATTATATCTACCACGATCTACGATCTATAATATTATCTACCATTGCTTAATACAATCAGCAATAAGACTGACATGTGAGGTTATGTGCCGTTGTGTATGTATATACTTCTCCACTAGATGGCGCTGAATTTGTTTGAGATCGTTGCGGCACTATAAATACTAATTTTGTTATCCGGAACGACATGCGGTGCGGCACGTTACGGATTGCGTTTTTGCGGCACTATACTTGGTCCTTAAGACACACGACGTATTTATGTGCTCGGTAAACCTTTTCGCTACCCAAGTCATTGAAAACATTATTCTAATTTGGCTGGGGTATTAATATTCTTGTTTCGTTAATATTCTGAAATCGAGTAGAAACAATAAATTCCTCTATCGTTTAGCAACATTCTTTTTCATTAAAAAAATACACTTTTTTATAAAATAAATATAAATAGTATCGTTTCTATATATAAAAAGTATCGTTTCTGCTAACCAATATTTGCGTATTGCATTTGTCGAAATATAATTGCATGTAATTGCGTTTTTCTATCATTTTTAAAGTCGTTAAAACATACTCGTATTGTTGAGTATGAATTCTCAATGTAATATAAAATAATGTGCAAGTATAGCTCTACAATATGGTGTTGATTATGTCGTTTACAATTTCAGATACAATTCGGAATTTTGGATACTCCATACAATAGAATTATTGGTCTGTTATTTATGTACAGAGCTATTGTCGGATTGCGGAAAATGTTATCTTCTAACTGTTATGCTTCGTTTAAAAATAACCATTAACCAGTGTCATTATGATGCCACTAATTACGGTGTTTATGCGGGATCTTTGTTGTACGTTTTTAACGTGTTCGTGAATGATTAGTTGACGCAACTTGGCACACATATTTCGCAAAAAAATATTTACGAGCAGCAAACTGATTATATTTTTGAGTGGTACCACTTTAGAATTTGTAGGTGTGTCTTTGTTATAATTAGAATGTGCGAACTATATACAAACGTCTGATTTCTTTGAACAATCTACCTTTACATGTTTCCTAACATGTAAAGGTAGATGTTTTCACATTTTTATCAAATTAAATTGATATAAAGATTAAAATGATATAATTTTCCTTTCAGTATGTATAATTTAACAAATATTTCCTTTCGTCTAAGCTTATTTACCATTAACCCTGTATATTAACTGTATCAACACTGTATATCAACAAATCCGAGACGCAATTACGTATTCAAATGACATGAATGAATTTTTCCATGAAAATAGTTAATGCAAACCAGAGGATTAAATATTATGCTACTCATCAAACCTATTCATAGTAACCACGTTTTTGCTTACGATGGCAAAAATGCACGTCCTATTTGCAACATGTAAACACAATACGTAACAATATATGATTGGAATTCGGGTTTGTTGAACTTGGTAACAAAAGTGATTTCCGCTAGCGTCAAAAATCTACCATTATTCAAAACATCACTAGAAAAAGGTCTCCACCATCTTGGCAAAATGCGGTTAGACAGATTTTTTACAGTTAAGAGAAAAATATCAAACATCGCAAAGGGTCCTTCCTTTAAAGAAGGAAAAAAATCGGTTAACCATACATTTCCGGTTTGGCAGTACTATACTTTGGTTTTGCGAAGGGTCAATCTTAATTTAAAATTATTTAAAAATTGCACAACATTTTTAGATTATGACTTTTGGAAAATACGCGGGTTAGTAATACTAATATATAACTATTCCAAATCATCATGTCAGCATATGATGCACCAGCTTTATCTCCTCATGCAATGCAACAAGTGTTGATCTCCGTGTTAGCAATGATGACATTTAGAATCTCTGACCAAAGTGCGGTTAGAACAAATGTCCAAAACCTGTGTCTTCAGGGGCATACTGCTGGAATGTAACAATTGAATAGCAAGAATTACAGCTAAAATGAATTGATCTCTAAATTGCTTTTCTTGAAAAAAGTTGAGTGTCACAGCAATAAAGCCAAAACGATATATACAAAACAAAAATGTCAAAAAAATGTCCCCTTTCACAGATTACTTAATTTTTCAAAAATACAATAATTGATTATTAACTGATTAGCCTAGCTAACAAGAAGAAATCGAACAAGTGATAACTGTTCTGGTGAGCTTCTTTTTCGTAGAATCTGGATCTGAAAACAGATATTGCGCATTTTCGAGAAAATCAGTGAAAAGAAATATAAAATGCGCCTTATCTATCAAAAATTAGCCACAATTCAATATGTGTAACATCAGATTCAGAATCGACTTTTTTTGCTGTTGGGCAGTAACTTTATCTTAGATTATTGTATTTTTGACAACTTAAGTAACTGGAAATCTGAGAAATGGTCTGAAAACTCAAAATTTTATCGATTATTTTTTCTTAATAAAAATAATAATCGTGGCATGAACACATATCTATCGTGGTCAAAACAAAAATAACAATAACTAATAAATTAACTAATAAATAGAATAATATTTTATAAATAATAAGCACCCTTATGTACGTATACCGGGTGACCCACGCCATAGGTACTCCCGTTTATTTTTCTTGTTTATAAATCTGGACGAATGAAATTAGGGATTAAGTGTTAATAGACAAAAAATGCCATTATTTGGGATACTCTTGAGGTTAATATGACTTCCGGTTTTTCCGGAAATGATGTCATCATTTAAATTATAAATGGCTAAATAAATCTCTGATATTTTCAAGCAGGATGACAGAAAACATATCTATCGTCAATTTTTATCATCAAGGCAACGAAAGCATAACTTTTTTATGTATTAATCTAGGTGGCAATGAATTGGTGAAAATAGTCGAAAATTGTCAAATAAGCACTAACTAAATCGATTTTGGCCGACATTGCATTACCGGCGCCCTCTAGCGTGATTAATTGGTTTTTGGCCAGTGAGTCATTTTTTTCACGGGTACCCAATTACACCCTGATTATGCGATAGGAAACATCTTTCCGATTACAATAATACCAAATACTTGATATTTTGTTGAAATTCGTACAAATGTTGTTAGAAGGTAGGAAATCGAAAAAAGTATTGACATAATGATCAAAGTCAGCGTACAAGTCAAAGTCACTCAATGGACTACTCGAAGGAAGTACCGTGATTCTTCGAGGAAAAACATTTTCCGACACATTGATACCAAATGCTTGATATTTTGCTGATAATCGTAGCGTGAAACTAACGTTTAAGGGTACTTCCTTCGAGTAGTCCATTGAGTGACTTTGACTTGTATGCTACAATATGCTGTATGCAATATTTTTTCGGTTTCCTTGCTTCTAACAATATTTTTACCCTACAAATTTCAACAAAATATTAAGTATTTGATATTATTGTAATCGGGAAGATGTTATCTATCGAATAATCAGGGTGGGGCCTTTGGGTACGCGTGAAAAAAATGACTCACTGGCCAAAAACCAATTAAATCACGCTAGAGGTCGCCAGTAATGCAATGTCGGCCAAAATCGATTTAGTTAGTTTATTTGACAACTTTCGACTATTTTCACCAATTTATAGCCACCTATACACAAAAAAGTTATTTTTGCGTTGCCTTCGTGATAAAAATTGACGATCGATATGTTTTTGTGTTCAGAATGTTATCCTGATTGAAAATATCACACAAAGAATACCCTATATTTAAAATTTCAATGATGACGTCATTTCCGGAAAAACCGGAAGTCATATTAGCCTCAAGAGTACCCCCAAAGAATGACATCTTTTGTCTAGTAACACTCTACCAAATTTCATTCGTCCAGCTTTATAAACAAATAAAATAAACAGGAGTACCTATGCCGTGGGTCACCCGGTATATGTATTTTGACTTTAGTTTATACTATAGTTAGAATAATTAAATATCTCAGTAAAATATATCTTATTTATGATGTAAATAAATAGAATATTGTACATATTATTCATTTCTTGTATGGAAACTGTTTTCAACAAAAGTAAACATTTTGGCAATAACTGTCATTCTGAGTAACAATTTGAACATGGACTGGGAATTCTTAAAATATTACAGCCGCTAGAAACCTAAACAAAAGAAAGAAAACTAAAATACACACGGTTTCGCTAATATTTCAAACGGCTGGAACTTTGTAAGGAATTAAAACAAGTCTATATGGAACCTTTTACTCAGTACATTTGCTATCTGAAGAAAATATCTATAATAGTATTTTAATATAACTTTTCTCTCTGTTGACATGCAGGTAAATAAAATTGCACATAGTCCATTAGATTCGACTACAGTTTAGATTCGTGCCAGAAAGCAAAAATTTCAAAGATTTCTCCTGTAAAATGTATTACCTTTTAGAGCTGTACGTACCACTATTATTAATAGCAAACCAGCGGTATTATTCATAAAAAACTATAATATTATTAATGAAATGCTTATGGTAAAAGCAAAAGTACCTAATGAAAATATTAATTCATAGGATATTTCAAGAACTGGAGAAATAATAGTTCGAAGATACTACGAAAATTGCAGTAATTGAGACAACCTATAGAAGACCGAAAAAACATAGAAATGGTTTTGGATTTTTCTATTTATTATACAGTGAGCGCGTAAACAAGACAAAATCTCAAGAACGGTTTGCTATTTTAAAAAATCCTCGAACGCGTCAATTTATAATTATTAAAATACACCTTATGATATCAAATTAATTTTTTTACCTTAAACTGTTTTTAACAGATGACGTCATCGACAATTTTTAAATGACAACCCTATATTTTTTTAATGAATTTGACAGATCTTTTAATTGTGTTAATGATAGCGTAATATTTTTATGGCCTTACATAAGAAAAATTTCGAGAAAAATACAATTGAAGGTTATGAAATAAAAGTGACAAAATCTCCGAAACGGCACGACCGAATTTAACGAAATTTTTGAATTAAGTATTTTGCAAACATGTGATGTCACTGGCATTATAGTTGATGCAGCGTATACAATTTCTGAGATATAACCTCAATCTTTTCGAATTTGAAATAGAACACCCTGTATATTTTACATTTTCTGTTACAGTCTTCATTATTATATCAAAAACGTCTAGAAATTAACAAAAACCTTTATTACCTAGGTCTAAAAATTAACAATAAAAAAATTGATAACGAAACATTACAATTTCTACTACTACTACTCTAGTTGGTTTATGAGGATTCTCAACCATTGACAAGAACACGATGTTTTAAATTTGATCGGTCTTTTTTTTGTTGTTATTTTTTGTTATCAATTTTTTCTTTGTTAATTTTTATACCTAAGTAATAAAGGTTTTTGTTAATTTCTAGATGTTTTTGATATAATACTGTAACAAGCGTAGTAACATTGAATAGGCAATGGAAGACTGTAACAGAAAATGCCAAAATATACAGGGTGCTCATTTCAAATTCAAAAGTTTGAGGTTATATCTCAGAAACTGTAAACGTTGTATCAACGATAATAACCACAGTGACTTCACATGGTCGCAAAGTACTTAATTCCGAAATGTTGTTAAATTCGGTCGCGTCGTTCCGGACATTTTGTCACTTTCATTTCATAACCTTCAATTATCACTTTCTCGAAAATTTTCTTATGTAAGGCCATAAAAATATGATGCTACTATTAAGACAATTAAAAGATCTGTCAAATTCATTGAAAAGATATAGGATTGCCATTTAAAAAATGTCGATGACGTAATCTGTTAAAACAATAGAAGGTAAAAAAATTAATTTGATATCATAAGGTGTATTTTGATAATTATAAATTGACGTGTTCGAGGATTTTTTAAAATACCAAACCGGTCTTGAGATGTTGTCATGTTTCCATACTTTACGCGCTCACTGTATGTATTTATTATATCTAAGTTTTTATTTTTATATTTTCGAATTCCCTTTACTTTGGAAACTCGAAAATCGTATTTTCAAAAGTAGTTCTTTGTATAAACACGTTTCTGGAGGTAGTAGAAGAACAAACAATCAAGCCTTACGATTATCAGTCTGAATTGGCGGATTCGCTGGTAATGAAAATTTGATTTGAAATAGATGAAATAATTCATGATAATTTTATGACAACCGATAACATTTTGATAATTGAGTGCACAATAAATTCCATTAAGGTCCATGAAGTACAAAAAAATAAAATTGCGCGTTATTAAATTAATACTGCATCGTTGCACTTTTTACACGATCATACATTTGTTTCAAATAAATAATACTGTAATATTACATTTTCACAAATAGTACTCATAAAAATTAACATGTGCAAGTTTCACTATTTGTAAACAAAAGTGTTACGTAACACTTATGAGTAGTTTTATATTTGCATGCATATTTTTAACACTTAAAACATGCTTTCACTGTGTATACAGTTTGGGTTCCATAATAACAATTTATTTATTTGTATGTACACAAACTTATAACTAAACCAATCGACAAACGCAAGAAAAAGAAACGTACAAAATGTATTTACTAACCTGATTATTATAGAGCACGTGTAATTCCATGGTTACGCAAATTTGTAATGGTCGTCTTTTCTGCACATTAGCGGAATTGTTTTTAAAGAAATGTGACAGCAAGCAAATCAGGAAATAGCGATACGTTTCACGGTTAGCCTACTGGGCCACGGTTCCAGCACTGTTGACTCTGTTAACTTTTGCACCGGTTACTATTTATTTTTGAACTTTGGCATAGAACTACATGTAATTGGACAGGGGCAGTGATGCCGGCCGCATTATAAACTCTATTTCGGTGAATATCAACTGAAGCCTGAATGTTGATCAACATTCGAACGTAGTAAACGTAAAACCATTACTGCGGAAGTTCGACTACGTTACAATGAATTACACAGTATTTGCGAAATATGAACTGTTTGCTTTGCAAGCGTTTACGTTTTTCTGTATGTACATGCGTTTTAATTTAAAATGGTGGAAGTTAACTAACTATAATGCGTTCAGGAACGCTCTTTTATAAGGATTTAGTAACCATTTGGTACCAACAGAAAATAATACAGCAACTTATTCACAAATTAGGGAACAAAGGTTGGGCATGTCACCTCAGCAAGCCACTCGTTTCATTTCATTGTTTTCTAGTTATAACTTCTAGTCAGTACAAATGACTAGAAAATGAAGCAAACTGTAAAAAAATAGTATCAATTAATTTGATGTGATATTCGGTAGGTATATTCTTACACCAGTTACAAACCGCCTGTATATCGGAATTGAAACTTCAAACCTTCTAGGAGAGGGCATTCCGTTGAGGAAGAACGGTAGGTGTTTGTTATGGCTACTAATTGAGAGCTACCAGAGAGTTAAGTTGTCTTTCGACAAGTAACATGCTCAAGTGCCACAACATTTTGTTTTAAACGTTTTCTCTATTGCGAATTTATAGGATTTTGTGTAACAGAGTAATTGTCAACGCTGTATTTTGTTGCCACCGAATGGAATAAAAGAGAGGAAGCTCTGGAAACTTTGACCCCTCGAAGTTTGGAAAAGCAACTCTTTAAACTTACAGCTTTTTGTTGTTGTAATAAATACATTTAATTTTGGGAGACCTTAATAAGTTTCAAATATGTAAGTTTCGAAGTTTGAAAATTGGCCTGCCAAAGCTCAATGTTTCGAAATTGGTGAAACGCAAGCCAATTGTGTTTGTAAAATCCATGAGGTTATTGATTCATGGAGCAAACTTGAGTGAGCTGTTGCTGATGACAAAAATCTTTTTAAGTTTTTAAAAAGTTTTTAGGATCAAACAAGACAATCTTGTCTCTATGTAAATCAAAATTTGTTTTTTAAAAAGCCGGTAGGACCTTGATGTCGACTTTTTGAATTGATATTTTCAATTCCGAAGTTTAAAATACGGTTAAGTTAGTATTTCAAACGGTTGTAACTTTCCAAGGAGCTGAAAAAATAATCCAAAGTCCATATGAAACCTTTTACTCAATTTCAGACATTTAAAGTTTGAAAGAACACAATTTTTGCAAATTTTCTAGACTAATCTATTTATACATCGCGGGAGTGCATCTCATACTGAAACACCATGTGGACTACCTACGTGAAAAGATGAGTAATATTTGATTGTGTTTGAATTGAAAGGATAGCCATTTGCTAATATTTTTTATCTTATTGAGTTGAAGGTCAGCTCTTTACTCACATAGTATTTTATTTCGTTTAGCTAAAACTGTAACCCTTTACTAACATTTTTGACTTTGTTCAGCTGAAAGGTTGGCCTTTTGCTAATATTTATTTATTTTGTTGAGCTGAAAGGTTAACCCTTTGCGAATATTTGTTTATCTTGCTGAGCCGGAAGGTCATCCATTTACTCCCGTGGTAAATTATTTTGTTGAGCTCTTTGTTAATATTTTTGTCTTGTTGAGCTGTAAGGTTATCCCTTTGCTACTATTTGAATGGTTTTAAGCTGAAAGGTTAGCCCTTTGCTATTATTTGTTTACCTTATTGCGATAAACAGTTAGTTGATAATATTTGTTGATATTGTTGAGATAAAAACTGATCCCTTTCCTAATATTTTTTAACATGTTGAGCCGAATGAGTAGACCTTTGCTAGTTTTGTTTATCTTCATGAATTGAAAGAATTACCCCTTGCCAATATTTGTTTATTTTGTTGAGCTGAAAGGTTATAAGTTAGCTCACATGATCATTTATTTAGTAGAGCTGAATGGTTGGTCCTTATGGCTAATGTTTGTTTATGTTTGAGCTGAAAGCCTTTCGGAACTATTTGATTAAGTTTTTGAGCTGAAAGGTGTTTAGCTCTATGCAAGTATTTGATTATATTTTGAGCTAAAAAGGAAGTGTTTTGAACACAAAAGGAGTAGAAATACATAATGGTAACTTGATTATTGTTGAATGTGTAACACATTTGAATTTCTTTTGAATTTCGGCAAATTATGAATTGTCGCATTGAAGTGTGAATGAGTTACTGACATCAAATTTAGCGTTGAGGGTGGTGTTTCTGGAGACTAGCTTGAAGAGCAAAGTTATTGTCAGGATTGACCGTGTTAGGAATTATTTTATTTGTTGTATTGATTCAGATATTGGGCCAGTGATGAAGATTATAAATACGCTTAGTTGTATAAACCTGAGTAGCTTGACTCACTTGTTACTGTTAACAACAATTACAACAATTACAAAATAAATAATAAATAAATAAGTTTCAGACAAAAGCTACTTGGTTTAAAACGAATGGTTTCTAAAGTTACAAAAGGTTCGTTTTCGGCATAATGTCCCCTTTATATTGTGTATATTGTATATGATTGTTGATTACTATCTTCCATGAACACGATTATACAATTTTCAATTGTATTCACTTTGTTTGTATTTTTTATAAACTTTGCCTTTGTTTGGTTTATTCCATGAATAATTAATAATTGTTATTAATCTGTGGACGGTTTTATTATGACAACCGAGTGGTTAGTTATTTGAACTACTATTAGTGTCGTCTTTCTAATGTTTATTAATTTGCTAAGAATTGTTGGCTCGTGTTCATTGAGGACAGTGCAAAGGAGATATTTGTTGGAATGCACTCGATTTATCGATAAGGAATGTTTAAAACTGAAAATAGAGAGAACAAATGTCAAAATGTAAAGGTTGATAATTATGTTCATTGGACATTCGATAAAAAATGAGACATAGTGATTGGTTATTTGAACGAATATATTGTCGGCTAGTTAATGTTTAATAATTTGCTAGACGAGAGTTGGCGTTGACCTGTCTCGATGAAAACGAGCCAAAATTCTTATAGCAAAAAGACTTAGGATATTAAGAAACAATAAAAAGGCAACAGACATGGTTGAACAGCAGATAAAATTGTAATTTCTAGGACTCTAGGAAGCGTTCATTGATTCTCAAAAAATGATGAATTACAGAATTAATATTTAAATCTGAAAATACAGTGATAAAACAGCACACGTTTCGTCGAGCAATTGAGTTAGTACTAAGTTTTTACAATAAACCGGTTTCCCAATTTCCAAAAAACAGTTTTCAAATTTTCGCAGAGAAAGTTATTATATGCGGAAATTTATATATCCATATTGCAAGTTAATAATTAATTGGTATCAGTAGGGTGAAGTAAACGCTCTTGATCAGTAAGTATATTTCTAAAGCGCGTTTC
This sequence comes from Aphodius sticticus, assembly GCA_963966075.1. NCBI lineage: Eukaryota > Metazoa > Arthropoda > Insecta > Coleoptera > Scarabaeidae > Aphodius > Aphodius sticticus. The sequence continues at coordinate 21,042,491 of OZ014506.1, forward strand.
GTATTGTTTTATAAATATAGGACTAAAGAAGGCTCTGTATTAGGCGAACATGTATAAACATAAATATAAAAAGAATATGAATCATGACGTTTTACTTCATCCTAATTAGGCCCGGCGCGTGATATTTTTCTTGCGTGAAAAAAATTCTGGCGCCTTTCGGAGAAAATTCAGGTGCCAATCCGCCGATTTTGTGGCACGATTAAAATATTCACCTTGATCCCGAACCTCTATCTTGCCTCGCAACTTTTGCCCAGAGCCTGGGCTGGTTTGCGAGCCCAGAGTGAGCACATGAGGTTTGCACAAAGGGTCCAGTGGGGCCTAGGTGCTTTGGGACTTCCCAGCCTCAATAACCTACATACATACTCACCTTGGTATCAATCGGCTCTAAAATATAACTCAAATTTTATAATTTGTATGTAGAATTGAAATACTACAAGAAAATATCATAAAAATAGTTCTTTTTAAATCAATATGAGATGTCACAAAATAACGTAAAACCCCCCTAAAAAGTTCAATAAATTTGTATGAGTTTTTATTCCATGGAATAGTTTTAACTTCGGAGTTTTGCTGTTAAAAAAGCAAGCCTGTGCTAGAAAAACTACCATCAAAATTTTGGCAAAAACTTTATTTAGATAGTACTTCTTCTTCATATATTTTGATATTTTTCTAAAATTAAAAATATCATGTTGGCATCTTGTGATGTCACAGTATCTACATATCATTAGGAAAGGTTTGTGTGACATTGTCAGGTAGTACTTCGATTTTAACTCCCATTATTAATGTCTTTGAAAGGATTATTGGCTTATTTATATGCTTATTCTAGCTACTACACATGATGCAATCAATATAATAGTAGCTAGCCTACATTTCACATAAAAACTAGAATTATTTATTAACTTTATTAAAATAGAAACTTTGCACTAGGGTCATTCGGCGAATTTTTAATTTTAGGTTACCAAAACCAAGACATCGCTGTGTTGGTTACGACCGTCACTGCTATTTAAAAAAAGTTTTTATAGAACTTATCAGTTTGAACATCTATCTACGACAATTCTAAAAGATGAGTCGACTTTTTGGGAACAACCCACAACTAGAAGTTTTGCATTTTTGAAAAATCACAATAAAAATTTGTTTCCTCTGTGTACCTCAATCCGTGGAGATATACTGTAAGGCGCCTTTTTCCCTCCAGCGAATTTTTATCCGCCGTTGTGAAACACATGGTTTGTAAAGAACTGCGCCCATATACGTGGTGCAAATTTTTATCCGCGCCGATAAAAATCCTTTATATCCTAAATGATCATAAAGTGAGATTTTACATCTTAAGGTGCATTTAAATTAGAGCGAACAGCAGCGAACAAACGAATTCGTTCGTTTAAGCTAGCATAAGATACCGGGACGAAAACGACTTCTTTTGGCGCCATAGGGCAATAAAGATTCTTATTGCGCCCTAGGGCATAAAGGATTGCCATGGTTATATGTCAAAGATATCAAATATTTGTCATTCAAATTTTAAATTATAAATCATCAATGTCAATTATTGGCGATTAAGGTTATAAGTTTGACAATTAATTGTCTGTATTGTCACTCATCAATGTCAATTATTGGCGATTAAGGTTATAAGTTTGACAATTAATTGTTTGTTTTGTCACCTAACAACGAATTGTTTGTATTGTTATTCAACTCCGTAGATACTCATGTCACTTGATAACGTCAAAATATTTTATTTATTAATATTATTCAAACGGAGGAACAAAACCATTGTAGAACATAAATTTTTTTATGTACCTCAGGCACTTATGTACTTAATGTTTATAGTACCCTCGGGCGACTTAAAAAGCTTTTTAAACTGTCACCCACGGGGCATAAACATCCGTCATGCCGATTTTGTATATTTGAACCCGGTTTATGGTTTAAGCTGGCATTGAAAAATGTTGCCTTTAGCGCCCTTTTATTACGGCGCTTGTATGCCCTGCACACTTCGCACACGCCTCCCGCCGGCCCTGATCCTAATGATACCAATAATATCATCATGGTAATGTTTCTTATCTTAATCAAACAGCTCATTATTTGTAAATATAAATTCAAGTCTCTAAAACTATTTTGTTTTTAATTTAAAATAAATATTTTAAAAAGACAACATGCTGATCTATCCACTAGTAATGTAGCAAATCACAAGTATTCCTTTCATAGTTTGAGTTTGAGTTTTATTTTAAGAAATATAAACATACTCTACGAACCGTGGCCACGAAAAATTGGGTCAGGCTCCGAAAATGTTTACGCCTCAAATTCCTGTGAATTCGATTATTGTATATATATTTTCCCATGAATGAATATATTTCTTTTACGAAAAAGAAATACTATGTCGAAGTCTGAAAACCATTTTTACGTTTTTATGTAATTAATTATACATTAAATCTGGTTCTAATATTTTATTGTTATATCCCAAAAAAGGACATACAGATTTGTGAGAAGTGAGAAATTATCACATGTATATTTTTAGCTCTCAAATAGATTTCTCCAAAATTCACCTGTGTGTAATATTTACAATGAATGGTTTTACTTATCCAAACAGTTAGTCACAAATTTGCTAGTTAGCTCCAGGTTGTGCAACCGATGCGCGAGCGAATATTTGGTTTATGTTTGCAGAACATTTGAATAACAAATTATGTAAATAAAATTAATACAATGTACAATGGGTGGCCAACTGTCTTTGTATGACGATCGAGGTGAAAATTAAAGGCATGACTAAAGGACTAAAAATAGGGACGGTAGAATAAAATATATGGACACGTTTATAATGTCAAGGATCTGACTACTTTTTCACCGTCTGGCATAGCACAAATAGTGGAAATCTAGCCAAAATTTTCGCTGAATTGTAGAATATTTTTCAGTTTTAACAAGACTGAATAAAACTAAATATTTATAAATATAAAATAGCTTACCTAATTTAAAATGTCTTGATATTTATTACTCCTGTACTCCATTGCAAAATTGTTTTCAATTTATAGAAAAACAAAATAACCGTATACAGGCTGTCCCAACAACTGTGTTGGGACCACTGGGTCTCGGAAGATCGTACCTCGTGGATAAATATGTTTTTCGTTGATATTTTCTTGCACATTTTAAAGTTATTTTCGCATATATGTTTCATAATATTGCATATTTATACATTCCTTATTAAATTTTAAGACAATAGTAGGTAATAAAATAGTAGGACCTATACTCTAAAACCCAATGTTTTTGTGTTATTGTTTCTTTTGTTTAAAAATCAACAATTTACGATAAACATAATTTTTCAACTACTGTCTATTTCTTCGATGTGATGTAATTTAAAGTGTGTTGCTATTTAGCTGTTGGTTGTCACATTTCGTAAACAATGTCATAAAATCAGATTTCTATTAGTTTTTGATACACATTCAAAAAAGTTACTTCGCCTTGAACGAATTCTCAAAGTTGCTGCAGCTATTATTGCAACTGTTTTAACAACTGTTTAAAATATCTTTATCAGCAGATATCACTCTTTTGGGACACACTGGTATAATAGTGTCAAAAACTACAGTAGATGTAACTTTCTAATTTTAGTCTTGTAATTATGGTCAGTACTAACAGCTTAGTGTTGCTTCGTTGTAAAATCTTCCGATGTTTGATAATTTTGTCGGTATATTATAAAGATTGAATTAGACAAAATTTGAAAAGATAGAATTTTTAAGACAAAAATAAAAATAAAAAAAGAAGAGATTGGTTTATATGAATAAACCTGAGTTTATGCTCCGAGTTTGTACTCTTGAGCATGAGCATACAGTGCTCCAGTTTCTATGAATTAAAGCGAATTCGCTTAGGTAAGTTGCAGCAGCCGCTCCTAATACATTGAACAGATGCTCTTAATATACGTTACAGGTTTTTGGACAAGATTTTAAAACTGCTATTTTTTTTGACAACATTATAATATATTACGAATGAACTGAATTTCATAGAATTCTTGAAAAAGGCCCACAGAAAAGCTTTAACTGAGCTTAAACACGAACGAAGTTCTTGGTACTGGTGTACGCGCTTTCAGAAACAAAATAATCTCAAACAACCGTTTTTAGACCGGATTCGTATTCAGCATAGAAAATCTATCGAAAACCCCTAGTCACTTTTAATTCCAATAATAGCCATATATCTAAAGTATCAAAGCTTAATATCTTTGTAAGAATATTATTACTATTTTTGCCTTGGTTATTGTAAGTACAATCTACGGGAGTTCTTGGAAATAAAGGCTCCTATCTACTCAAAATTCACAGCTTAATGTTGAGTTATTTTATTTTCGTTCAATATTTCGTGACGAATTGTCACTTCTTCAGGAACTACAACAATAATACAAGTGTTAAATAAACGGCAAAGGTATCCCAACCAAGGAGAGTTACCTCTATAACAGTCAGACACTGTGAATTCGAAAACAGTGTCCTCGGAGCAATCTTAACAAGTCATCGGAGAGTGCAAAGTATGAACGGGGGGTCCGCCACGCCGTAACAAGAGAACAGACAGCAAACCAACAACAGGAAAACCCAGGGGACACAACGCATCCTTATATTTTATCCTTATATTGTCGCGTTGTGTTCCAGGGTTTTTCTGTTGTTGTTTTGCTGTGTGTTCTCTTGTTACGGCGTGGCGGACCCCCCGTTTATACTTTGCACTCTCCGATGACTTGTTAAGATTTCTCCGAGGACACTGTTCTCGTATTCACAGTGTCTGACTGTTATTGAGCTAACATCTCCTTGGTTGGGATACCTTTGCCGTTTATATATATCCAGGCGGGATGCAAATTTTAAATAAATCAAAAATTACAGCCACAACCTGGATTCGAACCAGGGACCATTCCGTTTCTAGCAGAATGCTCTCCCATCTGAGCTACTGAGGCCTATGACATTTGTTAGGGAAAAATCGTCATATCAAGGAAAGGAAGTAGTAAACACTACCCAACCTAACCTATCATGACACCTATCAAGTGTCATCTACATGACCTAGGGTTGTATTATTGTTGTAGTTCCTGAAGAAGTGACGAAATATTGAACGAAAAGAACATAAGTCAACATTAAGCTGTGAATTTTGAGTAGATAGAAGCCTTCATTCCCAAGAACTCCCGTAGATTGTACTTAATATCTTTGTGCATATCTTAAAAACACGCTTATTTTATTAATTTGATACCACACCACCTCTTCCGTTGCAAAACTCAGAGCAAAACAACTGGTTTCCAAGCCAGTCTACAATCGCCTTAGATATGCCACATAAAATTTTACAGTCGCCGTCACAGTCAGACTTCAAACGTAAGGAGGCGAATCTCTGGTGAGAAGAATATATTTAGAAGTACTTGCTCACAATGAGTATCTGCTTCTGACTTTGATTTTTTATGACCTGGTTAATGTATTTACTTCAAAATATTGAGCATAAATATTGGGCCAATGAGAACAGATGATGTTGTACCACAGGGTACTTGAAAACCTGACCAAGTTCTTTAATTACAGTACCGACTGCCTCAAACTTTGACCACAAACCGCCGTTTTTGTTCTCGCTGTATAGTAATTTGGAAGTAATTTGCAAAGTACTTCAGGAATTACTGAAAGCCACCTACAATATGGTTAGCATAGGGCAACCAGAGAAAAGTTTGTAAATAATTCTGGACGTAAAAGCTGGCCAAGTGGTAACCAGAAGTCCTCATCGCGTCAAATTTAAACAAAATGGCAAAAAGTTAGGTTTTAAAAACTGTTTTATACTATTCACAAAACGTATGCAGAGTAAACAAATTATTTATTATGTTTTAAATAAAAGTTTTAAAGTTTTAAAAGCCTTAACTTGTTATGACACACCAGTAAACACTTTTGAAAAAGTCTCCTGCTAGATGCTACCTTTTTGAGTTGTGTCACTATTAAAGCAAATCAAAGGGTTAATTTTGTTGCATCGAGTTCCTCTCGCAAAAAATAAATACTGAGACTGTCCAATCCATTTTGCCATATTTCTTATAGTTACAGGGTTCCAATACGCTTAATTTTAAATAGTAACGTTAGGTTGAAACCTTTTTGAAGTTTCTAATACACTGGGTTCCTACATTCCAAATCACGAACGTAGTTACTTCTCAGTGACTAAAAACTCCAAAAGTGTTATCCAGTGATTAATCTGGTTAACTATTGCATTGTAATTTTTATTGGGCACCAAACAGTAGACAATTAAAACAATTAAACTCTTTAATGCTATACGTAACAATTAATAGTACCATTTCCAGTGCCAACTAGATCACACGACGCGCCATGCACATACTTATTAACCTCTGCACATGGAAGATTCTGACTCATTTGTACCCGGTTTCTCATGTATAGACACTTATACAGAAATAAATGCATTTTATATTGCGAACCTATTAAATGGCTTTGCCTTTTCACAATGGAAATACATCCGGAGGTGTGTCTAAGTCTAAACTAATACTGTTATTATTATTGTTTATGGTAACCGCGGTTTAGAGGCGCGTCTTTGTTATATTTGATGGGCGATAACATCGGCATAGTTATTATAATACTATTATAGAAGAAATTATATTTTATAGGTAGGCAGATATAAAATTCAGTATAGGTAACTGTGTACGTTCTAAAATTAATATAATCTATTATGTATAGCTGCTAATTGGATTTCAGATTTCTTGAAGGTAAAAATTATTAAGTTTCTTAAATTAATGAACATGAAGGCTATTGGAAATTGTTGGAAATTCTGTATTGAGTAATCGCTAATCGCTACTGAAACGTAGGGTTATCAGACAAAGACATGAAAAAGGAGGAGAGTTTCCAGTGAAATTTTCTAAAAAAGAAGGAGCCGATACAGTAAGCAAATAATGAACAATATAATTATTGTTATGCTCAAAAATCTTCAAACCTGGGTAAGATATCATATTGTGAAGTTATACGGCAAAAAGTGGCCCGCACATATCTCCTGTACGAGGATTTTACGAAATTCATAATAACAAACCATATATATGTTCATTGACTTAACAGTCAACTTACTGAAAAATTTAAACAAACTTCTCAAACAAGCTTGTGTACGGCCAATTTGCACTTAAACATCGGCATCTAATGTCCATCATACTCTTCGAGCGACCACAGAAGGACAGATATTTCCACATTTCCACATTTTCCTTAAATGAAAATCATATCTTACTCACTACTTGTGATATTATCCATTTTGATCGCACAAAAATATAAAACCCGACGCCAACAACTAGAAATTACGCAAACAACGGAAGGAAACACGGTGCTTTACACGCCGCAGTCAGCTGTTCTCGCCACAGGATCCTGCGGAGTAGGTCAAGGTACTATTAGTCTTCCTGAAAACGTGATGTGTCAAATGCTGTATTTTAAATAATTATTTACTCAAAACTAGTGCCAGTTAGAAAAAAAATATTTTTTTCTAAATCCTTATTTACGAAATAAACTCTAAGAACTATTTGAAAACATGATGAATTACCTAATTGTACCTAATTGAAAGGTGAGTATGTAAGTATTTGTAGGAGGTCTGATAATGCTAATAACTTAGCGCAATCTGGGGCCTATTTCATAAAACTACTTTGCAACTTTCACTTTGCGATTTGCAAAAAGGAAGTGCAAAGTGAAAACTTGAAAATTGGCAAAGCTCATCAAATATATTTATGAACAACCTGCAGTTTTCAAAAATTGCAAATTGCAAAGTGCAAAGTGAAAAGTTGCAATGTAGTTTTCTGAAATAGGGCCCAGATATCATAATAATAATAATAATAATATTCATTTACAAACAACAGACTGATCCAATTACAGGACAATACAATACCACAAAATAAGAAATATAAAATATAACTCAACAATTAAACCGATGAATATATATACTACTAAACTAAAAACTAACCAATAATACAACATGACAAAGTTCAAATATTCGAGTAGGTCCACAATAAGTCAAATAAGCTGATCGTTTAAATTTCTGGCCATATGAACCATGGGAGACTTTAACAAAATGTTAGTTCGCGCCCTCGGGACAAAAAGCGGATAACAATGACGAGCATTTTGGCGCGGGACCACAAAACCAACTTGGGACATCAAGACGGGCGCATCAATTTCACCATTTATAATTTTTAACAAGAAACCACCACTTGTCAGCTCTCTACGGGCAGACAGCGCACTGAAACCAAACGTCCGCAGGAGTTGATCGTAGTCTGCACCCCTCCCAGGGTAAACGCCAGTGGTTTTGAAGGAAATATACTTCAGGAAGCGCTTCTGTACCCGTTTCAAAGATAGTTGTTGGTAAACATAGTACGGGTACCAGATAATTGAGGCGTACTCCAGACGAGATCGCACAAACGCGTAGTAATAATGATTAATAACTAGTAAAAAAATTATCGTCAGCCGGGCTAAAGTTAAAATACCCCCCACCGTAAAAATATATTGGGTGTGGAATTTGAAAAATAAAAATGGTGTTAACAGATTTTGCCCATTCACAAACTTGCCCTTTCTTTTTCAGAGATAAGTCTGTATACCAAATTTCAGATCAATTGCTCTAAAATTACGGCAGTTATCGTGTGAATTTGAAAAGAAATGGAGTTAACCGATTTTGCCCATTCATGAACTTGTTCTTACTTTTTAAGAGATAAGCTTTGATATTAAATAACAGATCAACTATTCTTCATTCCTCAAATTACATACACTTAAGAAAAATTTCACACTAGCGGACAAAATTTACCATCAAAAGAATTTGGGAACCTTTACCAGAAAATGAACCATTAATTTAGTATAATTTATTGAAGTAATTTTTTTGCGATTCCACGTCAACCGTGCTGCTGACATTAGAAATACCCGTTCTCATAACAAACGATGGTTCGATAATTGTCAGTTGACATTAGAAATATTCGTTCTAATGTCAAACGATCGGTTGACGTGGAATTGCCAAAAATTATATGAATCAAAGTTATAGTAAATTGGCCGTTCATTTTCTCGTATAGGTTCCAGAATCATTTTTATAGCTAATTTTGTCCGCTACAATGTGGTATTTTTGTTTGCTAATCCTAGCTAACTAGTTTATTTTAATGCAGACACGACCGATCTGGATCAAATAGCATATCATGCAGCTAAACTATTAATTTTATATATAGTATGATAAAGTCTTGTGCCTAGCCACATTAGATTTTAATTTTTATATAAATATTGAAACTATTAAAACAATTTTGGTTTATTGTGTCCGTAAACGCTGTCCTCTTACTCACTAATGCATCGTGCGATCCCCCACTACCGGCAGCGTCGTTATCGATCCCTTCCCCCGCACCACACCAAAGACCGAAGAGCGCTGCGTGAATTGTGGGGATCATGAGATGCTTCAACACGATCTTTTGTATGGAAAATGCAAGATAAACAATGATTCCGTAATAAATTTTAAACATATGATTTAAGCCTATGATCTATACTTCATCATCCTAGCTGTTCTAATAACGGAATTGTTGGCATTGCATAATATAGCTTTTTGTGGGTCGGCCACTAATCCGTTCTTTACAAAAATGCACTTTGAAAGCTAGCATGCCGCGGGTAATTTTACTTTTTAATACGAAAAAACCGGGTAAACGCCAAGATATATAGCTTTCTAATTTTTATGAGTTATGGCATATTAATCAAGGACAGCATCAGAATTTTTAAAATTTTTTTTCGCTTCTAGATTTGCGAGATAAGATATAGCCACGATAGTACATCAAAAATCTAGAAAGACTGGACTCATTATGCTAATAACTGTTAATCAATGCAAATTTTTCCTACGTGATCAATACATTTTTGCCGTCGAAAATTGTTGACTGGCCACTAACACCTAAATGACATGTTTACATTTAGAGCCTACGTACTTACTTAATGTTTACATTTATTTGAGAGTATTCTCAGGCATAAAATATTTAACTTTTTTTTTCAACAAACATAAAGAAACGATGGACAGTTTCTGTAAACATTAGATGTGATGTAGCAGTCCCTCCTGTTTGGTAAACTGTTGATGTTCCACGTTGCTTTTTTAATGCAAATTATAAGTTCTATCTAAATTCGCCTTAAGATTTTAAAATCATGGGTTGCTAAAATTGCCAAATTTATACAGTCTTAGACTGAAGAGATGTCATTGACATTACTCAGTGACACTTCTAGCAGTACATCACCATTATTTTTACTTCGTCACCACGTTGTAGTGCATTCCATTTTAGTATCTTTTGAGCGTGACACAGTGTTTCATTGAAGAAATATGCACGAGCCATTAGAACTCTTCCCTATCTGGACAGTAATGAATATTAGGTGTTTGAAATCGCCCACATTGTATTCAGCGAATACAATGATATCTTTATGGAAAATAACCAGTCGCATACATTTGCACGACTTGTTTGGTCTTGGAGACTATATCGGCCACATGGAGCACCGCAATTCTTAAACAGAGTTTAAGGTTACGCTAACATAACACGTTTTGTTTGCAAACATAATTTCTTCTTATTATGGACTATATATTTATAACTATGGAATAACTCAGATATGAATGAATTTTTTCATTTGCCAATGGATTTATGGAATAGTTTAAAACGTGTCTTCAGATAAAATTATTTTTCATTCTAATTTTCTATATTGGTAATTTGTAATTATCTATTACAACCACAAATCTCCTAAAATAAAATAAAAATAATGTTCGTTCCTTTTTGCAGTATATGAAAAACACTTATTGAACATGACAATGGTTGTCTTCATACCACAAGGGCTTCCATCATCTTCTTTCAAGAAGCAGATGTCAACTTGTTGCTATGGCCACCAACTTTTCCGGATCTGTTCCCGATCATACATGTATGGGATTTATCGGTAGGCAGCAACTTTCGATTTTACTGGAGTTTTATATGTATTTCTATTGTTTATTGTAATTTTTGAACTTTTACTGCAGTCATGGTGAATAAGATTCTAGAAATCAAAAATTCTAGAATTTGTGATTTTATCAATTTGATTTCTGTAATTTTTTTAGTTTTATATATTTTCTTTCGATAATTGTTGTGGAATTCCATACATATTTTGTTTATTAATTTTGTATTATTAATTATACTTTGACGTCTGATTCTTCGAAATTTTAAATAACAAATTATAAAACTTGTATCCCATATGATCAAATCGGCTGACATGACAAAAGCAAAAACAAATCAATCGATATATTTTAATATTTTAATAAATCCTCGATACGTCGATTTCTAATGATCAAAATAAATACTTGTATAGCACATTCAATTGACCTTCAATTGTTTTTGTCTTATAATGCCGTTAACATTTTTTAATGGTGACGTCCTACTTTTCTTACTGATTTTGATAGTATTAGGCCAAGTATTATAAACGTCGAATAAGATTTTAATAGCACAGTATTTTTTTCACAATAGCCGATTCCTATTGTGAAAAAAGTACTTCAGTACGTCAGTAAAATCTTATTCGACATTGATAACACCGGCCGTTAGTGGTATAGCCTTACGTAAGAAAATATTCGAGAAATAAGATTTGAAAATGGATAAACTTATTGATAACTTCGATTTGTGATTTTTTTAAATTTCTGTTTACAGTTTTAATTACAATAAAAATTACTGTACAAAGGTTTTGCAGTGAGACACATTTGAATAAATCTATTATATAATCCTGGAATAAATTTACAAAAAATCTTTGCAGTTAATGATATTTTAGTTTCCAATTGTCGTTTTGTCGAAAATTGTGTTAATAATAAAAGTATATACGCAACAATTTGATTGTGCTACCATATAGACAATTAAAGTTATAAAGTAAAAAATAATGAAAGTCGGAATTTTATATACAAATGTGTATTTAGATTATAAATATCGCGAATTTTTTAAATTCTAAATTTTAATGACTTAATCCCAACTTTTGCTGCTCACAAAAAAAGCATATATCCTTTATTTTGTTATGTTTTACAAAAAGAACGATAGTTTTGACATAGGTGATAAAAGAAATCTAATGTGGTCAGGCACATGACTTTATCATACCATACATAAAATTAATAAAGGAAAGGAGTTAATTAAAACCTCTTAATTTTGCATAACTAAGTAATTTACTTTGGTACTAGTTTCGATCCTTAGATCATCATCAGCCAAAAGAGTCAAAATCAATTATATGGGGCGCAAGACATCAGAATAAATTAACAAGTCCCTTTTGACTCTTTTTGCTGATGATGATCTAAGGATCGAAACTAGTACCCAAGTAAATTAGTGAGTTGTGCAAAATTAAGAGGTTTTAATTAACTCCTTTCTTTTATCAATTTTTTTTGCATTATGGACCTTTACCAAATAAAATTAATAGTTTAGCTGCATGACATTCTATTTGATCGAGATCGGCCATGTCTGCATTAAAATAAAACTACTAGAACTAGACGGATACTTTGATTATTTTGACAGTAGGTATTATCAAAAAAACAACGTTAGACACTACCTACTTTCATTAGAATCACAATATCTGACAAATACTGGCTAACTAGTTTTAATGCAGTACGACCGATCTCGATGAAATAGAATTTGCTCATGCAGCTAAAATATTGATTGTACCAAAAAATGTCATAGTCATCAATTATTCAGAATTTCCTCAGCTTTAATTTATTATTTAACTATTTCGACGAAATTCCAGAAATGGCGGCTTATTTGCAAAATTTTTCATAATTGCTAAGACCTCCAGTTTCTTTGGACCCTTTTCAACAGAAAGCTTTTCAGCTCTAAGTTTGGTTATGAAACTTCTAAATCTGGAGTTTCGTCCCGATACCTTCAGTAGTTTCTCCGGAATCGTCGCCACAAAAAACGGGTTTGTACCTTGGTCAAAAATGTTCAGGGGACCCAAAAAGACATATTTCCGCTAAAATCTCAATTTTTTTTTTGCTCGATTACAATACTTTACATACTGCGTATAATAAAGTAAAAACTAAATTCTTCTACATTTCGTCCCCTAGAAGCTTGGGGATAATAGGTTACCTTGGAGATGGTGTTTAAAACATCAAAATAAACCTACACATGAAATTAGTTTGTTTCTAAATAAGTTGTGTCATTTATCTATTTGTCCTGCTTTTCGGAAATTTCGGTAGTTATTGAAACTAGTTCGTTAGTTTCTTTAATATTGTTTTAATTTTTAGAAATAATTATAATAATAATAATTATTAATCAATCTGACAGATAACATTGCTTCAGTGAAAACATATTTCAAAACAAAATAAGGGCTCTAATGAGTAATGAGTAATAGCTAATGAGTAATAACTCAAATATACTGCCAATATTGCTATAATGTTGTAAATATGCAACACATTTATCAATCGTGTATCGTTGGTAGACGAAACAAGGATGATTAAATAATGAGTATGGCATTGCAGTTCACTGTAATCGAGTATAGTAGTAGTTTCGTATTTTAATGATAGATGTCTCCTCAGTTTATGTATAGTTTGAAATTAATCTTATCATAATATCATACTCGTCTAATTGAGCGTGTATGATTATTATATTTGGGATAATTGTTACTAAAGTAAACTGACGTAAACAAATTTTCAAAAAAATGTGAAAGAGCAACCAAAACTTGCTTATTTCCCAAAAATTTCCACACTTTTCGATATTTTGAGAATTCTCCAAGCGACACAAATAGATCACTCATCAACTAGTTTACAAAGCGTATTGCATAATTATGTATATTTCCAAGTTTGAATCTAATTTGTTATTTTTACAATCATAAAAATTCCAATCTGCAAATCATAAAACAATATAATCTCAATACAATAGTTTTGGATTATGAAATTGCGATTATATATAAAATAAATCAAAGGAGAATAATGGATATTTATTGCCACTACAAATTCTTTTATAGTTGCATGGATTATTTATTACTCCGGTATGATACTCTTTATAGATGTCACATCAACTGTTTTCGTAAACCGTATCTAATACCAGATAATTGATTTGTTGAGCTACTTACAACATTTTACCTCATATGGTATGCACACCAGAATCAATGACAATCGATACATCTATGAATAGATTTACATCACAAAAATAAAATACTACACGCTATTGTATGAATTTCCTTTTGTTGAGATTTTGAATTATCTCTTCTAATCATATTTGCGTCATTTGTCTGATTATTAAAGTAATCATATTGAAAGTATGTCTACTGAAAGAGGAACAATCAATTATTATCGATGTGATATATAAAAAATGCTACTGTACAAAACGTGTGAATGTATTGCGTAGGATATGTATCGATAGTCAATACCATATTTGCGCACCCGGCTAGTTTTTAATTGAGAATTGTAGTGATAAACGCTAAAAATGAGATGTTCTAGATATTGACAGCAGCACCAGTATATGTATCCCTTTTACTTGCTGTTCAAGGCTGGTTTGATCATTAAAGAAAAGCTTTTGAGTTTAGTTCTTAAGGTCTCCTTATATACGTTGGTAATGGTTATTTCAAAACAATTAGGTAGAATGAAGCAGAAAGATGTAACGTCGTCCCCTAAATGATGTAACTAAGTGTTTTAAACTTAGAGGTTTCCCAGAAATCCAATATTAAGTTTTCCAACACATTAAAAATAGTTTCTTTTTGCTGTCACTTTAGAAATTCAACAAAGTAATTACTTGGTTTTAGTACATAGGATGATGTTCTCATTGATATGAAAAAATTTAAAATTTTGCGCAATTGTTTTCCAACAATTGTTTGTGAATATCCCCGAAAAAGCTTTCTTCAAATTATTTTTTCTAAAACCAATGGTTTTGGTGTTTTAGTCGCAAGTGAACTATTTTAGTGTATTTTACAAACTATATCTTTTCCACGTTTCCAAGGAAAAAGTATTGGTTATCGCGGTATTCGGCATTTGGTATGCAAATGTCTAAAATTCCAAAATTCCACAGCTGCATTGTTTTGTACTTTAAAGTTCCCGTTGCCTGGACTGCGAATAGTAACTAAAGCCATTAGAAACCTTCTGAATTCTGTGTAGGTACTTTATTAATATTTTTAGCTATTTCTCAAAAGTCGAATGCAATTATATGGAGAAAATAGGTGTTATTCAAATTACCGCTTAAAATTAAATAAAAAAATCTATAAACGGATGTTTTTGCGATAGGATTTATGATTTTCACAAAACAAATCAATTGTTCTTTGTTAGAATATCAAAAAAATGTTAACAGTGATTACGAGTATGTATGCAAGGAGAAATATATAGCAAAATCACAATGAGTAAGTGAATTATAACAAATTACGACTTGTCAGGGGAGAGACTTCAGAGAGTACTTCTTTGGTAACATCGCTCTTCGGTGGGATAGCTTTCCTAATTATTGTCTCCACCACATACTTCAAGTGGGCGGGACCGATGTATGAGCAGGTAGCGGGTGCAGCCATGGGATCACCTCTTTCACCGGTAATCGCCAATTTCTTCATTTCTAATTGTTTGAAGAAGAAACAATTAGGTCAAGTCCCTACAAACCGATGATACCTTTGTGGTTTGCCCACTCGGTAGAGAAAAACTTACTGAGTTTCTTAACCACCTGAACAATGTTAGCCCTTCCATCAAATTCACGATGGAAATAGAAGAGGATAGTCAGCTGCCATTCTTGGATGTGCTGGTATACAGAACGTCAACGGGTAGGCTTGGACATACACTCTACCGTAAGAAGACACATACCGATCGGTACTTGCATGGCAAATCACACCACCATCCCCAACAGAAGAGAAGTGTTATTAACACTCTGTTCAACAGAGCCGATAAGGTATGCGACTCCAGCACCTTGGACGATGAACGCAAACACTTGGAGTGGGCCCTACTCCAGAATGGATACACCAAGTCCGATATACAGGGTGTCAGACAAAGAAAGCTGCAAGTCTCACAGGAACCGCAAGAGTCAAAGGGGTTTGCTTGCTTACCATACGTAAGTGGGGTATTAGAAAGATTATTGGTGCTCCGTAGCAGAGGTGATAAAAACCAAAGTGCAAAGTGGTGAAAAATCGACGAAAAAGTCTGAGTTTTTACCAACAGCGAGATCCCATTGTGGGCAACAGAAAGTGTTTATACCATTTTCGGCCCAGAGGATTATTTCGTGCACTTTTGGAGATATATAAAGTGAACTAACGCGCGAGTTCCATACGTGGCGGCGAGTTTCTCCCCGTCCACAGGGGTTGTGCGGTCGCGAGACACCTTAGACGCAACCCGGGGTGTGCGTAAATCGAGTCCGTCAGTTTTGTGGTGATTTCGTTAAAATCGGTGAAGAATTAACGGAGATAGCCGGAAAAAACTGTCTCTGGAATTTTAGGGCGTGGCACTGCAGTTTTTCGCCCCTAGTGCCGAAGGGGTTAGAGTTGGGGTGATAACTGATTGCGGGAAATACTCAGAGTGCAACTACCGCCACCTGGGCACCCGTTTTGCCGGGACGGAGAAAAAAAAAATCTACGAGGTAGGTGAACATAGAAACAATCTCGAACATTTTTGAAGGGCGTGGCAGGAAGTTGAAAAAAGTTGCCGGAGGGTAGTGATATTTTGGTGGCGGATGGAACTAAACCGGGGCCACCAAAAAGTCTAACAACATTTTCCGCTTTTCGCGTTCGTTCGCGCCTTTTCCGAAGGTTAACGTTCGCGAGGGAAAACACGTGTGCGGTACTTAGGAAAAGTTCAGTGAGGGGGCGATGGTAAAATGTTTGCGGTATAAGCGGACGAGACCGGTACCACGGCACTGTTCGTAGAGAGACCGTCATTTTGACACCCTATAGGCCCGGGCGTTTCTGGAATTTTTCGGATTTTTCTGTTTTTTTCGGAGTTCTTGGACTTAGAAAGAGGAAGCAAGGGAAAAGAGATTTTGCGTTTTCCGGGGTTTTCTGTGCGGAGTGTGAGTGCGGGATAGGTCGGTTCGAGTTGAGTTGCTTTTGGGCTTTCGGTACATTCCGACACCGGCGCCTCGCGGGGGTGGTTTTTGGACGTTCGCACCCTCCCTCATTCCGTGAGGAGGCGTGGCGGATTCTGCAGTTTTCGCAACAAGCGAAACAACAATGGGAGACCAGGGAAAGTCAACCCACCGCTCAGAGGCGATGGTCCAATTCTCATCCTGGGGTGAACGGTCTGCCTCGTTGCGCAGATCTCAGGGAGCAGAAGAGGGGGAGGTGAATGAGGCCACCGATAGCAAGTCGGGGGATCCGTTCGTTTTTGGGTCCAAGCCCCGAATCGAGAGGTCCCCACCGGCTTCATGGAAAGTGAGCCAGCCAAGCCCAGAACAAAAGGAGGATAAGCAGAAGATAATGCCGAGAACGACAAGAACGTCAGAGGCAGGAGAGGGAGACACTAAAGGAGCAATCCCGAAGACAACGGAGAAACCCACCACGAGCGAACTGGGTGAAAGTATGAGAGATGTTCAAAACACCCCACGTAGAGATGCAACGCGGGAGGTCATTGAGGCGACTGAGAAGTCCGACGAGAAGACAACGAAGAAGCGTAAGCGGCAGACGGACTTACCTGGGGCGTTCTCGCCAGGTGACTTGCCGGAAAAGGAGGTGGCACCGGTAAAAGACAAGAACAAACTGAAGGAGGCTCTTGAAAAAACCTATTCCCAGATGGAAACCCTTCAGACGTCGGTGAAAATGGCGGCAGACAAGGCGGAGTTGGAAAGAATATCAAACTCCATGGTAAAAATGATGAACGGGATCATGGCGACTATGGCGCAGCATATAAAGCAGGCAGTTGGATCGGAGAGAGAACGTATGTCCAGAGCAACGGGTAACCCTCTCGGCGCTCCGAACGACTACGATGTTATCATCGTACTGGGCGGAGGAGACCAAGAGACAGGTCTAAGAAACAGCGTCTTGCGGCAGGTGCCGGAGCTGGAAGGGGTTACGTGCGAGGAGACGGGAATGATCGAGGTGGTGAAGACGACAACGATCAAGGTGGGAGATGAGATGACGGAGAAGAGGCGTCGTATCTTCGTCGTCCACAGGAGTCCGACGTCCCCCCCAATGGAGGCCATACTGAAAGAGCTGGGCCACGCCATTGGAGCAGAAGGCAAGGTGGCCATCAACGATCCGGAGGGCGAACATGCGGAAACCCGGCGGCAACTTCTATGGAATGTCTTCGGAAAAACGGCAGTCCTATATACGCGAAAGGAGAAGGTGGAACAAAAGCGCGGGTACGCGGATGTAGTTGGGACTGTAAAAAGGGACACCCTGCACAAGCCTAAACCCAACCCTGCGACCGAGAAGCACGAGAGGCGATTCCCAGAACTGCCAAAGAGGAAGGACGGGGCGGTCATCATCAAGACGAGCGGCGGGACGTACGCTGAGACACTCGCTAGGGTAAAAGACCAGCTGAAGACCGATAGCGACTCCCTCAATATTAAGGGAGTAAGAAAGACCAAGACGGGCGACCTAATGATCAAGGTCAAAGACCGGGTAAGCGCCGCAAATCTGCGAGAGCAGATATTGAAAACAACCGGATTGCAGGGACTGCCAGCAAGAGTCGCGGGGAAGGAAAGGACTCTCATCGTCAGAGACCTAGAGGCGACATGCACAGAACAAGAGGTCACGGAAGCGGTGAAGAAAGCCGTGGGAGATGTGTTCAGAGCCGACGTCAGTGTTAAGGCGCTGAATATAACATATGATGAAACGAAGACCGCGGTCCTGCGAGTCTCGGAAGGCGCAGCGATGGTGCTCCTCCGCAACAAAATCCTCAAAGTCGGATGGGCTGAAGGTCGCATTGGGGAGCGGCAGCAAGTATCAACGTGCTATAAATGCTGGGAAATCGGCCACATTGCGGTCGACTGCAAGGGCACAGACAGATCAAAACTCTGCAAGAACTGCGGAAAGGAGGGTCACATGGCAAACGGCTGCAATAACACGGCTATGTGCCCGATCTGCGAGGTAGTAGGCCACAGGGCAGAAACCCAGCGCTGCCCAGCACACGTAAAGGCAACAGAAGAGGCCAAGAAGGCGAAGGGTACTCCGCACAATGCCTAAACCCAACCACAGTAAATCAGGCGAAAGGGAGCAGAGTGACAAAAATACTCTACGGCTCCAAGGAACGAACTCGAGTATGAGGAGGAAACCGCCGTCCAAAACCAAAAGGGACCGCGCCAGAATGGAAAGGCACATCAAAAATAGAGGAGGAGTGGTCGCCTTCGTTGCTGGGGAAATTCTAACATCCCAGACAAAGGCGACCATCACGCATCCGTCGGGACGGGTGGAGATCCTCATACCTAAACCGCCATGCGAAGCGACGGCATTCAAGGCAGAGAAAAGAGAGGAGGTGCCAAAAGATCCTAACTTGGACCAGGATAACAAAAGACCGCGCGGGTGCTACTCGGAGGTCCCACCCATAGTAAGGATGACCCTGACGAGCGCAAGTTACGCCCAGCAGAGACTACGAGACAGGACACTTTTTGACATGGTCAGAAACTACCTGGGATACTTTGAGAAAACTGAGTATGGAGAAATCGTAGGAGGAGAAAGCAAGGTCTCCGCTGAAGCTAAGATAATGTCTGAGGGCATGCCGCTCGGGAACGACCTGAGAAAGCTGTATCTCCGTTTCCTCGTCAGCTATGGCATCAGCGAGAACAAAGCATCGGAAGACCTTGAAAAAGTGGGGTGGCACCTTGGGTCCACTAGGCGGATGAGACTGGAGTCCATCAGGGAGAGCGACAGGAGATATATGACACCAACAACATGGTCAAAATCCTGCAAGTAAACCTAGGCAGACGCAGAGCCGCCCAGGAGCTGCTAGTTGCAACAGCGGCAAGGAGAGACGTCGATATTATGCTGGTCTCCGAGCAAAACAACGCTATCACAGAGAACCTAGGTTGGTGGACCGACGACAGAGGAGGGGCTGCTATCGGCGTAAGAGGAACCCGTGCGGCTGTCAAGAAACACGGTGCCGGCAGAGGTTTCGTATGGGTAGATGTCGAGGAGGCAACGTTCTACAGCTGCTATGCGTCCCCGGCTATGACTCGCGCGGAGTTCGATCAGTTTCTGGAAGAGTTGGAGGACAGCATGAAGTCAGGAAATAAAAGATGTGTGGTTGCGGGAGATTTCAACGCAAAATCCCATCAATGGGGGTCGGTTCGTACGGACCCCAAAGGAGAAGCTCTTGGCGAATGGGCGGCAAGGAACAGCATGATGCCGGTGAACGAGGGAACGAGCAATACGTTCAGAAGAGGCGGAGGAGGCTCGGTCATTGACGTCACTTTTGCTTCGGAGAGCATCGCGCGCGAGATCGGTAGTTGGCACGTGGTAGAGGAGGAGTCGTTGAGCGATCATATGTACATCTCGTACCGGCTGACGACTAACGCAAACCAGGACGACGTGACGCCTTCCGACACTGGTTATAATGCCAGGAAGCTGGATGAGGCAAGTTTCGCCGAGGCATTCCTGAACGAAATAAGTGGCGGCGCCCCTGACGTCCGGACATGCCTGTCGGCACTTGAGAAAGCATGCGATGCGTCAATGCCTAAGAGAAAGGGGCCCGGGAGAAGGTCGGTTTACTGGTGGACCGAGGAGATAGCGGATCTCAGGAGGGCCTGCAACAAAGCCAGAAGAAGGTCCCAAAAGGAGAGGCACGACGAAGTAAGAAGAACGCAGCTCCTAGAAACCTACAAGGATGCGAGAAAAATGCTAAAAGCCGCAATCCTTCAATCAAAGGAGAATCAATGGGCTAGCGTACTAGAAGAAGTGGAGCAGAATGTGTGGGGAGAAGGTTACAAAATAGTAACAAAAAGGCTGAAAGCCAGAGCCCCCCCACCAAACCTGACACTAGACGCAAGTAGAGAAACCGCCAAGGAACTCTTTCCCGAGCACCCCATGCGGCACACCCAAAGATGGCTGAACGCGGGTGAGGACATTAACATAGAGCTTTTCACGGTTGACGAAACGAGACAAGCAGCCGCCAGAATAAAAGGGAATAAGGCTCCCGGTCCCGATGGAATTCCTCCAGAGGCGGTCAAAACCATGGTGGCACGAGCGGGAGCATACGTCACCGAAGTAATGAACGGGATTCTAACCGAAGGAACATATCCCGACCAGTGGAAGACTGCCAAATTGCTTCTGTTGACAAAGGGAAAGTCAACGCCAGCCAAGTACAGGCCAATTTGCCTGCTCGACAGTGTGGGGAAACTACTGGAGCAGCTTCTGGTTGACAGACTCAAACGTGAACTAGAGAGCAAAGCTCCACTAGCAGACAATCAGTTCGGCTTCAGAGAGAGACGATCAACAGTCGATGCAGTGAAGGTTGTCACGGAAGCAGCAAAGAGGGCAAACCAGGGAACGCGGCGAACCAAGCGCTTCTGCATGCTGGTTACCCTAGACGTCAAAAACGCCTTCAACACCGTGGCGTGGGAAGAGCTCTTGGCGGAGTTACAAAGGAGGGACATCAGCCCCTACCTTGGAAGACTTCTGCAGAGCTATTTGGAGAATAGGTGGTTGCTGCTCACAGGAAACAACGGAGCCACGGAGAGAATATCCATCACCAGCGGGGTACCACAGGGGTCAGTTCTCGGACCAACACTGTGGAATGTCTTCTACGATGGGGTGCTGAGACTTGAAACTCCAGGAGTGGAGTTGGTGGGGTTCGCCGACGACCTAGCACTAATAACAACCGGTAAAACGTGCGCTGAGGTCCAAGACAGAGCAAACGCGGCAATCGCTCGCATCGTGGAGTGGTTAGAGGAGCACCGCCTTGAGTTGGCCGCAGACAAAACAGAAGCGGTAATGCTCTGCGGCAGACGAAAGCAAGACCCAGTTGAGATTTCGGTAGGCGGAGTGACGATCAAGCCCCTGCGAAGTGTAAAATACCTGGGAGTGCACATTGAACAGAACCTCAGGTACAAGAAGCACATAGACGAATCGGCCGCAAGAGCAGAAAGGACGACCGGGGCGCTACTCAGGCTCATGCCTAAAGTAAATGGACCCCGAGCGAGTAAGAGGAGAATCCTAGCATCGGTGGCGGAGTCAATAATGCTGTACGCTGCCCCGGTCTGGGTGGAAGACCTAGCGTATGCTAATAGAAGGGAGAGGCTGCTTAAAGTGCAGCGAAGAGCAGCCATCGGGGTGTCGTCGGCATACCGAACAGTCTCGACAGCGGCTGTTCAGGTTGTCGCCTCACTAGTCCCGATACACCTAAAGGCGGATGAACGAGCTCGAAAGTACCTTCAGACACCCCAAGACCGAGTGACAAGAAGGGAACACAGAAACACGACGCTCGAAAGATGGCAGACGGAGTGGGACAACGCGGAAGTCGGCCGCTGGACCCACCGCCTAATACCCAGAGTGGCAGACTGGGTAAACAGAAAGCATGGTGAGGTTACATACGAGCTCACACAGGCGCTCACTGGACATGGTTGTTTCGGGACGTACCTCCACAAGTACAAGAGGAGAGAGCGTCCGGAATGTGCGTATTGCGGAGGAATGGACACACCAAGCCATACGCTCTTTGAATGCAATCAATGGGAACAACTGAGAAGGGCGTGCCCGTACGAAGAAGGACTGACAGAAGAGAAGATGGTGGAGGAAATGCTGAAGGGTCCAGATCAATGGAAACACATCTCCGAAACCATAAGAAGAATCCTCCAAGAAAAGGACAAGGATGACAAACGTCGGGAAGCAACAGGACCTCCCGCCCCTTAGTGCATAAGGGACCGAGATGGGCCTGGGGACAGAACAGAAAAGATGGAACAAAGCTGAGATAGCGCCTGGATAGCCGGCGCAGGAGAGCTCCAGGAAAGACCGGAGCGAGAGAAGGATAAGAGTCCAGGAAAACCGGACTATCAAGACTTCAGGAAGTCCGAAGTCAGGGAGGGACAGCTGGAGTACCGCAGTCCCAGAATAATAAAGACCGGAGTGAGTGTCCCCGAAAATAGTGGACGTAATCGTCAAACAAGTCCTGGTGGTAACGCGTGAGCGCGTATAAAGCATTCCCCGCGTCGCGCTGTGCGCGTTTCGTCTTTCGCGACTGGTGCGCGGGTGCGCGGGCGGTGCATAGTGCGCGTGAACGCAATGTAGAGGACACATGAATATGTGCTGCATGTGTAGTTTGGTAGTTTAGCACTTAAGAGCATGTTAGATAATAATTAATAAAATGCATGTTTAGTAGTTAGTGAGTAGTTGTAAGGCATGTAGTTAGCGTAGGTGGTTGTTTTTAGTTTGGTTTTTGTTGAGATTAAAGGTTTTTACCCAAACCCAAAAGAGCGAAAGGGAAAACTTGCTTTTTCAATTGATTAAAAATCAGATTAAGGAAGATGTCGCTGTCGGCTGAATGCTTCGGTGATACCCGACAGCGGGGTGGAGGTGGGATCTTCAATCCCTTCCGCTCTTTTTTTAAAAAAAAAAAAAAAAAAAAAAAAAAAAAAAAAAAAAAAAAAAGGGTATTAGAAAGAATCGGTAGGTTACTGAAGAAATCGGATATCACGGTAAGGTACGGAGCACCAACTAAGGTAAAAGATGTTTTGCCTAACCCAAAGGATATCACACCACTCCTGAAGAACGAAGGGATATACAAGATGACATGTGAGTGTGGAACATGCTATGAAGGACAAACAGGACGAAGCATCGAATGTCGAGTCAAGGAGCACAGTAGAGACACCCAACTAGGCAAGATTCAACAGTCCGCCGTTGCTCAGCACTGCCATGAGTCGAGACACAAAATGGATTTTGATGACGTTAAGATGTTGGCAAGGGTGAGTAACAAACCTTCTAACAAACCTTCGATTATCATCGAAGGTTTGTTAGAGAAGCCAACAAACTGAATCGTGAAGACGATTGGTAGGTCTTCAGTATTAGCTCTGAAGAAGTGACCAACATGATTCGCGAAACGTCAGCATTTACGAATCATGACACACGGCATAAACCGGAAGCAACTTATTTTCCAAATTATTCTGGCAGTGAAAGCCTACGTACTTACTTCACGTTAAGTTTTATATACGCGAGCAAATATATACAATATATAATATAAAATATATTTACAGTAATAGTGGATCAAAGTATGCTATGGATATGAAATTTCTGAGATAAATTTTAATTTGAACATATTAGATGATAAAAAATGACTAAATAATTTTATTAGGGAAACGTAATGGATTTTATCTTGAAGTATGATGAGGGAATGATTTTGAGAAGAACTTAATAAATCTAGTTAATAAAACATTCTGTGCCCCTATAGTAAACAAGGTCCTTCATCAAATAAGGTGACAAACTGTTTTGTTAAAAAAACTTTTGCTTTTTTCCCTTGCCACCAGACCTCTTTTGAAGTAGAATCACCCAAACACGTTTTGTTTACTGGTGGTTGTTGTACGTAAATGAAACATAAAAAAAACCTTGTTCATTATGATTTTATTATATGGTTTTGATTTTTTCTTTTACGGTAACTCATTACATTTTTTGACCATATCAGCCGTACAGCAATATGGCGGGGGTATTATACAGGGTTTTCGAAATATAAGTAACAGATTTCAAATTTTTATTTGAAACAAAGATTCGTGTAGAATGGGAGGTCTGATTTAGTACGAAAGAATTTTAAAATACTTTTACAATGAAAACCATGTCATTCTGAATTTATTTTAACTGTTACATTACATTAACTGTTAATATGTTATTATGTACATTATTATATGTATTTGTGGTTTGTTTTAATTGAATAAACCACAAATATTCTACGATAAGTACGTAAGGAATGACAAAAAATAATTTATTTAAACTTGCATGTCAGCATCATACGACCCATATTACGCACTGCTTAATGTAATGATGTAGTAGGTAGTTGTTTAATCAAATTTCATGCACAATTGCGGTTGTATTAATTCTAATTTTACAATAATCTTATTGACGCACTCCAATTCGGGAAGACTGCTATTATGTACTCTAAACATGTCTTTAATGCTTGTATAGCCGTTATTCGTACGTCAGCTATATGCTTTCGTCATCAGGCTTGACTTTTCGATCAAGGTTTTAGGACTATTAAGAACTGATAGTTTGTTTTGATACATTTTTAGTAAAACACTTTTTTTCAAATACCTACATATGATAATTCTGGTAAAAGAAATCCGTTTAAACAAGAACGTTCTTCAATTCATGACACGCACATTGAGAAACGTTTCTCAAAGGAGAGACGTTTTTCCCTCTCTCCTTGTCGAGACAGCTTCAGGAAATATCTACCTTCAGGTATACCAAATTTGCGTTCCACTCCATTGGTTGCTTTAGTGGAACAATTGCCTCATTGTTGGTATTTTATTATCAATAAACTAAATAAACGAATTTCTATTCAGGTACTCTCCGTAAGAAATACATCATGCTGCCATCATATTTAAAAACTAATTATCGAGCAGACATTCAAGACAAATCTGTGAAGGAGTGTTATAAAATGTGCATATTTATTCCATTGTTTGATACCACGTTAGCTGGCCTAGTCTGACCAGATTTACAACAAACCAATGCTGGACTATGCCTCGATTGATATTTTTTAATACGATGCAAAATACAACCAAATCAAAAGCAATGGATTTTCAATAGATTTTCAAACCACAATTATTATCTTAATACAAAAATAATCGGTTACTTTTTAGATACCAGGTACCTAAATAAAATCTGCAAAATGTCGGATATCTACACTAAAAAATTGATTGATTATATATTTTATATTTATTACACTCTGCAATAACAATAAAAAATTCCTGTATAGCTACTAATGTATGTAGGTCCAAAGTTTATAATTTTCACAAAAACCATTGTTAGATTTGTGTTCACAACACTATTGACCTTGATTTACATACCACGAAACGACTACGAAAATTAGCTAAATTTGTTAAAATTACTCAATTATAGACCAAGTTCGGGACACAAGTGCGTTGCATTAGAGTATTCATTTATATTTTTAAGCACACCCTATTGTTAAAATTTAAATATTTGTTTATTCAATTGGGCCAATTTGCTTGGATGTAGAGACAACTTCTTATCAACGTGGAATTTTGATTTTACATAAAATTTTTATTTGAAAATCAGGAAAATATTGATCACTCTGGGGAACATGGATTTTGTACATGGGATGTAAGAATTGTTGATTAGAATTATACCTGCTTTATGAAAAAAAAGCGGAAGAAGCTGGGATTGTCAGTTGATTTGGTAACAACTCACAAACCGTTTTGTGGATTGTCACTTTTGCATCAGGAAAAGTTTGAAGCTTCATGCAAAAATTAAAAACAAATATAGTTGATTATCAACTACGACATCAACTACAATTTTGGCCTCAGTCAGGCACTTTGTCAGTTCCCAAACAGACTGCAAGTAGACTGGCAGTCAAAATAAAAATGCACAAGATTGTATGAGGTACATAATAAATTTACAAAAACGCATAACATGTAGTGTAAAAGCTATTTGTGCTTATTTTATGAGAAAATATAATTTAATATGTAGTTTACCGTCGGCTATGCAACTCAAATACCAGTATCTACAAATCTCAATACAGGGTGACGTACTTATTGTCTGTGAGCAGATGAAATCTTGTTACAAGAAAGCAATTGGATACAATACAAATATCTTATCTTCCATAATAAAAGTAATAATGATTTGTGGAACCAACGAACTGCCTTTGAGAGGAAAGCATTTTCATGATGGTGTATTCCACAACCTAATCAAGGCTGGTGATGATGTTCTTAAGAAGCACTTGCAAGAAGGGAGAAAAAACGCTATGTACTTGTCTCCCCAAAGCCAAAATGAGACGATAAAAGACATTAACTTTCTTAGAGATTCTGGTTTAAGAAGAAGGCATGCTCCGAATATTCCACTACTCTGCGAAACTCGCTGGTCCCAAAAATACAAGGGTATTTCAGTATTTAGGCAAAATTTCGTAGCAATAGTAGAAGCTCTTGAGAAACTAGCAGAAGATGGTAATGCTGCTACCAGAAAAAGCGTCTTTTAGCTGCAACGTGCAGCCACCAGAAGGTTTTTATTTTTTGTATGTGCTTAATAGTGAAATCTTCAGCGTTGTTGGAACCAATGGTCAACATTCTACAGAGTAAAAGCATCGATTTAATAAAGTACAGTGAACATAAATAGAACCACTGCTATAGTTATCTCCCACCGAGATGGTACAGATGAAGAAATGAATTTTCTCATTGATGAGCTGAAAGTCATCAGTAGCTCTCTAGATATTAATCGAGTAAATACTCTCGACTTGCTGAACTCTAGATATTGATCTACAAATGCCCAGAGTAATAAACAGACAACAGCATCGCTCAAATCCTCCGGCTACTTCTCTGGCTGAGTAATTGAAGCGATCAATATTTATACCCTTCCTAGACTCCCTTAAAATCGCTCTGGACAACAGATTTTCTCCAGAAAATACACCAGTCTTTTTAATGACGTCTCTGCACCCCTATCAAGTAATAAACACTACAGTTGTACAATAAAAACGAAATTCTGAAGAGTTCAGTAAGTTTTATAGTCTCTATGGTTTGCAGAACGAAATTGAACTGTGGTATAATTTGTGGAAAGGCAAGGAAATTGAAGAAGTAGGTTTTGAAAGGGACCGAAGACTTCTTTCCATTTATTAAAAAAGCTACAATTGGTAGCGACTATGGTAGGAGAAAGGTTAAATGGATTGTGCATGCTCAGCATTCATCGCAACATTGTCAATGAAGACCAAGATCATTTCAGAGAATCTGTTCTGCAGAAGTTTGCCGAAAACAAGCGGAAACTTAACATTACGTAATGTTCTATTAGCGTATTTGATATTATGTACACATACCTCATACATATATTTTTATAAACAAAAAGATATGCGATAAGAAATGTTGATTTACTTATTATTTAAATTTTGGTATTCTACTGACCCCTTGCCCCCCCCCCCTGCTAAAACTTCTGGTTACGTCCTTGATGAAGATGCAACAGAATTGCCAAACTCTGGGGAGTGATTTGTACTATTTCAACCAGAAATGCCACACGTTGCCGGGCAGTCAGATCTCAGCAAGCTAGTATTTATTTGAAAAGGTTTTATTTATTTTGAAGCAGACGCCATAGAAACAAAATTGTTGGTTTGTGGTTATCAGAACTCAGATTAAAAGAAATATTAGAAGTGGATGAGTAATTGTTGATTTATTAGCGATGAATGCCAATCAGGGGTAAAAAATTGCTTATGACGTCCGTTATTTTGTGATTTTGTTTTTTCGACAATCTTCCACACATTTTCATGGGTTTTCAGTGCAAAGATTAAGATTTACCCTTTTCTTCAAAAATTTTCAAGAAAAGGACTATTAAAAATTGTAAAGTAATGATAACTCAAACCTAGATTGTAGACTTCCGCGGTCTGAGTCAATGATATATTGATTTTTGGGTGGAAACCGCGTTGAGGACTTTGAGGCAGTCGACGCTTTGCGCTCTGTTGCAAGAGGCATCTTCAGGACTAAGTATCAAACCAAGTACTAAGAAGAGACTGTGAAGCCACATTAAAAATACATTTTTAGAATTGATACTACCTTTAAATAATGTATAAATATTGTTATTTATAAATGTCCAGCGATATATTATATATTGCTTTGAACAGAATGTTGGTGCCCGCAGCTTATCATTCTTCTAGAATGTGCTCTAGGGTCACTAGATCAGGGATACAAAAGTTGGGGATCCCTGCTCTAGTGCTTTAGAGCTGAAATTTGGATACAGTTTAGGTAATGTGTATTAAAATCAAAAATCAAAAGTAATTTAATGCTGAACGCTTTTTAATGTTGGACAAACCGCCCAGCATACTGCTGTACGACTGGTGAGAAAGATGAGGCTAATATGCATAAGCCTCATCTTTCTCACTTTTCAGTGCATATGGATTATCCGCAGTGAAAGTCAGAATCTATTTCAGGCATATTCTAAAACCCAATTAATATATACATCGCAACTCATGTGTAAAGATTTTTCAGAAGATCTACAAAACTTATACCTGCATCAGTGTTAATTCAGAGTTAATCATCAACTGAATAGTACTGAAACCTTGTTATTTCCACTGGCGATAGGAAGTTTTCCTCAGATATAATGCATAAATAAAAATCTAAACCTCGTCTCAACGTAACTTTAATTTCAAGAAACAAAATAGTTCCACTGCACGTAATGCAGTGGAAGTAACAATTTTCCATTTTATTGTAATTTACCCTGTAAACTTCCTCAACGAACTTTCCACTAGAATACCTGTCAACAAAAGCAAACGTGTAATGGTCTGAATACCAAAGTCAATTGCTAACTCCCGATAATGCAACAACTAAGAAAAAATCAATCCAGTACTTTTCCAATCATTACCCACTTAGACACTGATGTTTACAGATCGATTTTAAGTGAAGTAGATAAAGTATCAACTATTCACCTAGGTTTGCCCGACAAAATTGGGACCTGGCCTTGCCGGCTTTGCGCAAGAAAACCGCATTAAAAAGTACCCGTTCTCTTCGGGCCTTTGCACGAGTGCAGCACCATTGGTGCCATTGGTATGCATCGGACCATTACACCGTGCAAACGTGCGCATCCTTAATCTGATAATTGTTGCTATTTTATCATAACAATTGAAAATTTCAATGTCCCCTACCATACCACGTGGACCCATTTCGCGATACTGCCACTGCCTGTGTGCTTCAACAGAACCGCCACTCACGACAATTGTCACACTGCAATCACCAATCACAGTAGGATTGACAAGTTTTGAATTACGTGCCACCATCAATGAAAGTTGCAGTTCATTATTAGTGGAGAAGACAATTCAACCTACACGTAAGTAGTCGATTATATTTACACCCTAACTTAACGTATTTTATATTTTTTTATATCTTTTAATGTTATCACGTTCACTATTCAGAATTTTTCCTTAAACATATTGACATTATTTCTAATTTTGTGTACATACCTAACGTTAATTCTCGTAAATCAGAGTTTATATGTGTATAACAATGTGGTATTATATTTTCCAATATTATTGCACTTGTAACAACGGTAGCAAAATATTTTTGTTATTATGTATTGTTCTTTTAATTATTTTTTATAATAAATCAATGCTATAAATGCTGGCGTGTCTCTTACGTTATAATAAAAGACAACAAAACAAATATTCACATATCATTATAATCATAATTTCGATAGTAATTAATTTGTTTCTTAGTAGTAATTTATTAGTTTACACTATTGACTAGAATACCGCATAAATGTTTACATTATTTATGCAAAAACCGCCATAGTATAATGTATTTAAATGAAAACAAATATTGCCTTCTAGGTACTCGTCATTTGACACTGAAGCAAGTATGACATAATTTCTCTTTGTGCACATGTACCTTTGCATTAAACAAATATAAACTGGGTATATGGGTCGTTCTTTTACAAATCGTACACCTTTTATGACGTCAGATTTTAGATTTGTCTTAAACTTTTTTACTTTTTCATACGCAGTATGTAAAGTATTGTAATCATGCCAAAAAAAACTTTTGAGATTTTTGCGGAAATATGTCTTTTTGGGTCCCCTGAACATTTTTGACCAAGGTACAAAAAATGTCTGTGTGTGTGTGTGTGTGTGTGTGTGTGTGTGTACCCGTTTTTGTGGCGACGATTCCGGAGAAACTACTAAAGGTGTCGGGACGAAACTTCATATTTAGAAGTTTCATAACCAAACTTAGAGCTGAAAAGCTTTCTGTTGAAAATGGTCCAAAGGAACTGGTGGTTTACTCATAGCATTTTTCGAAGATTTTGCAAATGAGTCGCTATTTGTGTAATGTCGTCAAAATAGTTAAATAATAAATTAAAGGAGAGGAAATTTTCTATAATTTATGTATGTGACATTTTTTGGTAGAATTTATAGTTTAGCTGCATGAGCAAATTCTATTTCATCGAGATCGGTCGTACTGCTTTTAAACTAGTAGCCAGGATATGTCAGATTTTTTGATTCTAATGACAGTAGCTAGTGTCAAACGCTAATGTTTTGAAAATACTACTGTCAATATAGGCTGCGTTCGGATATTGAACACCGTTACGCTTTTTACACCCAATAACACGTAGGTGTCATTTGGACGGTGTACCCGGTGTCAACGGAGTACAATATCCGAACGCAGCTTTAATCGAGATATCTGTCTAGTTCTACTAGTTTTATTTTAATGCAGACATAGCCGATCTCGATCAAATAGAATCTCATGCAGCTAAAGTATTAATTTTATATATAGTATGATAAAGTCATGTGCCTGGCCACATCAGATTTTTATAAGTTGTATGCACTGAATAAAGTTCCTGTATCAGGATTTAGTCGAAAAAAATTTATTTTCAGAGATATGAAAGTTTTAAGTTTGGATTATTTACGATAATTTGCCAAACCTTGTCATATTCAAAATTCAATATCTTTGGTTCTAGTAATAGTATCGGACCCATTTTTGTTTTATTTTAAAGGTTGAAATATTTGCTAGATAACTGCGTACCATCATTATTTTAATTTATATATGTAAAAAAATTAAAAACAATTGCTCATGCCGGTTTAAATTATCTAAATTCAAGAAAGATAAAACAGATATCCAATTGAATGAGGTTTGTATTTAGCCAACAAGTATATTAAAAAGAGCGATTATTGTTCGAGACTGCTTAACGCACGAGCGATTCTTTTGGCGGGGCGTCTACATAGATTTTATTCGTCGATGTCGTTATAAAGCGCTACAAATCCACGATTTATATGTTTTTTCTTACATCGGTTCCGAATTGTACTTGAATCCTCATTATATTTGCCAATGAAAATAAAATCACAAAAAAAAGTTTAAAACATGCATTTATTTTTATTCCCATAGTTATATCAACTATCATTAGAAAATCTTAATTATTGAGCATTTTAGTATTTATTATTTTAAATGTTCAAACGGCTCTCGATTTTCATGTACAAATCATGTGTGCGCAGCTAGCAGCGAATCAGTTTGTGTATTTTCACCAGTGCTTTGCTTGCAAACACGCAAAAGCAAAAATGGCGCTTGACTCACGTCGGATAAAATTTAATATCTTTCGAACAATAAGGGACTCAATCCTAGAAAAAAATGGATTTTGTAGGTAAAAGTGTGGCGGATATTATATATATTTTTTCGATTATATCCATTGTAGGGGCGACTATGAAATAATTATTTAAAGAATTCAAATGTTTTTAATTTTTTTACATATATAAATTAAAATAATAATTGTACGCAGTTATCTAGCAAAATATCAACCATTAAAATAAAACAAAAATTAGTCCGATACGATTTCTAGAACCAAAGATATTGAATTTTGAATATGGCAAGATTTGGCAAATAATCGTAAATCATCCAAACTTTAAGCCTTCATATCTCTGAAAATAATTTCTTTTAATGAATTCCCGATACAGGTATCGACTAAAATTCCGAGAAAATGCCATAAAAAAAGTTTGGTGTAATTTAAAAAGTGAAATTATTTGTTTGGCGAAATCCGTAAAAGAACGACCCCTATAGAAATTAATTAATAATTGCAATAACTTTTTCAATGACGTTTTACAACAAAATTGCTTAAGTAAAAGTGTTTTGGCTAATTTTACTGCTGGAAGCTAGGGAATTTTTATTTTGCTTTTATCTTTTTCGGGGTTTTTATCTGTATTTCTCTGAAATTTAGATTTAGGAGAACAAAACTAAGTAACCAATAAGCCAAAACAATGTTATAAATTACAATTAAAGCAACTATTCGTTACTTTCTATACACACTGTATACTATCGTCGTAAATTATAGAAGTCGTAAATACGGTTGCGAAATGTTGAGTTAAGGAATGTGTTATATCTTTTAGCTTTAGTAAAAAACAATTCATCTAAAATTTTGCCAAACTTTAAGAACCAACCTGATGTTTTGGGGGACTAAGTTCGAGACACCCTCTGAAGTAATTAATAAACTTGGGTTAATTCCTTCTTGGATTAATTCTAATATATGAATATTAAATATCGTATAAGATACACAGTTACAAACAAAACTTTACAACTTTAGCTTTGATGTCCAATAATATTTGATCAAATTTGAGAATTTTATCATCACTATCTAAGAAAATTCATTAAGATTATCACAACTTTCGGAAGGAAAGTCTGAAAGCTTGTTATACCGGAAGAACCAAAATAACGTGTTCTCTTGTACACTGCTTTATGTCCATATCAATTATCAACATTCGTTTTAGATATATCTCAATTTCTATGTATGTTTGTAAAAGTTTCGAGTAAAAATTTGCAATGATGTTAGCTTTATGTTTAATAACTTTTGAAATCTTTTACCCATTTTGATAATTTTGTCTCCGTGTATTAACAAACTTGTAAAAATTGTCGTTATAGAAAAATAAGCACATTTATCTTCCCTATCCCTGCAGTGATTTAGACTTTTGTTTTGACGGCAGTATAATGAATTAATTTATAGACACCAACCAGAAACAAATAAATAAAACGATGGACAGCAACTTAATTAAACTAACATTTAATACATAACCTTATTATTAACTGCAAACACAACATGTATTGGATATGGCATTGAATTGATAAGGGTTATAGTCCTGTCATTCTAGATTTTGATTCGGAAATTCAAATGCAGTCAATGAAACTGTTACCAATCGA
The DNA here is from genome assembly GCA_963966075.1 of Aphodius sticticus. Lineage (NCBI taxonomy): Eukaryota > Metazoa > Arthropoda > Insecta > Coleoptera > Scarabaeidae > Aphodius > Aphodius sticticus. Next base: position 21,076,092 of record OZ014506.1, read on the forward strand.
TAACTTATGGTTCCCGTAGTAACATATTAAAGAGTTTAGAATTATAGTTAAAAGGAAACTCTTGAATTAAAGAAAAACCATTGAAGAATTGTGCCTGTCGGACATGATGCTTCATTCTTCGAATATCACTCACTTAATTGCAAAACTAAAAATACCACACTGTAGCAGACAAGATTTGCCATCAAAAAGATTAGGGACCCTATACGAAAAACGAATGGTTAATTTTGATATATAATATATTGTAGATATTCGAAATGCCCATTCTAATGCCAAACGATTGTTTGATGATTCTTCAGGCACTTTCAGTGGAATTCACAGGTTTTAAATATCTCTAATAGTTTTGTAGATATAACATAAAGTTGTGTGTTTTTTTTTTAAATGGAAACCATAGCTGGCTATGACTGAAATAAATAGAGCATTTTTTCCCCTTTTCAACGATATATAACATGCCGGTCCAAAATATTCCAAAAGTAATGTTTTATTGAATAACATGAAATTAGTATATATCAGAGAAATTATAATTATTGTCTTCGAGATTTCTCCGAGTAGGCGTATGTCACTAGTAGTTTGACAATACTAATCAGTGAAATTAGTCAAATTTCATTCTTTTATTTTAATTGAAAATTACGGAATGCCGTTTGAATAGTATGAAAAATGCGCAATAATCGAATGCTTTATTCAAAGTAATAACAATAATTGTGATATAACATCCGAAACATAATTCAATCGTTATCCAAGTAGTGCACGACCGCACAAACTTGTTTTTGGGATTAAAAGAACATCTCATCAATTACGGGTTAATTAATATGCCAAAAGCCAAACATTGTGATATGGAAGTGGTATGCTGAAGATTCAGTTTCTATTTCACGACTTGAAGTTGAGGGATTTGCAACTGCGGCTGCAACTGTGTTGGTGGCAGCTTCTTCAGCATTTTCAATATGGTAATGTTGGGGTCTTGGCATACTAAATGACCCGTGATTGATGAGATTTTCTGTTAATCTCTCAAAAATAGATTTGTGAGGTTGTGTTCTTTCTGGATAACGATTGAAGTATGTTTCGGATGCAATTTCAGCATTGTTATTACTTTGAATAAAGCATTCGATCATTGCGTATTTTTCATATGATTCACACGGCATTTAGTAACTTTTAATTGAAATAAATATTCAAAAGAATGCAAATTCAATACTTAAGTCACAAGATTAGTAGTGTCAAACTACTAGTGACATACGCCTACTCAAAGAAATCTCGAAGACAATAATCATAATGCCTCTGATATATACTAATTTCATGTTATTCAATAGAACGTTACTTTTTGAATATTTTGGACCTGCATGTTATATATCGTTGAAAAGAGGAAAAAAGGCTCTATTTATTTCAGTCATAGCCAGCTATGGTTTCCATTTAAAAAGACAAAACCTTATGTTATATCTACAAAACTATTAGAGATATTTAAAATCTGTGAATTCCACTGAATTCTAATCGAATAAGTGCCTGAAGAACGTGTAAATATCATTCGTCTGATTTAACAAACAACAAAGACATTGACAAGTACTTATCAAAATAGCGAAAAATCGAGTCTTGTGTTATAACTCGAAAACAAAAGACGATAGCTAATTTTGGTTTTCACCATTGCGTTTCTATCAAAAAAAGACGACATAACAACCTTACTCATTTTTCGATATCTCTCATAGTTGCCGAGATCTCCTATAGTAACATCGAATTTGGCCCACCCTGTACATAAAAGTTATATAATACAATCATTCTCATACTTCATACTTGAGAACCTGTTCAAGTTCTAACCGCTATATCTTATACCTTATTATAACCGTTACTTATTTTAAAATTCTAAAAGCATGTGACAATTTTGATGACTTTCTTTACAAGGTGCTAAAATAACCATCAAAATCGGTACAAGACTACAAAAGTTATATACCACCAAATTTCGCAAAATTTTAGGTATAGTTTCTTTCACGACAAGTGGCAGTAAGCCGCTGACATAATACGCAAACGTTCCTACGCATTGACATGTGTTAGAATGAAATAAAGAAGATTGCTATTTCATTCTAACACACGTCAATGCGTATAGGAACGTTTGCGCGTCATGTCGCGGCTTACTGCCACGTGTCGTGAAAAATACCATAGCTCAGTTTTTAGTTTCGTTAAAGTGTTTCGTTCTGATGTTTGTTAAATTCGGCCATATTAAAGTTATTGCAGAAAACGAGATAAATTAAAATTGTAAAATATCCTTGATATAATCAAACCTTGGCTGTTTTACATATTATCTCACCTTGGATAATTATTATAATTAAAGTTGTTCATGTTACGGTGAGCACATTTTAGCTGGTTGAAGTATCTCGTTAACAATATTGACATGTTCATTACAAACTGAAACATAACAATTTATCAAAATTTCTTGTGACAACAATCAAGGCAATGTTGTCAAGGTTAATCACCACATGTTGCTTGTTAATAAGTTTGTTAAAGTGTATGTACATGTGTTGGTATATTAAATAAATATTTGCTTATTACAAATGATGTTAATTTTATTGATCTTATGGTTGACGAAAGATAAGAGATTTAGAATTTTATTTCAGTTACGTTATTCCTTACCTTAATATTTCATCTGAGAACAAAAATAAAGACGGATAATAACATTTCGAATATCTCGCTTGATATTAGCCGGATGGTAAAATTTTTTATTATAATTATTGTAGGATAATTCTCTTAAAAAAAACGATACATTATTTTCCTCCTAGCTGTCATTTTAAAGTTATACCCCTTACAGGAGTATATTTGACAGTATATGACATTGTGGTGGTGTGGAGAAAAACGTGATATCGTAACACCTGAGTTGCCATAAATTGTGTAACCACGTTAATTAGATATGCTGAAAATTTCAACTCAATCCTATAATATCTTTTGCCTGCAAAACTCGCTCAAAGTTGAGTAATGCCAAACAGTTGCAAATTAGCGTACCCGCCTTACAGCGCCATTTATTTTCTGTCCATATGTGGTAATCAATTATACATATGAATGTCTTTCAACGAAACCGCTTCTGGATTATTGTTATCTTATCTTATTAACAAGATTGACACCGGTAATTTTGACAAGGTACTAAATGGATTAATGGGTAGCAGTATTAAGATTACTGAAAATCGATGTCAGTAAAAGCAGTAGCTCACAATTAAATAATTGTGATGACAATGCTGAGAAAGATGCTTGTTGAACAATTTAATCATTTAGTTAAGTGAACTATCAAACCGTCATAAAATCCAATGGGGTATTCCGGTGTTTTTGAAATTGTCTATTTTTACAAAGTATGGGTGCTACTGTTTGCTACTTCACAAGTAAAATATCAAACATTCTTTTAAATTAAGAGAAATCGTTGTTTGAAGTTTGAATTAGGATTGGTCTTTGTGACGTCACAAAGACCGCTCAAAGTGAGCGACTTGACAACGTTGCTATATCTAGGGTGCACGTAGTAAATTTTTGTCTTCTGTTGTGTCAACGTTTAGAATCGCTCGTTTGTTGACACCTGCTTTGATTATTGAGGTTATATCAAACACTTGTTCAAAATGTATAAACTCCAACGCCGACATTGTTCTGTGCCGGGCTGTAACAGCAGTAGAACAGTAACTCCTGATTTTCTTTACATTGCCGACTAGCGAGATGAGAGATGTTTGGCTTCAAGTTGCAATGATCAAATCATCTCTCAAAAAAGTTACCTTTATTCGTTGTCAAACAACAGGGTCGCCAACCGTCAACTTCGCCGATCAGCTGTTCGAGATCTGTCCGCTGTTGCCACCGCTACTAGGGATCGGTAATCATCGTGTATTTCCGAGGGTGGTCGATGAATTCAAACGAAATGCACTTTTAATTGCAATTATCTCATAGAAAAACTAAATCAAAAAGCTCATAGCTTAACTTTATGGATCCTCATAAATTGTACAATAGGTTAAACCGAATATCTGCTTAAGTTTTGACATGACCGGAATACCCTATTCTATGATGTACTGTGTAAGATTGTGAAAAAAAAAATGTGAAACTGGAAAAATGTTGACCATGCTTATAAGTTCAACCTATAATTTTCATTTTTCAATACAAAATTATTTTTACTTTATCATACGCAGTATGTAAAGTATTGTAATCATGCCAAAAAAAAATTTTGAGATTTTAGCGGAAATATGTCTTTTTGGGTCCCCTGAACATTTTTGACCAAGGTACAAAAAATGTCTGTGTGTGTGTGTGTATGTGTGTGTGTGTATGTGTGTGTGTGTGTGTGTGTGTACCCGTTTTTGTGGCGACGATTCCGGAGAAACTACTAAAGGTGTCGGGACGAAACTTCATATTTAGAAGTTTCATAACCAAGCTTAGAGCTGAAAAGCTTTCTGTTGAAAAGGGTCCAAAGGAACTGGTGGTTTACTCATAGCATTTTTCGAAGATTTTGCAAATGAGCCGCTATTTGTGTAATGTTGTCAAAATAGTGAAATAATAAATTAAAGGAGAGGAAATTTTCTATAATTTTTGTATATGACATTTTTTGGTAGAATTTATAGTTTAGCTGCATGAGCAAATTCTATTTCATCGAGATCGGTGTACTGCTTTAAAATTAGTAGCCAGGATATGTCAGATTTTTTGATTGTAATGACAGTAGCTAGTGTCACACGCTAATGTTTTGAAAATACTACTGTCAATATAGGCTGCGTTCGGATATTGAACCCCGTTACACTTTTTACACCCAATAACACGTAGGTGTCATTTGGACGGTGTACCCGGTGTCAACGGAGTACAATATCCGAACGCAGCTTTAATTGAGATATCTGTCTAGTTCTACTATTTTTATTTTAATGCACACATAGCCGATCTCGATCAAATAGAATCTCATGCAGCTAAACTATTAATTTTATATGTAGTATGATAAAGTCATGTGCCTGGCCACATCAGATTTTTATTATAAAGGATGATGCATTTAGGCGTGGCAGAAAAACTGTAAATCATACAATCTTATGAAGGCTTTGGAAATTATTTCTCCAAATGTATCAAGTTGCCCTTATGCAAAAGTAAGCAGTTTTCGAGATATTCAATTGTTTGTAGAAGAAATGGCAACTTAATAGAAAAACTATATTAACACTACAGTTTTTCAGAAGGTAGATGCTAATGTTAAAATAAATTGTTGAATACGCTAAACAGGATGATCCTATTGCGTATTAATTGTTTAAGTTAAAAATTTTTCGGGAGGTTTTTGAATAGACCAACCTGTATATCATCTGCTAGCTGCAATGACTGTTAATTCTCCTAAGTTTATATTTATTTATGTCATACACCAATTTTTACTAGTATTTGTTATATTTGCAACTTAGCATATATTATAATCTAACTAAATATTGTGTTGTATACAGACTGTTTGGTGTAATATGCAGTGGCGGCTAGCGTATAGGCACTATGGAACTAATTGATATTATGGATCCCATCCACTTGATATTATGAATAACATTTAATATAATGAGTCCTTCTTACTTTAATAATCCTTTCTTTATACATACTTGTACAATACATAATGCTTAATCCTTAATGTCAGTAGCCACGCCCCAGTTTAAGAAGAAGATACAAAAACGTCGTATGGAACTGTGATCTTCACAGTTCCAGCGCCGTGGTATTTGACTGTTCTGCGCATGCGCACATGGGAAGCCGCACGCGAGGCAGTGGCCTGCTAGGGATACAGAGAGCACTGTCGCTCTCGCAGTTCTAACGCTGCCGACCCCGCTTCTAACACTGCAGATGGCATATCAAACCGTATTTTAGAACCATTGCAGTGCTTTCGGAAGAGAAAAAAATCCTCAGTTGTTATCCAGAAATTAAGACGAAAATTATTGATCTTATAGCGCAAATTAAAACAAGAATAATGGATTTCATTTTTATCGGCGTTACTACAGTTATTTTTACAGTCTTGTAACCGATGTAACGGATCTTCCCAATGTCCAATCGAATTGAAATTTTTCCTGCGGGCACATTTGCACTGACAATGCATAAAGGAATTTTGCCAGAAAATTATTTTTTTATTTAAATATATTACTACGCTTATCTTAACTTCACTTGTTTGTTTGTTATTTTCAAATTTTCTAATCGATATTTTACCTACTTATCATTCTCCAATCGAGTTGAATTTTTGTATGATTTCCGATTTCCGGTGACAAAGCATAAAACAATTAAAAAAATTGAACGTAGTTTTTAGAAAATGTATTTTTTACATAAATTTAATAATAAATGTAACTAAGAAATTAGGTTAAAGTAGATAAGAAACCCGTTTTCTTTTCTTTCTTTTCCAAATTTTTTTTACGATTTTATCAAGGTTATGAATAAATTTTAGTTTTATACATGTTTTTCCTTTTACACAATATTTTTTTAAACCAAAAGCCAAAAATTTTCTGGAGCAGCACCCCCACTAATTTTAGCTACGAGCCGCCACTGGTAATATGTTTACGGTGTCATCCATTTAACTAGATTTATCTTTATACAAAGTATTACGGTTATCAAATATTAAGAATTTTTGGAAATTTTATAAGTATATTTAGAAACTAACCCGGTGACCTAAAAACTTTTAATTACTACAATACTTTCAGGTGGAATGCGTAAAAATTGGTTGACTTCTGAAAGTTGAACAGACGGCGTTTCTTTGGAGTTATTTTGATTCGGATTAGTATCTATCTATCTCTATCTATAGTATAAAATCTATCTAAAACACCTCCAAATAACTTTTCATTCACGTTATCAATATTATACAATTTTATTATTATATCTGTTATCATTCATATTATCCCAAATTTAAATTGTCTCTCCAGAACAATATCATTTTGATATTTTGGTTTGTATTTTGTGCTGAATGCGAATCCGTTTACAAAAGTGACCAGGTTAGGCTTTAGCGCTTTTTGTTTATTTTCATGTGTGAGCGCACAAGTACAAGGTTTAAATCGAAATAAAATGGAAGTTTCTAGGTCTCCGAATAATTGATAAAATATTGATAACCGTAACACTTTGGATAAGAATAAATCATGTTAAAAAGATTCTAAATGACCTATATATCACCCCTTAAACAATGTACATCAAACTAACCAACACACTGTATACATAGTAATATTATGAAATTATAATAGTGTACTAACCTTTAAATTTCAAATATCACAAAAGCTCGTAAAAATAACTATATGACGTACTGAATATGAATTAAAAAGAACTTAATTGACAATACAGTAGCAAACAATATACAGGCTGTTCTATTTAAAAAATTCAATAAGAAAACAAATGAAGATGTTAAACAGTTACTTCGTGGTAAGATCACCCTGTATAGCACATCTAATTTTTCATAACATCAGTTGATTTCAACCTATTGATTTTAGTTACTATATGACAACATTTTTTAAGACAAAATGTTGTACAAATGTTTTATCTATGTAGTTTTTGAGGAAGGTCTGTGAATACAAATGTTTGTCAATGAATTGAATATCTCAGAAACTATACCAAACATCGAAATGCCCAACGTTTCAAGTCTCTCACTAGAAAAAGAGTGCGAAATCTGCGGCATACATCTTCATAAACAAAATATTATTGTAATGATACTGTATAGATCACCAAACTCAACCACCACAACGCTTTTCGACATCATCTCCACAATACTTGCTGAGCTACTATCGAAATACAATCCACAGACAAGGATAATAATAACCGGAGACTTCAACATCGATATATCATCCCACACAAAAGACACAACAGATCTAATCAACACCATGACCAGCTTCGGTCTACACCACATAAACGAGACGCCTACCAGAGTAACTCCAACCTCACACACAACCATCGACAACATATTTGCCAACTTCAGGTGCCAACCGGCAGAAGTCCTAAGACACGGTTTGTCAGACCATCATGGCTTAATGCTTAAAATACAAAAGAGAGAGGAAACAGAAGTAAGAAAGGACCAGAAAAGAATCTGAACCAATTCAGGGCTGAAAAAACTGGAACACTTACTTCAACAAGAAAACTGGAACATGGTGAAGGAAGCTGAAGGAGCAGATCAGAAGTATTATATTTTCCGACAAAAATACCTGGCAATAGTAGACAAGGCACTACCTTTACAACGAACGAGACGAAGACCAAAGAAACTACAACAGTCCTATGAATTACAACAGATAAGAAACACACTAAACCTAATCCAGGAGACTTACAACACACTAGGTGGGGAAGACCTAAAAAACATAGTCAAGAGCTACAAAGATTACTATCTAAAATGTGCCAAAGAAGAGAGGGTGGCAAAATACACAACCAGGTTGACATCAACAAACAACTATCCTGCCGATGTATGGAAAATAATAAAGGCGGAAACCCAGGAACAGAGAAGACAAAACATCCTTACACCACCAAGAGATGAACTGAATCAGTTTTTTGTGAATACTGGTAACACCACAAAGCAAACAACATTTGCAGAAAGACAAGATCTAGTGCGTGAAATACCCAGATAACCTGCATCGCTATTCCTAATACCAGTCACCCCTCAAGAGGTTTACAACATAATATGCAGACTGAAAACAAAAAACACCATGGATGTCGATAACATAAGCACACGGATTTTGCAGTGCAGGGCCGAATGTCTGGCCGAACCTCTTGCGGATGTTATCAACGCATGTTTCGGAGAAGGTCTGGTACCAGATACAATGAAAATGGCTAAGGTAAGACCGATATACAAAAAAGGAAACCCAACGGAATGCTCTAACTACAGACCGGTGTCGGAGCTGCCAGTATTCTCCAAGGTGCTGGAGGCGGCAATGCTGACCAGGCTGGTCTCCTTTTTGGATCGCCATCGAATTCTTGGTGCCCAGTTTGGGTTCCGAAAGGGTTGCAGTACAGTGCACGCAGTACAGGCTCTACTGGACTATGTGTGGGACGCTGCAGAGGAAGGCGAAGACGCACGGGCCACCATGTGCGACCTTTCCAAGGCGTTCGACTGCTTACAACATGAGGTCCTACTGGAGAAACTAGAGAAGTATGGGATTCGTGGAAAACCTTATGAACTAATACAGTCATACTTAAAAAACAGAAGCCAGGCAGTCTTCACTGGGGGAACGCTGGGGACATTCATGGCGGTCACCACGGGGGTCGCCCAAGGGAGTCTGCTGGGACCCCTGACCTTCAGTCTCTACGTGAATGATCTGCCAGACTCAGTCACAAAGGACATGATACTATATGCAGATGACACCACCCTGCTAACAAGAAACAAAGATCAGCAACTCCTGCGCCACTTATCAACTGAGATGCTCGAGAAAGCTAAAGCATGGTTTGAGTCGAACGGGCTAATACTAAATGCAGAAAAAACGAATGAAATCCAATTCACTACAAAAAGAAATAGGTATTCTAGGTATTACCCTAGACACAAGATTAACTCGGCAAAACCATATTGAAGAGCTGTCCAGGAAACTATCTACAGCGATATACACAATTCGGCGAATCCGGCAGATAGTTGGAGTGAAAGCAGCGCTCTTAACATATCATGCAATGTTTCACTCCAAAATGTCGTACGGGATTAGAATATGGGGCGAATCAGCACACGCTGAAAAGATATTTAAGCAGCAGAAAAAAGCAGTAAGAGCCATCGAACAGGTAGAATCCACCTATCACTGCAGATCACTGTTTCAAAAGTACAGTATAATGACACTGACGGGAACATACATATATCACCAGATGGCAAGAGGGAAGGCAGATCTGCACAACCAACAATGCAGATGGGAGTCAACCAGAATCCACCTCAGAAACGCCCAGGATATATCAATACCGTTCCACCGCACAAACACCACAGCAGCTCAACACAGACACCTCCATCTGCTAAATACCCTCCCAAAAGTATGGCTGCAGAAAAACAATAAATCGTTCAAGAGGGACCTGAAGGCGATGATGCAGAAGCAGGCATTCTACAGTGTAGGAGAGTTTATTGCTTATACTACGGGGAGACCGACATGAATTCAACAATATTGACGATTCTTGCAATACGATTATATTAGTTGTTATTAATTTCTTTTGTAATTACGTATTTAGCAGAAAATAAACTCTTTCTATTCTATTCTATTCTATTCTATTTTCTTTACGTGGATACAGTAATCAATAATGATAGTAATCAGATATTTTAATCTGATACAGTTGAAATGTGTTTATAATATGGTATAATATACAGAACATTCAATGACAAATTATATTTAATCATTCACGTCCTGTAAAAATGAAAAAAAAATTGTTCTGGGAGTGATTTTTTTTCTTTCATATACAAGTTTTGTATAAAATATTTGTTTCTATCTCTTTAAATAATGCTATATTGACCACAGCGACAATGATTCACCTTGTACATATTTGCGATAGAATACGTTTCTACAATACATGCAAATTCAATAGGAATGCCATTTTTTCGGTTAATTTGCCTAATTTAATTATCGCCAGCAGCATCATAACATCTGGAGATACGAGAACAAAAATTGGCAGTTAATATCTACAAATACGGTCAATACGTGCTCGTACTGTTCATGTATGTGTTGTTTTATGAAGCTCGTCTGCAATAGGAAATACCAACTAAGGTATGTTTGACGTAACGACCCTGTTTGTGTACCTTTTATACTTAAACAATTTTAAAAATGTCGTATAGACATGCCATTTGTAATGAGTAATATCTCCAGTTGACTGAGTAATATGTTTTCGAAACTTGTCTTTTACATTCTGATAACATAGAATATTTTACCTTTATTGTCTGAAATATGTAATAATTCAGAACATAATTTGTAATTGTGTAAATAAAAATATTTTCAACACTGTTTTACTTAAGTTGTAACTCATAAGTAGTTCAAGTGCTACTTAGAGATAAACTCAATTGTGAAAATCCTGATATGAATTAAAAGTACCTGATTAAGTTGTGTATGTTTATAAAAATGCATCTTCTAAAGTAAGTCATTATTTTTAGATTGATTCTGTGAATTCCATGTCACATATTCTCATTAATGCAGCAGTTTGACAAATAGGTGCTATTTGCATAATAATGGTCATCCGTTTAACAATAATTTCACAAACTTGAGTTAAGATTAAAGTTCACAGTCTTAACATTATGGTAATTAGGACTTTGTTTTCATAGCATATTTTGCGTGCACATTTTAGCACTAAATGACGATTCACTACACTATAACCCTACTTCTACAAAAGAAAATAATAAAATAAAATGACATCTTAGAACCAGAAAGCAAAAATTGTCGCATTGAAACGCAAGAGGCGTCAAAGTGACAGCAATAAATAAACGCTAAACGTTTAAAATGAGTCGGACAAACACTTTTGCATCATAAATTGGCTGAAAACGTTCATATTTTCGTAAAATCTTTCAACGGCAGAAGGTAGTAGTCAGAAAATTTTGAATTTGTGGAAAAGAAATATTGTCTGGTCAAGATAAATTTATAGGCTATTATTGATAAAGCATAAATCCATATTTGCAGACCAGTTAAACGTAGGTAGAAAAAGAAAAGCCTCTTTATTGCGAACAGTTTTATTATACAGGCTGGGCTATTCTCTTAATCTTAACATTTGATTCTTTGCAAAGTACGCAAAGAATCCGCAAAGTACGCGAAGAATCAAAGAAAGTACGCTCCATCGAAAAAAAATATACAAAACTTCTTGAATGAAGGGGGCCACATAACGTGTAAACAAGGTCAACATTACTAGATTATTATTTTTTAAATGGAATAGCCTATATTTCTATCCAATTTTTTTCGCATCATTTTAAGGAACAAATTATAACTCAACTACGAGAAATTTGTGTTTTGGAAATAATTGCATGTTTACGTCGATTTTATTCACACGCTGGTATCTGTCCTTTCTATTAAAAAAAAAAAGCTGACCAGATATCAACAATCGTAAGAATTATCTCCAAACATTAGATTTGTATACAATTTTTACTTATTCATATGAAACAATGCGTAGATTCCATTAATGTACAAGATGAACTAATAGAAGAATTCGATGTTGCAATATTATGGACAACCTGTATACAAACCAGTTGAATTATGTCTTGAAATTGATGCACCCACGCATTCTAAATAGAATTCAACACAAATTACTTCAAATTTCAAGTATTATTTGGTTCTGAAGATGCTGTTTCTTAGGTATAAATCAACTACAAACTGTAAAGGTGACCGCAAATAGCGAGCGGAGCGAAGCTAAGCTACGGCTTAGAAAAAGACAGATTGCACTAAATTCCATGAGAGCGAGCGTGAGATGTTGATCGGGCCAAGCTACGCTAAGCGATACCGAGCTCGGCTGTGCTGTGCGAAATGAAGCAGAGCAGAGCTGAACGAAGCTGGCATGATTTTACTCATCTTCGCACAGCCTGGCCCAGCTTGGAATCGCTCCGCTCCGCTTTGGTCCGCGTGGTTTTCAACACGTGGTTTTAACACGTTTGTTCAGTTGTAAATGTAAGCACTGCAATGGCGAGCGAAGACATCGACATAAGCGAACAAATTATTGAATTAGTTCGAAAAGAACCAATTTTATATAATACTGAACACAAATTGTACCATGACAACAAAAGAAAGAATAGATTGTGGGAAGTATATTGTTTATTTATCATTATAAAATTTAAATATCCTTTTGCCATGGAACTTCACCTAAGGGAGAGATGAAAAACCTAGCAAACTCGTTTCGTATTAGAAATGCTTCTTGCCTGGGATTTTCAGGTTGTGGTTGTAAATTGTTCGATTGTCGGTTGGTCTGATCAGTCTCATTGTTGATACCATATAGACAGCAAGCGAAAATTAAACAAATTATATTTGAAGCTGTTTCGAAGGCGGAGGAAGAATATGAACAAACGAAGCAATTTTCCGTTTAATTCACTTCCTGGCAGGAGCACGTCCATCTCTCCTGTATCCGTTGATACAAGCGGACGCTCTTATTTAAATTTATAAAATCTATATAAATTGGTATAGCATGCATATTGTTTTTTTTTAACAGAAAGAATAAATTTTATATTTATCAGTTAATGTGCTTTATCTACTTTTCCTCAAATAATTAATTACAATCATCAGACTCTCCTAGTGTCTATGCATATACAAAGCAATTTTTGTCTTCAATAAAATTTTAAAATAGGCAATAGATAATGTGAAAGAAATAAAATACAATACAATAAAATTCAGGTAGTAAATCCTTACTTTCTTATATTTTTTGTATAATTTGTTCAAGCAGTAGCGCAATCATTTTAAAATTTGTTATTCATTTGTTCCCTTTTATTATGATATAGAAAACTATTATCTCAAAGTATAAGGCATACAAATAGTGACACATCAAAAACTTCTAATGGATCATTTTTGCGAGTACCCTGTCTATTCCTTTAGTTAGGTATATGTACACATACACTTATAAAACATATAAATATAAGAGTGATTACCTTAAGATATAGCAAGTCTTTCTTCTGAGGACACAGGCTTCTTAAAGTTAGTGACTTGCTTTTCGATGTCGCACTTTATTATTCCATGTATTTGATTAAAGTCACTTTTACACATCCGAAAATAGTTTTTAAATTGTTTGTCATCTAAATCCTTGACCAAAGCCTTAAATTCGCCAAATTCGTCATGTTTGCGCAAATGCAAACTCGTCCCTGCTTTCTCAGCGTTTTACGACGACAGAACACAATACTTTGCATACAATCTTCAGCACTGGAATCTGATTCCGATTGTAATAACAAATCTAACTTCTCGATTTCTCTCAACCTAGTCAATAAGTGAGCAAATAAATAGTTTACAGGTCCTGCTCCAGTCCGTCCTGTACCGCTCATGTTTGCTTTGTGTTTCTACGTTTCGGATAGCTTTGCTTCGCCTAGCATCGCTTTGCCCAGCTTCATATCGCTCACTACAGCTTCGCTCCGCCCAGCTTAGCTTCGCTCGCAATTTGCGGTCACCTTAAGGATTGGGATAGGTTTACCTTTTTTGTATTCCTTGTTTACTTTACCATTCGTAGCATAACAGTATATCCTTTTGGGTCCCTTCAACATTTTGACCAAGGTACAAAAATGTCTGTGTGTGTACCCGTTTTTTTGTGACGGCGAGTCTGGAAAAGCTACTAAACGTATCAGGACGAAACTTCATGTGTAGAAGTTTCATGACCAAACATACATCTGAAAGAATTGTTGTTCAAAAGGGTCCAAAGGAACTGGATGTTTACTCTTAGCATTTGTTCACTATTTTGAAAATGAGCCGCTATTTCTGTAATTTCGTCAAAATAGTTAAATAACAAATTAAAGTAGAGAAAATTTTGTATAATTTATGTCTATGAAATTTTTTGATAAAATTAATAGATATTTTAGCTGCATGAGCAAATTCTATTTGATCGAGATCGGTCGGGTCTGCATTAAAACTAGTTAGCCAGGATTTGACAGATATTTTGTTTCTATTGACAGTAGTTTTAAAACATCAGCGCTTGACACTAGTGTATAGTATGATAAATATGCCTGGCCACATTAGATTTGTTATATAGCCATTGACAACAAAATTTACAGGAATTAATGTTACTTTGTTGATTGGCATTAATCGTGTACTTTAATTTGCCTGTGTTCTGAGTGGATGAAATGTTGTTTAATTTAATGTGGTTTAATTTCTCATTAATTTTGGGAAATGCAATTTCGGTGATTTTTATACTTCGCAATACCTACCTGCACATTTGTTTGCCACACAGTTTGCCACAATCATTTACGTTTACTCGGAAATTATTTTGTTTATAAATTATACAATTATTGTAATCAATATAAATTGTAATAAATCAGATAACGAACTGATATTTTATGAATCTGTCATGATCCGTTAATTCTATAAATAATACATAAAGACGCAATAACATAAATAGTAATTACCCGACGTACACACATTCAATGATTACCACCATTTTAAAGCAATTTTCCTCTGAAACAGAATCATTATGGTAACTATACCTCACTGCATTGTGTGTGATTGCCACATTTGTGTAAATTATACAATAACCACCGTTTGCAACAACAATGTGATATAATTATTTAGTTATTGTTGTGATAACTTTTTATAATTATGGCAGGATAATCTTTTGGTATAATCTAGGTACGCAGTAGGTGCTGCTGATTTTAATATGCTTCTTTATTTTTACGTTGTAAAATAATATGAAATCGAAGTAGGTAATTATAAAATTATTGATAGTAAATAAATGTATTGGATAACTGATACCAAATTCTCTGATATGATTTATTTAGACATGTTTACATCTCAATAAACTTATTTGAACAAATGCCACTGATTGTGTCTTATTGGTACAAGATTAATATTTTTTCAAAATTACGATAATAAAGTTTATCCAGAGTTGCTCAACGCATGGAAACCCCTTTTGTTGATCAAGGACTCACCCAATATAAATAAATACATGATTTTTTTTATATTTCCTCTAATTTATTATACTGACCTTCGTAATAATATGAATAGCCTATTTATAACCTACATATTTTACAAAACAACAATAATGATAGCACATTATTACATAAATATTTCATATGTGGAGGCCGCAACAGGGTAACAATAAATTCAGATAGGTTCGTAGGCACCTAGGTGTATGAAAAGTTTTCAGAATTAAAAAATACACTAATGTAATACATTGCATTAAATATGACTGGTTCTCTACTATTGTCTTTATTATATATTTTCTTTCGAATGAGTTGTTATTTCTTTCCACTGTAGCAGGTATTCTTACATTTTGTTTTTCTAGTCTTTGTGGTTAATTCCTGTAGACTTGACTTCTTCTTTACCACCACATTGTCAGACAATATCTAGGTCGTTCAGCAGAAATTAATAAGGCCAAAAATATAGTTTTGAGATTAGAATTTAAACTTGAAACGAACGCTAAATTACATTTTCTTACGATATAAATTACTGTTCGTGTAGTAAAAGTTGAGCGGTCTAAGGAAAGTAACATTGTCCACCTTTGCAATGAAGCGGCATTTTTTTCCATACATCTTAGAACAATGATAGAAAGAGTACAAACGATTCTTACGATTCCGCTCACTCCTGCTAGTGTACGTCCAATTATTCATACAAGTTCGAATGTATGACTATGCCGAGATGTTATATGCTTAGCTTTATTGGGCAATTGTGATTTATTTTGACATAAGTCATCGAGAACTGTCACTCACCACAGTAGCGGCACGGTGGTAATAATGCCAAGAGAACGGGGTAAAATTCTCCGTAGCTGTGCCCGTGAAATTATATCAAATGTGGCAACTTTTGGTTCATGAGTTCATGATTGCAAAAGATGCATGTCCCTCACGATCTATCCTTAAGGTGCTCTTACACGTAGCCACTTTTGTTGCGCGAGATTCTGTTGCGACACTATGAAATGGCATGTTGTGTTCACACGTGAGATAAAATCAGTCAAAAGTTGCGCCACTTTCGACTAGCGCCACCGCCAAGTGGCAGCCACACATTTCAAAGTTGCGATGCTATTCACACAGTACACGCCACTTTTCATTGCTGCAACTTGTAAAAGTGGCACGTCGAATGTCAAGAATTGGTCAAGGAACGCCTGCGCACCCTCGTACTTGTAGTGGTTGTGTTTATATTCTGCCTCATTAAGTTTTAAGCGGCGATAGTGATACTGTGTTGTTGTTTATTCCATAAAAAATGGATTCAGATTCTGATGCCGATGAGAGGACTAGAGCAACTGCGTGTTATGAGCTAATGTTAATGAGCTATTCAAGGCCGCTTTTGTAGGTAAAGGCTCTTATTGAAATTTAATCTTTGCCGCGTATTATTGCATATTTTGTCGAACCTACAGGAGAAAGTCCCCAAGAATGATAGGAGGATCTAAATGTAGAGAAATTTCATTTTAAGTTTAACCTAACATTACCATCAATGTCATCTTTTACGATCGTAAAAAAATTATTCGAACAAAAAGTCTCGTCTTGGGTTGGGTTGAGAATTATTTTAACAACCAGAAAGAAAATTTTGCTAAATGAGCATTATGCGGAAAATATAAAATCAGTTGTTTATCTACGAGGATTTTAGTTGGAATATTTATTGTAATATTTATCTATCTGTTTTTTTTAGAATGACATATTTATTCGAAATTCTTTTTAGAGAAGAAGGATTTATTTTAACTTGTTTCTGTTGTTAACATTGTATGTTGAAATAATAAATATTTATTTATGTTCTTTTCTGTTTAGAGAATTAGTATTTATCGGTTAGCATCCTTTTTTTACAAAATATCAATTTAATAAGTTTTTACTTTGTTGAAGTTCGATAGTTATCGATAGTTTTAACGATAACTATCGGACACGCCAACTATCGATGTTTAACCAACACTACCGTATATACATCTACTAAATGTTGCGCCACCAAAGTGGAAGTGGACCAACACGTCGGTCCATTTCTGTGTGGCGCTAGTACCGTGTTTGTACCTGTTTACACGCAGCAACATTTTAGCTGTACGCAACTTTAAAAAATTGCGCCCTGTACTGAAAGTGTCGCAATATTTATAGTTGCAGCGTTGTTCACACATTGCAATACAAGAATTGCGCCATTTTTTAACTTGCACAATACGAAAAGTGGCGTCGTGTAAGAGCACCTTTAAGGAAGACTGAATTGATGGCCAAAATAAATTCGCATGCGACCAGTGACGATAGAGGAAAACACTATAAAATTGATGAGATTATAAGAAATGAAGGGTACGTTCTTCTACGATTACCGCCATGTGTGAATTAAATCCGATTGAAATTGCCTGGGCGGACGTAAAGCGTTATATTCGGGAGTCGGGACCATAACACGATTGGCGAGTTATCCATAACAGCCTTAAAAGATCTCAGCATGCCACTGCCACAATTACGCCTGAAAAGTGGAAGGGGTACGTGAAACATGTTATTGGTGTTGAATATTTATACTGGGAGAAAGATAATGTTGTCGAAGTATTGAGATGAACCGCTTTGGACGTTCTCTTCCGACCAAGATTCTTTGCAGGACTCCGACCGTGAAGTCCCGTGAAGAGTTATATTCAAAATAAGTTATTAATCATTTAAGCATTTGTATTCTTGGTATATATCTTCTGTTACTGTTATAATATGTGACCTGAATCGGAGAAATCGCCCTAGTGGATAAAAAACGATATTTTGATTTTGTCTGCATCGGTTTGCCAATAGGAAGAGCTACCTGATTCCGTCAAAATCGTTTTTTTTTTACGGCGGATTATCCGTTTCTGGTCACATATGTAATCGTTTTTAATAACAATTGAAGGCATGAGAATGAAAAGTGGATAAAAACATAGGGATTCCTATGGTCTTTATCCACTTTTCATTCTGAGCTCTTTAATTATTGTTGTGTTGAGTATGTATTTTTATTTCGTTAACGTCAAACTGTCATTTTGACTTTGACATTTAAACATCTTTTTATGTACTATAAATCTTAAAATAATGTTTTTAAATGTTTTAGATTTCTATTTAACAATAGAGTATTGACGTAATTCGAGAACCATAGATTTTGTCTGTTTATAATTGACTTAAATTTTACCGGTACCCATCACAAAATTATACGGCGCGCCTATGGATTTGACGCCACCGCGAATTTATGCCCCACCCCAGACCGCTCAACTTAACTGAAACGAACTACAGCCCACCCAAGTCGAGCTAGAGTGCTTCTTATTTTATCAATAAATCATTTTTTTAAGACTCCCCTCCCCTCTTTCAAAATGTTATATAAGTCATTTTTATTCAAACTGTTATAGGGGCACCTGCCCCCCCCCCCCCTGGCGCTCAAAATAAAAATGCTCAAAATTGTATTAGGTACATAATAAATTTACAAAGCCACATAACATGTACTGTAAAAGCCAGTTGTGATTATTTTATGAGAAAATGTAATTTAATAAGTACCTACCTCTAAATCTCAGTACAGGGTGAGGTATTTATTGTTAAGTTGATTTATTGGGAATTAATAGAGGAATTGTTTATGCAACCGACAAGTAAGTTGAAGTAAAAAGTTTAGATTGCTTTATTACAAATAACCTTATATAATAATATAATGTTATTTGTAATAAAGCAGTCTAAAATTATATCTTCAATTTACTTGTCGGTTTGGCAACCACTATATATCTACTTTGTATATTACTGAAGCCTGTGTGATGTGTAGTTATTGAACGCGATAATAAAGCAGTGTTTTTTTTTGCAATGGATATAAGAAACTATTTTACTAAGTATTAATTATTATTTGGAAACCAGTGTTATATCGTTGTATGATTGGGTGATTAGGATTCCTGGTTCTAAAGAGTATTTCAGTTATAGGATTACGTGATTACAGTGTTATCACTGTATCCGTAACACTGTAATCACGTAATTATTGCAGTTTAAGTGCATATAGCTAAATATTACTTTAGATTAGTCTAATTTTGTTGAGTTTCGAGTTTGGTCTCGTTTGGCAAATGTCAACCCGTTTACCTATAGTTTGTCTTTTAAGCAATAGATGGCGCTATGGCGGTTCTTGCATTAATTCGCTGTTCGCAAATATCTTGGAAATTATGATATATTAGTATTACTGTTCTTGTACACTTATATGTACATTTTGATACATTTGATACATGTCCTCCAAGAATATATGTTTCGGTAGCATGCTCAGCGTTTATCGCAACATTGCAAATGAAGACCAAGAGCAATTCAATGAATCTGTCCTGCAGAAGTTTTCCGAAAACAAGCGGAAACTTAACATTACGTAATGTTTTATTAGCATATTTCATATTATGTATATACCTCATACATATATTTTTATAAACAAAAAGATATGCGATAAGAAATATTTATTTACGTAAATTTTGGTATTTTTCTGACTCCTTGCCCCCCCCCCCTGTAAAAACTTCTGGCTACGCCCTTGTTGCTATTGTAAGAAACCTGAATAACAAGCAAAATGGAGAGAAAAACTTGCAGCTGAATTATCTAAAACACTCTCTACATAACTAAGTATATCCAAAGTCCAAACTGATATTATCGCTTTTCTATCGTTTATAAATTTACAATTATGCACTTTTATTACAGGCTTTTTGTCAATTTTGTCTAAATATTATTTTCGGTTTAAATACATCTATGGCAAGATTCATAATTGCGTAAACAACAATCAATATAAACTGATACATTATGGAATCACATAATTGATCACAATGTACGTAAATGTACCTACATACATCACTTCCGTGTTATCAAATAGATTATTATCTACTTACTTATATTGTGTATCAAATGTAAAACTTAAGAAAAAATATTAATGACTTAATCAGTCGGCAATGACAAAAAACTATAAGTGGAACTGTCTGATCTATGTTCAAATATTACACATTCCATTCGACGTTTCGATGAAGCACTTTATCAATGAGAACAGCTTGATTAATAAAGATTTTTGTTCTGAGTACATATTGGAAAAACACATCACTGACGATTGCGTTACGATCAATCACTGACGTTGTCGATGATCCAAGTAAGCCCCCCCATGAAAAATATATTAAAGTAGAACAATATAAATGTAGAAATGTAATGCCGCATAAGCCTCTACGATGTAATAAATTAGATCCAGGGTCGCAATTGAATTAAAAGATTAGGTGATAATGATCTATTAAATTGTTGCTAGGTAATGTTGTGAAAAATGTGTGGTAGGTCTAGTAGGGTAGAGTGCTTTACGACTTATTAAGCAATATGAAAAATTAACTACATTTTGTAAGCTAACAGAATTTTTATTTTGATTTTGGTTACCTATTTTGTTCGTTAATAATGGAATCAAATAAGGCCCGATGTCCACCGGATCGGGCCGATAAATATCGGCCCGATGTCAGTCGTACGATAAATATCGTGCACACGAATTTCTATTGGGACCGTCACACTGACACGATGTGTGTCATGCTCGATAAATATCGTGACAGTGTGACGGTTCCAATTGAAATGCATGTGCACGATATTTATCGTACGACTCATATTGGGCCGATACTTATCGGCCCGATGCGGTGGACACCGGGCCTTAGTTTACACTTATCTCAAATTCATATTCCCTGAACTACCTCGTATCTGGCACACACTACGAAGTATCAACATTTAAAAAGAATATGTAATAGCTGCTGAGAAATATGGAAATACAAATACTCCGTACATATTTTATCATATTATGAATACTACTAAATTTTAGACAATAAATTGCTTCCGGGTTATGCCGTGTGTCAAGATTTGTAAATGCTGACGTTTCGCGAACCATGTTGCTCGCTTCTTCAGAGCTAACTGAATACTATTAGCATTACCTGAATTTGAACATAACGATACGGGACACCTTGTATATTCTTAGCGAAAAGTCCAATGTGATTGTTTTACTGTATGAAACATTTTAAAATTACCAAATTACATGGAATTAAGATCAGTTCGATCAGTTCTAAATATGTAAGTGCGTGCGCTTATAGCAACAATCTAGGAATTTTTGTCTAAAGAGAAAATTTGGTGCAAACACTGTGTATAGACGCGAAACATAACTTATTCCGCATTTCGTTATTTGTTATTGTTTACTGTGATTTAAAAACAAATGTAAATGGTGTATAAATTGTCATAAAATTTCATGCGATTTTTCAAAACTGCATTGTTGAAAGTGCAGGTTTGAATTGCATAGATATAAATCGCAATGTAGTTCTTCTAGTTACCACGTGGTTACCACTGTACCTAATTAGAAAAGTTTCTAAAGCAATATTTACATATGCAACTGCAAGAAATGTCCGCAGTTATTAGGGTTGCATACTCACCGGTAGATCGGCACTCAACATAACCTATGTTTTTATTTATAAAAAGTTAATGATTAACTGTTAACGTTAACTTCCGTTACATTTGTAGCAAATTAACGGACTATCGGTTAACAAAGTTAAATTTTTCGTTAACGTATTAATGATTAACGAAGTTAGCTTGCTGATTAACTTTGCCCAGCTTTTGTTATACCTATTAGGTAAAAGTTGTTCATTTTCATGATGATGAATTATCTAAACTGAACATTTCATTTAAATTTGAAGTCAGAATACAATGGATCTAGAAATGTGTACAAAACTACATTATTAAGACCTGCTTTCATTATTTATTAGTCAATTACAACCTTCACATATTTGTCAAACGAAATATTTGAGGAAATAATATGTAATAATTTTATGTTTCATAAACATGTCGGTATATATATACACTCTATAAGTACATACTGCATTGTGTGCTTGGTGTACAAAATGGTACGTATTACTGTCATTACAAATTTTACAGTTGTTATCACTGATATTAGTTGACGTTTTCAGTGCGTAGTGACTGCGCGTGAATTTTAGCTATTATCTAAAAATATTAACCTGATTTAGGGCCGATCTTACAAAGCACGTTATACCATGGTATAACTAAATATTGGTATAAATACCAGTATAAGTTGTTATTACTATGACAACACAAATATTTTGGCCAATGGGAGGCGGAAAAGCACTATTTATACTGGGAATAACTATTCCACTACTTATACGTACACTTGTAAGATCGACCCTTAGACAGTAAATTATTTAGTACTTATTGAGATTGAGACATGTCGAAAATAAATCGTATCTTTGAAAATAATTGGAATCAGTTACCCAATAAGAAATAGTTGTTTACTTACAATAAATGTTACATCAATCCCATTCATTTTAAACTTTTGAAGTTTGTAATATTTTATCGTACTTCACAAATATTGACATTGGCAGATCCACAACTCCATTTGCATACTGGCTTCATAAAATATGCGATTCTTATACTAACTTAATGATACACAAACTCGAAAAAAAAAGAAAAATTGTGGTTTAATATGTCAACCAATTGTATTCAGGTGCATAGTATATGTTTAGATCATCTCCGAAAATATCAAAAGCGGTAGAATATTCAACAAAACATAACTGAATACTTAATATAGATTGGAATAGATTAGTGGAATAATGATATACTGATGTCTAACCAACAAACTAACCAATAAACAGAAAAAGAACGGTTGGATGCACCTGCACTGTTTGGAAACTACGTTACAAAACATTCTAAAAATTTGAATGTTTGTTTCTTTATTTGTTTTTCAAAAAGCCGTGCAGTTGGGCGTTTGTAACGTTTGTAAAAATTCACATGAACTCAAATTAAATTGTGTTCTTGAGTTACCTTCAAAGATGATCATGAAACATTTAGTTTTCTTATTATTATTATATGTATTATAATGTATCAAACTCGTTGTGTAAATGTAAATTTTAAACAAATGTTTCTTTCTGACTTTTTGGCTTTTCAAAGAATGTTTTGAAGCTGAAGTCGTGTTTTGGGTATGACAGAGTATGTCACTTCAAACCAACTCTTTTTTCATGACAGAAAAATGTTGATTTTGCAAAACAAAGTCATTAGAAATCTTTTTGCAGTGCTGCACAATCATACATAAACTAACATAACATTGGATTGAATCGTTCTGTTTGGCAAATGTGGTATGTTTTCAACCTTCATAATACAAGCAGGTAGTGTTGTAAAATTATAAAAAGAAAATACGTACTTATTTGAATTTGGAAATAGGAGTAATTAAAAACGTAATCACAAACGGCTTTTATAATTTTCATAACAAAACTAGGACCCGGAAATACAATGAACCCATTGTGCTACGCAATATCAGCAACATTGTATTAGTATTCCATAATGTTTTATCAATTGACTATTTTAAGAACAATCAGAGTTAATTGGGCAAAATCAGCTCAATTTCAAAAACACAAAAGGCAAACGTCACGTTTCATGTTTGGCTTAGAATTTAGGAATCACCGTTTAAGGTTTGACGGAAAATGATGAAGCTTTATTTGCAATTGTTTAACGATCAAATCTCAGCAGTTAGTTTTTCATATGAACACGGAATTTTCAAATAAAGACAATCGAGACATGATAGAAATTTAATATGCATCTCATCAAACAGTTCAAAGACCTAGAATTTCATCAATCTTGATGAGAATTTTAAAATAATATTTAGCGGTTGTTACAAACAGGTTGTCAAATTAAAAAAAAAATGAATCAAGTTTTAATTTAAACAAACAAATATTTGTGAGTTCTTTTTAATAAATTTTAATACCTCACTTAGGTAATAACTTAATGAAAAGAAAAAAAAACGATAAACTTTCTAGTGTAGATATCCAACCAACCAAACCTATAGAAGAATTAACAATACCTACAACTGATCGTGGTATTTTTTGGTTGAATTTAAGGTCAGAATAATTTTTTTATAGAATTTTAAGTCAAAAATTGTGAATTGGTTCCAGTTTTGCGAAAATCAGTGCAAAAATATTCAGATATTTTGTCTTTTGCATTAATTTCTTTAAAACTACAGTCAATTCATAATGTTTCTGCACATTCTGATTATACAATAAAAAAGATTCCATTATTACAATGAATACCTAAAAATACAAAAATTTGCTATTTTCTATAAATAACAAATTAATTTATTTTGATTTGTTTTGACAACTGGTCCTCAGAAATGCGGGCTTTTAGTAGTTCAAACAAGATTGACTTGATAAACTTGTAGATTTATATCAAATGCTCCTCCAGATTATTTTCATCAATCATATACCTACTCAAAATCCAGATAGGAAGATTCCATTTGACCGGTGTTTTAGTGCCTACTTACTAATGATAATATGTATTAAAATTTGAAATGTCACAGTATACAAATATTCAAGCCCTGGACTTCAAGTGATTTTGATGATTTTGATCCATTGTGTTGATTCTTCAACAGCAATATTCGAGTTTTTCAGAGTTCAGCATATACATGTATAGATAGCGATTCAAATTATAGTCCAAGAACTTATTAATTGTCAGGCATCGTCAAAACATCATTGTTTTTGTGCCAACAATGCCATTTTCATGATAATTATTCATAACATGTTGATAATGATTTAAGGTACTTAAAATGTACGTCAAATTCGTTATTCGTTATTTATTATTTACAGTTGGTCAAAGTCAAAATGTTTGTTTGTTTGATAACCAGATAACTGGATTAGTCTGGTCAACCAAATCATCTTTATGATTTTATTTATTGTGATGCCTTAACAACTGTGAGAGTCAATTTTTTGTTTCTTGATGTCAAATTGATTAATCTTTACTAATAAACTTTAGTTAAACGGAACACAGGCATTATTCAAAGGATTCTTCCCACTGCACAAATATCTAATAATTTTGTAAATAACAGAATAACTTCAGATGTGAAGGAGAACAAAAATGTAAATTATTTTTTATAATATAGTAGTATTATTTTTTACTTTATCATACCGTCGGGTTAAAGGTAAAAGTCACTAACTAACATCTAAAATAATTACGAAAAACTGACTTTAAGATGTATTACCAACAAATATAATGATATTTTCTGGATAATTAATGTATTTTCGAGTACTTAGAACACTTATTGATCGCCTCCTTGTACAAGATGTGCATTTAGAAGCATTTGACCACAATTAATTCGTGTTTCAAGAAAATGTAACAAAATGTTAGTTAGTGACTTTTACCTTTAAGCCCACGAATTACGTAGTATGATGTATGCCGAAAGAAATTGAGATTTTAGCGGAAATATGACGTTTTTGGTCCCTTGAACATTTTTGACCAAGGTAGAAAAAAATATGATGTGGCCAAGCACATGACTTTATCATACTATACAGTGACCGCCAAAAAGTCGGCATCAAATGGGAAATTTTTTTATTATCGATTTATCACAAAATTTTATTCTTCATAAAAGTTTCTGGATCGTCCGAAACCAAAATTGCAATCATCAAATTTTAAATATTGTGTATCATATACGGGGTAGTTCAGAGAATTTTAATTTGACATAAGAGTAAAGTACCTTTGTTTTAATTATTATCGAAAAATGTTACATAGAAATATTATTTAGAATTAAAAATTATACTCAAATTTGAAATCACAGCCACCTATCTTTTAAAAAAAAATATTGTCTTTTTTTCATAATTCTCACTCTTATAATAAATATTAGTACCTACCATTGATTCTTATGACTCATTGTCATCTATTTTTCGAAAATTTCGGTAAATTTTGTCTATGGTTCGTGATTTTGATATTTTTTTTTCGTGATAAGCTTTTATTTTTTTTTCTTGATAACGGTGGTAAACACGAAAAAACTACAAAAATGCTTTAGAACAAAACAAAAAATGCATTTTGTATTTTAGAATCCACCAGCGGCGCACCGAAAAAATTTCATGGGGAGAAAAGGGGGCATGACCCCTGAAAAAATATCTCCCTGTAGATTCTTAAAACCATTTGGTATGCCCAATGATGTAAGTCCTGCAACGTAACCAATATTCCAAATTAGAGCTAAATCTCAAAAACTACAAGAGCTATAAAGAAAAAACTAAAAAAATCTTGAAATTTCAACACCCTGTAGATCGGCAACGAAGCGTTTGCAGACCTATCTTTATATGAATTTTTAGTCATTAAATAAGCCAAAGAATTACCCCTTTTCGCATTTACATGATATTTAGGAACACCCTGTATAGATGTAAATACTCCAATCCAAAGGAAAAAAATCTGGAGTTCATGCTCTCGCATCAATAAATATATTCTTACTTTTAGTCATATCACCCTGTGTTTATTTGTTTGCCAACAATAAAATTTAAAGTAAAGTTTCCAATAAGGACAAATTTATACATTCTATCTTGCAAAAAAAGGAAACGTAAATTCATCAACACATTGAGCATTAAGTGTATACTCATGTTTAGTCATCGCCCCATTCTTCTTTGTTTTACTAATAAAGGAATTTTAAAAAGTAAAAAGTAAAGTTTCCATAAATATAAATTTATAATTACCTACTTGCAAAAAAAACGTATCTCAGTTATATAAAATATACTCAAACTGGCAATACATTTTATCAAAATACCATTTTTATACCAACATCATTATTCGTATTTTTTTTTTCGCTTTTTTAATAGCACTTCACAACCTTCCTATTAATTTTCTATCAAAAAAAATACCACGTTTTTAAAACCTATTCGAGAAAAAGTCAGTCGAAAATTAGGATAACTTTGATGAAACTTGGATTTTGAGTAGGTATTTTCGATTATTTTTGTGTTGAATACATAGCAGAAGTCAGTTAATATTCAGTACCGTTTACTGGGTTTATCCCTTAATAATTTAGGTAAAAAGTCTTTTTGACGGAACGACTTCTAAAAGTGGCACCATTATCAAAATATGTAAAATGTCTTTAACTTTCTTTAGGGCGGATGTTTCAAGTTTGATTCTCAGTTTCAAGTCATCAAGTAATCTTGTATTAAAACTCTGAGCTTAAAAACTGGGTACATCACGTTTAGTAGCTTTCAGAACTTATTTGATGTACTTTTGTTGTTGTATCTCTTTTACTAGTAATGACAAACATGTACATGTCCTGTTGGTTCTAGTTAATATAATACATTGGAATCAACCTACAATGAATCAAAATATCATAAAAACCATATTATCGGTTCGAGAGAAAATAAAACAGCACACGACCAATATCTCGATATTTCCATAAACACCTTGTGCAACTAACATTGTACCCTTGGACCTATATATCGTGACCCCTAATTGAGAAAAGTACTGATTAAAAGGATCATGACCTACATTGTGCGGAATCACCAGCCACAATTACCTACCTATAACGTTACAATTTGAGGAGTATACAAACAAAAAATACAACACAATAAGAATCAACGTTCTCCACTCGAGACATTTATTATTCACCATTTATCGATAATGATAGATAGCGTGTTCATAAAGGAATAGGACATGTTCCCACTTGAAGTAGTTTGTAATTGTTGTTCATCTAAAGCAGAATCTCTTATTTCCAGTCGACAACACCGCCAAATGCTCCCACACCGACCATGAGCTCTTCACACGTTAATCCAACTTTCCAACCAGATGACTACGAACAGTAAGTAGCTATGCTCTTTTGGATTTAAGTGTTGTTGGTCTCAATCAGGAGACGTTATGGGGAAGACTGGTTTTACATTATTAAGATTAAATGTCGTCCATCATTAAATCTCAGGACTAGTTTTCGTAATCCTGAAACCTCTGATATTAGCTCATGCGTGTATATGCGCCAAATTGTATTGAGTTTGAAAGAAACTCTTTTAGAAGTGATTGTTGTGAAAGGTCCTTTCGTTTTTGAACATTGCCCATTTGATAATTATCTCAGATTTATTCAGTTTGGTTTATGAAGAAGCAGGTACTAATGTTTCTTCCTTTTTTATTAGTCAGAAAGATCACATACGCTCGTCGTCTGAAAAACCGGTCACTAATATACTAGGTGATACAAAAAAAAACAATAAAACGAGTAGATTCCAATTAGGCAAAATTGATACGATATAAAGTTGACCAAAAAGTAATAATGATAATATATCTATTCAATTTTGAATAAAAAGGAAGAAAAAAGAAAGATGGCCTCTAAACTCAGTTTTTTTTTATTTGTATTGGCTCAGTTTATTTGACATATTCCATACATTGTTTTTGAGTAATTTTCATTTGATTTTGAAATTATTACAGTTAGAGCTGGTATTTTCACCTACGTATAATCCTGAGTACCTATTAGACAGATCTGTCACCTTCTTCTCATTCAACTGGCTAAAATAGGTAACCAACTCTGTCAGATATGTCAAATAGCTATTCAGGACTTTATAGGTAGATAAAAATACCAACACTAAACATAACATAACGAATATTTTGTAAAACCAATGCGAAATTTGTCCTCTAAGCTTATTTACAGTGCAACCAGAGCTACGATATGTTTCGTTAAAAGTATAACATGCGTTTTCTTTTTGTTTTATATCACAATGCAATTCATATATCTAATCTGATTATCAATAAACTCTATGATAAAAATCGTAAAAATGAATTGAGATAAGAATAACCCAAGAATAGCTACTATTTAAAGAATAGTGTCCTTTCACCAAAGAAAATCAATGTTTATTCAAATAGATATGTTTGTATACCTACACGGACAAGGTTCTGTCCTTTAAAGTTTAAAGTGTTATTCTTGCTTTGGTTTAAAAATTCTTGCTTCACTTTCGTCAAACACACCATATAAAATGGTTGAAAATTTAAAAATAAGTGTGTGACGTCGTAAGCTGTCTACTCACATAGCCTGATCCTCAGTATATACATATAGTGAAGGCGTTCCCGCGGATATTTTGCTCTACTGTGCCCTCCGAAAAGTTCTTGTCAATAAAAAACCCACGTTAAATTCTTCAATCAATTAATAATTTCTGTAATCAAAACCCATTTGTTCTAACCTTAAAACATCGTATTCTATCTAACTCAACGAACAATTCGTTAAATAAAAAAATGATTATTCTTTCACTCAACACAAGAATTATTTGAACTGAACAAATCTCGTTCCTGTAAATCTTAACTAAAAACATAAATTATAAATTGTTATAAATTATAAATTGTATGACACAAATAAACGTTCTCTCTACCAAACAAATATTCCATACCTACATTTTATCTGCAAATAAATATTTTTTGAGTCAATGCACATTTATTTGAATCAAATAAAATTTTTCTATCTGTGTACAAATTAAATATTTCTAGAAAATTAATTTTTCTTCTTTACATTTTTAAATGACAGAGAGAGGTTATGTCAAAATACCAATTTCAAAACTCGGAAATACTTTCATGTAGAAAAGCCTATTACCTGAATTATTTTTGAATTTATAGCACCCGAAACTATCTACTTTTACGTTTGTGCAAACTTTGACATTTGATCGCTGGTAGCATTTCTTTATTGATGGCAAACAATAAGAAAAAAAATGGAAAGAAATGACACGATAAGCAACTTTTAAGGCAGAATTCGTATGCAGTATAAAACAAATCTATCGAAAATTGTTATCTATATCATCCTAATTTACAACTGTTAGCAACAATAAAAAATCTGATGTGGCCAGGCACATGACTTTATCATACTATATATAAAATTAATAGTTAACTGCATGAGATTCTATTTGATCGAGATCGGCTATGTCTGCATTAAAATAAAACTAGTAGAACTAGACAGATATCTCGATTAAAGCTGCGTTCGGATATTGTACTCCGTTGACACCAGGTACACCGTCCAAATGACACTTACGTGTTATTGGGTGTAAAAATGTAATGCAATATGCGAACGCAGCTTATATTGACAGAAGTTATTGTCGAAACATTAGCGTTTGACACCAAGGCTACCTACTGTCATTAGAATCAAAAAATCTGACAAATCCTGGCTACTAGTTTTCAGGCAGTACGACCGATCTCGTAGAAATAGAATTTGCTCATGCAGCTAAACTATTGATTGTACCAAAAAATGTCATAGCGATAAATTATTCAGAATTTCCTCATCTTTAATTTATTATTTAACTATTTCGACGAAATTCCAGAAATGGCGGCTTAGTTGCCACATCTTTCAAAAATGCTAAGACTAAACCTCCAGTTCCTTTGGACCCTCTTCAACAGAAAGCTTTTCAGCTCTAAGTTTGGTTAGGAAACTTCTAAATATGAAGTTTCGTCCCGATACCTTTAGTAGTTTCTCCGGAATCGTCGCCACAAAAAAACGGGTACACACACACACACACACACACACACACACACACACACACACACACACACACACACACACACACACACATACACACATACACACACACACAGACATTTTTTTGTACCTTGGTCAAAAATGTTCAGGGGACCCAAAAAGACATATTTCCGCAAAAATCTCAAAAAATTTTTTTGGCATGATTACAATACTTTACATACTGCGTATGATAAAGTAAAAACGATTTGGTATTTGAATGTTTATAGTAGAGCAACGAATTCAGACAATTACAATTGTTTAGTACATTTAGTAAATATACAGGCTGTTTCTTAATAACATGTTAATATTTAAGGAGGTTATTCTTGGGTCCATTTTGAGGAAAAAAAATCATATAAAAATATGTCTTAAAGGTCTTTTGAACTACAGGGTGCTAAAGTTTTGAGAAAAGAATCTTACTTTTATGATAACTTTGGTACGACTCAAGATATTTTTGTGAAACGTAGTACGCATCTTCTATGCATCAAAAAGCATTTTCTGCTGTAGAACAAATTTTTTTATTCTTGCCAGTGGCGTTCATGCGCGGTTTGTACTGAATTATTTCAGAGAGCAAAGTAATACGCCACTGCTTTTTTTTAAAGTAAAAATTATTTTTTAAATCCTTATTCCTTTCTTACCAAATCTGGTCTCTTGATTTTTTTTTGTTTAACGTACGATTTTCGAATAAAAAATAAATTCATTCATTTGCATCTCCAAACCTCTTACGAGAAAAAGCAATTTAAATAAAATACGACTAAACAAAAATTTATTTAAGAGAATAATTTTTAAACGGTAAAATTATAAAATTAGAGAGTCTAGAGGCGTACCAAAGTTATCATAAAAAAACATTTTTTTCTTAAAACTTTAGCACCCTGTAGTTCACATGTTGTTAAGAAACACCCTGTATAATATATTTTTCGGATAGATTGGACACCCGGTATACTTACTTAAATGGACGTTGTTTTACGCAGTTATATTGGTATTGATTCTATTTCTATATAGTACCTCGCTCTTTTACACAATACAATATAGTAACTACCAAAAATAGAAAACCGTATTCTATCAAACATTAAAAGATCAATTAAAAACGTTCGATGACTTATGAAAACAATAAAATCATTCTCAAAGATAATGAAATACATGAGTTTTATTATAACAACATTCGAATTTCTTCTGCAATTCTTATTTAATTTCGTAGGTTAGTATAATCTCCGGCAAAATGATATTATCCACGATCTATGAGCATAGACTTGAATATTACGAAAATTCTGTTTATAATAATATTAATTTGTTAAAAACTTACTATTTTGTTACGCAGATTCATGTGTGGCACGTGCTTCTATCTAATAAACGAGACTATCGATTTGCTTGAAACCTTAGAACCTAACACGGAATATATTATTTCTCCACAGCCAGCTGCAACTTCAAACTCACGGGAAAGAGAAGCATTTGGCGCACTTAGAAAATGGCGAAAAGAAAAAAGAAGACGCCGACTACGAGCCTTACGAAAATCGGAAAGTGGAGCATCCCATCTCGTAAGTACCTAACTTAGTTTGTAAACATTTTGTATTCATGCATTATAAGATAACCTAAAAAGAGAGGACAATAAAAATACAAGTTTGTCTTCTATTTCAGAAATACCTCGACGCTAGTCCATCTCCTGAAAGGCAGTTTGGGCACCGGCATCCTGGCTATGCCCAACGCCTTCCACCACGCAGGATATATTTTAGGCTTCATAGGAACAGTTATAATTGGTGTTATATGCACATACACTGTTCACATATTAATCAAGGGACAATACGAGCTATGTAAACGAAATAAAAAGCCCAGTATGACGTACCCAGCCACAGCTGAAGCAGCATTAAAGGAAGGACCAAACTTCATGAAACATATTGCACCATACTCAGGGTAAAACACACACATACTATTGGCTTGGACAAAGCAATCAACCTAACATATATTTTTGCAGGCACATCGTAAACGGTTTCTTATTAGTGTACCAACTAGGTAGTTGCTGTGTATACATAGTCTTCATAGCGGATAATGTGAAGAGCGTTGTTGATATTCACACGTCGCAGTTAGATGTGCAACTCTACATGTTGATGTTGCTCCTTCCACTCATCTTACTTAACTATATTAAGAACTTGAAGTTTTTGGCGCCTTTCTCAGCTGCTGCCAACGCTATCACCATTATCAGTTTTGGGTTTATCCTGTACTACATTATTACCGATGGACCGACATTTGAAGACAGGGAAGCCGTCGGTGAGGTGGCAAAATGGCCACTCTTCTTCGGAACCGTCCTTTTCGCCTTAGAAGCTATTGGTGTGGTAAGTGTTGACCTTCTTCTCAAGTTTGTACCATCTGTCATAAGCAAAGCTGGGCACAAAAGCGTTAATCCGTTAATCGTTAAGTAACGAAGAATTTTTCGTTAACGAATTAACTTTTAAGTTAACTTTCAAAACCATTAACGGACTGACTAACTTCCGCTACATTCATCATCCGTTAATTCAAGTCCGTTAAATCGGAAATATCATCAATAAATATTTCAAATGGTTGTATAGGCATTATGTGCAAGTTCGGACTTGGTTTTGTTTACATGTGTGACGTACTACTTTGTGTGACGTGGCGT
Organism: Aphodius sticticus; assembly: GCA_963966075.1. NCBI lineage: Eukaryota > Metazoa > Arthropoda > Insecta > Coleoptera > Scarabaeidae > Aphodius > Aphodius sticticus. Next base: position 21,109,380 of record OZ014506.1, read on the forward strand.
CCGTGACCGTATATAAAGCATGCGCGCGTTGTTTTGTTTTTAGTTGTTTTGTTTTTAGTTGTTTCCACTCCAACCCCCTTAAGCCCCCTTTACTTCATTCTGTGCAATTCAAACGTGCAATTAAATTCGTCAAGTCCAAAACTCCAAACTTTTTGTTTTACTCTATGAAAGATTTTAAAATTACCAAGTTACATGGAATTAGGATCAGTTCGATCAGTTCTAAATATGTAAGTGCGTGCGTTTATAGCAACAATCTAGGAAATTTTGTCTAAAACGAAAATTTGGTGACACCACTGTGTATATAAGGAGAAAGGTATTTGTCGGGCAATTCCGTCATACGAAGATCGAAGAAGCAACCGTAGACACGTGTTTCGGACTATTAGTCCTCATCAGTACGGTATAGCCAAGGAGCAAGATGGACACCCAATGGAAAAAAACACTCAAATGGAGACCTAAAGCGGGTGACCAATGTCCTTGGCTATACCGTACTGATGAGGACTAATAGTCCGAAACACGTGTCTACGGTTGCTTCTTCGATCTTCGTATGACGGAAATTCCCGACAAATACCTTTCTCCTTATATATCTCACCGTCGATTAACCAGCTTACCACTGTGTATAGACGCGAAACATAACCTATTCCGCATTTCGTTATTTGTTCTTGTTTGCTGTGATTTAAAAACTGTGTGTGGAAGAAAAGCGTAATCAATAATTTAATAGCAAAGCATGGAGGTTATGTTTGCCAACCCAAAGCAACAATTGTTCTAAAAAAAGATGAAAATCACTGATGTTCAAGCCATGCACAGATGTAAATGGTGTACAAATTGTCATAAAATTGCATGCGATTCTTCAAAACTGCATTGTTGAAAATGCAGGTTTGAACTGCATAGATATAAAAGTAGCTTAGTTGATCTTTTCATCTTTGTATCTCGCAATGTAGTTCTTTTAGTTACCACTGTACCTAGTTTGAAAAGTTTCTAAGGCAATTTTTACGTATGCAGCCGCATGAAAGGTCCGCAGTTATTTGGGTTGCATACTCACTGGTAGATCGGCACTCAACGTAAACTATATTTTTTTTATAAAAAGTTAACTTTTTCGTTAATGGATTAATGATTAATGAAACTAACTTTCTGATTAACTTTGCCCAACTTTGGCCATAAGTTATGAGTTATGACTTATGACAGATGGTACAAACAATTTTGACTACTTGAAGGATAATTAAAACCAGTGACCAAGAAGACTGCTTTCTGTATTACTTATCCAAATGCATGTAAGTTTCTCTAAGTATTCCTGTTTGTTTAAGATATTGCCATTGGAAAATGAAATGCGCACCCCAAAAGCCTTTGGTGGGACAATTGGTGTTCTAAACATCGCGATGTCCATGATCATAACGCTTTATGTAGGACTTGGTTTCCTAGGTTATTTAACATACGGAAGCGCTGCCAAGGGTTCAATCACATTGAATATCCCCAGTGAAGAAGTGTAAGTATTAGGCATTAGCATATCTGTACTGTGCATTTATTTTTTGGTTTGGAGTAAAACCGGCGTGTAGGACACCAATGAAGTTTAAAATGTTGATTCTTGTTGTGCAGGGCCGCTCAAGTGATCAGGATACTCTACGCTGTCGCTATATTTGTTACTTACGCGTTGCAGTGTTATGTAGCAATTGACATTGCGTGGAATGAATACATTGGACCAAAACTGGAGAAGAGCCAAAGGAAAACTATTTGGGAATATTTTGTGAGGACAGTACTTGTTTTGATTACATGTAAGTTTTTATTGAGAGTCATGATGATTAGAACACTGATTATAGACTGAGCTAGTGATGTGTGTCTATTGAGAAATTTGTTACATCATGAGTATAGAATAATGTCTGGCAAATTACGGCAAATCGCTCCCAAATTTACTTGTCACTAAGTACAATAACGCACGAGCCACGCCCATACGAACGTATCTATGAGCAAGTTTGCTCGTCGCTAAGAACAATAACGCACGCGCCACGCCCACACGTTCCAAACACAGGGCAACCGCCGATATCCCCACTCTCACCTAACCATTCGAGAAGTCTCGCATTCGCTTCAAAAAGATGATGAGAATAGACTCCCTGCTCTGGATTGGCAGCAAACGCATCACAGTTTGCTGACAATAGGGTATTTGACTATTATTGGAAAACCATCTTTGTATGTTTCTTCACTCTAAATTGTAAATGCTTTTTTTTCGTCATTATTTCCTGACTTTTTAATAAAAATCATCGTTAAAGATTGAATCACAAATAGTACCGCCAAAACGATACTTTCTGTTGTACGTTGATCAAGTGATTCTTGTGACGTCACACCATGACACCATACTAGTTATCCAATCGACCCATATGCATGGGCGCCGCTTGAAAATGTTCCAGGGGGGGGCAATTTTTTTTTAGTATTAAATGGTGACGTAATATTAGGTACTATGCCATTATCTGTTTTGTAGCATTTTCGTCTTGTGTTATTTTGCATACACACTGAAAAATCTCTATCGCTTTAAGGTAGTGAAATGTTTTTGTTCACATTTTTGTGTGTTAATAGCCATCCATGGTCGTGATCCCTGTATGCCCGACAAGACTTACTTATTATATATTGATATTCATTGAATTTCAAGTCATTTTGCCGTCTTTCTATATCGTTTATTAATGTGGGATTAATATTTTTAATTAATAATTGTTTGTAAATATATATTTTTTTTCTGAATCATTGAACTCTTGTTCTAGAATTTAAGATTTTGTATAATTTCAAACCAATATTGTAGCCTTTTTATTACTTTTTAATACGTTAGGAGACATTGTTGTTAATTTCCTATAATTATTTCTAGCTCGTGGTCATCGAGAATCTGATACAATATCTTAATAACAAATTGATAAACAATAAAAAGGCAACAATATTATTTTCAAATTTACCCCGCTAACGAGAAATAATGACTAAATGTAGAGAAAAGTGGATTAATTTGAAAATTCTGTGTTTAGGATAATCGACGACGAAATAATATTTTTTTTATTTTACTATTATACTTGAACACTTGTAAGGCGACAATGTTAGGTCAACTACTAACTTTTGAACGAACTCATGTACGGAAATGTATTGTGTCAACGCTGGAGAGTGTCATAAAATGGTACCAATGTTACAAACAGCATAGAGAATCAATTGTCATGTATCATAGGATGGCCCTTTTAATACCAAATGACTTTTGTCTGAAATTTTTTATTATTTAACGTTTTTTAAACTCCCTTTTCATCCATCTGATCAAAAAGATCAACCTGATCTATGATCAAAAGATCCATCTAATATGATAATAACCGATTTATCAATCAGATCTATTTATCGGTCTTCAATTATGATCAAAGATCGATCACAAATTTCTCGACAACTCCTATCTTTTTCGTTTTTCGCGTAGCGGTAGTTGGGTTCGAAATCCAGGGGGGGGGGGCAAGCGCCCCCCCTTGCACATATGTAACGGCGCCCATGCCCATATGGTCTGTAATCATCGGCGTCGTCGCTGTTTGGCAATTGTGTTGTATGATGTGTTGTTTTCACAATTTATACATAAAAATGGGTTATAAATGGTGTATAGTTCCACAATGCAACAAATACGTCAATAAAACTCTGTTCGGCAAGATGTGAAACTGCGAAGAAAGTGGTTGAGACTGGCTCGTAGAAACCCAAATGGAATAGATAGCGGCCAGTACAAGTATTTTTTGTTGTGAAGATTACTTTGACATAAGTAAAATAGACTAGAATAAATTAATTTATCGTGTTTTACATCAAAGTATAATCTGACAGGTAGGACTAACCTAACCTACAAAGTTACGCTTACATTGCACTTTTTACACCTTACTTCGTTCCGGATCGTAAGAATAAGGATTATTTTTAAAGAAGACTCCCACCATCAAAGCGTTAACCTTTGGTAGATTACCACTATCCGCTTTAACAAGGTTAATTTCCATTTTTTGTAAATTAACGTGGTAAAGTCAAGCGGCAGAAGCACAAGCTTAATACGATGTGACGTCACTGGAGACTGAGCCAATTACAGAGCGTTTTCAAGAAATAATGCATATTTTTTTGGAAAAGTAATAACAAATAATTTCAACAAATAATAAACTGTAATCTATTAGGATGACTATAATACAAACCTTATTTTTTATACACTCAAATACCCTATTGTGTGAATTAGATCTTAGGTTTGTAGAAAGTCGACAACCCAGTCAGAATTATTTTAAACATTCTCCAAACTATAATCTAAAAACAATTGCATCTTTTTTTCCATAATTTTAAAATAATATTTAGAGGTTGCTCCCAGCTGTTTTAAGATTAAGATAGATAAAATTTATACTTACTTAAAGAAAATGAAAAGAAAAATTTGTGTTTGTTAATTTCAACAATGAATTGACTCCAGTTATTGAAGAAAACAAACACCAAAACGCGTTCTGTACATTTTTGCCATTGAGTCTTCTCAAACCAGACATAATTCACAACAGATTCAGATTCTACAGTAAGAATCATTCCAGAACCAGTTGTCATTTGTTCGCTATCTTTGTGGTCAACCAGTGTCGTCAATGATTCTTGTCTTTTTGACAAATTTAATAATTGGAAATATGCCATTATTTTGACATCTACACTAAAATTATTATTGTTCTTTTTAAATTGCAAAATCTATTAAAATGAATAAACAAAAAAAATATATTTTAATAAACTCGAATTTAGTTATTTTTTATTAAGTTGACAGCTAGTGGCAACCGTTAAATATTATTCAAAAATCTGATGTGGCCAAACACATGACTTTATCATACTATTTAGCAGTGTTTTCTAACGCAAACGCTGATGCTCTGACAATACTGTCAATAGTACTGTCAAATCCTGGCTAACTAGTTTTAATCAATTGGGAAGATATTTGACATTGCCATCAAACGCCGCCTTCAACTCTATTTTGATACAAATAAATTATTAGTGGAAAAGCAGTTTGGCTTTAGAAGCAGCACGTCAACCATTACGGCACTACTCAAATTCACTTCTGTTATAAATGATTCAATTAACGACGGCTGCTATGTCAGTTCGTTATTTTGTGATTTAACTAAAGCGCTTGATCGTGTATCCCATGATCTACTAGTGAAAAAACTTTAGCACTACAACATTGGCAACAACTCATTGAACTTCTTTCGCTCGTATTTGGCTGATAGATATATGTCAGTGGAGACCAATTCCGAAAAATCTGACACCAAATTAATAACTCAAGGAGTCTTACAGGGATCGACATTGGGTACTTTATTTTTTTCTTATATCCATTAATGACCTTGACATATCAGTTCCAGACTCTACTTTAATATTATTTGCTGATGATACTACATCTATAAATGTTGGCAGGCACATTGATGACGTATTGTTACAAACTGAAAGAGCGAAAGAAGAACTGCAAAACTTTTAGGCATTGTTTTCGATCCACAGCTGACTTTTTTTAATCATTGTGATTACACAGCTAACAAGTTATCATCTCTGGCCTGTTCCGTAACATGGTAGGAAAGTATTAGGCTGGGGCCACGGACCGAGCGACAGCGGGGGCGTTGGCGTCGGCGATCGTTGTGTATATATCTATATATACGTATGTATATAGGCCCCAGCCGTACAGTCTGTTTCAGTCTGTTCTATCGTATGGAATTCTTTTATGGGGACATGCCCCATCAGCGGATCGGCTTTTTGCTGTCCAGCGGAGAGGTATAAGAATCCTGGCTGGTGTACACTATCTCCACAATACCAAGCCACTGTTCAAAAGCTTGAATATGCTGACGCTTCCGGCACTCTACATATTCTATTGTCTGCTATATATTAAACAAAATCCGTCACAGTATGCAACGGTTGACACTGTCCATGATTACATTACAATACGCGAAACATGTCAAATTTGTACCAGCCCTTTTGTCGCCTACATAAAACAAAAAACAGTATAAATTATTATGCCATTACATTTTTTAATAATCTACCCCATTCCGTGCGTCTGTATCCTCCAGTTAAATTTAAGGTAGTGATCCGCAAAAGTCTTATTTCTCTAGCGCCATTTAATTTTAATGAATATTTAAATTCCAATCTAGAAATTAGTTAATTCCTTTCTGTAATTCTTTCCTGTGTTGACTAGTGTAAACATATTGTAATGTTATGTTTTGCCACAATAATGCAGTTCGAGCGATCTCAATCAAATAGAATTTGCTTACCAAAAAATGTCAGTGGACTCAAAAGGACGATTTTTGAAATCGGACTGTTTCACTAGCCTGTAGATGTAGACAAATCCCAGCAGCTTACACAAGCTTGCTTAATACATATTTAGTTTTCCTCAATCTGTTAAGTATTATTAATTTTAACTTTTATTTCTTTTTCCAGTTTTACTCGCAGTGGCTGTGCCAAAACTAGAACTTTTCATATCGCTGTTCGGAGCTTTGTGCCTGTCAGCCCTTGGAATTGCATTCCCAGCAATCATTGATATGTCAATTTACTGGTACAGTAGGACCGGTACTACGTTCTATTTGATGTTCTTGAAGAATATGCTCTTGATCATATTCGGATTTGCTGGTCTCATTATTGGAACCTACACCAGTATATCAGAGATCGTGAAGGAGTTTTCGTGAGAGTACATACAGGTTGTGAAAACCGTCCTAGATCTATTAAGATGTAAATAAATTAGCAATAAGTGTACTATATAACTTTGAACTAAGTGATCTTAATAGTATTATTTTTTTTAATGCCGAATTCGTGAATATGTTGTCCAGATTGATTGATTATTTCCATGTTAAATATATTTATGTAATAGAATGTTTATTATTTCTGAATTTGTTAGATAATATTAGTGTAAACCCATGTGATTTATTATGTTTTTAGTGTGTGTATACGTCTAATATAGGGAATTATTTAAGTAAAATTGATTTTAACAAAAAATGTTGTTTTCCCAAGATAGAAGATTTAAATAATTTATTTCTATTTCAATTGTAAATTAATTATAAAAATATAATTTATATTGATATAAAAGGAACTGTTTTGGTCACCATCATTAAATACCATATTACATTCCACCTAAAAAGTTAGACAATTTGGCTATTTGTAGGGTTAGTAAGGGTTCACTGCAGGGTTTAGCTTTGGCACCAATTCGGTGTACCTGTTCTTTGTATACCAATGGTACAAGTGCATTTTACAAAAGATGTCTTTGTTGTAAGTAGGTAAAGCAACGAGACATCGATCTCTATGAGAGAAGATGGAGATCACATAAGAATGTGAGAAGCAGTTTAACGGAATTCACAGAAAAGCAGAGTTGTTCGGCTCAGTGAGTAAACGTGCGTCTTCTCTTCTCATTTTGTTTCATCGATGTTTAATGGTCATTTAGTTAGGAGGTAAGTTTGATACAATGAAATTGTAGCTGTGTATTTTCTATAGACTTCCCATAGTTTTTTCTTGTAAATAATGGAAAGTACGACAGTGATCAAATAATAAATTACAAGTTTATGTCAATTGTGATTATTTATTATAATTTTTAAAACCATTAGTGTAGTACTGCCGGCTTAAAAAATAATACAGTCACTAAAATTTTATTTAGATAATCTCTACAAATCAGAAACGCAGTCTTGAGGCGAATAGAATTAGTGACATTGACAAATTGTAAAGTTTAAAGAAAAGTTGTAGATAATCATCGTTCGCTCTACAGACAGGGTTCATGCGTGCAGTGTGCTTCCACAACGACATACCAATACAAATTTATTTTTTAAATGGTACACTTGGTATATTGCAGTTTTTGATTTGTATCTTAACAACAACTGAGATATTGTGAGATATCAATATCTCTATATAAAAAATAAGTAATCATTCTGAGGTAACTAATAAGGATAAAGAAACAAGGGAACTTATTTTGAATAATAATACTTCACGCCTTTCGATACTTATTATTGACTTGTGGTCCTAATATGACATGCCGAAAAACTGGAGGTTTGCTAAATGAAAATAAAATGAATAATAGACACATCACGCTTTTCGATAGTTATTATTGATTTGTGGTTCTAATATGACTTATACCGAATAATTGGAGAATTTTAAATGGAACAACCTGTATATCTAGCACACTTCGAAAGATTAATAAACCAGCTTTCCTAAAATGCTTTCCTAAAACTCGATAGGTCAATCGGCAACATCTAAAAAATTAATAAGCATCTAATTTGACATATATAACTTATTGTACATGTGTAAAATTGGATGTATGTGGGTGTGTGTATGTAGCATATAGGCTCCAAAACTGCTAAACCGATTTTGATGAAATTTCAGGAAAACTCTAGCATAGCCTGAAGAGTGTTCCTGTGAAGTTTGGTAATGGCATTCTGCAATTTCAATTACACAAACGTATAGCTTGTGATGTTCATTTTCTTCAAACTTACAGAATTAGTAATTTATATAGGCACCACTCCAAAATTGTTTAAATAATATTTATCAAATACGTTAAATTCTTCATGGTGATCTAAAGCTTTGGCAAACTAGATTTCCTGACACCGTTTGATTTCTTACTTTAGAAACATATGTCTGGGGATTTTACAACTACGTTCGCGTAATAGAATAAGGGGGCGTTTTCAAAATATTTTTGTAGAAACCATGGAAAATGTGATATGTATATGCACTGACAATTCGAACTTAGACTTTGCAATACGTTTGCATTGACTTGAGAGGGCTAATTTTTATCCTGCACGATGCGAAATTGTCATTTTCGCATCTCTATGGAGACACGAAAGATGCAAATAGATCTATAGGCGATTTCGCGTGGAACGGTTCGGTTGCGGTTCGACTACCGATTTGAACCAACCATTTTCACATGGCGATTGATGACGTAACGGTTGCAGTTGGTCGATTCGGTCCGTCAAAATCTTGAACCTGCCTGGCAAGACGGTTTGAAATATCGGTTCGTTTGGGTTGTCATTTTTAGGTTATAAGTTTGAAAATGCTGGTAAAATAGATACGTATGTCGTTGTCGGAATGCGCAGTAGACCACTGCGTATGTCATTACTGTCATATTTAACAGTAAGTGGGGCACCTAACCTATGAATCGAACCGGATCATTTTCCGTCGAGCGGTTACTGACGTTTTAAAAATGATGACGATTTAGAACCGCTCTGTCAACCACATCCAACCGCCAACCGGAACCAAATCGAACCGTTTAGCCACGCGAAATCGCCTTATATCTATTTGCCCGCCAGGCCCAGCCAGGTCTGTAATGAACACTTTTCAGCGCTAGCCGCGAAAATAATTGTCCCTATCGCCGGTTACACATTGGGCGGTTTTTGCCGTGGCGGCAAATTTGCCGTCGCCGTTGTTCCGGCAGTAGTGTATAGAATTGAATGGAAGCTTTCACACTGAGCGGCATAAATGAAGCGCGGCCGTCCTGCCGATGACGGTCGCTGTGCAGCCGCCGGCTGCACAGCACACTACTGCCGGAACGACGGCGACGGCAAATTTGCCGCCACGGCAAAAACCACCAAATGTGTAACCGGCGTTAAGGTGGTGACCGAATGGTCTGTCCAATCAAAACATATCTTCGATTCGGTTTGACGTTTGCGATTAAAACAGCGATCAGATATATACAAGTGGGACAGTCGACTTTTCCCGCCGTTAGAAATTAGAGCGCGCATGCGCGAACGTTGACCGTACTTACTTGTTTTCCCACAGCGCGGCGCTAGTTTATTCGTTATTTGATGGTCAGGTTGTGAAGTAGTGACGGACCAGTGACGGACAGCGGCAAAGCATTTTACACTTTCCTGTCAGTGTGACAGTGGCTTATACACTTTCCTGTCAATGTGACAGTGTCAGTGTCAGTTTGAAGTCATAAATTTGCCGCTTCTGCAGTAGCGCCATCTAGCGGACTCTTTTAAATCACGGCTGTCGCGCCTGCTTGTTTTGATCAAATCCATAGATATAAGTCTATATTTGCCACGCCTCTTTAAGGGTGTTACAAATGTTGAATCAATCTCAATATACCCTCACCACATTAAATGTGGGGGGTATAAAAATGTGGGTGAAAGTCCGATCAAAATTCGTTGGGTAGTTTCTGAGTTCCTGTAGCAATTTGAAATGTTTAATTATGATATTTTCGATTTAACGGACTTGAATTAACGGTTCTCGAATGTAGCGGAAGTTAATGACTCCGTTAATGGTGTCAAAAGTTAACTTAAAAGTTAATTCGTTAATCGTTAACAAAAAATTTAAATTCGTTAATTAACGATTAACTGATTAACGCGTTTGCGTTTTTAAATGCACGTTTTTGACCTTATCTCATATCTCAGAAACAGTTGATATACCCCCAATACAAGTCGTTGTCAAAACGATTAGGGTACAGATCTTAAGCAAAAACGATTAACCAACACAAACTTCTGTTTTTCAAATGGAACACTAGGTATACACGTTTTTGACCTTATCTCATATCTCAGAAACAGTTGATAATACCCCCAATACAAGTCGTTGTCAAAACGATTAGGGTACAGATCTTAAGCAAAAACGATTAACCAACACAAACTTCTGTTTTTCAAATGAAACACTAGGTATAGTGTTTCATTTGAAAAACAGAAGTTTGTTTTGGTTTGTCGTTGTGGAACACCCTGTATGCATACACATATTTTCTGACTGTAGAATGATTATCTACAACTTTTCTATATAGAAGAATCGTGTATTTCGATTTCTTAAGACCATTAATGTATTTCGCATCTAGCTTTGGACACTCTGTATAGTTATATCATTCCTTACAAGAGGGGCACTTTATTGACCTTCTAAGTATGACCCACTTACTGGTCTCATTTATAATATTCTACACCCTCACTTATCCGCCCAAATCCATGTACGTCACAAATTATGTAATCAGGTTACTTTCGATTTTCCACGCGTTTCTTAACACCGTCGATAGGTGGCACCAGGAGGGACGCGCGCCGCAAGGTTCAGATATGGCGTCAAAGGCCGCCGCGGCGACGTTATTTTCAGAGTGGCAGTCGTAAAATGTACAGTTGGGCAATGGCGATTGGCTCATCAATTGGAGCCTGATATAAACCGATATTTTCGAACTGCACACAATACGCGTAGCGGTAAGTTGCATGCGGTTGACATGAACGAAGCTCGAACCAACTTTATCACGGTAGACAATTCCACAGATAACTTGATTAAGGTGCACATTTGCGATTTGACGCTAACCGTAGTTTGTACTTAACTTAAATAGTAGATACTTCGCTCTGACGTGAGGGAAAGGCGAATGAAATGCTTTTCGTCGCGTGTTGTTTTTCTATTATTTTTGGAATCGCATGTTCTACGCTCTTCGTCCCGGTCGTGACGTAATGGGTCGGCGACCTATTACGATCGATAGTTGGATAACATTTTGGGGGTGTAACGTTTTTTTTAGGTTATAGTAGGCACATGTTTAGATTGAAATGTATTTTGGAGTGGACTGTTTGAATTGTGAGTGAAAATAGCAAAAGCATTAAACTGGAAATAGAATTAAGATACAAACGAATACATAAAAATTAATGTTAGTTATGACGCAAAAAACGGTGAATAATAATTAGCATATACAAAAAAAACCTACTTATGAAAACTTAATCTTTAAAATTATTATAAAATATAACAATTTATCGAAAAAGCGGCGTAATCACGCTCTACAAAATATATTAATAAATAATTTATATTATTAATAAAATAATAAATAAAAATAGGAAGAAGTAATGTGAACCAAAAGGTAAGCGTAGTGGCTTACTTTTTAGTATAAAATACTGGAAATTACTGTCTTTTATTCTGAATTCAATGATATCAAACTCCACATCACAAATCGAGGAAAAGACAATTGAAAATTTCGGCAAAAATATTGCTAACTTTGCGGAACGTGAGTTTTGTGAATGCAAAATGCACCGTCCCTTTTGATTGATTTCTTTGCATTGTGTTCGAATCTGACCTCAAATGTTTCCAATCACGTAATGTTTTTGTTCGGGTCAAATGGGCAAAAATTGTGATTTTAGAAATACTTGAGAATTTTTTCAACTGAAATCATTTGTCCATCAACATTTCGGGATAAATCCGACTATTGATTACGTTAGTTTGGAAACCTACTATATAATACTATAATACTGGATTTGTCAATTTTGAACCACTCCCGATTTATTTGATAATGTTTTTAAATGACTGACTACTTACTGAGACTAACGACTTCACTGGCTAGGAATGGCGGTCAACAAACTCACCGGTAACAAGTACGTTTTACGCTAGATTTTGTCAATTTATACACCAATCGATAGCTAAGGGCCTGTGTGATTGCCTGTACTTATACTAATAAAGATTGGGCGCTCTGGATCTCGAAAAACGCCAATACCAGCGCACACCGTCACTAGAAAAAAATACCCATTAATAAGTATGTAGGTACTTTCCTTTGTTCGATTTTGATAATTTATACACGGTTGCCTATACTTAATACTAGTTTGGCCAAAGATTAGAATAATTAGTGGTCTTGAAAAATTAGCAACGATTTGGCGCTGTCGACAATTATTGCATAAATGTCCATCATACATCAACTGTACAATGAAGTTGCTACAAGACAGTTACTAGTTACTCAATAAATTGAATATTTAATTAAATTGAAAATTTTTACCGTTTCATATTAATACCCAATACACATATTTTTCCACATCTTATATTAGTGCAAATTAACTGATTTAGAAGCCAAAACTACTATTAATTGTAGACGAAGAAGTTTTATCATAGGAAATGGTAAAGGAGCTTATAATCAACGTAAAAAAACAAATGCAAGACCAAGGGTGGTATAGGTTAATTTTGAGGGGAGGGGGTGTTGAAAGGAGGTCCAAATATATTATTGTGTTTTCCGTCCAAGCTTGACGTTCTACCAAAAAATGTCCTACAGAACATTTCACAGAACATATCATAAAAATATCTACAACTTTCATAAGAGTCGCTTTTTACTATGACCTCAAACTTTCCGTCAAAAATGCGAATGCAAATGCTTTTTTTTTTGTTCTTTATCTTTAATATCGCAAAAATATAATTAAATTTTGACGAAATTTTATGAAAGTTATAAATAAGCATAAAGTTTTATATACAAAAATCATGTTTTTGAGAAAACTTATTTTTTCATAAATAAATGCTGTAGTGAAAAATCATCGTACATAGTTCTTCTGGAGGTCATTTCTGTTGTTTTTACATGTTCTTTTTGATACAATAATAAAAACTTATAGTCCCTATTTAACAATATACTCAAAAATTAAAAACTCACAAATCACTTTTGCAATAATGATTTTTTGAGTAATGTTCATAATGTGTTTAAATATTTAATAAAACTGAAAAACTGGTTACACCATTAAATTTTACGGAAAAAAATACAACAGAAACTGTCTTTTATGGTTTGACCCGAAACTTAGTAATGCTATAAACATTAGATTAGAATAATAATCACATAAGTAATTAGTTATAGCGAAATAATAATTTTTTGTCTTAGAATCAAAAAGTATCCAATACAAAAGTTGTAGACCATGTAACAATCTGTAACTTTTGTAGAGATTACTACATAACATAACCTCAAATCTTCCCAGAAAATGCGATAAATCCTTTTTTATAGTAACTTATTTATTAATTTTCGCATAAACCAATTCTACTAATTTTGAAACTAGTTGTGAAAGTAGCCGATGCGGATGTCGGAAACACGGACTGCACTGTACAGATTATGCACAAATGTCAGGAAAATTGTTCAAACATATGTTAACATATTATGTTAAAATTAAATTAAACCTATACCAGTTAACCCTAACGCCATATACTACTCCAGGCCTTGCATTTGTTCTTTTACGTTCATTATAAGCCCCTTTACCATTTCCAATTAATAAACAATTGAACAAAACAGTCATATTTATCTCGATGCCCGTAATGCATATGCTTATATAACATATGCGTATAAAAGCGCATCGAAAAACAGAAAAAGAAGTCTCTTAATATACTTGTTAGTCAAATAACTATTTAATTTTTATGTCCTAAAGTTCGAGGGCTCTAGTAGTTTGTGACATTTTAACATAGGCTAGGCATTACAATTTTGTACAGAATTTAAAATATTATAAGAGTAGAGAGATTTAGGAGAGTAAACTGCCATGAGTACATGATCAATTTAGCGAGCAGTAAGTCCACCAAGGCACCAAAACAAGTAAAAATTATTATCTATAAATTGGTTTATGCTGTTAACAAATTAAACAGCTTAGAATAAATTAAAATACAAAATAGTCTTTTAATAAACAAGTCAAAATGATCTCATTATTCTTTTTTGCATACTGTCAAAATTATCGTAGTGATTGATACATTTGATGTGCGCTTGGAATGTCGAAGATGTATGTACTGTACATAATATTTAAAACACTCCAACGGGTCAGTAAAACACGCGGCCAATTTCTAATGATAACAGATCATATGTTTGCTTTCGAAGCAATAATATTGCCGTTTATTAATATTTTGTACGGTTCGTGTGGTCATTTAAATTTTAAAGTATAAAAGAAGAATTATCCACTTTGGTATGCCAAAATAACTAATAATATTAATATAATCCGCATCATAATAAACAAATGGCGACACTGTTTTGTGTTTCATAATGAAAACATCAGTAACCATGGTGATGACAACAAATTTCAATAGTAATGTCCTTAATTTCATAATATAATTAAAGTTATATTACTCAAACTAGAAAAATTCCTTATTATTTTGACGCATTCGTTTATTTTTCAAGACTGGCGTCTTAAAAAACACGTATAAAAATATACTATTATGAGTTAAATTAAGTTGTATTTATAAGTCGACATACTTTCTGGAGTAACCACAAAAAAATAACATATTTTTACCTATCTGAGTGTTTTCGCCTGGCACCAAAACATTGCAGCATCGGTTGTTTCCATAACAACCCAGGATAAACATAGGAAGACTTTGACCAAAATATCTGCTTCGCCTAATCAGTCATGAATGCACGAGTAGTTTAAATAAAGTTGTTGTGTAAACAGCATGTTATAAATATAAAATCCTTTGGACTTGGTTGATTTTTATTGTTTCGCGTGCGTTTCTTCAGTACACGTTTGAATCAATATGGCCTTGAAATATGGATTGTGACAATAATACATACTATAATATGTATATTACGCGGCCATGCTCATGCAATAAGATCGATTTACAACCCTACCACGTCGCAAAAGCACCGAATAGGGGTAACACCCCTATAAAACCGGATTGACCAAATTTTGTTTAGAGGGGTTCACCTCATTGTGTTTCTCTGTGAACCGACCGTCAAAATTGTAGTACAGTGCACGCCGCTTAATGTACTCACATCGGGACTCAAGTAGTACATAAAAGCAAAAATTAAAACTGCTAATTGACTAAAATCCACATTATTAAGTAAGTCCTTTTTCACACTTTTTGTCTTAATATTGTACAAAAATGACGGCGGCGCACGGTGGTTGAAAATGCGAATCTAGCCGGTCAAAATTATTTTAGCGCTATGGCCTAATTTAATACAAAGTGACATGAACATGTTCTTAGATAACCAAATGACTTAAAACCAATCAGTTTGCCGTCCTGGAAAATTTAGATGACGTACAGTAAGGGGCTAAAGACTTAAACTTTAGTATTGCCGGATTATCTGAGGATTAGCCTTGATTTTATATTAAATATTCATTAATAAAAATATGCAAATTTAATTAAGACCCAGTTCTACCTCTCCTAAAACGCGTTTGCAAATAAAAGCGTTATTTATTGTTCAAAGTTTATGAAATTTTTTATGTAACTTCTTAGATAAATAACGAGTTGGGCTGGATGAAAAAAAAAATTTTTTAAAGATAAAAATCAATTTTACTTCTACATCTTTGGTTTTTTTCAAATATAAAACATTTAGCCCAACTCATGATACAAAAATAGATTTTTTATTTAAGTACAATTTTAATCTAAACATTATAATTGCGATAACAAAGCGTAATTGCCAGAAATGTATGTAATTTGCCTATATTACGGGCCCGGTGTAGACAGCAGACGTTAGGAGTTTTAAACACCGCCTATAACTACGCCACGCCTACTGCTATTTTTAGATTAGACTGTTCACAAGTTATGACCGTAGCGTATATTGAATCGGGAGAACCGAGTTCTCGCATTTCACATTTATACGAACGGTTTACAAATTTAACACACGATAAAAGTCATATACTGTATGATATTATACTTAGTGTAGTTATACCTGCTAGGTGTTAGATACATTTGTTTAATAATGGGTAGAAGTCGTGGCAAAATACCTAAACATCCGCATCTGTCCTCTAGACGAATTAGTAAAAGACGACTACCTACGTACCATAAGTTAAAATATATGTATAGATAATCTAAAAGAACAATATCGTACTTATTTAATTACAAATGAGACAAAGAGACCAGAACAGGACTCAAATGAACATTTTATTTAAAATGTCGGTTTTGTGGACAGGAAGAGACAATTAGCAGTGACGAACTTGGGTCGGCTCTAATGGATATTAGTTCAGCGACTGTATTGGGCAGTATTACAGCGGGAATTGGATATAGCCAATGCCAGAATTTGTTTTCATTCCTGAATCTTGCATTCATGGCGCCCAAAACGTTTATAAAATATAGCGAAATTGTAGGTGACAAAATATTTGGGATGTATATACCTAAATGGTTTGGGGAACGTTGGACTATGTACTATGATTTTACTTTATCATACGTAGTATGTAAAGTATTGTAATCGTGCCAAACAAAATTTGTGAGGTTTTAGCGGAAATGTCTTTTTGGATCCCTTGAACATTTTTGACCCAGGTAAAAAAAAAATTCTGTGTATGTGTGTGTGTTTTTTTTTGTGGCGACGATTCCGGAGAAACTACTAAGGTATCGGGACGAAACTTCATATTTAGAAGTTTCATAACCAAACTTAGAGCTGAAAAGCTTTCTGTTGAAAAGGATCCAAATGAACTGGAGGTTTAGTCTTATAGCATTTTTGAAAGATTTTGCAAATAAGCCGCCATTTCTGGAAATTTGTCGAAATAGTTAAATAATAAATTAAAGTACCTACAGGAAATTCTGAATAATTTATGACTATGGCATTTTTTGGTAAAATGAATAGTTTAGCTGCATGAGCAAATTCTATTTTATCGAGATCGGTGCATTAAAACTAGTTAGCCAGGATTTGTCAGATATTGTGATTCTAATGACAGTAGGTAGTGTCAAACGCTGATGTTTTGACAATACCTACTGTCAATATAATCAAAATATCCATCTAGTTCCAGTAGTTTTATTTTAAAGCAGACATGGCCGATGTCTATCAAATAGAATCTCATGCAGCTTAACTAGTAATTTTATATATGGTATGATAAAGTAATGTGCCTGAACGCATCAGATTATTTTTTTTTATTTTTGTCTTCGTGTGTCACTGCCGTGCGTTCGTTCGATATCCAGCATGTTTATAAATGTATTGGGTCCTCATTGCTCGATTTTAATTAATTCCTTTCTAAATTGAAGTCCATAATTCACCGATGAGTTATCATGAGTTAATACATTTTTGTCAATTTACTATACTGTATGTATGTCACCCTGTTAAAAAGATTAAATATTATAATTATAATAGCAAGCGCGCTCTCTCTAAATTAAATCAATATATTTTCTTTTACCGCCTGGCGGCCGCCAGCCAGCTGTATGCAGTCCGGGATGCATATGCGACCGTGATGAGTGAGAACACTAATACATTGTAACTTGAGCGAAAGCGAAAGGGCGGACGCGCGGCGACAAACTGGCTGAGTACTTCCCCTTCGAATGTATTCGCGTCGACTATGCTCCGCCTTTACCTGCTTCCTCTAAACCCCCCAACTTCCCCTTATCGTAAAACTGTGGCCTGGTTGACGTTGGTGGGGGCCAGGCAGACCACTCCCAGCAAAAAAAAACATCGCAACGAAATATTTCGTTTGGAAGTTGCGATGTTTTTAAAACGGAGCCTTAATATTGTACAAAAATGACGGCGGCGCACGGTGGTTGAAAATGCGAATCTAGCCGTTCAAAATTATTTTAGCGCTATGGTTTAATTTAATCCAAAGTGACATGAACATGTTCTTAGATAACCAAATAGCTTAAAACCAATCAGTTTGCAGTCCTGGAAAATTTAGATGACGTACAGTAAGGGGCTAAAGACACATGTAAATTTTGGACTAATTTTTAATTTCCGCATCAACTCTCGACTTTCGTCTTGAATAATTTGTTACTAAGTGATTGTGAATGTTGTTGAAAAACAACCCCATTGTTACTTAGATTATTTTAACTATTTTTCTTATATTGACAGGTGCAGTTTTATTATACTCACTAGGTTTCAGAACTTTAAAACTAAATTTATATCTAAACCACTCTTTACTATTTTTCCTGTATTTGCAGATAAAATAAAATTAATAAAATTATCATACTCACAAGATTTCAGAATGTTCACTCCAAACATATGTTTCAACCCCCTTAAAACATCCCCTATATGGCTGAGATTTTTTCACCAATTTTACACGTATCTAACAACTATTTGAAATTCATTTACAGTAAAAAATAATTTCGATCAGCTAAAAGTGGAAAATCAACCACTGTGCGGCGTTGCAATGGTGCACATTTTTTGTAAACTTGTTATACTTGTACCATATCAATATTTTTACTTTATCATACGCAGTATGTAAAGTATTGTAATCATGCCAAAAAATTTTTTTGATATTTTAGGGGAAATATGTCTTTTTGGGTCCCCTGAACATTTTTGACCAAGGTACAAAAAATGTCTGTGTGTGTGTGTGTGTGTGTGTGTGTGTGTGTGTGTGTGTGTGTGTGTGTGTGTGTGTGTGTGTGTGTGTGTGTGTGTGTATGTGTGTGTGTATGTGTGTGTGTGTGTGTGTGTGTGTGTGTGTGTGTGTGTGTGTGTGTGTGTGTGTGTGTGTGTGTACCCGTTTTTGTGGCGACGATTCTGGAGAAACTACTAAAGGTATCGGGACGAAACTTCATATTTAGAAGTTTCATAACCAAACTTAGAGCTGAAAAGCTTTCTGTTGAAAAGGGTCCAAAGGAACGGATGGTTTACTCATAGCATTTTTCGAAGATTTTGCAAATGAGCCGCTATTTGTGTAAGGTCGTCAAAATAGTTAAATAATAAATTAAAGGAGAGGAAATTTTCTATAATTTATGTATATGACATTTTTTGGTAGAATTTATAGTTTAGCTGCATGAGCAAATTCTATTTCATCGAGATCGGTCGTACTGCTTTAAAACTAGTAGCCAGGATATGTCAGATTTTTTTATTCTAATGACAGTAGCTAGTGTCAAACGCTAATGTTTCGAAAATACTACTGTCAATATAGGCTGCGTTCGGATATTGAACACCGTTACACTTTTTACACCCAAACAACACGTAAGTGTTATTTGGACGGTGTACCCGGTGTCAACGGAGTACAATATCCGAACGCATCTTTAATCGAGATATCTGTCTAGTTCTACTAGGTTTATTTTAATCAAATAGAATCTCATGCAGCTAAACTATTAATTTTATATATAGTATGATAAAGTCATGTGCCTGGCCACATCAGATTTTTTTAATACACTTCCTTCACGGTAAGATCTTGCTAATGTCTTTACAAAAGCAGGCAGAAAACATTAAAGAAATGTGTCTCTGGGTATCAAAAGTATCAAACTCATGAACATGGTCAGACAATTTATAATATAATTAGAAGTAGTGATAAGCGGAACTTTTCCGATATGGTATGATACTGCAGGCCCATTCTTGGCAGAAGTGATAACAGTAACCGACAGATAACATTAACAGTGGGTACAATAAGCGGCGAGTGTACCCAAGGGCGTAGCCAGGGGGGGCAGGGGGGGGGGCACTGCCCCCCCCCCTGGCGCTCAAAATAAAAATGCACAAAATTGTATTAGGTACATAATAAATTTACAAAGACACATAACATGTACTGTGACCAGTACCTACCTCCAAATCTCAATACAGGGTGAGGTATTTATTGTTAAGTTGATTTATTGGGAATTAATAGAGGAATTGTTTATGCAACCGACAAGTAAGTTGAAGTAAAAATTTTAGATTGCTTTATTACAAATAACCTTATATAATAATATAATGTTATTTGTAATAAAGCAATCTAAAATTATATCTTCAATTTACTTGTCGGTTTGGCAACCAAAACCACATATCAACTTTGTATATTACTGGAGTCTGTGTGATGTGTAGTTATTGAACGCGATAATAAAGCAGTTTTTTTTTGCAATGGGTATAAGAAACTATTTTACTAAGTATTAATTATTATTTGGAAACCAGTGTTATATCGTTGTATGATTGGGTGATTAGGATTACTGGTCCTCAAAAGTATTTCAGTTATAGGATTACGTGATTACAGTGTTATCACTGTATCCGTAACACTGTAATCACGTAATTATTGCAGTTTAAGTGCATATAGCTAAATATTACTTTAGATTAGTCTAATTTTGTTGAGTTTCGAGTTTGGTCTCGTTTGGCAAATGTCAACCCGTTTACCTATAGTTTGTCTTTTAAGCAATAGATGGCGCTATGGCGGTTCTTGCATTAATTCGCTGTTCGCAAATATCTTGGAAATTATGATATATTAGTATTACTGTTCTTGTACACTTATATGTACATTTTGATACATTTGATACATGTCCTCCAAGAATATTTGTTTCGGTTGCATGCTCAGCGTTCATCGCAACATTGCAAATGAAGACCAATAGCAGGTCAAAGAATCTGCCCTGCAGAAGTTTTCCGAAAACAAGCGGAAACTTAACATTACATAATGTTTTATTAGCATATTTCATATTATGTACATACCTCATACATATATTTTTATAAACAAAAAGATATGCGATAAGAAATATTTATTTACTTAAATTTTGGTGTTTTTCTGACTCCTTGCCCCCCCCTGTAAAAACTTCTGGCTACGCCCTTGAGTGTACCTACACTCTACAGTACTGTGCGTTGGGGTGAAAAAAGTTAAAATTATCGGATAAAAATTCCTGGGATGGCAAAAGTGGCATAATCATATCAATAAACAGCGTGTAAAATATTAACGTAATTGGATATTATAACATCTTAAAATCCTTACAGTTTTACTTAAGATTTGCGTTTTTTTAACCGTTTTAATACCGTTTTTGTGGCATATTAACAAAATAGTTTTAGGTACAATTTGTGTAAAAGTAATGAGGTAAGTAAAAAATATTTTATGCATTTTTAGAAGTAGCTGATAGCTACAAATTCGGTAGCTATCAGCTACTTCTAAAAATGCATAAAATATTTTTTTACTTATATTTAAAACATTAATTAATTAAAAGTGTAGTTTCTGTTCGCAAGGAATTTATTGTACAAATCAATAAATATTGCAGATATACAACATTGCGCGTTATGAACATAATAAGTATAGATACTACTGTTCTATATGAAACATTTTAAAATAATTATTTTTTATCACAGCACGTCACAGTAAGTTTAGCCCACATTTGTGTCCTAATTGACCCAACCGTACATCTTTCATAGTTACATGTTGGGATGGTCCATATTTCTTCTTAATCATCATTTCTACTAGCGTGATTAAAGAGGGATATCGTCATTTTACACTGCTCGATTGTCTAAATCGACACAGGCATATTGCAACCTCTCTAAGAATGTCAATGAATGTCATTTTTGTATCAAGAGAGGGTTTAGAAGTATCAATTCCTCGATGTAACGATATCCATGCGTTTGCTAAATGCTAATGTCATGCTATCATATCTAGCAAATGATAAAATATACGAATATACTATCCTCACTATCAGTATTTGCATCTTCTGCATTAGCTTGTTTTAACTGATGGCGGATAATATACAGAATCAAGTAAGCTACCTGTTCAAGTGGGTCGATGATGAAAAATTAGTAGATAAAAAGAAAAGTATCTTGAAGTTTTGCAGGTTTATTTAGTTCCTAAAAACACGTTCCGGCTTACGTCATCATCAGTGTAAGTAAACTAAAAAGCAAAAGAAAAGCAAAGACTACCAATGACACAAGTAACAAATATTTTAGGAAACTTCAAACAGTCAAAATTCCAGTATGTAAACTTCCTTGAATATTTCTTACTTGTGACTGGTTGTCATTGTTTTCTTTTGCTTTTTGTTTTACTTACACAGAAGCTTTACATTTGATCTGCTAAGCTATTATTGCCAGAGAAGTCTTCATGATCACTAAGATTACTAATTTCACTCAAATCATGGCCAAATATTCTGGTTGTTTTTTACGTTAGGATTTCATAGATACCACATTTTATCCTTAAAAGTTATATAAAAATATATGTAATTATAGAAAATAGTACTGTTGTTTTTCGTAGCAGATATTTACACATTTAGCTACTTTATAAAAAAAGAAAACAAATTTTGTACTGAACACATAATTTTGTGGAACAGCAACAAACCAACTTCATACTAACACATCTTTATATCACAACTTTACTTATTGCAAATATCAAATAAAACAAATTCTGTACTGAACACATAATGTAATAGAAGTACAACAAACAAATTTAGTAATAGATCTTTACAGTGATGTGGGCCGGGTATATACCCGGCGGGTGGGAACTTATAAAATGGGTATTTACCCGGGTATTTATCCCTACTTAGGGTAAATACCTAAATTGTGGGTATTTATCCTTTTTATCCCTAAAATACCATTTAACAACATTTCAGAGATATTTATACAGGGTATAACACTTTTTTCCCGCAAGAATTGTTTTTAGATGGTAAATGTTATTCTGAGTATAACTTTTCATATGGACCTAAGTGTTTTTTCAACGCCAAGTTACAGCCGCTTGAAATATTAACTAAATAAAGAAAAAGAAACAATAAACTGCATATCAAACATTGCTAAAACTAAGAAAGAGCACAATCAATACCCATAACAAAATTCAAAGTAAATAAATTTAAGTAAAAAATTTAAAATGTTAAAAATAAACTAAATAAACAAATTAATGAAAACAAAATACATATGAAACTTTTAAGACATTTGTTTCTCTACAAGTAATTGTCATTCTGAAAGTTTTTTTCATGCCGACTTATTGGGTTTATCAATTCCTAAGGAAGTTAAGTCATTTAATATACAGTTTTGCAATTATTTTACAATTATTTCAAACGGTTGGAATTTTTTAAGAAATAAAAAGAACAAATAGTTCTGATGAATCTTATTACTCAGTGTGGCGTTTACTATCAGAAGAACAAAATAGGAAAAAGTGGGACACTCTGTTGATGTGTACTCTTGCTTACAAATAATGTAAAATATTTGAGTTATATAAGAACATTCAGTACATTTAGTTGGATTCATAGCAAAACAAGAAATTTATTAACAACAACAAAAACCGCTGTCAACTATACTTAACATATAATCATAAGTTTCTGCTAAATCTTCTTCGATAACAGAATCACAAAATATGGAAGATTCACCCGATTGAATGGACGATGGTGACAAGGAAATGTGTGCTCTTGATATATCGTCAGATGAGACTAATATTTTTATTCTTTGTTTTAAAAATGCTTTTATTTTTATAAGAATAACCTTTATTTTGTGATAAAAGAGTACCTTTTGATTTTGTGATAAAAGGAAAACCATTATTTAGTAATTAAATATTTCCTTTTACTGCTATTTTTAATAACAATATTATGTTTATAAATACCCCTATAAATACCCACTTTGGGCAAATACCCGGGTATTTACCCGGGGTATTTACCCTTGATAATAAATACCCGGGTATTTAACATCACTGGATCTTTATATACAACTTTACCTTTTATCAAATGTCTAACACAAAACAAATTCTGCATTGAATGCATAATATTATAGAACTACAACAAACAAATTTTGTATGACAACATCTTTATATCACAACTTACAAATGACAACTAAACCAAATTATGTACTAAACGAATGTTGTAGAACTACAAGAAACAAATTTCGTAACATATCTTTATATGACAACTTTACCTT
The DNA here is from genome assembly GCA_963966075.1 of Aphodius sticticus. NCBI lineage: Eukaryota > Metazoa > Arthropoda > Insecta > Coleoptera > Scarabaeidae > Aphodius > Aphodius sticticus. The sequence goes on from OZ014506.1 coordinate 21,133,456, forward strand.
TTAAAATATGTCACATACATAAAACAAATTCTGTACTGAACGCATAATGTTGTGGAACTGCAACAAACAAATTTTGTGACGCAACATCTTTATATTACAACTTTACCTATTATCAAATGTCATAAACTATTCTACTAACTTTAAATCAACACCTACAATTTTATTTCATTATATTTTATAAATAATAACAATTATAGAGAGAGGCTACGATGACGCGTCCCGCTAACCTTGACAACTGAAGGCAAATAACCCTAGATATAAAATTATATAGATTCCCCAACAATTTGACATAAGTATGTTGTAGGAATGCACCACATTCCTCTAGTTCGTAGAGTCATGTTTAAAAGGGAAGAATTAATATGTTGCAGTTCTGCAACAATATGCATTTAAGGCTTAAAAACAATAAAACCAAGTTGAGTTCCAAGTTAGTTGGAGTTCTTTTTGTTTATATTATCTTTATTTTCTATTTATATATTTTATTTTGTATCTAGAATAGCAACCATTCACACGACAATCTGTGTTTTTTTATTATATTTCCGAATTTTCTTTTATGTTTAAGTAGGTATTTTTGTGTGGAGATTTGTATTGATCCCGCCTGCAAAAATAAAAAAACTGGGTTTTCAAAAGTTGGTTTTTGTATAAACCCTAAGTATGAGGTATCATTAGATAATCTTTTTCAAATTAAACTTTTCCTTTTTCTTTTTCTTTTTAAACTTTTCTTTTTATTGAACGACACAGAATGGAATTAAGACAACCTGATTTTGGCTCAAATTTACACCCATATCACCAAATATCGATTCTCTTTAACTTAAAAGAGTTATTCTGTGATACAATCTTCCAGGTCTCTGTAGTCTCCGAATGGTGTGTTTTCAGAAACTTTGATATGAGAAAAAGTTGTTTTGGTGTCCTGAACAACATCTCGAAGTTTGTCAATCTAATTATTTTACATCCTCTTTTCTATCTTTTCCATCTCTCTCTACAGCGCACTACAGCGTGCGATTCTGGAACTATTTACCAGCCTGTAGTATATAGATAACGTATGTTTCTTTTTTCCATTGGACTATTTTTTTATTCAAATAGTAAGGCGTTTTTTACTTCATCATACGTAGTATGTAAAGTATTGTAATCGCGCAAAAAGAGAAATTTGAGATTTTAGCGGAAATATGTCTATTTGGGTCCCCTGAACACAAAAATATTCGTCTTTACACCTAATGTTTTTCAGCAGCATGACAGTTTTTACAAAATCCATGTCGTGTTTCATAACTTCGTTAAAAGGGCACTCTCGAATGCAATGCATTACATAATGCTGCTATTCCACTTATCCACATAACGACGTAACAAACAAATATCAACTGTCACAATGAACATCAGATGTTTGGTTAGTACTGAGCATGCGGTTTATTTACGATTAGTATTTTGTATTTATTTATGCCCTGAATGATTGTTAAATTAATTACTAGTCGCGTCTTCAGCTTTGATGATTTAGTGTCCATGTAGTAGCGATGCAAAAGAGTGATTGGTTGTCAAAATAATGAGTTTACGCTATCTCAGAAGATTTAAGAACGACCTTGCAGCTTGTGTCTATTTTGGCCCATCTAGTTATTATTCCACTAGCTCTCCATCGCGTTCGTCACTCCAATTTCAATTACCACAGCTACAAATTCTAATGTCACATTCCTAAATTGGCAAATAGAGATTTATTTCTTTTTATTATAGCCCAGCTATAAATAGGTCAACATTTTAGCAAAAGATTTACTCAATAAAACCCAAACAAACCGTAAATAGTAAAATCTATTTTGTATTTTTATTGATACAAATGACAGACACATGTCCTCACCACCATTGAATTCTCAACGGAGAGGATGTCCAAAGCATAATGCGGATGAATTATATAATGTATGAGCACATGAATTCAATCACTTGATCAAGGGGGGCCCGGCTTTGCAAATTAGCTGTAATTGATCGTAGTCATTGTAGTTCTGTACGGAACTAAACGTGACATATTCTCTGGTCCTTAAACTTCCATCTTCATTTGTTACCGTTCCATTAATTAACGACGGAGATGAAAGATGTGCCAGCGCGCATGCATGAGCCCAAACCTTATATTTTCTTTTCGCCCGTTGGCATATAGAAGACGCAAACTGTGCAATTTGCAACAACCAAGATTTAGTCCCGCAACTGTTCCCGCGTTATTGAGTCGCGTTCAGTCTCTCCCAGTGGCTTAAATTTAGTTCAGTTCGTTCACTTGTCCTCAACCATTAGCCAGAATTTCTGCACTCCAACGTGAATCGGTCAATTGGTGAATTTATCAAATTTAGGTATAATATTATTGTTTTCTTTTTCGTGTATTGATATCGTTGCAGTTCTGTAAGTACGCCACATTCTAATTAATTATTATAATTATGTAATTGATAAAATTATCAGCCTTTTGATATTGCTTTTAAAACTTGTTGCTCTCTTTGATACATTCATGAATAAAATATTTACGGAGATATTTTAATGATGATTATTTGCTTCTTAAACTAAGAAATAATACAAAATATTTCTATTGATAGTGAATGTTTAGCAACGAAGTAAGTGACTATCGCTTGCTTAAAAACACGTGCATGAGCAAGCTATTTTAGAATAGAATTCGTTCTTACTCACTCAGTGTTTTGCGATAAACTCTAAAATATCAAATACAATCTAATTGTGTATATGTGTGCCATCAGCGAAGCAGAAGCGAAGATTTTAATATTGTTGATGTCTGTGAGATCTGGTGCCAATTTTTCTGGACTCTAAAGTTGAAACAAAAGGAGTCTTGTAAAGATGCCAATGTGGTGGAGGTATTTGGAGCAACACCTACACATATTACGGCTTCCAAATTAATGTCCATTGTCGTACGGTTAATTGACCAAGAATTATTGTTATGACCGGATATTTTTAGAGTGACTGTTATGTGATGGACCATCGAAAATAAATGATGATATCTAACAAGGCTTATTATAGCTTCAAGTTTCTTTGCATGTATCTACAATCAAAATAATAAATATTAACAATGTTTACAGTTTAGGGTAAATTTTTAAGGATATACCTGCATGTTTATACACTCGCCTACGGTTCGTGTTAAACTGCATGCTCGCGATTTATATCTGTCATGTGCGAGTTAAATACGACGTATCTACGATTTATAAATTCCCTTTTATGTCAAATATTATAAAAAGTATTGACAGTAGCTTTGAATAATAATAATGACAGGGATTATACAGGGTTAGTCAAAATTACCAGCACACCTAAATAATTCTCCAACTGTAAAATATTTGAAAATCTTTTCAAGCTAAGGTATTTTTGGTTTTAAACAAGCTATCGTTTAAATATATTTTTAATACACAAGTTTTTTTTATTATCGAAACTTGGTAACCTTTTATTTATCTAATAGAACAACCTGTATATTTTTACATTTTTTATTTCTAAGATTAAATCTATGAATTTATTGTAGAAATCATTTCTTAGATATAAGAAATTAAAGCTCGTGAACTTTTATTTAAAAAAAATGGATAAGAAAATTTAAAAAAAATTTACAAAATGTACATTCTGAAATGATCAGCCTGTATATTAAAAATATATTTAAACGATAGCTTGTTTTAAACCAAAAAACTTTTGCATAAAATTGTTTACGCTTGGGAAATTAGTTAGGTGTTCCGGTAATATGGACTAGTTTTGATTTATTGCTGATAACTCAAAAAGGTTCAATTTTATTAAAAAAAATCTGATGTGGCCAGGCACATGACTTTATCATACTATATATAAAATTAATAGTTTAGCTGCATGAGATTCTATTTGATCGAGATCGGCTATGTCTGCATTAAAATAAAACTAGTAGAACTAGACAAATATCTCGATTAAAGCTGCGTTCGGATATTGTACTCCGTTGACAGCGGGTACACCGTCCAAATGACACTTACGTGTTATTGGGTGTAAAAAGTGTAACGGTGTTCAATATCCGAACGCAGCCTATATTGACAGTAGCATTTTCAAGACATTAGCGTTTGACACTAGCTACTGTCATTAGAATCAAAATAATCTGACATATCCTGGCTACTAGTTTTAAAGCAGTACGCCCGATCTCGATGAAATAGAATTTGCTCATGCGGCTAAACTATAAATTCTACCAAAAAATGTCATATACATAAATTATGGAAAATCTCCTCTCCTTTAATTTATTATTTAACTATTTTGACGACATTACACAAATAGCGGCTCATTTGCAAAATCTTCGAAAAATGCTATGAGTAAACCACCAGTTCCTTTGGACCCTTTTCAACAGAAAGCTTTTCAGCTCTAAGTTTGGTTATAAAACTTCTAAATATGAAGTTTCGTCCCGATACCATTAGTAGTTTCTCCGGAATCGTCTCCACAAAAACGGGTACACACACACACACATACACACACACACACACACACACACACACACAGACACAGACATGTTTTTGTACCTTGGTCAAAAATGTTCAGGGGACCCAAAAAGACATATTTCCGCTAAAATCTCAAAAAATTTTTTTGGCATGATTACAATACTTTACATACTGCGTATGATAAAGTAAAAATATTCCTACAAATCATTCTTGGAATTAATCTTAGAATTAGAAATTATCAAAATATACAGGGTGTTCTAAAACGTAATGTTACTACATTTCCAGAATAATATGAATATAATATTATTCTATATCAAAAATGTGAATAAACGACAGCTTGTTTAAAACCAAAAAAACTTTTGTTTAAAAACATTTTGAAATTGTTACAGTTAATTATTTAGGTGTTCCGGTAATTTTGACTAACCCGGTATAGTTATAGATACATATACAATGAACTTATGTGAAGCTGTGCAAAAATTTGATTTTTTTTTAATTTTAGTAAATACTTTGAGAGTTTATTGCTAGGGAATAATAATTTTCACACACAAAATTCTTTTCATTTAAACGTTGCATTTTAAATAATATAATGCCGTGCTTATTATACAGGGGTTAGATAATAAATACTAAAAAAGTCATATTTCCAACCTTGTCAAATGTTGAAACATTGTAAAGCTAATTGTCTCTGAGATATTTCATAATTTTTTTAGAAAAATGGCACTTGCAGGTATTTTTTAACCTTTTTTCGTGAATTTTGTAATAATGTGTAATAAACCACACAGGGTGTTTCTTAGTATAAGGGGTCGCTACCAAACTCCCTGCAGACAGGGCAACATTATAACTTACAACTCAATTGGCACTGCTACCAGCAAATAATATACAGGGTGTATCATTAAGAAAAAACTCAAGGAAAACATTTAAATATGATGAAAGATTATTAGTACATTCTAGGAACAGCTGTAGCAGCATCTACCTATTGGTTTTGGTTATTATTTGACCAAGTTGTGATATCTGCAAAAGTGTAGTATTTACCCGGCTTATAAAAACGAAAACAATGTCCTGTGTATGATAAATCAGGATTCTGCTGGTAGTTTTCATACTTACATAAAAGAATAGCGAAACCTATCATTTAATGAATAATAATAATAATTGACTCTGTGGACAAAATTTTTCGAACTGTGACAAAAAGGAATGACTGATCATTTCTTTGGATTACAAAGCTATTGTAGAAGCTAAACATATTCATGGCGTCCCATTTTTTTAAAAGAAAATGACAAATAAATTCTTTTTGGTACTCGTAAAAATGTTACCTGATCAAAATTTCTAAGTAGGCTGAAATAAGAGCCTCAACCTTGAACTAGAAAGGTATGAAGGAAACCTAACTGATTATGTTTATCTTCTTACAGCATCAGAAAGAGCACTTTTTTAACAGTTTGTAACTTTATTTTTAATGTGAGTTGATATAGATCTTTAAGAATGCCCAAATGAAACCTGAGACATTGAAAATTAAAGCTATGAAGTGAATTTTGATTCCCCTGGTTATCGCGATGGGTTTTGCATTTCAAAGCTTTTAAGTTCAAGGTCAATCTTTCATCTTAGGGTACTTCGCCACATCGTGTTATTTCCTTTTAAGGTATCAAAAGCTTTTGTTTCTTTTACAGTTTGTACACAATAATTTCACAAAGTTGTCACTGGGTGACAATACAATATTTAGTAAGCTTAAACGAATGCTTGAACATCCTTGCTGTCAAACGCCGAACTTCAAATGGCACGTTTTTTTATCTATCTCGAAAACAATTTTTTTTTTACTTTGACTGAAAAGACGTAGTGTGAAATTTATATCAGGAGGGAAGCTGAACACCTGTATACTTTTCTTGCTTTTGACGCTTTTGAAATCTGAACCTGTTTACTTAACATAAAAACTGATTTAAATATAACCGTTTTATAAGCTGGAATTAAAAGAATACATATGAATCGGTGAGTGGAAGACCAGAATAACTCCAAATCAGGGGTTTGTGGCAAACTAAAGAAAACTGTATAATTCGGCAACTGTGTATTTTACAAATTTGGTAAGCACAGAAAAGTTGTACTAAATTTCATTTGCAGTTGTTCTGGAAGTAAATTTTGGTTCAATAATAAATAAGCAATTAGATAAAACATCGGCTGCATTTGTTCTGTTCTTCCAGTCAACGACATGCTTATCGATAATAGTCTCTTATTTGTTGAAAAAAATTATGCTATTAGCTCAAGTGGTAAATAAAAATGCATAAAGACGAAAGGCACAACAAGTTTAATATTGGAAACAAAATTAAAACTAACAAAAAAAGAACAATATTAAACTTGTCATTAGTCTTCATCATGATTTAATGTGTCCCAAGAAGTAATATGGTAATAAAATTCCAGATTTTCATCTTCTAAATAGTGCATCACTTTTCTTAAGTCAGCAATTTTTAGGTAGTTAATATTGGGTTTTTGTATGCTGATTTTGTTGGAAGTATGGGACGATTTTTAGTTTCTTTTGATTGTTTGAAAGTATGGGTGGTGTAGCCATCTAGACAGTGACCGCGTAAAGTATGACAAATACTCAAGTTTGCTGCTTTGAAAAATTCTCGAACACGTCGATTTATAATTATCAAAATACACCTTATGATATCAAATTATTTTTCTTACCTCTATGTGTTTTTAACAGATGAGTTTTTTTTTAAATGACAATCCTGTATTTTTTAATGAATTTGACTGTCTCTTTAATTGTCTTAGTGGTAGCATAATATTTTTATGGCCTTACATAAGAAAATTTTCAAGAAAGAGTCAATTGAAGGTTATGAAATAAAAGTGACAAAATCTCCGGAACGGCTCAACCGAATTTAACGAATTTTTGGAATTAAGTATTTTGCAACCATGTGACCATGCGACCATACTATCGTTGATGCAACGTTTACAGTTTCTGGGATATAACCTCAAACTTTTGAATTTGAAATAGAACACCCTGTATATTTTGACATTTTCTGTTACAGTCTTCATTATTATATCAAAAATATCTAGAAATTAACAAAAACCCTTATTACTTAGGTCTAAACATTAAAGAAGAAAAATTGATAACAAAACATTATTACATTTTCTACTGCAACTAGTTGGTTTATGAGGATTCTCAACCATTGTCAAGGACACATTGATTTAAATTTGATCGGTTTATTCTTTGTTGTTATTTTTTGTTATCAATTTTTTCTTTGTTAATTTTTAGACCTATGTAATAAAGGTTTTTGTTAATTTCTAGATATTTGTTATATAATACTGTAGTGTAATACTGTAGACAAGCGTAGTAACATTGAATAGGCAATGGAAGACTGTAACAGAAAATGTCAAAATATACAGGTGTTCTATTTCAAATTCAAAAGTTTGAGGTTATATCTCAGAAACTGTAAACGTTGCATCAACGCCAGTGACTTTACACAGTTGCAAAATACTTAATTCCAAAATTTCGTTAAATTCGGTAGAGCCGTTCTGGAGATTTTGTCACTTTTATTTCATAACCTTCAATTGTATTTTTCTCGAAAATTTTCTTATGTAAGACCATAAAAATATTATGCTACCATTAAGACAATTAAAAGATCTGTCAAATTCATTAAAAAAATATAGGGTTGTCATTTAAAAAAAAATGTCTATGACGCCATCTGTTAAAAACAACCGCCCACCATGCAATGACTGGAAAAATAGAGCATAGACTTATTCTGTTCTTTCAGTCCTGGTAATATATATGATTATTTTTTTCATACTTTCGAAAAGATCGAGAAATGTTATACAAAATGACTATCTTAGTTTAAAATGTCAAATTTTGGACTTATTCTGTTCTTCCACTCACCGATTCATATATATTCAACAACTGATGGTTAATATAATTTTCCCAATTAAAAATTTTCCTGATTACATTTCATAAAATGCTATTAGTGGAGAGGCCTAGAATCGTCTTTTTAGTTTCCGTTGTGAAAACTTCGCAACGACATATTCAAATACGATGTTTTTTCTGTCGCAGCCGCGTCTAGCCGTCAGCTGATTTCTTATCTAGCCCAACTCCTCATTTATTTAACAAGTTACACTGAAAATTTCAGTGATTTTGAACAATAAATAACGCCATTATTTTAAAACGCGTCCAACAAGAATCTATGAAGACCTAGATATACTATTCCATTGCTATTAATATGCTAACAACGTGCACCGTTACAAGCAATCGATGCGCTAGTTGTCATTCCATTTTTTTGTTGTACGCTTATTAATACTAGCGTATGATAGACGCGATCCAATTAGATCCAATTTATTTAAACGAAATTGCATCACATACTCAAAACGACCATTTAAACATAATATATTACTTTTTTATAATATACTCTTTATCATTTGACCTCACGAGCACGCCAAACTGCAACAACTAAATAAAGAATTTATAAACAAAATACTCCGTGATCGCGTGCGCGCGGCATATACATAATATATATATATCAGCGAGGAATTTGATCTTAATTTGGCATTTTGGACTATCGTTTCAGGTGGCCACACAAAATGGCATAGGTGCTATTCGCCTTGATGCAATTCTGTTGGCAACGTTCTAGACACATGTGATAGTTCGACATAACTGAGTTAGTGTAGGCAGCAACCGTCAGAAAAAGGTTACCCCTCAGGAAGGATCCAGATTCTAAACGGTCGGAAACAATCATGGCGAAGGAATCGCTCAAATTGGAGCCCATCGGGAAAAAGTGAGTAGACAAAGTGAATTAATTATATAAATGTTCGTTTGTTTGTTTTGTTTGGGGGGGAAATGTTACTTAATCAGTTACATAAACCTCTGCTAGGGTATCTTTATATCTATTTATACTTTGATTGCGTTCGGAATAACTGGTACCTTAAGGTCAGCATGTGCAGCAAAAACAATTGATTACTAACAGGATATATAGCCATTATATCTTTGAGATAGTTTTGCAAACTCGTTTTTCTATTTAGGAAAATAACTAATATTTTATTTTTTTAATTGTTGTTTTAAAAAAATACAGTATGTTTTGGTTTACTCTGCAATGTTCACTATTCGGTTTTGTTGCTATGGCAACTAGCATTGGTTTACTAAACAAAATTTACTAACATTTTTCATCTTTTCGTAAGTAACTGTTATTGGAAATGAAAGTATGAAATATTAACAAAACCAGAAAACTATGTAACAACAATAAATAACATGAATGAATTTAAATCTTCAAAACAAGCTGATTGGCTTCCAAACAGTGAGCTGTATGCGTGTGCTAATTGGGGTGCAGATTCCAATCACTGTGCGTTAATACTTTTAATATAAGAAGCATAAAATCGTCATTTGCGCGCTATATTTATTTTGTTTACTCAATTATTCTCCTTATTTTTTGCATATTATTACCGTGCATATTTTGTAATATACGCGACTTTTATCACTAAAGTGTTTCTATTTTACGTAAATAATATATTCTCTACGAAAACTGAGAAGAAAAGATATTGTCATTACAAAAATTTGTGGTTGACGCTTCAGTTTAAACCGGACGTGAAATCAAAACAAAAATATGCATCTTTATATTCGCTGCTTAAAATCGCTGTTTGATTTGCCTACGGTATTTTTAGTCTTCTTTATTATTTTAAGCGCGAATTTTTTAAACTTAAATACACTCTATTAGTAACTACGCATTTCCAAATAAAGTTTTCTATAACAACAAAACAAAAATAAAGTATAACAAAACTTTCAGCATGTCATAATTTACAAACATATTAATACTTTTGCAAAGCAACAAAGACGAAAGTTCAAATATTTATATTTCCTCATCGTTATGGCTGTTTTTGATGATATAATCGTACAGATCCGTGTTGTTTTAATAGTGTTTCACTTTCTTTATTAATTTTTTCTACTTTGCGTTCGTTATAAACTCATAACGAAACCGCTTTCGGTGTCGTTATGAAAACACTAGATCACAAACTTTTAGTAACTTTTAGTTTTCCAAGATTGATGACATTGACGTCAAGTGCCAAACAAGGCTGACATCTCAATCGCTATTGGCTCGTGTCAATCGTATTTATGAATTTTACCACAAGTACCAACTGTTGAATATAAAACTACGCTAGATTGTAAGATGACAACCACAATTTTCGAAATTTATGTAAAATTAATGTCGCAAAGTAGAAACAATTGTAAAACACTCGTTTTATAAGACTCGTCGTGCCCAAAACAACTCGTGCGCCAATTTTTGTCTTATTTTGTCTTACAAGTTTTAGTATTATAATATTTTTTTAAAATAACGTAGGATCTTATTAATTAATTAAATAATATAAATTATGTTATTGATAGGAACAGTTAGTTAGATAAACAAGTTGTGTTAAAATTAAAACCCCACTTATAGAATATAGTTTTAAATTAAACTGAAAGAATATTTTCAAATTTTGTTGTTTCCCGGTTATTAGAACTGAAACTTAGTAAACCAGTTCGTTATTTAAATTAATTAAAAGAATACTTAACGTGGACTAAAAGAACATTATAAAAATATAGTGCTCTTCTCCAAATATCTTTCTGTTTTTGATATCTTGAACGGTATTAATTATTGTTTTTTTTTTTAATTGTTTAGTTATATTTCCAGAACATACACCAATTCTTCTTGATCGCACTATTTAGGTTGAAATGTCAAGTCAAGTTCAGAATACTTAGAAATGAAAAAAAAATAAAAATATGAATTATTACATTTGAATTCTGTATGTGGGATTTAAATTTTCAATATTATAAATTTCAGCTATAAATTAGGCTCTATAGAATTTACATATTTGTATAATTTTGTCCCTAATGATGGTTAAATGCTTACTTGTGTTTGATAAAAATTTTACGAAGTTAGCAAATAAAGCTTACGTTAAGCATATTACTTAATAGTAATATACAGAATGCTTCAAAAGTTATGGCTAGAAGTTCACAGGCTTGTTTATTTTTAAAATAATTTGTTGTATTTTAGTCTGAAGGATGCTATGAAAACCTGTCAGAAAAACTTGAAAGAGTAGAGTTATTTGTTGATTTGTTTGAGCTCCAAGGTATTGTGCTTATTTTTTAATAATAAAGTAATTGTTTGGTAATTTTTTAAGAATTGTTTTTCTGTATTTTTTTAAGAACTTGTGCACTCAGAGAGCAGAAATGAACACGCTCTTTAATTTAATAATACATTTTGATACATTTCAGACCTGGAGTGCATGCTACATCAATATCTATTATCTAACTATGATTTATTTCACCCAAAACTGAATTGTGTATGTTTTGTTTCATTTTCCAGTACCAGGTAGCATCATGTAATGTTGAACATTTGATACCTACTACTTTCTTTTATTTAACTAAACATTGGTCTTTGCTAATAGTTGTCAACGTCAGGTTTCTACCTTGCCTTGAAATAAATTTTCAATAACAGTAAGCTGTGATTTTATTATAAAGTTGGCAACACTGAAATGACAAAATCACAGGTCCAAAACTTAAAATTATGATTGACCACAAGTTGACCTTTAACTTAAATAATTTGACAACTGTCAGTCGTAACAATCATTAATGGGAAAATATAGCCCACTATATTAGCCAATTTCTTTGAAGATAACGGTACTGTATCACTACAATTTGACTAAAAATTTCGTTATAAAATTTGTTAGCAATGAAGAGCTTCAAATATTAAAACATAACAATAGGTATTCCATGTGATTTTTTAAATTCAATAAATTAATGAGCGTACAGCAATATATTGCCACTTTGGTGGAGGCGAAGGTATTTAATAATTTTTGAAAATCAAGAATAGAAGCGAGGTATGAGTAGATCACTATAAATCATGAGCACTTAGAACTAACTAAAACTATACGTTTTTGACAATATCAAAATCGATTTCCTAGATTAATATAATTAACAAAATATTACGCTATTTTAAATGAGTACTTATTATGTCTAGTAGGTTAGCAATCAATGCAGCCAATCTATTACAAATAAAAGTGTCAGTTACTTAATTAAGCACTTAATTAAGTAACAGTTTATTACCAATAGATTTTTATGTGATAAATACTCATTTCTTCCTGAATAACATAAAAGTGCATTCAGACTTCAATTCAGTGCTGATGTAGCAATTATTTCCGATGTGTGTGCTTTTTCTTCTTGTTGACAACAGCTGTTTGTTCTTCTAGGTATAATGAGGAGGACGGTGGGTTGGGAAGCCCTCATTCTGGAGGCGACGATGATTACGATCCCCACCTACACAGAACGGCGGAGCATCCCACATCGTAAGTAAAGGAGTTAATTTACCAGTCAGTTATTTTTAGGGCAAGATGCAAGCCGCATCCAATTTAAGATCACCGTGTGTTTACGTTGCCGAAATTGTGCCAAGGCCATAAAATAAACAGATGCTCCTCCATTAGATAGATCTGTACAGACCAGTTGTATTACATACAAATCTAAAATGGAAACAGCATTAATAATGCGGATATTGTTGCACTCCACATTCGCGGTCCAAGAAACTGTCCAATAATTTTCAATTTTTATGTCGGAATTATTTTCCTCTCCATTGCTGTAAAATCTACGGTTTATTTAAGTTTTCGTAAAAATCGTATTACAGTAGAACGTCGATAATCCGAACCTCGGTAATCCGAACGTTTGCTAATCCGAACGCCCAAAAAGAAATAATAAGAAAATAATAATAAGAAATAATAAATCACTGGGTAACGAGGGAAAAACCATTTTTGTCGATTCCTGTTTATAGAAAAATATTCCTTTTGTATCTATCCTGTATCGAATACTCGTATTTTCTACTATTTAGCTATAATATTTGATAATCCGAACAATTTGATAATCCGAACCACCTTCGGTCCCAACTAGTTCGGATTATCGACGCTGTGCTGTATTTGAAAATCGTAATTATTCCTAAGAGCCGTTTTACACGACCGAGAATACTAACGAAAATAATAGCGAAATTAATAGCCTAAACTATAAACAATGAAATCGGACGTGTACGAGCCGTTTTACACTACCGACAATTCTAACGAAAATAATAGCGAAATTATTAGCTATATTTATCTATTGCAGACCCGTATGTAATTTTAGGTTACGAAGATGTCAGATCATAGATAAAATACATATATACTAATATAGATGGGCGATTCAAGGCAATCTTTGTGGCTTCTATTTTTAGTTCACCCCCATCCGCTAGGAGGCGCTAATAGACTTCCCACTTCTAGCCTTTTCGCATATTATATTTTAATTAATTCATAAGATCAGGAAAACCGCGTGATGGAACTAATACAGAACAAAAATTACCACAGAAATTTGAAAGTTATATACATCACCCATATATAAGTGAAAAATATGCGTTTAAATGTCTGTGGTAAAAATTAGCAGTGTCACTACACAGTTAATTGACAGAATTAATGGTTGTTTATGGTTTACTAACGCCATGACTACGCAACACGCGACATCCACAGTGACGGTTTGAACGAGCCAATAGGTATCAAGCATATGATTCGGCCGGTATAGCAGGGCGCTAGCCAGAGATAGCGCGTGGGGGTGAACTAAAATTTTGCTATCAACGCCCCAAGGTCTATAAAGTAGTAAGGTTATCCAAGTACGAGATTTCTCAGTTTGAGGGGTAAAGGGAGATCGTGACGTCACTAGAGTCGTGCGGTGCCACCAATTTGAATGCTCATTTCGTTGTATTATTTAGGTTAAGTAGGTGCATAATTATATTGAAAAAATAAATGCATCTTTATTGTGATCATTTTTAAATGATTAGGATGAAAAAAAAATGATGAATGTGATTATCACAACATGGTATTTCAATAATTTGTTAATAATGCTGAATAAGTACATTAGTATGTAAATGTAATGTATGTCCGATTAAAGAAATGTGTTGTGCTAAACCAGGTCTCTACAGTTGGAATCAAAATTTAGCAGAAATTCAGTGAGTGGAGTCAACCTACAAACAAAATCAAGAGCCGGAGTCGAAGGTGGTATAACGGCAACCACATATTTTTGCAACCATGCAAATTGGGGGTTGAAACACTAAAATTATCAGGAATTGAAGTCGAATGTTTGGTTTACCGACTCTACAGATAAATAAACAGAAAAACTATAACTAAATCAGTATTGGTAGTATTGGTACAACTTGCTTATTAAACCACTCATTGGCTTGTCCTGGTTGCAATGTTTGGTTAGAACATACGTACAAAGAAAAAATAAAAAATCAGTAAGAAGCTTTATTGTACAAATTTTCTCATCTTTGTTGTAATTTTATTTTTAATATCAGCTACTCTTCATTAAATATTTAGATTTTTTTTGCTGTTGAAAAGTAAAATTTAAAAAGATTTATCCGTACATATATTCTTTGCTCGACAAAAATTTTCAAAACTATGGTATCAATAATTGGATCTTGTTTTAAAAGTTATCTTCTTAATTTACTGCTAACTCTTTTCGAATTATTAATCCCATCCCCCGTAAGTCTTTCGAACTTGCTAATTCATTTTATTAAACAAGCGTTTAAATTCTTCCGACGGATTTCTTAGGCCGTCAAAAGATAAATGACGTATCCAGGATGGAAGGGAGTATGGGTGCTCTTGCTGGTCTTCGTATGAGTAATGTCCCAATTGTGGATGAGTTCTGCTTTAAACTTTGATCACGTGGAAAAGTAAAATATGATATTGTTAATCCAATCACTGTTGAAATGTTATACCTCATACCGCAACCCGGTACGGAGCAAACCATAGGCATCTAAAATTGATACATGATTTAGAATAATGTATTTCCAATATAAATTAATATCTTACCTTTACTAACTTAATTACTTCATAAAATACTACACTAATAAAACAACCAATAACGTAAAACTATCAACTATTAAATATAACAATATAAACACAGAATAACGATTAAACACGAACAAAAGCAACCTTTCTAATTCACTAAAAAACCTATAACGAGCTGAGCTGGCAATAATTAAACGTATCTTTGAACCAAACTTTGAACAAACTAAACGAGCGATGTATGCGACGTGATGCGAAGTGTGCCGGGACTCTAGTGACGTCACGAAAGTAGAGCATATAGGGATCTGAGGGGGGTATATAAAGTGTACTATAGGAAAGATAGCAAACTGGATAACCTCTCCCTTTATGGACCTTGTCAACGCCCAAGGACTGTATGGGAAGCCTACGTATGGGAAGTAAGCACCCCATGTGTCAGATGTTCTGATCTGAGAAAATCGCGCTAGTACGCGCGCACATGACTATAAGAATTGTAGGAAAATTGATTACTTTTGTCAAATGTGTCAAATGTCAATAATTCTCACCAAAACTATACAGGGTGTTCCTAAATATCATGTAAATATGAAAAGGGGTAATTCTTTGGCTTTTTTAATGACTAAAAATTCATATAAACATAGGTCCGCAAACGCTTCGTTGCCGATCTACAGGGTGTTGAAATTTCAATATTTTTTTAGTCTTTTCTTTATAGCTCTTGTAGATTTTGAGATATTTAGCTCTAATTTGGAATATGGGTTACGTTGTAGGATTTACATCATTGGGCATACCAAATGGTTTTAAGAATCTACAGGGAGATATTTTTTTCAGGGGTCATACCCCCTTTTCTCCCCATGAATTTTGTTTCGTTGCGTCGCTGGTGGATTCAAAAATACAAAATGCATTTTTTGTTTTGTTTTAAAGCATTTTAATCTTTTGTAGTTTTTTCGTATTTACCACCGTTATCGAGAAAAAAAATTAAAGCTTTTCTGTGTTTCGCTAGATGAAATTATTTTTTTTTTAATAATTGGTCTAGTATGCCTTGGCTTGATTTAGATAAACTTTTGCTTGTATTTATTTTGACATTTTATTCGCCACCAACTGTTAAAAATTAAATCTAGGGTACAAGAGCTATAAAGAAAAAACTAAAAAATCTTGAAATTTCAACACCCTGTAGATCGGTAACGAAGCGTTTGCGGGCCTATGTTTATATGAATTTTTAGTCATTAAATAAGCCAAAGAATTATCCCTTTTCGTATTTACATGATATTTAGGAACACCCTGTAGTGATAAATTATCACTGATAATTTTCACTATGATTTTCGTTAGAATTATCTGTCGTGTAAAACGGCTCTAAGTAAATACAATCCGCCAAAGTTTTGATTCCATTTATTTCATCACTTAAAGTTTTTAAACCACCGAATAAAATTAAAAACGTCGAAAGAGGAAATTATAAATTACGGCGTAAATCGAGTTAAAAAATTAATATTTTTTTAAATTTAATGCTAAATGATTATTTTCTGTTTTTTCTTCTTAACTATACACCGTGCATTATTATTTATTTGAACCGCTATGGTCAATATTTAAGTCAGCTTAAGAGATGGTGAACACTGTTTTATACAAAAGTAGTTGGTTCATTTTATACAATGGATTGTTTTTAATTTATTAGCAACGAATTATTGATATAGCTTTGTTGTTTGTATTTTCACAACAAAATTGTTTAAATGTGTAAAACTATTTAGTTTTTGTTTAATAAATAGAATAAAGAAAAGTTTAAAAAAATGTCCAGTTCTAGGAATAACGTGCAGAACTTTTTGTAACTTGCCAAATTTTTACTCTGAAGTTGTTTTTCTTGCCTTAGTACTGATCATGCAAGAAAAACTACTTGAACCTAACAATGTGTTCAAAATAAGTACCGTGTTCTAAATATTTTTCGAATATCTTTTTTCAAATTAAATTTTAAGAACATCAAGTTATACAGGTGTTTCAGAAGTAACGGCAAACCTTCAAGGAGCATATCCGCCAAGGACAGAGAAACAATTTTAGTCAAATATCGTGTAGTCTATTCCAAAGTTTTAAGTACTAACAAAATCGTATTGAATAAATCGTCTAAGGCCTGCCCTGGTGAATAGCCGATCGCGCATGACTGAAATACGGTTGCAAACGTACGTACGAACATTTTTCAATTGAAAATTAGAGAGATCAGTACGTACCTAATCCAGAAATGTGATACGGATTTACAAACATTGTCATTGCAAAGCGATATCCGTAGAACAAAACGAACCGACTTAACACAGCAATTGCGCGTTGCGGCCTATCAAAGTTATGTCGCATTCTAGCGATACAATTGCCATCCATCCATCTCTGGTACTACACAAATCACTACACAAACACAACCACATTAAGATTCCACAATCCAAAAGATTCTTATTATTGATAAACCAACAAACAGCTGACAATGATTGTACGTACGTAGGTATGAATCTGGCAAATGGACGTACTTGTCACTCTGACCGGAGTGGAGGGAGACCGATATGTTCCCGGCGGCGTTGATTTGACATCAGTTGCAACAAAACTGTGGTGGAGTGTTGTCAATTTTCTTGCGCTGAACATGGCCGGACTCATTCTTTCTTTCTATTAATTTTCTCAAGAATGCGTTAATTAGACCATACCTTATTTGACATACGCTCCTTCAAGGTTATCCGTTATTTCTGAAACATCCTGTATTTGTGACGTCCAATATGTATTAAATTAACGAAATACTTTTTATGCCATAGTTTTGGTGTATTTTGTTTTTAATTCCTAATTCTAACATTTCAAATCTCTAACATTTCAAATTAGCCCTCAACTGGATCTCTGACATTTAAGATACATCATTATTTGTATATTTGAGGACACAGTTGAATATAAATTAACTTCTCTCTAAGATCCGTTTAATTTACTTATGAAAAATTATTGTTAGATAAATTGAACAATCTATTGTTTTGCAACCATCCGTTATGTCAAATCAATTCTGAATTTGGCTATAGCCTTTTTGACACAAAACTCATTATAAAAATCACCTTTTCTTGATACACATATCATATTATAAAGTCTAAAAAGTTGACTTTCCAACTGTATGTACCTAGTAGGTCAAACCAATGCAAAGTTAATAATAGTTTCAAACATATTCATTTGTTTCCTAGCAAAACTAAAGTTGCCATATATTATCACCGGCATCTACCTATAGGTTTTGGTTAGTATATGACAAAATTGTAAAATTGTAAGACTTAGATAAACTGTAGTTTTACCGAGGTTTCAAAAAGGCATCCAATTGCCAATTTTTTTGAATCTAATTTAGTATAGGTTTAAAAAGTATAGTTGAAAAGAGTAGAAAGCTTTTTTGTAGTCACAATATGAAATAATATACGCGATCTTCTTTATATCACTACAAAAAAAAATCGAATTGGATACTAGAAAATAACATTAATTAATTTATTTCTTAATATTTCAGGAATACTGAAACGATGATCCATCTGCTTAAGGGCAGTTTGGGAACAGGAATTTTAGCAATGCCCTACGCTTTCAAGAACTCAGGTCTTTTGACGGGTTTTGTGTGCACTATAATTATAGGTTTTATATGTACATACTGCCTGCACGAGCTGGTAAGTACCTACAGACTTTATTTCATATTACACCCCCGCATATTAACATTAATTTTTTGGCCAAATTTATCCTACTCAAATAGAGCGATAAGTTTCGTAAATTTGGTCGCAAAATAAGTGACCTTCACAACTGAAGCGTATTGCAAAATATATTTCATTTTAGACAGTTCGCTTCAAAATGCAACTTATTTAATGCATTTCAATTTGGCAAAGGTGCATGCTGTAATGTGAACATAATATAATTCACGAATCATTTAATAAGTATACGCCTAATTTATTTAATATATACAGAAGATATATTAAGCTATTACATGCTAGAAATAAAATCTTCCTGTGTGATATTCAAATAGCAATTTTTCTCAGTTATAAATTTACAGAATCATAAATACACTATAGAGAATATTTAGTGTCAAATAAAACATTTAATAGAATAATATACACTATTCCTTTCTTTATTAACATGTTTTACATTTTAAAATTTACTGTAGAGAGCTGACTGTTTACTATTGAGCAAATTTAACCAGTTTCTTATTTTGTAACGAGATTTAAAGTTAAATCAAACATCTGGCTATAACTCTGGCGATTTTAGAACAAGACCCTTTGTAAAACTGATCTATCCTAGTAACAAAAAGGAACTAGGTGAGTAGTAAATTCTATAAATCATTTAAAGATTACGGAGGAGTGAAACCTGTACGAATGAAGAGTACCCTGGTTTGACTCCAGGTTGAGCCCGTAACTTTTAATTCATTTTTAGAATTTACTTGTCACCTGGTTTCTCTTTGGCCTAACTATAAATTATATACCAGTCCTTCAAATTCCGTTTTGTTGCTATGGTAATCTATAACAAGCAACTATCTTTATATAACAATATTATCTATCCGAAATTGAGTAGACCTTCATTTTCTGAATTCAACGTTGTATCGCCTTACATAAAAAAGCTCAAGAACAGGGTTTTTTCTGAATGAAAAACAAACAAGCGTTTCGGATCGATCAAATTTTCACATTATTACTTCATTTCCTCTAAAAGGTTAACGTATTTTATAACATTATTCCACGATACGTCTTATCAGTGATATTGATACTAAACTCACACAACGTCCATTATTTAGATTAGAACAATATAGCTCCGGCAGGTTGGGTTTTAACCTGGAAAAAATTAAGTAAATCTGAAAATTGGCGAATACTTTCTATTTACTATCCTGAACAACATACAAATCTAACCGTAACCTAACCATACAAAAAGTCCTAAAGTCTCCGTCGCGTCGTAGCTTTTCGATGTAACCAAACTAATTTATTGATGATCCGAATCTGCCATTTACACTGCAGATTTAAAAATAGCGGATCATAAAACGATAATAATTAAAGTAAATTTCAGCAAAAGCAAAACCGAAGTGTCAACAAAAGATAATAGTTAGGGTAGGGCCGTAGGTAGGGCCCTATCCTACGGTCAGGGGCGCGTTATCCCATGGGCAAATTGGGCATTTGCCCAGGGCCCCCGTCAACAGAGGGCCCCCAAACAAATGTTTTGGAAATTTCGTTTCTGTAATAGACAACTACACCATGCCAATCCTCACTACCGTTGCAAGCACATCTCAGCGAGGCCCCAACTAATTTTTAACAAATTCACTACCGTGGCAAGAATATTGAATTTTGCTTTTGCGCTCCTACCATGCCGGTTAGGGACCAAAACAAATCTTTATAAACTATAAATTAATTAATTAATGAATTAACGTAGTAAGAGTTTTAGCAGTTAAAGTCATTTTTTTCCATAACAGAAACATCTAATTTTGAGAAACCCTTGAAGAAGAAAAAATACTGTCGACACTTTTTCTTTGTTATGGAAATCTATTCTGTAGATAATTTCTCCAAAAAGTCTGTAAAATAAAAACTCGATCTTCAAAATGCTTACCTTTACAAATCTTTATCATTACACAGTGTGTATTAAAAGTAATGTAACTAAACAATATTTTTCTTTCTAAAAAGTTGACAAGGAAAAGATTCCAATAAAAGTTTTAGGAAATTGCTTAAGCTACAAATTTGAAATGCTTAGAAATGAATCATACTATATATTCAAAAGTATTTTGTATATATACCTTAAATCATTTTCAAAAACATTTATTTATTTTAGCTTGTAAACTTCTCAAACGTCATGTATTGAATGGTATAAATCGTTGTAACATTGTAATTGCTTTCTTTTCAAATTTAATCATTTTGTATCATTTAAACGACTGGACTTTTGGACAGGAAAAATATACCGGGTGCAATATTTAAAAAAATGAACTTAGTCTGCTTACAAATGCATAACCCTATATTCAAAAGTCATTCAAGTTTGTAGCTTAAGCTACAATGAATTAAGTCATATCCTAAAATTTTCATTTGTTTTCTTTATTCTAAACTTTCAGGATTAGTTATTGACACGTTACGTTTCTTCTTGTTACCTTTTTGACGATATGGAATCGGAATCTCATGCCTTAACCAAGAATAAAGGTTATGAAACCGACAATGTTAGCAAAAGAAAGAAGAAATTATAGTTTATTAAAAGAAGCATCTCCAAAAGACTATGAAAACTGCATTACAAATTAAAAAAGTACATATCCAAAGGACATAGATAGTGACGATGGCGTATTTAAGGATTAACTATCGCAGTGTTTGCAATATGCAAAATATTAAAAAAAGCTGTTCAAGCAGGAATATATCTAGACTCCCTAATGTGAAAAATTATTTATTTTTATTTGTTAAGAATAGTCATATTAATTAACATAATATATTTTACCAACATCCAATAATGTCCTTTAACCGATATATTGAAACATTTTCAATGTAAAAATTAAATCATATATGAAATATGTTTCTATAATAAATGATAAAAATGATAAAAAACAACACTTAAAATATTAATTATTTTATATCAAAATACAAAACTTTAATCAGTCTCAACATAAGAGAGGAACATTTTCTTTTCCAAACCTTAAAATCTGTCACCTTGATTCGGCAGAATTGAGCCGGATATTTTTGGTATTATCGGCAAAGATCTAATCATTCCGGTGCAATCCAATTACAAAATTATGAAGGACATTTGGTTGCCTATTCATTTCGAAGCCAAACCAAATCTCAAGTAGTCAATGCCCTATGAGCAAAACATGGTCCGTTAGGACTTGGTATGTTGATCAGGACACTAAAAAGAACATCTCAATCAATTTGCAGATTTAGATTATTTTCTTGGTCAATGTTGTGTAAAATACCTGGAATAAATTGGCTTAACTAATATTACTGAAGCTAAAAGCATCAGCTCTAATAAACACAAAATAATCAATGTACATTTCGATTTTAGGTTAATGCTCAATACATACTATGTAAGCGCCTAAAAGTCCCAATGCTGACATATCCAGAATCAATGAAAGTTGCGTTAGAAACAGGACCGCCGTGCCTTCGTCCTTTCGCCAGAGCATCACCGTAAGTCACTTCTCCCAATTGAAAACACTGTTTGTAACATTTAGCATTTCACAGGATATTAGTAGATTCGTTTTTAGTGCTGTACCAGCTTGGAATCTGCTGCGTTTACGTTCTTTTCGTAGCGAAGAACCTGAAGGACGTCTGCGATCAGCTCACAGGCTCCAGCATGAGTCTGAACGTTTACATGCTGATCCTTCTGATTCCATTCGTCCTCATCAACTCGATCAGGAATTTGAAACTGCTCGCCCCGTTCTCCATATTCGCTAATATAATTACGTTCGCTTCCTTCGGGGTGGTACTGTATTATATTTTCCAAGATCTTCCGTCCATCTCCGACAGACCCAACTTTGCGACGGCATACCAGTTTCCACTCTTCTTCGGGACTACTCTATTCGCTCTAGAAGCTGTTGGAGTGGTAAGTTTTATTTTGAGAGAGATTTATTTTGAGAATTCGGAACAACCACTCGCAAACATAATGCCTATTCATTTAAAACATAGCAAAGCTTTAAAAGCACTTAAAGAATCGATTATAACAACTTGCTGTTGTCACTCATGCACACTTCTTCTATACGTTGATGTAAAGGAAAAGTGAGGTTATGTTTGCGAATGGTACAACATCGCGTTTTGGATATTAATAAAGTTAAAAATGTTTATTATTTAGGTCATAGCAGTAGAAAATAACATGAAAACACCAAAGTCATTTGGTGGATATTTTGGTGTGCTCAACAGTTCGATGATTGTCATTGTTCTTCTGTACGTTGGATTGGGTTTCCTGGGATATTGGAGATACGGTGAAGAATCAGCCGATTCTATCACTCTTAACTTTCCTAAAGAAGATTGGTAAGTGTTTATTTTCATACTACATATTTCACAGAACACAATACGTGCTTAAGTTTTAAATCGATCGCAGGAGTTCTATTTATTTGGTTAATAAACAATGTATTTATTTCTTCATTTTAAATTTCTCTATTTTTGTACCCCCCATATTTACTGTGGTAGAGGTATCGTTTAGAGAAAAACTATTTGCAATGGAAACTAACCACAGGTGATATAGGACGTAAAAAATACATGAAACAAACGGTAAATTCAAGGGTGTCTTAGAAAAACAATTTGTTTTAAATATTTTCGGTAGAGAGTATTTTAACTTCAGCCCGGCTGACGATAATTTTATTACTAGTTTAATCTTGTTATAAAAACATTTTCTTCATGAAGTTGCAGTATGTTACTAAAATTTAACCCTTAAATAAATATAAATTTGATGCTTATTTAATACAATTTGAGAAAAGGCATGAATACAACATTTTGCGCTAGGACAAAAACATAATGTCAAGCCATTGTCATTTTTTTGGTTTTATAGACACAGCTTTGACTACGTTTTAAGCTACACACACAAAAAATAATATTTTTAGAGAATTTGGAGATTGGTATGACCTATTTTTTAGAAAATTACGTCTTTAACAAAATTTTAAATAGCACCCTATACGTCTTTTTATACATATTTTCACAGTACTATTCTGAACAAACAAAAAGAGATAAAAACAAAATTATTTACTTTTTCATTAATTTAAGTGGTTATAAAATGATTGATATAGTAGAAACTGCCCACACAACCGATATTTGTTTGTTAGACAACAGCTTTTTTTCTAATTCATGTTTTTACTATACAGTGACCGTTTGTTAATGAGAATGGGATCTCTATTTGAAAATATAGGAAAACGGTTAAACTATGTTCCGCATTGTCATGCTGATCGATTAGCATTTTGAATATCGAAGATATACAGTAGATAAAATAGAGATAAAAACTACCATATGCTTCGGAATAAAAAGGTTAGCCGCCATGAAAAATTAAACACAACCAACATTGAGCTTCTATATTACAATTTTATGTCAATGTCTTCAAAATAACTACAAAGTTCGCCCTTGCAGACTTGCAGTAATTAATCTCACCAGTGTACAGATTTTAAATAAGATACACACAAATGTCTACACATATTGATCAAGTACATAATACATATCTATATTAAAACCCGATTGATTAGTAATGATTAAGGCCCGGTCTCACCAACAAGAGATACATCATTGTTATCGGTTGGATAGCTAGACAGCAATAGAATATTTCTCTTATTGGTTCGTTTGTTGCCTTGTTCGTCTTCCACTACACAGATCTGAATGATATTTGTTTTAATGCCTTAATTTGCAGATGTGTGACCAATTTTATATTTCTAAATTATCTAATATAATAATGTCCTATAAAATTTCATAATGTAATTATGTACTATGCGCGCCAAAAAAAGTCGTACAGCTAATTTTTACATAATGTAATACTGGCTTGTTTTTATTTGTCGAATTGACAGTTGATGCATATTTCGTACTTAAGATTAATGTCAGAATGACAGTGTATAGGTTATAAAAGAACCAAACCTAACAAAAATATGTTCAGTATATTGGGTTGCATATGTGGTGTACGACTTTTTTTGGCTCGAATGTACACGTGGTATTATTATTAGAGGTATGCTCATACTCATGTGGAGTGGGGAGGAGAATCTGCGAGAGCGAGAATCTTCGTTACGTTAATATCCGCTGGGCGCGCTGCATGGTTGAAGAATAATAACATAAACATAACTAGTACCAATCCAATTTTTGTTTATTTATGCTTATTTCTGCGTACATAATGCAAATGCTGGAAAGTTTTCTTTTTATACAAGTACGTTTGTCTGTTATGTTTTACAAATTGTTAGTGGCATAACCCCTAATAACGTAAACATAAGTAGTACCAAACCAATTTTTGTTTATTTATGCTTATTTCTGCGTACATAATGCAAATGCTTGAAATTTTTCTTTTTGTACAAGTACATTTGTCTGTTATATTGTATAAATTGTTAGTGGCATAACCCCTAAGTTTGACATATGCAATGTTGGTTGTCTACATATCACCTGCGCAGTAGCGGTCGTAAATTCGTCCAAAAATTAATCATACCTTTATATTCATACCACGGAATGTACATAGATTCGTTTACGTTCCCTAATATTAAATGTGTATGTTCACACATATTTTTGTTGATGATAACGCTTAAAATAATAATGAAAGAAATCTCAAATCAATCTAGTCAATGTTTCCAGTTACCATAACTATTTGTTTTCTTCTTCAGGATGGCAAAGATAGTTAAGATTCTCTATTCGGTTGCCATATTTATTTCATATGGTCTTCAAGGCTACGTACCTGTTCAAATTATGTGGGATACCTACATAGTGAAGCACCTACAAGAGAGTAATCATCAGCTACTTTGGGAGTACCTACTTAGAATTATAGCTGTGATCGTTTCATGTGAGTATAATTGTCCACGAGATTTAAATCGCCGCCACCAACACCAATTACAACATATAATCTAATACATATTTTCAATTTCTTGCAGTTGTACTAGCCGCTACAATACCTCTACTTGCACTGTTCATAGCCCTCTTCGGTTCCTTCTGTTTGTCTGCTTTGGGAATAGCTTTCCCAGCCATCATGGAGATATGCGTATACCATTCAGATAGACTTGGCCCAATGATGCTTATCAAGAATGTACTCTTAATTATTTTCGGTATCATCGGTCTCCTGGCCGGAAGTTACAGTTGCCTCTCCGAAATTATCATAGAATTAACAAAGGAGAGTAGTTAATTTATACTTTCTGTTACAGTAATGTACGACAACAACAGTTTCATGTTTTGTTAGTATTACGTATTTTATATTGTACAACAGTAGATGAATTATATTAATATAACATAACGGGTGCGTCTTTTCTTTACTTGTGTTTTTGTTTTGATGTGTTTCCAATCTTACCATTCTTTCGAAAGCAAGAAATATCCAATTTTCAAACTCCATGGTTCGGAGCGTACACGTTCATTTTCTGTTGATCGTCGAGATTGTTCTATCGAGGGCGCAGCAAAAAAATAATATTTACGTATCTCATGTTCAATCAGATGTTTGTTTGAAATACAGGCTGTTTCAGAAATAACGGCTAACCTTGAAGGAGCATATCCGCCAAGGACAGAGAAGCAATTTTGGTCAAACAACGTATAGTCTATGTCAAACCAACAAAATTGTATTGAAGAAATCGTCTAAGGCCTGCCCTGGTGCATAGCCGATCGCGCATGACTGAAATACGGTTGCAACCGTACGTACGAACGTTTATCAATTGAAAATTAGAGAGATTAGTACGTACCTAATCCAGACATGTGTTGCAGATTTACAAACATTCTAATTGCAAAGCGATATCCGTCGAACAAAACAAACCGACTTAAGACCCAGTTCTACCTCTCCTAAAACGCGTTTGCAAATAAAAGCGTTATTTATTGTTCAAAGTTTATGAAATTTTTTATGTAACTTCTTAGATAAATAACGAGTTGGGCTGGATGAAAAAAAAATTTTTTTAAAGATAAAAATCAATTTTACTTCTACATCTTTGGTTTTTTTTCAAATATAAAACATTTAGCCCAACTCATGATACAAAAATAGATTTTTTATTTAAGTACAATTTTAATCTAAACATTATAATTGCGATAACAAAGCGTAATTGCCAGAAATGTATGTAATTTGCCTATATTACGGGCCCGGTGTAGACAGCAGACGTTAGGAGTTTTAAACACCGCCTATAACTACGCCACGCCTACTGCTATTTTTAGATTAGACTGTTCACAAGTTATGAGTGTTATGACCGTAGCGTATATTGAATCGGGAGAACAGAGTTCTCGTATTTCACATTTATACGCACGGTTTACAAATTTAACACACGATAAAAGTCATATACTGTATGATATTATACTTAGTGTAGTTATACCTGCTAGGTGTTAGGTACATTTGTTTAATAATGGGTAGAAGTCGTGGCAAAATACCTAAACATCCGCGGCTGTCCTTTAGACGAATTAGTAAAAGACGACTACGTACCACCTAAGTTAAAATATTGCATAGATAAT
Source organism: Aphodius sticticus (assembly GCA_963966075.1). Classification (NCBI taxonomy): domain Eukaryota; kingdom Metazoa; phylum Arthropoda; class Insecta; order Coleoptera; family Scarabaeidae; genus Aphodius; species Aphodius sticticus. The sequence continues at coordinate 21,160,685 of OZ014506.1, forward strand.
CTAAAAGAACAATATTGTAATTATTTAATTACAAATGAGACAAAGAGACCAGAACAGGACTCAAATGAACATTTTATTTAAAATGTCGGTTTTATGGACAGGAAGAGACAATTAGCAGTGACGAACTTGGGTCGGCTCTAATGAATATTAGTTCAACGACTGTATTGGGCAGTATTACAGCGGGAATTGGATATAGCCAATGCCAGAATTTGTTTTCATTCATGAATCTTGCATTCATGGCGCCCAGAACGTTTATAAAATATAGCGAACTTGTAGGTGACAAAATATTTGGGATTTATATAAATGGTTTGGGGAACTTTGGACTATGTGCTATGATTTTACTTTATCATACGTAGTATGTAAAGTTTGTAATCGTGCCAAACAAAATTTTTGAGGTTTTAGCGGAAATGTCTTTTTGGGTCCCTTGAACATTTTTGACCCAGGTTAAAAAAAAATTCTGTGTATGTTTGTGTGCCTTTTTTGTGGCGACGATTCCGGAGAAACTACTAAGGTATCGGGACGAAACTTCATATTTAGAAGTTTCATAACCAAACTTAGAGCCGAAAAGCTTTCTGTTGAAAAGGATCCAAAGAAACTGGAGGTTTAGTCTTATAGCATTTTTGAAAGATTTTGCAAATAAGCCGCCATTTCTGGAAATTTGTCGAAATAGTTAAATAATAAATTAAAGTACAGGAAATTCTGAACAATTTATGACTATGGCATTTTTTGGTAAAATGAATAGTTTAGTTGCATGAGCAAATTCTATTTTATCGAGATCGCTGCATTAAAACTAGTTAGCCAGGATTTGTCAGATATTGTGATTCTAATGACAGTAGGTAGTGTCAAACGCTGATGTTTTGACAATACCTACTGTCAATATAATCAAAATATCCGTCTAGTTCCAGTAGTTTTATTTTAATACAGACATGGCCGATCTCGATCAAATAGAATCTCATGCAGCTAGACTATTAATTTTATATATGGTATGATAAAGTAATGTGCCTGAACGCATCAGATTATTTATTTTTATTTTTGTCTTCGTGTGTCACTGCCGTGCGTTCGTTCGATATCCAGCATGTTTATAGATGTATTGGGTCCTCATTGCTCGATTTTAATTAATTCCTTTCTAAATTGAAGTCCATAATTCACCGATGAGTTATCATGAGTTAGGTAATACATTTTTGTCAATTTACTATACAGTATGTATGTCACCCTGTTAAAAAGATTAAATATTATAATAGCAAGCGCGCTCTCTCTAACTTAAATCAATATATTTTCTTTTACCGCCTGGCGGCCGCCAGCCAGCTGTATGCAGTCCGGTATGCATATGCGACCGTGATGAGTGAGAACACTAATACATTGTAACTTGAGCGAAAGCGAAAGCACCGACGCGCGGCGACAAACTGGCTGAGTACTTCCCCTTCGAATGTACTCGCGTCGACTATGCTCCGCCTTTGCCTGCTTCCTCTAAACCCCCCAACTTCTCCTTATCGTAAAACTGTGGCCTGGTTGACGTTGGTGGGGGCCAGGCAGACCACTCCCAGCAAAAAAAAACATCGCAACGAAATATTTCGTTTGGAAGTTGCGATGTTTTTAAAACGGAGCCTTAAGAATATATTTTTTTAAATGATTCCTGGACTTGAGAATTATTGTGTTTTTTTATTGTTATATTTTTTCATATATCTAAATAGATAATGTATTTAAAAGTCTTTTTTTTTGTTGGTGATAAACACTTTTATAATAACCGCCTTATAAAACAGATTATATCCGTCAGATATTAGATATGCTTACGGTAGGTATAGGTAATGGACAACCTAATGTAGGGAAGATTGGGGCAAGTTGTTACAATGTTTAATCTTTTATTTATAAAATAGTACTTTATTGTCAAACACCAAAAGTAAAAATACCGTGTTAGGAACAGAACCATACAAAAATGTTTGCATCATTTGTGCGGTGCAATTTATGCAAAAGCATCTAGGTAAACTAGTCTCGCCTATCCTTGCATGTATTTGCATGACAATACAATATTGAAGAAATTATTATTAAATGCGCAAAATTTCAAGATAATTGGGATTTGAGAATTTACTTAATAAATTGTAATTGTACATTTACAAAAAACTACCCACATGCATGAAATATAAAAATGGGTGTTATTGATAATAAAATGGTTAACTTTTTTGAACACTCTGTATAAAATGTTCTTTTTTATTTTCGTCATTGAGCCGTCCTTGGGTATATACCAAATATCATTACCAATTATATCCAGTAGTTTCTAAAGTACAAGGGAGACAAAACAAAACATTCTGTTTTATCAATGTTTTGTATTATTCGTAATTTTGGTCATTGGGCTAGGCGTACTGATGATTTGCGTCAAGTAAATAAATATAATAGCTTACATAGTAATCAAAATAACTTAGCTAACTTGTTTGAAGACTGTATACAAAAGATCTTTTGTAAAAAGTAACGTTTTTATCACTTTTACCGTGCCCGTTAGGAAATTATTAATAATAGCCGGTCCATGTGATTATTTAAGTGTTTCTAATCACATTGACCAAATGATGCGGTTATTATTAATAATAGCCGGTAATTATTAATACAAACCACATCTATCACTTTAACCGTAACATATATATATATATATATATATATATATTTGATCAGCATTGAAAACTGAATCGATTCAACTATGTTCGTCTGTCTGTTCGTCTGTCCGTCTGTGTACACGATAACTGCCGTAATATTGAAGTAATTGATTTGAAATTTGGTATACAAGCTTATCTCTTAAAAAGTAAGGACAACTTTGTGAATGGGCAAAATCGGTTCACTAATTTTGTTTTACGGTGGGGGGTATTTTAACTCCAGCCCGGCTGAAAATAATTCTTTTACTAGTTTTAGATCAATTTAAAGATGACGGAGAAATCATGGGTACCTTCTGTTTTTTCTTATAGATAATGATATTTTCAAATGAGTTTTTCTTCTCATTTCTCTTGACAAGTTCAATTGTTTGATCAAATCGCGACTGTTTGAAGTGTATGAAAAAAACAATAGTTATCTCAAAATCGGTGAAGATGGTTTTTATGATAATTGGTATTTACATATTTTCATTATGCTTCTGAAAAATAAAAAGTGTTTTGAAATTTTTTCGTTTTCAGAAAATACAGTTAATGGTAGAAAATAGGGGTGATTTTTCTATGAATGTATTGTTTTAATGAAATTCGCCATTTAGGTACATACTCCTTTGAAAAAGAAAAACCATTGTTTCACAATTAGAAAAAAACAGAAAGGAAAAAAGAAGGCAATTTCTTGTCAAGGCGTGAAAATCCTCAATACTTTATTTAAATTGATAGTTATTTAGTTAACTGTAACAAAAAAGTGGCGCGATTTTGTTATGAAAATTTGTATTAAGATTCTTATCTTTAAAAATAAAGAAATCCGTGTTTTTCCTAAATCTGGTTGTCAAGGTAAAAATACGATTTTTTCTATGTAAAAAAGTTTTAAAAGTGTGGCTTATTGAGGCAAGGGAATGCTCTATACTAGGAATGGAAAAGAAATTAAAAGAAAGTCCCAAACAACATTTTACCCTTTCTATACATATTTTAGTATATAAAATAGGAACAGCAAATTGATGGAAATTCAATGTGTTCCTTATTAGCTTAATTGTAACTATTTCCTAAATATGGAAATGATATTTCCAAAGTTTACACAGCAATATATCTATCATCAGCGTAAATCGTGCTCCAATGACCTCAATAATAACAATAATTTAGTATCAGCATCGAGGACATCGTCACTTGTCAATAACACCACTATCGATCAACACCCTAAAAAACATGTCAGAATTTGGTAAAAATTGCATAATTTGTGCAATGGGTCCCATAATGAAGTACACCAGCTTTATAGGATACTGTTGCCTAAATGTGCAATGTAAGCACACGCCATCAAAGAACAGGTGGAGCGTAGCTTTATCAAAACCTCTACTAGTCTTGTCTATACTATACAGTGCCATAATCATCATGGATATATCTTACCAGTTGTACTACAATTTATTCATCGTGAAGAAGTTAACCTTTCTCCAGCATGCACAGTTAGCATCTGATACACTTCTTGCACTTTCGATTTTATCAGTGATGATGAGCATCATAAACGTCAGGCATAGACTTTCCAGTTTTAGAGGATTGGTTTCATTGGTATACTATAGGAAGATGTTTGGAATGAAAACTATTTTTGATATAAACACAGTGAAACGTTTCAGGTGTAGAACTTGGATATACCTCGTAATCGCTGCAGCTGCGGGAATGTTATATGGGATATTTCTAAGCAGACGTCTGATATACGGTTTAGGCATTTATAATTATGTCGGCATCGCAATGTACTATTCCATAGAATTTCGAATATACTCGGCGTTCTTTCATACAATTCATAAAGCTATGATCAGTATAATAGAATTACAAATTCGAAAGAAGTCCAAAAATGCAAATGTAAAAACTAACTTCTTAAATTCAATCAAATCCTTAGGAAGATTTCACACCGCTTTATACTTCAATATGAGAAAATATAACCTATTTCTTGGTACAACAGCCTCCGTTGCCATTTTCTCGTCAATATTGTTAATGGTTACTAATGCCTACATATTTTTGAACTGCATTTGTTCATCTAAAACCATGATAACTGCAAGAGATTATGTTGGAATGTTGTTTGTATTGGGTCTATCTATATTTTCCCTGACACACGCGTTGATTTCTGTTGAGATGTTGGCAAAATCAGTAAGTACTTACTGAAATAATGATTGAATTAAATATTAGTATTCAAATAAATTGTGATAACTTCTCCTTTAGAACGAGCAAATGCTCACCTATTTGGGTAAATGCCCAGTCAGTGAATTGGGTAGTCAAGAGGCAGCACATATAGAAACAATGGTTGCGCTTTTGCGTGGACAAAAGCCAGAATTGTCAGCATCAGACATGTTTGCTTATCGATTATCGCTAATTCCATCCGTAAGTATTTGATTGTTATTTTTAAACATGATTAAGTGGCTAGGAGGTGTTTCTATGGATTGGGTAGGCCAATTGTGCTATCAAGGAAGAATAACGCCACCAAAATCAGCAAACCCTACTTTCCAGTTTCCACTCTCACTTTCCATTCACAAAATCCAATTTATCAGTACCATCCTAATTATCTATTGTTTCTTCACAGTCTTCTGTCAAATTTACTTTAGACAATTAACATTATGATTTCGTCAATATGTACTGTGATGGATCAGACGCCATTTTTGGTATCATATAATTTTTACGGTTAGCGGTAGCGGTGGATTGTACCAGTGTTGGTTGCAGACCTGTCATTTTACATTTAAAATGGAAGAAAGAGAATATTGTTTTAATATATCATATATACGATATGTGAGGGTCGTGAAAGCCAAATAAATGGCAAATAAAGCAAAATAACCAAAATAACGCGTACCTCTATGCGAACAATGAGGTTATGTTCAGCGTTTTTTCATATAGCGCCTCCTATTGGATGAAAAATAAACTTTGGTGCATTATAGCGCCATTCAGCAGATACGAAACTGTTCCGGATCGGTATCGTAAATCGGTTGGTATCGGTCCGGTACCGGTAGATTCTGCTGAATGCACCCATTGTCACCGTTGCGTTGCGATCAACCTGCTGGTTTGTTTGTTGATTTCGCCATCTTTGATTCATCGCTTGTGTTTACTTTCGTTGTTTTCCTTACGTATTATTATTGTTTAAAATCGTAAGGATTCAATCCTGGATGATTGATTTTTCGATGAAGATTATATTTCAATTAACCATAACCTATAGAAATAAATTTAAAATGCCGCGAATAATTTTGCGCAGTGCGCAGGTCGAGTGCTCACCTGCGCGAGGTCATACAGTGGTCACAGTTGATACAAGGCTCAAGCATTCCATATATATAGTTCAGTGGTAGCGACCCGCAGGTTTTTTTCAGTGAACTGTATACAGGGTGAGTTATTAGTATCCCGGCGGTCGATAGTCATCAAATCGTTTGAGAAAGAAAAAAGGTTTCTATAACGTAAAATTATTTTCATTTATACAGGGTGTTGCATTTAGGCGTGACGGAAAGTCAATAATTTTTTTTTAATGGAATGCTCTGTATATAATGCCATATTATGAATACTAAGGAAGTTGTCTTTCCAACTGTGTAAGTTGTACCTGTGTAAAGTAAATAGTTCCTGAGATATTCAATTGTTTGTAAAAAAATTGGCAATTGCAGGCCTTTCTTAAAAACTACGTTAATACTACATTTTTGCAGATATTGTCCTAAAAATTTTGTCACATAATAACTAAATCCATAGCTAGATGGTGATGTCATGAAAAATTTGATGCGCTATACAGGGTGATTGTAGCATGCACTAGTTTTTAAACATTTTTAAATGGCTTTTTCTTGAGATTTTTAAATGGAACACCCTGTATATTACTTGCTAATTGAAATGTCCCTTAAGTTCTTTGTAATTTATATTCACTATAGCGTATATCTATTTTTACTAGTTTTTGTGATATTTTGAATTTAACGAGTAGTATGCTATTTAGTATCTTAATATTGCTTTGTATACAGTCTGCTGGGTAACATGATGTAAAATATTTAAAGCGTTATAAAAGAAGCCATTTAGTATCTATTTAACTAGATTTATTCATATAAAAAGTATTACGGTTATCAAGGTATTACACAATTTTATAAGTATGTTTTACAATTTTTACAAACGTACAGCGAGCGAACCTGAAGACCTAGTAACTTCAATTGGGCTCCGAAGTAAGCCAAAAACAGTGTAGTTTTAGGGGGACTATCGTGAAAAATTGTCCACCTTTGTGAAAATTATGCGGAGACGTTTTATTGTAACAGTATGTGCGCTCAGATACAAAAACAAACAGAAACGCTAAAACCTGTCTTGATGAGCTACGTTTGAGAACGAATTTGTATTCAGTACAGAAAACAACCAACAATATCTACTTATTATTGTTAATTGATTTAAAATAGGTTATTTTTCTGGAGAGACAATTCAAAATTAGGATATGAATGATAGTATGAGTAATATTGATAATGTGAATGGAAAGTGGGTTATTTAAAAGTGTTTTTAATAGATTTTTTTGCTATGAATGAAAATCTGAATCTAAAGATGCCTATCAGTTTGTTTTTGTTGCATATTTTCAACACGCAGAAGTCAACAAATTTGCACTATAGTTAACCTAAAAGTACACTGTTTAGGGTTTACTTTAGCAGTAATTTAATTTTTTATTTCGCGTGTTCGGTTGCCACACGGTACGCCAAAATCAACTTATAAAATTTCATATAAATTGTTAATACTTTGTATAACGGTAATACTTTGTATAAGGATCAAGCTGGTTAAATTGTTTCCAAATTATCTCTTCTATCGCCACTTGAAGACTTTACATCAAACTACCAAATACCTTATTCACAGCAATATTAAAATTTACAATTGCATTGCATTTTCTTAAAATTGCAAATATCACAAAAAATAATAACATTTGGTGTATGACATACTAGATGTAAATTAGAGCGAAATAAAGGGTTATTACAACGAACACATATTCTACAGGGTGTACCATTTAAAAATCTCGAGAAAATGCCATTTTATAAACATCAAAATTTACCAAGTTCAATGAACATCCTGTATAGTGTATCTAATATCTTTGGATACTATCATCTACCTACTGCCTTTGACTATTGTCTTACATAGTTTAAAGGCAAAATCGGGAAAAATGTCGTTTTTACATAGTTTTTTAAAATATCCTGCTGCGGGCGTATTTTGGAAAAACAGTTGAATATCTCTGGAACTATTAACGCTGTGACTTAGCAACATACACGGTTGGATAGACAAATTTAGTAGTGTTTATAATATAATAAAATTTATAAGACGTTCCATTTAAAAAAATGTTCATACTTTCCGTCACACCTAAATGCATCACCCTGTATAAATGAAAATAATTTAACGTTATAGAAAATGGCGAGTCAAACAACTTTTGTATCAAATATTTTTTTCTTTCTCAGACGATTTATTAACTATCGACCACCGGGATACTAATAACTGACCCTGTATACTACGTATAACTGGCAAGGACCCGTAATGATCAATAAGTGAAGCAAATGCATTTGGTATGCAACCCGCAGTGATGTGGGCTAGCCATCTCTTTCTATCTCACACGGTACTATGACCGTATGCGGTTTGAATTTAACTTTTTTTATTTGTAATATCTATTTCATTTTAATTGGAACAAATTAATCAACCCTTACCTCTTGCAGAGTCTTAAATGCATGGGATATAATCGCAGATTTAATAAAAGATATTTTATTCATATATTCCGCGTAATTAAAATTTACAGAGTAGGTTGTTGGGAATCATCAGGCGTACAAACTAAAGGCTAAGAGACACTCTGTGAGGGGAGTGTTGAGACGAACAAGGGGTGCCATGACTTGGATTCCACGACGCGTGCGAGAATAGTCGTTACCATAGATAATTTATGGATTATTATGATTATGATAATTATGATTATATGACATAATTTGTAAGCCATCTAGAAATAAAATCAATTGAATTTAAAATATATACTCTCGTTGTGAATCAACTTTATAACAAGGTACTATAGCGAGCATAAAAAATCTGATGTGGCCAGGCCAGTGGCGTAGCTACATATTCAGCGCCCTGGAGCAAGACTAATCTGTGCGGCGCCTTGTTTTTTTTTGCATTTTTTGCATTTTTTTAACATTTCATTTATTGTATCCCACTTTCAATTCCAGAGTAAACCAAAAAAGGATTTTATATATAAAATCCTTGAGAAACTCGGTTTAGGGTTTTTATGACAGTAACAACCAGTTAGTCAAAATCTGGTGGTCTTCGATTTCTAACAAATGAAACTAATCCCAATATTCTTCGGATGACAAATGTTTTATAAGGACTGCATAGAATTAAAGTAAATAGAATCAAAATATCTGTCAAATACTGGCTTACCAGTTTAATTTTAATGCAGACACGACCGATCTCGATCAAATAGAACCTCATGCAGCGAAATTATTAATTGTATGTATAGTATGATAAAGTCATGTGCCTGGATATATCAGATTTTTTGCGCATTACCTGATTTGAAATAGTATTTTCATTAAACTTTTATTAATTTTCAGATTGTCAGTTATAAAATTCATGCTTTATAATATCAAATATTATGATCAATCTTATAACGAAATAAAATGTTTAATTCAACATTTTTGTAGATACAAGTCTATTTATTTATTGTCCATTTGTTGACAATTTATAAGGAAGGCCCAAATTTGGCACACAGCACGGCGTCTATTCGAGTCAGAGAATTTAAGTTATGCGTTTAAATTTACAATTTCAACATAATCATCCATTAGTTACCTACACAACATAATAACACAAATATCGCCCAGACATTTCCAAAAATCACCATAAAACAAAGAGCGTTGGTCACTGACCTTGATCCAAGTAACGCGTAGACGCTAACCTCATTTCCACATAGGTACAAACATCGCCCAAAATCTCTTGAAACGTACCGGAAAATAACACAAATTCACTTCCACTACCTTCATTAACTGTTTCTCAATTAGTTTCGCAGTTTTCCCGTTGGAACCGGACAGAAAGATTCGCCAGAAAATTGGCTTTTCGAAACTGACGCTGCAAATTTCCAAATTTTGCCGGCCGCGACTAGATTGTAGAGATAAGGTTTGGCCCGCTGATTGGTTCAGCCCCCTCTGGTGACTGGTTCGCCCCCCCCCCCCCCCCCCGCCCACCAGAAAAGTATTCTTCGTAATGCGTTTGACACGCACTGGATACTACTATAGAATAGATAGCTGATAGAGTATTGTAATCGTGCGGAAAAAAATTAAATGTATATAGAGTTATATTTATATGTATAAATACACTGTACCAATGTAAATCAAAATTATAATAATTTAAGTCAAGTGAACAATACAGTTAGGTCCTTAGAGTTTTATTTAGATAATCTGGCCAATGAATTTTTTACACGAATGTTTTTATTTTGTTGCCCTTCCAATTTTGCGCCCCCTGTAACTCGTGCGCCCGGAGCAGTTTGCTCCCACTGCTCCCCGGTAGCTACGCCGCTGGGCCAGGCACATAACTTTATCATACTATATATAAAATTAATAGTTGAGGTGCATGCTACGCTATTTGATCGAGATCGGCCATGTCTGCATTAAAATAAAACTACTAGAACTAGACAGATATGTCGATTAAAGCTGCGTTCGGAAATTGTTGTACCCGTTGACACCGGGTACACCGTCCAAATGACACTTACGTGTTATTGGGTGTAAAAAGTGTAATGCAATATGCGAACGCACCTTATATTGACAGAAGTTATTGTCAAAACATTAGCGTTTGACACCAAGACTACCTACTGTCATTAGAATCAAAAAATCTGACAAATCCCGGCTACTAGTTTTCATGCAGTATCGACCGATCTCGTAGAAATAGAATTTGCTCATGCAGCTAAACTATTGATTGTACCAAAAAATGTCATAGTGATAAATTATTCAGAATTTCCTCATCTTTAATTTATTATTTAACTATTTCGACGAAATTCCAGAAATGGCGGCTTATTTGCAAAATCTTTCAAAAATGCTAAGACTAAACCTCCAGTTCCTTTGGACCCATTTCAACAGAAAGCTTTTCAGCTCTAAGTTTGGTTATGAAACTTCTAAATATGAAGTTTCGTCCTGATACCTTTAGTAGTTTCTCCGGAATCGTCGCCACAAAAAACGGGTACACACACACACACACACACACACACACACACACACACACACACACACACACACACACACACACACACACACACACACACACACACACACAGACATTTTTTTGTACCTTGGTCAAAAATGTTCCGGGGACCCAAAAAGACAGATTTCCGCTAAAATATCAAATTTTCTTTTGGCACTATTACAATACTTTACGTACTGCGTATGATAAAGTAAAAAAAACAGTGAACTGTATATACTACGTATAACTGGAAGGGACCCGCGCTTTATAATGGCTGGCGAGATGTGATGCAGGCGCAAGCAAAAGAGACAGAGCGATGACGTGGGCTATGTGTCACTGTCCGACTACCGTAGGTAGATAGCGGAAGGCAGTAGTGTTTCACTTTTTTATTTTGTTCCAGCTGAACCCATTGTCCTAGAAACCTCAAAATGGTCTCATAGTAAACCTAAGGCCGTCTGCACATGGGGCAACCGAAAAGAAACTGTAGTAGCGTGGATACCAGGAGACTAGGCGACTGGGGTACTCAAGTTGGGCCCTGTCCGCACACGGTCTATAGTCACACAGTTGCGATCTAAATCAGTTTACTCGTCTCTGCCCTTAAATCAGTACATTCTTGGATGTAATCAGTTTCATAACCAAACTTAGAGCTGAAAAGCTTTCTGTTGAAGAGGGTCCAAAGGAACTGGAGGTTTAGTCTCAGCATTTTTGAAAGATTTTGCAAATAAGCCGCCATTACTGGAATTTCGTCGAAATAGTTCAATAATAAATTAAAGAAGATGAAATTCTGAATAATTTATGAATTGACATTTTTTGGTAAAATTAATAGTTTAGCTGCATGAGCAAATTCTATTTCGCCGAGATCGCTCGTACTGCATTAAAACTAGTAGCCAGGATGTAAGATTATATGTCAGATGTGATTCTAATGACAGTAGGTAGTGTCAAACGCTAATGATTTGACAACCTACTGTCAATATAAGCTGCGTTCGGATATTGTAAACCGTTACACTTTTTACACCCAATAACACGTGTCATTTGGACGGTGTACCAGGTGTCAACGGAGTACAATATCCTAACGCAGCTTTAATCGACATATCTGTCTAGTTCTACTAGTTTTATTTTAATGCAGACATAGCCGATCTCGATCAAATAGAATTTCATGCAGCTAAACTATTAATTTTATATATAGTATGATAAAGTCATGTGCCTGGCCACATCAGAGTTTTTTAAATAACTTTTTAATAAATAAGTAACCAGTAAAAGAATAATTTTTGACTAAATAAACAGCACGGCCCTATATAAACATTACAGCAAAACTACAGCTCTTGTGACAGAAAACATGTTCAAATGCCTCATTCCATTGCAAGCTTAACATAGATTTTAAAAATCAGTTTCCTAAAATGCCTACAGCCGAAAGATCGATATACGATATAAAACAATTAAATATAATCGTTGTTATTTAGAGAGAATTATTATTATTCAAAATAATCAGTTAACAATTTACGATTTACATCTTCTCACATTGCACTATTAAAATATCCTGTATTTTGTTTTCAGATCAGTGGCACAATAATCACGTATATATTAGTGGTTGTGCAATTTCACCCAGTGTGGGATCAATAAAAACAAAACAAACAAAACAAAATAAAAACCAACATACTAAAAGTACATAATGTATATTATTCATGTAATATTATCCATTAAATAAATTTACAAAACTTGGCAATAATTTTTCTTCCGAGTACTTGGACAGATCAATCTCCATCTGTTCCCTAGTTATCACAGCTTTCTGAGGATTATCACAGAAGTCACACAACATTTTGAGTAATTCATCCTCAGTTTTATATAAACATTCTTTGGGATAAATTTCTGGATATACCAATCTGTCTGGCACAAGTGGTAAACAACCTAAAGATGTTGCTTCCAACCTATAAATTAAAACAGGTAAGTGTTCAAATAAAATTTTTATGAATATTACTCACATAGCAACACCAAAGAACTCATGGTTTGAAGTGGATATCACTACATGTCCAGTAGCTAATGTCTTCAAATATTCTTCCCTACTTTCCATATACCCATAATTTATTACCTCCTCTTGCAAAAATTCCTTTGCCCTAGGAAATATATCGGGGATATCTGTGTAAATCTCTCCCAGAAGTGAGACAACAAAATTTTTGCATTCGCCTTTCAGTTTGAACAGCACATCAAAGAACTCCTTTGGATTCTTATCGAATTCCCATCTGTGTGGCCAAATTATATGCAACAAAGCAGGCCTTGTCCTCGCTTCAATAATAGGAAAGCTAATTGGGAAATATATCACCCGACACTTTGGTTCTATTTTCTCAATTAAATTTTTAGGCCTATAATCTGGTAATAACTTTATTACTGTGGATATGTTTGATAGAAATGATTCCTTGTTGAAGTTTGAGTTGAAAATCACAATATCTGCTGCTAAACTAGAAATGAAATGTTTGTGTGTAAGAATAGAAAGTTTGCAAGTTTGGCGACAGAATGTGGCTATGGTTTCATACAAGATTCTGGTATCGAATACATTTGATAAGGCGCAAGAATGCTACCACTACTTACCAAGACAATATTTCATTATATTGAAATTGAACATCCCTTGCTTTTATTGTTTGCACAGGATATATTAACTGATTTTCATGGAAATACACAATCTTCCTTAACTTTGATAAGTCAGGACGGAGACCAATAAGTTCTGCAAGATTCACTACAGAACTGCAGAACAAAACTTTTTCACTAGTAACTTCTGGGATAAGTCCTGATAAAACTAATGCAGAACATCTTGCACGCCAGTGCCATTTCTTTGCTTTCAAAGTGATTAGCGTATGATCTTTCACATCTAAAAGTATAAAATATAACCTCAATTAAACAATAAAATAGCAAACACTACTTTTAGCCAAAACGTCCATCAACTGTTTATGGGACCCTCCATAGAATGGCTCCACCAATAATACGTTTTTTACTTCTGCAGTTTCATTCATTTTTAAAATGTAATTAACTTTCGAGGTATTCCAGGTTGTATAAATTGTTAGGTTATGATCTCTTCATGTATAAATGGTTGCATACACTCCCAAAAATATAGGTACAAACAAAATGGAATATGAAATAAAACAACGGATACTGTATAAAATTTATTTTATTACATTCTTCCACTCTAAACTCAAATTGCGCATTATGCTTTGGTTCAAAAACATATTAGATACGTCAGCTAGTACGTACAAACTCTCAAATCGGAATATTCAGCCCTAACAATATAAATTACAAGTAGTATAAGCAGGAATAACATCTAGCAGCAGAACTCAGTGCGGTGCATATTTACAGTATAGGTTTAACTATGATAAAATTTAGAAGATAATGCAGATATAACCTACATATTATGTCAGCTAAATAGTTTTATCTATTCATACGTCTAAAATGAGTTACAGCTTTCTCTTACAACTAGATATTATGAGGGAATTTGCTTTAAGTAAATAAATAACAAGGCTTGATAAAAAAATGAAATAATCTTATTAAAAAAATAATTATATAGTTTCAGGACAAGATCAACCTACTTTAGCTATCACAGCTCTAGTACAGCAAATATGCAAATTCAGAAAAAAACTTAATCGTACTCGTGGCTACTCTCTTTTGTTGGCAGCAATGCATCCTCTTCTTCATCCCCTCCCTCATGTGCCTTGGCCAGTTCCTCATGCTTTGGCTTTTTAAAATTGACTCTTGTCACTCCTTCCATAACACCGTTTTGCGTCAATCTAGAATATACTCTACAAGTCAAATTAAAATCAAAACCAACTAAAAACCATGCATAAAATAATGCAATAAATAACTAGCATAGAAACTAGTATACGAAATAATAACGTCAAATACATCAACAAAATGTACAACACAAGCAGGCTATCTGAATTTTGTACACCAAGAAGTTGGACAGTCTTTTTTATGTACAGTTGCAAACATTCAGTTTCCGATGGCACGTGGTTTTATAAACAAAGTACCGATGGCGTCTTTTAAAGAACAAACAGGCAACAATTTAATATATAACACTAAACTTTTTGCAGTTTTTTCCATGATTTTTTCTTTTTGGGTCGAAGAATACAAAATGCACTTTTAAGAAGATTTTTTAAAAATTTTTATTTTTGAATCCAATTTTAATTTTGCCAATATCTTTGAAACAGATTTAGTTTGTTAAAAAACGTATAATAATATTTTTATGGTAGATTTTCCAATCTACAATTTTCCCGTTCTATATTTTCAAACATTATTTTTTTTTGAGAAACTGATCCAGCGCCGCAGTAAGGAAATCTTGCGCCTGGGGCCAAATATCTAACTTGCGCCCCTTTGAGCAAATAGGTGATTCTTTCTTTCTGGAAATATCGGCATGGCGTCAGAGACGCCTTAACAAAATGTTCCAGGGGGTGGGAGGTGCAATATTCTTTTTAGTTTGGAGGGTGCAATAGTAGTGATGACTATGCTATTAACTATTTTGTAGCATTTACTTTAGTCTTCTGTTAGAGAGCCCATATTATTATTTATTAGTTACTATTCTAAAATGAGTCATAACAAGCATGAATATAAAATGGTATATAAACATGTAAAAAAAACAGCCCATACTGTTTGTTAAATTCAAATTGCATTCACCCTGAAAAATCGTTTTTATGGTACATTTTTACACATCTATGTCTTTGCCACGGTCGTGATCCCCGGTCAGATGCTGGACAAAACACATATGAATTTCTGTGATAAAGATCAACGACGAAATACAAAATTGTTATTATGTATTATTATTTACTATTATACTAACATTTAAAAGGCGTCACTATTAGATCAACTACTGAATACTTGTTACTATACGCATAAGCTGTATAGAAAATCACGCTAAAGTGTTTCGAGACTATACAGACGGTATAGTAACAGACCATACAGACTATAGTAGACCAACTTTTGAAGGAACTCGCATCGGGAAACGTATTGTTTGAACGCTGAAGAGAGTCGGAGTGGTACCAATTTTACAAAGAGCATAGGGAGAGTAGTGTCATGTATCATAAGATGGCGCTCTTAAAACCAAATAACATTTAATTCGGAGAAAAGTTCTTGTTCTTACAAACGTATGTAGTAGGTATAAAAAGACAATCTGTTCCTTCCTGTAATTTCTGTTTATTTTCTGCTACAACATGTACAAATAATATTTGTCTGAATTTTTTAATTATTCAACGTCCTTGAAATGAATGTATGAGAACCCAAGTTTCACATACCAATTATTTGGTTTTAAAATAGCTATTCTATGATAACCTACACAACGTACATTTCTAATGCAGTTTCTGAAGTTGGTACCATTTTCTAGCTCCCTGCAGTTTCTAGTTTGTGTGTTTCTGGACGCTATCAAAAGTTGTTATAACTATACTAGAAGTAAATGGAACCTAATAAGTACGATTAAATGATAGCTCAAACAATAATCATGGTCATTATGGACGTAACCTGGGAGTAAGCGCCACCCCTGTCCATATGTAACGGCGCCCCTACGCTGAAGCGCCTGGGGCCGTTGCCCCCTTCGCCCCCCCCTCACTGCGGCGCTGAACTGATCCAAGATTATTGCAGAAATGTTTTTCTCCCTTGTCACGCACGACACTTTACTCCAAATTATTCTCGATAAATACAACTGAACTTTATTAGTAGCATGAATTCACAAAATTCAACCCTGATAATCCTCACCAATTTGCTCCAATGAAAATACAATTTCTGTAACCACGCAACTATCTGTCAAACTATCAACATTCTCCAATGCAATATCAGGAACATTTTAATACATTAAACATAGTCATGAATTTTTAAATAACTTATGAAGGGAGCCCCCAGTATGGAATGATAGAGCACTTGATATATTCATTTGAATGTTTTAATTAAATAGTTTTTGATTATAAAAATGTTAATTTTAGTTGCTAATTTTGAGCACTATAAGATATAATGAAGATAATTTTGTTATGTATATAATAAGTTATATTTAAGATATGTACTCCCCATACATAAAACTATTAATCTCAGTAGTAACTAAAATATTCAGTTTTACAAGATAGTGACATTTAAAAAAACTCAAATAATGCTGAAATGGGGTAGCATTTAAAAAAAAGAAATAATAGTCACCTGGAGAGTATTTTAGATCAAATGTTCGCATTGCCCATATTCTAGTTCCACGATATCAAATTTATGTAGACTGTGGAAACAGTTTGGATGTAAAAGCGTAATTTATCGCTTAAATTAATTTTAATTACCATAATTTATGGATATTTATTATTAATTTTAAAATCAATTAAAGAAGCGATTGATAATTAATCCAGGTGAGGATAATTTTTGGAAAAAACACCTCCGCCTGGATTTGAACCAGGAACCCTCCAATTTCCGGTTGACAGCTCTCCCATTTGAGCTACAGAGGCAGTGGACATTTATAGGTTTTATTTGTCACTTCAGGATTTGCAATCCGAGTTTCAAATAGATGGAAATTTGGTAATTAGGAATCGCTAAATGTTTATTGCTAACAGGTCATACAGATGAATAAATTCAAGGGAAAATGGTTATTACTTCTTTAGTTGATTCTACATTACTGACGAGTTTACGTAATAACCATTTTGAATATATGAAAAAAAAAATATTATGATTTATGCCATAGTTTTCTCACATTATTGACCCCGTTTATTATTTTAATATACTTTATTTAACGAATAATGAAATTTAATTATTAAATGTTCACTAACAGAGTTCAAGCAAAGAAATAGTTGGTACTCTAGAAGTTCTGGCTCAATGGTAATCAATGAAACATTATTACTAAGTTGAAGTAAGAAATATTGTTTCAGTCTAATTAAATCACATTAACTATTAAAAATATATTTAATTTAACATCAAATTTATATTTATGGGCAGCAAATAATACGTAACCGACCTCTCCTGTTAACCCCTTGAGTCTCAAAGGCCTCCACTGGTTTCCTCCGCATCCTGTTATTAGTTTTGTACCGTAATATGAGATAAATCATTGAGATAGATATATACATAAAATAAATATTTAAATTCAAAATAAATAGCAATCTATCAAACATCTATTGTTTGGCAACAAAAATTAAAATAATATAATCTAATATTGTATTATTTAGTGTTATTATATATATTTTGAATCGTATAAATACTACACATAAGAAATGGCTTTACAGTACAAGCAAAGGGTAAAATAGTACAAACAACTTACAAACAAGGATAAACAGAGCAATGAAGTTTGCTATTTGCAATGATTATATTAAAACTTCAACGAATGAAACCAATTATAAATTTGTTATGGGCCAAGGGAGCAATCAAAGGAAGAAGTTTCTGCTGTTGTTGTGCGTTTAACTTATGTTTTTTCATTTTATTATTCTGAACATACTTGTTATCAACATTCGAAATTGGATAAAATAAATTTTCATGTAACCAATTTTGTGCCATTGCTTTATTTTCCTGTTATATTCATAAATTTAATAATGTAGTTTCTTTTTTAGTCTCATTATTAATGATTTATAATGTTAATAACATCAATTTTTCCACAAAGTTTGGATGTTACTGCTTATAGTAAATTTAACAATATGAATAATTTGAAAACGTGCTTTTGTTATTGCTCTGCAACAGTAACATCATAATGTTATTATTTCCAAACTAATTTTATTTTTAAATTACGGCAGAGGCGGCAATGAGACCACTAGCACCAACGTCTGTAGCGGGGCTAGTTGAACTAAAATTGTACGGAAAAATAAATGGGCTGTGTGGGCTATCTATTTTAGTATATATGTATCTTATCTATGCTTTCGTTGGAGCGAGTCACATATACAATTATTGACATAAGTAGCTATCATAAGTTACTGTCATCAGTAATTTATCATTTTTAATTTTGAATTACCCCGAAATTAAGGAAAATATAATAATTTACCACTTTTTAATTTTTAATTACATAGTAATTTAATATTTGAAATTAATAATTTTAATTTCAGCGATAATTTATCTAAAAAATTAATTAGAGTTAGATAGAGATATATCTACAAAACAAGCGCGTCAGAGAAATTTGAAACTATAAAAATTTACATAAACTTAGGAAAAGATTTATTTTCAGACCTTTTTGAAGTTTCTACAACAATGGGTCAATAAGATATAAGTTAACAAAATACAAAATACACGTTTTTGACAGCTTTTTTAAAAACCTGACATTCAGTCCAATTCTGTAACTCAGTTGCTATTTCGGTTGCTACGAAAGTGAATTCTTAAAGCTTAAGTTTTAACAACTTTCGTAGCAATTGATTCCAATTTGTCAATTCTGTAAGAACGGATTTTTCAACCGTTGCTAAATTTCTACATCTACACGAGTTGTTAACACCGAACTACGGCTATCTTGATACCAATTTGTTGCAGTAGTTATACGTCAGTGTACGTCAGTTAGTACGGTCACAGGTACGGTATGATGCGCTTTTCGAAGTAATATGATCAGAAACTTCAAGTTTGGCACCTAAAAGCCACCTTAAACATTAAATGCGCAATTTATTAGGTAGTATGACCGATTTCCGTGATATTATCGACTTCATTTGAACATTTCAGGGAAGAAAAATTTTAGGTTGGAATTGTTTTATCTTATAAAGTAAACACTCGTTCTTGGCTTGAAAACAAGAAACTTGTGAAATCGTATTGGCTGGGAGATTCGAGGTATCAATGCAAAAAATATCACCATTTGCATACGGAAAATCCTGTAGAATACATTACAACAGAACAGTAGAGCGTGTTACGTTTTGCATGTCTTTCTAAGGGTTCACCGATGTCGATTTGAAGGTTATTAGCTATAGTAGTGGCACAGTAGTATTATAGAGAAATTAACGATCATATTGATATTCCAAATACGGGAGCGGAAATACATATCATTATGATGAACGGAGATGAAGGTAAAATAACGCCTCTGGAATGCAGTTATCACTGAAATATTTACAAGGTAAGGTCAAATTTGTTCTTATTCTACTAATAACAATAATGAATGTTATAACTATCTTCTTTTTCGCTCCTGACAATGTTTAACAGTATCTCTCTTTGTTTTGGCTATAGGGAGCTGTGATATTAAAAGATGCTTTACTTCATTGCTGACGTTTCGGTTGTATTTATAACCTTATTCATAGCTACAAAATGGTTAGTTATCATTAAAAATGTCAATACAATGTATAGTTAATATCTACCTAAAAGTTACGCACAATAATCAAAAGTTACACTAAAATTCATCACATTAAACAAACCACACTTATCAAACAGTGTCATGCGTCGATTGAACATTCACAAAGTACAAAAAACAACAAACGAACACTGTAGCGCAAGTGTTGTGAAAAGATGCCTACATCGGATATGATCGACAAGTTGTCTAGTCATCGGCGAAGATTATCCCGGTAGCAAAGAGAGCACACTTGAATAGATATTGCTAAGACCATCCGTGTCTGTACGTAGGTTTACCGTACCTTTCGTTTTCTTGATGTAAATCATTTCCATGATGCATCTCTTCCTATAATGTGGCTCTGTCTTTAAAATCTTTTTGTCATCAAAGTTAAAGGTGTGGGTGTTTGCGAAGGCGTGGAGTGCCAACGAGTGTCCAACGACTCATAACAGAAGGGAAGATTCCGAAAACAACTGGACGAGGACTAAAAGCACACAACGGCACCCTCCCAAGACTTTACGGACTACCAAAGGTACATAAAAAGGGACCTTTAAAAATGACACCTATCGTGTCATGTGTAGGAGCAGCTACGTATGCAATCTCAAAGTTTATCTCTGCTTTTTTAAATAATATCGCTCACACATGCACATTCAGTATTAAGAACTCGTACGAATTAGTAGAAAAAATTAAAAATTTAGCAATTCCATCCAATTACAAATTAGTCTCCCTTGATGTTACTAACTTGTTCACAAATATTCCGTTGGAGCTTGTATTGGAGGTAATTGTGGAATGCTGGCATGAACTGGAACCACATACTACTTTAACATCTAATGACATACAAATATTGATCTCGTTTATGTACAATAATAGTTTTTCCAGTTCAATGACACATTTTATAAACAGAAACGAGGGACAGCAATGGGAAATCCGGCTTCACCTGTGTTTGCCAATCTAGTAATGAACAAAATATTGAGGATGGCAATGGAAAAATTAGATTTTGAACCCCCCTTTTTATTCATTTACGTGGATGATATATTGACAGCGCTACCAGGGGATAAGGTTGATCAGGTCACTCGGGTTTTTAACTCTATCCACCCTTGCATTCAGTTCACAGTTGAGGTAGAGTTGAACAACAAATTGCCGTTTCTGGATATATCTGTGTTAAGAAATAATAACATCATTAAAACTAACTGGTTTCAAAAAGAAATAAACTCAAACAGATTTGTTAATTTTAATTCTGATCACAGTATATCACAAAAGATAAATATCATAAAAAATTTGAAACATAGAGCAGTGCAACTTTCGGAAAGGGAATTTGATAACAAGAATTTTAAGCTCATTACGGAATATCTCACTAAGTGTAACTACCCGAGGGGCTTGATCAACAGAGTGCTGTATGGTGAAAACATAGATAATACTAACCCTGGAGCTTTGGGCAATAACAACAAAGATAGGTCGGAGATGAAATATTATAGATTGCCGGGTATTCCGGGATTAACTAAAAGATTGACACGATGTTTAAGAATGGATAACATGAAAATAATTACGTATAACACAAAAAATCTAGGCCAACTTCATACTAAGTTGAAAGACAGGGTGGAAATGGATAATAAGAGCGGGGTGATATATAAAGTGGACTGTATTGATTGTGACATGTCATATGTGGGGCAAACAAATCAATACCTAAAAAACCAGAATACAACAACATAAATCTGACTGTAATGACAAAAACAAAGACAAAACAGAAAAAACAGCTCTGGCACTCCACGCCTTCGCAAACACCCACACTTTTAACTTTGATGACAAAAAGATTTTAAAGACAGAGCCACATTATAGGAAGAGATGCATCATGGAAATGATTTACATCAAGAAAACGAAAGGTACGGTAAACCTACGTACAGACACGGATGGTCTTAGCAATATCTATTCAAGTGTGCTCTCTTTGCTACCGGGATAATCTTCGCCGATGACTAGACAACTTGTCGATCATATCCGATGTAGGCATCTTTTCACAACACTTGCGCTACAGTGTTCGTTTGTTGTTTTTTGTACTTTGTGAATGTTCAATCGACGCATGACACTGTTTGATAAGTGTGGTTTGTTTAATGTGATGAATTTTAGTGTAACTTTTGATTATTGTGCGTAACTTTTAGGTAGATATTAACTATACATTGTATTGACATTTTTAATGATAACTAACCATTTTGTAGCTATGAATAAGGTTATAAATACAACCGAAACGTCAGCAATGAAGTAAAGCATCTTTTAATATCACAGCTCCCTATAGCCAAAACAAAGAGAGATACTGTTAATAATGAATGTTGTTTTGCAGATGATTCATGTGAAGTTACAGTGTTTATGCCTGCGCAATCGGAAATGATAGTTGGAAAATAATTTTTTGCAGATTGGTACATTGTTTCAATTTGAAAATATGTATGTCTATACAAAATTAAATAAAAGAAAATCAAATATCAACAGTTTATCGTATTCTTTATTTAAGTACATCATCATAACAAAATGTATTTTACGATGTGTATTTCTGCAATTGTATTAGGAACATGAAAATTATGATAATTATTGTTCTACAATAATTACTATGGACCCGCTACTATCGCCAATATTATGGCCGAATCGATATAGGTGGATAATGCAAAATGAGTTGGGTGACATATTTTGTATAGATACGTCGAAGCCCATAGGAATTCACACGTCTATTGCTTTCCAGTCCAGCCTAAGTTTGTCTGCTTTGTAAGATGCAACTAAACAATCCTAACCTAAAATTCGTCTTGACTGAAATCTTCAAATGAAGTATAAAATCTCTCGGTAATCTCTCCGATGTACCGGCGGGTGAACTTTAATTAGAACCTAAAGAGTTATTCATTTGTCACATAAATTAATCGCGATTAATAAGCTAAAATTAATCACGCACCCGGGTTGCAAACTTTTACAACCGTCAGATTCATAGTGGTTACTTATCAACTCAGTTGATAAATATTTCAACCACTCAGTGGCTATAAGGGTCCTACAGAATTGCAACTTTTCGCAAAGTTCTTATTTACATACTGACCTTGGCATTTAGCAACTTTCACGGTTGTTTTGTTGATACAGAATTGGGCTGATTGTAGGAAATTGTTGAGCCCATATTCGTAATCAACATCTTATAACTTTTTATTCACAAACTCCGTGTTCCTCAAAGGTAGCATTATTTTCCTAACATTCAGTTGACTTTTACTTGATATAACACAAGAATAACCGTTTATAGAAGCAGGAAAAGATGATGTCCATCTTTATCACCATTTTCTGCTTCTGAAATTTTCTACTTGGTGTAATTTTAAAAGACATCGTCCGATTACTTTCAAGAAAAAGTCCAAAGAGCAAAAAGCATTTTATGTTCCTTATTCATTGTTTACCGCTCACAATAAATTACACACTACTACCACAACTTCAGATACATCATTTTTAAGGATGACAAACAAATTGTATATTGGTGCAGTGAGATCAAAGCCTTAAAATAATGCCCGAGTGGAATATAAAAGACTCATTGTCTGCAATTGTACAAAAAAAACGCAACTTCCCATAAAATGCAAAACACTGTCTACTCACACTTCATCCTCCTCCTCGTCATCGGAAGGCACGGAGAAATACGGATTGTGAGCGGCCGGTCTAAACTTGTACCCGGTCAGAACGAAAAACACGACTGTGGTCATCTCGCGGAACATCTCGTGCAGCCACGCGTACTGGAACGGGACGGTGATCCTCAGCAGATAGACGATAAACCTCGTGAAGTAAATATAGCAGACGATCATCACGTAAAAGTGCCTGAACAACTTCAGTTTCTTCAGATTGACCGCAGCCTTTCCGTCGGTCTGCGAAGCCTCCTGCAGATGCCTGATCGACCACACAACCGGAAATAGGATGCAACCGCAACAGAGGAGATCCACCAGGATAAAGACATCCTGCCAAGCCCTGTATTCCCGAGCACCTTCCTCGCTCTCTTCCAAAATGATGTCGGCAACGTTTGCGAGCACTTGCAGTGGAATGACGGCCATGAAGAGACGCTTGTCTCGAGGGGCTAAGACGTGCTTGATAAACGTCCAACCAGTGCCGATTAAGACAAGAGTTATAAAGAGCAACGCGCCTTTTAGTAGATGCGCGACGTAGAATAGTACAGCCCAGGTTGCGAGGTGCACGCCTCTGATTTCAATGAAGTGGTAGTTGATGCCGTGAAAAGCGAGAGATATGGATTTTATGAAGACCAACGTTGCCATAAGATAGTGGATTTTGAAGACGGGATGTCGCGATTGGCGTAGGATGAATATCCAGAAGCAGCCCGAGAGGAAAAAGAGGAACGCCATGGTGAAATATAATGCGGGTAACGGCATTTCGCCAGCCGATAGGAAACTGCCAGCGTTTTCCTCCACGATTTTCATCTGCAAATGGACAAAAAATATTGGGTGTAGAAGTTTTGTAGGGCGGGCGTTTTATGCTCACCTTGAAGTCGTACGCTATTTCCGTCTGATATTCTCGTCCGTAACTTGGGCAACTGTGGAAGTACAAGTTGTACAGGCCTTCCTCGGAGTCGGTAGCCACATACATGACAAACTAAAAATGATATTTTAGGAAATTTAATCATTTATATCAGTTGTTCCAAAAGTGGCAAATATATAGATGTCTCATGGATAAAAGGAACACCTGTGCAACGATGAATTAAATTTGTAGGGGTCCTATTGACAACATTTAGTGGCCAAAACAGCAATTAAACAAATACGATCCATGTCTTCAACAATAGATTGTTTGGGCAGCTTTACAGAGAAAATTCAATCGCTTACTACTCCATACTAAAGTTTGTTGAATTCCACAACTCTGAAATTCAGTTGTAGACTAACCTTTTTGAGAAAGAATGTTCAATACGAGATAATTTATTGAAATACAGGTGTACAGATGGACCAAACTATATGATTAGGTAGTGGACCTAAATTTTCAGTTACTCAATTTTGACAATTACATTGCTTTGACGACATTGTCGGTAATCTTTAAAAACAGAGAATGTTGATTTAGAACAACAAAAAATTTTGCGTTTATGTGACTGTATCATAGGGGTAAAAACCATTTCTGTTTCTGAAACCGCATTTGTGGTTTATAAACATTATCACTAATATTATTCTGTTTAGTTTTCCACAGCACTGTGTTTATACAAATATACCGGGTCGTCGTTTTAACTTGAGACTCATAAATATCTCGAGAAATATGCATGGTACGACAAAAGTGTCTTAAATAAACTTGTAGGACGCAAAGTGGGGAAATGAGATGGCGATAGTTTCATTGCTATATATTGAGGCTGCCTTCAGTGGGAGAAGGACAGCGGAAGCAGGTTGGCAACCGCTGATCTACATAACACTAAATTTTTTTTTATTTCCGCTAGATATACAGATCTGTGGATAATTTATGTTTTTTCAGTTTCATTGCAGATGGCGCTGCAATCATTGAAAATTATGTTAGCTTCAGTTTTTTAAATGGGAATACCCAACTTTTTTATCAAATTATGATTTTATGCTAAATAAGAAGAATCTTCTGCGTGATTTTTCTTTTGTACGATGCATTTTTTTTTGTGCGTAAACAAACCCTATGCGCATGACGGGGCAACGCGCGAGGTACCAAAACGTGTCCCAATTATGCACATACCTTGCTACGTTGTACCATGAGTAGACATGTCAGTCGTGGCTTGTTTACCAGATGGCGAGCGCATCCCATGCAGTGGCAGCAGTTGTAACTACCGCAGACGACACAAACTTCCATCGTCAATAACTTTTGATAGATGTATCGTACGAAAAAAATTTTCGGACAAAAGATTGTTCTTATCTAGCGTAAAATCATAATTTGATAAAAAAGTTGGGTATTCCCATTTAAAAAAAAAGTTAACCTGATTTTCACAGATTGCAGCGCCATCTGCAATGAAAGTGATATCGCCATCTCATTTCCCCTTCGCGTCCTACAAGTTTATTTAAGACACTTTTGTCATACCATGCATATTTTTAGGTTTTTAGGTTGTACTTTTGAAAAAAAAACTATTTAGAAAATAAAAATGTGAACATTTTTAATTTAACTAATTAATGCTTTCAACAAATTTCTATTAAATTCTAATTGTAAAAATTAAAAATACATGTTATTTTATGTTATATTTTGTCTGTGGTTTTTATGTTATAACCCTCTTAGCACTGATGTTATCAAATTGTGAGTTAAAGATTATTTTGAAGCACAGGTAATAAAAGATATAGGATAACTGATTAGGTATGTCATAATTATTTTATTTATTATGATTATTTGAATTTATTGAATGTTGTTTAAAACAATTTCTAGTAAAGTTGGCCAATGTAACGGAAATGGGTCAATGTAAAATAAACATACAAAAAAAAACAAAACACACTCCTGCACAACAAGAGATAATCATTTTTGCATACTATTACTATAAACTGCTCGAGATATAAACAATTACAATAAAACTAACAAATCTTATGTGGTTAGCATTAATTATGACTGATTTCAATATTCATACAGCAATGATTCATTGTTGAATTCATTATATGTATAGCTGATTACAATGTCAACCCAAATGTCGTAAGTGCAGTGCTTGTGTTAGTCATCTATATAACATCTTTCCGATAAATGTACAGATAATTTATGTTTATTAGTACTTACACTAGTGCTGTAATAAGTGACATTCTGCTTTGTATAACTTGTAATTGGCAGAATTGGCAAACGTTCGCAGTTACCGGGTAATTGTTTGGTTTGCCTAGTAAAACGCTGCAGGAGTTTCTTGTCGCCTAATATATTATCATTTTGGAATATTTCTGACTTATCTTTGTATATGTGCACAGAGTTTTGCCAATTCCCACTGCAGTTCACCTTCAAACTAAAACAAAACATTTATTCGTATATTTCTTATATGTTAAAACTTAACACTTACGTTAGATTCCTTAAATTTAAATTGAAGTAAATGATAGCAGAGTAATGTTCAGCGGGAAAACTTTGTTTCAGCAGACATCGCTCCTGATGGGAATCCAAGTAAGGATTCATAGCATCGTTCATGCTACGATCCAAACTAAAGCCATACTGAAAAATTAGAATAACGGAGTTATCTTTCTTAAGATTTGCGAATAACAAGTTGCAAGACATACCGTATCATCCGGGTTTAATGGTCGAGCGGTAAAATCTAGTAGCTTTACGTCCAAGATTCCCCCTTTATAAAATCCGAACGTACTCAACGAAATATATTTACGTACATCATTCTAGCAAAAAAAGTTGTTATAAATTAAGTTCCGTTTCATTTATTATCATTACTTACCACAAGTTCGATGTTATGAATTCTTCCATAAGAAAAGTTTATCAGTAAAGTAATAAAAATCAATTTGATTATGTCCCTGATCATGTTGGGAAATGTATAATTTAAAAATGGCACATCAATAAATCGCAACACATAAAATTACTGTAAAGCACTTGTACAATTTCACGAAAACATATCGCCACCAATTAGTACTTAATTATTGAAAACCGAACAGGAAAAACATCAGATCTGTATTTATAACTTACAAACCAACATTCCTATCGCTCTAACCACGAAATGTCAAACGACTATCTGAAATTAGCTACAAATAAGTGGTCGTTTCGTTTATACACGCTGGCCACCCAAACAAAACAAATGTCACTAATCATTTAGCAATCAGCTGTTTTAGGTTTGTTATTGTTGTAATTTGTGGCTTGTTCAGATAATGTAAAAGCACCCTCTGCATGAAAATGGCAGACGAAGTGAAGAAATTTATGCAACAATTATTAATAAATGTCCCAGGACTGTACTCGATACTAATTTCCGATCGGGAAGGAGTTCCGGTTATGATGGTAGCTTCAGAAAAGGCTCCCGAACTAGCAACAAAACCAAGTTTCCTCTCAACGTTTGGCTTAGCTATTGACCAAGGAAGAAAATTCGGGTTAGGCAAAATGAAAACGTTGATTTGTTCGTATTCCCAATACCAAGTTATTCAGATGAACAAATTACCATTGATATTAACGTTTATTGCGAACGAAACCTGCAATACTGGGCACATTCTAGCTTTAGAAGATCAAATTGATCCGGTGTTATCGCAGTTAACATACGTTGTAGTAGAAACTTAATTTTTTTGATATATTTGTTTTATATATTAAGGTATATTTGTGTATTTTATTAACAATAATAATCGTATATTAAAAAATTAAATGTTTTTCATTCTCTCGTCAACATTATTGGAAAATTTTCAGTGACTAGGTGGTCATCTTGGAATATAATCACTATGTTCAGCTCAAACTCTGAAATAAAAACAATGTTTTAGTATGGATTGTTAATTGATATCAGAAATAAACTTACCTATTTTAAAATTGACCTTTAACATCGTCGGACATGTGAACAATCTTGGAAAAATCATATAAATTGGAATTTCTGTATTATGGGGCACATCGCCATCGCCTATTTGAATATTTTGTATCTCTGTTGCTGAAAATAAAAACAATAACGAGATTAATCGATTTTATTGCCTGAATTATCGATAAAATAAAGAACACTGTTACCATACGAATAATCGATTATTTAAAATTCCCGGTGGTAGTTTTTAGGTTATGTTGTTATCAGAGTTTTGTAAACATAATAATATGGACGAAAACGAAGATAAAATCGATGTTATCAAATGCAGAACGTGTTTGCATGAAGGAAATGACATGACCTATGCCCATAGATTAATTGAAATTGGCGAAAATTCTATATCCTTGACTGAACTTCTTTGTTTATTTACAACAGTGCAGGTAGGGATTTTAATTTTTTATTTAGGACTCACAAAGTTTATTGACAGTGTCCCACTCTAGAAACAAAGTACATTAATATATACAAACGTCCGAAGTTACAGACTATTTCATTTTTAATTTGATTATTATCCAGTAGAATGGAACCTTTTATCGCTACATTAATGGCCTTAAGAAATCACCATGCACGTTTCTTTCATTTTAGATAATTATCATTCGTTCTCCAGCTAGAAAATATTTTCATGCTTATCGGGTGTCCCACAACAGTGTACTGACAGAAACTTATGTTTTTTTTAAATGCAACACTAGGTATATTATTGCAGTTTATGATTAATTTTTATCCTAATTATTATGACATCAACTTGTACTGGGCTATTGTCAATATTTCTGAAATTCAGTAGATTTATTACAGAAACAAATATCAAAAGTATTTGAAAGATGTTTTTATACAAGAATATACCCCTTTTTGAAGCAAAACGAGCTGCTATGCCGCAACCAAAGTGGTTTCCGTCAGAAGAAAAATGCGATGACAGCAATAGGTTCAGCCATTAGTCATACTAGATGGTCTCAATGATCGAGAACAGGTGCATTACTGATCATCCAAGAATTAGGTTTTTTAGTACCAGTCACAAATTATTTAAAATTTTATTATCTAGTAACGTAATGTTCTAAATTATTTAAAGCATATTAAAAAGTCCTGGGGTTGGTTCTAGTGGTCTAACGTCTTAGCTAGCTAATTCGTCAGTTCTATTTACATATTTATTTCGGGACAATTAACGGAGAAGTTTAATGGGATGCGGTTTATCCAATTACTACAGATATCAAAAAAAGGAGTACTTTGATAGAAAAGTGGTGTTCTGTAGAAACCCTAACATTTCTGAGCTTTTGTTTCTTTATCCTTGTCAGTTACCTCAGAATGATTTTTTGAAAAAATGCATGTTTTTGACATTAATTTCACAGTATCTCAGAAACAGTACATTATAGCCTATCAAAACAATCATGATTAAAATCTTAAGGCTCCCACCTCTGACCCCCAAACGCGAAAATAACCCACGTCACAATTATTGTGCCAATCGTGAAATGCTGGCTACCATTCGATTCTGAAGGTGGTTATGCAACTGCCATCGGAAAGAAATTTCAATATTTATGAAATGATAATTGTCTGCTGTAATACATTATAAAATATAATTAAATGATAACTATAAGAGCACAAGTTATTTTCTTCTGAACTTCGCTAGACTTGCACTCTGGAGTATTGTAGAGAGTTCGCTAACATGTTTACAATAGCGACGACTGTGAAAGTAGTATTTCATCGACTAGAAAACTCAAACACAAGTTCGTTTGAATATTTTTATAAATAGAAGGCAATACATTTATTTCTTTAGGTTATACGATACGTCAAATGTAATAAATACGAAATAAAAACAGACAGGTTTATAGTAGCGCAATCTACATCTGGTGATTTTTTATTTCGAAGCTTTGGAGAGAAGTTTGCTACAGTTCGTTATTTGAATTGAGACAGGAGCCTTAATCAAAAACTGCAATAATATACCTAGTGTTTAAAAAAACCATAAGTTTGTGTAATTACGCTGTTGTGGGATATCCTGTAAAGCATGAAAATATTTTCTGTCTGTAGAGCAAATGATTATCTACAACTTTAATATATAAAAGAAACGTATATTTCGATTTCTTAAGTCCATTCATTAATGTACTTTGTTTCTAGAGTGGGACATCCTGTATATGTATATACCTGACAATTTTTTTTTATTTTTATATTACATTTACAAGAAACTGCAATATAATACGATTGCTATCAAGGATAGCTACATATGCTATCTGTACACTCGTCTCCCATAACGTAGTCTCTATTGAACCTGTAAATTATACTGTAATTACTCTCGTAATCTCTTGGCATATTTATCTGTAGTCGATCAGCTGCCATATACCCGGCCCCAATAGCCATTGTTTTCGTTAACCTCGTCAAAGTCATCTCGTTGATAGCGCTATTTTCTGTCAGGTAATTAACAAACCCAGGTTTGAGTAATGGCCAACTTGACCAAACTGACCCAACGCAAAGAATATGGATGCCGCCAGGCCGGTTTGTCAGCTTTGCATCTGCCTTAGGTATAACAGCACACAAAGATTGTGCAAGATAACGGCCACTCTCAAGAAAAAAATTCTGCGCAAGCTTATCTCCTTCCTTGGCGCAAACAGACAATTTTTTGCCCAAACCTGCAATGAATGCTTTATCAAACTTGGTGTAGAAATGTTCGAGTAGATCTTCTTTCGTTGCAACGTTAAAGTGATCTTTAATCAGAGACCAGACAGCATCGATTGGATATGGCGCTGGGGAGAATCCAGTCAAATCATCAAAACAGGTTTTCACTGCGGTGTGAGCAACTTTCCAAGCGCTTCCCTCGTCGCCTAGAAGATATCCCCAGCCACCACATTGTATTCTTGCGCCATCGGGGTTAATGAGAAGTGTATTTGACCCTGTACCCGCTATGCAACAGACTCCTCCATTTTGGGATGTAGCCGCAACGCAACCCTCGGTATCACTACCGACCGCATATTGTTTACTTAAGTTGGGATACATCTCCAAAAACCCTCTTAGAAGTTCCTGATTGGTGTCTTCGTGTTCACAGCCGCTCAAACTTAACCCTAAAGCGTCCAATGGCTGGTCATCGCGCAGCTTAATTTGCTCTTTTGCCATATTCACCATAGAGACAATACGGGCTCGACATTCTTCCATACCGATTGTGAAGTGATTTGTACCAGGACCAGTAACTGTCGTCAAGACATTGCCATGGCCATCCAAAAGAACCAATGTGGAATGCGTGCCTCCTCCTTCCATGCCACCGATGATGCTCATATTTCACGTAACGGGTGTAAACTCAACTAAATATTCAGTGAATTGTTATTATTATATTATCTAATATACAATGCTACTGAAAGCCTTCGTAGTTGACAGGCGACAGCATCAGCACCATTGATAACATTTAAAATATTTTAAATGAAATCTACTATACGCGCCAAAAAAAGTCGTACACCTTGTAGCTTTGTAAATGATTCTTTTATAACCTATACGCTGTCATTCTGATATTAATCATAGGTATGAAACATCGAGATAGTATAGAAAGGAGACGCTATGACGATGCTATTCTTATATTGAAAACAGCTGAGGTGTGACTAATTAAAATTCTTTTTCTGTAATATTGCAGACAGTGCAACATAGCACATATTAACTATATTTGTTTAACTAAAGAAAGTAAAAATATATAATAAACACAAAAATACTCTGAAGGTTATAACAAATAATATATTTCTTTAACTTAATGTAAAATAAATCTTAAAGGTGTATCATAAACATGAATATGAATATGAACAAAATAAGTATTATACATTTTGTAACCTACTGGCCATTAAACAAAACCATTTTATTATTTTAATGTCGAATGGTGGCGGATTTATTTATTTTTATTTTTCTTATGTAACACATTCGAATATGTGTGTACCTATTTATAATACTTTTAATTAATAATATTCTGTGACTATCGAACACATCTTGATCGAAACTAAAAAAACTATGTTCATTGTCATTGGACTGACATCTAACGTCACTTACCGATGAAACGTAATTCCCGCTGATTTATTGCAGCCAGGACCCTTTCTGCTGCGACAGCTTCTTACATCGCATACTGTCATGCTAATTAGTTATAAAAAAATACTTATAGCGCACTAGAAACTACTTAATCGGCTTGTCAAATTGACGTTATGGGACTAACGGACGGTGTAATTTGACATATAGTGCAGGCAAATTAATTGATTATAAGCCAAACCCGGTATTAATTGTATAGCATTAGTGTAGAAATGAGAGACAGTTTCCATTGTATTTTCTGCCGTACAATTGAATGTCGTAACCAGTATTGCAATGTTCTTAAAAATTTAAACAAATAATGAACAATTACTGAAAAATTCACTGTTGCAAAAGTCGTTTTTGAGTTTTTTCCATTTTTGAGCATGTTGTTAAATGGGCACTATTATTTTTATTTTTGTATCAATAAGTACATGTAAAAACAACCAAAATGAGTCCCAGAAGAACTCTGTACGATGATTTTTCACCACAGAATTTCTTTTTGAAAGAAAGTCTGATTTTGACGGAAAAAACTAAATATCTAAAAAATGTCTTGCTTTTTGTGTAATAAAAAAATGTACACTTATTTAAGGTATAAAAACGCACGCTTTCACAAAATTTGATTAAAATTGAATTATTGTTGTGACAACGAAAAATAAAAAACAGAAAATTCGTTTTGTCTATGGCATTCGCATTTTCTCGGAAATTTTGAGGTCATAGTAAAAATCATAAAAAAATCTGCAACATTCATATGGGTGAATGTTGCAGATTTTTTTATGATCTACAACTTAGTATAGGACGTTTTTGGATAAAACGTCCAGTTTCGCCGGAAAACGCAATAATATACTTTGCACCCGCTTTCAACCCTCCCAAATAGACACTATACCACCCCATGACCTGCATTTATTTTATTTTACGTTCACTATGAGCCCCTTTACCATTTCCAATGATAAAACTCCTGTCTACAATTAATACCCACTCTCAACTTAATTTGCTAATAAAGTGATCCCAATGTTAAGCTCATATGACTCCTCCTCTTCTATACTATCTCGATGGTATGAAACATGCACCAACTGTCAAGTTGACAAGCTAGATTACATGAATTACAAAATTAGCTGTACGACTTTTTTGACGCGCATAGTACATTTTGAGCAAGGTGACCAGAATTTGATAGAGGCAAAGCAGGACAAAAACAGTGGGGGGGGGGGGGGTTATGACTAAAACCAAATATCGTCACCGTAAATGAAAAAATTGACAAATGCCACGATTTGGATAAATATCGAAGAAAGAAATACTTATTGCATTGGTTAATTCTGAATTGGTTGGATTTTGAGTTGGGTGCACAGATTAGTTTCACAAGAAACAGTTTATTTTGTTATCCTTTCCAAGTTCCTTTCACATAAATTCATCAAGTACCTACATACATGTAAATTATATGTGTATAAATATTGTAAATAAATGAATTATTATTAACTAATAAATATATTCAGAAGGTTTATTATTTTATTATGGATAATAAGACAAATCTCAAGGCCCAAGAAGATAACAAATAAATGTTCGAATTTAACCGCCCTGAATAATACAACAAAACACGGTTTTGACAAAAAAAAATAACTATTGATATGTTTACATTACAGATTTCCCAGATTTTTCAAAAACCTAAAATAATATCAAATATCCACCATAATATCCACCTGCTTTGATGCTAGAAATCCTTTGAGAAGTTTGTTTACAGTTTACTACCTATTTGATAGTATTCTATAGATCAGCGTTCTTCAACCTTTTTACGCCTGCGGACCGGCAAAAGTGGGGGAAATATTTCGCGGACCGGCTGACAATTAAGGGGTAATACCACACCTGGAGTTAGAAAAATGATACCTAAGTTGTGCCTAGTAGTAGTGTAAAAATCAATTTTATTCAAAAATCAAATATTCTGCTAGACTATTCTGTTTGACATAACATAGTCTTTTGCTTTATAATCATTTGCATTTCAAAAACGGTCGGATATCTCAACCAATTCACACCTGATTGATTTAATTACTACATAGACCGATTTTATGTACCTAATCTCTGATACAAAACCCAGTCCAGTACGTAGGATGTTAGCAAATAGTATTTTTTTTGCATTTTGGCATGTTATTGAACACAAATTGAACACTCTTTATTCGACAATTTTATAACCAAATAGCTGTAATCAAAAAGAAGTTTAGAAAAGTTCATAAAAAAAACTTGCTGGACTGGTATATGTAGGTATCGGAGAAGACTGTCCCAATTTCAAGTCAACGAAAAAAAAAAAAATTTCAAGTCAATCGGTTATGAATTGGCTGAGATACCCGACTCAACGTATTAGATGATTTTAAAACGAGTTTTGAGGAGAAAAGCCCGTACGCTGCCATTTTTGTTAATGTTTTTTAAGTACCTACGTAATTTTAAAAGCTTGTGTAAATTATGTAACTACTGAATAAAATTGATTTTGACACTGTACATGCTTAAACTTTTTTCGACCTAAAAAAGTGGACACTTATACACCCACTATAACTTGTATTTCAATGTCGGTGGCCATGTCATTAATTCTTCTCTGAGTTATGGTATCCGATTGTGGTACAGCCTCTAATTTTGTAGCAAATTTTGTTGAGGACCCAAAATTTCTTGAGCGACATCTAAGACGCAAAGCTTTACTAACTCCTAAGCAATGGTGAATGGTTTTTTTGTTTTAGTTAGGTATACGAAGAGCTACGAAATAAGACTCTTGAAGCAGTGACTTGTTACTATAGTAGTCATCATAATTTTCATTTGACTTTTCTGAATTTTCATCTGATCGTGTAATCTTTAAAAAAGTCCAGTGGCTTATCAGTTAAATTTTTATGCTTTGAATGCAAATGACGAGCTAGTTTTAAAGGCATCATAGCATCATTTGAAAGAATTTCTGAACATACTACACACAAAGGCAGTGGCCATAGTTCGCTGCCAAGGGTACAATAAACCGAACTTTAGATACGTGACTTGTTACTATAGTAGTCATCATAATTTTCATTTGACTTTTCTGAATTTTCATCTGATCGTGTAATCTTTAAAAAAGTCCAGTGGCTTATCAGTTAAATTTTTATGCTTTGAATGCAAATGACGAGCTAGTTTTAAAGGCATCATAGCATCATTTGAAAGAATTTCTGAACATACTACACACAAAGGCAGTGGCCATAGTTCGCTGCCAAGGGTACAATAAACCGAACTTTAGATACTCCTTATCATATTGCCTTATAAAGTTACCTTTTCTCTTTTTGTTTGTATTGTATATTCAGAAGTATCGACCCATTTCCTTTTCTGTGGTCCTTCTACACTTGAAGCACTGGTACTTGGCATAATTTCGATACCATTAGTACTTTTCTCCTGAATATTGTCCTTGCTTCTACCAAGAAAGAAGGTTTTGCTATTTGACTTTTTTTAGGTACCTACTTCCATTTTGTACGGCTTAAAGTTTTACGAAAGAAAATTTATTTCCAAAATACCACACAACACACTATAACCCACAATATTCAAAAACAATACGTTTGAGCGCGATAAAATAAAAGACAAACGATCTGACACAATACTTGGGTGGAGCATACACGAATCGTTATAAATTATGTTGTATGTATAGGTGAGCAATGTTGCCACCACCAAACTGGTGATCGTACAATTACAATACTGTAGTTCAGAATAATAGAAGATGATATGTATTTCGAATATACTTTTTGTGCATATTTTACACGCATTTCTATTGATTGGTATTAGTGCCATCTAGTGAAAGCTATAGCAAGTGTTATGAAGTATAGAAAAATAGTTGAGCCGCCTTGATAAGGGCGAAATTTTTCGCGGACCGGTAAAATATTTCTACGGACCGGCGGTTGGGAAATGCTGCTATAGATGGTATACTATCAAAGCAAAGCAGTGAAATGCCAACTAAATAATCAAAAACACAAATTGCAAAACAAACCTGTTTTAATAATTTTTTAAGGACTTGCAACAGATTATTGTGAGGTTGCTTTGATTATCTGATAAATTGAACAAGTTTTAACGTTAAAACTTATTCCCCTTTTATCAGTTTTTAGTAGGACCGCAAACTAATTTTAATCATTTTTATTATGTTTAGAAGTAACTATAAAGCACCTCCGAATTCTCATTGTATTTATGACTGACTTTTCAACCAAATCATGTTAATGTACAAATGACAGAAATGGCACCTTTTGTAGTCATTTGTCTGTCTTGTAGCTCACCAAAATTAATCAATATTATGTTTATAAATTATTGTGGTATGTAAGCTACCTAAGATTAATATTTTTTAATATTAAAAAAATCCCAAAATTTTAGACGATAGCGGAAAAAAATTATTAAATTAGTTTCGTTTTATTAATATTTTTAAATGAAATGTTATTATAAAGACATACTGTTGCTGCCTTTCAGCGAACAATTTCAAGAAGAATGTTTGGACCAAATACGAGCCACCCAAACATAAAAATCCGCAGGACTAAACATGAAAAGTCGGGACTGTCCCGCTGTTTCACTTTGTGGTGCCCCATTACTAAATACGTTACTTTTAATCCATAATTATTTTGTGTTTTCACACATTGTTACATTGTGGACCCCTAATTTCGTAGTTCATTAGTAATTGTGTAATTGCAAAATTACCACGTAGTCATTCACTGTTTTTTTAATTTGTTTTTAGATAGGGGTGAAGTAGGAAATCTGCGGTTTGCATTGACAATCTCGATGATTTTATCTGCAAACATGCAATATTCTAAAATAGAGTAACAAAACCTGTGTTACAAATTTAGCCAGATTTTAGTTGATACTTCAGTATTCTATACTGAGCTTATGAAACATGCTATACAGGCTTAAGAAACAAGTATTACAGATTAATTTGTTACTTGTTTATCAATTTCAATAGATTCTAATTTTTGTAAATTTGTTATAGATTAGAGAAAATGATCTGATGTCACAACACTTATGCGTAAATTGCATGGATAGATTACGCAGCATTTATAAATTTCGAATTGAATGTATAGAAAATCAAAAAATTTTGGAAGAAGCATGCAAGAGGAGCAAAATTCCCAACAAACAAAATCACCGAAAGTAAGTTACTAAAAACACATCAACACACAACATATTAATAATTCCAAATAAAGTTCTATTCCAGAGTTACGGCCTAGTTCAAGCGCCACAATTAATAAATCTCAAAAATCACCCGAAACTTGCACCGAATGTGGCAAATCCTTCCAATATCGCACCAGCATGCTAAGACACCGATTAAAACACAACGTTCTACCAAAAACATGCCCGCACTGCAACTTCACACCAGAAACTCCAGCAAAATTATCGAAACACATGGAGAAAGAACATACGGAACTAAAAACCATAAAATGCCCAAAATGCAGCAAAACCTTCTTCAAAGAAGCAAACCTTCGACTCCACATGCTTGTACACTCAGGCGAAAAAAGCCACACATGCGAAATCTGCGGGTTGTCTTTTGCGTTACGTTGCAATCTTCTATCACACAGAAGACTCCATACTGGGGAACGCCCATATACATGCAGCCACTGCGGCCGGGGATTCACCCAGCAAGCGGCGTTACGATCCCATGAAGTTGGACATACAAATGTGAAAGATCAAGTTTGTACGGTTTGCGGTGCATCTTTTAGCAGGCCTGGGGCGCTTAGGAATCACATGAAGAGACATAAGGGGGCTAAGTTGTTCGTGTGTTCGATGTGCGGAAAAGGTTTTACGTTTAGTGCCGATAGGAAGAGGCATATGAAGATACATACGGGCGTTAAGGATTATGTTTGTGAGGTGTGTGGGAAGAGGTTTAATAGGAACAGTAATCTGAAGGTGCACGTGCGGATTCATTCCGGAGAATTGCCGTTTAAATGTGAGGTTTGCGAAAAATGTTTTGGGCAGGCACATTGCCTGAAGAGGCATTCGAAGAAGCATAGAGATAAGAGCAATGTGTAATTTTGATCGGTTTGTTGATTTATAAAGAGATGTAAGGACAACTAGTCAAAATGTTTAGACATAAGGAACTCAATAATTACGCTGATAAAACTGATACTAGTCCCGATGATTGTAAATATGTTTGGTTCTGATTTAATAAAGAAATGTTAGAAATGAAATAATCGATTGACAAAATAGCTACTTTTAAAAAGAGACAACAGCCTATTCTTTTCATATTTAATTATCATTATTATTGATACTGATTGTTGACTGATTTCCTATTAGTTTGGAATATTAACTGTTTAACACATACAGTTACAGTCTTGTTAGGTGTGCACGTTGCACACCTAACAAGAGAAGGAGTGGGTAATATAAATTTTAAGTGACAAGAACATCCTGCTGTAAAACAAAATTTCCCAATAGCAAATGACCAACTTTAGTTGCGAATTACTGATACTTTATTTTCATTAATTTAATAGATTGAATAGAATAGATTTTTTTCTGAAATCAATGGCATTTAAATTTTATGACTTAATATAAGAAAATATTTGAGAAAACGACAATCAAAAATCATAAAATATTGATATATCTAATAACTCTGGAAAACTGGGGATTTTATTACTGGAAACAGGTCATTTTTGATAGATTTCTCTGCGATGAATACGAATCAAGACACAAAAGCTTCTTTGTTTGGTTGTTGGTGCAACAACTGAAATAAACACTATCAGTGGTTCAAAGAATCCTGTGAAAAAAACTTTAGTAAATCTTAAAAATTTGTAGGCTTCAGTTAGTTGCCAAAAACCTGCTTTTCATGATTTTGACATCAAAATTTTAAATGACAGGAAACATTTAAGTACTTTTTATTCACAAAATCCACGTTTCCTGGTCAATATTTTACGATTTTCAACTGCTCTTTCTCTAAAATTTTCTTATGTATAACCATAAAATTAAATTCAGGAAAAAATGATCTACTAAATTTAAGAGAACAAAAAATCCATATGAAGAAAACATGAAAATATTATAAGCAAAGCAGAACTTGCATCAGAATTACCCAAAACATTATTTCTATATATTTGTTCTAAAACAATAATTAAGTATAGTCGAGCCAATATTAGTAGAGGGGTGACAGAGATAGAGATAGTGACATTTCATATTTTGCAAAAATTTACGTCTATAGGGCGCGTGCAACAAGTTTTTGCTGGTGAAAACTAAGTTGCATAGAGTTCATAGGCTGAAAGGAGCTGCCGTGGTCACGTTCACGTTCAAAATAAGCTATTAATTTCGCATTCAGCTTTTTACTTTATCATACGCAGTATGTAAAGTATTGTAATCATGCCAATAACATTTTTTGAGATTTTAGCGGAAATATGTCTTTTTGGGTTCCCTGAACATTTTTGACCAAGGTACAAAAAAATGTCTGTGTGTGTGGATGTGGGTGTGTGTGTGTGTGTGTACCCGTTTTTTGTGGCGACGATTCCGGAGAAACTACTAAAGGTATCTGGACGAAACTTCATATTTAGAAGTTTCATGACTAAACTTAGAGCTGAAAAGCTTTCTGTTGAAAAGGATCCAAAGGAACTGGTGGTTTACTCTTAGCATTTTTCGAAGAATTTGCAAATGAGCCGCTATTTGTGTTATGTCGTCAAAATAGTTAAATAATAAATTAAAGCAGAGGAAATTTTGTATAATATTTGTATATGACATTTTTTGGTAGAATTTATAGTTTAGCTGCATGAGCAAATTCTATTTCATCGAGATCGGTCGTACTGCTTTAAAACTAGTAGCCAGGATATGTCAGATTTTTTGATTCTAATGACAGTAGCTAGTGTCAAACGCTAATGTTTTGAAAATACTACTGTCAATATAGGCTGCGTTCGGATATTGAACACCGTTACACTTTTTACACCCACTAACACGTAAGTGTCATTTGGACGGTGTACCCGGTGTCAACGGAGTACAACATCCGAACGCAGCTTTAATCGAGATATCTGTCTAGTTCTACTAGTTTTATTTTAATGCAGACATAGCCGATCTCGATCAAATAGAATCTCATGCAGCTAAACGATTAGTTTTATATATAGTATGATAAAGTCATGTGCCTGGCCACATCAGATTTTTTTATTAATAAATACAATAGTTAAATATTTTTTTGATTTTTTAATTGATCCATGCATAAAAATCTTGAAGACCCGCATACCTGATTAAATAATTAAGTACGTTGTCCAAATTTTGGTACATAGTTTAAAACACATGTTTTAAACATTTAAATAAAGCAAACTGTTTTAAACAAGTTGAAAATAAAATAGTTTAAAACAAAATATTTGTTTTAAAACATGTTTAAAACAATGTGTTAAAACAAAGTATTTTCAACATTTAAAACAAAATGTTTAGAACAAAATATTTGTTTTAAAACATGGTTAAAACAATGTTTAAAAAAAGTGTTTTATACATTTAAAACAAACTGTTTTAAACATGTTTTAAAACATAACAACCCTGGTAGAATCTGGATCTGAAGACAGTAATTGTGAATTTTGTCTTGTTTTTGGGAAAATTTGTGCAGTATCGCGTTTTTCTTCGCAAAAACTATACTAATTCAAACTCTTAAGAAAAAATATATAGCAGAATTGTGACTTTTGACAAATTATGTATGTAATCAGAATAATGCTCCAATATCTAAACTCAAATAGAATACAAAGAAAACTCAAAAAGCCCTGTATGCTGTGCTGTAATTAGACTGTTCAAAGACTACATAGTGTGTGGGATTTAGTATGAATAGGCTGTAAGTTTTACTTTGAGCCACTTAGGTAAGTATTTCAAATCAAGAATAACAATTTTACAAATGGATACTACCAATATTACCTAAAATTGAAGACTGTGCAGCGACAATGGTCTAATGTGGACATAATCTGATAATTCTTCAAAACCCTAACCATGCAAACCAATAATAACCAATAATAATTAACACAATGCTATCATAAAAATTTTATATACCTTCTCTAGCAAATCCTTCAGCACAACCACAAGTTTCCACTCTGACCAACTGCAATTCCACACTCTTGATAGGTACTGCGCAATGCTCAATGATCAAGTAACCAGTTAGGGGTGACGAGACGCTACATCTACTCGAATCAAATTTTCCACGAATATGAAAATTAGGGGCTCCGGCACCACCCGACGCCAAAGCCGCAGGACTAATGGTAAATTGGACAGGTCGTGGCGGATCACAAATTCTCGGCCTATATTGTACCAGAAACTGCTGCGTCTTCTGCAAATCTTTCGATAAAAACGACCTCCGCAGATCACATTTCAGGTTGTAGCTAATGTT
The DNA here is from genome assembly GCA_963966075.1 of Aphodius sticticus. Lineage (NCBI taxonomy): Eukaryota > Metazoa > Arthropoda > Insecta > Coleoptera > Scarabaeidae > Aphodius > Aphodius sticticus. Next base: position 21,202,426 of record OZ014506.1, read on the forward strand.
TATGAACACTCCATGGTATGTTTCGTATAGTTCTCGATTTGGTTTCGGATGCAACGGTAATTCGAATGGTATTTGCGTACAACCAGCTGGTATTCTACCTGGACCACTTACTTCGCAATTAACGAACACCAACTGAATAGGCTGAAATATGATAACAGTAATTAAAAATGTTAAAAGTTAGTAGTTCTGGTACCTTAACAGAGTTGTAAAATGCTTCTAGTACGCCTACGTTCTTTGAGCTTAATTGTACGTTAACGTAACCCTCCATTATTAACGTTATGCCGTCATGCTTGAGGTCGTTGCTTGCGTTTATTATTATCAATCCAGTCACCTTCTCCTTTATAAATAAATGGTGTTAATGAACATAAAAATTATTAATTTTGAATAAAATATTACCCCTTCATGATATACTTTATCAACTTTCTTTAATTTTATATCTAGAGTCACTGACATCTTGCTGATATCTTTCTCAACAGCAAAACAAGTTGTTGTATTCTTCTTCGATTTGTTTGCAGGAGCATAGCATAGTAGTCTGTGGCATAACCTCACATTAGAAACATTTGACTGAAATTAGGGAATTAGGGTTGTTAACTTACCAACAGACCGGGGTTCACTCGGCTTGGCCGGTATTTCAGTATACATATTTAAAAAAAAAGCCGGTAATAATTTAAACTGGCTTGATGTGGTCTTTCCTGGTTTCCAATATTTTTGTCGAGAATACTAAATAAAACATTAATTAAAACTTCCATCATACATAATTATATTAATTATTGGAATGAAGATAATCTTCATAGAATTCAATAAAGACTCTTTAAACTTTTAACAATGTCTGGGGTGCAGTGATTGTAAAGCATGTCAATCAATTTCCTTCTTATCCCATAGGATTTTTCGTTTCTATGATCAACGAAATCAATCAAAATCAATCAAGTGTCAATATAACGACGTCAAATTATAGTTATAAATCCACAACCCCAGTGTAATGTCAGAAAATAAATTTCAGTTGGTTGTTGATGAAGAAAATTCAAGATGACGACTTCAGATATGTATTATTTCAGAGCTTTATTTGGAAAAAGGTCTAAATCAACATTTGGCGGCCCCTTATAGTAAGCTTTGCATTTTACATTTAACATTATCAAAGAAAGTTTAAGTTCAAGTTTTTTATTATTCTACTAATTACAAGCTGCTGTGTGCAAAATGTAAGTAACTCTTTGTAGTCGGAATTACGGTCATCGAGATGTACGCCATGCTAGAAAAGGGAGACTATTCAGTAACTTTGCGAGGAGGAAGAATACAGACGATGTTAGGAGGTATGTAACCGAAATATAAAGACAACGCCGAGTGTTGTAACAAAAATTAAAGAACATTGTTTAAAAAGAAGTACGTTTCAAACATGATTCACGTTTCATGATAAATTAGTGGGGTAAAGAAGAGCTTTATTGGTTTATTTATGTTAATGCAAAACTGAATGTGCCAGATCATATCACTCGCCATTCATTTTATTATGAGATATAATATTTATAAAAAAGTTAAAAATACCATTTCAAATGTTTGAAAGCTCAGATTTATTTGTCTCAAATTATTGTTTTGTAGATGCCGGCCTAATATGCTCTACAATAAAGAGACAACATGTGAAGTGTGAGTATATATTTATATATTTATATTTTTACATTTAAGGGCAAACCCCAAAAAATCAACCACCATAATACACCAAACTACAAAAATAAGAAGCACAATCTCAAACTAACATGAAGTCAGTATACATGTCATAGAGATACAGTACATATCGCAGCATGGATATAGTTTTCAAATTGTCCTAAGAAAAGAAACCATATAAAAGGATTACTCACTAGAAAAAAAAAACATAGTGACAAAATCATAAGATATTTGGACTATATTCTATGACAAGTTGTAAGATAAATAAGAGTAACATATATCTAGAAAACGGAATTTCGAATTGAATATTGTATTTTCTAACTCTTTGTATTTTTCTTTACATGCGATACGCAGTTTGTATTAATGAATTTATTTATTATTGCAGGATGAAAAATGTGACGTATGAGAATTCCGATTCCGATAACTCCAGGTAAGACCAAGATAACTATAAATAACTAACTATAACTAACTATAATAACTCCCAACAATATATATTTTATACAGTGTGTTTCACGGAACTCTGGATTGTATGGGTGTGTGCTTTTGTTATTATTAGAGATAGAAAAAATAGTGCAGATTTGTGTGCTCTCTAATAATCCGTTGAGAATACAGTTGAACTCCTATGGTTTCACAGATTTTTTGAAAATACCAAAACAACGTCATTTCTAAATGTGTTCATTACTTTTGTATCTGTGGTCCGATCATGATGTTTTAACATCTTATGGCCCCTTTTAATTTACAATTAGATTACGTCAGATTTTTACCAAAGAATTCACTAGAAATAAATAAAATTGTTTCGTTGGTGAAAACAGAATCTTCATAACCTTTTTGTATTTTTTCAAAATTTGTCTGAAACCATTAGGAATTCAACGGATTCCAACAACAATCCAACGTCCTGTGATACACATATTGTATATTTGTATATTATATAAATATACTTTTCTTAATATTTTTACTCTAGTTTAGATTATTCAGATGAAGTAAGCAAGTTTAATGCTCAAGCACAAGCGTAAGTATCTGATATATGATATGATTATAGATACTATAATTATTTTCTTGTTTGTTTTTGGTGATTTTATAGGATATCATCTCTACGCGCATTAAAAATAACTCCATCAACGGAAGAAATGTTTAAGTACTTATTATAAATATTATTTCATTCCTTCCACCATGTAATTTTTTGTCGTATTCTAGAGACGTCCCGAGACTACTTGATAATCGTAAGTCTATGACAAGAAAGACGCCGTATGGAAAAAGTACATTATGGTACAAATGATTAAACTTACTATCTTAACAATACCTATCTAACAAATAAACATTTTAGGGAGCTAAACGACACATATGACAGCGATCGTGAAGAAAACGAAGGGTGAGTTAAAGTCGGGCTGGTATTGTTTTTCTCCGTCATTTTTGTTTTCAGGTCATATTGTAATAACTGCTGGAAATCACTCTTCAGAATATGTGCCCATGGTCCGGATTCCCGTAGTCAATCGAGTATATCACTGCGATTCTGATTTGTACAAAGAAAATTATTAGTATGATGATAGATTTTGTTTTGGAGCAAATTTAATAAATGAATGTTTAAAAAAAGTCGTTTAATTGAACAATCGCAAAAAATGACTTATTACTCATTCCTTTTAAATGACACCCCCATCTTTTCCATGCTGATCTTGATAGACCTCTTATTTCTCATAATGGTAGAACATATATACCTACAATTTTTACAATCAGAAAATGTTCGAGAAAGACTGTTGACAATTAGAGTAACATAGATAACTTTTGTTTATTAATGGAAAGCGCGTGTGCTGAATACGAATTCGGACTTGAAAGTTTCACATCACGAGGTTCTCCGATTTTTTTTGGAGGCGACTGCAAGCTTGTAAATACTTTAAAAGACATTAGTAAACAAAGGAACAAAGGATTTGAGGTTAAAGTACATTTGTTTGATTAAGATTGACTACGAAACTATTTCGGGTTTTTGGTGACAATGGTTTCAATTGATATAAATTTGTAAACATTACTAAATCGTGCTTTTTATTTGTTTACCTAATTTTTATCGAAAACCTTACGCGATAGAAATGTAAATGTTTGTACAGTCATTACAATGCAGGTGTACTGCATTGTAATGACTGTACATTGTAATTTTTGTTAATTTTTTAAAATTAATTGAAAAAGTATGACATTTTTTGGTAAAATTAATTGTTTAGCTGCATGACCAAATTCATCGAGAACGATCATACTGCATTAAAACAAGTTAGCCAGGATTTGACAGATATTTTGACTCTATTGACATTATGGTCAAAACATCAGAGTTTGACAGTTTAACACTGCTGTATAGTATGATAAAGTCATGTGTCTGGCCACATCAGATTTCTTTTATACAATTTATAGTATACAGGCTGGTCCATTAAAAAACTTGTATATTTTATCCGTCACGCCTAATTGCGACATCCCGTATAAATGAAAATAATTTTACGTTGTGTAGAAAATGAAGTTCCAAACAAATTCTGCAAAAAAAAGTTTATATGTCGATATAACGAAAAAAAAAATACAGAAGACCTTAGTAAGGTATCCATATTTATTTCAATAGAACTTTATAATTACAGACTATATATTCCACAGAAACCGCAATTTCATATTCCATTCACCAAATCCATTTTCTTTTTCAATAATTTACGATTTTCAATGGTATTTTTGTCGAAAATTATCTGATGTAAGGCTATAAAATATTTTCGCCACAATTAAAAGATTTACAAAGATCAGTAAGAAAATCAGTAAGAAAATAATGAGTTGCCATTAAAAAATAGTGCCGATGACGCATGTCAGTAACAAATGACGGTTGCCAACTGAATTTTTCACAAAAATGTGTTTTTATGATAATTTGAAAATCGATGTGTTCGAGAATTTTTTAATATAACGAACTGTCCAATTAGTTAATATGTATACTATGTGCGCCAAAAAGAAAGCGGTACGACTAATTTTTGCATCATGTAATTCTGGCTTGTAAGAATGACAGCGTATAGGGTAAAAGAACCATTTACAAAGCTAACAAAAATATTTTCAGTATATTTGGTTGCACATGTGCTGTATGGTTTATGGTTTTTACATAATGTAATACTGGCTTGCTTTTATTTGTCAACTTGACAGTTGATTCACATTTCGTACTTGGTCAGAATGACAGTGTATAGGTCATAAAAGAACCATTTACAAAGCTAACAAAAATATGTTCAGTATATTGGGTTGCATATGTGGTGTACGACTTTTTTTTTGGCGTGAATAGTACATATCATGCAAGGTCTATAAAGAGAGAGGTTATCCAGCTTGCTATGTTTCCTATAGTCCACTTTATATACCCCCCTCAGATCCCTATATGCTCTATATTCGTGACGTCACTAGAGTCCCGGCACACTTCGCATCACGTCGCATACATCGCTCGTTTAGTTTGTTCAAAGATACGTTTAATTATTGCCAGCTCAGCTCGTTATAGGTTTTTTAGTGAATTAGAAAGGTTGCTTTTGTTCGTGTTTAATCGTTATTCTGCGTTTATATTGTTATATTCAATAAATTCAATAAATTAAGTTAGTAAAGGTAAGATATTAATTTATATTGGAAATTACATTATTCTAAATCATGTATCAATTTTAGATGCCTATGGTTTGCTCCGTACCGGGTTGCGGTATGAGGTATAACATTTCAACATTGGATTAACAATATCATATTTTACTTTTCCACGTGATCAAAGTTTAAAGCAGAACTCATCCACAATTGGGACATTACTCATACGAAGACCAGCAAGAGCACCCATACTCCCTTCCATCCTGGATACGTCATTTATCTTTTGACGGCCTAAGAAATCCGTCGGAAGAATTTAAACGCTTGTTTAATAAAATGAATTAGCAAGTTCGAAAGACTTACGGGGGATGGGATTAATAATTCGAAAAGAATTAGCAGTAAATTAAGAAGAGAACTTTTAAAACAAGATCCAATTATTGATACCATAGTTTTGAAAGCTTTTGTCGAGCAAAGAATATATGTACGGATAAATTTTTTTAAATTTTACTTTTCAACAGCAAAAAAATCTAAATATTTAACGAAGAGTAGCTGATATTAAAAATAAAATTACAACAAAGATGAGAAAATTTGTACAATAGAGCTTCTTACTGAATTTTTATTTTTTCTTTGTACGTATGTTCTAACCAAATGTTGTAATCGGGACAAGCCAATGAGTGGTTTAATAACCAAGTTGTACCAATACTACCAATACTGATTTAGTTATAGTTTTTCTATTTATTTATCTGTAGAGTCGGTAAACCAAACATTCGACTTCAATTCCTGATAATTTTAGTGTTTCAACCCCCAATTTGCATGGTTGCAAAAATATGTGGTTGCCGTTATACCACCTTCGACTCCGGCTCTTGACTTTGTTTGTAGGTTGACTCCACTCACTGAATTTCTGCTAAATTTTGATTCCAACTGCAGAGACCTGGTTTAGCACAACACATTTCTTTAATCGGACATACATTACATACTAATGTACTTATTCAGCATTATTAACAAATTATTGAAATAGCATGTTGTGATAATCACATTCATCATTTTTTTTCCATCCTAATCATTTAAAAATGATCACAATAAAGATGCATTTATTTTTTCAATATAATTATGCACCTACTTAACCTAAATCATACAACGAAATAAGCATTCAAATTGGTGGCAGCGCACGACTCTAGTGACGTCACGATCTCCCTTTACCCCTCAAACTGAGAAATCTCGTTTCTGGATAACCTTACTACTTTATAGACCTTGCATATCATGGGCGTAGCCAGGGGGAGGGTTTTGGGGATTCAACCCCCCCCCCCCCGAAAAGTTAAGATATTAATTTTTTTATAACTTTAATATTTTTCTTATGAATATAAGGGTTATTTTATGTATTTTTAGTCGTTTTATTTTCTTTTACAAAGTATAATCATTATTCTGGCAACCCTATCAAGAAATCAAACTGTTGATAAACATAAAATGATAGGCGCCATCTAGGAGCTCAGCAACAAACCGTTTACTGGTTTGTTGATAATAATGTTTTGTTTCATTTATTAATTGTACAATAAATAAATGCTGTTATTGGTACATATTTTGTCAATGGTGTTTATTATGTATCTTATGATCCATTCATTATCTACAGTCTGGTTTGTGGTAGAGGGATACTGCCACACGGCGCGGCGGTAAAATGGCAAAGTTTGACTCACGGTTTGGTTTCATCATGTTTTCATGAACGGTCTCATTGGTTTGAATGTCGTCGATCAAATGCAGCATTCTGAATTATCAACGTACCAACAATATTTTGGTGGACATTCGTTTGTTTGGTAAAATCTTGCTTTCTCATGCTCAGGCTGTGCTGAGGCTCAAACTCGCTACGTTTTCTCGCTCGTAATTTTGCCAGGTTTTGCCAGTTACCAGTATTCTGTAGTGTATAGTCAGTGTCGTTTATATCTTTGCGCGTATCAAAAACCAAGTGCAAGATCTCTGCATTAGTTCAAACCACAGTTTGAATCTACACCGCAATTTAATTTTCCAATTTGCATCTGTGTATTCAGATATCAGTTGGTAAGTAATAGTAATACACTATGTTGTTATCAGATATCAGAGTCAGCAGATGGCCTTTCTTTTGATATTTGAGTTTTAGGTAATGAAATCATTATCCATCTTATCTTTTACCATAACTACATAAGTCACAACAAACCTGCTTTTATTTAACACAACAAATTTTCTTACAGAACAAACAAATATACATCAATCATGGAAGACAATTCACATTGCGAAACAATATTTTCTAAATACATGATAACATTACAGTAAGAAAATAGAACTTATATCATAAAACGAAAACTCATTAATTGATTATTTCTAGTAAAACTGGTGGCTTAGCGAAGATGTATGAAGATATTCATACTACTACTGCTTCAAATCCGAAGTTAGCAACGGTTCACACCTTCTGGAGGAGCACCACTGAGCCGCATTTTAACATTCCAGTTATGCTGGAGAATGTTGACCCAGAAATATGCAACTTTTCGAATAAACTGTCTCTAAAGTGTGTACTTTACCGTACTTATAATTTGTATGACGTGTATCATTTATGTTTGCAGTGCTGAGAACTCTTTGGTTGCAAGGGAGAAGATTGAACCAGGTGAAATTCTTCTCATGGAGAAAGCTGTTTTTATTACTGCTACCCCCAACAAACCTATAAACGGTGGTACGGCTTCATCGTACCGATGTCATCATTGCAGAAAACCGATAGATCAGTTTGTCACGTAATGTATCCATTTTGATTTTAGTATAATATATTTTCATTTAAAAAAGGGTTCTTTATATTATAATGTTCGGATTGCTTGGAGTTATAATAGATCTATAGAATGGCTTGATTGTTATCAACATTATTATTTAAGTATGTATTTTTTATATTAGTGTCTATTTTCGTTTCTTTCTCAAATTTTTAAAGGCAAATGAAAGGAATTTTGTTAAATTCAGAAGATATTGTTAAATATTTAATTCGGTATAAGTAACCAGTTTGGATCCAAGCATAAAATTAAATTTAAAACGAGATATTTTTGATTTAATTGTGATAGTATACCTACTCTTGGACAAATTAATTTTTTGTTTATTTTTGAATCACCCTGTACATTACATAAAAACTGACACAAAAGCCATTATTAGTGTATCCAAAACTAAGCAATGACTTTTCCCAAGAAATTAAAATTAGTGGACTTAATTATAATTATGAAACTCCAAACCAAGACAAATATGTTTCGAAAATGTATTGAAAAATTGTGTGAATAATGATTTCTTTCTAAATTGTATAGACACCAAAAAATTCACAAAATCTGAGGAAAATTTATCTGTAATATTTTTATCTGTTTATATATTGCAAGAGAGGTCGTTTGGCATCTAAAAAACACTGATAAAAATAAAAATTTATTTGACAATTTTAATTTAGATTTCACACATCTTTAGTTTAACTTTTGTGCTAACTAATTTTGAGCTGTTTCATATTGACTAAATAAAATACATATAATTTTGATGGACAGACCATCAATATCTTCTTTCAATTACAATTTTTCGGGCATCGAGAGGGGTACGACTCTATAGTCTGTACATGATGGGGAGTCATATGGAATAGGGTCTATACGGCTGGTAATACAATAATTGACATATTTCAAACGAATAGAGCACCAGCTCACTCTTTAAAGAAAAGTCCATAATTAGCAATAATTTCTGATATCAAAAATTTTATATTGTGTCTAGTTTAAAAAACGCTTGTTTGTGCATTTTTTGACACTCATTTTCTCAAAAATGAAACTCAATTCATAATTTCTATTTTTAGATCCAGATTCTACAAAAAAAAGCACACCAGGATCATTTATCACTTGTTGGATATATTTTAGTTGTCGACTGTCGACAATCATTTAGTTTCAATTATTTTATTTTTGACAATTTAGGTAATTGGGAAAATTTTAAATATTCCGATATCTACGCTAATTTGATTTTTTTACTAAGCTCATACTGCTTGTGGTAAGCAAATTTTAAGTACTAAAAACAATTAAAAATATAAATTGTTTTATAAATTTAATAAATTTAATACATGTTTTCTTATCTTGGTCGGTCGTTAGCAACCCCTAAACATTAAATAAAATAGTGTAATTGTTTTTTAGCCACCCACATTTTGAAGGGTGGCACATTTTGAAGGGTGGCCTTTGATAAAAGGTCATTTTTTACTAAATATAAAGTACCATAATTTTAATTACTTAATGAGTTGCCTTTTTATTTTGTAATACTACTAACAAAATTACACAATTCCTCTTGGACCAATGTTAAAACAGAAACAAAAATGACATAAAACTAAAATTATGGTCATATGCCTTAAAAACTGTAAATATTGCAAATTCATATACCATTTAGTTTGCAAAGTTTACTAAACCATTCTTAAATTTTAATCGTATCACCATTACATTATTAGGACAACTATCAACGCTGCTAAATCTTTAATGACTGTGCATCTACTTGTATCTCTTTGTATTGCGTGTACCTTCAACTAAAATTAAATTTTAGATGTGTTGGCTGTGATATCATCGTCTTTTGTGGCTACAAGTGTCGATACTTTGCATGGAATGAGTACCACCATTGGGAGTGTTATGGCTTACAGAGGAAATTGTTTCAAAACATGGACCCTTGCTATATGGCAATGAGAATGGTCTTCTTCGGGTTACAGTTCGAAGATGAAGCAACATCGCAGGCCTACTATTGCAACCATTATAATTTTAAGCATTTCTGGAACATGCCGTTTGATGCCCAAAAAAATAATTCACTCATGTGCAATATAATGAACGTGTGCTTGCAATACACTTTGTACCTTAGGGCGTACACTACCTTTTTTGATTCGCTTTCGACGTTGCCAAAATTTAAAGATATCAGCAGGTTCCAGCAACTGGTTATAATTGGCGGCCGAATGCTTCGACATTACTTACAAGTTGAGCAGAATATCATCAATTTGCCTCATTGCCATGACCAGGTTTATTTTCAAGGGATCGACAATTCTTGCATGGGGATATTCAGCTCTTTGCAGTTTTTTAATCGGAATGATCATCCCAACACCACTTGGTTGTAAGTGCTGTATCCAATCAGAATACCTTTCTTGACATAAATATATAAATTGGATTTACTAGACTAACATTCCGGTTATTTTTTAGTATTCGTGAGAATTACATAATTGTCAAAGCTGCTAAAGTGATTCCGCCCAAGCACCTGATCTTGCTTCGACCTGCGAGCGAAGAACATCATATGTGCATCTGTGATAGATGCCTGAAAAAGGTAAGAATTGTCTAATTCCTGATACTTGTGTGGTGTTTTGTTGTTCAGAGATTTTGACATTTTGTTTTCTATTATGCTACCAATTGAAATTAAAAATTAAATAGTAAACGACATTGTGTCAACACCTACTTTTGTATTACAAGAGGTGGAGGCGCCGGAATAGTCTTTACTAAGCTTGAATTACATTCATGGGCGTATCCAGGGGGGCAGCTGCCCCCCTCCCTTTCGTATTTTGGTATTATGTTTATTACATAGCAGTCTTTTCCTTATGGACACTAATGGTGGTTATTTTTATTTAGAAAGCAACGACTCCCCAGCCCCAAATCGTTTCCAAATACAAAAAGACTGGACATGTATTTTGACATCAAAATTTTTTATTGTAATGGTGCCTTTCGTGGCCTCAAATTTACATTGGAAAAATAAATTTATTAGTATTTTTCGAATAATTGTTCGGGGTTTGGGAAAACTTATGTTAAAGTTATAGGACTTGTAGAGAACTTTCCAAGGAAGAATTTGACTTATTATACATATGGATTTGACACCCCCCCAACCCACCAACACAGTGCCCTGAAAACTACCCAAATGAAAAAAATTTACATACTTCAGAAAATTGTCCGTTCTAATCATTTCATTCTCTTTTTTCTCATAGGAATGATTACTATAAGTTTAGTAGAATGTTTATAAACATTTGTCAGTTAATTTCCATTTGATTAACCAAATTGTATTTTTTTAAATAATTTGTTTTTCTCGAAAATCCGTCTGATTTCTGTTTTCTGAGTTCGAAATGGCAGTTTATTATGTTAGAGTGACATTAATCATTTTAAATCCTATTGTTTAAACAATCAATTATAATTCATTTTCAACTTTTTTATAATTATGGTTGAAAAGTCAGTTTTTTTGTGAAATTAACCGATAAATTATTTTTTTGGGGGGTCGATGGCGTATAGGATAGAGCGGCTGCTATCTACGCTGGAGACCCAGGTTCGAATCCCGGCTCGGGCTAAAACCGACTGTCCTAGTATTTTAGGCAGGGAACAAATACCTTTGCATGCCGCCTTCCATCGAATGAGGAAGTAAAGCCGGTGGCCCCGTATGCTGTCATGATGCTATGTGCACGTTAAAGAACTCTTAGTGGAGGTTGGAATTCCTTCAGTTCGACAAAATTCTGGGTGTGTGTAGCCTGCACACAAATCACATTGGTGATTGGCCTCAGTTGCGGAAATAGACCGACGTAAAATAAACAAGTCAAAAAAAAATAACCTTTAACAACTCAACAATAAACATTTTTTGAGTTTTTTTTTAAACAAATTTAAGCTATTTAATTCTTTGATAGCAGATGGCAAATAATTATATTGGACAATTCCTCTATGAACCAAGGAATTCATTCCTCTCCAGGTTCTACTTGGTAACACGTGTATATCATTTCGGCACCTAGTCATATATGCATATATTTCACTGTTATAACTTATCAAGCTAGTAAGATAGTTTGGCGCCAACAACGGCTTATTAAAACAGAATAAGAGGATGTTCATCACAACAGAAACAGAAACTCAAGAAAATGCTATTTTAGAATGTTTAAGTGCTAGAATCACTCTGTATTTTGTATCTTGTTTCTTTAGAACCCAGGATATATCATTGGCTTTGCTTATTATGCGGTAAAACTGTAAAACAATATCTGCAAAGATTTCATTCATATGTATTTTAAAAAAATCGGTCACAGCAGCAGTTTCTTAAAAGGAAAAACAATTGATCATATCTCAGAAGCTATTCACTTTGCGGCATTTCGGTTGGAGAGATAAGTTTTTCAGTATTAGTAATGTGATATAATATACAGACGTCTCATTAAATATAAATTAACAACCTATTTTCCGCCATGCAAAAAAAATATAAAATGCTCTGTATAAATGAAAATATAACTAAGCAAACGCAGAAAAAACAGGTGTATTCAAATAATAAAAGGATATGGTTCTTCCTGTTCAAGATTATTTATTTTACGTAGTTACATGTTTCGCCCTAACGAGGGCATCTTCAGACTACACTGGAACATTTAAATAAATAATAGAGATGAAACACACACAATAAAAAGTACTTACAGTCAAATCAAACATCAAAAAACTCATCAAAGACAAAAGTAAAAAATTTGCGTCAGATTTCATGAGGAACAACGTGTTCAAGAATAGTTATTAACCTAGAAAAACAAAGGCATCGTTGCAACAAAAACAAAAGATTCAAACCAAAGCATGACTTACAAGCGCTATACAACAGCTTAATCGTGTTCACAACAAATTCTGTTCGAAAAGGCAAATACAGGTAATTAAAACTCGGGCAAACAGTAGGAAAAATATTCAAAGGCCGTCAACTTGCTGTCACAATAAAAATTAGTTCCGGCATGCGCAGATCTAACAAACGAAATAATACGGGGAAGACGCCAAAATAAATACAAAAATAATTTTTATTCTGTGTGTTTCATCTCTATTATTTATTTAAATGTTCCAGTGTAGTCTGAAGATGCCCTCGTTAGGGCGAAACATGTAACTACGTAAAATAAATAATCTTGAACAGGAAGAACCATAGGTATCCTTTTATTAAATGAAAATAGTTTTTTTTTATTGTAGTAAATAATGGGCCAAACAACTTTTGCCCCATACAATATTCATAAATCACTCTGTATAATTTGCTCGATGAACGATGCCATTTCCTTCATTCTCTTTCGTTCATGATTCCAAATTTTCAGATATCCATCATTTCGAATTTTCTAAGGAGAGACAAATGGGGGCTGCCAATTCAGAAACATGCTGTATACTTATTTCTTAAAGTTAAAGTTTAGTTATAAGTTCCAACAATATTATTTATAAAAAATAAATATTAACATAAAATATTAAATTATTTTGATTAAAAATTCATAATAAATTATCATACTCAACTTCTTGTAAAAAGAATACAAGGATTGCTTTATGTTTCTCCATTACAGCTCCACGGTTATATAAGTATTTCTTTATAATTTGTAATTATTTTCGTCAAAGATATTTTAAAATAGTCACTGATTGTAGTAAAGGTTAGTCAAGTAACTGAGATTCTGGTGAAATATTATGTTAACTACAAATAATTTTCTTGTTTAAACAAATTTAAACTAAAATTTGCTTTACTGTAAGATTATCTAAAATGTACTTGGAACCTAATGGTTCTTGAGTCGTGATTTATATGTATCTGCAGTTTTATTGTAACATGTACCTACTTGCACTTGAATATATAGTGTTAAAGAAATAGGAGAATAGCTTTATAACAGCAGCTATTGTGCCCTGACGCCCCTGACTATCTGTAGTTTTCTTGGAACAGGTAGAAAAGAAATAAGATAACATCTTTACTAAAGCAGATACTGGGACCTCAGTTGCATTTAAAAAATAAAGTATAACAAATGAAAATGTTTTACGACATACTTTGTCAAAGCAATCAAAATTATAGGTTAATAATATGGTGACATACAGGTGTGATGTAAATTTTAAATAAATCAAAAATTACAGCCAGAACCTGGATTCGAACCAGGGACCTTTGCGTTTCTAGCACAATGCTCTCATAGACCTTAGTAGCTCAGATGGTTTACTGTATTATATTTAGTATTAGTTTTGAAACATGTCCTTCTTTTGGAACATTTGAATTTTTCTTCCATTCAGTGTACATAAAATATTGTTCGGTTATATTTATTTCAGGGCAAATATAACACGTTTCTGTGTTTGAATAACTGTTCTGGCGAAGTGTGGCCTACAACGAAGTTAGATTACACGTACTATCTCGCTTTTAGAACCACGAAAACGCTCTCGCAGGTTGATGATTTGACGGAACTTCAGTGTGCCAAATGCAGCGCTAAATACCCGTTCGTGCGGTATAAGATCCTTTTGGCGAATGCTCACGAGAATATTGAAACGTGTAAGCAAATTTGCATGATGCTGAAAACTCATAATTTATATGTCTCGTCCCCGTTTTAGTATAAGTAGAAAATAAAAAATGTAGTTAGTCTTGTAGTTTTAGATAAAATTTTCTGATTATCAATCTGGATTTACTAAATGATAATGATTTAAGATTTAACAAAAAGACTTGATTTTATCTTACTTGTACTGTCTTGTTTTTGAGATTGTAATATTGCTAAGATTTGGATTCATATTCAGCTCAAAATACTCAATCGAAAGTGCTCCAGTCACAAAATTGGTGTTGCCTAGACTTGTTTTTTTTTAAAGAAATGCTTGTAACAACACTTGTTTCCTTTGGTTCCTCAATGCCCATATAGGTTTTCTATATTTGCAAGCTTTTTTACAGATTTTCATACAATGGTCGGTGAACATTTACTCGCTGCCAACGAGATCTATAAGAAAATATTGAGTCGTCAGCATTTACTATTCGCAGGATTATATTCTTTACTGTTTCAAGCAGTTGTGGAAGGGAAAGGTAAAAGTGTGGTAACATACAGAGTATCATATATTGAAGATGTGTCTGCAATTAATGTTTTAGTTGATGGTATTGCATGCTATTATGGCGTCGAGTACAACACACTGGTGGATTTACATTACGGAAAGGGGTCGAAAAACTATCTACTAGCACACTTGTATGTGTTGAACCACTTAACTACAACAAGTACTTTATTAAAAAAGTAAGTATTACCTATCTGTGTATTACCTATCTTGTGTATGTAGAATACTTACTATCAATTTTGGTATTGGTATAAGAAAACATTTTGTAATATGTACTTTTATAAAACGATTTTAAAAGCCGTTTTTTTACAATTGATTTCTTCAGTGTTCTGCGCGAAATTCGCAAAACAAACAAGTTTTTAAGAGTCACGATAATTTTGAAACAATTTTTAGTTACAAGGGCTTCGTCGGCTATAAATTCGCGAATATAAAATATATATCGTACAATAATAAAGTTTAGTTTGAGACTATTTTGAAGTTTTTAGTGTATTTGGCTTGTTTACTAATATATAAATTTCTAGTACTGTTTTTTTTTTTATATTGACCTGTGGTATACACCGCAAATAATTGTCTCTTAACAACAATACGAGTTTTTCAAGTTTTCATGGAAAATTTCTTTTGTATTCAAACTTTTATAAGTGAAATGAATTTAGGCATTTAAAGATGTTTTCACAATGAATTTGATGAAAAATGATTTTAAAAAAACACAAAAAAAGGGGTTCAGTTATGTCGTTTGCGAGCTCTTTCGATGCTGGTTGGGTATTACCGCTATCATCATCATAATTTCGGTGTCTCTTTCTAAGAATTGTACGTATTTTATTTGTTGAAAAACTACTAAATATAATGACGTTTTCCAGAGATTTTGTATGTTTCTGGTAATATCCACCTTGAGCTGTAAGGTAAATAAATTCAATAAGGTAATGATATTGATTTAAATTGATTTGATCTGCCACTGCTAAATGAATATTTTTATGCATATTTTTATTTAGTTTGTAAATAGAGTCATGTTGCAACTTTTATAGGTACCAATTTTGTATAACATGTTTTATATACTTGAAAATATGTAGATTTTCACACTAAAAAAGTACTCCTTCTTAATTCTGTAATTTTAGAAAATTAGTTATTAAAAAATTATAATTAGAAAATAGAAAGCTGTATATGTTGGCGTTTAGCCGATTTTACCAAATTAAGAATTGGCGGTGTTTTTCGCCAGTAAATTTCATTCCTTTAACTTTAGCAATTAATTACTCCGGGAATAATCCATAGATTTCAACGAATTAAAAAGTCAAATCACCTGCGGAATGCTAGCTTTCAATGTGCATTTTTGTAAACTGATCGGATTAGTGGTTGACCCACAAAAAGCTATATTATACAGTGCCAGCAATTCCGTTATTAGAAGAGCTAGAGTAATGAAATATAGACTGTAGGTTACCCAATAACTCATATGTTTAAAGTTTATTACATAATCATTGTTTATCTTGCATTTTCCATACAAAAAATCGCGCTGGAGCGCCGCGTGAATTCCGACGCTCTTCGGTCTTTGGTGCGGTGCGGGGAAGGGAGTCGTTAGCAGTGCTGTCGATAGTGAAAGAACCGCGGACAGCTGATTATCAATACACAAAAAGAACGATTACTTGTCAAGGTAGAATTAAGTTCTTAATTTTTGCAGAATTTTCATTATAATATGCCATCTCTCGTTTCGATAGTATTGACTCCTGTGTTTGACGGCACATAACTCTAAAACTACTGAACAGAAAAAATTGAAATAAAGTGTGTCGTACTCCTCAATCATTTCTACATAAGTTGTATGACTATCCAAATTTGTTGCCTCTTGGTGTAAACATGAGCGCCAGAGATGTGAAAATATGTACCCGATCTTTGCATTTTTAAATTAATCGCCGTCTTTCCGTTTTTTTTTCTCCTAAACCGCGTACCACAAAAATTACAATTTTTGTTCAGATTGTATTTAGATTATCTTCTATCGATTGGTTTTTTTTTGTTTTCTTCAGTTTTTATATAATACGGTGATAAACAAGATTTTGATGGAAGCGGATATATCAGTAACGAATGTTAACAGGACAACGCAGTTAGCATGCATTTAATCCTTATTTACTGCAATACATATCCCGTGAATTTAATAGTATTCAGACCAATTGTTAATTTTTAAGACCGAAATGAACATGAACAATATTTTTCGCAGATCGGTCAGAACGGTCAGTGAATCCGTCTTCTGAGTCCGTTTTTGTGGACCTGAAAAATATAGAGTTAGCAGATTTTCCGATTAGGGTGGATACTAAATTAAGTTTGCTTGATAAACTGAAAAACTTTAAAAAGTATGCCCTATTTTTTTATATAAATGAAACTATTTATATTATACATAACAATTTCGTTATATTTAAACGCTTTTCTAGTCACTAATGCATCGTGCGATCCCCCACTACCGGCAGCGACGCTGTCGATCCCTTCCCCCGCACCACACCAAAGACGAAGAGCGCCGCGTGAATTGCGGCGAATTGCTTCAACACAATCTTTTGTAGGAAAATGAAAGATAAACAATGATTCTGTAATAAACTTTAAACATAAGATTTATTAAATAGCCTATGATCGATACTTCATCATCCTAGCTCTTTTAATAACGGAATTGCTAGCATTGCATAGTATAGCTTTTTGTGGGTGAACCACTAATCCGATAATTTTACAAAAATGCAAATTGAAAGCTAACATTCCGCAGGTGGTTTTACTTTTTAATTCGTTGAAATCTATGGATTATTTCCGGAGTAATTAATTGCTAAAGTTCAACGAATGAAATTTACGGGGCAAAAACAGCGCCAATTGTTCTTAATTTGGAAAAATCGGGGAAACGCCAACATATACAGCTTTCTAATTTTTATGATTGTAGCATATTAATCGAGGACAGCATCAACATTTTTTCAAATTTTTTGCCACTAGATTTGCGAGAAAATCGACGTCAAAAGAGCGGACATAATATATGGCCACGATTAGTACCTACTGTACGCCTTCCAAGTCTTTTTATTTCAGGCAGATCGATGCAATTTCGAGTACAGTTCAGCTAATAAGTTATGCACCGAAGTTATTGTTTTTTTTTAATTTTGCCGCTTTACAGCATACTAGTGTCTGCTGACTTCTAGCTGTAATGCAAAATCCTTGTTGCTTCGTGCCTAGATACCTGGTCATCCTGGTAGTGCCGCGCTTGCGGGATATTTGCGAACCTAACCGGAGTAAAGAAACCGGTCGATGCCAATGAAATTCGCTCGGTAGTGGGCTAGCTTGCAGGTGTAGATAAGATACGCACTGTGGCGGCAAAAGACGTTTGCGGCCTCGCTGCAAACTCCAGGCCGTATAGCCCTCTTGCGCTTGGAATTCGCGAGAAAATGCTCGGTGTCTTATTTTATATCATTTTTTATTCTGTACATTAAAAAAATACTTTATACAAAATACAGTTTATTTGACATTATTTGAATAGTAGAGAACAGAGTAATATTTTATCAGCATCAACCATAACTCTTAATATGGTGGAATATCAAACCATTGATAGATTGGCTCCTGTGTTGTATCAACTTCATAATCAATACATTTTCTTATTCTGGAAGGATGGAATATTTATAACTCTTTAAAAAATAGTTATTTATATCTGATACGTACGGCACATAAACATATCTTTGGCACTCCACAATGGGGTGTTCTTCTTTGAAGCACTGCGTTCCCAAAGCGTTGAAATATATTGTTCCGATTTGAACAGATACTGTACTATCAACATCTATCAAACATTGATGGAACGTATCATCACACTGGCAACTTAACCTGAAAATATAAGTTAACGGACATTTTGGTCTGTTCTCTGCCCATATGAGATAATTATACCTGCTATAAAAACTTGGATTTGTTAAATTGTATTTGGTTTGATGACCAGCGATGTAATCCTCGCATAAGTCATGTTGGCGGCAGCATTTGTCTGTGTCTTTAAATTCTCCTAGATCGTCATAGTCGTCCGCTATATTTCCAGCGCCGCACCATTTTGTACCTGATTATATAGAATGATACACAATTCGGTAATCCGGTAGATATATACGGTAAAATTTTGTAAGCAAGTAATTCTCTGGGTCCACATGCATAGATTTGTTTTAAACTAAGAACAGGGTACCCCATCAGTACTTCTGCTCTAGAATGCATTGATCGGACAGTACGTGACACCCTCTTCTTAGTTAGACACCCTCGCATAAGTCATGTTGGCGGCAGCATTTGTCTGTGTCTTTAAATTCTCCTAGATCGTCATAGTCGTCCGCTATATTTCCAGCGCCGCACCATTTTGTACCTGATTATATAGAATGATACACAATTCGGTAATCCGGTAGATATATACGGTAAAATTTTGTAAGCAAGTAATTCTCTGGGTCCACATGCATAGATTTGTTTTAAACTAAGAACAGGGTACCCCATCAGTACTTCTGCTCTAGAATGCATTGATCGGACAGTACGTGACACCCTCTTCTTAGTTTGAACCATCACTAACTGTGAGATAGTTCATTATCATGTCTTGCACATGGCTCTCACGTGAGGAGTTTTATGCAGTATTATTATTTTGTTAAACCAATGTTCAGTGATTTTATTTAAAATTGTCTGGATTTATTTCTTTTAACGATATATGAAGACTGCCAAAAAGTTAGATAACAGTTAAAAATATTGCAAGTTGTAAAACATTGACAGAGGTTTATGTATGGAAAAAATGGGAATACATGATCGTGATCACGTTAGCATACTTGATCACTTGATTTTTTTTGCTCAAATATATGAGGCACAGTTTTCATAATGCACAGTCTCGGTGTATTAGTATTGTTACGAAATAAATTAAAACGAGTTTATCATTATGTTCGAATAGAGTTATAAAAGAACAAAGCGAATGACCCGAATTCCTCAATACTTGCAATTCCCGAGTGTGGGTTCCAGACGCCGCGTTTGCACAAAAATCAAGTGAACAACCTCGACGTTTGGTAACCTAATTAATGGGAGTGACGTATTTGGACAATTGATATAAGTAGAAGCATAGCGGAGTATCGGGAAAATGGTATTTGAGTCTATTCACGAGAAGACATTCGACACCCGTACGAGAAGGCAGTGGCCTGCCTTCTCAGCTGTTTTCTCGTAGTATCTTGTGAAGAATTATACACGCATGTAAAACCCCAGTGTAAGTTTTATTTACATCCACCCTGGCCTGGACCATCCCATAACGAGCTACGTTACAGTATTCAGTAACACCATCAAGTATATTTCTAACATATAATTTAATTTTTTAAGATTTTAAGTATATGTGTTGATGTCTACATCTTTATGAATGATTATTCAAGTTGGTAAAAAAATTTCATTTGAGATCTGATTTTATCATCATTTACCGCGCTGTTTGACGCTCATTTGCCAAATGATGCCAAATGATGTTAGGAACACCAGGTTATTATGAAAGTACATAATACACAGTACATAATATTCTGGTGATAACAGAAGGGATATTAATCATTATTGACACTGATTGACACAATGGGCCCAACTCAGAATCAAAATTGTTAATTAGGCCAAGCAATAGAGCTACAAACGATTGCTTTTTTGACATAAAGACTAGCAGGAAGCCGTCAGTGCCATCCAGTGCAGGACAGTCCCTACTGTCCGTAGTATATTCCCACTGTTTCCTACTCAAAAATGCCATTTTTAAAATTATTTTTTTCATAAACAATTATCAACAAAAAATCGCGTTTTTTTACTTTTTTTATTGTAAAAGGAAAACTATTGAAGCAATCTTACCCTGCATACGCGCGCGCAGCGCGCTTGTATGCGCGCGCTTGTATTACTATAGATATGCGCTTCCCCGCGTCCACCGCCTACCCCCACTACTCGACCGGTTTGGAGCGCGCGGCAGTTTTCGGTCATGTTTGCAAGCATTATTCACCTATTTCGCAACATTTTAACGCAAAATCAGATTAGACGTTTTGTAGCACAACACTTATACTTTCGAAGTACGTTAAAAAGTATTAAAATCGGACCACCTCCGACGCATCCAGGCTCGCCGTAAGATAGGTATTGCATAAAAAAATTCAAATCGCAATTATGCAAAAACTAATCATCGGACAACGCCTGGGTTGTCCACACTCAAAGTACCCATCAATCACTACTTTCACGCGAAAAGCCTCCGCTACAACTTTGAAAATGGCGGAGTTTCCGTTAATATTAATCCAATCGAGTCCGTGCAGTGTTCATTTTTTTCGTCTTTTCTTTCTCTACAATTCGTCTGTTGAAAGCATCAAGAAAGCATCGGTTCAGTTTTTAAAAGCGAGAAACTAAAAAAACAATTTTTTGAGGTTTTTTGTTCATAACAATTTAAGAAATGATATTTGCGAGTAGGAAACACATCACAATACATCTACGGACTGTTCCACGCGACCTGGGATCGTCGGCTTCCTGCTAGTATTTTTGTCACGCAAAAATCTCTATTGCCTGGTCTAAATAAATACCGTTACCAATATTACCAAAAAATTTTATTTGGTAATTTTTTTTTAGATTAATAGTTATCTTAAAATTTGAAGTCATATATGATGAAAAATATATTTTTTCTGTGTTTTGTTAATTTTTATTATACGACTATACCTCAATTATTTTTTTTATTTATGAAGATAGACAAATGGATTTTCTATTCTCCAAATTTGATTTGTCCTGCTTTATAACACAAATTCAGTTTCTGAACTACCCCGTATAAGATGCATAAATAGTAAAATTTGATGGCTTGAGTATCAATTTTACCAAGATTGCACTAACGTTTTCAAAGAATATAATTTTCTGATAAATTAATAATAAAAGCATTTTCCATTTGTTACAAACTTACACATGTATACTTACAATGTTATCAAAATCTTATTTTTTATACAATGACTTTAATGACTTTTTATGCAGTTACTCAAGAAACTCCTCTCAAACTGGGTGAAATTGTTTTTTCTTGATTCGTTGTTGTTCTCCATCGCGAAAAGTGTCAAAAAGACACACGAAAGGACGTCAAAAATAACCAAGCAAACAAACACCTTGCACGAAACTAACGCATTGCTTTGTTGGGTTATTTTCGATTGGCGGATATTTTGAATACGTTCGGATATGCACCATCTGACGCACACTTCACTCTGCTTAAATCTCGTGCCGTCTGATACGAGATTTCATTGATTGGCCAAGTACTGTTTAGCGAAAGCGTTGATCTCCCATGACTATTAATACATGAGCGTCTCAAGTTGCGAATCGATACTTAAGTAATCATCACGCAAGTAGAATTTTAAGTATTGATTTCAGTTGGACTATTAATACGGGCCTAAGTGTCATGACACTATGCTATTGACTATGCTTTTCATACCATGACACTTTGATTTTCTTTAATTCTTGTGGCATTCAATCGCAACTTAATGCCGTGACATAATGCTTTGCTGTATATGACATTTTTTACTATCGTGACAGAACAGCGACACTGCAATGACATCACTGTTTCCAATTCATGACACTTTGATTTCTTTTATTGATGTTTTCGGTCATTTTTTCACAGTTCATCAAACTTCGACGAATTCATCAAAAGAATATCTTTGATAATAGTAAATATATACTAATATGGCGTCAAGTGGTTATTCACGCACGCATACGTGTAGTCACCGAAATTATTGTATCAGAAAACAACAGAGTGAGTAAAAAGTGAAAAAGAAATTGGGTTCGAAAGTGGGCTTTCAGCATCGTTTTTTTGGGAATGGTTGACCAAAATTACTGTTTATCCATTATCGATATTGGCAGCTATGGAAGCCAATCAGATGGTGCTGTTTTCGACATGTTTTCGGCCGTTGAACATTGAAAAGTGCGTTAGAGGAAAATATGTTTAAATTGCCATCTGATTTTGTTATTTTTTGAGATCACGCTTTTCCCTTAAAATCATATCTGATGACTCAGTATAGCAGGCATCATGATATGAACTACGAGAAAAAGGTATACAATTACAGACACTGCCGTGCTCGACGCATTGTCGAAAATGCATTTGGCATACTTGCTGCACGGTTTCGAATATTATATTTAGAAAGCCAATTTCCGTATCCGTACAAACTGCCGTAAAAATTGAAAAAACATGCTGTGCCCTTCATAATTTGATTAGAAAAAGTGATCATATATGCAATAGCATCACAGCAGATGCTGAAGATACTGGTGCTGGCATAATTATTCCTGGAAAATGGCGTAACAATGAAAAATCAAATAGTATTCCGAATTTGGTGCCAAATATTAATCAAAACTCTGGAAATGTTTGAAGGGAAAAGAGGAACAATTTTGCGGAATATATGTGTCCAAAATTCCTGTTGATATAATGAGCTCTATTTCTAAGTAATCTGTTTTTAAAACCACTGTTTACCTTGTCTCAAAGACATGAGGATTTCTCGTATTCATTTAAAAATAGATTTATATCTAACTTTTTTGTTTCGGCCATACTGTCGTAAAAATATGACTTTACAGCAGTATTCAAAATAACACTTTTTTCAGTCGTCACATTGTCACGACAGTGAACATTTCAGTTCGCACAGGCACGAAGGCTATGGTATTTGATGTCATGACATTAAAAGTCGCGACTTAAGGCGAATGCACAGCCCATCCGACGTCCGATATCCGACGATACGAAAACGTTCCTATTGGCTGGATCATTTGAAATGATTTGCGCGCGTAAATATGCGTATTAGTACGACAAGAACTCAATTTCATCCGACGTCGGACAGAGTTAAATTTATTTTAACTTTTTCCGATGTCGGAGTCACGTGATACGAGATCACCTAACCTCACTCAATAATTGTTTTGACGTTTACGTTTATTGAACATTCGATTCGTAGATCCAATTATGGATAATTATCGACGGCAAACGAATAATATTCTCTTGTTATCGCTAATAGCTAAGAGCTAATAGAAATAAAGTGTTACAAACCCGGCGGTATTGGGTACGAGATATTTTTAAAAAAAGGAGAACGCAGGGAGCATACCATAACCTAATACAAGAAATGCGGCTGAATGACCCCGAAAATCATTTTAATTATTTGAGAATGTTTGAATTTTCATCCATAATCCCTTTACGCCTTGCTCACTTTTAAAAACTCAACAACAAATTCTAAACACGTGCGCTTCGCTCCAAAACGAGGTTAGAATAGAACGAATAGAATCAGTTTGACGGCTTTTGCTTCAGTTTGGCTTTTGACGTTTTACGGTGACGCTTGCTAATACAACTGTACGGCGCTACCAACTGGACTACCACAAATTTACTAAATTTATTACTAAAACGTCCGACAATTCGTATGTACTGTGAACTAGTTTTCAAACGTACGAAGCAATTTGTCCGATTCGTATATCGGATGTCGGATGTCGGATGCACTGTGAATCCTCCTTAACTGTCACGTGAATACGCACCTTTAGTCATCAAATGTCGGCATCAAACGGTGCAAACAAACTGCCGTCCCTGGCAACATGACAACTCGATGGTATCCTAGATTTGTTCAATTTACGTGAATTAAGTCAAACGCGTATCAGAGAACCATCAAAACAAACGTCATGTTCATCAGTCATCACCGTATTGACAGCTGTCACACCTATCTCTCTCTACTTCACAGGAGGATACACCACCACATCTCTCACTTTTCGATTTTTGAGTCCGCACCACACTAATGCCTAGCATTTAATGCCTTAATGCATAATGTTCAAATTGATGGTTTAAAATCGAGTGTGACCGTGACTTAACGCATTAACTGGCCAATCAAAAGGGCAGAAGATGATGACGCGTTAGTTAACGCATAAAGACGTGAGACGTTAGGCGTTAGTGTAGCCGGGGCTAACGGGTTGCTGAGCAGATAATAATATGATAATACTTACTGCATCCAGGAAACAAAAGAGAACGGTTACTTACCAGGAAAAATAAAAAACCAATTTGGCATCCGAACAATATCCATTCTGCCATCAATTTCATTTAGATACTCATACATGGTCGCATTGTTATCCCAAATAATTTCGATGCATCGCACCTGATGAACAGTTGATAAACCTACAAGAAAAGCGACGAAAGTCCACATTTTAGACGACAGGGTGAAAAAATCTATTTGCCATTTCTCCACCTCTACAATATATACTAATTCTAACTAGGATAACCAAATTTACTTAAATAAAAATTGCAACTGTTTACATAATTATCATTAATTGATGCAATAGTTGAGGCAATTTTTATTTAGTTCGCAACAATCTAAAATTTGGCTACACAGTATGTAGATTAATGTGCCACTTAAAGAAAGTTATCTGTATTTGAATTGCTATCAAACGTCCCGATTTCATAATTGAAATTTGTACGTATAATTTAGATTGTTATTGTAATTACGCGCTAGAGGTTTACCTAAATTGTTTTATTGTATTGCCCTTAAACTTGTAACACTTTTATCAATGCCGAAATGAACGGAAAATTTTCGGCGGACATTCTGTTTGTTTAGTTTAACACTTTATTTTGCTTCAAAACCATATTATTTTACGTGTATTTTTCAGTAATCACCATGTTAGGAACTTGTGCTTCGATATTGCGAAGACTGTAGGAAAACGTGCTGAGTTTTTCTGCATGTATAAGGAAAGAGAACTTATTCAACTCACTTCTGAACGTTTAAAAGCCAAAGGTAATTATTTCATATTGTTTTAATAATATTATGTTTCATTTTCTTTTTGTATTCTAGGTTAATCCAGTATTTCTAGTGTATTTTGTAATAGGAATAATTACCTGATTTTATTCCTATTTTTTTTATTTTTAAGTAAAGACGAGTTGATGGCATACTAGTTTTATTGTTGTCTGAAGATTTTATACAGATGTGCCGTTTTATTCCACAGTTGTTAAAAGAGAAATAAAATAAAATAAGTTGAAACAAAAAGCTTCAAAGGTGTCCCAAAAGTATAATTTAAATAAAAAAAATCTGATGTGGCCAGGCACATGACTTTATCATACTATATATAAAATTAATAGTTTAGCTGCATGAGATTCTATTTGATCGAGATCGGCTATGTCTGCATTAAAATAAAACTAGTAGAACTAGACAGATATCTCGATTAAAGCTGCGTTCGGATATTGTACTCCGTTGACACCGGGTACACCGTCCAAATGACACTTACGTGTTAGTGGGTGTAAAAACTGTAACGGTGTTCAATATCCGAACGCAGCCTATATTGACAGTAGTATTTTCAAAACATTAGCGTTTGACACTAGCTACTGTCATTAGAATCAAAAAATCTGACATATCCTGGCTACTAGTTTTAAAGCAGTACGACCGATCTCGATGAAATAGAATTTGCTCATGCAGCTAAACTATAAATTCTACCAAAAAGTGTCATATACATAAATTATAGAAAATTTCCTCTCCTTTAATTTATTATTTAACTATTTTGACGACATTACACAAATAGCGGCTCATTTACAAAATCTTCGAAAAATGCTAAGAGTAAACCACCAGTTCCTTTGGACCCTTTTCAACAGAAAGCTTTTCAGCTCTAAGTTTGGTTATGAAACTTCTAAATATGACGTTTTGTCCCGATACCTTTAGTAGTTTCTCCGGAATCGTCTCCACAAAAACGGGTACACACACACACACACAGACATTTTTTTGTACCTTGGTCAAAAATGTTCAGGGGACCCAAAAAGACATATTTCCGCTAAAATCTCAAAAAATTTTTTTGGTATGATTACAATACTTTACATACTGCGTATGATAAAGTAAAAATAACTCAACAGGCATGCAAATGTTACATCCAACTGAAAGTTATATGCAGTGTGTACAAATGTAAGCAACCTGTCAATATTTTCTCCTCTACAATGTTACAATACACAACCTCAAATAAAAGTTTTAATGTGGAAATGACTGCAAATTTTAAAGACTTTTGAATACACAGGCTGGTTCATTTGTAAAGATCAGACCAAAGTCATTTTTTAATAGAACACACTGTATATTTTTCCTGCTTTTAGTTACTAATTGAACTGTGCAATTGAACAAATAAAAATAACACTTTTATTGTTGCACAACATTTTAACCATTTCTTTCTTTTTTGACCTATAACTTTTGAACAAATGAACTTAGAAAGGTACAAATTTTTACAGATTCATTTCTATATAATTATGAGTATCAAAAACTGTGAAAATATACAAGGTGTTTTTTGGTCTGCTTCTGACAAAAAATACTCACAAAAAATAGATAAAGTATTTCGTATTTATAGTAATTTCAACTATCTTATTTGAATTTTATTTCTTATGAGTTTTTCAGCGTATGAGCTATAGACACTAGACATGATAAAAATTTGAATAAAAATTTTTAATTGTTGCCTTGTTACAAACGAATAAACTCAGAGACATGTGGTTTTCACAGTTTAATTTGTAATTTAAAAGAGTGGCCAAACCTGATAATATATCCAGGCCATATTGCATTAAAGAAAATAAAATAATAAATGGTTGGACTGTCTTCCAAAAAAAAACACCTCTGTATTCAAATATATTACAACTTTGTAAGTCATTACTTTTGTTTTTTTTGTTCACACTATACAAGCTTACCAGAACACCTAAATAATTCTCCAACCGTAAACCATCTCAAAAAGAATTTCAAACAAAAGCTTTTTGGTTTTAAACATGCTATCGTTAAGACATTTATAATATACAGGATGTTTATTTTATTATGAAAGTTTGGTACCTGTCCTTTTTCAAATAGAACACCTGTAAATTTTTACGTTTTTACTTTATCATACGCAGTATGTAAAGTATTGTAATCATGCCAAAAAAATTTTTTTAGATTTTAGCGGAAATATGTCTTTTTGGGTCCCCTGAACATTTTTGACCAAGGTACAAAAAAATGTCTGTGTGTGTGTGTATGTGTGTGTGTGTGTACCCGTTTTTGTGGAGACGATTCCGGAGAAACTACTAAAGGTACCGGGACGAAACTTCATATTTAGAAGTTTCATAACCAAACTTAGAGCTGAAAAGCTTTCTGTTGAAAACGGTCCAAAGGAACTGGTGGTTTACTCAAAGCAATTTTTGAAGATTTTGCAAATGAGCCGCTATTTGTGTAATGTCGTCAAAATAGTTAAATCATAAATTAAAGGGGTGGAGATTTTCTATAATTTATGTATATGACATTTTTTGGTAGAATTTATAGTTTAGCTGCATGAGCAAATTCTTTTTCATCGAGATCGGTCGTACTGCTTTAAAACTAGTAGCCAGGATATGTCAGATTTTTTTAATCTAATGACAGTAGCTAGTGTCAAACGCTAATGTTTAGAAAATACTACCGTCAATATAGGCTGCGTTCGGATATTGAACACCGTTACACTTTTTACACCCAATAACACGTAAGTGTCATTTGGACGGTGTACCCGGTGTCAACGGAGTACAATATCCGAACGCAGCTTTAATCGAGATATTTGTCTAGTTCTACTAGTCTTATTTTAATACAGACACAGCCGATCTCGATCAAATAGAATCTCATGCAGCTAAACTATTAATTTTATATATAGTATGATAAAGTCATGTGCCTGGCCACATCAGATTTTTTAATTTTAATAATCTTATAAAATGAATCATTTTTGATATATAAGAAATTACTCAAAATTAGTAAAAAAATACCATAATGTTTTTGGGTTTAAATAACCTCTCGTTTAAATATATTTTCAATAACCAGGGTTTTTATTTTATTATGGAAATTCGATAATCTTTCCTTTTTCTAATAGACCAGTATTTTTTTTTTTATTCTAAGAATTTTCTGTTGGAATAGGTTTTCTTTATAAAATGCATCATATTTGAGTTATAAAATGAAAATGAAAATAAAACGACTAAAAATACATAAAATAACCCTTATATTCATAAGAAAAATATTAAAGCTATAAAAGAAAATATCTTAACTTTTCGGGGGGGGGGGGGGGGGGGGGGGGTAATATACGTAAATTATACTGTATATACATAGGTATCTTTGGTAGGAACAAATATTGTTTGCAAATGTTGTTATTATTCAACAAACCTAACGACCCAAATGCAGCTACTTTTCTATGGATAATGAGGAGTCAAAAAAAATGAAAATATACCAAGATTACAACTATTATGTTAAGAAAACAAATAAAAGTGAAGTGTGTATTGTTCATTTGCATGTTGTATGTTTCCTGTATTTCTGCTATTAATAAAACAAATAAATAAACCTAATATAAAATTATTTTCAGTTTAATATTGACAAATTGGTTTTTACTTGTTTCTCCATGTCATGTATAGCTGACAGAAAGTTTACAGCTCGCAACAACTATCGTATAGGCAACCAAGCCAACAAGCATTTTCAATTATTGAGGTTATGAGTATTGTTATGGTGAAGTTTGTATTAAATTTATTGACATTGTGATTGAAGTACAGTTTAGTGCATGTTTAGTGTAAAATGAATAATCTAGTGAATCATTACAATAATGTAATAGAAGCCAACAACGAATTTGAAGCATTTACAACATTCTATTCAGGCAACATGTTCGTTATTAGAGAAAATAACAATAATATATGCTTACATTTATTCTTCTCTTGCAGTACACCAATAGAACAATGGTTAAAGAAGCAGTGCTCAAAAATTCGCTATGCCAAAAACACGGCAAAATCACAAGATCTTCGAAATGACGGCAATAAATATTTTAAAAAGGGCATTTGGCAAAAATGTGTTAAATGTTATACGGAAGCACTCAATTTTGCTGAATGGGATACTAAGGAGTACGCTTTAGCATTAGCAAATCGATCTGCTGCATTGTTTAGTTTAGGAGATTACGAAGTATAAGTTATATTCCAGTTATATTCATTAAAATTTGTTTAATGTAGCTTTTTTTTTAGAATTGTATAAAGGATATAGATTTGTGCATACATTCTAGGTATCCCAAAGACCTTTTGTATAAAATTTATCTCAGGAAAGCAGAATGTTGTAACAAGCTAGGAATTTTAAAAGAACAGTTTTTGAAGAACGTGGAAGATGGTATTCGTGAATCTGATATATCAACGACAGATAAAGGTGCAATTTTTATAGTAATCTTGGTTTTTAAATTTTTAACTCTAATAATTGTTTCAGAAAATTATGTTGCTAAGCTAAAAACTATGACGTTGTGTGAGATAAAGCCTGTGGAGAAAACATTTGATGTTGTGAATAATTCTTGTAAATTTCAAGAAAACTCAAATTTTGCTTATGCTTCCAATGCAATTATATTATGGTAGGTGTGTACAAAATTGCTGAAACATCCCAAATATTTATATATTTATATAATTTTTAGTAACGATAAGGAAAATGGGAGACTAGTTAAAGCCAGAAAAAATATATTACAGGGAGAGATATTATTTTTTGAAAAGGCGTTTTTATTTGCACTGGTGTTTGATGATACTCAACATTTCATTCCAAATAAATGCTTCCATTGTTTGGCAACTATGACTACATCTATTCCGTATGTACTTACACATTGTTTGAGCTGCTTATTTAAAAAAAAATCTGTTTACATTATTGTAGAAAAAAATATTGTTTAGTATTTTATTACGTGTGAAAAAAAAATAGTCACTAACCTAATTTTAGCTTATCTTCTACAAAAATTCAGATGTGATGAATTAAAAAACAAAATGTTAAGAATTGACATTTCTTTGTAACTTTGATAAACCTCCAGAAGTTGCTAAACTTCTCAAATTTAAACCAACCCCATGATTCTGGTCAATTCTGGACTTTCTTTTTAAATTTTTTAAAGACATAATAATCTTGAACTTTTTTACAATGTACAGAAAAAATAATCAAAGTTTATCAAAGGTAATGAACATCACAGTTGTTCATATTATGCATGCTCCTGAATTCATGCCCTCAGGCACCTTAAATATTTGAAACATCTTGGAGAATTAGAAAAAAAAACGAAGTTCCGGATTCCTCCTTATGGCATATTTTTGAGGTAAAATTTTTGCTATTTTCATTGCAAAATTTAAAAAAAAACTGACATATTTCCATCTCACTTTCATACTTTAAGAATAACAAAATAAACCAACAATAGTATCAGCTCCTATTTGACTTTTCCAAAATGTTTAAAAAGTGCCTTTTTAAATATTTATAATTAATATATTAATTTTTAATTGAAAAGCACAAATATCCCATAATCCCATTTGTGCTGCATATCAGACAGCATATAAATTGACACCTATTCCACTAATCTAGCACAATTCGGAAAGAATCACAGTTTAAAAAATAAAATGTTTGAGCAATTTTTGAAATTTTACAACAATTATTATACAAAATTTCATCAAATCGAAATTTTTTTACATACTTATATTGGTCCCGTCAGTCAGGTTGAGCTTGCAAGTTGCAACAGGTCAGACAGAGTTTATACAATTTTGTCAATTTTTCTGTTCATAATGATGACTAAATTTACACCCCAGCAATTTCCGGAAACCTTCTCTAAAATAATGGCTCATACTCTGGAGGTTGCAAATTTCATCGGTACCAGTTTTGTATATAGGTAAAACCACGAGAGCTGCAAATGAGTCTTATAATAAAATTAACTAACTTCTGGCTTAACAACATTATAGCTAATGTGAAGAGGACGTCAATACAATAATTTCTACAAACAGCAAACTGGTCAATAACCTTTTGATTAAATTCTTCAAAAGGAAAACAAAATTCTTCTCTGCTCAAGTTATTTATTATTACGCCACTGACTGAATGACAAGCGTTGATTGCACCAGACTACTGTCATTATTGACAGGGATGCAAAGATGAGTTGATCGAACTATAGTCTGTAAATTTGTATTAGGCGGAGTATATGAATAAAATATAACTTGTATTAAGTCTGCGATTATTATCGCATGTATTTAAGTCTCTACAAGAGTTAAGGGTTGATTAATTTGTTCCAATTAAAATGAAAAAGATATCACAAATAAAAAAATTAAATTCAAATTGCATACGGCCATAGTACCGTATGAGATAGAAAGAGATGGCTAGCCCACATCTCTGCGGGTTGCATACCAAATGCATTTGCCTCACTTATTCACCATGTCGCGTCCTTTCCAGTTATACGTAGTATTTACAGTTCACTGACTTAAAACTGATATAAAACAAATGTAAACATTTCTTTTTTTTATTGAGTGCTACTGTGCTGTTTAATCTATGTTAATTTCGACAAATTTTAGTTGTAAGACATGCAGTATGTGCCAATACTGTAGTGAGAAATGTCGTGATAATTCTTCAGAGGAATTTCACAAATGGGAATGCAAGGGAATGACGTATAACTTATTTTACGATATAGGTATTGCATATCCAGCACTCAGATCCGTCATCAAAGGCATTCGATCAAAGTTTGCCGAAATTGCCGACAGACCTAGTGTGGATAATTTTGGTTCCAAGGACGACAACTACCCGTATTTTAATAGTCTGTTAACGAATTTGAGCGGAAACCCAAATTATATACATTTTTTAATTGTAAGTAAATATAAGTAAATATAACAATATCCGTAATATTTGTATGTTGCTTTCAGATGTCTACGATATTAATTCTGTATTTGAAGAAAGACACTGATTTTTTTGAATATCTGCAAACAAAGTTTGGCATGAAATCCGAATATGAATTAATTATTAAGTGTGGAGGCTTACTGGTGAGGCATATGGCGCAGTTATCGTGTAACTCGAGCGTTGTGGGCCATTGGAATCTAACACCTGGTAAAATTCCTACACAGACTACTATAGTTGCATGTGCCATTTTTCCATCTATTAGTATGATGAACCATTCTTGCAAAACCAACATTGCATTGACGTAAGTTCTACTTAAAAATACAGAGTTATTCAAAATGAAGGAGCAGATTGTAAGATTGACTAAACTGTCAATAGTAAACTGTAAATAGTACAGAAATAACAATTATCTCCACATTCTCCACCAATGAGTATTATGGCAACAATCTCACTGCTTCTAAAATTATACATTTTGATCACACCATAACAACATCTGACACGGAACGCAAGCGAAATTTACACACAAGTAGGTCAAGTCTTCTTAACTTTTAAGTTAAGTTTCAAGAGCATAAGTACTCATTAACTTCCGCTACATTCGTCATCCGTTTGTTTACATGTGCGACGCGGGGTCCGTATATAAAGCATGTGCTTGAATTGTTTTGTTTTTAGTTACTTTTTGTATGTACCCTAGGGTGGTCCAAAAAACGGACTTTTCGCTAGAGGGCAACGATCCCCCCCCCAATCTGTTCCCTTTCCAGAAAAAGAATCCCCCCAAATTTGAGAAAACTCGGTGAACGTTAACACGTGCCACCGAGCACCTGAAATTTCTCATTTAAAATACATTGCAAAAATGCATCTTTTTTTCCCTTTTTTTTTCACATTTCGGATTTAGAAAATAAGTTGCGGGAGATTATTAGAAATTGTTCAGAACTCCCCAAGGAATAAATGCAAAACCACTATTTTTTTGTTCACCACCCCCCACCCTCCCCATAGTGACTTAAATATGAGACAAAAGTTTCCCCAAATTTACAATTTTGCAATGTTACGTGTTTTATTATTGTTTTTGGCAGAAGTGATTATTATTTGATTATTGACATATTTTTTTGTCATTTATTAACTAATTTGAAATTGTTTAAACAATTGGCATTTGTTTAAACAAAGATATAAGATGTTACGAACATATTTTTCCATTTTTTGCAGAAGTTATTAAATTACTGGATTTTTTGTCATTTATTAACTAATTACCAATTGTTTAAACAAATGCCATTTGCCGATAACTGGTGACTACGGATTGACGTTGGTGGGGGACAGGCTGACCACTCCCAGCAAAAAAAAATATCGCAACGAAATATTTCGTTTCAGAGTTGCGATGTTTTCAGAGCGGAGCCTTATTAAAGTTTGTGACCTCGGCGCACCGCCGCTCGTGCCGTCATTTCGAAAAAAATAGCACCCAAAACTTCGAAGGAAAAGTTTTTTATTGCAAATTTGAGGGGATGAAATTTGCTACAAAATTATGTAATTATATAATTTTTTCTCGCCAGACTGAACTGGCGGCTCGAGCTAATATTAGTGGGGGTGCTGTTCCAGAAATTTGTTTGTCATTGTTTTAAAAATATTCTGTCAAAGTAAAAAAAACGTGTAAAAAGAAAATTTATTCAGAAACTTCTTGAAAGAATTTAGGGAACGAAAACGGATTTCTTATTTACTTTAACCTAAATTGTTACAGTTACATTCATTAATAAATTTATGTCAAAAATACATTTTCTAAAAAACTACGCTTTAAAAAATTTACTAAAAATTAAAAATCTTCCATATTTTTTTTTATTGTTTTATGCATTGTCACCAGAAACCGTCAACATGAAAAAATTGAACTCGATTGGACAATGGGAAGTAGGTAAAATATAGATTACAAGATTTAAATGTAGCAAACAAGCAAGTGAAGTTAAGATAAGCGTAGTAAAAATGAAATTCATTCTTCTTGTTTTAATTTGCGCGAAAATATCAATAATTTTATCCTTGGTTTCTGGATGAAAACTGAGGAATTTTTTCTCCATTGAAAGCACTGTAATTGTTATAAAATACGTATTTTATATTTGTAACACTACCTTCCACCAGCACGACAGGGTCGGCACGGTCGGCACTGCGGGAACAACAGTGCTCTCTCTATCCATAACAGGCCGCTGCTGCTGCCTCGCGTGCTGCTTCCTATGTGCGCATGCGTAGAACAGCTAAACACCTCGCCGACTGGAACTGTGAAGATCACAGTATCACATACAACGATTTTTGAATCTCTTTCTTAAACTTGGGGATGGCTACTGATATTAAGATTTAAGGATTAAAGAAAAAACGGCTCATTATATTAAGTGGAAATAATAGGGGGTGCTGCAGTTCCACAGTGCCTATACGCGAGCCGCCACTGCCAGACTGATCCTTTGCAAGCTACACGTCCGAATAGGGAGCATTTTTTAAAAAGAAAGCGGCGTTAGCTTGTCTAAAATAGTTTTATGCAATAAAGTAATCAAACCGGATGCTCTCATCAACACATTTCCACACAAAATCCGTTCTATTGTTCGGCCGTGTGTAAAAGGGTCTGACGAAAACAATTTATAAATATGTGACCCAGCACGGGGGAATCGCCCTAACTGCCATCTCTAGTTTCGAAAGTATTGACTCCTGTGTTTGAAGGCTCATAACTCTAAAACTACTGAACAGAAAAAATTAACTAAAGTGTGTTACACTCCTGAATCATTTCTACATAAGTTGTATGACTATCAACATTTTGTCTCGGTGTAAACATGAGCGCGAGAGACGAAAATAGTACCTGATTTTAATGCTCGTATTTCCTATTTTTTTCCTCCTAAACCAGAAAGTTTTATTCAGGTTGCAAACGGCGCCGGCGGTCGCAAACTTGATGGCATATTTAGGTTCCCAAGTCTACAACATCTTCTGGCAAATTTCAAAACTCTCCAACCTTTTGCACCAAAATACCTCTATGATAGTTTAATGATTGAACCATTGAACTATAGTCTATACTGTCTATAGACTCTATAGCATACATTTGACAACATCTTTTCCGTCTAGCGTTACTTGGTCCCTATACGTTTGAAATAGTAATTTTAAATATGCTAAAACTTTAAATATTTTATAAGTACCAAACAGCCCCACTGTATGATATTGAATGCAACAGAAATACACATCAACAATCTGATTCATCTTTTTGAATAACCCTGTATTATAATCTGAAATTGCGTTTAGCCTATTTTTAATTTTAGATACGACAAAGATGTTGCTATTGTAAAAGCTTTGCGTGACATAGAGCCAGGCGAAGAAATTTGTAATAGCTATGGCGTTGACTATCGCTTTATGAAAGTAGGTGAGAGACAAGAATATTTAAAGAGGCTGTATAAGTTTGACTGCCGATGTGAGATTTGCTCCAATCCTCTGTCAGAATTTGTGAGTTTTGTAGTTACTGAAGCTGTTAAAATCTAATTTTAAAATATAATTTATGTTAAAAGGAAATAGCTGATACTTACCTGTGCCCCAATTGTGGGGGACCTCTGGGTACTACAGTTGGAAATTGTTACTCATGCAAAAAGTATTTTAAGTTAGAGAGATATAAGGAAATGGAATCAGAGGTCGATTATTTCTTAGGTTTTAATTATATTTAATTTCGTAGTTCTTTAGATTAATTCATAATTAATTACAGATAAGGAACATTTATCAAAAGCGGATATAGATAAGTGTTATGATTCCTGCACAAAGATATTCTCAAAGAATCATTTAAAAATTGCTGATTGTTTGGACTTATATTGCACCTTATACAAATCAGAAGGTAATTACATAGAGATGATGGCATATTTCAAAAAGTTATTAGCTATCAAGAATGCAAGATATGGTTGTACCTCAAGAAATTTAGTGGTGTTTCAAATAGAAACGCTACAAGACATCATCCAAAAATTGAAAGTAAAAAAATTAAAAGAAGAAGAGGAGTAAGTTTATTGAAATATTGGTTTTGTATTAATTAACTGTTTAAATTTTTATTGACAGGAAATTGTTCGAAGAAGTGAAAACTATGTATCATGAGGCTTTTGATACTTTAAAGTTGTATTTTACTGATGATAGATTAAAGTTGTGTTCTGTAGATGAATGTATAAATACATAACTCGGCTAGTAATGTTTTGTTTTATTTTCTTAAAAAGTGTACCACTTAATTATTTCATCATATTCCTAAAATCAATAAAATAAACGTTACGTTTGCGACAGTTTGGACGGATAGCTTCCAGCTCCTCTTATGTGAATTTACGTGTATTGAAAAACGCTAATTACTCGAGTACGCTTGGAGGTATCGCATTGAAACTAACACTGTTCGAACGAGTATTCTTCGGCCAATCTAAAAGTGGAAAAGTCCGATCCGAAATATGTAAATTAGTATCAATAATTAATTAATAACTGATTAGGCGACACGGAATATTTGCAAAAATCAGGAAATTCAATAGGTTGTATCTCGTTGACCCTTTGTGCAATCTTAATATAACAGACTCCATTTGATTCCCCTCTTCTTAAACTATAGGAATGTCAGAAAGTCCGATCAAGATTATATAGCCTTGAGGTAGCAGGCGTGGACAAAGGTCGGCGTGTTATGCGACAGTTTTTACGGATGGCTTACCTCTTATGGGAATTTACATGTCCAGAAAAACGCTAATTAATGGAGTACCCTTGGAGGTATCGCAATGAATCTAACACTGTTCGAACGAGCATTCGTCTGCCAATCTAATAGTGGAAAAGTCCGATCCGAAATATATAAATTAGTATCCGTAATTAATTAATAACTGATTAGGCAACAGTGAATATTTGCAAAAATACGGATATTCAATTTCAATAGACTGTACCTCGTTGACCCTTTGTTCAATCTTAATAAAACTAACACCATTCGATTCCCCTCTTCTTAAACTATAGGAATGTCAAAAAGTCCGAACTAGATTATACAGCCTTGAAGTAGCAGGCGTGGAAGAAGGTCAGCGTGTTATGCGACAGTTTGGACGGATGGCTTCCAGCCCCTCTTATGGGAATTTACGTGGATAGAAAAACGCTAATTACTCGAGTACTCTTGGAGATATAGCAATGAAGCTAACACTGTTTGAACGAGCATTTTGCTTCAAATGGCAACCCCATTTTTTGTTCTCACTGATTTTGGTATATAAATTAATTGTCTAAATAGTACGGGAAATATTAAAAAAAAAACGCCCTTACATAAAAGAAAATCGAGAAAAAGACAATTGAAAACTCTAAAATATTGTTAATTTTTGGGAAAAAAACTTGAATTAAATATTAAATTGCGTAATGGGTAGAATTAATTGCCCTGAAAGCAAATCTTGAACAAAATTTTCTATCGCGCAAGGTTTTCGAAAAAGGTGGGTTCATGTGTCAAAACACACTATTTTGGTAATTTTTACAAATTTTTACCAGCTGAAACCATTTCATTAATTCTTTGATTTTTTAGTAAATTTTATAGTTTTTTGCAATATTACTTATTATAAAAGTGTCTCTCTGCCTGGATATTTATTGAATTTTACCAAAGGTGACTAAAATTTTCTTCATTTCTTCTATAAATGATAGGGCGCGCGCCCTCGGGCAGGGCCCGACCACCCCCCGCCCCCCATTAACGTGTGTTTTTGGTGAAACAAAAAATGTTAAATATTAAAATCAGCAAATTCTTTTGTCAGATACCTTTACTATTTTTTTTTAAAAACCGACTATCAAAAATCTAAGTACTATAAGACGGAAATTTGAACATTCTTTATAGTTCGGTGTGTCGCTTTTAGGATTCTGTCAATAAATAGCCGACAAAAAGACTTAGAAATTGACGTGATTTGAAATTATATGTATGCAAAAATATGCAAATAACAAATAGCACTGGACTGTTTATTTTTTTTCATGCAATAAAAACTACTTTAGATTCATTGTTTACGAAATAGGTTTTCTAACTTAAAAATTCCGTTTTAGTCGTGAAACAAAAAATACGTTTCATGCTCTATTCCTAAAAGTTTAATTTAAATGTAATCAAATCATAGTTTAGTCTTCGAATTTAAAAACTTTTTGTTTTACAGCCTGTTAAATCAACATTCTGACTATAAATATTTGCATATAGCAGATTATTACCAATACGACCATACTGCAGTAGCGGTTTTTACGAACAGGCAAGGTAGGCCGGGCCTACCCACAAATTTTATGTCCGGCCTACACAAACAATATGTGTCAAATAATATATATTTTTATTAATATTAAAGCTTTTACTTATTATACGCAATTAATTTGGTTAATTTTTGTGCGATCTTTTAGTACAATTTCATTACAGCCGCAAAAATCACCGGGCGCCGTATTTTTATTCGCATTTATTTTCGATGTAGGCACCGGCCGACCTTTCGCGCATACAGAGCTGTATATACTTGCTTAGCGACGGGATGTCTGTGCATTACATTGGCGATAATACCCAGTCGTATATGGTTCGTTGTAGTGCGCGTTGTTTTCGTGGCAACGTAAAAATGAATTCACCTGTCCCTTGCATCCTCTGCTAGTGGACACTGTACATGATGCTTCAGATTCCCGTGAAATTATTATTTCTTTGTTGGAACTGTCATTGTTAAGAAGTACAGAAGACTCAACATTATTATAGTAAACAGCCCACTCCAAAATTATGTATAGATCAACGAGACAAACAAAAAATGCACCCCTTCCATGTTTGGTATGAAGTACAGAAGTGATAGTGTGGTACTTAAAATAAAAATAGACTCTTTTGTTGGCCATGTTTGTTACTATCAAATAGGAAATGTGTGAGGAACTGTGAGGGTAACGCTGTTTAAACAATTTGTCGGCATCTTTGAAGAGGCATGCCCAGGGCAAAGAACATTTAAATAATTTTCTTTCATACAAACAATTAAAGAGGCAAACACTTTCTGTGTACGAAATGGCAAATGTACAAGCAAAAATGTCAAAAATTAGATATAATGCAGAAATTAAATAGGAAAATTATTAAAAATTTGATCGATTTAACTTGTACTTTGGCGAAACAAGCACTGGTATTTCGTGGGCATGACAAAACAAAAGATTCATTAAACCCTGGAAATTTTAGAGCACTGTTAGAGGTAATGTTAAATTGCAATGAAGAGTTAACAAGTGTCAGAATATTTTTTCTACGCTTCAAGACATTCCTTCTTTTTTTATCTATCGTCAAAGCGGTCTTATTTTTTGATTAAAATTGTCGGGAAGCGTATCCCAACAAACAGGTTAGGTTAGGTGGAATTCTAATGCACAAATTATTGCCGATATCGTGACTGAACGAAAGAAATTGATTGAAGTCTTTGAAGAAATTATGAACTGTCCAGAATCAAATTCAAAATCAATAAGACAAGCAGTTGCTACAAACGTAAACTCTAAGAATTTGAATTTGTATTTTATTTGCTGTTATTTAATGACATATTTCAGCAAACGGAAGTCTTATATAATGTACTACAAAAGAAAAGTAGTTATGTGCAATTTTGTGTCAGTTCAGGATCTCACTGCATTGTAGTTTTAAAAGGTTGGAGAAAGGAGATAGTATTTAAAAAATATGACGCTTTGGCAGACACAAATTCTAAACAATCCCTAAACCGAAGGAAAGTACTACAGGCACAGAAAGCCAGTGATATTTCGAAGTAGGTAGTTCTAAATACAGAAGCTTATATTTTGAAATTTTCGACAATACTACTCAATTAGAGCAGCGTTTTTCTGAGTACGATAAACTCCACTTCTTACAACTAGGGGACACAAGCCAATTTATAAGATATAGCGAAAATTTTCCACAAAGTTCATTGGATCCGTTAATGGAAATCTATCAACCATTGTTTGATAAAACCGCACTAAAAGCTGAATTAGAAAAAATATTTTCTCCATATCATAAGGATAATTTTCACGAAAAAAAACCTGATAACATTCATTAAAAGATGACTGACAATGAAACTAAGGAAATACTTCCCCAGTGCTAAAATTATTTTGCCTCATATCTACAATTCCAGCAACTAGCAACTCGGTACAGTTTCTCTTGCTTAAAGCGTGTAAAAATATATTTGAGAAACACTGTCACACGATGTCACAATGTGACAGCAATGTCACAAGATCGACTATCTTCTCTTGCACTGCTGTCAATAGAAAAAGACATTCTCGATAAATTATTGAAGGCAGAAACATGTCACAACGTCATAGATAGATTTGCAAGGAGTAAGAACAGAAGAACTGATCTTCTATATAAATAAAATAATATTGAAAATGTA
Source organism: Aphodius sticticus (assembly GCA_963966075.1). Taxonomy (NCBI): domain Eukaryota; kingdom Metazoa; phylum Arthropoda; class Insecta; order Coleoptera; family Scarabaeidae; genus Aphodius; species Aphodius sticticus. The sequence continues at coordinate 21,243,253 of OZ014506.1, forward strand.
TGTTTGTACGCAATATTATAATAAGAAATATATTATACTGTAAAATTAAATTTCTGTAGCAATAAAGTATAATAAATATAAGGAGAGGAATTTTTCTCGAGAAAATGTACATTTCTCGGACGTTGCTGGCCTACCCATTATTTTACCCCACGAGCCGCCACTGCCATACTGTTTATCTAACAATATATAATTAATTAGGTAACCTAAACCAACGCTATCCTCGGCTGTATTCTTATTGCGCCACTATGTTCATAGTACAACTGCTTGACGACCGACGTGCCTACTCCTCCCAAAAGTTATTTTAAATTAGCCTTATGACGGATCTTTCTGCTTAAATTAGTGTACCATTTAAGTTGTCGACCGCGGTGCGCGCCGGTATTGACACCACGTGAGTATTGATAATTATTTGTCGACAAACATACAAACCTTAACCTCCAAAAAGTCCAAAAACTTGTAGTCTGTATTGTACATTTTAGTGCAGTTCTGCTAGGTGAGTCAGCAGAAGCATTAAATTACTGATGCGCAATTCTTGATAGGTAAGGTATAGGTACTGCAATACATAGAAGTAAGCAGTCATCCATTTTTAATAAGATTGTAAGAAAGTGTTAAATAACTACAACTTAGTATCTAGTTGTTCGTTCTCAGTCATTACTATTTACTAATTCAATTTAAATCTTGTTTGTTTTCTGCCTATTATACACCTATCTATAAAATACTTATTTTTGTCTTCTAGATATACCGTCTGGCCTTCATCATTCGTCAATAAGAAACTAGGTACCTAGTGAGATTAGTGAAAATGATTACGTACGTTCGTATCTTCTTAATATGGATATTTGTGGCATTCAAAACTTTTGGTGTAGAATCAGCTCGAATACTAGCGGTGGTGCCAACCCCATCTTACAGTCATCAAGTAGCATTTCGTCCACTTTGGAGGGAATTGGCAAAGAAAGGTCATGATGTAACTTTGATCACATCTGATAAAATGGACGTTGGTAACTTGACAAACATCAAACAGATAGATGTGTCTTTTGCGTACGAGATTTTGCAGAAGCACGATTTCTCGAATTTTGCCAATACAGAAGGAAAGAATCCTCTTAAATTCATACCACAGGTGATTAAGATGTTCACCGAAGTCGTCGATGTGGAATTTTCGCATCCCGATGTACAACAGTTGATCAATGATGAGAACCAGCATTTCGACCTTGTCATGGCGGAGGTGTTTTTTGCGACTGTGTCAGTGTTTGCTCACAGATTTAACTGTCCTCTAATTGGCCTATCCTCAATGGACGCGCACGCAAGCATCCATAAGGTAATTGGAAATCCAGTCCATCCAGTTGCCTACCCTGATGGACTGACACCTTACGAAAGAAATCCAGGCTTCATGAATAGACTTACGAATACTATTACAATGACAATTTTGGATATTATCATTGAGTATTTTGTTATACCCAATCAAGACGCCATTACTAAAAAGCATTTTGGTAAAGACACCCCTTTGTTAGCCGAAATCTTAAGCAATATGTCTTTATTATATATTGTGGGCGACAGGCATCTTCAAAATGTACGGCCGGTTGGCCCAAACACGATATACATTGGTGGAAATTCGCATATCGGTGACCCAACACCATTACCGAAAGACTTAGAATCATTCCTGGACAACGCTAAGAATGGTGCGATTTACTTTAGCTTGGGTTCAAACATTCAAAGTAAAGATTTGCCGGAAGATCTCGTGGCAAACATTATTGATGTATTTTCATCTTTACCCTACTCGATACTTTGGAAATTTGAGGCTGAAGACTTGCCAAACAAACCGGATAACGTGAAAATAATGAAGTGGGTTCCTCAACACGATGTATTAAGTCAGCATTCCTCTAAGATGATATTCAAGTTACTAATGAGTAATTATTTTAGGACATCCAAATGTTAAATTATTTATTCTGCAGGGCGGTCTACAGTCAACCCAAGAAGCTATAGTTAACCATGTTCCAATGGTCGTCCTACCTTTCTTCGGTGATCAATTGGGGAACGCCAAAAAGATTGACATGGAAGGTCTTGGATTGCACGTCAATCCTTACTCATTAAGCAAAGAAGCATTGACAAAATCAATTGTGGATGTTATTAGTAATCCAAAGTAAATTTATTAATTAATAGTGACTTATTTTTCTATTAATACTGACGAGTTGTAGGTACCGTAATCGTGTCAAGGAGTTCCACGCGTTGAGTATGGATGAGCCAACGCCAGGTTTGGAGCTGGGAGTTTGGTGGGCGGAATACGTCATAAGGCACAAGGGTGCAGCGCAGCTGAGGAATCACGTCACCGACATTCCCTCTTGGCAGTTCTATTTGCTAGATGTCATTGGCGTTTTGTGTTTAGTTTTGTTTGTTTCTCTTTACGTTGTGAAGAAAATTGTAATGTGTTTATTGAAGGTTGGATGGAAATTGATGTCAGGTGGGAAGAAAGTTAAAACTAGTTAGATGATAGTATTAGTTAAATTTTTTAAATTTGTAATAAATCGGTAATAACCAATCCCTTATGAGTTTATTTTTTCTTGGCCTTGTATAGTGAGATAAAAATGTCTTGAAAAGAATAACACTTGGACACATTTGAGTTTTGAATAGAGGCTCGTCCAAAATTCACAGAAATTAATCATATTTGCAGCTTCTACTCAGTGGTGCTCACCAGATTAAATAAAGATATATGTACATGATCCTGAATTTCTGATCATGAAAGAGTTCGCGTTTCATACGCCTTCTTATTCGTAGTAATTACTAATTACTAGACGCATACAATGGCCAATCCCATACTGTGTGGCTATTTTTAACAACGACGACAGTGTTGTCATTTTCGGTTCTAGTTAACTTGGTTTAGTGTGCCTACAACTACCAATTCAGCTGTTAATGACCTAAAAGTAAAATCATGTGAGTCTATTTATTAAATTATTTCCGTATTTACACTGTGGTAACACTGGTAACCTCTAAAATATTTAAAGTGTATAATTAGTAATTACAATTAATCTTAGTCAGCAGAATCATTAAATTACTGGGGCGCGATTATTGACTATTCCAGCGTTGCTCAACCTTTTGACCCGTGCGGAACCCTTGAAATAATTAGAAAACCCAAGAAAAGTTGATATATTCAGCGCGCCCAGTCCAATAGCAAGCCGGCCGAAGCGGAATTTTTTGTCGCTGATACCACCGCTCTACACACTACACAAGCAGTGATGTTAAATACCCGGGTATTTATTATCAAGGGTAAGGGTAAATACCCGGGTATTTACCCAAGGTGGGTATTTATAGGGGTATTTATAAACATAATATTATTATTAAAAGTAGCAGTAAAACGAAATATTTAATTACTAAATAAAGGTTTTTCTTTTATCACAAAAGCAAAAGATATTCTCTTATCATAAAATAAAGGTTATTCTTGATTCTGTTATCGAAGAAGATTTAGCAGAAACATGATTATACGTTACATATAGTTGACAGCGGCTTTTGTCGTTGATAATCAATTTCTTATTTTGCTATGAATCTAACTAAATGTCCTGAATGTTCTTATATAACTCAAATATTTTACATTATTTGTAATCAAGAGTACACATCTACAGAGTGTCCCATTTTCTTCCCTCATACCTGTTTTGCAGATATAGGTAAAACTACGAGAGCTGAAGTTGAGTCATCGCCTAAAAACGTAAGAACAGACGCATGAAAAAGCACTCTGTTTCTTTCTAGCGCACTGGAATGGTCTGTAACGTATCAGCAAAATAACAGCTGGAATCGATGACTCACCTTCAGCTCTCGTAGTTTTACCTATAGTAAATGCCACACTGAGTAAAAAGTTCCGTAACGACATATTTGTTTTCTTTTTTCATTAAAAAATTACAACCGTTTGAAATAATTGTAAAATAATTGCAAAACTGTATATTAAATGACTTAACTTCTTTAGGAATTGATAAACCCAATAAGTCGGCATAAAAGAAACTTTATACTAAGAATAAGAATTACTTATTGTAGAGAAACAAATGTCTAAAAAGCTTCATCTGTATTTTGTTTTCGTTCATTTGTTTATTTAACTTCTTTTTAACATTTTAAATTTTTTACTTAAATTTATTTACGTTTATTTTTTTATGGGTATTGATTGTGCTCTTTCTTAATTTTAGCATTGTTTGATAAGTAGTTTATTGTTTATTTTTTTTATTTAGTTAATATTTCAAGCGGCTGTAACTTGGCGTTGAGAAAACAATTAGGTTCATATGAAAAGTTATACTCAGAATGACATTTACTATCTAAAAATAATTCTTGCGGAAAAAGGTGTTACATCCTGTTTAAATATCTCTGAAATGTTGTTAAATGGTGTTTTAAGGATAAAAAGAATAAATACCCAATATTTAGGTATTTAGGTACCTTAAGTAGGGGTAAATACCCGGGTAATTACCCATTTTATAAGTTCCCACCCGCTGGGTATTTACCCGGCCCGATCACTGTATACAAGTGAACGATTTCAGATGAATATAACATTCCGAGCATTGTCTGTAATTGTAACAGATGATTTCTATATTGTCTCGTATCATCGAGTATCGTATCGAGTATCGTGTATCTACCCACATTTTATACCTACTTTTGCAGCCTGTACACAATATTGTCGTGTAGTCGATATCGTCATATATCAAGCAGCAAAATTTAGCGCTCAAGGCTGACTAGTGACTACCTCGGTTAATTATCTACAATTTGACATACAAAAATCCTTAAACAGTAAGTTTTGCAAAACTTATAAGCATTTTTACAAAAGGTGTGCGATTTGCGTAGTAAGTGATATAGGCAGCAGCGAACAAATCTTGAAACTTTTACAACAAATTTTGCTTAACTTTTTTCATATGTCAAAATATAGGTAATTAATTGTAGTAGTTAACTTGAGTACTTCAGTTTTTCTACTTGGGTAACAATCCCAAAACTTATAGACGATTATACTTGTGATTATAGAAATATCATCCTCTTAAATCAATCATTGGAAATCGTACTAAATTCTATGGACAACACCACAAGACATATCGCTTTTAGAAGAAAAGGTTATTAAATGGCTAGACAACACAAAATACTCTAATCTAAAGAAATGTGCATATAACATTCCAAATAAGTGACAAAAAAAACAAGCACAAGCCCAACTCCAGCGATACATGACTCTTGGAATACAATGGTCCAAAATCGTGATTTCTTTTGAAGAAAAAAATGCATTACTGAGTCCCTACGGTATAATATATTTTATAATGGGTTAATCATTTTTATACCCACAAGCTAATCTAATAAATATTATTATTATATTAATATCCCTATTAATAAATCCTAGTTTGGTAGATCTATAATTTGCACTAGAATATCATATTAATTCTAGTCGGTTATCTAAATACACAACCACTCATAGCTTGTTTGTTTATATTGTAGATAATCTCTCTAAACTTGAAAATTTGTCATTAAGGTACAGTAACTAGTTAGTGGCCGCATTAGGTACACACAATGACAAGAACCATTCGCTTCTTCCTAATATGGATATTCCTGGTTTTCAAAATTATTGGTGTAGAATCATCTCGAATATTAGCGGTGGTGCCAACCCCATCTTATAGTCATCAAGTAGCATTTCGTCCATTGTGGAGGGAATTGGCAAAGAAAGGTCATGATGTAACTTTGATCACAACTGATAAAATGGACGTTGGCAACTTGACAAACATCAAGCAGATAGATGTGTCCTTTTCGTACGAGATTTTGAAGAAGCACGATTTCTCGAATTTTGCTAATACTAATGGAAATAATCCTCTTAAATTTATACCGCAGGTGATAGAGATGTTCAGTGAAGTAATCGATGCGGAATTTTCGCATAAAGAAGTACAACAGTTGATCAATGATAAGAACCAACATTTTGACCTTGTGATGGCGGAGGTGTTTATTCCGACCATGTCAGTGTATGCTGAAAGATTTAACTGTCCTCTGATTGGGTTAGTTTCGATGGACGCTCACTCTCTGGTCCACATGGCCATTGGAAATCCAGTGCATCCGCTTGCTTACCCAGATGGAACAATTCCTTATGATAGGAATCCAGGGTTTTTGGATAGACTAAAGAGTACTGTTACAATGACAATTTTGAATATTATAATGGAGTATTTTGTTATACCCAGCCAGGAGACAATTGTCAAAAAGCATTTTAGCAACGATATGCCACCGTTACCAACAATCTTAAGTAACATGTCCTTGTTATATATTGTGGGCGACAGGCATCTTCAAAATGTACGGCCGGTTGGTCCAAACACGATATACATTGGTGGAAGTTCGCATATTAGTGACCCAAAACCGTTACCGAAAGACTTGAAATCATTCCTGGACAATGCTAAGAATGGTGCAATTTACTTTAGCTTGGGTTCAAATATTCAAAGTAAAGATTTGCCGGGAGATCTCTTGGCAAACATCATTGAGGTACTCTCATCTTTACCCTATTCGATTCTTTGGAAATTTGAAGCTGAAGATTTGCCAAACAAACCAGATAACGTCAAAATAATGAAGTGGGTTCCTCAACATGATGTCTTAAGTCAGCATTCCTCGAAGATGTTATTCAAATTACTAATGATTAATTATTTTAGGACATCCAAATGTTAAATTATTTATTCTGCAAGGTGGTCTCCAGTCAACCCAAGAAGCTATAGTTAACCATGTCCCAATGCTCGTCCTACCATTCTTCGGTGATCAATTGGGGAATGCAAAAAAGGTAGACATGGAAGGTCTTGGATTGCACGTGAATCCTTACTCATTAAGCAAAGAAGTATTGACAAAATCGATCGTGGATGTTATTAGTAATCCAAAGTAAATTTATTAATTAATAGTGACTTATTTTTCTATTAATACTGACGAGTTGTAGGTACCGTAATCGTGTCAAGGAGTTTTATGCGCTGAGTATGGATGAACCAATGCCAGGTTTGGAGCTGGGAGTTTGGTGGGCCGAATACGTCATAAGGCACAAGGGTGCAGCGCAGCTGAGGAATCACGTCACCGACATACCCTCTTGGCAGTACTATTTGTTAGACGTGATTGGCGTTTTGTGTTTAGGTTTGCTTATTTTTCTTTACGTTGTAAAGAAAGTAGTAATGGGAGTATTGAAGGTTGGATATAGTTTGGTGTCAGGTGGGCAGAAAGTTAAAACTAGTTAGATGATAGTAATTTCTTGGCTATATTTTATTTTATAAATTTATAATAAAACGGAAATAAAAAGTGCATTTGTGTTTTCCTCTAGTTTAAAGTATTCGGAGTTAAAATACACTCTTGAGTGCCATTAAAAGAATATTGAAATCAAATAAGCTATGTTTGTTGTACACGTGTACACTCCATTGACTGGAGGTAATCGGATTGTCTCAAGGGCAAGCAATAATTCATGATTACAATTCATGAATTTTTACCTACAGCATTAATTTGAGGCCTAATTTACATAAATTCTTCATATTTCGACTGTTTGCAATTGTTACACATATTATCTAATCTTAATGTGTTTATTATACAAATGGAATTAGCCTATTGATTCATTCCACAAGTGAAACTTTTTAATTCAATCTTGGTTTAAAATGTTGAAGTTCGAGATAGTTACTTTCTTAGTCTTCCTTTCGGTGTGGCGGTTTGGAATATCTTCGAGGATTTTGGCCATGATTCCAAGTGCATCCGTAAGCCATCAAGTGGTGTTTCATCCCCTGTGGAATGAGTTGTCGCTGCGAGGTCACGAAGTGGTTGTTTTGACCACAGATCCAGTCAAGAACAAATCGTTGAAAAACCTAACTGAAATTGACCTGCACTTTTCCTATACCTTCAGGGACAAATACAATTTCACTGATAAAATCAACAGACTACACGATAAACCGCTACGGATGTTGAACGCCCTCATTATTATGGGTGCCAATATTTGCGACCAACAACTGAAACATAAGGATGTGCAAACAATAATCCATAATGAAACAGAACATTTTGATGTGGTTTTTGCTGAAGTGTTGCAACCGTGTTCGTTTGCTTTTAAGCATAGGTTCCAAGCCCCTGTTATTGGTGTAGTATCGATGGATGCACCTTTAGGGGTATATGATGCTATGGGTAATCCTACACATCCCCTAATAAATCCAGATTTCATGTTACCAGTAGCGGGACAACTCACGTTCATGGAAAAATTGGGCAGTGTGATATTTAGTATTTTAGTTCGAATCTATGGTTTTTTAGTTATTGTTCCGTTACACGATCGTGTTATCCAAAGACATTTTGGAAATTATCCATCATGTATGGATTTGATGCGTGATATTGACATGATGTTTGTTAATGTCCATCCCCTTTTGAATGGAATAAGGCCAAATGTACCATCCGTGGTTAATATTGGAGTTGGTATGCATATGCAATCAAAGAAGCATCTTCCACAGGTAAGTTTTGAAACGTCATTTGATATAAGCTATGCATTTCTATTCTATGTCTTCAGCCTCCAGTCCCTTGCTCCATTTTCTCCTAGACTTCTGACTGTTGCTTGTGTGTCTCCTTCACCTGTAATATTGTTAATGTAATGGGGGCGGAAAACCCCTTCTAAATATTTATTATTACTTTAATCAACTCTAAACTGAAGGGGACTCCTGTTAGGGCTTTTCTTACAGACCTAACCTTAAAACCACATGTTGAAGGCGGCGACTCGCCCAAGCGACGCTTGCTTCGCCATTTTTGCAACTTAACCCCTAAGTTGATTTAAACTCACCAATTTTAATTAATCTTACGGTAGCGTGAATTAATTATCTCTCTCTTACGGAGGCTTAAAACTTGTGAATTCTTTCTCTGAGACTTTGTGAGAGACAGATGAAACGCTAACTTATCAATTTAAACTACTTGCAAGCCATTAATGCTTTCTATAAAAAGGGACAGGTTTTATATTATTCTAAAATGAATATAGCCAAATAAAACCACATTAAAATCTATTAACAAAAATATATACAACAATGCAGAACTGCTTACATGAAAATGTGAATGTTAATTCTAAAACAATGATAATATTCTTTTGGCAGAGATGGTCGACAATATAAATCAATATAAATCTACTAAACTACACGCATTAAAATGGTTTGGAGAAGCACAAGACAACACACAGTTTACAGAGCTGCCGCTCTGACTACACGTCTTTACATCATGATGGCTAAAATAAAAAGAACGTCTTCCGCGTTTTGACCGTCTCACGCACCCCTGAATCGATGGTCACGCCATCTCCAAAAACCGTTAGGGTATATGGACGCTTCCGTTCGCCTCTAATACGAACCTAATACAAAGCACGCCAAAGTTTGAATTCAAATATCCACTCAAACTCACGCGTCTAATACCGACCTATTACAATAATCCTTTCTTAAAATGAAATTCGTATAATTGCTTTTACAGTCCGTTGACAGGAGGTAAATCTGATTATCTCAAGGACAAAGGATAATTAATGATTTTTAACGTATAACAATAACTTGATGGTTAGTGTACATACATATTACATACCTGATATTTCGATATTTTGCGATTGTTACGCATATTATCTAATCTTTGTGTGTTTATAATTCAATCGTGCAATTGTTACATGATGTGCTAGTTTGCACTATTCAATAAACGTCTCCAAACGTGGAATGACCTAATTGATTCATGCCATAAGTGATACGTTAGAATTCAATCTTGGTTTAAAATGTTGAAATTCAAGATAGTTAATTTGCTAGTCTTCCTTTCGGTACTGCGTTTTGGATCGTCAGCGAGGATTTTGGCGATGATTCCAACTGCATCCGTAAGCCATCAAGTGGTGTTCCATCCCCTGTGGAAGGAGTTGTCACTCAGAGGTCACGAAGTGGTTGTTTTGACCACAGATCCAATCAAGAACAAATCTTTATCAAACCTAACTGAAATCGACCTGCACTTTTCCTATACCTACAACGACAAACATAATTTCACTGATAAAATCAACAGACTACACGATAAACCGCTGCAGATGTTGAACGCCATCATTACTGTGGGTGCCGACATTTGCGACCAACAGCTGAAACATAAGGACGTGCAAACAATAATCCATAATGAAACAGAACATTTTGACATTGTGTTTGCCGAAGTGCTGCAACCGTGCTCGTTTGCTTTTAAGCACAGGTTTCAAGCACCTATTATTGGTGTAGTATCCATGGATGCACCTTTAGCCGCGTATGATGCTATGGGTAATCCTACACATCCCATAATAAACCCAGATTTCATATTACCAGTAGCTGGGCAACTCACGTTTATGGAAAAATTGAGTAGTGTGATATTTGGTGTTGTAGTTCGAATCTATGGGCTATTTGTTATTGCTCCGTTACACGATGATGTTATCCAAAGACATTTTGGAAATTATCCAACATGCTTGGACCTGATGCGTGATATTGACATGATGTTTGTTAATGTTCATCCTCTCTTGCATGGAATAAGGCCAAATGTACCATCGGTGGTGAATATTGGAGTTGGTATGCATATTCAACCGAAAAAAACACTTCCAAAGGTAAGTTTTGAAACTACATTTGAAATTAAATATCCATAAGACTATGCTGTTGGTGATTCTTATAAAAATAAAGGCAAAAGAAGCGATTGTATCATTCGCCGATTGACTGCAGTCTCCAGTTCCCCACTCCATTTTCTTCCAGATTCCTGGTTGTTGCTTATTTGTCTCCTTCTTGTGTAATATTGTAAATCCTATCTTTTAGATGACGTTAAATTTTTATGGGTTCTTGCACACTCCATTGATTGCAAGTAATCTGATTATCTCAAGAGAAAACAATAATTCATGATTACAATTCATGATTGTTTACGTCTAGCATTAATTTGACAATCAATTTACATATATACTTCATATTTCGATATTTTACAATTTTTACACATATTATCTAATCTTCTTTGGTTTATTACACAAACGAGTAATTGTTACATGATGCGTTAGCTTGGTACTATTCAATGAACGTCTCCAATCGTGGAATGAGCTAATTGATTCATTCCATAAGTGAAACTTATGAATTCAATCTTTGTTAAAATGTTGAAGTTCGAGATAGCTAGTTTCTTAGTGTTCCTTTTGGTGTTGCGGTTAGGAAGGTCTGCGAGGATTTTGGCGATGGTTCCAACTGCATCCGTAAGCCATCAAGTGGTGTTCCATCCTCTGTGGAAGGAGCTGTCGCTGCGAGGTCACGAAGTGGTTGTTTTGACCACAGATCCAGTCAAGAACAAATCGTTGACAAACCTAACTGAAATCGACCTGCACTTTTCCTATACATTCAGGGACAAATACAATTTCACTGATAAAATCAACAGACTACACGATAAACCGCTACAGATGTTGAACGCTATCATTACTATGGGTGCAGACATTTGCGACCAACAACTGAAACATAAGGATGCGCAAACAATAATCCATAATCTAACAGAATATTTTGATGTTGTTTTTGCTGAAGTGTTGCAACCGTGTTCGTTTGCTTTTAAGCATAGGTTCCAAGCACCTGTTATTGGTGTAGTATCGATGGATGCACCTTTAGGGGCATATGATGCTATGGGTAATCCTACACATCCCATAATAAATCCAGATTTCATGTTACCAGTAGCGGGACAACTAACGTTTATGGAAAAATTGGGCAGTGTGATATTTAGTGTTTTAGTTCGAATCTATGGTTTTTTCGTTATTGTTCCGTTACACGATCGCGTTATCCAAAGACATTTTGAAAATTATCCAACATGCATGGACTTGATGTATGATATTGACATGATGTTTGTTAATGTCCATCCTCTTTTGCATGGAATAAGGCCAAATGTACCATCTGTGGTGAATATTGGAGTGGGAATGCATATTCAATCGAAGAGACCGCTACCAAAGGTAAGTTTTGAAACCTTGTTTGATATAATATCTAGCATAAGCTCGAATGATTGTAAATTACGTTTCTATAAATCTGACAACAGTCTCCAGTTCCTCACTCCATTTTCTTCCAGGTACCTGGTGGCTGGTTGTTGCGTGTGTGTCACCTTCTTGTGTAATATTGTGACTCCTATCTTAAGATATAATTTGATTTTCATGGGATCTTAAGATAGAGACCTTTTTGACAAACCCTTTTACCAGAAACTCTTTCCCAGCACGGCCGATGTGTACCTGATCCTTGCTGAAATACGTACTTGTGATCGCGTATTAAGTTGTTCTTTTGCTTGTGTATTAACTATAATAATCCACGCGTTAACATCCCCAACCGCTTTTGTCACTACGGGGGCATCGGCAGACCCGAATTATCGTTATTATATCCCGCGTCTGTGACACGTCTTAAGTTGTTTGGCTTTCAGTATTGTACCGTTGAGTGAGGAAAACCACAGAAAAACCTTCACTCTGAAAGCAGGTCGTCAGATTCAAACTCACGGTCTTCAGACTGATTGCTGCACGCTGGGCTATGGTCTGATTCATGTATTGTAGTAGTTTTTGGTATTTTCCATCTCTGAGCATTAACGTTGGTCAATGTTAGAGATGTTTCAAAAAAATAAGACACCACACCACAACCTCTGCTCTAGAATACATTGGCCGGACACCACGTGACACCCTCTCTATATAATTGAAATTATGGGTATGTATGTAGGGTGTTGGAGGTCAAGGACAATCCTCGTGGCACCCATCCGCCATTGGGCCCCTTGTGCCTTCCCCTGCGCTCACTGCAGCTATGTCAACCAGCCTAGGTTGTTAACGAAGGCTAGGACGCAGCTCAGAGGTGCGTTCCTGATTCTTTATGGGTATATTAGGTATCGTCCGTATTTTTCAACTTCTCTTTAATTGGTTTAAATTTGTTCCATTATATCTATACGTAATTCCTATGAAATTTGTGTTATTGACAAAAAACTGAATTGAATTCCTGTGCTAAAATGTCGAAAAAACTACTTTTTCTACTCCTATTGATGAATGCATTCATTATCATGGCAATTTATGATAAGTAATACTAACCATTCCCCACACACATGGCAAATATTTCATTCCTAGCTCCTCATACCTCGCGAGTCGTGAGAAATCATGGTGAGAAATATTTCAGTTCTCACTGCTCTAGAACCAATCACAGCTCTGGATTTTTCATTTCCATCGTGTTTTGATACACTGCTTAAGGGTCGAATCCACTGTCATGCATGCATGACGAGCATTCGATGCTGTCATGCATGCATGACCGTGGATTGCGTTGCATGAGACAGTTTTTCATACAAAATTTGCATGAACAGCATGCATGACCGTGGACGGGCTCCTTTAGCGACATTGTCAAGCCATTGACAGAGTCGCTAAGTGAAAAGCGCACCAAACAATTTTAATCTGTCAAAATCCTGTAAACCGTCATAGTGCCATACAGTCTTATATGCAATAAATTAATTTATAAAATTCATTGCATGTTCGTAGAAAAAGTATAGTATTCCATTCGCAAGTAATGGCAATTTCTCACTCTCATTTCTCGAACGTTTTGCAGCACTCGCCTACGGTTCGTGCTGCAAACTACGTTCTCGTGAGAAATTGCTTACATTACTTGCTCATAGAATAATATATTATTTTCCGCACTCGTCAACGGACATGACTGTGCAAAGTAGTGATTTTGCTCAGTTGTGAGAAAAGTATATCTTTGTTGACGTTGCTAAGCGATATAGAATAAAAGCATGTTTCGAGATCAGATGCAAGTATAAAAGTAAACTAGAAATAACAAAAGCGTGTCTGTTTTAGCATTTGACCTAATCTTTTACAAATACCTGACACAAACTACAAATTTACAGAAGCTGACGAAAACAAAGAAACAAAATATGTCCATCAATGGTTCTGCTAATTTGTTAATGTTTGACTACATAACCATGCTATATTTTGTGCACCGGGAAAACCATAATTAATGCTTGAATTTTACCTATAACCCTCTAGGAAGGTCAAGGTTGTTCATGTATTGGGGACGTCTTTCTTTAGGAGAAGTAAACTAACCTGACTATTTGACTATCCAAAAATTACTGTAACCCCTAAAGTGACTTGTCCCGATTTGTGAGCACGAGAAATACTTAGATTAAACCTGCTCTGGGATATTATATGTGTGGATTCTTGTCCTGGAATCTTGTTGAAGAATACTAGCAACAACTATAATAATGGTAGCGTTAATTGTTTACTAAAGTCCAATACTTATCCAATCGTCTTATGTGCTCCTAGCTGATTAACCCTCTGTAATTCTGAATTAAAAGACGGTTGTTCTCAGAACAAAAATAGGGAAAACTCCTTTACAAAAATTAACGCTAATACAAAAGGGTACTGTTCGGGAGAGGTTGGCCCCGTTAATCGATTTATCACCTTGGTGATGGTTTTATGACGCTTTGAGAAATTCCAAAGGATAACTATCTACCTTTTTATGAAGCTACTGGAAACGTCCGGCTGGTCGGCTAGGTGACTCGTACGTTGATTGACCCTCTGGGAATGTCTGCAATGGAACTGGGACTGCGAATTCTGCTAAGAGTGTGTAGTGTGGATTTGGCCTCTCTGGTCTGCTGGTTGGAATGGATTTTGAGCTGAGTCGAAAAACCTCACAATTCGCACGCACAGAAGACACAAGTAAGCGCTTTGGTATCTACTAAGAGATTGAAGATCGAGACGCTATTTCTGTTCCCAAGAAAACATTATGGGCTGTGACATAACTACCCCTAACTATCCAATCATAGCGAACATACCATCATCAACCAATAATGGGAAACTTTCGCAATCTACGCCCTTTGGCCGTGGTGTCGCTATCTTCTTTATCTATCTTCTTTCCCGTAGTTGAACGGTTTCCTAGAAATGCCCAGAAATGCTGAACAAATGGTCCGACAAAACGTGACTTTTGCCAATATGCATATCCGGCCTCACAATACAGCACAATAACATAAATACCCGACTCTGCTTATTCAGGCACGAACGAAAGATAATATTTTCGTCGTCTAGGGACATCAAAACATCAAACCCTCCATAAAACAATAAATTGTACTAAAATTTATGACCACTCCTAAGGATTACGTTCGGACCTCCACGAAGTCCTCTATTATTGCTACAATATGCAATATACATACAATATTCGGTTCGATATAATAATAGAACCAAATCTATCACTTATTAGTACTAATAATTGACGACTACACTAACATGAAATATAAACGTTTGTTATAAGGGACGTTTTCACTTAAGTAATTAATGGAATGTGATGCCAAGTAGTAAACATGACTGTAGTTTAGGCCAAGGCCATTTTTACTCCAATACGACTTTCGTCAAATCTCAGTTGCTCAATATTTGAGTTATCTATTGTATAATGAAACAATACAGATGTCATTAATTTTGAACCTCGCCAATGCTCGCCAATGTGTATTATGATCTGGGCGACACATCTCGAGTTTCACTTTCAGTGTGAACTTAGCTATCGAAATGTTTACTTTAACGGTGATGAAATTTGCGGTGCTGTTCTTTGTTTGTCGGCTTGTAAACTCTGCGAGAATTCTAGGAATCATTCCTACTGCGTCCATAAGTCACCAAATGGTGTTCCAACCTCTATGGAAGGAGTTGTCATTGAGAGGACACGAAGTGGTTGTGTTGACTACTGACCCAGTAAACGACAGATCATTGACCAACCTAACAGAAATAGATTTACACTTTTCCTACGATTACAACGAAAAACACAAATTCGCCGATAGGATCACTAGCCTTACCGATAAACCTCTGGAGATGTTGAAAGTATTCATTAATATGAGCGTTGAGATTTGTGACCAACAACTCAAACACGAAGAAGTACAAAAGATAATTCATAACAAAACCGAACATTTTGATGTTATTCTTGCAGAAGTACTTCAACCGACCATGTTTGCTTTCAAACATAGATTCCAAGCTCCAGTTATTGGAATAGTGTCTATGGATGCCCCCTTAGGAGTATATCGTGCAGTTGGGAATCCGACTCATCCCATAGCAAATCCTGATTTCATGTTGCCATTTGCTGGAAAACTCACCTTTGTTGAGAAATTACTTAGCGTTATGTTTGAAACTGTCGTACGTATCTATGGGATCTTCTCCATCGCGCCGTTGCATGATGAAGTTATCCAGAGACATTTTGGCGGCTATCCAAAATGTATGGATTTGATGCGTGATATTGACATGGTGTTTGTTAATGTCCATCCACTTCTGCATGGAATAAGGCCTAATGTACCGTCTGTTATTAATATTGGTAGTGGTATGCAAATTCAACCTGTGAAACTTTTACCGAAGGTAAACTAGAGTAATACATACTGTTTACTAACAAAAGGGCCAAAATATACCGAGCCAATAAATTAAAGAAAAACTTGCAATCATTCGCTTGACGTATGTGAGATACATTCTTCGTGCAAACCCACCAAAAGCTATTGAAGATTCCCTGGATATTTTCTTATTCAACTTATCAACCAGTTGTCATAATTTGGATGTGAAGCCATCTAGAGGTCGGTGACCTTGCAGTAATTGTCTTGCCTACCAGTAAGGTTGTCAGATCTCATATATTTTATATGAGTCTCGTATATTTTAATATATTCAACCTATGTTGTGTCGCAAAATTTGAGACTACATTGTTACTTTTTAATGTTAGTGAACGCAGTTTGATGCAGTCGGATGAATAATTATCGAACTAATTATTATCAAACTATAAATTCATTCATCATTAATTCATTACACATACTAAGACCAACTACGTACCAAGATATTATTATCTCGTCGAAATTGAAATGTATGAACCTCGTACTATCCTGAAAACAATTTCTTGCAGGTAGAAAAAAAGTATTTTTCTGCGGAGCATTGACAACATGTTTTCCTCAAGTCTTCTAACAAAATTTACCGCAGAAGTTGTAGTGTTTGGAAATCCACATGTGCGAGGTTTCTAATCGATATGAAATGTTTATATTTTACAGATTTTCAAGTATATTTGACTTATTTTCAAAATGTTAATCTCACATTCCAATCTGCTAATATTAATCGAATAATATACTGGGCGTAATACAAATGAATTGACTTAATTTCAATTTCTTAAATAAAAAACCTGATGTGGCTAGACACATGACTTTATCATACTATTTAGCAGTGTTTCCAACGCAAACGCTGATGTTGTGACAATACTGTCAATAGTAGGTATCAAAGTATCAGTCAAATCTCGGCTAACTAGTTTTAATGCAGTACGACTTACAAGCGATCTCGATCAAATTGAATTTTCTCACGCAGCTAAATTTTTAATTTTATCAAAAAAATGTCATAAGTCACAGAAATTATACCAAATTTCCTCTACTTACATTTATTATTTAACTATTCTGATGAAACTTCATAAAAGGCAGCTCATTTGCAAAATCATTGAAAAATGCTAAGAGTAAACCTCCAGTTCCTTTGAACCCTTTTGAACAAAAATTCTTTCAGCTCTACGTTTGGTCATGAAGCTTCTAAATATGAAGTTTCGTCTCGATACCTTTAGTAGTTTCTCCGGAATCGTCGCCACAAAAAACGGGTACACACACAGACATACACATACACAACCACACATAGACATTATTTTTTACCTTGGTCAAAAATGTTCAGGTGACCCAAAAGGACATATTTCCGCTAAAATATTAACATTTTTTCTACACGATTACAATACTCTATCATACTACGCGTATGATAAAGTAAAAATCATTTTAAATTATATTTTGTTTCATGTTGAGTAAGTAATTTCTAAGCAATTAGCTACCGTATACAATACCTACCGTATTTTTTAAAAATAATCACAAAATAATATAATAATCATGTATGTTAATATTGCTATATTAACTGTATTACTACGTTAGTTAATACGTTAAGAATTGTTTTGTATAAGTTCAAAATACAATTGATTTTTATTTGGTAGGTAAAACTCATTGATTAGAAAACGCAAAATTATTATAATAATTTATAGTATAAATCTTTGCATCCCCAATAAATAAAGCAGACGGTCTGCATCTCATTCTATAAAAATCTCAACCGTTTTGTGATATCAGTAAATTTTATTATTTTGGTGTCAGTCCATTTGCAGTTGTTAACTTTTATATTTATTATTTTAAGTACATATATATATATATATATATATATATATATATATATATATATATATATATATATATATATACTTTAAGGAATAAATAAAGAAACCAATAAGCAAGTAACAGTTCATAGTTGAGTAATATGTCATAGTTTATCATTTCTGAAAAAAAGCACATAATAACAAGCCCTTGCCTATTGAAATGCCTTTATAAAATCATAGCACCACTTTGAAAAGTAATATAAAATCATAGCACCACAAATATGGAACGGATATCTTTGTATGAAATAAAAGTAGTCTGGTCTTATCAGAATATACCGTCTTTTGTACTTGTTAAAACACACATTATATATTTTTATTAAATTACATTTATTTATATATTTCATAATTCATACACAACTAGAAATGAGAATGAACATTTTGTGGTTATTGTTTCTTTCAGGCAGCATTTATGTAGTTCTTAAAGTGACTTGTCGCAACTGTTCTGAAAAAAAAAACAAAATTACATTATTATCACTATTCTAACAGCTAAACAAAAACTCTGTTTATTTTATTAATGACCTTAAATACTTTTTAGGAAAATAGGTGAGAAATCTGGAGATTTAATAAATTGTCTTTATTTGAATTCCAGGAGTTACAATCATTCTTGGACCAATCCAAGAAAGGCGTGATATACTTTAGCTTAGGAAGCAATGTCAAGAGCAAAGATATCAATGAAGCAACAAGGAAAGTCATCATAGAAACATTCGCTGAAGTTCCTTATGACATATTATGGAAATTTGAGGCCGATAACATGACTGGTAAGCCAGATAACGTGCAAATCATGAAGTGGGTACCTCAGCAGGATGTTCTGAGTAAGTAATCGATAAATTTGATTTAAACCAAAACATTAAATTATGGATTATTTTAGGGCATCCAAATATAAAAGTATTCATTACCCAAGGAGGTCTGCAATCCACAGAAGAAGCGATCTTCACGAATGTCCCAATGGTTGGGATGCCATTCTTTGGTGATCAAGTTGGTAATGTTAAGAAGATGGTTTTGAAAGGATTGGGACTATCTGTGGAACATAAGGACTTAACAAAGGAGACATTTAAGAAGACTATTTTGGAAGTGATTGAAAATCCAAAATATCGTAACAAAGTTAAAGAACTCGCGGTGTTACTTCAAGATGAACCAATGACTGGTCTGGAGAAAGCAGTCTGGTGGACGGAGCATGTAATTAGACATAAGGGAGCCAAACATTACAGAAGTCCCGCAGCTGATATGCCTATGTACGAATACTTCATGTTAGATGTTTTTGGTTTCTTGCTGTTGGTGTTAATAATAGTGAGTTACGTATTAGTGAAACTGACCAAGTTGATTATGAGGATTGCATGTAAATTATTCTGTGGATGTGGTAAGCAAAAGGTGAAGAAACAATAATAGATTTTAATTTAAATATTATGCAGTATTTATTTAAATTATATTAAAAACATTTTTAGTAATATGTCTTTCATTGTCGGCGTTCCATGATAGAAACTAATTAGACTGGAGATCGCTATTCGCTCATTTTGGCACTTTTGATATGGGTTTTCAGAAACTAGAGAATAATGCCAGGATTAAAAAATCTAATAATTGTGTCGGTAAGTAAGAAGTCACCTGGATCACCTGTATAGAACTGACTGTACATTACGAACCTAACCTAAAACAACTGTGCGGTATTGGTGGAAATAATTTAGTTTATTTATATATATATATCTCCGACAGTTTCACGAATATTCAAATGAAATTTTCTGGGAACATTCTCTAAACAATTTATGTTAATCCATAAATAATAAAAATTAAAAAGGTTTTCTTTTTTCAATGAACGAAAATAGACCAACCACATCTTGTGAGCTGCAGTTTCTTAAAATTACTAATCGTCTTTCCTCCGAACTACATTTTTTGGTATTAGATTATTCGTGTGGTATACTTTCCGTCAATAGGTATACAACAGGTATACAACAGGTATTTTAGAACATTCCTATTTACTATTCACAAAACACTTGCCTCGGTGTGTTTATCTCCTTTTTTTTCGTAGAATATGCCCACTTCGCGTCTAGCGACTATCGTGCACCTAGAGAAAAAAAAGACAAAGTATATTTGAAGAGGGGGCATGACAGGCATGAAGTATTAATAGCTCTAAACATAGACATGTTTAACTTTCTATTGAAATCTAAGATACAAACCGCATCTAGACGGATTTTGTTTTGTAGGTCAAATTGAAAAATAAAATTGCGAATATATTGCGTATTTATGTAATGTTCAGCCTACTTAGGTTGTGATTTTCAAGATGTGTTTAAACTACGTTTAGGTCTAACCCGAGTTTACGTCTCGGGTGTCTAGGATTTTGTATATCAAAACTAGGTTGATGGTTTAAACCAGCATTGAAACACCCGCCCTTAGACGCCATCAGTTGGCGTATATTTTTGCATGTATGGAAAAGTGCTTAGTTGAGTTTAAGAAATAACACTCTTAATTCGGAGATGAATGCGTTGTAATAATTTTCTTTTTAAATTCTTGTAAATTTGAGCATTAATAGATCAACAACAAATTATTCATTCTAATGAGTATATCAGAAAACGTAAAATATTATCAAATTTGCATGACATTTTGGTAATTCAGCTCGGATGCTTCTGACATGTACTATAAATGAAGGTGTATTCGCCTAAACGAGCAAATCTAGATAGCACTGAAAAAAATTGTTATTGCCGCTCTACGGGATTAAATTATCGTTTCTTTCGGTATACAATAGTCTAATAGACTGATTAATATGCAAAATATTGATAACTCTGGGAAACATGGAGTTTGTAAACGGAATATAAAAAGCGTTCTGGATAGCATTATTTTCCCTGAACACGAATACGAACTCAAAAATCACGTAATTTTTTCGGAAAACTGAGGTCAAAATGCCAAAAACGTAATTTTGGCAATCAATCTCCTAGTAAACCTTAAACTTTATAACTTTTTAATTTATTCGAAATTTGGAAAGTTTGTTCACAAATGTTTTGAAGCAATTTCAGCAATTCTTCTGGTGTGCGGGCGCTTCCATAAAAAAAGAACAACAATATGTTGTATCTTGTGTCGTATCTTGTGCTAAAAGTTCATTCCATTTTATACCAAAAGACGTGGCTACATTACATGGTGACTACATGGTGATTATAACTGCAATATTACTATAATGTCGAATTTGAAGAAGCACTGTGAAAAACCTTAATTGTGCCATGTACCTACTCAACTCTATTGAAAATAGTCTTGATTAAAATGTTTTCAGCACGCCCGAATGTGTTTTTAATACATACATGACGCCACTCATTTTGTAACCGTCTATCTTTCGGAAATTTATGAAATTATAAACCCTCACTATCTATATTATGCAGTGGCGGCTCGTGATCTAGAAAAATGGGGGTTGCAACTTTCAGGTACCTACCAGTTTTATGACATATCTGTTTTATAGAAAAATATCTTTATTTGTGCACTAAAAATGACTCATTTTAGTCTTTAATTCTCTAATTTTAATTATCTTTTGCTGCTACGTCCCTTGGATCTTAAATCCCTGGTATTGTTTAGTACTATACACGGTGTCCCACTTTTTTTCCCGCAGAACTTTTTTGCAGATAGTAAATGTTCATACTAAGTAAAAAGTTTCATATGAACTTATAAGTTTTTTCAATTCATTCACAACAAGTTACAACCGTTTGAAATATTAATAAATCGCGGCTCTAACTTCTTAAGCAATTGAGAAAAACCAATAAGTCCATATGGAACTTCTTACTCGGAATAACATTTACTTTCTAGAAAAAATCAGTAAAAACTTTTATATATTTAATATTTTAATATATTTGTCATCTTTTGCTGACAATGAAAAATTAATTAATTAATTCGCTCGGTTAAATAATTTAAATCTATAATACACTTCTTTTTGTCCACCGGTCTTCGGCTCCAAACAATAGACAAGGAAAACAAAAAAAGCATTTTTGACGTCACACCCACAAATTCACTCATTTTTACTGTACACATCAGCAATAAATGTCCTTGTAAATGACTGAGATTTGGTCGACACGCATTGTTTTATCACTAAATTAGGGGTAGGTCTCCCAAGCCTTTTTATTTGGCTCTTATTGATGCTATTTAGACTGCTAGATGGTTGAGATAATAAACTCTGCACTTAATTCATTGTTTGTTTTTAATTTCATGTAATTAGCGCTTCACGGGCAACCAAACTCCACAGCGTACGAGTGTCAACTGTCTACAACATGCAATGCAATAATGCACGTCGCCATTCGCGTAAGCATGACGTCGCTTCGCTCTCGACGTCACTAGGGGCGTGGTCCAGTAGTTCTGGTGTACTGGATACTTGCAAGTTGCAACCATTACAGAGTAAACGAACAACTCGACGCGGCGAAATTCGCTCGCTCGTGGGCTAGAATGCAGGCATCGATACGCAGTGTAGCGGTAGCAGATGGTTGCGGCCTTGCTGCGGCCCTAGGCCGTTTAGCCGACTTGCGCTTGGAATTCTCGAGAAAATACTGAAAGTTTTATTAAACTATGTTATAGATCGTTGCATATTGACTATTACACTATTATTTACATACAATTACTCTTTTTGTTGCCTTGTTATTTTTGGGGGTTGCGCAAACCTGGAAACCAATGCACGAACCGCCACTGATATTATGAATAACACTGCAAACACAACCATAACTGAGATTGATTGCAAACTCACTAAAAGCGAATGAGTATAACGCGTGTGCAATTTCTCTTCAATATAATGAGCACGTGTAGAAATTATAAGTGATGGCTTAAGTATTTTGATGTGTTTCATAGTGGATCTGGATTTTTGTACTTACATAAGTGACAAAACAGTTTTCTAATACTCAAGATAAAGCTATCATATAATTAAGCCATCTCTTTCAGTTTTTTCCTACTGCACATATCAAATGATTTTGTCAATATTTGCTGAGTGTTTATTTCACAACCTCTCACCATTTGAAAAGACTTTAATTTAAATTATTTTTTGCGCAAAATCTTATTATTCTTTAATTTCACTATACTTCTTTCTTGCATGGTTGGTACAACCATATATGGTACATACATGGATTTTGTGAAGGGCAATTTATTACACGTTGAATGTAAATCGACGCTCAACTGTTGCCTATATCTTTAGGTTTGAAAATACTGTATTCACCTTTTTGGGATATAGAGCGTGTGAAGCTGAAGTGGTAGAAACTTCAAAAAGGCCTCAAAGTAATTTGTACTTTTTGGTAGATTTGCCTAAACTCCATAAACTGTTCATAATACAAGTTTATTTGAAGTGCTGACAGCATTTCTCAAACATAAATTGTTTAAGTAAATTGCCAAAAAAGGCTGTTTATAAAAACGGGAAAAGAATATATGAAGTTTAATTGCTTTGTTTTATTAATATTGAAAAATGAAATAAAGAAACTTAAGATTACTAATAAATACGAATTTTTGATTACAGGCCATGTTATTCAGAAACACAGAAGCACATATCGATGATGCGTGGGCAAACGAGTATACCTAAGTCACTATTAAAAAGGTATCATCGATTATGCGTGGGCAAACGAGTATACCTAAGTCACTATTAAAAAGGTATCCTTTTATACTCTTTTGCCCACCCGTCATAGATATATGACCAAACATCGCAATTAAAAAAAAATAGTTCCGAGCTTTTGATTATGGTATTAAAAGAATCGTATAAGTTTTCTGATCAAAATCTTTATTTTTATTTATTTATTCCCTCCTCTCGATTCTTTGCACACGGAATGTGTAAGAAAAAAATACAGTTTGCTGAAAATTCAACCGAGAAATGATGCTTTAATGATTGGACTAATCGGGTTGTTTATTCATATTTTCGTGTACATACTACCCTAAAATGACATGTAAATTATATTGTATGGTATATACCAGTACTCCTTAAATTTGTTATGTCAAACCTGTTGTTTACTTCAAAAATTACATAAGTAAAGTACATACTAAATAAAGCACATAAGTACTTACATAATTTTCTCATAATCATGGTAGGTAGTTTATATTTGTCTATATTGTAGATATCGTAAGTGATTGGTGAAGTATTTTAATTTGCTTTTAGTTAGATTTTGGTACTTACTCATACTTATAGTTTTCAAATCAATACTTAAGATAAAGCTATTTCGTCTAATAAGGAAACTATTTAGTTTAATGACACCGCAGTCTATTGAAGTTATTTGCCTAAAAGAATTGACAAATATAATTGCTAACAAATGTTTTAGTAGACGTATTTTTAAAAGTTTCGATAACAAGAGGTAACAGTTTTATATTTAATCGAAAACTAATTCCTCATTATAACAATGTCCAGAGCAGTGTTAGTAGTGCTTGCTATAGTTTTCTGTGTTGCCAATGGGGCTAAAATTTTGGCCATCATACCAACGGCATCCTACAGTCATCAAATAGCATTTAGGCCATTATGGAGGGAGTTAAGTGCTCGCGGTCACCAGATTACCTTAGTGACAACAGACCCTATGAACGATACATCACTGACCAACGTGAAGGAAATCAGCTGGTCGAACATATATTACTTAACTAACGAGAAGTACCCAGTCACAGAATACTTATACCAAGGTACCAACAAATATCTAAATTACTTCAACTTCATCTCCTACCTTCTACGACTATCAGATGAAGTCTACTCCATGCAAATGAATAACGGACATATACAGAATCTCCTCAATGACAAAACCGAACACTTTGATTTATTAATGGCTGAAATTCATCAACCGATTCTGTTCACGTTTGCCTATAGGTTTAATTGTTCCTATATAGGTTTATCATCACTTGATGCATCACCGAGGGCGTATTACTTGACGGGAAATCCAACCAACCCCATAGCATATCCTGATATGATGACTGCTATTGGGAAAAGTGAAAATTTTCTGGATAGGGTGTTGAGCGTGTTCTTCAGCGTCTTTACTCATGCTTTGCAGATAGTGCTGGGACCACTGGGGAATCAGGTGGTCGCACAATATTTTGGTGAAGGATATCCATCGTTGGAACACATGATCGCAAATATGGATATGCTATTCGTTACTGTCAATCCTGTATTCTATGTCCGGCCGACGTTGCCAAATGTTGTCAATATTGGAGGAGGTTCTCACCTGAATCCAGAAAAGCCGCTACCACAGGTATGTTTGGATGATATTCAACTTGTTGATAGTGATCATCAATCGCATTTAAAATAAGAATATATGAGAAGACTAATTGTCTGCAAGACATGTGTAGAGTCCAATGACTGGATATTACCTATCTGATTGTTTCGAGGTGATAATGATCTATAGTACATATCGGCGATCTTTAAAAACGGCTCATATCGATTTAGAATGATACACATCTGTCACTGGAAAATAGAAAAGCTTAAGCAAATGTTGCTAAAAGCTGATTAATTAGGCTAATTATTAACTACCATTGGGTGAGGCAAAAGTCCATTTGCTCGGAAATGCTTAGTAGACCAGAATTTTTCAAAAGGGGTTACCATCAGTAGCAACAAACGAAATACCTGAATGATATTTTGCGCAGTTATAGAAAAATAACTAGTAAATACAGACAAATATCCATTCTTAACAACGTGGTGTGCCTAAAAGCATTTGACCGAAAATGCTAGGCAAGAAATACTATGAAATAAATATGGCGATATCTTCATAAAAAAATCACGTGTTTTTTTTTATTACATACAGAGCCTTCTCAAAACTATAAATATTGATGGGCCAAACCGGAAATGGCCGGAACTGACTGGTAGGCCAATTTTTTAGACTAAGGATTCTTAGTACAACAGGAAATAAAGAATAATAAATTGTAAACTATTAGATAATGTACTATGCGCGCCAAAAAATATCGTACAAAAGTTGTACACGTAATTTTTATATAATTTAATTCTGCCTTTTTTTATTTGTCCACTAAAAAAAGAATCTGATGTGGCCATGCACATGACTTTATCATACTATATATAAAATTAATGGTTTAGCTGCATGAGATTCTATTTGATCGAGATGTGCCATGTCAGCATTAAAATAAAACTAGTAGAACTAGACAGATATGTCGATTAAAGCTGTACCTTGTACCTTGGTCAAAAATGTTCAGTGGACCCAAAAAGACATATTTCCGCTAAAAACTCAAAATTTTTTTTTGGCACGATTACAATACTTTACATACAGCGTATGATAAAGTAAAAATCTGATGTGGCCAGGCACATTATTTTATCATAGGTACTATATATAAAATTAATAGTTTAGCTGTATGAGATTCTGTTTGATCGAGATCGCTATGTCTGCATTAAAATAAAATTAGTAGAACTAGACAGATATGTCGATTAAAGCTGCGTTCGGATATTGTACTCCGTTGACACCTTGTACACCGTCCAAATGACACTTACGTGTTATTGGGTGTAAAAAGTGTACGGTCTATAATATCCGAACGCAGTTTATATTAGCAGTACGTATTGTCAAAACATTAGCGTTTGACACTACCTACTGTCATTAGAATCATATCTGACATATAATCTGACGTATCCTGGCTACTAGTTTTAATGCAGTACGAGCGATCTCGATGAAATAGAATTTGCTCATGCAGCTAAACTATTAATTTTACCAAAAAATGTCATAGTCATAAATTATTCAGAATTTCCTCAAGTTTGATTTATTATTTAACTATTTCGACGAAATTCCAGAAATGGCGGCTTATTTGCAACATCTTTCAAAAATGCTAAGACTAAACCTCCAGTTCCTTTCGACCCTTTTCAACAGAAAGCTTTTCAGTTCTAAATAACAAGTTCTAAATATGAAGTTTCGTCCCGATATCTTTAGTAGTTTCTCCGGAATCGTCGCCACAAAAACGGGTACACACACACACATACACAGACATTTTTTTGTACCTTGGTCAAAAATGTTCAGGG
Source organism: Aphodius sticticus (assembly GCA_963966075.1). Classification (NCBI taxonomy): domain Eukaryota; kingdom Metazoa; phylum Arthropoda; class Insecta; order Coleoptera; family Scarabaeidae; genus Aphodius; species Aphodius sticticus. The sequence goes on from OZ014506.1 coordinate 21,270,295, forward strand.
GACCCAAAAAGACATAATTCCGCTAAAATCTCAAAAAAAAAATTTGGCACGATTACAATACTTTACATACTGCGTATGATAAAGTAAAAAGTCGTAAGTAGAAGCTAAAAAAATATATTTAGTATATTTGGTTGCATATGTGGTGTAAGTTTTTTTTTGCACGTATATGAATATTGAACATTTAAAAAACGATTTCCCAATATTTATTAATATTTATCATATTCACACAACAAATAAAAATTTAATAAGTGAATTTATATTATTACATATTGTAAAATATCCCTTGAAGTGTGAGACCACTGTATTTAAGAACATGTGGAAAATACGTTTTTGTGAGCAAAATTTTAAGTATTAATTTTTCGCAGTAGTTATAAATTCGAAAATGACGTGACCGTGGTTAAATGTGAAAAACCTTCATTTTACGGCCTGGTTTTTATTTAGGTGTCTAAAATTTGCGGACGCCAAAGAATATTGAAACCTAACACTTTCAGCGTCGAATCCCAAATGGGCAAATTTATTGGATTTATTTTCCCTAATAGCCATTTTTTTGTTTAATTTCAGTGTATACTATCAGGACCATATCAAAACATGATTTAGTTTTCAATTATAAAGAGAAGTCATCAAAGTTATATCATCACAGACAATATTTCTTCATCCCTTATTGTTATGTGCTAAACCTCTCAAAGCTCAGTCAAAAATGTTAGCGTAGTTATCCTGATAAAAGCATTTGCTGTAGTATCACACCTATTTAGTTGGCATGGCAACACCCTATTCTATCAATAGCTTTGTTCGTTGGGTTCACTCTATATTGCTCAGGTTAGGGCAGAGTGACGTCACAAGCAGCTTTGAGTGAAGTCAAAGCAGTGTGCTTGGAGTAGAATTATGGTAGCTGATAGCACCCAACGAACGCCATTTGCGCTATGACAGTTGCAGTATTTTAGGTTAAGTTTAACTTGTGTAGAAAATCATTTAAGCACGCCAGTCCCTACCGGCTACTACACCGTTGTTTCGCGACCCTATATGGGCAAACTCGTGCCTGTGCTGTTGATCGTTCAAGACCCCCCCCCCAAGATACAGGAAAGGGACGAAGTAGTTGTAGTTTTTTTTTTGAAATGAAAACATAAGGTGCTTTCAATTAACTTTAGTGTACAATTAACCCAAGCAATTTGAAGTATTTTTTCTTTAATAAATGTAAACTTCAAATTATATTATTTGAGCAAAATTACATACAAACATACGGGTGGCCCAAATATACTTACCTGTTATTACATAATTGTACAATGTACATCCCATTATTAACAACAATCTCACCAGATTCGTCTAGTAAAGCGGTTGCGTTTAAGTTCGCCATATTTTACTTTACTATACTCTAACCTATAATCTGCTCTAACCTTACTCCATTCTTACTCCTACTACCGAGCAGGGTCAAGAAAAACTGCTCCGAGCTGCTTAGGGTAAGCTGTCCGTAGTTGCTCGAACTCCAACGAACAGAGTGCAAATGCCCAACGAACGCTATATGCATACTCTAAGCTGCCCCAAGCTGCCCTGACTAACCCAACGAACAAAGCTATAGACGGCCGTTTGGTCAAAGCTAATACAAACAAATGTTCACTTTCTAATATGCATGTCAAGAAAGCACAATAGAGAAAAGTCATGAATGCGCAGTAGGTACCAACGGAAAAAGGTACTAACTAACATTTTGTTAGATTTGATTGAAAACTGAGTTTGAAAATCGAATTGTAAATACATGCTTATTAATACATAATATACATATTAAATGTATCATTCAGACGCGCCCAAAACATTGTGAAACAACTACTTTTAGAATTTGATTTGATGACAACTTTTTTTGAATATTTCTCGTAGACTTAACGCCCTCTTTGATAACTGTATGCTATTTCAGGATCTGAAACAATTTCTAGATGACGCGACCGAAGGATGTGTGTACTTCAGTTTCGGTAGCAATATTAAGAGCAAAGATATTCCAACAGAACTACGCCAAATGATCATGGAAGCTCTATCAGAGTTACCATTTAAAGTCCTCTGGAAATTTGAAAATGACGACTTACCTGGAAAACCAAAGAACGTCATGATCAAAAAGTGGGTTCCACAACAAGATGTGTTACGTATGTATCTTTGGTCAAGTTACATCAAAATCCATCAAACATTTAGACTATTTGACGAACAATTTCGAATGCCTTCTAGGTCACAAAAATATCAAGGCGTTTGTTACACAAGGTGGTATCCAGTCAACTGAAGAAGCGATCTTTTCTCATATTCCATTAGTGGTAATACCATTTATGGGCGATCAAGATCACAATGCGAGAATGGTAGAGACTTACGAATATGGAATAGCTTTGGACCATAGATATTTAACCAAAGAATCCTTGAAAGCAGCCATATTTGAAGTTGCCAATAATCCAAAGTAGTTATTTGTGTATTATCTGTTATATTATTAATAATTTACCATCATTCTTTAAGATATAAGCTGAGAGTGAAGAGAATTGCTGAAATAGCTGCTGATCAGCCAATGACCGGACTGGAAAAAGCTGTGTGGTGGACTGAATATGTCTTAAGACATAAAGGAGCAAAACATTTGAGAAGTTCTGGTGCTGCTATTCCTCTGTACCAGTATCTGTTGTTGGATGTTATTGTTGTTGTTTTGTTAGCTGTTATTTTAGGCATTGGATTAATTTATATTTTGATTAAGTTAATAGTGGCTCTATGCAAAGCACTACTAAGGACAGTATGGAAACTTTTTAAACCAAAACGAGAATAGCTTAAATGAATAATTTATTTAGTGTTAAGAGTTTTTCTATGTTGTTAATAAAATGTTTTTAATCAAAAATCTCTTTATCTGTGAATTATTACTCTTTAATTTAAAATCAATTTTATCCTCTTCGCATTTGGACCAATTTTGCATTTAAAGATTTGTTATGGACAAAAAATCTGCTTGTATTCACTTAACTACTAAACCTTTTTTAATGTTAATTGATAACCGTTATTATATAGAAGTAGGTAAGTACACATAAATGATGAAATAGTATCGCACGAGATGCTCAAGTCGTTATCATTGTTGACCAACTACAAACTGTAGCTTATCTTATTCAGGCTACCAAATTTTAACATATATTCTAATTTCCATTGTAAATTGTAAATCTCTGTGATAATGAGGTGGGTGCTACTAACAATAATTCTCAAAGTGTTAGAATGCAACTGTGGTAGAATTTTGGCTATAATACAAACACCTTCATATAGCCACCAACTAGCATTTCGACCAATTTGGGATAATTTGGTCTCACGTGGTCATGACATAACTTTGATGACGACAGACCCATACCAAAGCAAATACGGAAATTTCACCCAAATTGACTGGAGTTCCGCTTATAAACCATACAATAATGTCTTCAGTAAAGTTGTCCACGAAAAGAATTTTTTCAAGGGCTTTTACATGGGTGCCAATATGGTGCATCAAATTGTTGACGAAGAGCTGAGTCACCCGGAAGTACAGAAAATCTTAAAAGGCGATTCAAAATTTGATTTGGTGATGATTGAATACTCATATCCTGCGATGTTTGCCTTCAAGAAAAGATTCAATTGTACTTTCATTGGTTTGTCCTCATTTGATGTACCAATGCAAGGGCATGAAGCTGTTGGCGACCCTACGAATCCTGTTCTATATCCTGATTATTTGATGCCGTTTTTAAGGCCGAGGAATTTGTTCGAAAGAGCCTATAGTACTGCTTATCAGTTGTTCATCAAAAGCTACAACTTGTTGTTGCTGGACCATATACACCAACAAAATGTGGTGAAGCATTTTGGAAGTGACTACCCCAGTATATCAGAGTTGATGAATTCGGTAGATATACTATTTTTGAACGTAAATCCTATATTTCAAAACATCAGACCGGTGATGCCAAATGTGATTTATTTCGGTGGCAGCAGACAACTGAATCCTAGAAATAGTTTGGATAAGGTAGGATACAAATCCAAAATGGAGGACTTAGTTTCAATTGTTTGGTTTTAGGATCTAGAACAATTTATAAATGGAGCTGATAGAGGAGTTATTTATTTCAACTTGGGGACAAACGTCAAGAGTGAGTTTTTGCCGCAAGAGCTAAAAACGGTTTTGTTGAAGGTTTTTGCCAAACTTTCATATAGTGTACTATGGAAGTATGAAGGGGATGACATCGGCCATAATATTCCAGATAACGTCAGGCTTCAAAAATGGTATCCCCAGCAGGATTTGCTACGTAAGTAATGTCAAATATTCCACGTTTGTATGAAATAGATTCGAATTCGTTCATTGTTCTCTATTGACAGTATTGTCAGAACATCAGCGTTTGACACTGCTGTCTGGTATGATAAAGTCATGTGCCTAGCCACATCGGATTATTTTAGAAAGTAAATGTCAATCTTATTAAGAAGAAGCTGTATACACAGAGAAAAAAATGTAAAGCAGTTTTATTGTAAAAAAAGAGTGTAAAATAACAGTACTTTCCCTGTGATATTGCAAAAATATCTTGTAAAATTAATGTGTATTTACACAGGAATTACACAGGAATATCACAGGTACATATATTTAAAACAATCGACAATGTCGCAGTAGAACAAAAAACGCAAATAACAGCAAATTCTCTTTCACAGCAGTTTTGCTTTTATTTATTACATATAAATTACTTTAATTTTACAGTGTTTCCGTTACTTTCACAGCATTTTTGCTGTAGTTTATTATATATATCTTCTGTAACTTTATCTGTGTGTAATATTGTTGTTTTATAATTGCTTCAAATATTGACAAAAGGAGAAAGAAGATACCTCTAAAACGATGCTAAAATAATGAACACAAACAGTATCCTTTACAATATACGATGTAAATAAATTAAGAGCCGTTTTACACGACCGAGAATTCTAACGAAAATAATAGCGAAATTATTGGCTATATTTATCTATTGCATATACGATAAAATACTTATCTAATTTTAGGTTACGAAGATGTCAGATGTTATGATCTGAGAAAGTGCGCTAGTACGCACGCACATGACTAGAATTGTACCGAAATTGATTGCTTTTGTCAAATGTGTCAAATGTCAATGAATCTCAGTTCTCACCAAAACTATAGTGATAATTTTTGCCATTATTTTCCTTAGAATTCTCGGTCGTGTAAAACGGCTCTAATAAAATAAAATGATAATTAAGAAACATCCATGCAAGTAAAAATCTTCATAGCGACATTGGGTTTCAATTCTTTAAGAATGTAGCCGTATAAAAACAACACCCCCGGACATTTCGCACACTAAAGTTTATCTATAACAGATGATATCTGTATTTCTTCTAGTGTTAGTTAAATAATGAAAACCTTGCTCCTTGCTGACAAAAACACGGTAATTTATTACTAGAGCCGAAAATTAAATGTTAAATATTTTATTTTGTTTTTATAAGATCTGTAATGTTTCCAACATTTGCTGTAACGTAAATAATAATTTACAATTATCACACGGTTAGTAAGAAATCAGAAATTACCAACTTTGACTAACGGCAAAACTCGTTTTGGTTCCGTATTTTTTTTTTCAAATTAGATGCTGTCACCAAATTGTGAATTTTACTTAAAATTTTGTTGTTTCTTGTCCGTCTTCATTTTATTGTAATTAGCGACATCCAATTTTGCCTTGAATTGTAAATCACTCTGTATATTTATTGATTTTTTATGGATGGTAGGGGGAGCAGCAGTTTCAAATTATAGGTGAATTTGTGTCAAAAGGGAGAAATATTGAAAAAAGATATGATGTGTGTAGTCGGGTTAGCGCTGGTTCGAATAACAACTGCTAACGCTTCACTAAACTATTTATTGTATATATTATACATAATAAAATAATAATGCACAGAGCGACCAACAGAGTCAACTGCTATGCATGACTTTTTTAATTTTGCTCATGCAGCTAAACTATTATTTTTACCAAAATTGTCATAGACATAAATTATACAAAATGTCCTCTACTTTAATTTATTATCTAACTATTTTGACAAAATTACAGAAATGGCGGCTCATTTGCAAAATCGTTGAAAAATGCTAAGAGTCATATTTCATACTTCGTATGATAAAGTAAAAAGAAAGAGCTCTAGTGGGTACAATTAAGCAAGCTATGAAGGTTCTAAGATTATATTCACAAAATCACAATCAAAATCAAACCTCAAAATTGTCTTATTTAATTCCTATAGCTTTATAAATAAGCTATAGATTAATGGTATAGATTAATTAACCTGTATATAAAAGAATAAAGGATACACGAACAAATAAGAATTTTGTAAAAATCACTAATTTTCGAATATTGTGAGTTTTCGAAGCTGTACAGTACCGTACTCGTAGTGCCCTGTGCCCTGAAATAGCATAAAAAATATCCGAAGGTTCATAGAAACATCTGCCAATTTTCTTGCTCTAGCGCCTTTTTTGAAATTATAGTTTAATTTTTAGATTGTTTTTCTATGTGAAACCATGCTTTCAAATTTCTATTTTCAACAAACGGATGGTAATTTATTTAATATATTTTTTAATCAACTCGTCAAGGAGCTTAGTTAAAAATGATTTCTGTGTTGTCTTGGTGTCTCATAAAAGTTATGACTGATCTTTTTTACTGAACCCGCTGAATATGTTTTAGGCCATACAAACATAAAATTGTTCATAACACAAGGAGGAATACAGTCTATTGAAGAAGCTGTGCTATGTAACGTACCGATGATAGCAATACCATTTTTTGGAGATCAATTCTCCAATGCCCAAAAAATGCACGAAATGGGTTACGGTTATTACATCGATTCTAAAACCATCACCGAACAATACCTTACAGAAGTAATTTTAGAGGTTATAGAAAATAAAGAGTAAGTCCTAAATAATTACATGTTATAAGTTGAACTCAAATGATGTGTTTTATAGGTACCGGACTAGAATTAAAGAAATGTCTGATTTACTCTTGGATGTACCAATGCCTGGGATAGATAAGGTCGTCTGGTGGACAGAATATGCACTGCGGCACAAAGATTTGAAACATTTACAAAGTGCGGCTGTGCCCATGTACCAATTTTATTTGCTGGATGTACTTGCTTTTTTGGCGACTGTGACGTGTTGTTTAGTGTTTGCTTTGCATTGGACAGTCAAACTACTGCTATCCAAAGTAGAAAAACGAAAGATATTTGCAGTTCTGATTTCGATTTATATGAGTTATATGTTGGTTACTAATAATAAGAAACCTAAATAATTATATCCGATTAATAACCAATTTTTATACTTTTTGTTTAATTTTGAATATTGGTAGTATCGGTGTTTATATACCTAGGGACACACATCCTCATAAAAAAGCATGCTTGTGAGCTTGCTTAAAACGAGCACGCTCTTCAGCGTTCACATTTGCTAGCAAGAAGCATGCTAGTTTTTACTCCTAAAAAATGAATAGTATGTAATTGATACTAAATGTACATACAGTAGAGCGTCGATAATCCGAACGGTCGCTGATCCCAACGCCCAAAAAGAAATAGTAATAAAATAAATCACCGAGGGAAAAGCATTTTTGTCGATTCCTGTTTACAGAAACTTGTTGCTCATGTTTTATATCTTGTATCCAATACTCGTATTTTCTACTATTTAGCTGAAAATATAACATACTGTATATGGAGTATATGTATATGTTACGGTTAATGTGATAAATGTGGTTTGTATTAATAATTACCGGCTATTATTAATAATAACCGCATCATTTGGTCAATGTGATTAGAAACACTTAAATAATCACATGGACCGGCCATTATTAATAATTTCCTAACGGGCACGGTAAAAGTGATAAAAACGTTTTTTTTACAAAAGATGTTTTCTATACAGTCTTCAAAGAAGTTAGCTAAGTTATTTTGATTACTATGTAAGCTATTATATTTATTTACTCGACGCAAATCATCAGTACGGCTAGCCCAATGACCAAAATTACGAATAATACAAAACATTGATAATACAGAATGTTTTCTTTTGTCTCCCTTGTACTTTAGAAACTACTGGATGTATTGGTAATGATATTTGGTATACACCCAAGGACGGCTCAATGACGAAAACATAAAAAAAACATTTTATACAGAGTGTTCAAAAAAGTTAACCATTTTATTATCAATAACACCCATTTTATATTTAATGCATGTGGGTAGTTTTTTGTAAATGTACAACTGTAAATCCCAATTATCTTGAAATTTTGTGCATTTAATATTAATTTTTTCAATATTGTAGATGTTTTTACATAAATTGCACCGCACAAATGATGCAAACATTTTTGTATGGTTCTGTTCCTAACACGGTATTTTTACTTTTGGTGTTTGACAATAGAGTACTATTTTATAAATAAAAGATTAGATATTGTAACAACTTGCCCCAATCTTCCCTGAATTCGGTTATCCATCACCTATACCTTCCGTAAGCATATCTAATATCTGACGGATATAATCGGTTTTATAAGGCGGTTATTATGAAAGTGTTTATCACCAACAAAAAAAAAGACTTTTGAATACATTGTTTATTTAGATATATGAAAAAATATAACAATAGCGAAAGCACAATAATTCTAAGTCCAGGAATCAGTTTAAAAATAAAATATATTCTTAATAAATAAAATTAACAGTAGGTAACTCAAATAAAATCAGTATCACATTTGTGCACTTATAAATGAAAAATAAACAATATTCATAGTAAATAATAAAATAAAATAGAGGTACAGTTCACATTTGTGAACAAAACAAAAGAGAATGACGTACTAATGTTACAAACTTTATCTTGATTTATTTTCACAATATAAATGGTGTAATTGTTGTACTATCACAAAAAAAATAAAGGTCTAGAAGCACTTTTGTATTCAAAATTAAATATAAAACATTTTTTGTATTAAAAAGATAATAAATAATAAGTTATAAAAAAAAAAATTTTTTCTTGCCACGAATTGCAAAATACAGAAGCACTATGTACGTATGTACTGGCAGAATAATACAAACCGAGTTTCTAGTTTATTACTTACTTAGCTTTTAAGAATTCCGCAAATAAGCATGACCCAAAGAGTTACACACTCGTGCATGCAAGTAGTGTGGATTGGCATCTTTTAGTCTCATTTTGATAATCTTCCTTATTTTAGTCATGAGTAGTAACTAAATAAGTTAGTCAGGACTAACGTCACTAAAGGCCCAACACTGAAAACCCACTGAATAGATTCGTTGTGTGGCGATTATGTAGATACTAACAGAATTCCAAATCTGAGGCTCTGTTATATTGTAGCATCACCTTAATGCAATATAGAGTTGAAATATATCACATTGACCACAGCATGCTGGAAATTATTAATAATAGCCGGTTCATGTGATAAATTCTTCACTTTAACCGCGCCACTTGGCTATTATTAATAATATCCGGTAATTATTAATAATAACCTATTTATCACTATGACCGTAACATATATATATATATATATATATATATATATATATATATATATATATATATATATATATATATAATATACATACTACACCGTAGTCAGCCGGGCCGCAGGTATTGACCGCCCGTGTTCGAATACAAATATGCGGCCCAAAAATAAAAACAATCCATAAACAAACAATTCTGTTTTTCTAATAGTATTTTAGATAGTATGGTTATTTTTCTAAACCACTTTCTATTTTATTTTTTTTTATTTTTAATTAGAAAGAATACATGTTATAAACATATACATGTAATAATAGCTAAAATATAATATTTATTACATTAATTAAATAAGTTGTAATGGTTTTAAGACCTATTTTGTATTATTTTGTGCTTACCAAATTAGCCAAATTATTTTCTATCGAGATTAGAGCTATCCGATCTGAGTGAGGCATAGTGTTTCGGACATCGGTGTTTAATTACTTACTTTTAGTTTAGAAAATAGCCTTTTGAAAAAAATTATTTCTGCTGGATATCTGGATTTAAAATCATCATAGGACAAACTATTTCACTTTCTGCCAACCAGAAAATGCTATAAGGCAAACTAATATCAAAAATTATCAACTAACAATTTATTGTGGCTTGCAAGTTTATTATTGTTTCGAAATAAAAAAAAAAACAGTCGGTTGAACTTCCAAATATTTTGTTAATTATAATAAACGATTTTTCTGATTATTATATAATATTTTTAAAAGCGCCATGCTGTATGTACTAGTAACTAGACGTACAGCTACCGCAAAAAATATAAATCTCGATAGCCGCAGTTTGGTATAATAGCAACTCGTAAAGGCTATTATTCGTATCGTATTATATATCGTATTATCGTATTATATATCGTATTAGCAACAGTAACATTAGCAACAGTTGAAAAATCCGTTCTTGCAGAATTGACAAATATGAATCACTTGCAAGTTGCAACGAATTGGTAAAACCTTAACATTACCAATTCAGTTTCCTAACATTTGAAATAGAAACATCAGAGGCGGATTAGGATTGTTTGTCCCTGGGCGACCAAATCCCGATGTGTCCCGATTAAGCGGAATTGACTTTATTTGGAAATGTCGAGTTCAGGTTTTCAAATTTTAAACTTTGCAAAAGACCCGTCAAATTTTGGGAAATTTAAATTCAAATTAAACACATTTCTGAGGAAAATAATCGTCCAGATCATTTTTATACATGTCTTTTAGTTTTTCTGTTTTTTATTCTAGTTAAGTTTTTAAGTTCTTATTTCGTCGTCGGATGATAATACATTTTTTCTAAAAACCCGAACAGATCAAAGTTTGTCATATGCCATTTTTAGCTTTGTTATCTCAGTAAAAAAAATCTGATGTGGCCAGGCACATGACTTTATCATACTATATATAAACTTAATAGTTTATATTAATAGTTTAATAGTAGTGAGGATTCATTGTTACATTTTTCCAATGCGGATATTTTTTTATATTTTTTTGTCTTTGACTTGTCGCCCCTTGTGACTTTTCGCCCCTGGCGATCGCCCAATTTCGACCTGTGGTTAATCCGCCAAGATTGGTCTATGTAAATTTTATAATTTGTCTGTTTTCGAGTTATGCTTAGGTTGATCATTTCGTCTGCTCCTGAAACTTGGCCGCCCGTGTTCATCGCACGATCGCACACAAGAACACAGGGTCGGCTCGGCCCTAAACGTACCAACCTATAAATAAAAATTATGATAATAAGTCAAGTCCACAAAACATTTAGGTCCTTATAGTTCTTCTTAGAAAATCTGGCCAATCGATCTTTTTTACACAAATGTTTTTACAAGATTTATTTTGCTCGTCCAATTTTGCGCCCCCTGTGACGTGCGCCTAGAACAGTTTGCTCCAACTGCTCCCCGGTAGCTACGCCACTGACACGTGCGCATTTCAAACCATAGATTGTGCGCCCGCCTTCTTGATTACGGAGAACGGTGAACCGAACTGTAGAACCGAAGGTGACTGGAGTGACGGAGTTATTTGATCATATTACCGTACGTATCATAGAGTTTTGCAGTCGCCACATTCTGAGTAGTGAGAGTACTGCACTGTAAGAGTTAATAATAATATTATTGACAGTAGTGACCTAGCAACCGCAGCACTAATAAGATGCCAAACTGCCCGAAATGCGAGAAACCGGTATACTTTGGTGAGTGTAATTCTGAGCTATGTTACTTGCTAATTATAAAGTATTTAAGAAAACTTTGTTAAACATTATTTATATTTTAGTTTTGGTAAGATTAAGTATTCAGTAAATCTATTTGATAATTGTTGCAATAAGTCAGTTACTCCTTGCAAAAAGTGTAACTATCAAACTTTATTATTAATTAATACTATCTAAATTGTAATCGTCATATGCCATCACATTCCGCACAATGTAATGCTTCTGATAGTGAACGGTTATTTATATGGTTGACATCATCATGGAAGTGCGCATGAAATGCAGTAATATTTTGTATATTACCTATCGCTTATATCAAAATTGTTGGGAATATAATAGTAAATTTTGAAAAATCATATAAATCTAGGGTTAATTTTGTCGTGAATGTGCGTAGGTTGTTGAGAAGTGAAGATACACACACGCAGCTGTTAAGAGGTCATAGCAAGATAAGTTAGTGGTTGACAACATCCATAAAAAGTTTCATAGTTGGGACACGCCCGTAACATATCTCTGACATATTGTACATGTTTCCTATTTCCTTCTTTCATACGCATGTTGAAAAGCAAGAAAACCAGTGAAGATGCAAGTGGAATGCTTTCGTTGTTCTCACATACATGATATCAGAGCTGTTACCCTCTCAAAAAAATATGTCAAACGTCAGAACTTCTTGCTTGAATTTAATTAAATTGATTGTCCTCTTGATTTCGAACATTACATATGTAATATATACCAAAAATACACACATATTCACTTTACTTATCGACTTATGGATTCCGTTTAAAGATCACAATTAATTATTGTCGATTAAAAACACGGTTGTAAATGTATTATAATACGAATTAATTGAGTACGGATTGATGTCACTGGCAACCATTAGTTAGACTTATTAGATTAGATATATATGCCACGCTTTATCGCACCAGATAGGTAATCTTTATTGAGCATTTGAAGAACTTCAAATAGTATCTATGTATTACGTTAGATAATAATTTATAAATGGTTGCTATATACAACCGTCGGCTTCCGACAACTCTTGAAGCTGTACTATTTTAATTATACTGGTTCTCATTATAGTCCAGTCAAATCGTTTCCGAGCCGAGGGTGCCTGTTCTAGGAAAAAAATATAGAAATTTTTTTTCTTTCATTCTAAATGTTTTTTGGGGTGCTGAATCCGAATGTCAACTTTTCCACTTCGCACGGTTAAGGTTTCACAACGAAAATCGCAAGAAACGTCAAAAGTCTCGACATTTCTTCAGTTTTTTGCTAAAAACTCCTAAAACTATGTACTTTTCGACGTAGACCAGTACACACAAAAATAAAGTACACTAAATTTCCTATAAAAAGCGCGCCTAAGTGTATTTTTTGTTCAATGGCTTGGCCGCTAGAGCGCGCTGAAATGACACATTTTCCTACTTTATGTATGTGCGTGTAATAAAAAAAAGCTTAGATTCAGATCAAACTACATTAATTTCCCTACAAATTGCATGACTTAATCAGTTATTTTCAATTCACTGCAGTCATTGCTAATAATGTTGTGTTTCCCATTCATATTTCAGAAGAGAAACCATAGAGTCTATTCTCGTCATCTTTTTTTTGTTTGGCACGTGTGGGCGAGGCGCGTGCGTTATAGCCCTTTTACATCTATGCAATTTTTACCTGCAATCTCAACCATGCGATTTTTTAAAATCGCATGCAATTTTATCACCGTTTGTCGACCGTTTACATCTGTGCAACTTTAATAAATTGCATGGTTTCAGCATCGTGATTTTATTTTTTAACAACTGTAACTTCTTTGATTGGCAACAGTGCTACACACATCAACACGCATAACCTCGTTGTTTTATTTATACATAAACATAATCTTCTTAGCACCAAAACTATCGTTTATATGCATAAGAAACCTTGCTAGTATCGATTGTTGATATACATATGTGTTAAACTGCCTAACGTCGTCGATTTAGAGGAAATTGCTCTCCTTAGCATCATAATTGGAGCTGTGAGTTTGTTGTTAAGACAGAAAACGGAACGGCGTTGGTAGACTAAACCATGGCTTAGCGAAAAGATCGCTGAAATCTTCTACGAACAGAATGACCCAATACGTATAGCATACGAGATAAAACATCAATAGGCGATACGTCATTAAATATGCATTTTGTAGCTGGAAACAGAAGTGTTCGTTCAGCCTTAGACAACCCGCAACCGTCAGGAGTTTTTAGAATTTTTCAATAGTGTTGAAGGAGCAGTACCTTGGCAAATGACTTTGCATAAACTAACATTAATTCTGTTGATTGATTTCGACCACACGAATTCATCAATATTTTCCTTCTTATCTTCTTGATTCTCCTTCGACATCTTAACAAACTCGTCTCAAACTAAGCACGAACAAACACAATTAGCGGAATAAGTTATGTTTCGCTTGGGATGTTGGTTGGTTGGGACTTGGGAGGTTGGGCCTACGCTACGCGTCTATCAGCAATGGTACCACTACTACATTTATGTTTGCTGGCTTAAGTTCCTAGAAAGTTACTAGAATCGCACGTAAAAATTGCACGGATTTAGAACTGATTCTAAACCCATGCGATTTTTTCATATAACCTATATATACCAAAATTGCATAGTGTAAAACGAAAAATCGCATGATTGAGATTGCAGGTTAAAATTGCACAGATGTAAAAGGGCTATTATTGTTCTTGGCGACGAGCAAACTTGCTCATAGATACGTTTGTATGGGCGTGGCGTGTGCGTTATTGTACTTAGCGACAAGTAAATTTGCTCATAGATACGCTCGTATGGGCGTGGCGCGTGCTAACGACAAGTAAATGTACTTGTAATTGTACTTAGCGATAAGTAAATGCTCATAGATACGTTCCAGAGGGAAACCGCTGATATCCCCACTCCGTCCACCTAACCATTCGAGAAGTTTCGCATTCGCTTCAAAAAGATGACGAGAATAGACTCCCAGGACTTTCAACCGCTAAGCGTTGCAGACAATAAAAAAAAACATAGAAATACATAATACATTAAATATAAATTAAAAACAGCAAATATATAGTTTTTCAACGCGCTCTAGCGGCTACACAGTTTGGCCAAAATAACTGATTAAGTTATGCAATTTGTAGGAGATTTAATGTAGTTTTATCAGAATCTAAGCTTTTTTGTAATTATACGCACATTACATAAAGTAGGAAAATTTGGTCTTCTTTCAGCGCGCTCTAGCGGCCAATCCATTCAACCAAAATATTATAGATGTTATAATGTCGTAATGTTTAAGCATCACGAAAGTCTTAGACTTCAAACAATTTCGAGTATGTCTCATTTCCTTGTTCAGGAAACCAATACATACATTGTTTTCGTATACTCGTCTGTTCTGTCGCGTGCCTGAAATCCAACCCCTTCGTTACTTTTCCTGGCGTTGTTGGTTTTTCATATTTTTTTGTACCTTGTATTTCAATTGATTTTTATATTTTTTTTGCAATCTAAACCGTTAATTAATTAATTTCACTGGTCAACAAATCATAAGCTTAATTTTTCAACGTATGCTTGATGGCTAATATGTTTAAATCACAATTGAATTTCTAGATTTATAAGTTGGCTTTTCAGAATTAACATAGTTATTAACAATTTCTTCTATCTTTCTTTGTGTTTCAAAATCCTTCTCTGAATTTATGACAAATCTAATTTTTGGTATGGTATATTTTGGTATGGGCAATTACATCAATTTTTAATAGCTCCTTTACGCTTTCAATCTGTTCATTTGGTGCCCTGGGTTTAACAATAGTTTGATGTTTATGAAATCTAATCCACATGTCGCTGTGTCCAATAAAGTCTCTATCCTATAAATATTTATAACTCATGGTTCTTGCAGGAACCATATATAAAAAAATAAATCCAGCGTTCACACTTAATTGTTTCCACCCTAATTGTTTCTTTTAATTGGCCCAAAATGTAAATTTTGCGCTCGTTAATAAATTTGAATTGAATCTGATAATTAGTGTAGAGTTCTATATGTACTGATTTTGGGAGTGCCATCTCCGAAACTAAAAAATGAGATTTCCGCGATTTCCGCCGAAACTGAAACCTCATAACATTAATTAATTCTGGCATGTATTAATTTCGCGTTTCGCTCTTTTGCATTCACTAGCATAATGACCATGATTTCCACTGTTGTAGAACCTCACTGACGAATATCACTTTCAGCATTGAATGACTTCTTATCTTTCGTAAATTGTTGTTGAATTGTTTTCTCTTGTTGGCATTTCTGTCCTTGCCGAGTAATATCCCTGAACCGATTCAGTCCCTCTCATTCTTCTAAACATGTTTCGTTCCAACATGACTGATATGTGCACTAGGGTGGTTCAAATTGGCTATTTTTATTTAGAAAGCAAAGATCCCCCCAAATCGTTTCCAAATCCAAAAGAAGTGGACACATATTTTTTCTTTTTTCATCAAATTTGAATAGGAAAATGCATGGGAAAAAGACAATTTTTGCTATTTTTCGAATAATTGTTCGCGGTTTGGGAAAACTTAAGACTAAAGTTATAGGACTTGTAAAGGACTTTCCAAGAAAGAATTTGACCTATCATACATATGGATTTGATGCCCCCAACCCACCCCCACAGTGCCCTGAAAACTACCCTTAAATGAGAAAATGTAGATTCTTCAGAAAATTGACCCTTCTAATTATTTCATTCTCTTTTTTTCTCATAGATGTCATTTCTATAAGTCTAGTGGGATCCCTATAAACATTTGTCAGTTAATTTCCATTTCTTTAAACAAATTTTTACGTGTTTAAATAATTCGTTTTTCTCGAAAATCCATCTGAATTCTGTTTTCTGAGTTCGAAATGGCAGTTTATTATCTTAGAGTGACGTTACAGTAGACTCTCCTATAACGCGGTTTAATATTACGCGTTTTATGAAAATGCGTTATAGGAATTTGAGGATCGCAAATTTTGACACATGCGCGTTGTACGAGAATCGCGTTATATGAAGATGTAGTCGCAAAATTTCTAGCGCGTTTGTAGTATTTCGCGTTGTAGGAACCGCGTTATAGGAGAGTCTACTACTCTACTGTATTCATTAAAAAAAATCCTCCTATTGTTTAAACAATAAATTATTATTCATTTACAACTTTTTTCTAATTATGGTAGGAAATTTAATATTTTTAAAAGAAATGTAACTCCCCACTTTCCCGAAAAAAGGATTTTAAATAAATTCAATTTTTTGGAATAAATGATATTGAAAACGAATAATATTTTACTTAATAATTATTTGAAGCAGGTCCCAGGCCCCTGGTTCAAATCCAGGTTGTGGCTGTAATTTTTAATTTATTTTAAAATTTACATACCACCTGTATATCACCATTATGCATTTGAATAATATTTTATTATTTAAACAATGGAAATTATCCCAAAATATAAATGATGTCACTTGACAATAACAGTTGACCAGACCGATCTAAAAAAATGAATGTTAGGAGAATTGCAAAAAAATTGTTTAAACAAATGGAATTTGTTGGTGGGTGGGGGTGTGGTGGTGGGTTGGGGGCGTCAAAGCTATATGTATAATAGCTCAAATTCAGACGGATTTTCGAGAAAAACGAATTAATTATAAATGTTTATAGGCACCCCACTAGACTTGGGGTGGGTTGGGGGTGTCAAAGCCATATGTATAATAGCTCAAATTCTTCATTGGAAGATCCCCACAAGTCCTATTACTTTAATCTTAAGTTTTCCCAAACCCCGAAGAATTATTCGAAAAATACCAAAAAATGTCTTTTTTCAATGCATTTTCTTATGTAAATTTGAGGCCTCGACATAGGGTTGCCAACATGGTCATTTTGACCCGGAGACTTCGGGTTTGGCGATCATTCTCCGGGCTACGGGTTTTAGGTTAAATTCTCCGGGTTAACTATCCGGGTAATCATCGATCTTTTGAGAAACTGTAGCGACCCCTAAATATTTTTTAAAAATTATGGAAATACAGTAATTGTTATTCTAATCACACAGTTTGCAGCGATTTCCCTTGAAAAGAAAGAATTTTTCTCAAAATAGGAAGAAGCTCCTCAATCTTCACAATAATTTAATTTTACTCTTTGAGAGCATGTGAGAAACTTTGAAAGTAGCAATTGTAGCATTTTTAGAGTTTGTCACATGTCTAGTGAATAAAGTAGGAATTCTGTACGGGTACGACGAAAGGAGAAGATTGTATCCTGCCTCGATGATCAGATCATAGACAGACAAATCTAATATCAAAAATGGCTTTCAAAAAAACGGGTATTATTTAAAGGAATTGAGGAATTTGCTTGTCCGAAATCAACATTCAATATTAATACATTAATTAACAAAATACGTTTTGAACTTTCGTTGATTATTATTTTAATATGTATGTCGTTCAGAGGAATGTCCCAACAATATGTTTGAGTGTATCCAAGGCAGTTCACAGAATAGTATCATACTGGTCTGCCATAAATCAGTATTTTTTAAATCATGGAGATGATGACAGCGATACCTTTATTTGAAAATTTTATTATTAGTTAGACTATATATTTGCAAAGACTGAGAGATATAGTTATCATTTTTGACTAAAGACATATTTATTATGGGGGTTTATACAAACCGCCAATATTGTCGGAACAAAATGAAAATTTAAAATTAGTTAGGGAACGTGTAGATAATTACTTCAAGCAAAAACACATGATCTCTCAGTACATCAAAATTATGCTTGGTTTAAGTGGTAATATTGGCATTTTGTCTCATGTTGGTTGTGTCGTAAAAAATTCCACAATAAGAGGCAGAAGCGAGAATAGTGAAAAATAATATACATTAATTGAAATAAATTAATTTACTTAGTAATTAGCATCTGGATCTCATCGTTTTCTATACTACCTATATCCAAATTTCACACCAAAGCGCTACTAAAAAGTACTAAAAAGTTGTGGCGGCTATTATTAATTTAAACCCTTATGTTGCATAATATAATTATTTTTCTCCGGGTCAGAATAGGCGCAATGTTGGCAACCCTACCTCGACAGGCACCATTAAGAACCAAAATTAAAAAAAAAAAAAACGTGTCCACTTTTTTTTTGATTTGGAAACGATTTGGGGGGATCGTTGCTTTCTATAATCACAAAAATTTTTGCAATGCATTTTTGAACCACCCTAATGTGCACGTCCACTCATATGTAGATCAATATGCTACATATTTTACATATCCTGCCATATTTTACATAATATGTAATGAAGTATATATCTAATAAAAATAAATAAATTTCAATGTTTCGCAATTCACTTGATAAATCTTAGTAAACATCATATGGATATAATGTTCATAATAGGATTCTTAGTTTGGGGGTCATGTATGTACACTACGTACTAAAACACTTCTCATGATTTTTTAGCCGAGAGAAAAACATCTTTGGGTAAAGACTGGCATGCAGCGTGCCTGCGATGCGAAAAATGCAACAAGACATTGACCCCGGGGTCACACGCTGAACACGAGGGAAAACCGTACTGCAACCAACCCTGCTACAACGCCCTCTTTGGCCCGACCGGTAAGCACGATATTTCAATAACTGAATATGTAATTTTCCGAAAAATGTTATTCTATTTTTTGCGTATGTACTTAGTTAGGTCCACCAAACTCAAAAATCGCATTAAAAAATGTTGAATGGATACGCTTTCGAGTTCTATGAAAAAATACCGAAGTTATGATCAATTATGATTGATAGGTACCAAAATTCTAAAATTTAACCTTTTCTTTATTCATCAGTTTGATTCATTCCGTTTATTTTTATTGTTATTGTGTTTTCTATCTAATATGAGATTATAAGTGGTTTTGACTCCTGCTTCCCCTTCTCTTCTTGTCGATATCTGTTTCTCTTATGAGGAATCAGATATATCGCCCATCATTCTTTGATTCCAAAATCCATGGTAGGGCCTCTCAATGGTCTTCAATGCATAACACAAAATGAATAGTAAAAGCAGTATTCCATACCTATTTTTGCATATTTCTGGAGCAAAAAGAATCAGCTGACAATATTTCCACTATATCTACTTTTCGCTGATGATAGCGTAAATGTTAGATTCTCATTGTGGTCGTGGTATTATTATTAGAGGTATGCTCATACTCATGTGGAGTTGGGATGAAAATCTGCGAAAATCTTCGTTACGTTAATATCCGCTGGGCGGCGCTGCATGGTTGAAGAATAATAACGTAAACATAACTAGTACCAATCCAATTTTTGTTTATTTATGCTTATTTCTACGTACATAATGCAAATGCTTGAAAGTTTTCTTTTTATACAAGTACATTTGTCTGTTATATTCTATAAATTGTTAGTGGCATAGCCCCTAAGTTTGACATATGCAATGTTGGTTGTCTATATATCACCTGCGCAGTAGCGGTCGTAAATTCGTCCAAAAATTGATCATACCTTTAATCTTAATACCACGATTGTGGTCAAATTTTTTTCATATCGTGGCCTATTGCCCTGATACTACTGAGGCGATTGAAAAACTATGTTAATAATATTTGTGCTGAACGACAAGATTGGGTGTTCCGAAGTCGAGATATGCTCCAAATAGTAACACGGAATTTTTGTTTTCAAAAATCAAATCTTAAAAAAAATCCAATTTTGGTTAATGAAATTTTTGAGTTTAGCGGTCCAAAGTATCTAAGAAATAATAGTTGCACCTAGTGTACATTTTTTTATCTTTTTGTTGTTGATTAGTGTTATTATATGTAAATTTTATTAAAATAATTGCTCTAATTCCAATCTCTTAAAATATATTTTCTGTTTAGGTTTTGGGAGAGGCGGTGCCGAGAGTTACGTTTACAAGAAATAGTGTGCCTCGAGTGCACAGAAGAGCCTGTTCACCGACATTCCGTTTGCTAAAAGTATTAAATCAGCAGTTAAATAATATAATGTTACGTTTTTTATAACTAAGAATGAGCTTACATGTTTATAATATAATATAATATGAATAATATGCGTATGTTTTTTGTTGCTTTTCAAATATGAAATAATACATTCAATAATATATTATTGAATGTAAGTAAATTATACTTCCAACAAATATTGTAGCAAACAAAGTATTCATCCTACTTTTTATTTATACTATTCTGTGGCCTAAGCTCGTTCCCTGGTTTGCCCTCTTCGCTTTTAGGCCAGGCAATACAGATTTTTGTGTGACAAAAATACTAGCAGGAATCCGACGGTTCCAGGTCACGTGGAACGGTCTAAACAAAAAACCTAAAAAAATCGTGTTTTTTTTCGTTTTTCGCTTGTAAAATCTGAACCGATGAAGCCATCTTGATGCTTTGACGAATTGTAGAGAATGAAAAGACGAAAAAAACGAACCCTGTCGGGTAGTGTGGGCAGGCGGACGAGGCGGGGAAGCTCGCAGCGCGCTTGTATTACTATAGATACGCGCTTCGCTGTTTCGCAACATTTTAACGCAAAATCAGAATAGTTTTGTAGCACAATACTACTAGTCTTTCGAAGTCCGTTAAAAAATTAAAATCGGACCACCTCCGACGCATCCAGGCCCGCCGAAAAATATTGCATAAAAATATTCAAATCGCAATTGGGCAAAAACTAATCATCGGAAAAGGTCTGGATTGACCACACTCAAAGTACCCAGCATACGCTACGATCACGCGAGAAGCCTCTGCTACAGCTTTGCGGAGTTATGAATTTTTGATAAAATGTAGATTTTTCCGAAAGCATCAAGATTGCTCCATCGGTTCAGTTTTTACAAGCAAAAAACGAAAAAAAAATACAGGTTGTTTTGAGGTTTTTTGTTTATAACAAAAATTTAATAAAGATAATTGCGAGTAGGAAACATCACAATACAATATACATCTACGGACTGTTCCACGTGACCTGGGCCAGTCGGCTTCCTGCTAGTATTTTTGTCACGAACTCAGTCATTTTCTGCTCTATTGCCTGGTCTATTTGTCTAATGTCTATAACTAGGGTTACCATCCGTCCCGGTTTGAGACATCGGTCCCGGCGTCCCGGCCAGTTTGGTGTTATGTCCGGGTTAAAATGTTTGAAACTAGCATTTGGTAAAATTTTGGAAATGAAAAAAGAGACTGAGACTGAGACTCGATCGGATTAATATTAACGGAGAAAATCCGGAAAAATCAGCGTTTTTTTCAAAAATTCATAACTCCGCCATTTTCAATGTTGTAGGGCAGGCTTTTCGCTTTTTCTCAGTCAGAATTGAAAACTGAATCGATTTAGCTATGTCCGTCTGTGTACACGATAACTGCCGTAATTTTGAAGCAATTGATCTGAGATTTGGTATACAAGCTTAGCTCTTAAAAAGTAAGGACAAGTTCGTGAAGGGGCAAAATCGGTACAAATGTTTTCTTTTTTTGAAATTTTACTGTGGGGGGTATTTTAACTTCAGCACGGCAAAAGATAATTTGCTTACTAGTTTTGATGCAGTATGGTGTCCCGCGAAGAGTAGATGAAGAAATCACATTCTTGACCATAAATTAATTATGGGAATTGTATGCCATCTAGGATTTTGTGGTTTTGTCAATTTGCACGCGTATCTTGCATTTCCCGATTAAAAGGGTGATTAACAAATTTGTAGAGAATTCTCTAAAATTTTCATATACATAGTCAATATTGTTGAAACAAATTCTTTATTGCTAATAATACGGAAAATGTGTAAAAAATTAGGAGTGACGCGTCTTTTTTTACTTTTGGGCAGTTTTTAACAGGCAAATCTAAATGACAAAGTTGGAGAGGACACACTTTCCAACAGCATTGGTATGAACAACTTTAGCGCGCTTGTATTACTATATATACGCGCTTCACCGACTACCGAGTCGGCTGCCCCACCATTCGACCGCGCGGCCGCTTTCGGTCATGTGTGCAAGCATTTTTCACCTATTTCGCAACATTTTAACGCAAAAACAGAATTGACGTTTTGTAGCACAATACTACTAGTCTTCTTTTCCGTTAAAAAAAGTAGAATCGGACCACCTCCGACGCATCCAGGCTCGCCGAAAGATATTACATAAAAAAATTCATATCGCAATTGTGCAAAAACTAATCATCGCACAACGCCTGGGTTAAGCACACTTAAAGTACCCATCAATCGCTACTTTCTCGCGAAACTCCTGCGCTACAACTTTGAAAATGGCGGAGTTACGAATTTTTGAAAAAACGCAGATCTCCGGTTTTTTCCGAATTTTCTTGAAAGCATCAAGATTGCTCCATCGGTTCAGCTTTCACAAGCGAAAAAGAAAAAAGAACACGATTTTTTGAGGTTTTTGTTTATACCAAATTAAGTAATGATATTTGCGAGTCGAAAATACATCACAACAAATCTACGGACTGTTCCACGTGACCTGGGACCGTCGGCTTCCTGATACTACTTTTGTCACGCAAAAATCTAATTGAGTATAGACGATTCCTCCGTAGAGCCAGAGAAGGGTTGCACCGTCAACGAAACCGAGCCTGAATGCCCAGATCTGACAGAAACGCAATCTCGGGACAATACCGACGTTGCAAAGCCAACAAAAAAATTCAGCAGTCCACAATAAAGTCGAGAATATTAGATTCTTACAAGGATTGCTCAATCGATGTTCTTAGGTTTTTGACAATGAGCATTTCACGTCATCATCCCTGGGTTACCGGAATACAAACATTTCAAGCTTCAAATGTCAAATGTGGTTTATCAAGGTCGGCTTTTGACGTTTCAGATAATGGCAAGTGGCAACCACAACGTGTATTATCGCGCTTTGATTGGTCTGTTTGAAATCCCCGCGTTTTTACGTGTCAAGTGTGACAGTTTAAAGAAATCTGGGTAGGCAACCCGGTACGCCAACTCGGCGAAATCGTCCGATCATTGTTTCGTGTGTCCCGACAATTTGACAATGAACGCATGACGTCATAGCGCTGTTAACATTGAAAGATAGGGATTGAGCAATCCTTGTAAGAATCTAGTACATCTAGAATCTAGTGTATTCTTGCAATAAAGTCATAAACAACTATTTAATTTTAATAAAAATAACCACGGAAATCACGTAAAAAATGTGCCGAAAGCTCTACCTGTGGGATGGTGTGGAAATGAGTTCGTACGCCGCTCCTCCGTGTTGAGCGCGTTCCCGGCCGTGACCTACACGTCGTACGATAAAGTTGTTCATACAAAAGCTGATGGAAATTGAGTCCTCTAAAACTTTGCCATTTAGGTGTGCCACTTATTTTTAATAAAAATTCCCTAAAAGTTCAAAAACCGCACTCTGCTAATTTTACACACTTTGATGATTATTAGCAATAAATATTTTTTTTTCAACAATACCGACTATATAAAAATTGTCTTACATAGTATGACAAAGTATTGTAATCGGGTTCGAAAAAATTTTGAGATTTTAGCGGAAAATTCGTCCTTTTGGGCCCCCTGGACATAAAGGTTCAAAAAATGTCTGTGTGTGTATCCGTTTCGTTGTGGCGACGATTCCGGAGAAACTACTAAAGGTATCGGGACAAAACTTCATATTTAAAAGTTTCATGACAACTTAGAGCTGAAAGAAGTTTTGTTTAAAAGGGTCCAAAGGAACTGGTGATTTACTCTTAGCAGGAAATTTCAACCGATTATACACTTCAAAGTATTAAAATTATGAGTGTACTATAAAGTAAAAATAATTTAACAATTAATGAAAATGCTGATTTATCAAATATAAATAATTTTCAAGAGTTATTTTTAAGTAAGTCAAAGTGAATATACTGTTTGTTTTTATTACCTTTTTCCGGCTTTTGCAAAATCCGACACTCAGGCACCTTCTCCGATGATTTGCCGCCAACAAACCCGCTCAAACAAGATGAGATTCTGCCCAAAAAGTTTTTCAATGTTATAGGAAAGTGTTGTGGAAAAGAATACAAAACGCCTTAATGTATTCATATAATTTAATGAACCGAGGAAGATAGAAAAACTTAAACAAAAAACTTACGAACTAATATAGTACAGAGATATACAAAAACATATAATATAAAAAAGTGAATCATTTTACTCAAATGACATAAGGTTTGTAGGTAGGGGAGCTTGTTCTACGTTTGCCGCCATTCTCAAGTACCGACACCATCTGTCGCAGGCATCTTGACTTCCAGCACGAAACTTATACACATTACCTAACCAAAAAACAAATCCATATATAAAAAATAACAATAAGTCAAATAACGCACCTTTCTGTTGATCGATAATTTGAAACAAGTCAGGATGCAGAGTATTATCACCAGGTATAATTTGACAACCTATCAGGGACACCATTTTACATGGCTCACTCTTAAAATCACAACGCTGATTCCTGAAAAAATACCGAACGTAAATTATTTTTGCAAAAATGCTAACAAACAAACTTTACCCTTTAAATGATTTAGATGAGAAGTAAGCTAAAGACGAAGACCATATTTGTATCCAATATCGTTGCCACGAAGTCACCGTTGGTTTCTTTCCGTGTTTCAAGACAGTCTTCCTTCGAACGCAGCCCTGCATCGGGCAGAACGGATCTTGCACGCACAACGAGTCTTCATTCAGTCTAAAATAGCAACATTTAATAAACCAAATCGAATTTACTCGGTACGAGACTTACTTCGTCAGCAACGTGGAGTCCTCGGAAGTGCTTCTTGAAGCTTGCAATGGGATGTCAGTTATGGGGGAAGATAATTCACTATGCAACGCACCCGGACTAGCGTCTTCTAATTCAGAGTCGTCCAGGAGATGCAGAGTTTTCGGCAAGTCCTTGGGGTCGAATGCTATGTGATGATTCTTACTGAATATACTAAAATAATGTGTACAGTTAGTTATGCAAAACATTAGATTTTTGAAATGGGATATTACGACACTGATCTAAAATTAAATACACCTTAATCTGAAACTAAGAAAAATCAGGAAAATAATAAATATGTATGCGTATTGTGTTGGGCTGATTGTGAAATGTAATTACCTATGTATTTTTATCTACGTATTAGTTTGTTGATGTTTTAACATTCGTAAATATAATAACAATAAATAATTTCTAGCTTGTTTTTATTACAAAAACTAAATACATATACGTAAAACACAATTAGGTCAGATTGCATCAACAAAGTATAAAATCTCTAGTTAAATAGGCCGGTAGCAACAAATCTAAAGATAAACTATTAGCTCCTTGATACTGACAGATAAATTATTATCTAATATATCAACCAACCTAATATTAGTGGTTGCATTCAGCAGATCACTCCGGTTGGTAACTGTGAAGTAACAGGTTAGCGAAAATCTGCTATATGTCACTTTTGTTGACCGGTAGATACCAACTTACGGTGGATCAGACGCCATTTTTGGTATCATATAATTTTTACGGTTAGCGGTAGCGGTGGATTGTACCAGTGTTGGTTGCAGACCTGTCATTTTACATTTAAAATGGAAGAAAGAGAATATTGTTTTAATATATCATATATACGGTATGTGAGAGTCGTGAAAGCCAAATAATTGGCAAATAAAGCAAAATAACGCGTACCTCTATGCGAACAATGAGGTTATGTTCAGCGTTTTTTCATATAGCGCCTCCTATTGGATGAAAAATAAACTTTGGTGTATTATAGCGCCATTCAGCAGATACGAGACTGTTCCGGATCGGTATCGTAAATCGGTTGGTATCGGTCCGGTACCGGTAGATTCTGCTGAATGCAACCAGTGATATTATCACGAGGATTCCTTACTACTAAACAATTAGGTTAGATTGCACCAATAAAGTATAAAATGTCAAGTTAAACTAAATATTAAGTTAAATTATTAGCTCCTTGATATTGGCAGATAATCCTTAGATTTTTTAAATGGGTTATTACGACATCGATCTTAAAGATATCGAACGACCTAGGGCAAATTATGATATTATCACAAGGATGCCTTACTAGTAAATTATTAGGTCAGATTGCACCAACCAAGTATAAAATCCCAAGTTAAATTATATCGAAAGCGACAAATCTCAAGATAAGCTTCTTGATATTGGCAGATAAATTATTAGGTATCTATTGTATCAACCGACCTAGGAAATATTAGTGATATTATCAAGTCCATACTTGACATTTTACTGATTGTAAATAACTGCCTAGTGGATCCTAAAAGGAAATTACATCGTTTTGGCAAAGGTTGCACCACCCAAATACATTATAGGAAATACATTAACATTTAGATTTATTTTTATTGTTTTATTTACATACATTATAATACGATAAACATTTTTGTTATGTTACCAGTGAACTACAGATACCATTTCATGTGCTCCATGTAAAATCTTAGTAATTGGGTCTGCGTAAGGACAACTATTATTTCTAGCAGTTGTTATATTGCACAGAGCAGTTCTGTTAACTTTAGCAAGGGTTAAATGATAAATTAGATCTCTTGTTTGACAAGCCCACTATATAATAATTTTTTTCGGAGGTGATTCAATTTTGAGGCTCACCATGGGGATCTCGCTTATTAATGGAGATAGAGCCTATGTTTAAATTTGGCAAAGTTTCGTATTTTTGTGTTGATCAATTATTTGAAAAGAAATTTAAGCAATCATCCTTCATTTTGAAGATATCCGCAAAAAACTGAAATGTTCAGGTATCGTTTTTAATTTTTTATTCAAAACCAAATGTAGCTAGACATTTGAAACAAAAACATTCTATAGCTACTTTTTAACAAGGAATGCAGTGTCATTTTTTAATTTGAAATAACATCAAAGATGGCGGCGTAACCATGGTCAACTTTTGTTTTTCTTATGGGCGCCATGTTGTATTTTGGCATTTTGCGATAGTCGTGTCTTTTCTCATTTCCGCAATGTATAACATGTTAGCATTATTTTTTAAAATAATGATGTAATAAACAAAAAACCTTCAGGTACCTAACTGGAGCTTGGTTACATACCGCCGAACTCACGTCAACAAAATGCACTTGGATCAAGCAGCGCGCTCAGCGTTGGGTTTGCCATTTAACCAAATAAACCTTAATTGTGATTGATTGTGGATGTAAAATGCCGTTTACCAATAACGAAAAGCGTGATATGATAAGGGTTTATTATTGTTCTCATAGAAATGCCCCATCGTACAATATTCCTAACATTGAACAGAAATTTAGCGGACCATGGATTGTTTAGTAAACCCTGCAATTCTTATAATCCTCATCGAAATGTTAAAAAACGATCAAAGAGATATTTTGGAAGTGGTAAACGTTAAATTACCATAATTTGCAATGCTTCAACTACTGGTTTCTAGGCAAATAACGATCCTCGGATTTCTACGCGGGAAGTAGCCTCTAATTTGGAATTGCCGCAAACATTTGGAGAGCATTACCAACAATGAAATTGTAACCGTACAAACCACACACAAGTCAAACTTTGCAGTTGTACGAAATTATTTGAATCAACAATTTCCAAATCGCTGGATTGGTAATGGTGGAGTGGTGGAATGTCCTGCTAGATCCCCTGATTTAAGTCCTCTGGACTATTTTCTATGGGGTGCAGAAATATCGAGGATCTGCGGGATCGAATAACAAATGCGGTCAATGCTATTCCGGAAAGTACAGTTAGAAGAGCTTAACAACATGTATAAAAGCTGGCTTGGTTTTATGTTTTCAAGAAAATGGCGACGAATTGGAACAATTATTTAAAAAATAAGCTTTTTGTTCTATAAACTTGCTTTTTTTACAATCTGAATGTTTTTAATCCAAAGCACTCTGATCAGTTCGGCCCCGGCGGTCTGTAAGCAAGCACCAGTTGGGTACCTGATAAGCACGACAAACAACGAGAAAAAGAAGAAAGTTTTTTATTATTAAACCATTGTTTTAAAAAATAATGCCAACATGTTATACATTGCGGAAATGAGAAAAAACACGACTATCGGAAAATGTCAAAATTCAACATGGCGCCCATAAGAAAAACAAAAGTTGGCCATGGTTACGCCGCCAGCTTTGATGATATTTCAAATTAAAAAATAACACTGCATTCCTTCTTAAAAAGTCGCTGTAGAATGTTTTTGTTTCAAATGTCTAGCTACGTTTGGTTTTGAATAAGAAATTAAAAACGATATCTTAACATTTCAGCTTTTTGCGAATATCATTAAAATGAAAAATGATAACTAAAATTTCTTTTCAGATAATTGATTAGAAACTTTGCCAAATTTAAAGATAAGCTCTATCTTCACTAATAAGCGAGATCCCCATGGTGAGCCTCGAAATTGAATCACCCAGTATATCTAGTAAATAAATGCAATCTAAATTAAAATAAATCTGCAATCGCGATTTTAATATCTTCCCTTTGTCGGTGCAATCCAATCTTAGATCCTTAGTCTCTAACTTCTGATAAGCACCATTACTGTGAATTAGATTAATCAATATGATATTTGACGTTTGTTGAACATCGGTAGCTGTTTTGCGGTTACAGTTATTCTAAAATTACCCAATCACAGTTACCAAAAGCCGACGCCCCGTCTTTTTATGATATAGCAAGAAAGCTGTTTAACTAGTAATTTATGTGTGAAATTTGTTGCAACTTTTAGTACAACTTTTAAAACTTTGAAGCTTTCTCAATGCAATAATGCGCAGAATGTATTTCTATATTTAACAGTTTTTTTGAAATATTTAAAAAATCTGCCCATTCATTTAAAATAAACCTAATAAATTAAAGAAAATAATCCTGGACAACACAAAATTTTAGGTAAAAGATAGTTCATAATTTACTCTAACAAAACAAATATATAACTATAAATAATCATACACAAATTTCATTCCAAATAAAAACTTGAAAAGCAAATGAAACGTCGTCAAAATTTTAGTGTATTTAAATAAAACATAAAAAAATGTAATAACCATAATAATAACAATACAAAAACCAATAAGCTGTGCATATCCTCTCATTTTTACCACACACAACTAAGGAAATTCTAGATTCCTCTCCATTACTACGACATCACTCTCCTAAATTTACACGATCTTCAGGTAAATTCATCCTATATAGTATAGTAGAGTTATTATACAGTTTACAAGCAAGCCATCTGTAACATTGCAAGCACTTACCCCCGTGTCGCTACCATAGAGCCGCAGCCCCGATTGGGGTGCGCTAGCTTGTGAAAATTGCGCGGCAAACTTGCGCTACGAAATCTACACGAAAAATGTTATTTATTCGGCAAAGACTGTTACATGAGTTAAACGAAAAACGAAAGAAAATCAAGGAACTGCGGAGAGATGAAGTGTTGGAAAATAAAAAGTGGTTAGAATTAATAACAAAAACGAAGACGGAAGAACCAAATCAATTCGAGTTGACTTACTTTGTTCCTAGGCTACGGCACTTCCGATGACCAGGGTTGAACTTTCCGGTTGACGTAACAGCTGACAGTCTTAAAGAGCCGCTCGAAACTTTAGCGGGTGATAAATTGAGTGATGCTATCGCTGTGCCATCGGCAATCACAGATTCCTTCGAGCTGCAGCTGGACGAACTTGGTATCGGTGATGGTGGTTCCAATTTTAATGATAACCTGAAATTAAAGAATTAGTTTAGTAATAGTTATTTAACCAACAAGTATATTAAAAAGAGCGATTAATGATCGAGACTGTTTAACGCTCGAGCGTAGCGAGAGCGTTAATTGTCGAGATCATTAATCGCCGTTTAATATTCGAGTTGGTTACAAAACTTTTTCGTCGATCGTATTCTTCTAGCGTCGTCTACATAGATTTTTCTTCGCCAATGTCTTTTTAGGTTATATGACAATTTATGTAATTTGACACTGACAGTTCTAGAGGGCGGTATGTTTTGATTGGAAGGTTTCATTTCACATATGTTCGATTGGCCAATCAAACGACGTCTTTACGTCGTGTGATTGGCTATAACAAATCATGCAATAATAGAAATCGTGTATTAATAGGGTTGTTTAATAAACGATTTCCTATTCACTAAACTGACTCATAAATAAACGATCGACGGAAAAAGTAGTTTTCTATACAATATATTTGAGGTTGTAATTACCAACAGACAACAAAAAAAGCAATTATTAAATATTTAGAAAAGTTGCCTCTTATTTTCTCTAAAGTGTTTACACATAATTTCCCTTTCCTTTTGATTGCTTTCCATCCCATCCCATCCATCTTGTCTCTTTCCTTGCCCACTCAGTCTTTCCTGCCTCCATACGTATGATAGATATTATCATAAAAAATTACGGAATTTGCAGTTAGGCTTGGCTTGGTTATGCCTTAAATTAACCTACAGCCCTACTTAATTAAATTAGTCTTTACCTATGGTAGTTTAATATTCTTTTTTAATATTCTGGAAGCACCAGTCTTTAAATAACTCTATTAACAAAGGCTTATTCATGGGTTCTTTCTCTGGAACGTTGTTAGAGAAAGCTGAACATTGAATAACCCGAATTCTACCTCGTATTTACCTCAGAAGCTTTCTCAAATAACATCATTTTTACAAGAGGGTTGGTTTAGTAATATTGTAATGCAAAACAAATATACTCTATATTTACAAATAAAATAAAAATTTGTCTAACGCAGAAATTAATAATGAATTCTAACATAACCCAATTAATTTAGCAGAGAGGCACAACAATCAAAACAATTCAATTTAAAATCAATTAATTAACTTACAGTTGTTAGACGACGGATTTAACAAAACACACATAAATCTATAGGGGTTTAAGCCCTCTTGAAAAATGATCTATACTAGACAGGGATGTTAAATCACGGTAATAAATTTTTTCGTAAATTACCGTTGAAATTAAAATTATTAATTCCAAATATTAAATTACCACGTAATTAAAAATGAAAAATGTAAATTACGATGGCATAAATTACCGGGTAATTAAAAATTCAAAATGGTAAATTACGCTGGTTTAAATTACCGGGTAATTAAAAAATCAAAATGGTAAATTACGCCTGTTTAAATCACCGGGTAATTCAAAATGGTAAATTACGCCTGTTTAAATTACCGGGAAATTAAAAATTCAAAATGTTAAATACGCTGATTTAAATTAACGGGTAATTAAAAATTAAAAATGTTGAATTAAACAGATCACTGTAAGTTATGATTACTACTAATGTTAATAAAAATGTTTGGTAAAACCTTAAATCATTATTTTGTGGATAACTAGCTATCTCTGATCTTTTGCCTGATTTTATAGTACTAAACTAGACCATGGCTGGTAACAGAATGAAAGAGTCACACTACAAATTTTCTGTTTCTTATTTCAAGAGTTTCTACCTGGATTTCGCAGTGTACCGCCTAGTCAAAATACTACAAAACCAATAAGTTTTTATTTCTTTAAGGTAAATCAAAATACCTATTTGAGGTGGTTTTCATCTTCTGTTTTTGTGCTACCACTGAGGTACTTTTATAAACAACAAAACACTCTTCATTTTCAAAACTCAAACTTGTTGCGTTTTAGTTTTAAAGAAGAATAAATACCAGTATTCATATAAACACATTCATTGTTAATCAATTGTCATTTTAAAAAACACATTCATAGAAAAAACACACCCATTAATAGGATTTTCTGAAAATTATGAAAATGTTTCTTATTTTTAGTTTTTTATTTTTCAAGCTGAATTTTATTATCAATTTGCACTTTCATAACATTTCTAGTTCTTGACATATAGGTATGTTCACAAAAACCCATTTTTAGCCCATTTTTACCATCTTTTCTGTATTTTAGGACAATGATAAACAAGTATTATGTTTTAAGAATACCAAGTTCATAAACAAAAAATCAAAAACCTTAACATGATTTTTTGAAACCAGCTAAATACATGTTTCTTTATTTGTAAAGGAGAATATTAATGAGAATTTTCATTTGAATTTTCATTTACGCGTAATTTACCGCGTAAATTACCGAATGAATTACCGTAATTAATGGTAATTTACAGATTTTTAATTACCGTAATTTACGGCGTCAATTAAATAACCGTCAATTCAAATTACCGTTGGTAATTTACCGACAATTTTAATTACCGTTGGTAATTTACCGGAATTTTTAAATTAATTTCGAAGACATTAGAACAAATACATTCATAGAAAAGTCACTCTCATTATTGCAGCTCCCTTAACTGTATTTTCAGAAATTACTCTACTTTTTCACACCTCTGGTTGTGTCGAACATGGAAAATATGGTATTTTTTTTATTAATAAAAGGATAAAAATATAAATGTTTATTTAAAAAAAAAATTCACAGATCACATTTCCGTCCCCTTTTCAGCCTTTTCATAAACAAAAAATCAAAAACCTTAACATGATTTTTTGAAACCAGCTAAATACATGTTTCTTTATTTGTAAAGGAGAATATTAATGAGAATTTTCATTAGAACAAATACATTCATAGAAAAGTCACTCTCATTATTGCAGCTCCCTTAACTGTATTTTCAGAAATTACTCTACTTTTTCACACCTCTGGTTGTGTCGAACATGGAAAATATGGTATTTTTTTTATTAATAAAAAGATATAAATATAAATGTTTATTTAAAAAAAAAATTCACAGATCACTTTTCCGTCCCCTTTACAGGCTTTAGGAAAAATTGTGAAACATGAGTTTCTCTATTTTTCAGCAGAATAAAATTACCAATTTAGAAATTAACATTTATGGTTTGCTTTTTTTATTTTTAATGACTTCAATTTTTTATTTTTCAAAAATAGTCTACCTTTAAAACAAAAAAGAATTTGCCCTCTTCAAGTGCAAAGCCCACTGCAATATAAAAATAAATGAGAAAATCAAAAATTATAGCACGGATTTTTAGCGGAAAATTTTAATAGATAGATATATTTAATTAGATCTCAAAAATTTAATTGCAGATTATATCAAACAGTATTAGTAGTTTTACATACAGTACAAAGCTGTTTTAATATATATAGAGGCAGTATTCTTAAAAACCATCACATTGAATTTTAGAAAAAATGGTGACAAAAATAATTTTTATTTTGAAAGGAGAATCAAAATACCAATATTCAGGTCTCTAACATCTACAGTTTTATAGATAGTGTTTGTCTTATAAAAATTTCTCCCCGTATTTTCACTCTTTTAGGGACGGAATTTCCACAAATTTGTTGTTTATATCATCTCTCTGCCCAGCTGTTTAGGCTGTGCAATTATCAGGGATGTAAAAGCGTAATTTACCGCGTAAATTACCGAATGAATTACCGTAATTAATGGTAATTTACCGATTTTTAATTACCGTAATTTACGGCGTCAATTAAATAACCGTCAATTTAAATTACCGTTGGTAATTTACCGACAATTTTAATTACCGTTGGTAATTTACCGGAATTTTTAAATTAATTTCGAAGACATTCCATCAGTAGACGCATGAATGCACCCCACCCCTCCTGAGCAGTCGACAAGTGCACTGTTGTTTGCGTTTGCCTGGGAAGTACCTAACAATCCGCGTGGTGCATGGTCGGACTCATGCGTGACAATGTTTTTCAAGGTGTCATTTAGCCAATGGAAATGGGTCTATGGGTAAAGTTAACACATCCAATGACAGTCCCATCGCCCGTAAACGTTATGTTTGTACTATTCCAAATAATCCGACATTACTTGAGAAAATACAGAACTAATATTTTGTATTTAATGAATAGAGAAGTGGAAAGCCCCTTCGCCAATGGCGACCAATCCAACAAATCCGATAATGCAGCTCTGAAATCAGAAGCCATTTATTGTCAGAATTCACTTTTTAATGTATATGCCAGTGTTAGAAAAATGACAAATGACAAAAAAACCTCTGTGAACCGGAGAGTTATTTTGTGAATGTGGACAGAATTAAATTTTTTATTTTCTACTATTATTATTCTGTTTGATTTTCCTGTTTTTGTAGTAGTGCTATAAAATAGTATTTCTATGTAGTCTTTGCTTTGGTTTTACTACTATCAAATCAGGCAAAAGATCAGAGATAGCTAATTATCCACAAAATAATAATGTAAGGTTACCAAACATTTTTATTAACATTAGTAGTATTCATAACTTCAAGTGATCTGTTTAATTTAACATTTTGAATTTTTGATTACCCGGTAATTTAAATCAGCATAATTTAACATTTTGAATTTTTAATTACCCGGTAATTTAAACAGGTGTAATTTACCATTTTGAATTTTTAATTACACGGTGATTTAAACCAGCGTAATTTACCATTTTAAATATTTAATTACCCGGTAATTTAAACAGGCGTAATTTACCATTTTGAATTTTTAATTACCCGGTAATTTAAACCAGCGTAATTTACCATTTTGAATTTTTAATTACCGGGTAATTTACGCCATCGTAATTTACCATTTTTAATTTTTAATTACGTGGTAATTTAATATGTGAAATTAATAATTTTAATTTCAACGGTAATTTACGAAAAAAATTAATTACCGCAATTTAACATCCCTGGCAATTATGTATAATTTGGGAAAAGCAGTTTTATAGATATAGAACATAAAACATTTAGAACAGATTTGGTAAATATTCGACGATATTTTTTTGATGCAATTACTAATAAATAAACAAAAAAAGCGTTAAATTAAAATATACACATACTTATATTGGTCATCCTCGACAAACTTCTGCAACTCTTCGATATACCTGATCGAGTTCAGGTAGTCCTTGACGTGCGGCACGCAGGTGATGTGGGAGTAGTTCGACTGCTGGTAGTTGGATATGATCCGGAGTATATTGTTCATCTTAAGGCTGCGCTGCTGAGATTCGAGTCCGCCGGAGTGCGGGTGCGCCATATCTATGTATACTAAATCAGTCAGGTACAAGCCGAGGTACGGGATGCACGGCAATTTCAGACTTTCAATGTGGCTCCTCAGGTTCGACCAGTTCTCAAAGTCGGAGAACACGTCCGCCAGCCTATCAAATGTTTGCTTCTCCTTTTTCGAGAGGCAGCTCCAAGTCTTCGAAAGCCTGAAAGAAGATACTATCGTTTAGTATTGGCATCATCACTAATATAATTCGTACAATGATATTTTTGAAGATAAAGCGAGTACAAGTAATGAGCAAGTAATTATACGTAATAGATCCAAAATTAACTCAACTAAACAAGAACTATTTCAAAGTATTCGAGATCTCCTGGTTATACCTTACTGCGTTGAGTGTTTACGCAACCATACTGTCTAGTGGTTGCATAACTCCCAGCATAACTCCCAACAAGGCATTAAAAGAGGTCATACAAAAACACTGAGACAAATATTGTCAAATAAATTGTATTTAATAGTTAATTATTGAACATTTGTGGATCTGTTTTGTTTATAAATGAACCACAAATATGTTTTACACAAGGTAAAACCAATAATACTGGTCGCCAGTTTTCTTTTTTGTTGAGAAGGTTATGAGAATATTACAATACTATGTAGCTAAATTTCTGCGGCATGTCTCATTCTTTTTTAAATAGGCATGAAAATTAGAAAAATATGTAATATATATGTTGATACCTTACATGAAGATAATGTGTAGTCTTCATTGTAAATAAACAGTTTAATTGTTATTTACTTTTGGAGAGGTTTACTTTTTTTACCTGGTCCAAAGCATATAACAATAAACAGTTTGTTGCAAATAAACTGTTTGCAGAAGGTTTCACTTCCTTTCTAAATATTTAATCATTCTGCAAAGTATGGATTTAACTTATAAGGATATAATACCATTTTACACTGGTTTCATAACTTTGTAGTTCTATTTTGAAAGTTCGATTTCAGTCTACTTACAAAAATTCTATCAGGTGATGTTATCTATTTTTTGAATGACAACAAAATATGCCAAAATATGTTGAATTTATGCCAAACTTATTCCACAATGTCACATTATAGAATTCTTTAAGTAGTGTAAAATTAAAGCTTAAACCTAGAACATTAAAGCTATTACCAAAGAAACATGTGACAACTCAGTAAAGTGGTATTGGCTCTCTGTCAAACACAGGAGTAAAATTGGCTATACCACTACAAAAATATTTGCTACATCACTACATAAATATATCACATAGTTTTTTACGATCACAGCTTCAAGGTTCACGCATTCATATATACAGTATATCCCATTTCAAGATGCCTAACTTTAATCACAATATTATTGTTTAGAGTATTGTAGACTTTGATATTTTGAGCCCATTTTGTTTAATATGACATAATATAATTGTCTAAGTACGATCAAACTTAGAATCAACTTTTGAAGTGAAAGGTTCAAGCTATTATTACAGCCTTCTCAGAAAATAGCGGCTTCCAGACCTTGACACTGGCTAACCGGAACTCTTACCGGCTTGCCGTTAAGTTAGGTACAATATAGGTACGCTTTAATAGGTTGATGCCTAGTAAAATAAATGTTCGTGCAAATCACCTAACCTGTTGATGTTACAGTAGACTCTCTTATAACGCGGTTCCTACAACACGAAATACTACAAACGTGCTAAAAATTTTGCGACTACATCTTCATATAACGCGATTCTCGTACCAAGCGCATGCGTCAAAATTTGCGATCCTCAAATTCCTATAATGCGGTTTCATAAAACGCGTAATAGTAAACCGCGTTGTAGGAGAGTCTACTGTACACTCAAGATCCATACCAAATTCTTTGCTTTTAAGGAATAAAGCTATTGATAACGTGTAAGGTCCAGGGTGGTCATTATAATTCACCTTTATTTTTAGTTTTTTTCTGCAGAACCCTATCAATTTCTTAATAAGTGTAATTTAATATTGTGTAAAAACAATAATAAAAAACTTTTTATTTGGTTTTACTACAATTAATTTACATACTTTACATATAGTCATTAACTTAACAGAAAAACATAATCTGGAAACTTTGTCTTGATATCAGAGCTTTTTCTATCAGAGCAAATGTTGATTTTGGCCTATTTTTTGAGAAAAGGTACAAAAAAGCTAAAAACCTGCAAAAATCCAAAAATGGTCTCAAAAAGTACACACAATTTGAAATATCATATATTTTCAAGTACTTAATTTGTCAAAAATACAATAATCTAAGCCTGACTATCCTGATCAACAAAGAACACAATTGGACAAGTGAAGACAGTTTCTGAGATGCCTTGGTTTGTAGAATCTGAATCTGAAGACAGAAATTTTGACTAGAGTCTAGTTTTTGAGAAAAGCTGTGCTAAAAAAACTGAAAAAATCCAAAAATGCATTTTTCTTTCTCAAAAACTAGACACAATTTGGATTTTTTGCTTTCAGTTTCAAATTTTACGGACATATACCACTTGTCCGATTTAGGTTTTTGTTGGCCAGGATAGTCACAGCTTAGAGTATCGTGTTGTTAATTTTTGTTAATATTAGTAAATTAGTCTTATTTTAGATTCTGAGCCCCTTGTGGCTTGGGTTAATATATTTGATCGATCTCAAATTTCCCAGGAATTCAGTGTGGATATAAAAGAACAAATTGCGAGGACACCGCCAAAATAGTATATTATTTGACGAGCACATAATTAAGGATATAAATCGTGAGCATGAAGTTTACACGCGAGCCGTAGGCGAGCGTGTAATCATGCGAGCGATTTATATCTGTTGTGTGCGAGTCGAATACGACGTTTTATCTACGACTCATAAGTTCCGTTTTATATCAAATATTTTAAATGTATTTGTCAATGATGGCAAGGCGAATTGTCACATAACTGTCATCCACGTAGATTTTGACAGACTTTGACACTAGCGTTGTATAATGATGACAGTTCGTTCAAATAATGAAGTCATTATTTGAAGGAACTGTCATTATTATACAACGCTAGTGTCATTATAATCATTGACGTGTATCATGATGGGGATTATATAGTCATAGATACGTATGCAATGAACTTATTATATGAGTCGTAGATAAAAAAAATTTAAAGGTTATATTTTTCAATATAAGAAAGGACCATCCTATTGTTAGGTTATGTTTACATTTCTTCTATAAAAACAGGGAATTTAATGTGGCTTTTCTTGAATAATGTTTTTTTATTATTATTAAGCACCAACCTGCGCAACATTTCTTGGGCGAAGGTCTGGTAAACCCGTTACAAAGTCTGGAAGCCGCTATTGTATCTACATATTATATATAGATATCTTTATTATATTATTTATTTTTTCGGAAGAATAAAAAAATTGCAAAAACGCGATTTTTTGACATATTGATTCCACTAAAAAACTGTTATGTGATGGAGTGTTTCAATTAGCAGGTTTCTCCATGTATGTAAATATTGTAAACCTATCAAAATGATGTGTCATTCGTATTGTTCCAGAAACAATGCCAATTAGTGTAATAAACATCAAATCTGAAGTATATTTCCCTGTTGTGTTCCATGTTGGGTCTTAAATGGGACATACTGTATATGAATCTTACCATGTATTTCTACAGACAAAAAACAGCAGGGAAAATTTATATATTTTCTTTTTTATGAACATAAATTGACTAGATGCCACTGACCAAAATACAAGACAAAATACGAGACCTTCCAGATTTCAATCTTACCTGTAAACAGAGGCACTTTGTAAGGCTGAGATTATTGCAAACAGCGAGTGTAAATTATTCAGATCGTACAGTCTTTTCGCAATCTTGATGAAGTGACCGAGCACGTCGGCCCGCTGTTTGGCCGTGTTCTTCGAGAGCATCACGTGCACCGTCCAGAAGCTGACGTGGTTGAACCTCCGAGTGAAGGCGACAACGTTCGGCGCGACAGTCAATTTGTTCTTTTTGCTCCAACCGCAGCTGGTGAGCTCATCGGGCTGGATAGCCAAGAAGATGGGCAGATCGAGTAGCGTCAGCTGATTCGCAAACTCCTCCGGCGATATATGAAGGGGGTTGTCGACGGCGCAACTGTAATTCTTCGCGAAGTGACTTGAGAATTGATTTGGCAAGCTCTGAGTTTTGATACGATCTGGTACGTTGCTGAAAATGGAGATAAGATAGGAGATTGACGATAAGTGGGTGGGATGTGGGTTTGGAGGGTTATAGTTACATGTAATTGTAGTACGAGTGGGGCGGCCCAGGCCCACCGGAGACGCTGTGCGTGGAGATCTTGCGGGTGCCATTGGTCGGTGGTTTGATGCAGCCGTTGGTTCCTGTGAGTGTTCTGTTTGAGTCGGTAGTGTCGGTGTCTGATGACCTGTAGTTATCGCCCTCACCATCCTAAAATCAAGATAAATAATAAAAATGAATAAAAAAAGTCAGCATCATGATAAATTGCCCAGTCATTTTAGAGTAAATTCAACCAAAACACTGAAACAAATAAAGTAACTCTGCAAATTGGTTTATACCTTCTATTTCGTGCCCAGAACAACAACAAGTCCTAAAAAGTCCTATGTCAACGTCATGTTTTTTTGGGTATTTGTAATGAAAATTAAAGTATTTTTGGGCAAATTCAAGTGTATTCATTTGTATTCATTTGCATGAGTTTTGAATCCAAAACTGGCATAAACATTGAAAAATTCCAAATGGCGGATCCAAAATGGCCGACCATAATATGCAAATTAAGGTATTTTCAGCAGAATCTAGTCTATTAGCGTTTTTATGGGTTTTTGAGGAAGCTGAATCCAAATCTGGCGTAAACATTGAAAAATTAAAAAAGGCGGATCCAAAGTGGCCGCCCAGAAAATGAAAATTACAAAAATATTACAAAAAAGGTTTACAACCCAAAAAGTATAGATTGTTCTTATTTTTTAGATACTCAGAATACATATTTATAGAAATTTTTAGTTAAAATTTAGGGAGATTGTCATGTATCGGTGGATATCTACTTGTGCAATTATAACTTAAAAACTATAGGAGTGATCAACTTGATTTTTTTACAGACACTGCTTTATTGCTTGATGGAACCAGAAACTCAATCCGTTATGTATTTTTTTATTGCTAAAATATTTTTGTTTCATGAGCTAAATCGATAATTTTGATTTGAAAAGTCACCATTTTCTCACAAATAAATATTTTTTTTATTTCTGGTTCAACAAGCGATAACTACTTGTGTATAGAATACAACGGAATTTGATTTTTTCATTTCAGACCACCTAGAGTGGAGAAATCATGTCAATCAGAGTCAATATAGTTTCCAATGAATTTCTTTTTGTGGAATACCAGAAATATTGGTGTATGTGTACCAAATTTGGAATCAATTGATTGCATAGTGTCGTCAATAAAAAAAATCAAAAGAATGCCCTATATTTTAAATAAAAAATCGGAATTCTCCCTTAATTCTAATTTTGTGATCCGCCATTTTGAATTTTGCCATGTTTATGCCATATTTTTATTGAGCGTCCTTAAAACCCAATAAAAATGCTAAACTATATGGCCGAAGATTTCTTTTATTTTCAATAATTAAAGTCCGCCATTTTGGTTTTGCCATCTTAATTTTGAAATTTAATGCTATATTCATATTCAGCGTCATTCAAAACACCTAAATGCCAAGTGAGAAGGAGTGATTTCAGACAAGTGAGGGTAGTTTAAACATTTTTCCGATTACAATGACATCAAGTACTTGATATATTGCTGAAATCGTAGCGTGTAAATTTCGTTTAAAGTAGGGAAAAACCTATCAGCAGTCCTCCAAATTTCGTCCAGCGTCATAAATAAAAAAAAAAACGGGCGATTATTTGATAAAAAACGTTTTTAAACTTAATTTTGAGAATTTTCAAAAACAATGCACAGAACTTTTTTTGATGACGGTAGCTACAAGAACGTGTTACTGGTTTTATTATAAATCGCGCTAGTTTCGTGAAAACGAGATCTAGTTATTTTTTTGTAATGGAGTTGCAATATTTCGGTTAATTTAAGAATTCAAAAATATACAAATATCCAGTAAAAAAATGTTGACATGATTTTCTCGTCCCTACTAGCATCTACAACAAGGAAGCGTAGTTTTAGAAAATGTTTAAATAATTATTAAAATGGCCAACAGTGCAAAGTGCAAGCATGAGTTTCGTTTAAAAATTAAAAAGTTAGTCAAAATGAGTTATCTTCATTCTTGTGCACAATGTGCACTATGGAAATTCATTTTTATCTTACCAAAAAATTATTTTTGGCTTAGCCAAACTCCTTATTTATCTAAGAATTGACACTAATTTTGAATTTCATTAATTTTGAACCATAAATAACGCCGGTAATAGAAACGCGTTTTAGCACAGGTAAAACTGGGTCTTAATTTTAAAGTATTAGTAATACTAGGTAAATAATATGTACAGAAAAGACGTACTCGAAAGTTATCTTATAATAAAAACTAAATTGAGAATATACAGTCTTAGTAATGCATATCTAAGACCTTCAATCATATAAATATTCGTGCCAGAGAAACAAAACTACAGATTGGTTCCGCATATTCTGCAGAACGTGCAGCATATCTGTTACAGGTAGGTAGTAGGTATTCACCAGTTAGTCACAACATATTTAGCATAGGATTGTTTTAGCGATACGTGCTATTTTTGAATCACACAAAGCTGGTAGGCGTGCGAAAAGCACCACTTCCGGTACATATAACTCAGTGATTTATGTTTACCGATTAAGAATGGAATTCGCACACTTATACGCAGTCAGCCTCTTTAATAATCAACAAACCGATATTAATTACCAACCAATTTTGGCTCACGTCTTATTCTATGTTTAATACAATACGTGATGTGAAAATTAAAAGGAAATTCTTGTAATACTTGCCTCTGATATCCTTAGTGTCACCAAGCTATCTCCTGAGGTATCTTTTGGGATTCCAGAGTAACGTAACATCTTCAGCTCATGGCTACTTTTTGGGGGCTGAAACAAGAATACTTCTTTTAGTAAAAATCGTATGATAGCCTGTAAATAAAATCATGTTAATCGTAAAATTCATTCATACACATTTAGGTAGGTTCTGCTTTTATGTGAGTAAGTCAAACTTCATATTATTGTGATAAATTTCTAACATAATACTGAGTGACGACTGACATAAGATATATAGAGATACATACGTAAATTCAAAAGGTTGTAATAAGTAATTGATTAAATTTTGTAACCAATCTGATAACGAAGCCATGAATTAAATTGAATGAGTTGTCTTTAAAGGCCGTAATATAGCCT
Organism: Aphodius sticticus; assembly: GCA_963966075.1. Taxonomy (NCBI): domain Eukaryota; kingdom Metazoa; phylum Arthropoda; class Insecta; order Coleoptera; family Scarabaeidae; genus Aphodius; species Aphodius sticticus. The sequence goes on from OZ014506.1 coordinate 21,312,969, forward strand.
CTAAGGCCATATTACGAGTTATTATTATTATTATTAATGTATATAAAAACTAATTACATAATTTCTTCTAGTTTGAAATATTAATCAATTAGTGGTATTTATCAACCTCCTGGATATCTGCCGATATAAATTATAAGTACTGGGTATACCGTTTTCTATGACATTCATTATACCATGTGTCCCAAAAAGTAGGCAGAAAAATCAGAAACTTCGTTATTATTGATTTATCAGAAAATCTTATTCATTATAAAAGTTTGTAGATCCTCTAAAGCTAAGATTGCAACCATCAAATTTGACAATTTATGAACCGTCTCCAGGACAGTGTTGTGTTAATTATGGATATCACACAACGAAACGTTGTATCAATTCAAAGCAACCTTTGTTAATCCAAAACAACGGTTGTTTTATATACACGCAAGAATATATATCGTTCATTGAAGAAAACCGTTGTTTTGACCAATTGTCGTACTTTAAGATTGTACAATTTTAAATGGATACTATAATTATTTGACCTAAGAATTTATTCTTTTAAATCAAAAGGTTGGCTAGTTAGATTAATCAGCTCACATTCTTGGATTAAACATTCATCTACTGCTTTTAAATATGAACATGTGATTATGAAAGCAATAATATTTTACATTTAATGCAATTTACGCATTTAAAGAAGAATATTCTTATTTTCCAACTAGAAAAGACCCCGGTGTCCCTTCGTAGTCTCTTTCCATCAAAATTAGAGCTGTTGGACATTTCTACGTCAGGTACATTGATGGTCTAATAGTACAATCACTGATGCTGCATAGACATGTATGCAGTTATATACCCTCTAAGTCTAAGAGACCTCTCTTACGACGAGAAACCAAAGCGTCATCTATCGGTATCCTTCACATTATTTTCAAAACAACGACTTGCTTAAATTAAAACAATCGTTTACTTAGAACAAATATTTACATTATTTTATATTAAAGAAATATTCTTATTATAAGTACGTGTTGTCTTAAAACAAACAAATTATGTTAATGACGTTATTTTCTTAATATTAGACAACCATTTCTCTGTGTGTAGTCCACTTTTTAGAACCACAACCCAAAAAATGTTAACAACAAAAAAAGTACATAAGACCTTTTCTTTTATATCAAATTTGCAAAAAAAATGCCTACATCACAGTACGGGTAACTAAGTGAGCGGAAAAAGTATGGAATAAATTAATTAAAATTGAAATCGTTTGTTATTTAAGAAATCCTCGAGCAAAAATACACATTTTCATAGCAAATTCAATATTTGACCGCAATAAATTGGTTTTGACTTATGAGGTCATTGACATTTTATTTTTAACTGCCACCTCATACTTTTTACACTAGCGCCTACGGAGTCCGCTAGTAAGTAGTCCCGGACATTCATGAACTCAGGCGACATTGAGCGACTGTAATTTAAATGTAATCGGCAACCGTCTGGGTGAGTACGGAGCACTGAATACCTGTCAAATTTGCCAGTGTTTAGAGTTTGTGCATAGGCATTTGTATTTTGTTAAAAATATTTAGAAAAACACATGTAAGTTACTAATTTGTATAGCAATTAATTAATTGATGGAACGCAAAATCATTTCAATTTAGTCAGCAATAAACTTGAAATTTGTTTGAAACTCCAATTTAACGTTCTGTTTACGTATTCATGTAGTGAATACGATTATGCAAGGTATCCTGCAACATGTTTGCATAAATATCAGATAAATAAAGAGACACGGACGGGCGCCGTGAGAACTAAGGTAAGCGAATGTAAACAAAGCTGCATGGGGGGCGAGCGTGTTTTAGGGGTTTAGAATAACGCAACGTATTTTTTAAATATTTCCAGCAAATAAAGACAAGCTTAGGGAATAAACTAGTAAGTACATCAGCATAATACATAATAATTAATAGTCAAAATATAGGACTACCATTATAAATTATACTAATAAACTTATTAAAAAATAAAATGAAATATAAAAAATATTTATTTTTTAAATTGAATTTATGGCAAGAAGTTGCAGGACACATATTTTTCTAATTCAATAACATATATTTTAGCTTATGATATGGCTGAAAATACAACGTGTACCATATGTAACGAGACTTATAGCAGTGTATGCAATCTGAGAAAACATGCCCGACGATTTCACCCTGACCAAATGAATGTGTTGATACCTGGAATACATAACAAGTCTAGAAGTTTTAAATTTTCTTGTGAATACGGTAAAAATTTTAATCAGAAACAAAATTTAGTCTTTCACCAAAGGATGCATACCACCTTCAATTCTCCTTTTCTCGAAAATTTTCTTATGTAAGGCCATAAAAATATTATGCTACCATTAAGACAATTAAAAGATCTGTCAAATTCATTAAAAAAGATATAGGGTTGTCATTTAAAAAAATGTCGATGACGTCATCTGTTAAAAACAATTGAAGGTAAAAAAAATAATTTGATATCATAAGGTGTATTTTGATTTATAAATTGATAATTATAAATCGACGTGTTCGAGGCTTTTTTAAAATAGCAAACCGTTCTTGAGATTTTGTCATGTTTCCCATACTCGCTCACTGTATATAAATAAAATTATGTTTGAATACCTTTTTCGTTATTAAATGTATAGTTATTTTGTTTTCAATAAATGGATTATATAACAATTAGTAGATGTTTTAATCGATACAATATTCATGTGGGTAAGTAGGAACGATTGCGATGCACTTAATACATTTTAGAACTATAGAGTATAGAATCATAGTTGTGAGTAATAGTATATTTTCACGCCGTGTGCACTTCAAATGATACTTAATATGTTACAATGCTAAATAACTTCTATTTGGATCAATAGTCTTGGAGATATTTAACTTGAAAGTTTTATGAGCGCGAGTAAATTAATAAGCAAAGAACGTGGAATAATATTCATATTATTATTAATGCCAAAAATTATTATTTGTATCACATGTTCGGAATATCATCCATTGTTAATATTTATTTATCCATCATCTGCTTTATCTCTTTGTTTATTAATTTAGCCACTGTCACAAAACTTTAGAACATCTCGAAAACTATAGCCGAACAAAAAAATGAGGTATCGAATTATAAATCACCCTAAATCACATATAAACATAAGGTATCAATCAAGTGGCACGCTTTTGTAAGAATTGCAATTATCGTGCAGCTGGCTTGTCGGCTTCGCACCGTATTTCAACATTGTCTGTAATTTTTGCATAGCTTCCACCATAAAGGTACTCTTGAGATAATTCTCATATTTCCATTTTAGGTTTCTCCTATTAGTGTCCGACTTTCTGCGTTACACGGCATAAGCGCGGACACGATTATTTTATTAGAACAGAAACAAAAGAACTGTTGTTAGAAAATGAGATACTATATTATTTAATTAGAGACTTTACAACGTACGCTATAGTTTGTTTACATCGGTGTCACGCCATTTTCAGTCGAATCAAATATAGGGAGAACCAGTCTGTAATACTATCGCATTCGCTCGAAAGTCGACATCGGTTGGTTTCTATCGTATACACTAATTCTATGTACCTATACCGAGAGCTTTCTAGCGTAGAGTCCCGATTGAACGCGACGGCCCACCGCCTGCGCTCGTCAACGTCCGGGACTACTTACAAGCGGACACCGTAGGCGCTAGTACTTTTTACTGATTGATTTTAGTAGTCTTAATGGTAGCACACAAAATGTATAAGAAACTTTCCGAGAGAAAGACCTAAAATTAATAAAATATTGATAAATTCTATTTGCAAGAGTGTTTTTGGTAGAATTTTTACTTTATCATACGCAGTATGAAGTATTGTAATCGTAAAAAAAAAATTTGAAATTTTAGCGGAAATATGTTCTTTTGGGTGCCCTGAACATATTTGACCAAGGTACAAAAAAATGTCTGTGTGTGTGTGTGTGCCCGCTTTTGTGGCGACGATTCCGGAGAAACTACTAAAGGTATCGGGACGAAACTTCATAATTAGAAGTTTCATGACCAAACTTAGAGCTGAAAAGCTTTTGGTTCAAAATGGGCCAAAGGAACTGGATGTTTCTTAGCATTTTTTAACGATTTTGCAAATGAGCTGCCATTTCTGTAATTTCGTCAAAATAGTTAAATAATAAATTAAAGTAGAGGAAATTTTGTATAATTTATGTCCCTGACATTTTTTGGTAAAATTATTAGTTTAGCTGTATGAGCAAATTCTATTTGATTGAAATCGTGTCTGCATTAAAACTAGTTAGCCAGGATTTGACAGTTATTTTCATTCTAATGTCAGTAGGTAGTGTCAAACGTTGATTTTATGACAATACCTACTGTCAATAGTATCAAAATATCTGTCAAATCCTGGCTAACTCGTTTTATTTTAATGCAGGCACGATCAATCTCGATCAAATAGAATCTCATGCAGCTAAACTATTAATTTTATATATTGTATGATAAAGTCATGTGCCTGGCCACATCAGATTTTTTTATTCTGTCTTTTTTTTTGTCCGCACTCCAGTGAAAAGTAAAGTAAAGTTCAAAGTTAAAGATTTACTATAACTTCGCTGTAACGCATTTGAAGTACCTACATTAGGTTATTCTGAAATAAATTTACAAAATTTTCCTAGATCACGTTATTTGAGATTTCTAACTCATTTTTTTCGAAAACCATACGTGACTCATTTAGTCTGGATTCGTTTTCAGTGCAAATAAATTTATCCAACACCCAAATTCACATTCCATACACAAAATCCGTGTTCCACAGAGTGATTAATATTTCACAACTTCAAGTTCTTTTCTCGAACATTTTCTTATGTAAGGCAATCAATTTTTGTGCTACCACATAGATAATAATAAAGATCTATCAAAATCTGTAAGAAAAATAGGGAATTGCAGGTAGAAAAAAATTCGATGACATCACAAGTAAACAAAATAAAAAGACAGATATTGAATTTGATATATAAAATGTATATTTAGATTATTAAAAATCAAAAAATTGAACTAATTCTTCTTCATTTCGCCATTTAAAAAAGTGGGATTATCATCAGCTTGATTCTAAATAAGTTTGGCCAGCCTTTTTAACTTAATTTTTCTATTTATCTGTTACGTTTTATATTTATATTATATTTTATATTTAATATTATTTGTTATTTTTAGCTTTTTCTGGAAATCACGTCATCTTTGTAAATTTAAATGGCACCCTATATTATTTTAAAAATATTTTCACTTCCTCTTTTTCTGGAATTGACGTCATATTTATAAATTTAAATGGTAACCGAAATTATTTTAGTGATATTTCCAAATAGAATGGAAACATATCGAGTAAAAATAACTTTTTTTGTTTACTAATTCTACTTGAATTGGTTAAATATAAAAAATAATATGTTAATTCGCAAAAAAATAGAACTAGTACGCTAATCAAAAAAATGACTTATTGGGCACAAACCAATTGAATCGAGCTAGATGGCGCCACGATACAATCAGTGGCGGATTTGCCACGCCCCCCCCCTACAAAATAGGGGTATCCGCAAACTTTAGGAAGCAAAAATTTTCTGAAGACCTTCTCCAAAATAAAAATTATTCAACCTAGCTTGTGCACGACGATGACACAGAAATGCCTGGCATATCGTTCATTGTTCAGCAAAGAGTGAATTGCTTCGAGAAATTCATTTTAAGGAAATCATTTCAGCTTTTGCTGCGAAAATCTCGCAAGTATTTGTTGCGTAGGCTAAAATTAACTTAATATTCTCGAAAAAACTGCCTGTATTCCTTTGTAAAATATATTAAATTTCTTAGGTATAGGTTTCGTTGGTTACAACATCATCAGCCTAAACGGTCAGGTAATTAAAAACAAGCGAAGTACGTGTGCCATGTTAGGAATGACAACAAAACAATATTTTTTTTAAATTAACTTGGCCTCCTCATTCGCTACTGCCCCGGGACCCCCACGTTTGTAAATTCGGCACTGGATACTACGGTGTATCGAAAAATTGTTATCTTTTTCGAAATTCAAAATTTCAAGTTGATAAAAAGTTGTCCCCATGGACCCACATAAACCACAAATAGAAATGGGCAAATTGAAAAATATTTAAGGCTGCTACAGGAGGCCTAAAGTTTATAATTTTCTTTAAAAATAAGAATTTTTTCATACTTTTTTAATGAAAGATTAACTGATTTTTCTTTTTCAAAGCCCATATATACGCACATAATGAAATATTGAATGACAAATAAACTTTTAAGCACATTTTTTAAATTATGCGAAAATGGTCATTTTTCTAAAAGTTCTATCAAATCTAAATAAACTGCAGGCGATCTAAATGTTGCATTAGAGTAATATATTTTTGTATACGTTAATTTCACACCTTATTGTTAATCTTTTTCTATTTGAAAAAGAAATCACTTAATCTTAATTTAAAAAAAATTCTTAAAGGGAATTATAAACTATAAGCCTCCTGCGGGAGACCTAAGTATTTTTCAATTGGGCCATTTTTTTGTGGAATATGTGAGTCCATAGCAACTGTTTAATAACTTGAAATATTGAATTTTGAAAAAAAAACACGTTTTTTTCGATCCACCCTACTGGATACAATATCGGTCAAAAACTATAATTTACAAATAAGTGCCAAAGGTTTTGGAATTTCTTTGCTGATCGAACAGGTGATGCTTTTGTGAAAAATACCATCCTGATAGAAAATATCACCCTAAAGACGTCATAACGGTACATATATTTACATAAACTTTATGTATGCAGTTTGGTTTTAGAGGATCCACCAACATATATAAAAAAAATAAAGAGAATTTCAGAATTATAAAGTATAAGCCTCCTGCGGGAGACCTAAATATTTTTCAATTGGGCCATTTGTTTGTGGTATATGTGAGTCCATAGGGACAACTGTTTAATAACTTGAAATATTGAATTTCGAAAAAAAAACGTTTTTTTCGATGCACCCTACTGGATACAATATCGGTCAAAAACTATAATTTACAAATAAGTGCCAAAGGTTTTGGAATTTCTTTGCTGATCAAACGGGTGATGGTTTTGTGAAAAATACCATCCTGATAGAAAAAGACGTCATAACGGTACATATATTTACATAAACTTTATGTATGCAGTTTGGTTTTAGGGAATATATAAAAAAATTTCTTTGAAATCACATTGTATAGTAACTGAACAACTCCATAATAGAAAGAGGACAAAACAATGAATGTTCTTCATTTATACGAGTACATGTAATCGACAATTAAATATCCACAAACTCAAATGTCTCTAATACATTATAAATTAGCAAGTTGGTACACTAAATGGTGGTATCATGAACAATGTCGTTAAGTAACAAGGACAAATTGAAACGACACAATGCAAACACAACGGATCAATTATACAATAATCAACACATTTAAACGTAATGAAAACATTTCTATATTCTAAATTAAGATAATAATTGCAAGTTCGTTCACTACTTGGCAAATTAACAAGATTGTGATCGTGGGAAATTAATAGTACAACAGTGATCATCACGTGCGCTGTAAAAAAAACATAAAATGACGATATAAACAATCATTAAGGCCCGATTTCACAAACGAATCGTATCTAAATCCTGGCTAAGTTATTCTATAAATGTACCGAGTTATTTTTAATATCCTGTTTTTCTTAACCCCTCTTCTAATTAAATAGGAAAGTGCATTTTTATTCCTCTATTGATTCGTGTGTGAAACCTGACGTTAGAAATACATTTTTCTACAAACGCTTTCAAAGTAGACTAAATGCAATTTGACATTAGTTATCATAAGCAAAATTCAATAAAACACAGCCACCTTTTTCACTACTATAGATTTTTAAAGAATCGTCTTTTAATGCAGTAAGTTTCTTTCATGCGTTTACAGAAAAACATTTTATGAGTGATACTTTTTTCACAAAATAGAACGCCACTTTTAACACGCCAATCATCAACAGGTATTATAGCCGAAGACGGACGTCACTCAAAACAATTATTTAGTGCGGTGCAACATGTATTACTCACTGGCACTGAGGCGTCGCAGCAAAAGTTGAACTTTCGAAAAAGATGCAATATGTCGCGCATTGCTGGTAACGTTAATCGAGTGGGTACGTCCAACACCAAAATATGTTGCGGAAGAGTAGTTGTAGGCGAGAGGTATGCGTGTTACGAGCGGAGACACGACTGAAACAAAAAGTCGCGTAGACGTCGGGAAAAATATTGGCAAAGGGAGTCACATTAGGTCGAATCATGTGCCAGGGAATACGTACAACGCCGTGTCGCGTGGCTATTCTCAATTATGGATTCGACAGACTGAAACGACGAGGAAAAGTTTACGGCTGCGGTCGTAATTAAGTTATTAGGGTCCGCGTTGTTAATCACTCATGGGATTGTGTGGCCAATCGATATAATGTAATTACGGCTTCTATGTTGGACATTAAGAACATATTATCTTCTCAATATAATCCTCCGCTAGTAGTCAGTCCTCTTCTAAATCTCATTTATGATAATCCATCTTTAGTCGTTTTCTGCCCGTCGGTTTAGGCACAAGCGCGAGACAAGTAAAAAAAGGTACCCGATTTTTGCGTTTTTAAAATAATTCTCGACTTTCCGATTTTTTTTCTCCTAAACCACTTAGCAAAAAAATTTAAATTTTTGTCCAGGTTACTGCTAAGATCTCTTCTATGGATTGGTGTTTTTATTTTCTTGATTTCCTATGTAATAAAGTCTGTAACCGAGCTTTTTATGGACGCGGATATCTCAGAAACGAACGATAGCAACACTACGCAGTTAGCACGTAAGCAATCCTTATTTATTGTGTTACTCATCTATTGATGTATAATAACATCAAAGTTATTTGGAAATTTTAAATAGGGAAAATAATGTGATCGATCCGGTGCGCAGGATGGTTCCCCTCGGGGAAAGGGGATAAAGCGTGCGAAACGATGCGACGCTTCGCGCGACCAATTCAAACGATCAACTCTCAGGACCGTATTCAATATTTTTGTCATTTTCTCGTTCGGTTTTATTTTTGAAAATAGCATAAGTGATTTTTATTTATTTCTGGAATTGTATACATATTCTGTTTTGTGATTTATTATTTATTTCACAACATTATTTCTGCCAAAAATCAGTAGTTCGTGTTTCAATTGCGATAAGAATTTGTCCTAAACTTTGAACGAATTGTGTAGTTTCAGAAAAACCACCAACATTGGAACAATATTGCGGCAACTTCTTTATCTGTACTGTCATCATGCAAGTTGATTATAATTGTTTCTACAATTGAGTCAAAAATATGATCAATATCAATTTATTGGTTTTGATTTTCAGTGCTTTGTTACATAATTTAACATATCTTTAATTTCAAATGTATTGTAGCTTTTTGAAACTTTATTTTGATTTTTGACAACAGCTGTGCTTTAGTTATTTGAGAAAGGAATTTCTGACATTGATAATTAATTGTTTTACTTCCTTGGAATAATACTTCAGCATTCTTGCTCAATACTTGCAAAACACGTATGAAAGCAAGCATTGGAGTACTTATTTCAATAGGAATGACTTAATGTGCCTATTATGTGGGCAGTTACAAAGAAGGTGGCTGAAAATGTGCCCAAAATTATCTGAATTTGAGCGAAACATTCACAAACTTGAGAATGTAAACTCATCTCGCTTAGAAGCAAAATATTGTCGCAAAGGACAAAACAAATCTCTAAAGTCTCTTCATCTTTTTGACAGAAGAAGATCAGGCAGCTTCAGAGCAGCAAAACTTAACTTATCAGAAAAATGAAAAGTCATATCATGTTAATATTATGCTTAATTTATTTAATAATAAATTTTACTAAAGCTTTTTGGTAATCTTTTATTACAAATTGTTTATTGCTTAAGTGCAACATCTTACTTATAGACGCAAAAATAACCACACTAATCTACAGCTGACAATTGCTACGAAGTATGAAGATGAAGGTTACGTTAGACCTATACCATGTATACATTTGCCACTTGACATAACTAACTTAACATAACTAACAATTCGTATTCTCGTGCTGATGAATCCGAAATTAAACAAATGATTCCGTCATCCACACGCAACCGTATCACACATAGTTCAACATATCGTACCATACATAGTGAGTATGTTCGCGAGAAAACGCCTTTGGTTTTCTATCCATTGCCAAGTCCTCCAGCATGTGTCCATGGTAAGCCCTCCTTATGTCAACCAATATGTCCGCTGTCATCTGGCCACCTTCTTTAAAGTTGTCTTCTTTTTTCATTCTTCGATATGTTTGGCCTACATTCTCCATTCGTACGTCTCTACAATCTCTACAAAATAGGTCTCTCGGTCTCTGAAGATCTGGGGATCGTAGACAAAATGTGAACAGACCTCTAAAGAGAGTTTTACATCATTGCTTTTGTCGTGATACATGTGTTCTCAGTAGACGTATTCAGTAGAGCCTGGACCACATTGTCGTTTTACTTCCGTCTTTCGATGGATGTTTACGTGATAACAACGTAGATTTTGTGTGTAAGAGTTTATTTAATTGCAACATAATCATGTACGTACTACAATTTCAAAGTATACCATGCCTATAAAGTATAATACATACAAACATAGTCACTGGGTATTCCCTCATTCCTGGCCACGGGGTTGGATCTCAATCGCTTCCGTTTGGGTCTCCTTCCGCGGGTTGACGGTATCGAGGGTGCTTTTTTCCAATTTTTTTTATTTTTATAATTTTTTTTATTTTTTTTATCATTATAATTTTTTTTCTATTGGTTCTCTATATGATGTTTGCTCTTAGCATTTGTTTCATTTTTACCTTGAAGGTGTTCACAGTCCATTGTTTTATGTATTCAGGAAGACGGTTATATTTTTTATGGTCTATGTGAGTAGTATTTGTGAATTTATTTGTGAAATTTTATTCCTGTAAACTCTTTTACTTCTTATATGTGTGCAAGTTCTTGTTTGGTAGTTGTGGAATTCGTCGTTCATCTTTAATTTTATGTTGGTTTTAATCTTGTTATGTTTTATTTTGTGTAAGAGTATTAGGTTGTGCAGTGTAATGCTCTTTTGCACGTCTAATTCTTTGTTGATTTCCTGTAATTCGGAGGTTGGTGTCAATCTGTTGATACAATAGATAATTTTAAGAAATTTGTTCTGTTGTACTTGTATCTTATCTATGTTTGCCTTATAGTGCAGGCAAATTAACTGATTATAAGCCAAAACCGGTATTAATTGTAGACAGGAGTTTTATCATTGGAAATGGTGAAGGGGCTCATAGTGAACGCAAAAAAAGTAAATGCAGGTCATGGGGTGGTATAGTGTTTATTTGGGAGGGTGGAAAGCGGGTGCAAAGTATATTATTGCGTTTTCCGGCGAAACTTGACGTTTTATCCAAAAACGTCCTATACTAAGTTGTAGATCATAAAAAAATCTACAACATTCATATGGGTCACTTTTTACTATGACCTCAAAATTTTCGAGAAAAATGCGAATGCCAATGCCAAAACGAATTTTCTGTTTTTTATTTTTCGTTGTGGCAACAATAATTCAATTTTAATCAAACTTTGTGAAAGCGTGCCTTTTTATACCTTAAATTAGCATACATTTTTTAAATACACAAAAAACAAGAAGTTTTTGAGATATTTATTTTTTTCCGTCAAAATCAGACTTTTTTTAAAAAGAAATTCTGTGGTGAAAAATCATCGTAGAGAGTTCTTCTGGGACTTATTTTTGTTGTTTTTACATGTACTTATCGACACAATAATAAAAATAATAGTCCCTATTTAAAAACATGCTTAGAAATGGAAAAAACTCAAAAACGACTTTTGCAATAGTGAATTTTTCAGTAATTGTTCATTATCTGTTTAAATTTTTAAGAAAATTGCAATACTGGTTACGACATTCAATTGTACGGAAAAAAATACAATAGAAACTGTCTCTCATTTCTACACTAATGCTATAACCATTAAATTAGAATAATAAATCTTCAGATAAGTAAGCAAAATAGTCAGTTTTTGTCGTAGAATCAATAAGTATCCAATACAAAAGTTGTAGGTCAAGAAAAAATATACAACTTTTGTAGAGGTTACTATATAACATAGCCTCAAAACTATCGAGAAAAATGCGAAAGATTAATTTTTTTTTAATTTATAATTTTAATGTTGTTTTGACGAAACTTCTGAAAGTAAATTATTTATGTCTTAAAAAATCACAAACTGTTTATGAAAAAATCTACTAAGTAGTTAAAAATGTGACAACATCAATACAGTAGAAACAGTACTTTAATAATTGATAATAATAAATTACAAAAGTTAATATTGTATCACGCCCCTAATACCAGTGCGCTCCGCAATAGCGCTTTCGAGGTCGCCACCATGGCATCATGGCCAGCGAGGGCGTAGGAGCCCCCTTCCGCTACGTTTCGACATACGACCTGGACCGAGCAGCATAAAAGACGGTACGCAACCCTGGCACATGAGTGCGCTCACCGGGCTGGAGGAAACTATTAACTTGGCGCACCTCGTAGGGCCTTGGTGACAACGTGGAATCCAGACGGAGAGACAGGCATCGTCAGTATACGACACGCTGCACCTACCGCGACTTGCATTTTCGAATATCTCGTTCCGAACGACCTCACCCCGTCAATATATATTTACAGATTTACAAATAAGAAATGAAAAATATTTGTTTCATTTTTTATTTAATTTTTATAGATTGGCATAGTTATTTAACTATGCCAATCTTTGCCTTATTCGCAATTTTTCTCGGAAGTTTTGAGGTTATGTTATATAGTAACCTCTACAAAATTTGTAGATTTTTTCTTGACCTACAACTTTTGTATTGGATACTTTTTGATTCAAAGCCAAAAACTGTTATTTTGCTTACTTATCTGAAGATTTCTTATTCTAATTTAATGGCTGTAGCATTAGTGTAGAAATGAGAGCCAGTTTCTTTTGTATTTTCTTCCGTACAATTTAATGTCGTAACCAGTATTGCAATTTTCTTAAAAATTTAAGCAAATAATGAACAATTACTTTAAAATTCAGTGTTGCAAAAGTCGTTTTTGAGTTTTTTCAATTTTTGAGCATGTTGTTAAATAGGAACTATTGTTTTTATTATTGTATCAATAAGCACATGTAAAAACAACAAAAATGTGTCTTAGAAGAACTCTGTACGATGATTTTTCACCACAGAATTTTTTTTTAAAGAAAGTCTGATTTTGACGGAGAAAACTAAATATCTCAAAAACTTCTTGTTTTTTGTGTAATTATATACTTATTATTACTTATTATATATATTTGTGTAATTATATACTTATTAAGTATACTTATTTAAGGTATAAAAAGGCACGCTTTCACAAAATTTGATTAAAATTGAATTATTGTTGCGACAACAAAAAATTCGTTTTGGCATTGTCATTCGCATTTTTCTCGAAAATTTTGAGGTCATAGTAAAAAGTGACCCATATGAATGTTGTAGATTTTTTTATGATCTACAACTTAGTATAGGACGTTTTTGGATAAAACAGCAAGTTTCGCCGGAAAGCGCAATAATATACTTTGCACCGGCTTTCAACCCCCCGAAATAAACATTATACCACCCCACGACCTGCATTTATTTTTTCTACGTTCACGATGAGCCCCTTTACCATTTCCAATGATAAAACTCCTGTCTACAAATAATACCCACTCTCAACTTAATTTGCCTGCATATTAGTTGTGTTTCCCCAAACGTGTATTCGGTAATTGGTCCTAGAAGTGAACAAGCAGTGGTAGATGGTTTTCTTTATTGAGTGTGGCACTAGATTTCTTAGTTTCCAGATTATCGGTATTTTTCTTGAGTTCTCTTTGAGTATCCTGTTTATATGTCTGTCCCATTTTAAGTTATTTTGTAAAATTATTCCCAGGTATTTAGTTTCTTTGACTTCTTTGATTTTAATGTTGTTTATTGTAACCTCTATTGTTTCTTTTGTTCTCCCACTCTCGAAAACCATGAACTCGCACTTCTTCTCATTGACAGTTAGTAAATTGTTGTAGAACCACTGCGATAACATCTTCATGTCTTTGTTAATCTTCCTTTGAATTTCTCTGTGGGTGGTTCCGGAATAGACAAGGGATGTATCGTCCGCATACATTTACTGGGTAGCTTCTAAATTAGGTGCTGCAAAATCATTCGTATAGACGATATAGAGGGTCGGTGGGAGATTCCCTCCCAGTGGTATTCCGTATTCTCCTGTAATTAGTATTGTGCTTGTAGCTTTATTAGTTTTTGTTAACTGGGGTCTGTCGGAGAGATAAGAGTCGATTAATTTTGAGTTGTTCCCTTTTATATGTATGGCTTCTAGCTTCTTCATTAGGTTTGCTTTTGATATTGTGTTGAAGGCCTTCTTTAGATCAATACAAATAGCTACCACAATTTTCCTTTCGTCTAGTTTGTGCTTGATTTCGTTTATGAGATCGCATGCCGCCGAGGTTGTTCCAGATTATTTTTGATATGCATATTGCTGCTTATCTATAATATTATACTTTTCAAGGTCAGCCGAATCTCTATGATTTTTTCCATCAGTTTGTTTAGAGTTGATAATAGGGCTATTGGTCGATAGTTTTCTGCCTTTGTGTTGTCGCCGGATTTGTAGATATGTTTTATTGTAGTTACCTTTAGGCAGTCTGGTTATTTTCCCGTGTCTATAATCTTGTTTGTTATTTTTACCAATATCGGTGTTTTTCTGTTGTTCTTAATCATTGTCGTGGTTATTTTGTCGTATCCGGGTGCGGTGTTGTTTTCCAATTCGCTTATGACTCTGATCATTTCTTCAACGTTTGTGTGGTGTAATTGAGCTTCTTCTCAATGTCTGGGTATCGTTGTCGTGGTTGTTGGTCTTCCTTGTTTATTTTTTGACCAAATGTTTCCAAATTATACATTACAATAATCCAGGAAACTATAATATTACTTTTGTACCTATAGCACCATTCTTCCATACCGGTTGAAGTTATGTTTCATATGGCGATGTTACTTGGTGCCTCCCACCTATCATTATTCATTACAATTATTGATTGGACCATTAACATCGTTGAAACGTAGGTCACCTTTCCTAGTTGTGCCTTGGAGATGTTGAGTCACTCCAGAGGTTGCGATTTTTGTTTCTTGAGCTCATTTCCTTCATACAAGTTGGTACAACGCTTTCCTCATTTCTTTCATTACTTGTTCGTCACCCTCTTCTCCACTCTGCCTCTCCCAGGCAACATGAGACGTGGTATGTATTTCAAATTTGGAAAATTCTGTGGTCTTCAAAGACAGCATCCTACTATAGCCATTTGTCTGCTTCCTAATTCCTCCATATCCTCGAAATCGTTTACCATGTCTCCTACTAGAATACAAATAAAGCCACCTGTCCCGCACCTGTGTGCCGCATCAGTGGACGAGACGCTTGACCGAGGACCACCAGAAGACCTCCCACGCTCTGCCCCAATGCGCAACACATCCAAAAAAATAAACAAACCTCGCGAGAGGTGTGTCCTGGCGGTTGCCGTTCAAAATTAGCAGCAATAATTTTGGAAACGCACGTTTTCATTTCGGCATACATACTTGGGCGCCGCTAACCTTGTGCACAAGTGGCGCTATTTATAAAACTGGATGCAAACTATTTTTACGTGGTGATATTCCCATGGCTCGGTGAAGAGGCCATTCATGACCAGCCTTGCAGACTGTTTTGGTTTCTTCAACATGTTTTACTACTCTCGAGGTGCAGACATAAAAAGAAAAATAATTGTAAGGAATATTTTATTCATAGCGCAACCTCCGCCGGATATAAGCTGCTTCACAATAAAGAGTAAAGAGGCGAGAAGCGCTTGACCATAAAATAGGAACCATGGCCACGCGCCGCTTGAAAGTTTAATTGATAAACAAGTTCCGCTGCTTGTAATTTCCGCTCTTCCTCAATACGATCATCGTACATTGTCCGATTATACAGGGTGAGTTATTAGTATCCCGGCGGTCGATAGTTATCAAATCGTTTGAAAAAGAGAAAAAGATTTCATACAAGAGTTGTTTGACTCATAAGTTTCTATAACGTCAAATTATTTTCATTTATACAGGATGTTGCATTTAGGCGTGACGGAAAGTATGTACATTTTTTTTTTAAATGGAACGCCCTCTGTGCCATTCCACATTATGAATTCTAAGGAAGTAGTCTTTCCAACTGTTTAAGTTGTACCTGTGTAAAGTAAATAGTTTCTGGGATATTCCGTTGTTTGACAAAAAATCTGATGTGGCCAGGCACATGACTTTATCATACTATATATAAAATTAATAGTTTAGGTGCATGAGACTCTATTTGATCGAGATCGGCCATGTCTGCATTAAAATAAAACTACTAGAACTAGACAGATATGTCGATTAAAGCTGCGTTCGGATATTGTACTCCATTGACACCGGGTACACCGTCCAAATGACAGTTACGTGTTATTGGGTGTACAAAGTGTAATGCAATATGTGAACGCAGCTTATATTGACGGAAGTTATTGTCAAAACATTAGCGTTTGACACCAAGACTACCTACTGTCATTAGAATCAAAAAATCTGACAAATCCTGGCTACTAGTTTTCTTTTCATGCAGTACGACCGATCTCGTAGAAATAGAATTTGCTCTTGCAGCTAAACTATTGATTGTACCAAAAAATGTCATAGTGATAAATTATTCAGAATTTCCTCATCTTTAATTAATTATTTAACTATTTCGACGAAATTCCAGAAATGGCGGCTTATTTGCAAAATCTTTCAAAAATGCTAAGATTAAACCTCCAGTTCCTTTGGACCCTCTTCAACAGAAAGCTTTTCAGCTCTAAGTTTGGTTATGAAACTTCTAAATATGAAGTTTCGTCCCGATACCTATAGTAGTTTCTCCGGAATCGTCGCCACAAAAAGCGGGTACACACTAGGGATGGGCATTCTCGGTCATTTCAGTGAGCCGGATCAGTCGAACCGGCTCACTAAAATAACCCGTTCAAACGGACCCGTTCAAAATGAACGACTTTCATATGGACCGACGCGACCGAACCGTTCAAAATGAACGTATTTCATATAGGTTATAGACGGATCTAGTGAACGAACCGTTCAAAAAGAACGAGATACACGACGCGGGCATTGCTGGTATCTTCGTTCAGCCATCGCAGCGGCCCTATGTGGCAGGGGGGGGGGGGTCAGTTTTATGAATATACCGACGCGCGACGGCCTACCTCCTGCGAATATTGTGTTTCTTTGTCAGAACTGGAATTTTCTGATTTATCTTAGTTTTTCTTGTAATTTATGCTGATAGAAATTACCTCAATTCAGTAACAAAAACAAAATAGATCCTATAAAAATGCTACTAAGTCAATGGTATTTGCATATATATATATATATATATATATATATATATATATATATATATATATATATATATATATATATAATTTAAATTAATTAAATCTAATTTTGATCTTTTAGCGATTTTCGAAAGCTTATTTTACGGAATTTATACAATACTTTTCAATAAGTTCTGTATGGTTAACTAAACAAATCGTTCAATTTTACCGAAAAAATCTGATATCTTTCATTCTGCTTTTTATGCTTTTTATATTTTTCCTTATATATTCTCAAACTTTCATTTTCTTTAATAAATTATATTTATTAAAATTAATGGTCTTCATTATCAACTCCCGATTCAATATAATATCCCAAAAATATTTAAAATAAATACAGTGCAGATATACGGATCTCAACAATTTTAAAACGCAAAGAAAATGTTCGGCCAGTTTCATAATATGTTAACGAATCTTTATGCATCAATCAAACCAGAAATAAACGAACGAAAATATTTTATATATGTATAACGTATATACATATTATGTACTTTACGCGGCACTGGAAACACGTGCATCAAAGACACCGCCGCGCCGCGCCGGCTGGACTGTGTCTGCTTTGAGCCGTCTATGCTTTGAGCAGAAATGAGGCGAGAGCGTAAACGCCTTAAACGAACGAACTACTGAACCGGATCTCCTACTGAACGGGTCAGTTTGCCAGGGTTGAACCGGATCGAACGGTTCAGACATTTGACCCGTTCATTTTGAACGGTTCGTTCGCGAACGACTCATCCCTAGTACACACACACACACACACACATACACACACACACACACACACAGACATTTTTTTGTACCTTGGTCAAAAATGTTCAGGGGACCCAAAAAGACATATCTCCGCTAAAATCTCAAATTTGTTTTTTGGCACGATTACAATACTTTACATACTGCGTATGATAAAGTAAAAATTGGCAATTGCAGCCCATTTTTAAAAACTACGTAAATACTACATTTTTGCAGATATTGGCCTAAAAATGTTGTCACATAACAATTAAAACCATAGCTAGTTGCTGATGTTATGAAAAATTGAATGCGCTATACAGGATGATCTTAGCATACAGTAATTTTTAACCATTTTTAAATGGCTTGAGCTTATCTTGAGTTTCTTAAATAAAACACCCTGTATATTATTTGCTAGTTGAAATATCCCTTAACTTCTTTTTAATTTATATTCACTATGACGTATATCTATTTTTATTAGCTTTTGTGACATTTGGAATTTAAAGAGTAATATGCTATTTAAGTAGCTTAATATTGCTCTGTATATAGTGTGTTGGATAGCATCATGTACAATATTTTACCTACAACCGTATGTGTAAATGTCCCTTACGTCACGGACTGCTTAGCTCGTATATCGCTTATAACATACGTGTGCCTTTGGCTGTGCATTTGTGTTTTTAACGCACGACATAATGTCATAATGACAGATGTCGCGCGAATATTTTGATTATTTATTTGTCATTTTTGATACAATTTATATTTATTAAAATTTTCGGTCGTAAGTAAGTGCAATACTCGAGCTGTAACATATATTACTTGCACGTGATAATTTATGTTGAATTTGTTCTGGAATTTTCGATCGGCACTTCAGACAAAGTTCTCCGTAGTTGCAACAGATGTCGCGCGAATACATTGATTGGTTAACCGTCAAATATTCTTACCTGTATTTGTTTGGCATTTTTGATACAATTTATTGAAATTGTCGGTCGTAGGTAAAATTATGTACCTACAATACTCGAGCTGTAACGCATATTACATAGTCGTGGAAAATAACAAAACTCGCCGCTTCGCGGCTCGTATGTTAAATTTCCACTCGTACGTAATATGCTAGTTACTTGTAATGTAATATACTATAAAATTTTACAAGTATGTTTTGCCATTTTTGCAAGTGTACAGCGAACGCACAATTATCGACCGTAAACACCCTGTATATAAAAGTATATTAATGTATTACGTTATCAGAGTGCTTACTCCAGTTATAATACTTCACAGGGTTGTTAAATAATGTTTCCTTCATAGCTGTAAAGCTCAACGTTCAAGCATTCATTTAAGCCAACTTACAAAACTATTACGTTATGGTATTATTTTTGGAAAATAACGTACGTTTTGACAGTCTTATCCCTTTTCTGTCAAAAGTTCCAAGTTTTGAATGGTTGGAGCTTTTATTTCAGTCTACTTAGAGAAATGTATAAAGTCGATTACACTATTATATATTTTTTTCAAACGTACGTGATAGAGAGCGTGTTGCGTATTAGGTTTGCAGTCTACTAAGAAAACCCTATCGAACTAATCTGTTATATCTTTTGCTCCAAAATCAATGCCGACAAGTGGTTACATAAAACATTAATATGCCGAGGAAGATTATCAATCATAAAAATACTTTTGGGTGAAATGATACGGCAAATTACTGTCGTAATTTGCGTCAATCAATCAAGTGAACCCCAGCTAAGTACTTCTGGGTAATTGAGATGTAACGAATTTCAAGTATTTTATCAGATTCTTAAAATAAAGTTAAGATTTTGATGTTTGTATATGTTGCCCGATTGTGTGACTGTAGGAATGTGACGCATGTAAAATATTCCCGTGACCATTGACCATGCATTGTGAGTCATGCTAGAAACAAACAATAGGGGTTGTTTTCTTGCCTGCATGACTAACAGGGGTTAGGTTCTCTCTTTTCAGACGAAAGTGTTTTGGGTTTAATAGAGTTATGGAACCGTACATGCTTCACTCGATTCACTTCTCCAATGTAATAGGGGACTACAAAAAAAGTAGAGCTTTACTTGAAAGGCTTTTTGAAGTTCCTCCGCCATCTTAAACGTTATTTCTAATTTGTGTTACAATTAGCAAATTGAAACAATTTTTAGGTCTGTAAAATTGGTAAAAAGTTAAAGCGTGTACATAACCACATTTTGTTGTTTAGATTCAGGAGACACTGACTGGGTCCTTTGAGCATGATTTATTTATATGCGAGAAAACAGTAATTTAGGTAAATACTTAGCTGGTTTAATGGTTAACGTAGGCGTAGAAGCACTTATTGATAGAAAAATCGATTCTTCTTGTGAACAAGACTCGTTATCTCTGCAATTGTTTATTTTAGCACTGGCGTGTGCTAGTCCTTTCTTGTGCAGAACAATGCGTAGAATTCAAAAAGTTAATTAGATACATGGTGTTCCATTTAAAAAAAAAAATATCTTTCTAACGAAAAACTTTTTGCTATATTTTGTTGCAGATTATGGCCACCCTGTACACAATTCGGGTATGGTAGGTACTCACGCTAATAGAACGCTTCTTACTTAATCACAATCTAAGCGCGCGCAATAAAACTAAAAACAGGTATTGAGATATAAAATTTTTCTTAGACTGCTATTTTTCCATACAAATGCAAATAAATCAAAAAGTAAGTTTAGGGTAGGTAATGTTATTTTTCATTGTCGTAAAGTTTTGCGATGAATTCAAAATTGTGCCGAAATATAGGTTGTTCCATTTAAAAAACATAAGTTTGGATTTTTTACTACCTTATGGTACACCCTGTATACACGCTAATAATTTTAAAATGCGCCTTGGTGTTCTGTATACATGAGTGAAATCAGTTTTAAAATATCTTCATTAACAGATGCGCAATCTTCCGAGGTCGCACTTTTGGGACACGCTGTATATATATTAAATTCGAAATTAGAGATTGGTTTCAATTATATGTGCGTGTAAACTTGTATAAGCCTCAACGGCTGCCGGTATCAGATACCGCTATTAAACGTTAACCGTTATAACATTTTCTTTAGTAAGGTCTTCACCACCAAACACGTGTATTCTGATGATTATAGTTATTAGACTATTTTTAATTTAACTAAATAGGTTATGTTTCTGCCACATTGTTTTGCGCTTATTTTTCGTTCCTAATGAAGCAACAAATTGAATTGCAAAATATTGAACCAGAATAAAAGATTAAAGTAGAGTAAAATTATTCACAAATAGATTTTGTCATGATTTTATCCCAACCAATCCAAACCGTACGAAGTAGACAGTTTATTACAGTACTATCTATAAAACACATGTTGCCCAAAAATACTCTAGATTGTAATTTAGTGCAATATAGTAACCACAATTTCTAAATGTATATCAATTTAATGACACAAAGAAGAAAAAATAGTATATTATACTCGTTTTATAAGACATCTGGGAGCATTCGTTCATTTGAAGTCTTATAAAACTTGCATAATAATATACTTTATCTACGACTCACATATAATAATTTCATTGCATACGTATCTATGACTATATATTTTTTTTTTTAGTTGGGATGTCGCCATGTGCACAAAGCCTGTTGGCTTGTCTGTGCGGCGGTCGTGGAGACGGAGTATTTTTAAAATCCCTGCCTAACCTGGGCTTGAACCCTGGGCTTCATAGTGGAAGGCATTCGCCTTATCCACTAGACCACCTCCGCTCACCTCCCCATCATGATACGCGCCAATGACTATAATGACACTAGCGTTGTATAATAATGACAATTCGTTCAAATAATGATTTCATTATTTGAAGGAACTGTCATCATTATACGAACGTACTGTCAAAGTCAGTCTAAACCTACGTGGATGACACTTATTTCACATTTCGCCTCGCCAGCATTGACAAAGACATTTAAAAGATTTGATATAAATTGGAATTTATGAGTCGTATATAAAACGTCGTATTCTACTCGCACACAACTGATATAAATCGCTCGCATGCTCGCGATTTATATCAGGGTTGTTATGTTTTAAAACATTTGTTTTAAAACAGTGTTTTAAACATGTTTTAAAATAAATATTTTGTTTTAAATCATTTGTTTTAAACATGTTTAAAACAGTTACTTAATATTACTTAATATAATTATTTAATCAGAGTTGTATGGTGGTCTTCAAGATCAATTAAAAAATGAAAAAAAAATATTTAAATATTATATTTATTAATAAAAAAAAAGTTCTTTATAAAATATAGCTAATAATACATTCAGTGATAGCATGTAACTACAATAAACAAAAACTTTTATAATAACTTAATAACATACCGGGCGACCCACGCCATAGGTACACCCGTTTATTTTTATTTTTTATAAAACTGGACGAATTAAATTTAGGAAAGTGTTAATAGACAAAAATTACATTATTTGGGATACTTTTGAGGTTAATATGACTTCCGGTTTTTCCGGAAATGACGTCATCATTGAAATTTTAAATGGCACCCTATAGTCTTTTTGTGATATATTCTATCAGGATGACATTCTGAACACAAAAATATATCGATCGTCAATTTTTATCACGAACTCAACGCCAAAATAACATTTTGTGTATTAACCTTGGTGGCTATGAATATTCGAATATTGTCAAATAAACACTAACTAAATCGATTTAGGCCGACATTGCATTACTGGCGCCCTCTAACGTGACAACAAAAAGTCATTCACACAACAGATTTAACTCCACTGAGAACTGACGTATGAAAAAACGCCGATGAAAATGTTTACAAATAAAACAATTGCGTCTTTTTCATGTTTAAAACATGTTTTTTTGCGAAGTGTTTAAAAACATCATTTTATAAAAAAAACATGTTTGTTTTGGTCAAAATGAAAAAAACGCTTTTTATAACAACCCTGATTTATATCCTTAGTTATGTGCTCGTCAAATAATATACTATTATTATGGCCTTGTATCAGAGTTCTCTAGAACATGCTCAAGTTCCTTAGTTATTCCACAGGATGTCTCAAAAGCAGACAAAAACGTCATAATAGTTTACCCGTTGTAATAAGGTTTAAAATTTTGTTTTTTTTTTAAATTGCCTTGGTATGCGATAATCTTGATAAATTTCTTTACAATGTACCGAAAAAATAATGAAAAAAGGACAAACATTACAAAAGTTATTGACCATCAAAATTTTGCAAAATAGGTAAAATGCGTTGTTTTAATTGTGCCAGTAAGTGTATCTTCAGAACAAACAAAATTTTCCTAGGCTAAATTTTTAATATTTTGATGACCAATCAATATATAAACGCCTTCTTTGTCCAAGTTGAACTGTTTTATGTTTGTTGTAGAAATAAGTGAGGTTTCCATGCATTCACATGGAAAACCGACACCCTGTATAGAGCACAACGACGCATGGCCATGAAACTAATTGTTAGATCTTAGGCGAAATTGTTATAAGTAAGTTAAACTCTGGATTAAAACACGTAAGGAAACGGAAGTAAAAATAGGTTTATGTCGGTTGATCATAAATAATACGTATAATTTTGACATAGGTATTACCTCTATTAATTAGGTTTAATGTTAGTATTACGGGCGTTCTATATAGCTATCGAAACGTGAAGCACTCAAAGAACGTTCAATTAAAACCATGAAAATGTATAACAAAAGTACCACAGTTACGAATGCAGTGAATAACATGATATTTGTACATATTTTTGTGCAATTTCCTAACCGTGAAAGTGGAAGCTATTTTAATGCAGACTTAATACGCAGAAGTAAAAAAAAGGAATTGAAATAGTAATCTAAATAGTTAGTAAAAACCATAATAAACGTATTGAAAACCAACCACATTCTTGTCAGTTATTTTTGTTGCATGTAGAATAATCTATTTCCTGTACATGGTCATGAAATAATTGTATCATAAATTCCTATGATATAATCGTACGGGTTTACTTTTTGTATAACAATGTACATATCCTGCTTCCATTAATTTAAATAATATAATTGTTCCTACTTTTCTTGGACAATAAACATACCATGCAGTGTTAAAATGCAAAACAGCTGCGATTATATTAAGTCTGTTCTAGTAATTATTTACGGAAATTACAGATGTTGATGTAAATACCCAGTCCTATTTAAATCTTGCTATATTTTGTATCATTATTGTAAACTGTATCTGACTGTTTTAGTTAAGATGCAAATAATGAAAACATTTCGTGTTGACGTTTTGATAACTCGATATGCACATTACTAAACTAAAAACAAAGGACTAGCAATCCATTTGTTTAAATATTGATGAAATTCCGAAACCGATATTTATTATTCATTCACATAACGATAAATTCTGAATAAACTCAAATATTGTAAATGCCAACAAAATGTTTCGCATACTCCTCACTGATTCACGTGAATTGGTTTCAATAGTCATGCAATCAGAGTTGTTATGGCATTTCTATCGAAAATTCAAAGCAAAATATTTCGATGAATTTTACCAACGAACTGTGTACCAACGTGCTTGATCAATATTTTGATATACATAATTCTATAAACTTCTTCGAGCAGAACGTGTTGTTTATTGACCACTGCCAACCTCAGCCGTTCCACTTGGATAAAGCAATTAAAATTACCAGACAATTATTTGGCGCTACCCTTGAAAGTGCTAAAAATAACTCTCCAGAAATAGCGAAATATTCAAGCATTCGAGTATTTCAACATTCCGTCGCAAACTCAGATTCATGCGAGTATAAATCCATAATAGCGCCTTTATAAATAAACTCGCTAATGATTCGCGTTTTCTTTTACTGCATTTGTTATTATAAGCTTATGCCAGTATTTATTATTATAGCACTAATTATAATGCTTACAGCTTTCACTATCGAACGTATTGGAGATTACATACTTTTATTATCGAATTTATTGGCTGTATGATGGTAGAGAATAGAAAAAGAAATAATTGAACTTATTTGATTTTAAAAGTGATAATGATCTGTCTTACACTTAAAAACATACATTTTTTTGTTTCATTTCTTGTTTCCATTTATCAAATAAAAGACATCGACTATCAGGTTTTCCTGTAAGAACCTAAATATTTTGGTGAGTCATCTTGATTTTTTTATGGAACACTCTGTATATCAATACACCGCGAAAAGGAAAATCTTGCTCTCTATCATTCCATAATGATGTTTCCCATACCTATTTTCAGTGGTTATTGAGATATTTTAACACTTTTTTAAATTTATTAAAATCCGTCTGATATTGTATTAGCAGGCCTTGGATATTTTGACAGGGTTGAAGTTTGTGAATACATACATGTTAATAAAAGTTCAGGATGATGTTGTATTTACCTTGAATGATTTGGAGAAATAAGTAAAAACGCGCTTTGTTTCATCTAACGTTTTGTTACCTATAATAATAGGGATAGTATTTACATTATTATGCAGGTATGTATGTTTACAAATGTGAATAAGAGCACATGATGTTTTTCTAAATAGGGTATTTGACTATTTTTGGAAAACCATCTTAATGTGTTTATTCCTTCACTCTACATTGTAAATGCATTATTTTTTGTAATCATTTCCTCAATATTTCATAAAAATCAGCGTTAAAAATTGAATCACAAAAAGTCCCGCCAAAACGATACTTTCTGTTGTGTGACGTCACCGGTTAGTGATGTCAAGATGTCAAGATGATGTGATGTCAAGATGTCAAATCGGCCCATATGGTCTGTCAGCATCGGCATCGTCGCCGTTTGGTAATTGTGTTGTATGATGTGTTGCTTTCACAATTTCTACATAAAAATGGGTTATAAATGGTGTATAAATCCACAATGCAGAGATACGTCAAGAAAAACTCCGGATAAACTATTTGTAGCTGTTCCGCAAAATTTGAAACTGCGAAGAAAGTGGTTGGCTCGTAGAAATCCAAATGAAATAAATAGCCGCCAATACAAGTGTTTTCTGTTGTGAAGATTACTTCGACATAAGTAAAATGACTAGAATAAGCTATCTATCGTATTTTCGAAAGGTATTATCTGATCTGACAGCTGAAGGTTAGGGCTATCCTAACCTACAAAGTTATGCTTACATGACGCTTTCGTGCTATTAAATTCAAACGGGAAAAGCATAAAAGCGCGTTCGGATAACCCGGTATTTTACGGTGAGAGTGACGCGCTGCATAATAGGCGGACTAACGTCATACGGCGTTTATCTGCATATAAGAGAGAGACAGCCGACCCAAGTTATCTGAGCATTGCTCTCCCCATACCACACCCTGACAAACCGAACGCGCTCTAAGGCGGACTAACGAATGACATCACTGGAGACTGACCCAATTACAGAGCGTTTTCAATCACGTGATAGGACGTGAATAAAATTCAATTTTAATTTTGGTTTTTCATAGAAATAAAGCATTTTTTTTTTGAAAAGTAATAACAAATAGTTTTCTTAAACTGTAATCTATTAGGATGACTATAATACATGCCATATTTTTAATACAGTCAAATACCCTATTGTTACTTGCATGAAGAATAAATTTAAAATGTCCCTATTCACATACTTTTTACTGTTGAATTACCTACAACATTTTGAAATGTTAATTGGACCTAAAGAATGTTGTGAAACGTCATAGATCAGCGGTCCCCTATGGCCTGCGGGCCACATTGAGCGGAGTAGACTTATGACGCGGCCGTGAACAAGCGAAGGATAGCGGGAGAAGTTTGGGGACCCCTGTCATAGATAATAAGACACAATACTTCTCGAAATATCAAATGATTCAACAAAAAGTTGAAACTGCTATCTCCAGTAAAAACAAAGATACTCAAGTTGAAACCATACCGCAAAAATCCACAAAAAGTAGGAAAATCAAAATAAATAAAACATTGTGACCAAAGAAAGCTGAGCACAAAAGCGTTAATCCGTTAATCGTTAATTAACGAAGTTAAATTTTCCGTTAACGAATTAACTTTTAAGTTAACTTTCAAGTCCGTTAAAGTGAAAATATCATAATGAAACATTTCAAATTGCTATAGGCATTCTCTGCAAGTTCGGTTATGTTTACATGTGTGATGTACTACTTTGTGCGACGCGACGTCTGTATATGTATAAGCATGCATGCGCGCGAATTGTTTGGTAATAGTTAGTTTCCAGTTGCCAGTTGTTCCCGGTCTTATACTTTGTCCCTATTTATTATGTAATAAGAAATATTTTACTTTTTACTTAATCATACGCAGTATGATAAAGCCGAAAAAAATTTTTGAGTTTTTAGCGGAAATATGTCTTTTTGGGTCCCCTGAACATTTTTTACCAAGGTACAAAAAATGTCTGTGTGTGTGGATGTGGGTGTGGGTGTGTATGTGTGTGTGTGTGTGTGTGTGTGTGTGTACCCGTTTTTTGTGGCGACGATTCCGGAGAAACTACTAAAGGTATCGGGACGAAACTTCATATTTAGAAGTTTCATAACCAAACTTAGAGCTGAAAAGCTTTCTGTTGAAGAGGGTCCAAAGGAACTGGAGGTTTAGTCTTAGCATTTTTGAAAGATTTTGCAAATAAGCCGCCATTTTTGGAATGTCGTCGAAATAGTTAAATAATAAATTAAAGATGAGGAAATTCTGAATAATTTATCACTATGACATGTTTTGTACAATCAATAGTTTAGCTGCATGAGCAAATTCTATTTCTACGAGATCGGTCGTACTGCATGAAAACTAGTAGCCAGGATTTGTCAGATTTTTTGATTCTAATGACAGTAGGTAGACTTGGTGTCAAACGCTAATGTTTTGACAATAACTTCTGTCAATATAAGCTGCGTTCGCATATTGCATTACACTTTTTACACCCAATAACACGTAAGGCCGCATTTATACTACCAGGAGGCAGGGGATAGGTGGCGGGTGACAGATGTCAGGCTACGTCCCCTGTATTTGTGGAACGTTTGTTCTTACGGAAGTGTTTATAGTTCTGACAGGTGCCGAGAAATGTAGGAGACGCAGCCCGGCTGCAACCCGTAGCTGTCGTGATGCGACAGATTCGAGTGGCGTAGCCCAGCGTAGCCTGGGTAGCCTGGACAACCCTGAATTCATTCTCTGTTTGCTGTAGGACGCACATCACGCACATGCAAAATGTCAATTTCTAAATGTGATCGCGAGATCTTAATCAGCGAAATTCAGACCCGGTCTGCAATTTGGAACCATGCAGGCCCTAATCACAAAAATGTTTTCATGATGTTGGCGCTGATGTTGGTATAAATGGTGAAATTCACCGTATGTACTTCGTACTTCAAATAGTGGATGGACACTATACCTTCTTCTTTTTTCTTTCACTTCATTTTCAATGTCACTATCTAATTGCATTAACATGCGGCACGTTCTAAACGCCATTTTGATCTAGACTGACATTCGCATACAAACACAAAACTGCAGCGGTTATTTAGGTGACATCACTCGAAGTATAAACACCGCAACTCTCAACGCCTGCAACCCGCGTAGCTTACCACCCGCCACCTATCGCCTGCGTCCTGGTAGTATAAATGCGGCCTAAGTGTCATTTGGACGGTGTACCCGGTGTCAATGGAGTACAATATGCGAACGCAGCTTTAATCGACATATCTGTCTAGTTCTAGTAGTTTTATTTTAATGCAGACATGGCCGATCTCCATCAAATAGAGTCTCATGCAGCTTAACTATTAATTTTATATATAGTATGATAAAGTCATGTGCCTGGCCACATCAGATATTTTAATATTTGTACTGTTTCAAAATATAAACCCAAACTTAACGACCACCAACCAAAACCTAAACAAACACCAACCAAATTACTTACCACTGTACCTAGTTCGAAAAATTCCTAAGGAAATTTAACTTATGCAACCGAAAGGTCCGCAGTTATTTGTGTTTCTTATTTGGCAGATCTGCACTCAACATCACCTACCTTTTACTTTATCATACGCAGTATGTAAAGTATTGTAACCATGCCAAAAAAAATTTTGAGATTTTAGCGGAAATTAAAAAAATGTTTGTGTGTGTGTGTGTATGTGTGTGTGTGAACCGGTTTTTTGTGGCGACGATTCCGGAGAAACTACTAAAGGTATCGGGACGAAACTTCCTATTTACAAGTTTCATGACCAAACTTAGAGCTGAAAAGCGTTCGGTTGAAAAGGGTCCAAAGGAACTGGAGGTTTAGTCTTAGCATTTTTGAAAGATTTTGCAAATAAGCCGCCATTTCTGGAATTTCGACGAAATAGTTAAATAATAAATTAAAGTAGAGGAAATTCTGAATAATTTATGACTATGATATTTCTTGGTACAATCAATAGTTTAGCTGCATGAGCAAATTCTATTTCATCGAGATCGGTCGTACTGCATTAAAATTAGTAGCCAGGATTTGTCACATATTTTTATTTTAATGACAGTAGATAGTGTCAAACGCTAATGTTTTGACAATACCTCGTGTCAAGATAAGCTGCGTTCGGATATTACGTTACACTTTTACACCCAATAACACGTAAGTGTCATTTGGACGGTGTACCCGGTGTCAACGGAGTACAATATCCGAACGCAGCTTTAATCGACATATCTGTCTAGTTCTACTAGTTTTATTTTAATGCAGACATGGCCGATCTCGATCAAATAAAATCTCATGCAGCTAAACTATTAATTTTATATATAGTATGATAAAGTCATGTGCCTGGCCACATCAGATTTTTTATAAAAAAATAACGATTAACGTTAACATTGATAACAAATTAACGGACTATCGGTTAACGAAGTTGACTTTTTTTCTAACGGTTTAAGGCTTAACGAAGTTAACTTTCTGATTAATTTTGCCCAGCTTTGATTGTAACATTTTGAGTATAGAGAAACCTGATAAAAGTCGATATATTTTGATACGACGAAACAATAAAATGAAATACAAATTATATGATTCCATTTAAAATAACAACGGTGATATCAACTTCCGTTAGACAGTCCTCAGTAGATTAGAATTTAATAATGGTAAAACTATAAATCATATTAAAGTTCAAATTCTGCATTTATATCACATATCTAGATATATCTAGTGACACGTAAATGAGAAACGGGAACAAGATAAACAATTAAAATAACAGTTAAATTGTACTGCAAACCTGTTAAATTTAATCGTTCATATCTGAGGATCGGTGATTATGGTGAATGCTTTTGGAATTTACAAAGTAGGTACATAATATAATAATACTAATAATATGTTTTGAAAACAAATATGCAACAACAGTTATGTTTATATTGATTTAAGTTTAAATGATTTATATCGTCACGCTTTCTGCCGTATAGATCTGTTATGTAAAAGTTTACATCTCCATTAAGTCAAGTAGATATTTACTTTGCTAAAAAGCTACAAGCAAATATTGCTGGAAAGATCAAAACAATAAAAGTGAATCCCATGTAAACACATTAGTAATTACTTAAAAGTTCCCAGAGTTCTTGAGTGCAGGAATTAACACACAATGAAAGATTTATCTTGATTCGTTTAAAATGTGAATATCTGTTTCAGTACCTAAATTTTTAAAAACCAGCAATAACAACTAAATTAAAGAAAAAGTTGTTATAAGAGTTTGCCCCACTTTTTCTTGCTGTAACCGTACCCCAAACGAGTATTATTTCTATTTGACACAATAATTTACCAAGTACAAAAAAACTTTGATTATGGTTAACAGTGCAAACACGAAAATGTAATGTAAAAAGAACTGGTATTATTTTTTAAGAAATTGGAAACACTTGTCGTTAATTAATTAATATTATTAATGTTTTCTCATATATTAATAATGTTAGGAAATCTGTTTGTTCTAAGCTTATGTCTTAGCTCAAAGCTGCAAGGAATTCTCGACACGTTTTCAAACAAGAACCATTCTTGACAGTGTTTATTTATTGCCTGAAACTTCACGGTCAGGCACATTTTGCATCTCGCGTAAGATATTTTAGCTAAACATGTCTGCTCAAACATAATTAAACATTAAACATGAACGTATAATAGAATAATAGATTATGTAGTGTGAAAGCCAACCATCAGAGGACACATGTACCACATGTATGTTGCATTGTTAAGATGTTTTAATGGGATTATGATGTGGACATTTGACAGAGATTTTGTTATTCACTGGTGGTATCAAAATAAAACTATAACCAGAAACTCGGAAGTTGGAGGACTCTGAAAGCGGACAAGATAACTTCTTCAGACAGAACCTAATAAAATGTTTGGTGTACGTATGGTAGAAACCAAAATATGGCAAAATGTCAAACCAACCAAGATTCCGAAATCTGGATAGTAATATGGAAACGTCAAACGTAAATTATGGTTGTCGGGTATAGTATGAACAAGTGGAACTAGCCACCATGTTGTTGACAAGAGTATGTTCACTTTTGTTTTTCAACACGAACCAATACTAAAAAATTGCCATAATCACAGTTTTACACATCAGTTTTTTTTTATACAGCCTTTATATCTATTTTTCTTCATTCTCCTTTACATTATGTTTAACCTAACTTTTCCCTCGTTTTCATCAATAAACTGAAATTTTTTCCAAGGACAACATACATCCTAGTAGACATTACGAATTTGATGTTTTCGCGCAAATTCGTGAAAAAAAATCTGATGTGGCCAGGCACATGACTTATCATACAATATATAAAATTAATAGTTAAGTGGCGGGTCCAACAGCTGATCGACAGAGGCTTGGCTGTTTTTGATAAGTTTAGAGAAATCAGTCGAGAATTGGTCTTTGCGTGGGGATGTCGACGTTTTCGCTAAAGCTACTTTGGAACAAGATAGACTTTGCCGACGTGCGGTCAACATTATATGATCTAACGTCTTTAACGCTGTTTCAATTTATTTTTGCACACGTAAGCAGGCTGTCTAGTGATTTTACAACGTTACCAACATAACATGGTAGCTCTAAAAATTACTGTGATAAATTGTTGACATAACCGTGACATAACCTATGTGGAGTATGTGAGATATTTATCATATATTTATATGATAAATAACTTCAACATTTGTCTACGGTTTATGAAGTGATATATGCAAAAACACACGTACTATGAATACACGCACACGTACTATGAATATGTGGAATATTTGAAAGTGTATTGAGATTATGCGCCCATAAACATTTATACCTCCTAAGAAACAAACCCCGTACCAATAACTTTGGTCACAGATTACTTACTCTTAGTACGATAGATTATGCACTCATTTCTCAGCCGATAATACACTTATGCCTAGCTACTGAAAAACAAATACATATCGACCCATGCAACAAAGACTATCGTAACTAACAAACTAAATGTAGTTACTATAGTCTTTGTTGCATGGGTCGATATTACATACGTATGTACATCCACAGCACAGGGATCTGATGACGTATAAGAAAAACAAAACAGTTAATAAGTTATTCTCTATTTACCAATTTGTAATTCATATATTATTTATAAAAGACAATTAGACAACATAAGCGTTATAATATTATATACCTTTATTAATATTATATTATAATATCAAAATCACAAAAATGTTGATCCTCGCTATCATGAGACCACACGCATACGGGTCGTAATGCTTGTTCGGTTCTTCGGGGCTAATTGCAATACTATCTGCGGTTTGTTGTGTTAAACGTAATTCTCCATACACTTTGCACTTGAGAAGAAAGACATTTGGAGTCAGTGGTTGACAAGTCGACTATGTCCCATTATACATTTCTCATATAATAATGTTATAGACGTCTTTCAGTAATATTACCAAAAAATTTGATAAAAAATCGGTAATCTTCAGCATACCTTGATAATTTTATTGTCAGGTCATGGAAATTATGAAAATTAGTAATCACATCTCTTGTCTAGAAATCCTCTTCGATCAACAAAATAGTACGTAAGGATTTTGATTCAAATCACATTACGAGGTGCTTTGAATCCAATTACAAAACCCGTAATGAGCTATCTGCATCATACCATACTTGGAGCTTAAATTCTCTGGTAGTAGAATGGATAAAACAGCACTGTTTATATGTGTATTCTGCTAACTAACCTAACAATTGAAAAGGAAATTTTAAAAAACAATAGTATACTTCTTTAGACACAAACCTGATTGATGTCTGATATAATAGTAGAATTTTTATGTAATCTTCTAATTTCGATTAGAATACTTCTTTGTGCAGTGTCCCCAAGTTTTCTACATTTTCAGATTGTATCGGATTTGTAGGTTAGAACTCTCGAAATCTGTCCCAGTAAATATAAATGTGAATTTTAGCGAGTAACAGCCTTTTTTGTGGTATATGGTAGATAGAGATAGACCCATTACTATTATCTTCGTCTAATGACGACTAGTTCTCGAGAACATCGTAGATGGACACACTGTTCAGACTCGAACATGGATGGAAAAATTGGGAAAATACGACGCCGATTCGTCAAAGGTGTGGGTTTATTTCTTTTCATTTATTGCATTTTTTACTTTATCATACGTAGTATGTAAAGTATTGTAATCATGCCAAAAAAATTTTTTGAGATTTTAGCGGAAATATGTCTTTTTGGGTCCCCTGAACATTTTTGACCAAGGTACAAAAAAATGTCTGTGTGTGTGTGTGTGTGTGTGTGTGTGTGTGTGTGTGTGTGTGTGTGTGTGTATGTGTGTGTGTGTGTGTGTACCCGTTTTTGTGGAGACGATTCCGGAGAAACTACTAATGGTATCGGGACGAAACTTCATATTTAGAAGTTTCATAACCCAACTTAGAGCTGAAAAGCTTTCTGTTGAAAAGGGTCCAAAGGAACTGGTGGTTTACTCATAGCATTTTTCGAAGATTTTGCAAATGAGCTGCTATTTGTGTAATGTCGTCAAAATAGTTAAATAATAAATTAAAGGAGAGGAAATTTTCCATAATTTATGTAGATGACATTTTTTGGTAGAATTTATAGTTTAGCCGCATGAGCAAATTCTATTTCATCGAGATCGGGCGTACTGCTTTAAAACTAGTAGCCAGGATATGTCAGATTATTTTGATTCTAATGACAGTAGCTAGTGTCAAACGCTAATGTCTTGAAAATTCTACTGTCAATATAGGCTGCGTTCGGATATTGAACACCGTTACACTTTTTACACCCAATAACACGTAAGTGTCATTTGGACGGTGTACCCGGTGTCAACGGAGTACAATATCCGAACGCAGCTTTAATCGAGATATCTGTCTAGTTCTACGAGTTTTATTTTAATGCAGACATAGCCGATCTCGATCAAATAGAATCTCATGCAGCTAAACTATTAACTTTATATATAGTATGATAAAGTCATGTGCCTGGCCACATCAGATTTTTTCAAATTGTACATTGACATAAAGTGGAACTACTGCGGCGCATCGCAAAAATACATAATTGAAATGTTATTCCTGAAATCAGGATATCACCCGTCCTCCAATTATACGTCTATCTTTGAGCTGCAATTGTTTTAAATTGGGCATGGGTATAATAAATATGGAGATGTGACGCACTAGAATAGTTAATTCAGATTGTTGTAATCTCATAAGATGCTATCATTATTCAATAATTAACCCACAGGAGCATTGAACTGTTTGAATAATTGGACCAATAGGGGACCACCAGAGCTGAGCAGAACAGACCTGAAGTTATGCTGAACCAGCCTCTTAAGCTCCATTAGATTCTATTTGATTGAGATCGGTCGTGTCTGCATTAAGGGGTAATCACTCTAAATGTTTTGAAAAATCAAAAAAAATTTCTTTGCTTAAATAATCTTGAGATCTTAGAAATAAGGTACAATACGTTTCATATACGAAAAGAAATTTTAAATGCTTATTTGATGAACATACGGCCAAGCGTCTAGCCGAGCGTACATGCAAAAAGTTTAGCGTGAGAGGTTACAGCCTTGAGACCTATACGCTCTTATCTTATTTGGAGGAATTACATGCGTGGTGGGAAATATAACATAAAATATTATAAAATACAAAGATTTTGTGGAAGGATCCTCGGTACGTTCGTTGAACTGACGCTAGCCGCACAATGTTACAGCTGTCTGATGTAACGTGTGTTGTTCTAGATTAGTTGGTAAAAAAATAGCAGAAATAATTAGTGACATTCTTGGAGTACCTATATAGTGATCGAAAGGAGTCGAAAGTAAGCAGCAGATTTTCAAATAGAACTAATATGACAAGCATTGAATCGTTTGGAACTAGAGTCGCCTCTGCCTGATAACGTATCCACAGTCACACCGGTAAAAAAGTAATGCGGTTGAAGATTATTACAACGTTGAAGTGGATGACGTTTAATTATCATCTTTCGAACTTTGTTGTTGTGTTTTCAGCTATTTCACAAGTTGTAATGTGTAAAACGTGCAAATCAAATGCGAAATTGGCCGAAAGTGGCAACCGTGACTTAGGATTTCAAATCGTGGTTTCTTTTGAGAACAAACTTCCATTCCGAGTTGCCGATTTGTTCAAAAAGGATGAAATGAATAGCGGAATTATCCTTGTCATGTGCATAAGAATAGGTGTAGATGTAATTCAAAAGTTTTGCGCATTCAAGGACCTTCCTCATCAGATTTTTCACTCATTTTACGATAAAGTTGTTCGCACAATTTTGTGGAAACAGAAGCATTGTCAACAAAGTATGCAGAAAGCAGCAGAAGAATGGAGGGCTAAAAGTCAATTGAAAATAGTAAAAAAAGAATGGCGTAACTGTCTCGGACGATGGAACATAGAGAAAACATAGCTTTTCTTCTCTGTATGGATTGGTGGCGCTTATCAGCTGGAGAAATGTTGTTGATATTCTCATAAAAACTAAATACTTACTGCAAAGCTTGCAAATTTCGGAATAAGAAAAGGAAATAAGAAAAGGAATGCATCGATCACGTGAAAAAACTAATGGCACTTGTCCCCGCCATTTGACAAAAACCAGTTAGGGCCTCGAAGAAAAAGGGAAGTTAACCCAGAAGCCTATAAATGAGCTTTCAATGTACGATGGACTAGCCACTCGTCATAATCATGATTCAATTGATAAAATGAAGAAAATAAATCTGGGCGACACTGTATCATAAATTCTGACCGATGAAATGCCACCTGGTGATTTCATTTTCATTTTCACTTTAAGGTGGGAAAGTAATTGTGGATATTGCAGCAAGTATAGCTATATGTGTTGTCAATGATGCATTATCCAGCCTTATGAAGATTATGGAGGTATTATGTATGAGCATCTAGCCAAACTGCAATAATATCTGCGCGAAGGCTGACGCACGGCGCATCATGTTTTCAGAGCCATCCCTGACTGATGCTGCAAAAGAGGCCCGTCTCTCGTCAAAATCAAACAGAAAGAAATAAGAGGAGGAAAATGTTAATTTGAAAAGATAATTATACTATAGACTATAGTAAAATATAACAATTCTATACATCAAAGTTACACAATATTTTAAACGGTGTTTTCTCAAAACCGCATTTTTCAAACTGGCCGGAACGATAACTTCAACTGATCTTCGTCAATTTACTTGAAATTTTATATGCAGCTTCAGAACATTATTATCTAGAGAAGTACGTACGGATTTTACGATAACTTCGAAACTTTTTTTTGTTATAAACAATTTTTAATCTAATTTTGTACCTAAAAGTGCTATTTTGTGTTCAAACGTGCGCCATTTTGTTTTAAAGCGGAATTCTCTAATTTCCGTACGTACTTCCCGAAATAATCTTATATAGAATCAATATTTTTTTTTGTTTCTATGGCTAAGTGAAAAACTGTGCAAAATCTTTCCGGCCGTACAACCCTATCCGCCGGAAGAGGTTTCCTTTGATGTTATTCTAACGCTGCCATTTTTTATTTATTTTTATTTATTGTGAATATTCCTCAAAATATGAATAGTAAAAGGCTTTAAAGAGATTTTGTAATTCATTTACTATATTGTAAAAATATACCTACAAAATCGGCTATTTTTTCTCGCGCTAGAGTGGCATTACCCCTTGAAATACAACGAGTTAGCCAGGATTTCACAGATATTTTCATTCTAATGGCAGTAGGTCTTTTGACAATACCTACTGTCAATAGTATCAAAATATCTGTCAAATCCTGGATAACTCGTTTTATTTTAATGTAGACACGACCGATCTCGATCAAATAGAATCTCAGGCAGCTAAACTATTAATTTTATATATTGTATGATGAAGTCATGTGCCTGGCCACATCAGATTTTTTTTCACGAATTTGTACGAAAACATCCTATTCGTAATGTCTCCTAGGATGCACACACACACACACACACACAAAGACATTTTTTGTACATGTTCAAATATGTTCAGGGGACCCAAAAGGACATATTTCCGCTAAAATCTCCGCTAATTTTTTTTTTTTGGCACGATTACAATACTTTATCAAACTGCGTATGAAAAAGTAAAAAACTTATTTCTTTCGTGGGTAGATATCATTTGTACAGAGATGGATAAAATAAATATATTTTGCTAAAACTTTACGTTGTAGTTTCTTGAATTTCTCATTTTCGTTGGTGTACGAAGCCTTTTGGGACCCACTGTAATATTCAGAAATTTACGTGGATGACGGTGATCATAAAATAACGAAATGTCATCAATGTTACTGGTGTGTATTATGCTGGATTATGTGTCCTTGTATACGTACATAATGAACGTATTATTTGAGTTGCAGATAAAAATGGCACTTGAAACCCCAGTGTTAAAAAGAACAGTTATTAGCAATAGTGTTAACACCGTCTCTTAGCAACCATTAAAAAAACTCACCAGAAATGTCAGTTTAACATTAGTTACTACTCATGTCAGTCCAAGTCATTTCGCATTTTTATATTTGTTTAAAAATTTTTGATGAGTAAATAATATTGTGTGATCGTCTTGTTAAAAGTGATTTTAGTTCAAACGGTTGGGCTCAAACCCTTTTCATAAAATACATATTATTCACTTTTAACACCCTTAATAGCTATGATAACAGTCTTTGTTTGGGTATTCCTGTTTGTTTGTTTTTTTAGTCAGTAACACAAATAGAAAACATAACACAATCATATTTTAACATAATGCTGAAAATAGTAAAAAACTTACTAAAAAATACCTAAATATGTATGAAAATTCTGTCATACAAATCTTGAAGGATGTATTTCTTGATTAATTCTTGAACATTAAATCAACAGCTGTTTGTTACACGATTAAATAAAAGTCGATGTAAGTGCCGCAATCTGAGTTCTAGACAATCAAGGCCAAAGATCATTGTTTATATTTATTATTTTGACATAGAATCGGCGATATATCATTAACCTATGAGGTTAACGACATAACTGCACGTCAGAAGTTTGACCGCATGTATAAATCTCTATTACGTTTAGCAAAGATAAAACTGCTCAATAAGTTGAGAAGAAGAAATCACAAACCGTTACATTTTGATATTGCCAAACTGATAACCTCAAGCAATATCAACGGTAAATTTCAGTGTCACGAAATAGGTTAGAACCAGAAATCGATATGCATTGCCACCCAAATATACCAACTTATTGAATTCTTAACTATAATCTTGGCGTACAAGACAAAAAACGCGATTAATTTAAGCATGTGTCGAACTAATAACTAATGTTATTGTAAAAAACTATAGCAAAACTCGCGAAAGCGTACCTTATGTGTTATGCGTTGTTTCGGTATGATATCAGGAATCTTGAATGAAAAAACATCACTTATCACTTGCACTGTGGTACCGTGTAATCAACTGAGCGAATTAAGTTTTACATGCGTGAATAAAATTACAATTTCAAACAGCACACTCTCCCAGTTCGATCAAAATAAAACTGACAGGTGCTGTTTATTGAATTCGGCGTACACATGCCCGAACGTTCCCGAATTCTTGGCGGCAACGTTTAAAAGCGGTTTTCTTTCTACCATTTCTTATCGGTTCACGACAAAGTCGAGCACTTATAATTACTGGATAATTGTTCACATCTTATTTGTTAGGCTTATCCACGGCTTATCAGTGATCAATTAGCGGTATCACTTATTTTAAAACATACTTTTGTTGTTGAAGTGTATAGGCAACCCATTATGCGCATGTTGCTCAGTTGCTTTCCGAAGCTGATATACAGTGACCGTAAAAATTATTTGTGCAGCTATATTTCACATTTTTTTCAATTTATTTACGGCCATGAAGTGTGAATATTAAGAGGCTGGTTCAGCCTAACTTCAGGTCTGTTCCGGTGGGCCCCTATTGGTCCAATTATTCAAACTGTTTAGTGCTCGTGTGGGTTTATTATTGAATAACGATAGCATCTTATGAGATTATAACAATCTAAATTAACTCTTCTTGGTCGGACTTGCTCGATATTTATTATACCCATGCCCAATTTTAAACAATTGCTGCTCAAAATAGACGTATAATTAGATGTCGTGATTTCAGGAATAACAATGTAATTATGTTTTCTGTGTCAAGTCCGTCGTAGTTTCACTTTACGTCAATGTAATATCTGTGAAAATCCCAATAAATAAAACGAAATAAAGCCACACTTTTAAAAAATCGGCGTCGTATTTTCCCAATTTTTCCATCCATGTTCGAGGCCATTTCGAGGCTGGACAGTGTGGCCATCTACGATGTTGTCGAGAACTAGACGTCATTAGACGAAGATAGTAATGGGTCTATCTCTATCTACCACACAGACTATCTACCATATACCACAAAAAAAGCTGTAACTCGCTAAAATTCACACATTTTATTTACTGGGACAGATTTCGAGAGTTCTAACCTACAAATCCGATATAATCTGAAAATGTAGAAAACTTGGGGACACTGCACAAAGAAGTATTCTAATCGAAATTAGGAGATTACATAAAAGTTCTACTATTATATCAGACATCAATCAGGTTTGTGCCTAAAGAAGTATACTATTGTTTTTTAAAATTTCCTTTTCAATTGTTAGGTTAGTTAGCAGAATATACATATAAACAGTGCTGTTTTATCCATTGTACTACCAGAGAATTCAAGCTCCAAGTATGGTATGATGCAGATAGCTCATTACGGGTTTTGTAATTGGCTACAAATCACATTACGAGGAATCAAAATCCTTACGTACTATTTTGTTGATCGAAGAGGATTTCTAGACAAGAGATGTGATTACTAATTTTCATAATTTCCACGAACTGACAATAAAATTATCGAGGTATGCTGAAGATTACGGATTTTTTATCAAATTTTTTGGTAATATTACTGGAAGACGTCTATAACATTATTATATGAGAAATGTATAATGGGACATAGTCGACTTGTCAACCACTGACTCCAGATGTTTTTCTTCTCAAGTGCAAAGTGTATGGAGAATTACGTTTAACACAACAAACCGCAGATAGTATTGCAATTAGCCCCGAAGAACCCGTATGCGTGTGGTCTCATGATAGCGAGGATCAACATTTTTGTGATTTTGATATTATAATATATTAATAAAGCTATATAATATTATAAAGCTTATGTTGTCTAATTGCCTTTTATAAATAATATATGAATTACAAATTGGTAAATAAAGAATAACTTATTAACTGTTTTGTTTTTCTTATACGTCATCAGATCCCTGCGCTGTGGATGTACATACGTATGTAATATCGACCCATGCAACATAGACTATAGTAACTACATTTAGTTTGTTAGTTACGATAGTCTTCGTTGCATGGGTCGATATGTATTTGTTTTTCAGTAGCTAGGCATAAGTGTATTATCGGCTGAGAAATGAGTGCATAATCTATCGTACCAAGAGTAAGTAGTCCGTGACCAAAGTTATTGGTACGGGGTTTGTTTTCTAGGAGGTATAAATGTATATGGGCGCATAATCTCAATACACTTTCAAATATTCCACATATTCACAGTACGTGTGCGTGTATTCATAGTACGTGGTTTTTGCATATATCACTTCATAAACCGTAGACAAATGTTGAAGTTATTTATCATATAAAATATGATAAATATCTCACATTCTCCACATAGGTTATGTCACGGTTATGTCAACAATTTATCACAGTAATTTTTAGAGCTACCATGTTATGTTGGAAACCGTTGTAAAATCACTAGACAGCCTGCTTACGTGTGCAAAAATAAATTGAAACAGCGTTAAATACGGTAGATCATATAATGTTGACCGCACGTCGGCAAAGTCTATCTTGTTCCAAAGTAGCTTTAGCGAAAACGTCGACATCCCCACGCAAAGACCAATTCTCGACTGATTTTTCTAAACTTATCAAAAACAGCCAAGCCTCTGTCGATCAGCTGTTGGACAGGCCACTTAAGTGCAAATATTTGCACTGGTTATTAATTTATTTTCATTTAGGCGTACCCCCCTCATAAATATTATACACGGCTGGCAACTTGTTCTTACTTAAAAAATAGCAAATATCAAAATCATAAAAACTCGTAAAATTGTAATAAAAATGTGTGACTATGTGCAGATCAGCCTGTTTTGTTAGAAGCTGATGGGAATTCAAAATTCGCAATTGTAACGTTTCGCGAAACATATTGCTCGCTGCTTCAGGGCTAATTGATTATTCAGTTAGCTCTGAAAACCTGCGTACTTGCTTTTTTTTTATTTTGTGGAGATTGAATGTAATTTTAAACGGGATAGTGTAGAATTAAACCATTTTTAATTATTGATTTGGCACTGAATGAAATAATTATTAACTGAATTATAGAAAACAAATTTTTGTTTAGATTTTTTCATACTCGATACTTTTGTTTACTTTAGTTAATTAAATGCTTTTCTCTCGAGTCTCAACGTGGAATTTGTTACGCCCTGATCTCGTGCCGATTGTTTGCCCTCATTAACAATCAGCCTGTACATATGTATAGAAGATAAGTTTGGATTATACAGCGTGTACCCAGAAGAACCTAACAGCTTACTATATCAGATTTCTATAATGGACTTAATGGATTTTCTTGGAAAAAAACTTATTGTTAATACAGAGTTTTGGATGTCCTGAAAATGCCAAAGCCATAGTCAGAATATTGATTTAACATACAGGCTCCAAAAAATTAATTGTTTTAATTCGACTTATGACTAGTAGGTATCAGTTTTCACAATTAATGTCATAGGAAATTATTTCAAATTTAATTTTGTGGCAAAAAGGCAAATGCCAAAAAATTCCGGGACAATATTTTATGCCTTAAAATAAAACTGGTAAATATTAAAATTAGGTTCAAAATAGTTATAAACAAGCTAATTTATTGTGCCAGCTTTGATCATTACAAACAATATTTTTTTAATAATTTTATCACAATCTCAAAATTTTTTGTGAGGTCATCTCAAAACCGATCGGGTTTTGTGGTTGTTAAATAATATACATAAAATTCCAATTTAATAAAAAATATCTCATATGTTATTTATACTTACAGTGAAGAAAATTATAACCTTTTTGTTATTTTGTT
Source organism: Aphodius sticticus (assembly GCA_963966075.1). Classification (NCBI taxonomy): domain Eukaryota; kingdom Metazoa; phylum Arthropoda; class Insecta; order Coleoptera; family Scarabaeidae; genus Aphodius; species Aphodius sticticus. The sequence goes on from OZ014506.1 coordinate 21,355,482, forward strand.
ATTTAAATTCTCGGACATGTCGAGGAAATTATAATCAAAATGCACATTTGTTCCAAGTATCTGTATTATATGTATATTGATGTAATTTGGAGGTATCTGTATATTTCACACAAATATTGATACAAATATACACTCGCCTCCAAATGGTACCAAATTACCATCTTGTTGTTGCAGGACCTACCTATGTATTATTGAATAATGAATTACATGTTGGATAGATTTCTTAGCAGACAACGAATGCACACTCAAACATTGTGCGACGAGTGGTTTAAAAAAGGAGTTGTAATGTAAAAAAAACTTGATTTTAAAAATTTTTTGCGATTTTTTTTCCATTTGAACATATGCCTATAAAGTTATCATTAATTTTTTTTAACTTGTCTCGCAAATTTTGTTTTTGCATAACTAACCCTTCCGGTTGCATAACGGGCTATTACATTTTTCCCACTTCTTTCTGTAATTTTGATTATATGCTTACATTTTTCGGATGGTGGATCTGAAATATGCACTATGCATAATTACCATAACACTATCACAACTCGTGCGTTTTATCATTTAATAAATATGAGGCAACATACATGGAGTACTCAAACCAACACATTAGCGACCTCTATAATATTCCAGGCAGCCAAGCTATAGCTTGGCCAGCGACAAGTTGCTTCGACAGCGGTGCGCAGAGCGTAGGGTCATTATAAACGATTGTAGTCAAAGTAGGCCATGCCCATGTTAATAACTTTTTGCCGCTATACACAAACAACGGTCAAACTTGAAATTGGTTATGCAACCAATTTAACTTTCGCGTGGAAAACAGTGGCATTCAATTCAAATCGAGCGGCAACCAGAAATATTTACATTTGATATCATGGCCTACTTCAACTACAATCATTTATAATGACCCTTTATAAGGAGTACGTGACGCGTTCTGCGCAACGCTCTCGATGCAACTACTCGCTGGTCGAGCTATACATCTTCAGCGCCCTGGAGCAAGAAAACTCTGTGCGCCCCTGGTTTTTCGGAAAGTGGTCTGGCATTTTTTGACCATTTGATTTAATATATCCCACATTAAATACCAATTTTTCAATTTCAGATTGAACCAAAAACGTAGTTTATATATAGACAATCCTCGAAAAACTCAGAAAAACTCAACAGCTGGCTGTTTTCGATTTCTAACAAATTAACGTAACCAAGATATTCCTCAAACGACAAGTGTTTTATATAAATGCCGCCATCGTATTTTATGGAATTTTTGTAAAACTAGTTTCCTGTACTAGCGTAGAAACATTATTTTTTACTATGATTAGATTAATTTTTAATAATGATTATTTTTCTTTTGATGGAGTATTTTTTTCACACATTGATGGATCTCATAGCACATTGATGGTTCTCCAATTTCTCCAATTTAGGCCAAAATTATTATGGATAACCTTTTAGATGATGTTATCCCAAACTACCATGTAAATTTTTATTCATTCATAAATACGTGGACGATATTATTTGTGCCTTGCCTGAGGACCAAATTGAAAATACATAAGATTGTTTTAATACATAGTTTTAATGAAATCTTCAGTTTACTGTTGAAAAAGAAAATAATTTTAGTGTTTCTTTTTTTAGATACAAATATTATTAGGTCAGATAAAAATATTTTGCTTTTAGACTGAACAAAAAATAAAATTTAAATCAAACAATATGCATATGCGTAAGCAGGGAGCTTACGCAAAACGAGATTCACCGCTTAAAGCGCCACCTCGCGAGACGCGGTTGAATTTCTAGTCCCCCGCTTTGCTTTTTGGCAGCGGCAGCCCAAAATTTAAACGCAAAAAAAACACAGGAAAAACGTACATAATATACTCGCAACAATTAATATTAGTGTTAATAACTGTTCGGTAGTATGCGAGAAGCCGTTAAAACAACCATCCAGCATGTCTCGCGAAAATAGTGCGGTAAATACAATTTTAATAAAGTGAGGTTATGCATAATCCCTACTAACGCACAACGAACGTTATACACCGCTCTATGCGCCACATAGCACCACCTGAATTGTTAGTCTCCATGTTTCCCGTTTAACAACGCCAGCCTAAATTTCAATGCAAAGAATGCAAGAAAAACGTATAATACACGTTCAACGTTCAACAATTAATATTAGTGTTAATAAGTGTTCGGTAGTGTGCAAAAAGGCGTTTGAAACAATTTATCCAGTATGTGACGCAGATATAGTGCGGTTATTACGAGTTTAAGAAAAGTGGGGTTATGTTTAGTGCTACCTGGCCTTGGGTTTAACGAAAAAGGCCTAAAAATCATTTAGGAACGTGGTTAGCCCCTTTGAGAAGTAGGAAAACTATTCGTGAGTACTTAATTTGTTATTTCTGTGCATGTCCGATGGAGATTTTCGATGAAAGAAGCCTCATAATGGTGAAATTTAGTCGTACAAGTAATCCAAAGTGGTTTTTCAATATAAACAATGGAATGTTCGACGTTCAAATGCCATGTTTGGTTTATGATTGATTAAAAGAGAATTTTTTCTTCAACAAATACAATATTTTGCAAAATATGCAAAATGCAAAACATATGTCAACACCCAACCTCTGTATTTTGCATTAATTCTAAAACCAGGAAGCGGGCGCGCTGTTTTTGCCTATATTTGGTAACGTCTAGCACTATGGAATTAAAGAAAATTGCATTTAGATAATTTGTTTCTTGGTTTATTCGTGTAAAACAAGAAAAAGGGCGAAAGGTGTTTAATTAGGGTACTATTAATTAACATTAAGTGTGTCGGTACTCTCACACTATATCTATATGACTTTTTCTCTAAACTATAGAAGCATATTATAATTGGCTATATCCATACTGCAAAGTTTATATTTAAATTCAACCTAAATAAAAATAATAACCTCTCCTTCTTTGCTATTTTTTATTGTACTCGAGACATGTTTCGATCCTAACAGATCATCATCAGTACGTGGTCATAATTTAACGTTGTTTCAATTTATAGAGATCTTAGCGAATGAGTAGGTGGACGTATGTACGCCATGAGGAATTTTAACCTTATTCTATAAATGTGTATTGTACGTGTATGCAACCGATGTTGTATGTTACACATACAACATCGGTTGCATACAATAAGTTTATTGTGACGTCACATGCAAAAAGTTAATTAAAAATATCGTCGGGTTAAAGGTAAAAGTCACTAACATCTAAAATAATTACGAAAATCTGACTTTAAGATGCATTACCAACAAATATAATGATATTTTCTGGATAATTAATGCATTTTCGAGTGCTTAGAACACTTATTGATCGCCTCCTTGTACAAGATTCGCATTTAGAAGCATTTGACTACAATTAATTCGTGTTTCAAGAAAATGTAACAAAATGTTAGTTAGTGACTTTTACCTTTAAGCCCACGATATATTTGTTTAGGACAGCAGCTTTGACAATGTCTTGTTATTTTGACTATTAATTATATAAAGATCATAGATTGCGGCTATAGAGTAATGGAGCACAAAAAAGTTTTTTAAAGAAGTATTTTTTCTCGTTAACTAAGTGAACATCACTGCTCATTGATTCTATCGAATATTGCTTTGATTCTGTGTGTTATAGATATGTAAAAAAACGTTTGACTTACCTGAGTTTTGGCGATGTCAAGTATTGTACTGCAAAAAATAAATCTGTTCTTATTGGTATTCAACCATCAACGGCAAAACAGAACAACAGAAATAATTCCATTCAATATACATATAATATATATTTCTCTAAATATTGGACATGTGGATCTTTCATTTGTAAATACCGTACAATTACAGAAAAAGGAACACTCATAAGATTGTGTTTTATTGTTACATTTACAATTTACATAAAACTTTATTACATTCTCCTCTAGACAACAGAAACGACAAGGATCAAGGACAAGAGTTTAGAGTTATAAATAATGTTGGTCAGTGTATGTACAATTAGCACAAAACAAAAATAAATAAATAAGAACATACACATATAAGCTATATTCGACACTTTCTATAATATTTGACTTAGTTTTGACGTCAAACAAAAAAGAAAATCATAAAAATAATATTACAGAATGCATCATATCTCAAAAACTATATCAGATTTATATTTAGATTATATCATTCCAAATGAATATTAAATTTTGTGCTGAGTGTAGTGGAGATAAGGATGAGTTATCACTTAAATAAATGTTTAAAATGAATAGATTAGAGAAACTAAATAGAGAAGAGTTTGTTATTAAAGATTAACGGTTTGTGAAATAGCGTCATAGAATTTTTCGTGTTTTGCTTTTACAATATAATTTTTGATTGATAACTCACCCTTAATGAGAAAACAATTAACTACAGTAAAGCATATATCTATATGCCAGTCTTTCCAGTTTCGTAAACAGCTGTTACTTTATACTATGGGTTAAAGATATAATCTCTCTACATGTTCATTACCTAGAATAAATACAATTCTCTCTATAGAATATATGAAAAATTTAAAGAATAAAATTGACTTAGGTACGGAACATGATATTTGGTGTATAGTTGATATAGTCACACGCAGTATATGATATATTCATACCCAATGGAATATCGGCTGCTATGCACTTCAAGAATATGAATATAATTTTTAATAGGTTGGTACTTGCCACAATGGGTACAACGAAATAAATGGTATAGGCGTTCGCGACTACTGTACGTCTGTAATAAGCACTATATCTAGCTTGTATTATTCTGGTTTTTAAATTTTCTTTTTTGGGGAGACATCTAACTTTACTAATTCACTTCTTTTGGACAGCATCTTCGCCTTTCTGCGCTGGAGTCTGCGCAGGAGTCGGATCGTCCTGGAACAGCGGATTCTTCACTTCCATCTCGCCAGTCTGCAAAACATTAACATATTTTATGAGAAAATAGAATATTCATGCAGCATTTTTTATATTATCAATTATTAGTTGGAATGCTTATTTGTAATATTATTCATTAGCTTATCCTAGAAATCTTAATGAGTTAATTTCATTTCTCTCCACTGATTTATTGAAATCATCGCCATTGTTTTGTTGTTATATTAGAAAATGTTCTAGTTTAATTGTTGTTTATTGACTTTCTTTAAGCGTTTTTGCGTTCAAACGGGAGTGGAGTAACCAGGACGCGCCCCATTTAGTCAGAACGTTATTCCTTAGCGCCCGCTTAGCGTCTGTTGACGATGACGTATAAGTATATTTTTCTATTTCTAAATCTCGCTCCGTTTGCCAGGAAAAGGAAAAGAATGTAAATATACTTGGGAAACATTTAGGAAATAAAGTAAAAATTCTTAATTAACATTTTGTAAAAAAGAACCGCTTATATGCAGAGCACTTCTTTTTTAGTTTTTAAAACAAAATTAAATGCTATGAAACAGTTTGGTTTTGTAGCTTAGCTTTTCTTTGACTACCTACTTGATTATTATCAAATATCATTTCGAATAGCATCGATGAAATATTGATATCTTTGTAATTTGAACTATGAAACTGAAATGTTTTGTATTTTCGATAAGTGTTGACCAGTGATTTTTTAGTTTGTTTGTTTTTTTTAGTATTCAACGATATATTAAAAAAAAGTATCGTTCTTTATCATACAAAGTTTATTTATCTTGTATTCTGTTAAGGGGAATCCATACCCCCTACGTTTTACTTGCAAAACACGGAAAAGTTCTGAGGCTTTTTCTCGGCAATTAGTTCACATAATCGTAAAAGAATTACACCAAACTAAAGATAAAAGATATATAATTTTGCGTCTAGTGGTAGATTTTTGATAGTTCTGTTCGTTTTTGACAAATCTATTTCTGAATATGACATAAAATTGGCTGATTTTGCATTTTTTTTACGAAGAACTCAGGTTAAAATTGAAAAAAGTGCCACTTAATAGGTCTAAGTTACACCTTCCTCTACAAGGGTACAAAATTTCACGTAAAAATATCAATATCTTACATGCTTTTTTCACTCAATACTTTACTTCTTCGAATACATGAATAAATTATATTTTATCACGTAGTGTGGATACAACAACAACAAGTAATACATATACATTACCACAGCAAGTAATACACCTTTATCTATAATTTGATGTATAACATGAGAGAATTGATACAACATTAAGCTGACTATGGATGCTTATTTTATAGGACGTACCAGCAGTATTGATTCCTCTTAAGTCGGCCTTATATAACAAATTACTGTAATTTATAAATATCAACAATGATGATATTGGCCTGACAACGACTTATCTAATAATAATAATAATAATCCACGCCTTAACATCCCCCAACAGCTTTCGCCACTACGGGGGCATCGGCCACAGAAAAACCTTTACTCTGAAAGCAAGGCGTGAGACTCTAACTCACGCCCCCCCCCCCAGACTGATAGCTGGACACAACAATCTCACACCTAACCTATAAACCTGCATCCTTTTGACGATGAAATTATAGCAATTTAGTTTTCCAATTGCTTTCACCGATTTTGCTTTTACATAAACTAACAAAATATTGTTATTTTTAATATTTAACATCAATGTTTACATTTTTGTTCGCAAAATATATGCTAGTTGACACTTGGCTTTGACATGGCTTTGACAGCCAATCTCACACCTAACCTATAAACCTGCATCCTTTTGACGATGAAATTATAGCAATTTAGTTTTCCAATTGCTTTCACCGATTTTGCTTTTACATAAACTAACAAAATATTGTTAGTTTTAATATTTAACATCAATGTTTACATTTTTGTTCGCAAAATATATGCGAGTTTGACACTTGGATTTGACATGGCTTTGACAGCCATTCGGGTGTGACGTAGATGAGCAGAACAAAATGATTTTTGTACGCTAATCGCTATTCCTACCACGGTCCAATACGGTGTGCTTACGCGCATCGGCCCGCCTACAATGGCCTACAAGTGACGTCAGTGCGAGAAGGAAGCGGAAGGACCGTTAATATGGCATTAATTTCATGGCTGTCTGAGTAGCTTATTGTTGTTGTCACGGTTGTAATGACAAAAGTAAAAAACTACGGATGTATTTGGATGGTATTTGGTTGCCTAGGTGTCCGTGTCAACATCCTTCTCGCAGTGACGTCATGCGCAGAAATGAACGAATTTGAGACGCGAAGTAAGCAGAGCGTGTGGACTGTGAGTGGTAAGCAATAATATAACAATGCGATTTTACCAACTCAATATAATAAATAAATGACAGACGATATTTCAAAATTAAGTTAAACGCGCAATTTAAAATTGCCAAGGGAATAAGAATTGATTCGATTATAACTGGCATAATATTTTTAACCGAAGGAATTACCTTGCTGAAAGTGCATTTTACCACAAAAATTTCAATGAACGTGCATGTCAGCGTTGACGTTCCAATTACGTGTCAGTTCACGAAAAATAAATGAATGTACCATAGAAACTTAGGTTGTGACAACTTGGAATGGGATTTCTGAAATATTTTTCGGGTTTTAGTCATAGGTTTTCGTAGGACGCCCTTTGCGAGTTTGTCAGTTTTATATCCCAAATTCAATACGTAATATTGAACTCCAGAGTGCAGTGGCATCCCGAGTCACCAAAGATGAAATCAATATAAATTTAATAAAATATTACAAGATCGCATCAAGTGTCACATTTCTTAAAGATGGGATATAAGCATTTCGAACGGAAAACTTTGTTATTGTTCGTCAGGGAAATCTTGGATGCAGACACCGAGAAAACGAATAGTTGTTGCATTTCAATGGAACTTTTGAAAAGATTTTCAAGTAGTAACAACCAGTTTTCAAGAGTTTAATATGAAAATAACGAGTATATAATCAGTATAATGTATTTAACCAAATTAAATTTAATTAAAATAAACCTTAAAAACCTTCCACTTTTTAAAATACAGTCCTTCAATTTTTACAAAATAATCAAAACCAACTTTTCTTGAAAGCAAGGTTACAGTTGACAGATTATATAAAATGATGGTTCTTTATCGCAGTGAAATTTCAATTTAATTTGACTTTTATCTAAATTCTTACACCTTGATTTTATCTGGAATAACTATGTATCTAGAAAGAAAAGTTTCTCCACAAAATTGTCTTTGTTTGTAAAACGGGGGAAACTTCTAAAACAAAACACATCTCATTTTCCTTCTAGATGGACTCGTAGCTATTTCAAGCATTTTGTAAATGGCATTCCTGCAGAAATATACCAGCAATTTAATAAAGAATTCCAAATAAAATTGCTCTCAGGAATGCACACAACTACTATAATGTGCTATACGTTCACATATTTCATTAAAATGAAATCTTACGTTGAACATAAAAGTGTTGATTATAAAAGAACATCTGGGTCGGTATGTCTCCAGCATCTCAAACATTCTCGAAAGCACGTGACATACAAACAGATCAATATATAATTTAAACCAAACCCTCTTCGTCTGCTAAAAACTGAACAAGTTTTTCGAACGACCAACTTTGTTGTTGTACTTCCGGTAACATCTGCTGCAAACATCGAACGCTAGCGGCAGTTGTAAGATTTCATATAAAATCTTTCCAAAGCTAATACAAATGTAATTCGTTCCCCCATATTCTTTTTTTCTTTCAGCCGACCGACGTGCAGGTTAAATTTATGTATTTTCATTGGAAACTGTTTTTGCAAAGCAGCAGCTATACACAGCGTAACATAGAAGGAATCCTGATTAGAATTTTTATGTTCTCAGAAGTTTGCAGTAACAGAGTTCAGATTGAGAAATGTTTTAAAATTCCAAAACCATGTGTATATGATAATATTAAATCTGCAAGTACACGTGAAATGGTAACAAACATCTAACTGCAAATATAGCGAATTCTATTCAAGGCTTATTTCTTGGTTAACGTATTGAGGTTAGAAAAAAATAAAATAAGCCATCCTGAAGACTATATTATATAGGAAGTGGCCATAATTGCACTCAGCATTACAATTTGCACTCTAGGTTGCATGTGGTATCATTATCCATATATTTCTATATGGAACCATTTTTGTTGAATTAAGTCTATCACAATCATTTGTCTTACGAGATAAACCATATAATATCTGATTATGGAATCTACAAACTAAATACAAACACATTATCTGTAATTTTCGTTATAATGACACCATAATACAGATACTATAACTGATGATGGTTTCCTTCGTAAAGTACATGGGTTTAAAATGTATATCCAATGATACCATACACGACCTAGGTTCTGTTTTGAAATTTCTAACTAGTGAAGCAAAATCCCCCACCCTGGGCTGTAAGATAGGGTGATCAATTGGTCGGGATAGTCCAGGATGTTGTACCGCCTCTTGAAGCGGCCCGTATTTTGGCCTGTTTTTCGAATATTTCCCGAAAATGTGCAGAACAAAACAGTTACTGTGTTCCTAAACATTTTAAAAACTTCTCCACTTAATTTTCTTCGTACTTTGCAACTTTACAAACAACTACCAACAGCGGTACTGCATGGTATTGAATGCAACTTGTAAAAACTCTGTCCAAAAATATATTTCTTCTATCCCATAATGTGCAGAATGTTGCCATCTTTTACAGTTTAATTTGAAGTCTTTTCTTTTATTTTGAATAACGAAAATGGCAAGTCCTTGTCAAATGACTAATGCAAATTTCATGAAGTTTTCATCAAAGATCATTGTAGATTTGCAAATAACGCTGATAAAGATAAAATGAATAATATAATTTTTATGCAAAATGACATTTGTGCATTACAATCGACACTATTTTGTCACATATCTCATATTGGATGAAACTTGTATGGGCAACATGAAGGACTTGTCAAATAGACTTCATGAAGAACTTGACTCAAAACTTTGATAGTGTAGTTCAAGGTTTATATTATATGATTGGGAATTACAGACATATTGTCATGTTTTCTCCATTTCGGTCCAGGCCGTTCCTTCGAACATCTATTTGAGGATTATAAGTGTGGTATTATTTGAGCTAAACAGCCACCTGAACATTACTGGCTTTCAGGAGCATATGCAGACAACTTTCTGCGTCAGCTAAAATTAAAAGAAAATAACTAAAACCAGGAATTTAGGAATCTCAATATTGTGCAGTATTGATTTTATTTTATTGTTTGATTATGAATCTGGCTTTCAGCTTTTTCTCAACCTCTCTTTAGTCATTTATTTGTGACTTTGCATGGTTGTCCTCTACTAGTCTTGAATTGAATTGCCAAAAACTCGTTCACAATCTGATGGAGACAGATGGAAACAGTTTACGAAAGGGTAAATCTGGACCACCAAAAACTTTAGTCCGTATGTCCCATATACATATGACTCAAACCAATTTATGAACATAACTCATAACTCTGTAAAACAACAAAAAAGTAAAAAATATATGCGTTTTATTAAATAATTTATAAATGTGGCTGTGAACGATAGTTTTTTCTATACATTTTTTAACATTGATAGGAAATATGACGTCCCATGCAGTTTTGTGGTCGTACAGTTTGTAGACTCAACTAATCATAAGCCTGCGTATGTTAAAAACTGATTTAAATTATTGAAAATATTTATTGTCCCACCTTGCAAAACTGCAAGGTGGGACAATAAATATTCGTCACCTTAGAGAGCCACTTTTTGCAAATTGACTTGAAACTTTCCAAATAATTAGTACCCAATTAGTACCAATTGGTACCACCAACCGCGGAGTTGGTACCTCAAGGGAAACCCCTTACTTTATGAGTAGTTTTTTTGAACGTCAGAACAGAAATCCACTTGCCGTAAAACAACACGAATCACTTTGAAATTTTGTAAGGATTTAGTACCCAATTGGTACCCTCAGAAAACACTAATCCCAAATTAGTACCTCAAGGGAACCCCCCGATATCGGGGGGTAAAGATAGCGCGCGTCACCTCAGAACGCCACTTGTCGAAACACAAGTCGCAGCAATTCTAGCGTTTGTAAGGATTTAGTACCCAATTAGTACCCTCAGAAAACACTAATCCCTACATTAGTACCTCAAGGGAACACCCCCATATCGGGGGGCAAAGATAGCGCGCGTCACCTCAGAACGCCACTTGTCGAAAAACAAGTCGAATCAATTCTAGTTTTTGCATGAGTTTTTGTAAGGAATTAGTACCCAATTAGTACCCACAGAGAACACCAACCCCCAAATTGGTACCTCAAACGAACCCCCCTATATCACGGGTAGTTTTTTCGAGCGTCACCTCAGAACGCCACTTGTCGTAAAACAACTCGAATCACTTTGAAATTTTGTAGGGATTTAGTACTCAACTAGTACCTTCAGAAAACACTAACCCCCAAATTAGTACCTCAAAGGAACCCCCCTAAATCACGGCTAGTTCTTTCGAACGTCACCTAAGAACGCGACTTGTCGAAAAACAAGTCGAATCTAGTCTAGCTTTTGTAAGGAATTAGTACCCAATTGGTACCCTCAAAAACCATCAACTTCCAAATTAGTACTCCAAAGGAACCCCCTAAATCATGGGTAGTTCTTTCGAACGTCACCTAACAACGCCACTTGTAGTAAGACAAGTCGAATCACTTTGTAAGGATTTAGTACCCAATTGACATCCACAGAAAACACCAACCCCGAAATTGGTACCTCGAAGCAAAACACTTTTCTATGGGGTTAAAGTTTTACTTGCTGTATTTAAATAATGTATGCGAACCAGGTGTCCAAATTTGGAGCTTATTTTCCACAATTATACCTGAGGGTACCAATTGGGTACTAAATCCCAACAAAATTTCATAGTGATTCGAGTTGTTTTGCGACAAGTAAAGTGGCGTTCTGAGGTGACGCTCGAAAGAACTAGCCGTGATATAGGGGGGTTCCTTTGAGGTACCAATTGGGGGTTTGGTGTTTTCTGTCGGTACTAATTGGGTACTAATTCCTTAGAAAAGCTAGAATAGATTCGACTTGTTTTTCGACAAGTGGCGTTCTGAGGTGACGCGGTGACGAGGTGACGGACGTATATAGCGCTGGAGTATTTAATGATCTGTCAAAAACACAGTATTGACGATATAAAACGGCTAACACAGTCAACTAAATAATATTCAGCAATGGAATATTTAAAAACAAAACTTACCGGTGCTAGACCGGGACATTCGTAAACAGTATAATCTCCTTCCTCGTTTTCCTCGTCGCTGTCCGCTTCGGATACGGACCCGCGCCTCTCGTTGCCTGCAGCCCTGAAAATATTATTTTTTGAATTAGGATATAGGAGATGTACGTCACGAACAGGACATCAAATCAGAAATGTTCAGGTCTGTTATTTGTACGGAAGTTTGCCAGTCCGGAATAATGATACTTCTTTAGAAAAACGCGTATTGTTCCAAAAGAGAGTTATATTAAATCCCAGTAATTCTACAGTAGGCAAAATGACGTTTAAAATGGTCTATAAATTTTTACTATAAGTTACTGAAAAACAAAAATTAAATTACGCTTTCATGAAATTATCGGCAGTATAAAGGCTGGCTATAAACTAATGGACGCAGCTTCATTGGACCTTCTTGATGTCAAATGGGACCAACCTTACCATGAAGTAGTGTATAGGTATCTATCAGATAAGCCAAATTCTGAATGTTTTAGAAACTAAAAAAAGTGATTGGCAAATTGGCACACATGCTTTAGGAGTGTCCAACCACCAAACGGATATTAGCAAATGTGCGTAGTGCAAAATTTGCAACTAAATTATCTTTGTTCGAAAGTGGATTTCACAAAATTGGGAAACAATATGGCGTTTGTAAATTCCGTTCAAATTGTCGATATATTTATACAACATACAAAGGAAATTTTATTTGGAATGTGTCCATGTCGACAAAGGTATATAAAATAATACTGAAGAAAAAAAGGCCTGTTTGCCTTTGTACAATATGTATATTAAATTTCTTAGGTCAGGTAATTAAAAACACAAGCGAAATACGTGTTCCATGCGTGAATGACGATGAAACACTAACTTTTCTTTTTGTGTTTCCTCGTCATTTTAAGTTTCTTTTTAGGGAAATTAAAATAAAAATATAAAATAAAAATTAAATAAGGACTTCAACTCAGTTAAATTTTCGGATGCCTGCAGTAATTTTTAGGCATATTCACTACGGCATTTTTTTTTTATTTTTAAATGGCACTGTAGGCAATTGTTCTGTTGCAATCTGTTTTATTATTATTTATTGGAATTCTCTGATACATCTCATTAAATACATTAAACCTAGATAATATAATTTAGATACAACATATAAATACAAAAATTACACTAATAAATTTTGAAAAGTAATGAAGATCATCAGGGCAAATTGGTAGTACCAAGCTTCGCTGAAGCCTAGGGTACTCCCTTTGCGGGTATCACTGCAGCTCAACCCAATTTTGAAAAGCAACGCCCTTTATCCTTTGCAACATTAGGTTGCAAAGCAAAGGAAAACTGCAGAAACCCCGTACAGCGTTGCGTACAGGTCAGTAAGAACACATGCACATGACATTTATTAATAGACAATATACAAAGGAAGGTAAAGATAAAATATTAATATAGCAGTACGATAGCAGTAAATTTAGGATACTTTATGATAAAACTCTCCTCAAAATATTCGCGCTTCCCAAAACCGCAATTTCTTGAATTTCCCAGGGCGAAATTTTGCACGGCAACTCCTTGACATGTTTACTATAATTTAGAGTAACTGCTCCCAATGAAGCTACAATCACCGGAATAATGTTTACTTTCATTCCCCACATACGTCCAACTTCTATTGAGAGATCCTTATATTTAAGTTGTTTTTCAAGCTCCTTCCTTACAACATTCGCATCAGCAGGTACCGAGATTTCTATGAACGTGCATACCTTCCTCTGGAAATCCTTTACCACGATATCTGGCTTATTAGCATCAAGCATTCTATCAGTGACAATAGGCATGTTCCATAATATGGTAATATGATCATTACTCACAACAGGAGATGGAACGTGGTCATACCACCGAGACACATCCATTGCTAAACCTAATAGTTGGGAACACAAGTTGTAATGTATATATTATGTTCCCACCCTATCATGCCTAGCAATGTAATGCGACTCAGCTAAGACTGGACAAGCGCTAACAAATGATAGACATGTTCCGGAGCCTGATGACACAGTCTACAACTCCCATCATGAGCAACTTTCATAATCTTCTGTTCATGATATCTGGTACGTATTGCCTGATCTTGCGCCGCTATGATATTATTATTATTATTATGCCATTTTCAACGTAATAGTTAAGTCATTCTAGACTTTTGACATACGTTGTATTAAGAAGATTAAATGCGATGAAACTGATACCAATTGATAGCTTATGCTTCAAGTAGTAACATATTAAAATGTTTAGAATCATAGTTAAACGAAAAATTTATAATTAATTGAATGAATCAATTATAAATGATTCAACTAATTTTTGGCAATTCTAATACCAACCGACATTATCAAACAATCGTTTGACATTAGAACGGGCATTTCTAATGTCATCTGACCGGTTGACGTGAAATAGCAAAAAAATACTGCAATCAATTATACAAAATTAATTTTCTCGTATTCTTTTTCATTTTCTCGTATAGTTTCGCGAGTCCTTTTGATGGTAAATTTGTCTACTTAGCTGTGGTAATTTTATTTTTCCGATTAAGTGAGTGAGATTCGAGGAACGAAAGATTAATGTCTGACAGGCACAATTTTTCATTTTTACTTTATCATACGTAGTATGTAAAGTATTGTAATCGTGCCAAAAAATTTTTTTGAGATTTTAGCGGAAATATGTCTTTTTGGGTCCCCTGAACATTTTTGATCAAGGTACAAAAAAATGTCTGTGTGTGTGTGTGTGTGTGTGTGTGTGTGTGTGTGTGTGTGTGTGTGTGTGTGTGTGTGTGTGTGTGTGTGTGTGTGTGTGTGTGTGTGTGTGTGTGTGTGTGTGTGTGTGTGTGTGTGTGAGTGTGTACCCGTTTTTTGTGACGACGATTCCGAAAAAACTACTAAACGTATCGGGAGGAAACTTCATATTTAGAAGTTTCATGACCAAACTTAGAGCTGAAAAGCTTTCTGTTGAAAAGGGTGCAAAGGAACTGGAGGTTTAGGTTTAGTAGGTAGTGTCAAACGCTAATATTTTGACAATACCTACTGTCAATATAAGCTGCGTTCGGATATTGTACACCGTTACACTTTTTACACCCAATAACACGTAAGTGTCATTTGGACGGTGCACCCGGTGTCAACGGAGTACAATATTTGAACGTAGCTTTAATCGACATATCTGTCTAGTTCTACTACTTTTACTTTAATGCAGACATAGCCGGTCTCGATACAAATAGAATCTCAAGCAACTAAACTATTAACTTTATATATAGTATGAGAAAGTCATGTGCCTGGCCACATCAGATTTTTTTTTGTAAATTAATAACTTTCCATACTATGACTATAAACATTTTAATATGTTAATAGACAATTAACGCACTCGCTATCCCTCGTACGCTAAAAATGCTAGCTCATTGATTTAAATCGTTAAATTTATATGATGGCCCAAAATAACAAATTTTTTTTTTAAATATCAAGTCATTCGTGAGGGTAAGACACAATTTTTGATCAGAGCCAGAAAAGATTTAAGGAAAATATTGGACATTCTTAGAGGACTAACAATCAAATCATGCTAAAAAGTGAACAATCATTCACAAAGATAACCTACAGTTACATATCATTCAATGAATTGTTAAATTTTAGACTGAAATATACCGAATAGCGGAGTCTTGACCTTGAAAAGTGACATAGGACCTCTACCTTGGAGAAGTTAGTTACGCAGCATCAAAAAGCACACCAAATTCTCTGTTTTTAAATCAGAAGAAATGTAAACAGAATCTAACATGTTTTACTAATATTTCAAATCGTATATTAAAACAACAATTAGGTAATTTTTACATTTCTTAATCTTATTTCTTACTCTCGTACTAAATCCCTACTCTAAAAACAGGGAATTTCGTGTGGATTTTGACGCAATTGCACCAGTTTTGCTAGGAACATTTATTTTATTATACACCAACCTGCATACCCAACTTCTCTTAGGCAGAGGGCCTATATGTCACTTTTCAAGGTAATAGGGGTAATAGCATAGTACAAGTACATAGGTAGGTAATATATAGGTAATAGTATAGTAGAAGCACATTACATAACATGTGAGCATACACGTGGATGGTATTCAACTAATGAAATCGATAGCTTGCTCATTCAAGCACGCATTTCCATTCAATTACTGTCTGTTAATATGTATAACGCCTTTGTGTTATGACAAAACCTTTGAAATATTTTTTCTTCCGATAAAAATTCGTAATTTAATACCAATGAAAGATAATACCAATACAATTATAGTTAATTAAAAACTCTTCAAAAATACAACGCCCACCATGCCCACATAATTGATCTGGTAACGTAATATTTACACAGCCTCCCTTGTAAAAAAGAACGGAGGGGTGGATTAGTAGAACATTTCTGTTCAAAATACACTTACGCTGTATCTGAAAATCGTTTTAATGCCGGTATTTTGGAGCTTTAATATCGCAATTAGTTTAACTTTCTTCTTTTGAATTTTGCCCCATTATACATAATAGATTTAAATGATTAAATGCTTTTTTTTTGGTGGTAGGCACGTGAGTACTGGAAGCGCTTTTAAAACAGTTTTAAGTGTCGCCTAAAGCAATAAAAAGCGCCTGAAAAAGTTTACCCCAGGGGATATTTTTGACGTAGATAGGATATTATCCTCAATTTTAACCAATATTCGCAATTTTATTTAATGTAGTTAATAATTGAGTAATTAATGTATTAACCAATTTATTTTCTTATTGTGATATAATTTATAGCTATTTCATATCAGTCAGTCAGATTTTCGATGGTGTTTTTGGGAGTAACTGAACAAATTCTTACAAAATTAAGATTGTAATTCTAATTATATTGAAATTAATTGGTGCGTGTCAAATGGTGTCAAGCAATTCTTTCTCGCCATAAATACGCCAATAATTCTCACCAAAACTATAGTGATAATTTTCGCTAATAATTTCGTGATAATTTTCGCTAATAATTTCGTTAGAAAACTCGGTCGTGTAAACGGCTCTTAATCTTATCAGTTCCAAGTTATTCCAATCTTATTTTTCTATGATGTCTGAATCTATTGTATCGTTTTGGTACAGTTCTTTGATTAGAATTAATTATTAATTAATAATAACCCCAATTTCAATGAAAGTATGCACACAAACTATACGCTGAGGCAGCGGCTACTTCAGCGACGTCCATTCTAAGTCACCAGCAGATGAACAGAGAATGCACGAGCCGAAGGCCGATAATGTGGATGGCCTTCTTTGACCGCTATGTCTCACCCAGCCTCGCCGTACTTTTCGCCGATTTATTCGGACTGAGTCTGGAGCTAGCATTACTGTAATAAGACTTGTAGAACACGAGCATGTAGACGGGTGGGATGTGTCTTAAAATGTCATCAAATGATACAGGAAACAGGTTCCGTTAAAAACAAAAAAATTATAGTTTTGTCCTTAACGGCGTTTTTGTTGTTTAGTTGCACTACTTTTGCGAAACTCCGTTACAACAAGGTAGGCATTTCATAAGCCACCCTTCTGAAAGACATATCTCGACATCGGTCAAGTTTTGATAATGCTTTATTGTTTTGTTTTTTATTTGTGTTCTCTCTGTGTTCTTACTTTACTGAAACCAATCGGGTATAATTTGCTCAATCTTACTCAGTTTTCTTTTGGAAAATGAACTTTTGTGGTTGAACCCCATCATATAAATTATACAGAGTGATAAGGGGACTCTATTTAAAAGGTACCTATACAGAGGGATCAAAATTGACCAACTCATGTTCGGAAACGCAACAGACGCTGCAGAGAGCTAAAGAGCGCCGAAAGAGGTTAGCTATCAACAGCATAGCAAAGGTGGTCAAGTGAGGTATCCTTGGCTAGCTCTTTTAGAATGAAAGTCGTAAGAGATTTTTTTTATTTAAAATCTGTGAAGTGAACAAACCTGAACATGACAGAGATATTTATTTTTAAGTTAACATTAATAGCAATAGCTATCAATTAGAGTAGACCGCGTATCAATTTCTAATTTTAAAGACGATTGAGAGCAGGGCTGCGGAGTCGATAAAAAATTCTCGACTCCGACTCCGGATATTTTTCGTGGTCCGACTCCGACTCCAGAAAAATTTCATACAAAAATATTTTCAATTAATTCTTTGTAATAAAAATCTTACATGCAAATAATCACAAATTTGACAGGATAATACAACCGAGCAATATTAAATTTGCTATGAAGACAAAAATACTACCAGGAAAAAAAAGAAACAAATTTAATAAATTATATTTCTATTCGAGTATTGTGATTGTTTTAAACATATGGCTTCTGCATATCAAATTAGTCATAAATAAATGATGCACACATAGGAAGAACGAAGTTTTAATTGTGTTCAGCGAATTTGTTGGCAAAAATATTTAAACTGACAATCTAAATGTAAATAAAAACGACCTATTTTAGCTGCGTTCGGATATTCTCTACACCGTTGACACCAGGTACACCGTCCAAATTACACACGTGTTATTGGATGTAAAAAGTTTAACGGTGTACACTATCCGAGCGCAGCTAAGATATCAAAAAGACGTCTGGATCGGTCCACAAATAGAAAAGTTATGTAAAAACA
Organism: Aphodius sticticus; assembly: GCA_963966075.1. Taxonomy (NCBI): domain Eukaryota; kingdom Metazoa; phylum Arthropoda; class Insecta; order Coleoptera; family Scarabaeidae; genus Aphodius; species Aphodius sticticus. Next base: position 21,374,167 of record OZ014506.1, read on the forward strand.
CAAATAAACAGACCACAAATAAAATAGTTATTTACAAAATGTAATTTCTTTGTTTATTCAAAATATCTCTATTAAACTGTGTTCTCATTAGAGAACATACAGATCGTCACGACTTTCTCCATTTAACCAACTTTCTATCTCTAATAATAACAAAAGCGCCCGTAAGACAGTGTATAATATGAAATAAAATTCATTCCAATAAGAACAAAATTAAGTGCAAGACACGTTTATAAAATTGTTGTGAGGAACAGAATAGCTCCAACTTATTCTCCTGCAAAGCTGCCTTAAATCATTCTTAATTAATTTCAAAGCTGATAATAATCATAACTATGAACAGAATCGTGGTTCATTTAACCGACTTTCTATCTTTAATAATAACAAAAGCACCCATAAGACACAGTGTATAATACGAAATAAAATTCATTCTAATAAAAACAAAATTAAGTACAATATACGTTTATAAAATTGTTGTGAGGGACAGAATAGCTCGAACTAATTCTCCTGCAAAGATGCCCTTCAATCGTTTTTTATTATTTTGTAAGCTGAAAATAATCACAGGTATAACTTCTGAATAAATGATATTACATTGAACTACGGGCCTACTTCTCAATCTCATTTTAACACTCTCGTTCAAAATTATTTTTTCAAATTTCTCACAGATTACTTTTGTTAATCGTTTTCACTTTCGTTTGGAAAGTGTGTTATGTAATTTTATTATTTACACATGTGTAGGTGCTTTGTGAAAGACCTATAGAATATTTGGTTTTATTTGTTTACTATCTACTGAGGCTACGTCCATCTCGCATGTGTTTTTTCTACAGTAATTAAACCTGGACTCGGAGTCGGTACATTTTATCCGACTCCGACTCCTCTGAAGTTTGTCTGAACTCCCACTCCGGCTCCACGACTCCGACTCCACAGCCCTGATTGAGACTGGGATATTTTTAGAACTATTACCATGCCAATACTATTAATGGTTGTATGATTTGATGTGCTTTACAACTTTTGTAACAGCAGAGCTCAGCGATGTCGTTAAAAGGAAATTATTCGCAATTAATTATGACGACATGGGCTCTATTTTGATACGCCCTTAATTAAATCGAATTTAGTCAAAACAATTTAATGAATTTTCGGGACAAGACTCTATAGGGATATTTTTATATCATACTTTTCGTTTAAATGACAACGATAATTTTTTATACACATTTTTTCAATGAAAATTTTGCTTTCTAGTCATATTTTACTTCATGCCACTTATTAAAATCTCAAAAAAGGCACTTTGGATTAAATGTAATCGAAACAAAAGTATCTAATTATGTTTATAATTTGTACAAAGAAATATTCCATCCGCCCACCTAATATATTGTTTCTGATTTCAAATACAGTATTATTTACAAAAACGTTTTGTTCTTTTGTGTTCCGCAGTTACCGAAGTAACATATCTTGCCTCATATTTGGAATCATCTGTAAAAATCAATGCAAAGAGAACGTCATCTTTCTCACTTTATTGAAGTTGAAAGAAAAAGAAGGGAACCGAACAAACTGTAAAAGGCAACTGCTCACCTATCCATAGCTATTATCTGCTGCTTCTGGTGCTGATAATGGTACATCTGAGCCGATTGAGCAAGCCTCCTATCGCCAGATGGTGACACCTCTTTGTTAGGTCCCGTGATGCCGTATGCTGGATACTCAACGTCGGAAGCATTCTTCACATGCTTTTGCAAACTGAAACGAAGAATATTACTTATTATATTACTTTTTCTATTTTGCATTCACAATGACACATTGTAACACATTGTAGCACACAATGTAATTATGATTGACTTGAGTGTAAGAAATATAAATTTTTAAAATTACCGAAATTGTTGGTTGAGTTAAAATGCGATATTTAAAGGTTGCGATAAATGGTTCTATGATTAAGAAATTATTAGTTTGTTGAAGAAATTTATGTGGACCTATTATTGACTAGCACTTTTTGGAGGGTGCACAGTAGAGCAAAATCTCCACGTGTCCCCACCTTTTGGGATGTCGCACATCCTCGACCAGTGGTTGGTTTTCGCAGACCTACATATACTCAAGGCAAGGGTAGCAAAGTGTACACTGTGCTCTATACAGTCGATCACACGGTCTTTTTAGCAGTTTAGTCAGACGCATAACATCAACTGAGCGGTAGGCTTTCACCAGTCTACTACTTATACTCAAGATAATGCCCGAACTGTGAGGAGAGTGTTTACAGTGCCATCTAACAATACAGTTGGATGAGGTATTCACACTAAAAATATATTTTTTTGCATTCGCAATGCACACATTGTAACACTGTTTTCGGTGTTACAATTAACACATTGTAACATCGTTTTTAGCAACATTTTTGGCTAAGATTGGTACACATTGATATCAAATGGCATGTCAAACGTACAACACCTAACCACACACTGCCTCTTTTTAATCGCTTGCAATCGCATAAACTGCGAAATATCAATATTCTATACATACTTAAACATGCGTGTAGCCTGCTATAGTATGGCCAAAGCATTGGGGCTTTCTTAGTTTTGCTGTGTTCATCAAAATACGCCAGCATGACGTTTTCGGTGATGTTTTGCGACTCAGGTAAGTGATCGTCATCATTCTTTTCAACTAAACATCAAATCCCCTTTTCAGATATAATTCAAGGACCACATTTACTTTAATAAGGTATTATGCGAAGATCAAACCAACATCGTAGATATGAACGATATTAATTATTGCTGCGAGATTGTATATGCGCAATAAATGGTTTATTGAATATCAGCAAACACGTACGAAGCTATAGTACATTTAAAGTGGTGAGAATTTCTTAGTTTATGTAACGTATAAGTTTTCGGTAACATTTTGGACCGAATTTTGCTCGGTTCAATACCGTATACGTTTTTCTCCGTCGCTTTCGACTGCGTCTTAGTTCTGGTTGTGTGCAACGTATTTGCATTACTTTCATCACATGTAATTTTACTAAGTATAATTTATTCTAATAAATTGTTACACCGAAATTAGAATTTGCTTTCAATTATATATGCGTGTAAACTTGTATAAGTCAGTGGTACCTACTAGGTAGAAACTGCTATTAAACGTTAACCGTTATAACAATTCTTTACCACGTTCTTATTCTTTGAAGTAACTAATCAGTTACCGCCAAGCACTTCTATTCTTATTATTATATGTACTTATGAAACCACTATTTTAAAGGTTACTTTTTAGGCTATGTTTCATGTATTTATCACAGTAGGGTTAAAAGTGTTGCCCCAAGCTCCATTATGATCATCGTTGCGACCTCGCTGAATAGTTATTAAAACTTGTAGGCTAAAGTAGAGTAAAATTATTCACAATTAGATTTTGTCATAATTTTATCCCATCCTTACGAAGTTGACAGTTACTACAGTGCTGCCACGTGGTACCCGCAAAATACCTACCCTAGATTCTAATTTAGCGCAATAACCACAATTTCTAAATTTATATAAAATTAATGACGCAAAGTAGAAAAAATAGTATATTACACTCGTTTTATAAGACGTATGGGCGCACTCGATCCATTTGGGCACTCCTCGCTACGCTCGTCGTGCCCAAAACAGCTCGTGCGCCAATTTGACGTCTTATAAAACTTGTATAATAATATACTATGTTTTGACTTGAAATATTCTAGAGTAAACTAGAGTAATCAATAAAGTAAATATTGTTAGCGTCAAAGAAATATGTTTCGATCCAAAAGAATACATTCAAAAGAATATATTTCTTATAAACAAGAAATCTTTTCTATCTGTGTACCTTGAGATAGCTAGTTATCAACAAATTTAAAACTTTTATTTACCAAACATTTTTTATTAACATAAGTAGCAATCATAACTTATAGTGATCGGTTTAACGCTGGTTTAATTTACCATGTAATTTTTTTTTACCCGGTAAGTTAAACCAGAATAATTTACCATTTTTATTTTTTAATTACCCGGCAATTTAAGCCAGCGTAATTTACTGTTTTTAATTTTTCATAACGTGGTAATTTAATATTTAAAATTAACAATTAACAATTAATTTCAGCGGTAGTTTACGAAAAAAAATATTTACCGTAGTTGAACATCCCTGACTATTACTTTTTATTAATATCGAAACAAGGGAATTTTTGAAGCACCCATTCACGATATCTCCTAAAAATAAATAATATTTTTAACGTGGGAATCGAACAATACTATTCACGTGAAAACTTAACAAATGCTTAAATTTCTGTATTCTTGAATAAAATATTAAAGTATTTCCATTGTTGGAATATTGCAACACCTGCCACATCTTCTATACAATTCTACAGCTGTTGGAAAATGTTATTTATTTCGTACACAAGTAAACCATATTCTTAAAAGCTGTCGCAAAGTAGCGTGTAACAATGACTCAATGGTGGTTTTCCCAGTGGAGGTGTGGTGCTCTCAACACATTATTGAATGTATACAGCACACATTTTCGAAAACCATGATAACTACACAAGATATAAACTATAAATAAATATAAATAAAAAGTGTTTGTACAAAAAGTATTTTAGTGTATTTGGTCTGAAAGCATTGATCTTTGCTTTTTATTGTTTTTCTTTTGCCACAACAACATAATATAATGGATATGCAAATCTAGAGCTTTAAGTTCAACATTTTTTCTTATCGTATAAAACATATCTAGTGTGTTTTTTTAAAATATAATATTTCTCCGTGTTGTTACCTCACTTTCGATAGTCAGATCACTGGTTGCACAGTTTTCGAACTCGGAAACTTGGTCTTGTTCAACGGTATTCATCTTAGTATTTTTCCTTTTCTTTTCTTTCTTTTGTATAACGATGGTTTTGAGTTTTGACCTACGTAATCCAACAAGTTATCAATGGAAAAATCTAGAGTTGCGGTGTCGGTTTCTTCTTGAGTATCGATGGCGTCGAAAAATGCCTCCTGATTTTTCTCACGTTTCTTATAATCTATTTTTGAGTGAGACCATTAAATGCTCTATGTATTCCATGATAATAATATATATTGATTGATATTGATGTGTATAACCTATAAAAATTCGTTAAGTTTTGATTTTGAATTGACATTTGATTAGATCGACACACAGTACGATAGACAGTAAAAATACCAGTAAATAACATTTCGCCTTTGAAATCGACAAACCTGAACGAGAATAGAAAACAATGATCCGCTTTATATTAGCTAATGCACGACCTCATTTGCTACGGTTATAAAGCTTGCTACGTTACGATCAAAACTGTACAAACAATATAAGCATTGGACCGTACTGAGCATTCTCCTACAGTTGGTGAGTATCCTGATAAAAAAATTGTTCCCTTCTTTTGATCTTCTGCTCTATCTCGCACAATTTATTTTTATAGCGACTATAAATGGGTATAAAGGATATAAATAAATATTATAACATAGTAGGTACAGGCATTTTAAACGCTACCAGGGCTTCAAAGACACTTAAGAGAAAAATAAAACAGAACTAAAAGTACAAAGTATAAGATTTCTTTTGATACTTTTGAAGATTATACGTCAAAATTGGGTACCTTTTTGGAAGACCTTGCGGTGCGGATTCCATTCACAGAACCATGTATTGCAATTTATTGCGATTTTCAATTGTTTTCGTTAAAATTATCGTCCTTGAACGTTGAATTTGAAAAAAAAAGAAACTAAATTTCTTGTTGTTGGGTGGTGTGACTTTTTAGGGGTTATCCATGAATTAGCCCAACAAATAATTATTGAAAATTAAATTTAAATCAAATATGTTTAAGCACATAATTGCACAATTTAAAGTACAGAATAAAATAAGTGAGAATCAAGCGCACCCGCGTCTATTTGCGATTTGCGTTTGACATTTCTATTCGTTACGTTTGTTCCTCCTATGAATAGTTTTATTTGTTCAAACTTAAACATGAGGTTTGTTGTTATTCTAATTGATAGTATTCACGTACGAACAGATTGTGTAGCTTAGATATTTTTAAATGTCGAGGATGGTAGGCATACCTATGAATGAAGCTATGCATAATAAAATGATGAAAACATTTTTACTTTATCATACGCAGTATGTAAAGTATTGTAATCGTGCCAAAAAAAATTTTTGAGATTTTAGCGGAAATATGTCTTTTTGGGTCCCCTGAACATTTTTGACCAAGGTACAAAAAATGTCTGTGTGTGTGTGTGTGTGTGTGTGTGTGTGTGTGTGTGTGTGTGTGTGTGTGTGTGTGTACCCGTTTTTTGTGGCGACGATTCCGGAGAAACTACGAAAGGGATCGGAACGAAAATTCATATTTAGAAGTTTCATAACCAAACTTAGAGCTGAAAAGCTTTCTGTTGAAGAGGGTACAAAGGAACTGGAGGGTTAGTCTTAGCATTTTTGAGATTTTGAAAATAAGCCGCCATTTCTGGAATTTCGTCGAAATAGTTAAATAATAAATTAAAGATGAGGAAATTCTGAATAATTTATCACTATGACATTTTTTGGTACAATCAATAGTTTAGCTGCATGAGCAAATTCTATTTCTACGAGATCGGTCGTACTGCATGAAAACTAGTAGCCAGGATTTGTCAGATTTTTTGATTCTAATGACAGTAGGTAGTCTTGGTGTCAAACGCTAATGTTTTGACAATAACTTCTGTCAATATAAGCTGCGTTCGCATATTGCATTACACTTTTTACACCCAATACCACGTAAGTGTTATTTGGACGGTGTACCCGGTGTCAACGGAGTACAATATCCGAACGCAGCTTTAATCAACATATCTGTCTAGTTCTAGTAGTTTTATTTTAATGCAGACATGGCCGATCTCGATCAAATAGAGTCTCATGCAGCTAAACTATTAATTTTATATATATAGTATGATAAAGTCATGTGCCTGGCCACATCCGATTTTTTTTCTTAAACAATGTATAATTTACAAACATTCATATATTAGGACCAATCAAAAAGCGTTGAATTGATGGAATATGGCTTATTAAACAGAGTTCCTGAGAATCTCAGTAATATCCTTAATTTCTCTACATGATGTGTCAAAGTTGAACCACCAGAAAGAATATCATTTTAATTTTGCCGGTATAATCAACTGCTTTTTCGGCGTGTGACTATCTTTATACATTTTTATGTGCTGAAAAAAATATCAACATCGCTTAAGTTTCACAAAAATTATTGAAGTTGCTTGATTATTCCATCGACTGTCTCTTTGAGTTTGACCACCAAAACACCATGTTGATTCTCAAACTTCCATATACCTGTGATTGTTTACAATATCTATGTTGAATAACTTATCTACATCCATCATTAATTACTAAAGATATTAAACATCAAAGTGTACCAAAAATAATGTTCATTTTTTTGTGGTTTGGAGTGTAGTTACACCAACGCAATAGTTATTGTTAATTACGTGATAGATGTCTGGCTCTTGGGTGTTGCATGTGCATAAGCTGCAACCTTTGTTTATAAGACTTATTATCTGGTTTGTCTAAAATTTTGCGAGCTCACGAACAGCATCGTGAGCAATGCGGAATATTTTCTTTTACCAGACGAGTATATGGGACAAATTGCAGTCATTCCAACTACACGCGAATTTCACAAAGCGTTGCGCAGCTCTATATACAGCTTTTAGTAATAGCATTCTGGAATTTTGAATTATACCAACGTATAATTTGTGATATTGATTTTCTTCAAAGACAAAGAATTAGTAATTTATGTACAACACTAAAATTGTCTAAATAATAATTATCAAAGATATTAAATTGTTAACCCCATTTGATTTGTTACTCTGGAAACATATTGAGGAAGAAATGTATGAGCATGATAGAATACGATAGCAAACCTGAAGAATATATAAGGGGGCCTTTTCAAAATATTTTTGTGAATACCATGGAAAATGTAATATTTCGACCGAGAATTAGAAGTTGGACTTAAACTCAATGACCTGATAGAGTTGATATGTGCCCTCTTGACAATCATACTGAAATAATTATTTATTCAGTTCACATTTCAAAGCTTGTCATACTTCGAATAGAAAGTTCCATTAAAAATTCTCAAGTTATTTGATTTTTAGCAAATATCCAGTTATTCTGGGTAAATCTTTTTAAAACCGCAAATCAATAATAACTGTCTAAAAGCGCGATGTTCTTACTATTCCAAATAAGTTCTTTTGTTTCTTCATCCTTGTTAGTTGCCTCAGAATGACTTCTTGAAGAACGCACGTTTTTTACATTAATTTCACAATATCTCAGAAACAGTTGATAATAGTAAGTACGTAGGCTTTCACGGCCAGAATCATTTAGAAAATAAACTGCTTCCGGGTTATGCCGTGTGTCAAGATTTGTTAATGCTGACGTTTCGCGAGCCATGTTGCTCGCTTCTTCAAAGCTAATTGAATACTGAAGACCTACCAAGAAAGTCTCCCTTATATACCTGCATTTACAGCTCACTGCGCACATGTGGTGCTACCGCTCCATGTGTTTTTCCACCTGACCGCGTTAGGATCGATTTCCAGACCCTACTAATGTCAGTACCGTCCTCGCGATTGATGTTGTCAGGATGTTTGTAAATTTCGATGGCTTCTCTAATAAGCCTTCGATGATAATTACCCACCCTTGCCAACATCTTCGCGTCATCGAAATCCTTTTTGTGTCCCGACTCGTGGCAGTGTTGAGCAACAGCGGACTGTTGGATCTTGCCTAGCCGGGTGTCCCTACTGTGCTCCTTGATTCGACATTCGATGCTTCGTCCCGTCTGTCCTACATAGCATGTTCCGCACTCACATGTTATTATGATAATAGCCTAATACAAGTTGATCGCGCACCTATACTAGTACCAAGACACTTCGTCCGTTGTTCAAGCTCAGTTAAAGCTTTTCTATGAGACTTTTTCAAGAATTCTATGAAGTCCAGTTCATCCAGTTAAAAAAAAAAAATCTTGTCCAAAAACCTGTGACGTATATTAAGAGCATCTGCTCAACGTATTATGAGTATCTGCTCGATATAATAGAAGCATGTACTTATCTCAGCTAATTCGCCTTTATTCATACAAACTTGAGCATAAACTCGCACTTTATGGTCATGCTCATGAGGACATACTCTGAGCATAAACTCAGTTTTATTCATATCCCCCATTAGAGACGCAGTGGTCGAAATTTCCATCTTTTCTATCATAGCAAGTAGAAAAGATTTTTTAGGTTGATTTTTATAGAATATATATATAAATTATATTCATTCTTTATAAATTATTTCATTTATAAAGGATGCTGCATTTAGGCGTGGCAAAAAACAATATCCATTTTTTATGGGTTGCTTTGTATGTTGAGGGAACCCTTACCTTCTCAATTTGTTCTTTTAGATCTATACTTCCTGTGAAATTTTAGATCGATGACTACCTCAAAATCGATAGTGAGTTTAATTTAATAATAATTTAAAAACAGTTCAACTTTGTACTACAATACTAGAATAATTTTGCACACCAGAATTATTAACTTAATTTAAAGCAGAGTTATATAATTTGCAACTCGTTAACTAATTAATTAATTATTCTATGAGCAAGTAAGTTACTCGCCTACGGCTTGTGTTGCAAAATATTCGAGTGAGTAATTGCCATTACTTGCGAAGTACTATACTTTTCCAACGACTATGCAATAAAATTTTATAAATACATTTTTCTACTTTGCATTCTCAATGCACGCATTGTTACACTGTTTTAGGTGTAACAATTAACAAATTGTAACACCGTTTTTAGTAACTTTTTTCTAAGATTATTTCATTGATATAAAATGACATATGTCAAATGTAAGTAAGGATAATCACAAACTGTCTTTTTAGAATAGCTAGCAATCGCATAAACTACGAAATATCCATATTCTATGCATATTTACACAGGCGTGTAGCATGCTATAGTATTGCCAAAGGGTTGGGGCTTTCTTAGTTTTGCTCTGTCGTCAAAATACGCTAGCATGACGTTTTCGGTGATGTTTTGCTATTTTGGTAAGTGATCGTGCATCATTCTTCTCAACTAAACATCAAATTCCCCTTTCAGATACAATACAAGGACCACATTTACTTGAATAAGGAGTTATGCAAATAGACCAGGCAATAGAGACTTTTTCGTGACAAAAATAGTATCAGCAAGCCGCCGGTCCCAGGTCACGTGGAACAGTCCGTAGATGTATTGTGATGTGTTTTCGACTAGCAAATATCATTACATAATTTGTTATAAACAAAAAACCTAAAAAAATCGTGCTTTTTTTCGTTGTTCGCTTGTAAAAGCTGAACCGATGGAGCAATCTCGATACTGTCAACAGACGAATTGTAGAGAATAAAAGGACAAAAAAAATGAACCCTACACGGACCTGATTGGATTAATATTAACGGAGGAAATTCGGAAGAACCGGAGAAATCTGCGTTTTTTTCAAAAATTCATAACTCCGCCATTTTCAAAGTTATAACGCAGACTTTCCGCGAGAAAGTAGCGATTGATGGGTACTTTAAGTGTGCACAGCCCAGGCGTTGTCCGATGATTAGTTTTTGCACAATTGCGATTTGAATTGGTTTTATGCAATATGGTTCGGCGAGCCTGGATGCTTCGGAGGTGGTCCGATTTTAATTTTTTTTACGTGTTTCGAAAGTAGAAGTATCGTGCTACAAAACGTCTATTCTGATTTTGCGTTAAAATGTTGCGAAATAGGCGAAAAATGCTTGCAAACTTGACCGAAATCTGCGGCGCGCTCCAACCCGGTCGAGTAGTGGGGGTAGGCGGCCGACGCGGGGAAGCGCGTATCTATAGTAATCCCAACGCGCTGCGCGCTTCCCCGAGTCGGCCGCCTACCCCACTACTCGACAGCATTTGAGCGCGCGGCAGATTTCGGTCAAGTTTGCAAGCATTTTTCGCCTATTTTGCAACATTTTAACGCAAAATCAGAATAGAAGTTTTGTAGCACAATACTTCTACTTTCGAAATACGTAAAAAAAAATTAAAATCGGACCACCTCCGAAGCATCCAGGCTCGCCGAACCATATTGCATAAAAAAAATTCAAATCGCAATTGTGCAAAAACTAATCATCGGACAACGCCAGGGTTGTGCACACTTAAAGTACCCATCAATCGCTACTTTCTCGCAAAAAGCCTGCGTTATAACTTTGAAAATGGCGGAGTTATGAATTTTTGAAAAAAACGCAGATTTCTCCGGTTCTTCCGAATTTCCTCCGTTAATATTAATCCAATCGGGTCCGTGTAGGGTTCATTTCTTTCGTCTTTTTATTCTCTACAATTCGTCTGTTGACAGTATCAAGATTGCTCCATCGGTTCAGCTTTTACAAGCGAACAACGAAAAAAAGCACGATTTTTTTAGGTTTTTTGTTTATAACAAATTAAGTAATGATATTTGCTAGTCGAAAACACATCACAATACATCTACGGACTGTTCCACGTGACCTGGGACCGGCGGCTTGCTGATACTATTTTTGTCACGAAAAAGTCTCTATTGCCTGGTCTAAAAGATCAAACCTACATCGTAGATATGATCGGGTTGACGTACTGCCGCGGGATTGTATATGCGCAATAAATAGTTTATTGAATATCAGCATGCACGTAGCAAGCGTAAGTACATCTAAAGTGTTGAGGATTTCCTAATTTATGTAACGTATGTTTTCCGTAACATTGTGGACAGAATTCTGGTCATGCAAATACCGTATTCTTTTTTGTGCGTAGCTTCCAAGTTCGTCTTAGTTCTAGTTGTGTGCAACTATTTGTGTTACCTCCATTGCATCTAATTTTACCAAGTATAATTTGTTCTAATAACTACTTCACCTAAATCAGAATTTGGTTTCAATTATAAGTGCGTGTAAATGTATAAGTCTCAACGGCTACCTAGCGGAATTAGGTAGACTTGTTCTTTGAAGTAACTGCTCAGTCACCGCCTAACACTTCTATTCTAACTATTATAATTATTAGACACTATTTTTAAGTTAAATTTTTAGGTTATGTTTCTCTATCTATATCATTTATTCACTGGTTGTCATGTAATTTTTTATCATAGTAGCCATTGCGGGTTAATAGTGTTGCCCCAAGCTCTATTGTGATCATAGTTGCGCCCACTTAATTATTTATTAAAACTTGTAGGCTTAAGTAGAGTAAAATTATCCACAATAAGATTTTGTCAAAATTTTATCCCAACTTTACGAAGTTGACAGTTTACTACAGTACCAACAGTACTACAACACGGTACCCGCAAAATACCCTAGATTCTGAATATAGTAACCACAATAGCTGCGTTCGGATATTGCCATGTGTCATTTGGACGGTGTACCCATGGTGTATCCGGTGTCAACGATGTAGAATATCCGAACGCAGCTATTATCTAAATTTATATAAAATTATTGACGCAAAGTAGAAAGTTGTATAATAACGTTGATTGTCAACGAATATAGATAGTCAGCCATGGGTAGTTGGGGCCTTAACATCCAGAGGGCAGGGTTTTTTGCAAGATTCATTCACAAATTATAGCCTTTTCGACTTATATATTTATTATATATTTATGCTCGACCTCAGCTAGTTCGCACCAAGTGCGTGCATAGAACTGTATAAGTCGAAAACGCTATAATTTGTGAATGAATCTTGCAAAAAACCCTGCCCTCTGGATGTTAAGGCCCCAACTAACCCATGGCTGACTATCTATATTCATTGACAATCAACGATAATAATATACTATTGTCAGATTAAAATTGTTTGCATCGCTCGTCACTTAGCGACGATGTCAACGCCATAAAAACGTTGAGTAGTGCCTCAAAACACCAGTGAAATGAAAATTCAAAGCTATGATTGGTTCTAAAGGCTCCATTTTTTAACATATGATCTTTTAATTTAATTTATCATGGTTATCTGTTTAAATATTTGCATCTTGGCACGCTAAACTCCCTTGAGCTAAGATTTATACAAAAGAAACACTATAAATGACGGTATTTGAATAAAATCTGTATACTATTACAATAATGCGTTCGCCATTTCACTGAACTACAAAGGTAATTCCTTTTTTCGATAGTACGACCATCACAATTACCATACCATTTACCATTTATTTTACTTTTTATCAAGTCCGCATTAATGTGTATCGCATGGGAATAGCACTTCCACTATTTAAATTCTTCATGAATAATTCATAGTGAGAGGTATGCAAATACTAAACACAGCGCAAGATACGAATTCGACGAGTGTGCTTACATCGAAATTTCAATACTGTACATTTTCATTTAATGATCCATCTTGTTACGAATATATTTATGAGCAAAGGTACCGCCGCAACATCCGTCATGCCAACATTTCTGTTACTCAGCATACATTACTTGAAGGCATACATATGCACAAAGGTCTAACGTCAAATTTATTTAATTTAGAAGTTTCAAACAAAGTAGGTAATTAATGTTATTTATAAATGTATCTCCTTGTAGTGATAGTTGACTGATATTGGCTGTGATCGATAAATTCTTCACATATTTCGAGGTTAGTGGGCCGTTGTAAAATTGCAGTTTTGCAGGTTTAAGGGATGATCATTGGTATGAAAGTTAGAGCTCGTTTCTGGTCCGCAGGTATTCGATATTAAATTCCGGATACATATTGAAGTCGACGTATGATTTATTGTAAATTACAAATCGATAAGTTGAACTGTGCAGCTGTGCTTATTTTGTTTTCGTTTGCGTTTTAAACTGTATACCTACGCGACAAAATAAGATAGGAGCCTGTATCGGTTTGCTATTACATACTTATAAACGTAACGTATTTCACAAAACATTACGTACGATGCGACATCCGACCGAAGTTACATTTGCCTAAATATTTCATATTATTATTATTTGACATGAAATGTTGAAAAATTTTACACGGTATTTTGAACAATGTATATTTTTTGTCTTATATATTTTATCATGATACAAGAGGAATTACAATCCAAATAATACAAGACATTTACATTTTGCATGTCACGTCACAATTTGTCAACTTTGGTTTTTAAACTAGACCAGGTAAGAGAGATTTTTGCGTGACAAAAATACTAGCAGGATGCCGACGATCCCAGGTCACGTGAAACAGACCATAGATGTATTGTGATGTGTTTCCTACTCGCAAATATCATTTCTTATCTTGTTATAAACAAAAAACCTAAAAAATCGTGTTTCCCGTTTTTCGCTTGTAAAAACTGAACCGATGGAGCAATCTTGATGCTTTCAACAGACGAATTGCAGAGAATGAAAAGACGAAATTTCCGCCATTTTCAAAGTGGTAGCGGAGGCTTTTTGCGTGAAAGTAGCGATTGATGAGTACTTTGAGTGTGGACAACCCAGGCGTTGTGCGATGATTAGTTTTTGCACAATTTTGATTTGAATATTTGTATGCAATATGATTCGGCGAACCTGGATGCGTCGGAGGTGGTTTGATTTTAATTTTTTTTACGTAGTTCGAAAGTAGAAGTATTGTGCTACAAAACGTCTATACTGATTTTGCGTTAAAATGTTGCGAAATAGGTGAAAAATGCTTGCAAACATGACCAAAAACTGCCGCGCGCTCCAAACCGGTTGAGTAGTGGGGGTAGGCGGTCGACGCGGGGAAGCGCTTATCTATAGTAATACAAGCTCGCTGCGCGCGCGTATTACTGTATATACGTTTCCCCTCTAATCGCACACTTCCCCCATCACTCGACCACTCTAGCTGGCGCGGGCGTTTTCGCTCATGTTTTCAGTAGCTTATGACCCACTTAAACGGTAGGGATGGGCATTCTCGGTCATTTCAGTGAGCCGGATCAGTCGAACCGGCTCACAAAAATGACCCGTTCAAAATGAACCACTTTCATATGGACCGACGCGACCGAACCGTTCAAAATGAACGTATTTCATATAGGTTATAGACGGATCTAGTGAACGAACCGTTCAAAAAGAACGAGATACACGACGCGGGCATTGCTGGTATCTTCGTTCAGTCATCGCAGCGGCCCTATGTGGCAGGGGGGTAAGTTTTATGAATATACCGACGCGCGACGGCCTAACTCCTGCGAATATTGTTTTTCTTTGTCAGAACTGGAATTTTCTGATTTAACTTAGTTTTTCTTGTAATTTATGCTGATAGAAATTACCTCCATTTAGTAACAAAAACAAAATAGATCCTATAAAAATGCTACTAAGTCATTGGTATTTGCATATATATAATTTAAATTAATTAAATCTAATTTTGATCTTTTAGCGATTTTCAAAAGCTGATTTTACGGAATTTATACTATACTTTTCAATAAGTTCTGTATGGTTAACTAAACAAATCGTTTAATTTAACCGAAAAAATCTCATATCTTTCATTCTGCTTTTTATGCTTTTTATATTTTTCCTTATATATTCTCAAACTTTCATTTTCTTTAATAAATTATATTTATTAAAATTAATGGTCTTCATTATCAACTCCCGATTCAATATAATATACCAAAAATATTTAAAATAAATACAGTGCAGATATACGGATCTCAACAATTTTAAAACGCAAAGAAAATGTTCGGGCAGATTCATAATATGTTAACGAATCTTTATGCATCAATTAAACCAGAAATAAACGAACGAAAATATTTTATGTATGTATAACGTATATACATATTATGTACTTTACGCGGCACTGGAAACACGTGCATCAAAGACACCGCCGCGCCGCGCCGGCTGGACTGTGTCTGCTTTGAGCCGTCTATGCCTTGAACAGAAATGAGCCGAGAGCGTAAACGCCGTAAACGAACGAACTACTGAACCGGATCTCCTACTGAACGGGTCAGTTTGCCAGGGTTGAACCGGATCGAACGGTTCAGGCATTTGACCCGTTCATTTTGAACGGTTCGTTCGCGAACGACTCATCCCTATTAAACGGGTCTTATCGAAAAATCAGAATAGATTTTCAATCAGAATTTTTTAAATAGGAATCGGACGACCTCAAAGGCATCTAGCTCTCCGCAAAAATATTGCCAAAAAAATTCAAATGAGGATTGTGCGAAAACTACTAATCCCACCGAATCCAGGTTTTGCACACTTAAAGTACATATTATTATTATTATTATTATTATTATATGAATAGCTACCACTGTACAAAGTTTCAGCAAAAATGGCGGAGTTATGAATTCTTTTTTAAAAAAGCTAAATTTTTCGGGATTTCCAGCATTTCTCCGGTTCTAATTATCCGATCGGATCGTTTGACCTGTCATTCTCTTCGTAATTTAATTCTCTACAGTTCATCCCCTTGCACCATTAAGATTCCTTTAATAGTTTTCCTTTTACAATAAAGAAAGCAAAAAACGCGATTTTTTGTTGATAATTGTTTATACAAAATTAAAAAATGGCATTTTCGAGTAGAAATCATAGTGGAAAAATACTATGGACTGTCCTGCACAGGATGGCACAGGCGGCTTCCTGCTAGTCTTTATGTCAAAAAAGCAATCATTTGTAGTTATATACTATTGCTTGGCTTACATGGAATTCGAATCATTAGAAACTACGTAAAATGTTTCAAAATTCCATTTAAAATCGGTCTATTATATCAGGACTATTGACGCAATTTGCTTAGTATTGATGCACTATTATGGGGAACTAATATTAAAACTTTTCTTATACAATGATCAAGTTTTCAGAATAACGAGGTTTCAACCTTTTTCTAGTGTTTTCAGTTTGTGAAAAACGAAAATTGTTGCCTTCTAATGACTAAAACTAATTTTATCAAAGGAAGGAACTTCTGAGACCATGCATGGTGGTTTTGTAAACGAATACAGTCTGTTCCCATATTGATCTAACGGTACTCTAAGCTATCCATGGCCATATGGTCAGTTTTGTACTTAACTACTTAACATACATCAAGGTCAGATACAAGTTGTTGCTAAAGTGTCGTAGGTCGCTGAAACGGCACCTTGGAATTAAAAACAAAGAGATTTGAAATTTTGAAGTCAAGAATTACAATCAAAATACATAGAAAAAAAACGTCATAAGCAGTCAACTAGTTTTAAATGGAATGTAAAAAAATCAATAGGAAAACCATTTTATAAATAATTTTGTGAGTTTGGTCAGTGACAAAAAATGGAATTTCTATTCTAAAATTATCGTCAAGAAAGCATTTTTCACTATTTCTCCATATACAGTGTGCCTGGATAGGTGAAACGACTGAATCCCTTTGTGGCAGGTAAAGTTCCTTTTCTGTTTACAGTCGTCAACAGGTTACTTAGAAGTGTTGTTCAGAATAAAAAGCTATGGCTATATGCAAATTTGAAAAACGATCGGCCTACTTTGATAAAATCGCAAACAATGGGTGTTTGCTATTATAGATAGGACAATACAGCATTTCAGACATTGTCACTTCCTGACGCCTGCGGGCCCTTTTCAATTTTTGCTGCCGGGCCCTTTTCAATCCCGGGCCCTTTTCAACGCCGGGCCCGTGACAAGTCACATGTGTCATCTCCTCTCAGCTGCCTGCATGTGAGCTTAACCTCTATTAGCTTAACTTCCACATCTTTCCTAGCTGATGCAGGTGCAAACGAATGGTTTCATCATCACTCACATTGTACTTTTCAGCCAGCTCTAGCCACGTTGTGCTGGAACTTGCCTCCACAACCTGTTGAAGATCCTCGTTATTAATGATCTTCGGTGTCCCAGACCTTTCTTTATCGGTCAACCAGAGATCTCCCAAAGAAAACTTTTTGAACCACATCGGTGCTGTTCGATCACTTACTGCATCATCTCCGCATACGGTACGTATTTTTCGCGCCGCCACTGCAGTTTTGGAACTAAGTTTGTACTCTTGTACTCATAGAGTAAACAATCTCGAATTAAAGTTGTATTCGTAGCCATTTGCAACTATTCATATTAGGTGTTCAAGAATTGTTACCAAATGTGTACGTATCCGACGAATGAAGGACTCACAGACTGAATGGCTCATATTAAAGTACATGACAGATAACAAACAAGTGGTATCGATCAATAACCTTAAAAATGTTCATGGCACTCTGTTATATACAAAAACCGTGCGGAACTTATTTGGTCACCTGATAGATAGTGATGAGCTCATTCACTCGTTTTAAAAGCAAATAATGCTGACTTTTTTATTTACTTAACATCACTGAAGAGTTAAGGCTCCCGTCTCCCATCCCCAAAACGCGAAAATAACCCAAGTCCTAATTATTGCGCCAATCGTGACATGCTCGCTACCATTCGATTCCGAAGGTCCTTATGCAACTGCCATCGGAAAGGAATTTCAATATTTATGAAAATTATGTATGCAAATTTTGGTGGGCACTACAAATATAGAAATGCTTTCCGATGGCAGTTGCGTCTGGTTATATTATTGTCTGCTGTAATACATTATAAAATATAATTAAATGTTAACTATAAGAGCACAAGTTATTTTCTTCTGAACTTTTCTAGACTTTCACTCTGGAGTATTGTAGTGCGTGATTGTAGCGAGTTGGAAACCATATTTACAATAGCGACGATTGTGAAACTACTATATTATCGATTAGAAAACTCAAACACAGTCATCTGAATATTTGTATAAATAGAAAGCAATACATTTATTTCTTTAGGTTATACCATACGTCAAATGTAATAAATAGGAAATAAAAACAGACATGGTTATAGCAGCGCCATCTACAACTGCAAAACCTGTTCTCTTTTGAATGACGTCACATTAATAAAAACAGTCAAAACTTATTTGATAAGATATATTATGTAGTTACGTCTTTGTCATCTTGATGTATAGCGGATGGAAAATAATAAGCGTGGCGACAATTAAATCATTTAAAAATGATAAATGGCTCGGTTTTAAGGACACAGATGTTTAATCCGACGTTGACATATTGTTCCTCTTCTAACCCTTCCAAACTCCATTCGTTATTCATGCTTGTAAAATGGCATTATTTTATTACATAGGCCACTGCCAGTTCTTACAATACCAATTAGAATTGTTTCGTAAACTCGAAAACATTTCATGATTAAAATTTGTTATAATTTTTTAACGACATTCTTAGCCAATATTCTAATTTGCGATTTTAATATACATGTTGGTTCATAGTTATTTAACCAACAAGTATATTAAAAAGAGCGATTAATGATCGAGACTGTTTAACACTCGAGCGTAGCGAGAGCGTTAATTGTCGAGATCTTTAATCGCCGTTTAATATTCGAGTTGGTTACAAAATTTTTTCGTCGATCGTATTCTTCTATCGTCGTCTACATAGATTTTTCTTCGCCAATGTCTTTTTAGGTTATATGACAATTTATGTAATTTGACACTGACAGTTCTAGAGGGCGGTATGTTTTGATTGGAAGGTTTCATTTCACATATGTTTGAGTGGCCAATCAAACGACGTCTTTACGTCGTGTGATTGGCTATAACAAATCATGCATTAATAGAAATCGTGCATTAATAGAGTTGTTTAATAAACGATTTCATATTCATTAAACTGACTCATAAATAAACGACCGACGGAAAATAACTATTTTCTGATTCATAACTTTTAGCATGAATTGTAGCCCGTGCAGGAAGTCAGCTTATGTTATGTTAGGTTATATTTACATTTCATCTGATAGATTTCTTTAAAAACACGGAATTTGGTTGTGGTTTTGACGCTTTTAATTTCATTAGGTTACCAACTTGCGTGTCTAACTCCTCTTGGTTTGAGCCCCAGAAAGTCCGATTCCGGGTCAGGACTCCGCTCTTGATATGTATCGAATTATCAAAATACGTAAGGGTTGCAATCGTTCAAATATTTGTGTTATTAAGTTTCTCAAGTTTCGCACTTAATTCGCAAGTTTGCAGCACTTTCCAACTACTTACTGTTCGATACGAAGAACTACTTTCACTGCATCAATATTTACATTATAATATTATAATTTTGTGTAAAGTTTGTTTAGAATTTCTAGGAACCGAAACAAATTTACTTTTGTCAAGGCAAGCGCTTCATATTGCAATCTACTCTCAGATAATTAGCCTGGGAGCTATTACTAAAAAATCTGATGTGGCTAGGTAGTCCATATTTATGTGCTCTTTCATAATCTATTCAGAAAATAGTTGAATTCCAAATGGTTTCCAAGCTATGTTGAAGAAACCATAACTTCGTTATTTGTGATCCCATCAAAAAAGCGTTTTGACATTATAAAGGCACTTTTTTGTCTAGAATTTGATTATGTCAGTTTAAAATTCTTTTCGCCAATGAATTCGTCAGAAATAAACGAAACTTTTGTTTTTCTTATAGACGCCATGTTGGTTTTATACATGTTTGGATTCAGAATTTTTTTCTGAGTAATTTGGTATGCCACATGCCATATTTAGAACACAATAAGCCATTTTAAACATTTGAAGAAACTAATGTTTTCAAAAATCTCGCTATTTTCGTCGAGGCATTTTTCACAGCATTCCGTAATACGGTGACCTTACCGAGGGTTCTTCAGTCAATCGAATTGAAAGCGGCGATCGACGCTGTTACGTAACTCCCCAACATTTCCAAAATTATAAACACCATACACCTTATTTTTTAAGACACTCCATAGATAAAAATCACAAGGGGTAAGATCCGGCAATATTGGTGGTCATGATACTTCTGAATAGGTAGCAATTACTCTCCGTTTAGCTCCATCTTGTTGGAACCACATACCTTAGCTTACGGCCAACGGTATATCGTCCATTCTTTCTTCCACGTCATCAGAGAGCAATATTGTCGATACCTCTCCGAAGTTAAATTTTTATTATAAAAAATTTGGCCCGATTAATCGGTTGGCCACTATACCGCACCATACATTAAAACCACACCGCACCTGATTATGGCGCGGTACAAAAAGGTGCTGATTTTCGCGGGCCCAGTACCCAGTAGTGTCCTTTCAGTTAGAAATACCGCAGTTAGAAAATGTCTTTCATCGGATCATAATATTTTTTTTATAACATTATGGGTTTTCACCTATTTTGTTCAGCAGATGGGTACAGATGGGTAGATATCACATTGTTTCACAAAATGTCTTCCATGGCACCATGCCATTTTCAGCAATTCTCGAAGTGTACAATGTTCAGTAAATTCTATTATCGTATTGTATTAAAAACATGGCATGTGGCATACCAAATTACTCAGAAAGAAATGATGAATCCAAACATGTTTAAAACCAATATGGCGTCCATAAAAAAAACAAAAGTTTCGTTTGTTTCTCACGAATTTAGTGGCGAAAACAATTTTAAAATGACGTAATCAAATTGTAGATAAAAAGTGCCTTTATAATGTCAAAACGCTTTTTTGATTTGATTACACATAAAGAAGTAAGGACAATAATTAAAAAATGACATTTTTTGGTTTTTTCAAAATAGCTTGGGAACCGTTTGGAATTCAACTGTTTTCTGAACAGATTATGAAAGGTAAAGCGGTTCTTTCTGCTATCGTATCCAAGTTAGAAACTGACTATTTCCGTGGTAGGATTGAACAAAAACAATTGTTGCTGTACAACATTTTTAACATTCAAAGCTACACATTGGAAACGTCAATTGGAAAAATCGTCGCGTTCAAGGGCTTTTATTTGCGCCAACACACATTTGTATATTTTTAGTTTCAATAATACATGGTTTTAAGTTCACATGCTTAAGGCACTATCGTTAACAAGATAATTTATATTTTTTAAGTTATCGTTTCAAATGAATATTAAGAAACTTGAATAAACGGCAGACATTTAATCAAATCTTTCGCTTGCGTATTGTAACTATTTCTAAACATGTTTTATATAACAAATATAAAATGGCCAATAATTAAAAGTTATGGGTATGTAGTGCTCGCAATGGAAATATGAACTGATTTGTCACAAAGCCATCAAAAGGAAGCTCCAAAGGAAAAATCCAGACAACATAAAGTCAACTTACGCGGGAATTTTTCCGAATGAAAATTCCTGGACTAATTGGGTTGCGTACTGTTTGCAAGCGTGGTTGCTATGGACATATCATGTCGTTACTGTCACTGGTTCACATTAATATCAGTACCTATTACTAATGTATTGATCAAGTAATTTACCTACAAATAAGGGTTTATTGATATATTTGTTTACAGCACGTTGAAGATTTTCAAATACCCGCAAGAAAATATTTACTATACCATACTGCTATAAAATTTTAAATAATTTTAATTATACATGGTTTAAATTTACCAAAAACTATTCACCTAAGTTGGTGTCATTTTCTTTTAAACAACCTCTGCAATAGACATAGTAACCATAGAATATCTATGAACGCTGATTAATGGTTACCATAAATCCATTGCTTTATTTTAATTGCAAAGTTTCGGGACGACTAAACCGCAAAAAAAGGAGCAAAGTTGTGAGAGGACGGCCTAGCAAAAACTTACGCATCGTGAGCGACGCTATGGAGTCCGCTTTTTATACACGTTAGAAACTCGATCACATTTTGGAACATGGGCTTCCGGTGCCAGTGGGCTCTCGCGCGAAACTGACGGCGCTTATAGCAGCACGCGGCGCGTCGTTCACGCCACCAATGCCACGATTAACCCTCGTTCTTTTGACACAAGTCGCGGCACCTCCACCAAAGTTTCACCATGCGTGCTGGCCGTTATTGTGTACCGCTCATAGATGATAATGCATGTGTTCGATGTGTTTATTATGGTATATTATTATCAGTGGCGTAGCTACATATTCAGCGCCCTGGACCAAGAAAAATCTGTGCGCCCCCTTGTTTTTCGGAAGAGGTCTGGCATTTTCTGAACATTTAATTTAATGAATAAAAGTAAAAGGTGATATCCAGGCGGGATGCAAATTTTAAATAAATCAAAAATTACAACCACAACTTAAATTTAATGTATTCCACTTTCAGATCACAATTTTTCAGCTCCAGATTGAACTAAAAACGGAGTTATATATACAAAATCCTTGAGAAACTTAGTTTTGGGTTGTATGACAATAAAAGGCAATTAGTCAACAGTTGGCTGTTTTCGATTTCAAATAAATTAAACTAACCCCAAAATTCTTCAAATAACAAAAGTGTTTTATCTACGACTCACATATAAGTTCATTGAATGACTAGGTATATAATCCCCATCTTGATACGCGCCAACGATTATAATGACACTAGCGTTGTATAATAATGACAGTTCGTTCAAATAATGACTTCATTATTTGAAGGAACTGTTATCATTATACGAATGTACTGTCAAAGTCAGTCTAAACCTACGTGGATGACAGTTATTTGACATTTCGCCTCGCCACCATTGACAAATACATTTAAAAGATTTATATCCTTAGTTATGTGCTCGTCAAATAATATACTATTATATGCATACCGGCATCGTATTTTATGGAATTTTTGTAAAACTAGTATCTCTAGCTAGCGTAGATTTAAGAACATAGTAACGCACTAATTTTGGTTTCCGTTAAAACCAAGTTGGGTATTACATAAGCCATTTCTTAGCCTTCTGAAGAGTATCGCAAATGGTCAAGTTTTAATTCCGCGCTATTGTTCTTATTTTTAAATATGATGCTCAATCATGTTTTCAAATAGTTGGGACGCGGAATGGATCATCCAGCATATAACGTGTTTTTGACGTATTTTCAGACGCATAACTTGAAAGCTCTAACTCGCACTTAAACGATGTATACCTACCCATTTTATGTAGAGAAGAAGTTTCCTAAAAAATCCATTGTTGTCCGATTAATAAAAAAATCCAAATCGGTAATTTTTTACACGTTATTTCTAATGCCCAATCAAAGGCATATTTAAAAATCCAGCTGGGTTTGAATTTTTTCCAAGTGAATAGCTTTATTTGTTTTACTCTTACTTTTACGAGTTTTACTATTTATTCCCGTATTTTGAGTTTGCAAGCTTGCATTTAGAGGTTGTGCCTTGATGTTTAGGGACATCTTTTCAAGTTTCTTACAGAGATTTCTTTTTAATTAATTCTTTTAATTGTAAAATTGTGTTTCATAATAACAAGAAAAGACTGAAAACCACTTAATCATTTATTATTATTATTATTATTATATATGTTTATGAATAAAAACACACTAATTTAGTAAAATAATAGCCATTTAAAAGTCATAACAATCATTTAAACCTAACAATATACTACAATAGTTCACTCAGTAAGTAAATAAATATGAAGTGCGCTTGCTTAAAAAACGAACATTTACAGAAGGTAAATATGGTACACGGAGTTAAATACATTATGTATAAATACAATGCACCAATCTATAAATCAAAATTATGATAATTAAGTTAAGATCACAAAACATTTAGATCCTTCGAGTTTTATATTCCTTGTTAAGGAGGGGGGGGGGGGTATTTAGCAATACATTTCAGTTGCTATAACGAGCCAAAATTTAAGCCTATATGTAAATTTCGATGAATGAAAATTTGAAACATTGAAATCTTTTTAATGAGTGTTCCCATGTCATATTTTTTGTTATTAAACATTATACAATGTGTGTTACGGGATGTTGGATTGTATGGGTACCTTTGTTATGTTTTGCTACAGGCTTGTGAGCTTGTGAGAAAACAGTTGAATTCCTCAATTGAAATATTAGTTCAGTAACTAGGAGAATGTGCAGGCCTAATAGGCCTGCTGGTCGACCTAGGTAGATCGCCGAAGCGTTAATGCTCGTACGTTCGAAGCGGTTACGGGCGCGCCATCTATTGCTTCGTAGCGTAACCTCAATAGCGACATGATGTGTCGCCGTCTGGTGACCGCGTCGCGAAGCGCGCGGCCGTTGCCTAGCAACCGCGATCGATTGGCATGACGACACGCTGGCGAGGACAGTCCCAAACGATACTCCATAAATTTAGCCTAATCGAGTTAAAAAATAACGTGAACTGGCCGGAAATTGGACGAAATCGAAAGCCTAAGCGCTGTACAATCAAATTTTAGGCGGAAAATCGGCGCCTGCGGCGCCGATTTTCGCTTCTCCGAGGGGCAGACCCTTCCCCCGATTCGCCGATTTTCGTAAACTTCTTGCGCGGACTGTGTTAGACTTTTAGTATATAGTAGGGACGAGAACTGGCCGGAAATTGGACGAAATCGAAAGTCTAAGCACTGTAGAATCCAATTTTAGGCGTAAAATCGGCGCCTGCGGCGCCGATTTTCGCTTCTTTCAAAAGCCTTTCCATTGCCCAGTTTCAGAATGTTTCTAAAACTCTTGTTTTGAGTTTCTCCCACGTTTAGTATATTAAGATAGGGATAGTAGGGATAGGGATAGGGATATGTTGAAAAAGCAAAAAACGTATTTTTCCTACTCCTATTGATGAGTGCATTCATTATCATGGCAATTTATGATAAGTAATAACCATTCCCCACACACATGGCATTATTTCATTCCTGGCTCCTCATACCTCGCGAGTCAGTGAGAAATATTTAATTTGTCACGGCTCTAAAAACCAATCACAGCTCTGGAGTTTTCATTTCCATCCTGTTTTAATACACTGCTTAGCGACGACATTGTCAAGCCATTGACAACGTCGCTAAGTGACAAGCGCACCAAACAATTTTAATCTGTCAAAATTCTGTAAAACGTGATAGTGACATACAGCCGTCCCTATATGCAATAAATTAATTTATAAAATTTCATTGCATCGTCGTAAAAAAAGTATAGTATTCCATTCGCAAGTAATGGCAATTTCTCACTCGAACGTTTTGCAGCACTCGCCTACGGCTCGTGCTGCAAACTTCGTCCTCGTGAGAAATTGCTTACATTACTTGCTCATAAAATTATATACTATTTTTAAATATGCTCATTACTTTTTTATTTATGGGCCGATCAAGATGTTATTTTGAAATCTTTCTTATTTACAGTAGTAAAAAAGATTATTAAAGTTTGATTTTCTCTTCCAGTGAATTCGCTAGAAACAAATGCAAATATTTGTTCTCATGGGCGCTATATTGAGTTAATAAATTATTCGGATTCGGCATGTTTTCTGAGAAATTTGATATGGCTTATGTATTATAGGAAAGCTGTATGTATTATACACACAAATAGCTAAAGTTACTGAAAATTCGTCCCACGTCCTGCTTTTGGCGGGGCAGTCTCGGCTTTACAAATTCAGTCCCGCGGGGTTCTGAAAATGACTTTTAAATTATGCGTATCAGGGTAGTTCTTATTTGGTCCAAATATTCTTCTTCAAATTGTACGCTGAAAGGCAGTAAACGCATATTTTTATAACTTTAATAATAAATTAATAATAATAATATTGATTAAACGACAAGACTACAAAAGCAGTTCATTCAGTCATTTGGTTGAAAAGAAAGTCGTAGATACAATGATAATTCGGTGATTTACAGTTACTTTGCACCTTCTAAACATAGTAAAAACGTTAAATTTGTTTTAATTTAAATTGTATCTCACCAACTTAGCAAAAATAATTCCAAAAATGTAGTAATATAATCAGTAGTCTGAATTGATATTCGGCCGTATCAGAAATAGGCAGTGGTAAACTGTAAACAAACTTCTCAAAGGATTTCTAAAATCACTGCAAATCAGTGCATATTTTTCTTATTTAATGTATCATTTATCTGTGAATCTTGATGACATTTTAAGGGAAAGCAAATCTGTGGTTGCAGTATAGTACCTTTTTATTAACAAAAAGTGTATTTATTATATTTATCCTATCGTACATTTTCACCCACCTGTATAACTATTGACTTTGCAACTTTATCCGGTTTGTAGATTCCACAAACATCGTAGGTATTGTATTTTATGTACCCTGTAGTACTCACATACCAGGAGTATATAGTCACTATTAGCAATTATTGTAGGTATGTAGATACTTTGATACTTCGATACTTTGTAGTTAGGGTGTGTGGGTAATGGTTACGCATACGCATTATCAAGTCTATTCATGTTTCCTACAAATTTTCCGGGATCAAGTTGGCTCAAAGCGGACGTGGTATATATAGGTTATATATATATTTTCTTACAGTATCGGTATGAGAAATATAATATATCGAATGTTTGAATTTGATTACAGAAGTGTTCCATCACTGTTTTTCCCCATAAAGTGAAAATATTTTCTCTTTTCTTACTAGCTAACCAATAGACGATTCTTATCCGCATAAACATGCTAAATAATCGAGATAAATTCTAGTAGTAGCGTATTAAAATGATTGAAATTTAATATCCCTGTAAATAGGATAGCAAAGTGAACGTATTAGTTCCTCATACCTTCTCTATGAAGAGAGGTCACCGTAACGAAATAAATAGTTCCTAAGATCCTCTTTGAAAAGCTGAATGAAAGTTTTAATCTACTGATGTACTTTGCAACATCATAGAGGATGCAAGTAACAAACATTCTTTTGATGTAGCACTATTGCACAAGTACAAGATGGACAAACTTTGATGTTACTATGTAGCAGAAGTTGGTACTATAGAGCAATCTAGAGATCGAAAAGTGGATTGGACTTTCTTTAAGAGGAACTCAATCGTAAAAATAAAAATCAACTAACGTTAAAATTAGCTCACGTTATTAATAAAATA
This sequence comes from Aphodius sticticus, assembly GCA_963966075.1. Taxonomy (NCBI): domain Eukaryota; kingdom Metazoa; phylum Arthropoda; class Insecta; order Coleoptera; family Scarabaeidae; genus Aphodius; species Aphodius sticticus. The sequence continues at coordinate 21,401,671 of OZ014506.1, forward strand.
TATAAATTTAAGGAAGAGATTTACACGTTTGTAAGTAATTTTTAATTAGAATTAAATGATTTGTTAGATTTTTAATATCTCTAACAATTGAAGACACACTAGATGCAAAACAGCACAAGTCTAATGCATTTATCATTGTACTTGTGCTGTTTTGCATCTAGTGTCCTCAATTTTAAAAGTTGTAACATAAAGTTGTGGTTTTACTAATAGGTTTAGTTAAAATTAGCAGTATGGAACTGTGTGCATTAGTTGGCAATAAAGATTGCACCATGAACAGAGATTTTTGAGTACTTAATACTAAATCTGGGCACAAATGCGTTAATCCGTTAATCGTTTATTAGCGAAGTTAAATTTTATTATCCAATTGATAGTTTGAGCTTGCAAAACTCCAATTGATTGGGGTAGTTTATACATTGCAAAATATAAAAAATTGATAAACTTCACAATTTCAAACTTATTCATTCTTGGACAAAATTGTTGACAAACTGCAAATATGTACATAAAGGTTGTAGAACATAATAATTAATACCACTTTTGAATTACATATTATTTTTGGTTGGATTAATAAAATTTACAGGTTGCAGCGGAAAGTGACGCGTGAACGCAGGTGAGTGCGTGTGCCAATATATTGTGATTGCCAGGGGTGCTAATTTTAGATTTTCATTTGCGTTCATAATTACAAAGTTTAAACTCTGTCCGACCTTTTTCAAACTGAAGCCTTTTTGTCTCAATTGACAGGCCAATACGGTGAGAATAACTAAAAATACCAAACTTTTTTTGGGTTTAAAGAGTGCCCTTTAAATACAAAACTTTGCGAACCATTGTAGTCGGAATACTTTACAAATACGTGTTGGTATTTCAAAAGCGCAAAAATAACCCACGTCATAATTATTGCGCCAATCGTGAAATGCTCTCTACCATTCGATTCCGAAGGTCCTTATACAACTGCAATCGGAAAGGACTTTGAATATATACATTATAAAATATAATTAAATGTAAACTATAAGTGCACAAGTTATTTTTTTCTGTACTTCTCTAGACTTACACTCTGGAGTATTGTAATGCGTGTTTGTAGTGAGTTGGAAACCGTGTTTATAATAGCGACGATTGTGAGAGTACTATATTTTCGACTAGAAAATTCAAACACAGTCCAGTTTGAATATTTGTACAAATAGAAAGAAATACATTTATTTCTTTAGGTTATACCATACGTCAAATGTAATAAATACGGAATAAGAATAGACATGTTTATAGTAGCGCCATCTACATCTGGTGATTTTTTATTTCGAAGCTTTAGACAAGTTTGCTACAGTTCGCTATTTGAATTGAGACGGGAGCCTTAAAGGGCACACTTTAAAATTAAAAAAAAATTGATGTTTTTAGTTAAGCCTCGTTTACATCCACTTAACTTACCTTAACGTACGAAAACTTAAACATTACAGATAGTTGAACTCCATTGAATTATATGTATTCGTTTACATTCACTTAACGTAGAAAAACTTAACGTAATGGACGGATTTGTTCACTCAACTTCAACTTAACAGAATCTGTGCACAAAGTGCACCAATCACAAGCTCTCGATTTTGACAATTTGGATGATGGTGACAGCGGGTGACAGTAACACAACCTAAAAATTAACTCGAGCGACTTAAACTTTGTTATCTTTGTGTTGTTTTGCAATATTTTTAGCTCGATTAACGGATTATTAACACGGATGATGGAACGTTGATCCAACTTGCGTGTCCATAAACATATTTGTATAATAAAAGCGATAGATTTAATATGGATGTCATATTGTGTCACTGTCAAATGCGCATGTCAAACACCACAACGTAAGTGACAGTAAATGGAACGGATCTAAATTTCGTACGTTAAGTTAAGTTAAGTGGATGTAAACGATACTTTATTCTCGACGTATAGGCCTGTCAATTGCGACAAAAAAGCGTGAGTTTGAAAAAGGTCGTAAGAAACATTTTCTGTTAAATACCGTGTGGTCATATCAAACTTTTAATATTAAAAAAACTTGCGTCACAAAAGTCGTCTGGAGCCGACCCTGGTTACATACCGCGCACCGCGCATGGCGCATCTGATTCCGTTGTTCATAGCGCGCAGGGACGCGATGAACATTTATCACTTGACAAAATGTAGGTTTTAGGTACTTACCAAAGTTTCCTGAGGGGTGCTGATTTACAAAAATTGTTCGAAGTGATCTCCGCCTGCTAAGGTACAGGTCTCTAAGCGCCGATTAAAGTTATTTCGCATTCGAGTAAAAACTCGCGGCATTTCGCGAATTGAGTTTGCTGCGACAAATATGCGCTCGTGAAGGTCAACTGCCCTTACATGGGGGTGCATGAAACAGTCCAATCCCCGTACATTAACACAAAGTCAGTTATTTCCGCATTAGAAAACATCTTAATAAACCGTCCAACCCGATTTTGGCAATATCAAAAGCCGGCAGTAACACGAAAACTAAGCGGTAGTGTGGTGGTTCCCGTTATCAGTAGTGGGGAGTATTAAATTATTAAGAGCGTTGTCCAACAGCTGATCGACAGAGGCTTGGCTGTTTTTGATAAGTTTAGAAAAATCAGTCGAGAATTGGTCTTTGCGTGGGGATGTCGACGTTTTCGCTAAAGCTACTTTGGAACAAGACTTTGCCGACGTGCGGTCAACATTATATGATCTAACGTCTTTAGCGCTATTTCAATTTATTTTTGCACACGTAAGCAGGCTGTCTAGTGATTTTACAACGCTGACCAACATAACATGGTAGATCTAAAAATTACTGTGATAAATTGTTGACATAACCGTGACATAACCTATGTGGAGTATGTCAGATATTTATCATATATTTATATGATGAATAACTTCAACATTTGTCTACGGTTTATCGTTGATTGTCAATGAATATAGATAGTCAGCCATGGGTAGTTGGGGCCTTAACATCCAGAGGGCAGGGTTTTTTGCAAGATTCATTCACAAATTATAGCCTTTTCGACTTATAAATTTATTATATATTTATGCTCGACCTCAGCTAGTTCGCACCAAGTGCGTGCATAGAACTGTCGAAAGTCGAAAACGCTATAATTTGTGAATGAATCTTGCAAAAAACCCTGCCCTCTGGATGTTAAGGCCCCAAGTAACCCATGGCTGACTATCTATATTCATTGACAATCAACGGGTTTATGAAGTGATATATGCAAAAACACACGTACTATGAATACACGCACACGTACTATGAATATGTGGAATATTTGAAAGTGAATTGAGATTATGCGCCCATATACATTTATACCTCCTAAAAAACAAACCCCGTACCAATAACTTTGGTCACAGATTACTTACTCTTTGTACGATAGATTATGCACTCATTTCTCAGCCGATAAAACACTTATGCCTAGCTACTGAAAAACAAATACATATCGACCCATGCAACGAAGACTATCGTAACTAACAAACTAAATGTAGTTATTATAGTCTTTGTTGCATGGGTCGATATTACATACGTATGTACATCCACAGCACAGGGATCTGATGACGTATAAGAAAAACAAAACAGTTAATAAGTTATTCTTTATTTACCAATTTGTAATTCATATATTATTTATAAAAGACAAATAGACAACATAAGCTTTATTAATATTATATTATAATATCAAAATCACAAAAATGTTGATCCAATGAGACCAATCATGAGACCACACGCATACGGGTCGTAATGCTTGTTTGGTTCTTCGGGGCTAATTGCAATACTATCTGCGGTTTGTTGTGTTAAACGTAATCCTCCATACACTTTGCACTTGAGAAGAAAAACGTCTGGAGTCAGTGGTTGACAAGTCGACTATGTCCCATTATACATTTCTCATATAATAATGTTATAGACGTCTTCCAGTAATATTACCAAAAAATTTGATAAAAAATCGGTAATCTTCAGCATACTCGATAATTTTATTGTCAGTTCATGGAAATTATGAAAATTAGTAATCACATCTCTTGTCTAGAAATCCTCTTCGATCAACAAAATAGTACGTAAGGATTTTGATTCCTCGTACTGTGATTTGAATCCAATTACAAAACCCGTAATGATCTTCTGCATCATACCATACTTGGAGCTTCAATTCTCTGATAGTAGAATGGATAAAACAGCACTGTTTATATGTATATTCTGCTAACTAACCTAACAATTGAAAAGGAAATTTTAAAAAACAATAGTATACTTCTTTAGGCACAAACCTGATTGATGTCTGATATAATAGTAGAATTTTTATCCTAATCTATCTCCTAATTTCGATTAGAATACTTCTTTGTGCAGTGTCCCCAAGTTTTCTACATTTTCAGATTATATCGGATTTGTAGGTTAGAACTCTCGAAATCTGTCCCAGTAAATATAAATGTGAATTTTAGCGAGTAACAGCCTTTTTTTGTGGTATATGGTAGATAGAGATAGACCCATTACTATTATCTTCGTCTAATGACGACTAGTTCTCGAGAACATCGTAGATGGACACACTGTTCAGACTCGAACATGGATGGAAAAATTGGGAAAATACGACGCCGATTGTTCAAAGGTGTGGCTTTATTTCTTTTCATTTATTGGATCTTTTTCAAATTGTACATTGACAGAAAGTGGAACTACTGCGGCGCATTGCAAAAATACATAATTGAAATTGGGAAATGGAAATTGTTTAAAATTGGGCATGGGTATAATAAATATGGAGATGTGGCGCACTAGAATAGTTAATTCAGATTGTTGTAATCCTATAAGATGCTATCATTATTCAATAATTAACCCACAGGAGCATTGAACTGTTTGAATAATTGGACCAATAGGGGACCACCAGAGCTGAGCAGAACAGACCTGAAGTTAGGCTGAACCCAGCCTCTTAAATAGTGGGATTTTGTGAGCACACCAAATCAGTACGGTATGGGACGATGGGGAGCGCGCTTGGTCTTGGCTCTCGCATCCAGGGTTAGACTCCGTTTTTCATAATTAATTTTCTCAAGAATGCGTTAAGTTAGACCATACGTTATTTGACAAAAAATTGTTCTTACGTCCTAGGGCACATGCGCCTTCAAGGTTAACACCCAACAAAACACATACTGCCCAGAAAGACGATGTAGTCAATTATTCCGTTAAACTAAACGGAAAAGTGATCATTTACCTTATGGACTACAAATTTTTTAAATCCTTTCATATTGCTCTTATACTAGCCACGGTCGTGACTCTGTTTGGTCGACGAAACTTAAAAAATACAATAATCATGTTTTCAGAAATGAATTTCAGCTAGTTTTCAGAGCCAATCCCTTGAATTTACAAATTTGTCTGTTTTCCAACAGACAGAGAATAAGTCCAATGTTCATGATTATGTATTCTATTTACTCTGTATTTTATTATTTCTTATTTCTGCTGTGCTCTTCATGTGGTGTTAATGCTTTCTTCAATTCCTTAAGCACTTGCGCTGTCTAAACGATGATTTATTTAAGAAGTTACAGCCGTTTAAAATATAATGTTGTTAACATTTCAAACTACTGCTTTTACTACTAAGTTTTTAAGGAATTGGAAAAATAAGGTCCATATGAAACTTTTTAGTCATGATTGACATCAGTTTTATAAAAAAAAAATGGGGAAGAAATTAGAACAGCCTTATGTTATCCGGTTGTGCACACAGAAAAGTGATTATTTGGAACGAGAAAACAGAATTTCTTCCATGAAAGGCATGTGATCAGTTTCCGATCAAAATGCAACACTATGGGAGGAAGCACATAGAAGATGTGGCAGAATTGTCAAACTCTGAGGACGGATTTGTTCCATTTCAAATAGAAATGCCCAATATCGCCACACAGTTAAAACTCAATGACCTAGCATTTATTTCAAAAAAAGTATTTATTTGATCCGAACGAGACGGGATAGAAATAAAATTGTTGGTTTGTGGTTATCAGAAGTTTGACCAACTTCTGAGTTTGAATTCGTGTACAGCGTAAAATAATGTATCACAAACATTCTCAATATCGATGCATCCAGAGTTTTAAGTTTTTATAGATAAATATCCAAGATATCTACACAAGAAATAGCAAGGATTGCTCAATGGCCGTTTTTAGGGTTTTGACAATGAACGCATTTCACGTCATCATCCCTGGGTTACCGCAATACAAACATTCCAAACTTCAAACGTCAAATGTGTTTTCCATGTTTGCTTTTGACGTTTCAGATGACAATCGCAACCTGTATTATTGCGCTATGATTGGTCTGTTTGAAATCCCCGCGTTTTTACGTGTCAAGTGTGTCTGCTTTTGGCGTTTCAAACAAACATAACCACAACATTGAGTATTGCGCTACTGTTGGTCTATTTGAAATCCCCGCGTTTTTATGTGTCAAGTGTGACAGTTTAAACAAATCTGGGTAGACCTTAGACCATCTATAACTAGACGGATTACGGCCTATCCCAATGCATTGGCTTGTTTTGGCCCAACATACCTTGTCAATAAGGTCGAATTTCGTGTAGATTCTCGTGCACATTGTTCGCGCATGCGCACAGCATAGAATACCTTCTTATATAGAATACCTTCTTATATAGAACGCCATCTTATGGGTTAAATGTCTAGCCAACTAGCGATCTCAGCGACGCGAAGCCTCGGACCCCAGAACTAAAAATCTAGCGGGAAATTTGAACTCAACCTTCCGTATTCTTTCCGATTCAGATTATGATATAATAATCATTTCGTGTCTTGAACAATAGGTCTGTTCGCGAGGCATATTAGGAATGTGTTCGGAACTTTTTATTTTGGACCAATGCTGGAATTCTTCATTAACTTACACATGGCCCATAATACATTATTTCCGAACAAATTCAGAACTTGCACGAACACACCTATTATGTATATAAAAGACACGACATGTATGACAATGTATGTGGCACCGTACATGACGGCAGTAAACACTTCACACGCATTATAAAAGAAATTTATTGCAAACGTTGCAAAATACTTGTATTATGCCGTTTGATAACTGTCATAACATGACATGAATTAAGTAGTCCGTAGTAGTCAGTAGTTACCAAGGGCTACTTAATACATGTCATGTTATGACAAATTCATAACTTGAAGTTTCCCGCCGGAGCGCGAACCGCGCCATCTGTCTGATCTTACGTTGGTTTACGGTAGTGAAATAGATATCGCTAAAATAGACTGATTGCGCCATCCCTCGTAGGATACAAGAACTATAATTATTGGCTACGTATGTCCCATAAGCTTGGACCCCCTTGGCGCACAGATGCTAGATACCGCCATTATTTTGAACATATGTTTACATCGAGGTTATGAGTTTGTTTACCTATGTAGATGCATGACTGCATGTAGATGGTACCTTGGATGCTGTGCTTGGATGGTTAAGAGGTAACAATGGGGCGAAACTGCTGCTTTTGTAAAAAGGCAGCATAAAAAAATATAACGTGTCACAGGTATGACCTTTATTACCGCAATATAGTAATATTAAATTATAACATATTATACCTTCTCGTAGATTTCCAACAGTTCAAGACTCAAAACAAGCTCGGATTGAAGCTATACCTATAAAAAGGCGGGGTTTTAAAACAACTGTGTTGTGTTCAAGACACTTTTCTAATAGCGATTATAAACTGGGAAAAGACGGAAGACCATAACTCTCCCGTAGTGCGGTGCCAAGTATTTTTGTTACGAGTGATCTACCAAATGAAAATACGGACACAGATAGTATGAGCGATGCAGTTGTAGCAGACACTAGTGGACACACAGAGTCATAGAATACCTTCTTATATAGAACGCCATCTTATGGGTTAAATGTCTAGCCAACTACCGATCTCAGCGACGCGAAGGCTCGGACCCATCTCGGACCCCAGAACTAAAAATCTAGCGGGAAATTTGAACTCAACCTCCCGTATTCTTTCCCATTCAGATTTTGATATACTAATTATTTCGTGTCTTGGACAATAGGTCTGTTCGCGAGGCATATTAGGAATGTGTTCGGAACCTTTTATTTTGGACCAATGCTGGAATTCTTCATTGACTTACACATGGCCCATAATACATTATTTCCGAACAAATTCAGAACTTGCACGAACACACCTATTATGTATATAAAAGACACGACATGTATGACATTGTATGTGGCACCGTACATGATGGCACTGAACACTTTCTCAAACGCATTATAAAAAAAAATTGTTGCAAACATTGCAAAATACTTGTATTATGCCGTTTGACAACTGTCATAACATGACATGAATTAAGTAGTCCGTATAGTTACCAGTTACCACGGGCTACTTAATACATGTCATCTGTGCATGTCATGTTATGACCAAGGTTGGTCAAGCTATATTTTACAGAGGTTATGCCGATCCCTATACTAGCAATGCATTCTGCCGGTGTGCCTACAAACTCGAACCGGTGACGTCAGTGGTGTCAGAACGAGCCACGAACGAGCCGAACATCTGACATTTCAAATTCGAGCGCATACAAACATTGCACGTAGTATGCAGTTGTATGTACTTACATTCAATTTATCTGTTAAAGATATGCCTGCCACTTGCTCGGTGGCATTATATACTTCGAAGTGTATCTCCAAGACGAACGATGAACGGCAAGTATGTAGCATTCTTCCGTTTCCCACAAGATCGTAAAGTTCGGAAGATATGGGTTCAGAAATGCTTTAGAGCAGACAAGTTCAATCAGGACACAGGCAGAATATGTTCTCTACATTTTTCAAGCAACGATTTTCTGAGAGATTTTAAATCGGAAATATTAAATTTAAAGCCAAAATTAATTTTAAAGCCCATCCATTAATCTGCCTAATAAGCCTAATGATTCAACCAAACAATTAAAATTTTCTAACACTGATACAGAAGTATTAAAAGCATTTATTCGACAAAGAATATTTGTTAGAATTAATTTTTTAAATTATTTATACATTATGAACAAAAATTCAACACATTTAAAACGAAAATTTCGAGAAATTTGAAAAGGCAAAAATTTAATAAATTAAAACGCATCAGCACCTAGTTTATAATATTTGTTTTTGTAATTTGCATATATATACGTTGTTTAATTCTATATTTTTATGTATTGTATATCTTTTGTATACATCTTTTGTATTGTATCAATATTTTTATGTATCTTTTGTATACATACAATTTAACATATGTTTTTTGTTAATGTAAAGAAGAACAATGGGGTAATCCGATGTTTTTGAAATTGTCTATTTTTACAAAGTATGGGTGCTACTGTTTGCTACTTCACAAGTAAAATATCAAACATTGTTTTAAATTAAGAGAAATCGTTGTTTGAAGTTTGAATTAGGATTGGTCTTTGTGACGTCACAAAGACCGCTCAAAGTGAGCGACTTGACAACGTTGCTATATCTAGGGTGCACGTAGTAAATTTTTGTCTTCTGTTGTGTCAACGTTTAGAATCGCTCGTTTGTTGACACCTGCTTTGGTTATTGAGGTTATATCAACACTTGTTCAAAATGTATAAACTCCAACGCCGACATTGTTCTGTGCCGGGCTGTAACAACAGTAACGCCTGATAAGATTTTCTTTACATTGCCGACTAGCGAGATGAGAGATGTTTGGCTTCAAGTTTGAATGATCAAATCATCTCTCAAAAAAGTTACCTTTATTCGTTGTCAAACAACAGGGGCGCCAACCGTCAACTTGGCCGATCAGCTGTTCGAGAACTGTCCGCTGTTGCCACCGCTACTAGGGATCGGTAATCATCGTGTATTTCCGAGGGTGGTCGGTGAATTCAAACGAAATGCACTTTTAATTGCAATTATCTCATAAAAAAACTAAATCAAAATGCTCATAGCTTAACTTTATGAATCCTCATAAATTGTACAATAGCTTAAACCGAATATCTGCTTAAGTTTTGACATGACCGGAATACCCTATTAATAAAATAAATGTTTGTTCATGTCCTTTATGTATGTACCGAATGACATTATAATTTTTGTTGTATATGTTGGGCGTATTGTATTATATTGTACCCCGTTCTACAAAACTAAAATTACATGGGCAAAATGGCCAAGGTCGATAGCTTGTTGTACACCAAATGGAACGTAATCAAAATTATACTTACTTCAATAAAAATAATATTAATAAATCAACAACAAAAACTGGTTTATTTTGGTTGTTTGCTAGTACGCCACACGATAAAGAAAAAACGCATGCAAAACGCAAGCCAGACAGCCTGACTTTTGATAGTGATTGTCTTACCATAACATACCTTGTTTACAACCTTTACCACATAACAACTTTAAAAACACAGACGTAAATGTATAAACCAGCTTCTAAATTTTCTCCGAATAAAATTTTAAATGTTTTTGGTAATCGGTTTACGAGAAATAAAATCGAAAAGACAACCGTGAAAGTAATATAACACTGCAAAGTGGTAAAATTATACATGTTATGTAGAAATAATTCAGGAATATAGTACACTTTATTTCAATTTTTTTCGTTCAATCGTTTCCGAGTTATGACCTTTCAAATATAGGCTTTATTGCTATTCAAACCCATAGTTAGCTCCGTGACAAGACACCACTGACGTCACGCCAGCGCCTCGTCCCCGCCCCGCAAAACGCTGTCAGCACAACCTCTGTCAAATATGGCTCGACCAATCTTGATGTTATGACAAAGTCAGAACTTGAAGTTTCCCACCGGAGCGCGAACCGCGTCATCTGTCGGATCTTATGTGAGTTTACGGTAGTGAAATAGATATCGCTAAAATAGACTGATTGCGCTATCCCTCGTAGGATACAAGAACTATAATTACTGGCTACGTTTGTCCCATAAAGCTTGGACCCCCTTGCACAGAGTCAACAATCACTGCCACGGCTACGAGCTTTGAAAGTGCCACACAGCGCAACACCAACGGAACATCCTTCAGCACTGCCAAGAAAAAGGAGAAAATTTATGTAATATGTAACTTTGTTTTAGGTATATTTTAACGTTATTTTATTGTAGGTACAATCTTCGATATATGGGTGACGTACATACTTCAGACTTATCTTCGTCTCCTCAAGCACGGGCAGTTTTAGCATTAGCAAGAACTACCATAAGCAAGAAAATTGCTCGAATTCGCCAATTATATCGTTACAACATGCGATTAAGACAAAAAGTGTGCAATTTATCAACATTAATGGAGCATTATTTGTGTAAAACCATGTTATTAGAATCATAAAAAAGAGTTCGAAGTTCTTACACCAAGACCATTTTGTTTAAAAACCAGTAGTTAAATTATGTTCAAATAAAATATTTTCCTATTATAAGTTGTATTTTGCTTGTAGTTTATTACCCATATTCCTATTAAAGAAAATAAACAAATCATGTATAGTACAACCAACTTAAACTTGACTCGACAGCGGTGCGCAGAGCGTAAATATAATGAGTACGTGACGTGAGTACTGCGCAACGCTCTCGATGCAACTACTCGCTGGTCAAGCTATACAGAAACAAATAAAATCTTACATGCGAGAATACATTTTGTCCAAACCTATAAAAAAATGGATTCTGTTGTTACTATATAAAAGTTGAACAAACGTCACTCAAAAAGATTTTTGCAGAGAACTGGAATAGCGAATTAATTGCTCTTGGATGGTTGAATTGCTTTTTTAACAAATGTCACAATTATAACAGGTACTACAAATGTATGTACATTCAAAAACAGAAAAGGATTTTTATTTTGTGAGGTTATCTTTCACGCCATACGCGACTACCTAATTCAAATTTGACATATAGCCGCCAGTTTAATCTGACCGCTCATTGGTGCGTTACATTGGGAACGAGAGAATATACGACTTTCGACCTTATTATCTTTGGCCACAAACAAAGCCTGTCACGCTCCCTCTAGTCATATAAGCTCGATGGGGTAGACAACCCAGATTTCTTTCGGCTGTCCCGACAATTTGACAATGAACGCGCGTGACGTCATGCCGCTGTTAACATTGGAAGACAGGGATTAAGCAATCCTTGTAAGAATCTAATATTCTTGAGGAAATAGTGCATTACCATTTTGAAATCGTCATTCCAATAGAACGACAATAACTATAAAGATACGGCGCTATATTCACGTGCTATCAGATCTGGGCTGTATAAATTTAGACCTCACCCACCGTGAATTGTATGCGTTAAATTGACGGAAAGGCACGCAAAAGATTCTTTTCGCACTTCGCATAATGGCAGCAATAAAGATGACGAGAGTTTCTATATGGAACGATGCCGCTACATCCATGAAGGAGATAACACGTTCGCGCCGTGTCCTGAAAAAGCTAGATCCCTGACGGGCCCTCATCTTTTCAACGTGGGGAATCCGCGGAATGTTTGGGGGTGGCCCCCCAGGGCTTCTACCCCTCCAAATGAGATGCCGAAACATTTTCACCTTGACCCAGCTCCGGAGACAACGGGATAACGGATGCCGACGGAGGAAGGCATTCTGGCAAAACGTAGATGGATTGCCTACAATTACTATTCGCCCGGTTGACAAATTTAATCATTCCAGTAATGGGTCTGGTTTAAATGAGATGGCAAGTTCGGCAAAAGAAAATGGGAGGGCACGGAGAGACAAGGACCGCTGACAGATTGCGGATAGATCTTATCACCTTTGCTTTAAACTGTATTAATTTATGGTTTTGTTTGTGGCTATCTCGAAAAGGAAAATCCTCTAGCAATTTATCACTATGGACAAAGTTAAACGACCGAGTGCGAAATTGGACTTGTGAACTTATTTGTTGGAGTTACTTTCAAGATTGATGGGCATTCCTAAAAAAGGGCAACCCAATGAAATCAGAGCTGAAAAATCTCTTTTTAGTCGAATTTTTTTCCACCGTAGGTATCAAATTTTGGCTTCAAATTCAAATATCGTTTTCCAACACGAATATATAATAAGTTACCTTTAAATCTCTCTCACTAAGACTCATCCAAGAAAATCCAGTCAAGTACTTTAATAGAGCTTCATTTCCATTATGGAGCTTTGCTACAAATTCATTGGAATTTTAAATTAAAATCGACGTTAGTGAAATTGACTATACTGTTAGGACCCTGCTGGTTCTATTGAATCAGTAAGTGGGAATTCAGGATTTGAGTGCTTGCGTCATTGGTATATTTAATAATGCAACCCAATTCCAGATGAGAAAACCTACTAGATCGAATGATCAATTATTATCATTGTGTAAGAATTTAGCATTAAGGCTCCGTTTTAAAAACATCGCAAGTTCCAAACGAAATATTTCGTCGCGATGTTTTTTTTTGCTGGGAGTGGTCTGCCTGGCCCCCACCAACGTCAACCAGGCCACAGTTTTATGATAAGGGGAAGTTGGGGGGTTTAGAGGAAGCAGGCAAAGGCGGAGCATAGTCGACGCGAGTACATTCGAAGGGGAAGTACTCAGCCAGTTTGGCGCCGCGCGTCGGCGCTTTCGCTTTCGCTCAAGTTACAATGTATTAGTGTTCTCACTCATCACGTTCGCATATGCATCCCGGACTGCATACAGCTGGCTGGCGGCCGCCAGGCGGTAAAAGAAAATATATTGATTTAAGTTAGAGAGAGCGCGCTTGCTATTATAATATTTAATCTTTTTAACAGGGTGACATAGGTACATACTGTATAGTAAATTGACAAAAATGTATTAACTCATCGGTGAATTATGGACTTCAATTTAGAAAGGAATTAATTAAAATCGAGCAATGAGGACCCAATACATCTATAAACATGCTGGATATCGAACGAACGCACGGCAGTGACACACGAAGACAAAAATAAAAAAAATTAATCTGATGCGTTCAGGCACATTACTTTATCATACCATATATAAAATTAATAGTTTAGCTGCATGAGATTCTATTTGATCGAGATCGGCCATGTCTGCATTAAAATAAAACTACCTACTGGAACTAGACGGATATTTTGATTATATTGACAGTAGGTATTGTCAAAACATCAGCGTTTGACACTACCTACTGTCATTAGAATCACACTATCTCACAAATCCTGGCTAACTAGTTTTAATGCAGCGATCTCAATAAAATAGAATTTGCTCATGCAGCTAAGCTATTCATTTTACCAAAAAATGCCATAGTCATAAATTGTTCAGAATTTCCTGTACCTACTTTAATTTATTATTTAACTATTTCGACAAATTTCCAGAAATGGCGGCTTATTTGCAAAGTCTTTCAAAAATGCTATAAGACTAAACCTCCAGTTTCTTTGGATCCTTTTCAACAGAAAGCTTTTCAGCTCTAAGTTTGGTTATGAAACTTCTAAATATGAAGTTTCGTCCCGATACCTTAGTAGTTTCTCCGGAATCGTCGCCACAAAAAAATCACACACACATACACAGAATTTTTTTTTTACCTGGGTCAAAAATGTTCAAGGGATCCAAAAAGACATTTCCGCTAAAACCTCAAAAATTTTGTTTGGCAGGATTACAATACTTTACATACTACGTATGATAAAGTAAAATCATAGTACATAGTCCAAAGTTCCCCAAACCATTTATATAAATCCCAAATATTTTGTCACCTACAAGTTCGCTTAATTTTATAAACGTTTTGGGCGCCATGAATGCAAGATTCATGAATGAAAACAAATTCTGGCATTGGCTATATCCAATTCCCGCTGTAATACTGCCCAATACAGTCGCTGAACTAATATCCATTAGAGCCGACCCAAGTTCGTCACTGCTAATTGTCTCTTCCTGTCCATAAAACCGACATTTTAAATAAAATGTTCATTTGAGTCCTGTTCTGGTCTCTTTGTCTCATTTGTAATTAAATAATTACAATATTGTTCTTTTAGATTATCTATGAATATATTTTAACTTAGGTGATACGTAGTCGTCTTTTACTAATTCGTCTAAAGGACAGACGCGGATGTTTAGGTATTTTGCCACGACTTCTATCCATTATTAAACAAATGTACCTAACACCTAGCAGGTATAACTACACTAAGTATAATATCATACAGTATATGACTTTTATAGTGTGTTAAATTTGTAAACCGTGCGTATAAATGTGAAATGCGAGAACTCTGTTCTCCCGATTCAATATACGGCATACGCTACGGTCATAACTTGTGAACAGTCTAATCTAAAAATAGCAGTAGGCGTGGCGTAGTTATAGGCGGTGTTTAAAACTCCTAACGTCTGCTGTCTACACCGGGCCCGTAATATAGGCAAATTACATACATTTCTGGCAATTACGCTTTGTTATCGCAATTATAATGTTTAGATTAAAATTGTACTTAAATAAAAAATCTATTTTTGTATCATGAGTTGGGCTAAATGTTTTATATTTGAAAAAAAACCAAAGATGTAGAAGTAAAATTGATTTTTATCTCTAAAATTTTTTTTTTTCATCCAGCCCAACACGTTATTTATCTAAGAAGTTACATAAAAAATTTCATAAACTTTGAACAATAAATAACGCATTTATTTGCAAACGCGTTTTAGGAGAGGTAGAACTGGGTCTTAATATTACTACTATTTAATGACGTGAAAATTTTTGTTTGAGCCTACTTAAAGAATTCTATCATGTATTTTATTTATATTCAATTACTAAATGTCAACCTTTGTTAACATGGCTGCCATACCTGTTCAAAAACAATGTAATCGTTCAGTAAATTATTAGAAATTGACCTTTTCCGTACTGTCTTTTCCGAAAAAGCATCTGTTAACCCAAGCGGGTTACCAGACTTTACGTTTTAAAATATACAGGCTGTATAAAAAACATAATAACGTGGTTGTTCATTTGAAAATAATGGCTTATTTTATAGAATAAACTACTGGAATCCCCCTAGCCACCATATTGTTTGACGGACATATGTCATATGTCAACTTTTCTTTTCAAATAGGGAGTTAAATTTCTTTGAAAATCAATTGTTGACTAGTCTTCCACGTTCCCCGCGTCAATTGCATATTGCAATTATCAATTGTCTTTTTCTTAAAAATTTTCTTATGTAAGATGTAAACATTATTTAATTCAGAACAGACAGAAATATAGTGGCTAGGGGATGCTACTTCCAGTAGTTTATACTAAAAAATAAGCCATTACGTTACTTTTTTATTCACTTCAATAGGATGATTATCACCCACATTATGGACGTTATTTTTTTTTAATTTTTGATCACGTAGCATTTGTGCCCTTGTATGCGTAAGTGTTTACCCGATGCAGTCTTAAGTTTTACAGCTTGTTATTATTTGTCAAATATGTTAATAATCATAAATAAATTTATGTAAAAAATAAACTTTTAAAAAACTACGCTTTATAAACAAAATTACACAAACATTTTTTTTTTATTTTCCAAAATTTGTTTACACGTTGGAAAATTTCTAATTTTGGATTCATGCATTGTCGCCGGAAATCTGTCAACATGAAAAATTTCAACTCGATTGGACATTGGAAAGTAGGTAAAGTAGGTAAAACGATTACAAAATTTGAACGTAACAAACAAACAAACTTATGTATCTTTTGAAACATCCAGTACAATCATAAAAGTTCCTACAGGCTAACTGACTAAAGAACACCTTTGTTATGCTTAAATAATAAAATAACCTTTTTATTTGGTATTACTACAATAAATTTACATACCACAGTTATTAACTTAATAGAAACGAAATAATCAGTTAACATTTGAGTCTAGATATCACAGCATTTCACAAATTTTCAAGTACTTAATTGAACAAAAATGCAATAATCTATAATATGTACATGATTATCCTGACCAACAAAGAACAAAATCTAACAAGTGATAATTGTTTTTGGTATGCTATTTTTCCTTAGAATCTGAACTTGAAGGCAGAAATTGCGACTTAAGCCTAGTTTTTGAGAAAATCACTTTTAAAAAACTGCAAAAAAACCAAAAATATATTTCTTTTTCTCAAATCGACACTCTTTCGAATTTAATTTTCTCTTGTTATTTTGTTCTATGTTGACCAGGATAGTCACATAACTTAGATTATTGTATATTTAGAAAATAAACTGCTTCCGGGTTATGCCGTGAGTCAAGATTTGTAAATGCTGACGTTTCGAGAACCATGTGGATCGCTTCATCAGAGCTAACTGAATACTGAAGACCTACCAAAGAAATCTCCCTTATATACCTAAATTTTCAACTCACTGCGAACATCTGGAGCTGCCGCTCCCATGTGTTGTTATACCTAACCTCGTTAGGATCGATTTCCAGACTCTACTAACGTCAGTACCGTCCTCACGATTGATGTCAGGATGTTTGTAAATTTCGGGGTGCCACACAAACAAAACCGCAAGTCTGACAGGAACCGCAAGAGTCAAAGGGGTTTGCTTGCTTACCATACGTAAGTGGGGTATCAGAAAGAATCGGTAGATTACTGAAGAATTCAGGTACCATGGTAAGGTACAGAACCAGCTAAGGTAAAGGATCTTTTGCCTAACCCAAAGGATATCACACCACTCCTGAAGAACGAAGGGGTATGTCATGTGAGTGTAGAATATGCTATGTGGGACAGACAGGATGAAGCATCGAATGTCGAGGCAAGGAGCACAATAGACCACCCGGCTAGGCAAGATGCAACAGTCCGCTGTTGCTCAGCACTGCCACGAGTCGGGACACACAATGGATTTCGATGACGTGAAGAGGTTCGCAAGGGTGGGTAATTATCATCGACAGCTTATTAGAGAGCCATCGAAATTTACAAGTGAGTACGGCACTGACATTAGTAGAGTCTGGAAATCGATCCTAACGTGGTCAGGTGTAAGAACACATGGGAGCGGCAGCTCCAGATGTGCGCAGTGAGGTGTAAATTTAGATATATAAGGGAGATTTCTTTGGTAGGTCTTCTGTATTCAGTTAGCTCTGAAGAAGCGAGCAACATGGTTCGCGAAAAGTCAGCATTTTCGTACTTGGAAACACGTGAAATGTCCTGATATCTATACTCAAAAAGCGATGTATTATTTTTTAGATTAAGCTAGTATCTGTGGTATGTAAATTTACTGTGGTAAAACAAAACAAAAGCATTATTTTATTTCTCGAAAAAATGAAAATATTTGCGATTTTGAGCCGTTTGGGGAATGGATTACTATGTTTTAATCGATCTCAAATTTCGCAGAATTAAGTATTGATATAAAAGAACAAATTAAGAGGACCGACAGAAAAAAAAATAAAAGATGTATTTTTTCTATATAAATAAGGACCACCCTAATACTGGTTGTCCCAGTAATAAGTAACACCAAGAAGTGGTGGAAATTGTCTTCCAAATTTGGTACAAATGTTGGGTTAATACAAATAAGGATTTGAAGATAAAGAAATTATTAAAACTTATTAGTAGACCAAAGTTTCGACCAAATCATATATGTTATTTTGATAACTCGATAGAGTATGAGATGTTTTGAAAATTTCATGTATTCTGGCAAATTTCCAGTGTTGCTTTTTGGAAATATAATTTTCCCTATAATCTAATTCCTCTAAATCTCTTATTATTTTCTAACCAAGAAGAACATTGCGCAAAAGCGATCTTTATGATGACAAGTCATTCAACTTAACACATTGATATCTTTTGTCAAGTCATTTGTATCTTTTATGGGCATTTCGTCACCGATGATTTTGTATAGTTTGTGTTAAATTCACACTGTATAATCTAACCAACACGTGGACACACATGCACTACCAAAATGTTAATGGTTATGTCAGTCTTAATTAGAAGGTGTCAGGCGACCGATATTTTACCCTTCTTAGTGGGTAGTTTGGTTTACCGCACTACTAATGGATGTTAAATATTTATAATTACCTAATGACCGACCTCTCTGGATAGCATCGCGAGTCGTCACTTGGGATTGTCGACGATACATCTAAATTTAGCTGTGGAGTGCGGAGTATCAGTTAGGTATCAGATTTACGAGTAAATACTTTCAGTCGATCCCTTAAATCTCCCCTCTACTTTATTACGAAACTCTGGAGGTAATAAAAAAGAGGAATGTAACGGCATCCCCGCGAGGGCACGACCATAAATTGGCCAATATCTATTTCACCCACCATCCACACTAAATCCCTTTTTAAGCTGAACTTTAGAACTACTAGAAGTTTTATTGCTGTTGACCATATATTATCATTTTTGTATTTTCTTTTTGGCTAAAGTGCTCTCGAATTTTAATGGAGAACTTATAAAGCAAGGTTCAGACCATTACCATAGCCAAATTGAACTCACTAGTTATTCGCATTGAATATCTACTAATCGGTTGCAAAAGTATTGAGCACTGTGTGAAGGCTGGTAACTCTGAAACGGCTGAACAAAAAAAATTGAAATAAAGTGCGTTATACTCCTGAATCATTTCTACATAACAGGAGTGCGTACCCGCCTTTTGCGGTTTTAAAATAATTCTCGACTTTCCGATTATTTTTCTCCTAAATCACTTGCCAACAAAATTTAAATTTTTGTTCAGGTTACAGTTAGAATCTCTTCTACAGATTGGTGTCTTTATTTTCTCCATTTCTTATGTAATAAAGTCTGTAAGCTAACTTTTTATGGACGCGGATATCTCAGAAACGAACGATAGCAAGGACAACGCAGTTAGCACGCAAACAATCCTTATTTATTGTGATACTCATGCATTGATGTATAATAACATAAAAGTTATTTGGAAATTTTAAATAGGGAAAATAATGTGATCGATCTGGTGCGCAGGATGGTTCCCCTCGGGGAAAGGAGATAAAGCGCGCGAAACGATGCGACGACGCTTCGCGCGATAAAGCGCGCGCAACGAAAAACGAAAATAGGACGACAATCAAACACTGTTTGATTGTCGTCCTATTTTCTGTCGGTTGCTAGTTAATTGTGCTTGTTGTTACTGATGTGCTAGCTATGTACCAGATGACGAGAGTGTTTATTGTCCGTAGATATCCTCCAGATTTGACAATTTAGGGCTGAAGATGGTTTAAACAACCGAAACATGTACCCTATGTAAGTTTTATGTTTTTAAAGCAAGGATAAATATAGAGGCTTCTAATTGTTTTTATTAATATTGATTTGTTTAGTAGTGGATTTATTATGACAACATGTTTGACACCGAGAACCTACGCACAAAACCATTCAAACCATAGATATAGCAGCGCAAGTTTATAAGTTCAAGGTTTAAGCTTGCGTTTCAAGGTTCATGCTTTTATTCCAGCCTACTTAGAAACTTCCCTTCAGTAGAATTATTGTTTTTAAAAGATTACACAGTTTCTCTTATGTTTCGTCTTTCTTTTCAACTTTTTGTTCTCCCGTTATAACTGTAAAATATATGCTATAAAGTATAAACTGTGAGGTAAAAACTATAAGATTTGCTGAAGAAGTCATAAAAAAATGACAAAGATTGGAAAAGTTATTAAACATTTTGCATATCATGTAATCAAATAAGAAAATAAGGTATCTCATAAGAAATAATGTTATTTAGTAATATTTTACCGCACATTATCAAAAGCCAACATTATTTGCCACAGTATTTTAAATTACTTAGAAACAAAGTAAAAGTCGATAATCCTTTACATTGTAGTGAATTGTAAGTTGTAGAGAGAAACGAAGTCTGCAGTAGAGGGAAAGTTCTGAATTATTTAACACATAAACTGCTGACACATTCGTTCAAACCCACGTCGATACAACTGTAAGACGTAAAATTTTTATTACTTCAGAGTTTGCTTTTTTACACTGTCCTACAGTTTGTCCCTTTACATTTCTTTATATATCTATTTTATCGAGAACAAATGTCTGTCCAGAATAGCAAGTTCTGGTGATTTATATCTTACTAATTAATGTAATTCATCGTCACTCTATCTTATATTACAAACTTTTATATTACCATTTCAGATATACTGATACTGTTCCACAGGAATCTTACATCTTCACCGTTTATATCGTTTTGTAGGAGCAATGACATTTATGATGCTAAAAGTTTTTTAATCTACCGTTTACGCTCTTTTATATGCTTTCAACGCCGATTTAATATCACACTCCAACTACCACAAGAAGTTACTCAATTTGAATACTTATTGCACAAACTCC
Organism: Aphodius sticticus; assembly: GCA_963966075.1. Taxonomy (NCBI): domain Eukaryota; kingdom Metazoa; phylum Arthropoda; class Insecta; order Coleoptera; family Scarabaeidae; genus Aphodius; species Aphodius sticticus. The sequence goes on from OZ014506.1 coordinate 21,422,702, forward strand.
TAACGTTGTTGGGTAACATATGATAAATCACGATAAAGTGTGGAGATCATGAATTTTTTATTTTCTATTCATGTGACGATCGATTTCGTACAGCCATTGGCTGTAATTTTTGATTTATTTAAAATTTGCATCCCGCCTGGATATCACCATTTACTTTACATTCAATAATCATTACGGTAAGTCCGGAAGGGTACGGTATGTCCGTACGAATATATATATATATATATATATATATATATATATATATATGATATATATATATATATATATATATGATCGTAGATGAATAAAAATTGGTAAATTCTTCAGGTTTTCGATCGATTTGGGAAAAGAAACTCACATTTGTGTATATAAGCTATATTTCGGACCAATATATTGGGTCCTTCATCAGGCTATTTCAAATCTACAAAGAACAATCAACAGTTAAGAAAAAGAAACGCGACTTAACAAAAACTATACGTACTGGAGTTATAGAGGCGGCAAAAATTGAGAACTGACGAGCGACATTACACGAAAACGTATCTTGAGTAAACAATTTCACAAACGTGTGCGTACGATGACAGACACAACAACACAAGACCGAAAACGACATGCACGCTATGGCAAGGGCACGTCCAAGTGCAAACAACCTCACCGGCAAACAACCACCAAACAATAGCAAAGGATACCAACATCAAAATCTGAGAGTTGTATCTTCAATTTCATTCTTATTACTACGCTTGTTCTTGTCAAACACGATTATGTTAGAGTAAATAGTGCTTAGGTTGTCTGTATCATTCTTAAAATATACTGTACCATCAATGAAGTTGATATTAAACATCTCCAAAAACATACGGTTTCGGTAACTACAATCTGAGTCCAATATTCTGACATCCTCAAAATCAAATGAATGGTTATTGTTCACTGCATGACAAGCCAACGCACATCTGGTCTTTTTAGTGTTACAGTCACTTTTGTGTAGGCTCAGACTCCACGAAGCCACTGTGTAGTGACACCAATATATTTGCCATTACAATCATTGCAGGACAGACAATAAATCACATTGGATCTAAACATCAGGGGGTAACATCTTTACTGAAAAATTGTGGAAGTTTCAATGGGTAATGCTGAACGATTTGCAAGTTGTCAGAAAAAAGCGGTTTGAATAGATTTTTAAGTTTATGGGTAACAATGGGCACAGACATCAACTTTATGTAGGAGATAGGTTGGTCATTAACAGGATCAAAAATGCTTCGAGTTTGAGTATAACTTGTGTTCGTGGAAAATAATATTTTCTTAATTACTCTCCGTGGGAAACCGTTATTTAGGAAAACGTCGTAAAGCTTGTTAAGTGCTGAGGCTTGAAACTGTGGATCACAGATTTTTAATACACGATTCTTCATGCCGACAACGGTGTTAATTTTGTGATTGAAGCCATGTCCCGAGAAAAAGTTAATATAACGACCTGAGTATGTTGTTTTGTTATACCAATCAATGGCTATCGTGCCATTTCCACTATTTGTCACCCTACAATCAAGAAAACGAACATACCCATTGCCATCAACTTCAATCGTAAACTGAATATGACTATTGAAGCTGTTAAAGATCCCCAAAGTGTGCTCCACCATGTCAACAGGAACACAAGTAATTATATCAACAAATTTATACAAAAAAGGGACATTAAAATTCAAACGTGGCAAAACCCTGTCAAGTACGTAATCCATTGTCAAGGTGGCCAAGATGGGACTTATCGGAGAACCCATTGGAGTGCCGAATAACTGAAGGTAACATTGGTTATTGAAAGTAAAATATACACTGCTAAACAGAAACTTCAAAGTGTCGGTAAAGGTCATCATAGTAAAACCACAATTAGATTCAACCAAATTCCACTCTTCCACAATAATGTCAGTGACCAGATCAAGAGGTATATTTGTAAAAAGACTGATTAAGAATGATACAGACAACCTAAGCATTATTTACTCTAACATAATCGAGTTTGACAAGAACAAGCGTGGTAATAAGAATGAAATTGAAGATACAACTTTCAGATTTTGATGTTGGTAGCCTTTGCTATTATTTGGTGGTTGTTTGCCGGTGAGGTTGTTTGCACTTGGACGTGACCTTGCCATAGCGTGCATGTCGTTTTCGGTCTTGTGTTGTTGTGTCTGTCATCGTACGCACACCGTTTGTGAAATTGTTTACTAAAGATTCGTTTTCGTGTAATGTCGCTCGTCAGTTCTCAATTTTTGCCGCCTCTATAACTCCAGTACGTATAGTTTTTGTTAAGTCGCGTTTCTTTTTCTTAACTGTTGATTGTTCTTTGTAGATGTGAAATAGCCTGATGAAGGACCCAATAAATAGGTCGGAAATATAGGTTATATACACAAATGTGAGTTTCTTTTCCCAAATCGATCGAAAACCTGAAGAATTTACCAATTTATATATATATATATATATATATATATATATAAAGGAGAGAGGTATTTGTCGGGCAATTCCGTCATACGAAGATCGAAGAAGCAACCGTATACACGTGTTTCGGACTAACACGGTTGCTTCTTCGATCTTCGTATGACGGAATTGCCCGACAAATACCTCTCTCCTTTATATCTTACCGTCGATTAACCAGCTTTCCTATATATATATATATATCTAGTTAAATAAACATTAGTTTATTAGTATCTTATTTACAAAATACAAATGTAAACTCAAAACAAAAACATTCAAATAAATGTTTGCACAAAATAAGCATTCAATATAGATAAATTTTTATTAGCCAAAACAATGTGTTTGCTTCTTTTGAAACAACAGATTTCATTGAGTTAAAATACATATTTAATTATACAAAATTTTCTAGCTGTGCACTATTCATAATTTACGTATTTTTTCTTTTGTTTTTTTCTGCATGTTTCTTTTGTTGAAATAAAAATAATAAGAACTGTCTTTATAGAATAATCGTATTCTCTCATATGACAACAGAGGACACCGCTCATATGAGCGGTTATGTTGCCATATGGCAACAATATTTCGTGGACGGAAAGTGTCTGGTAATGAGACAGTATACCGTGAACCCCTACACAGTACTATTTATATTCTATTTCAATTCGTCCGGGACACAACAATTCCAATATTGTTAAATATCCATTTAGCTAATTTAAAATGCAGCGCAAAGTAACTTTCAAACTATGGCATTAACTTATGTATTCTCAATTAGAATAATTTTATTATAACCAACCGACATTTCCGCAAATAAACTTTTTAGAGTATTTGCACATAATCAACTTGCCTCCAAGTTTATCAAGCATTGCTCAGAAACGCAAACTAAATTATTCAAATGGGAAAAAACAGTGGAATCAACAACTTTTCATACGGCCCGCTTGCGGCAGTTATTTGATTTTCCCGCCGCAAGTCAGCTGGAATTGTGGTAGGGGCGTCAGCTGTTCATGTCGAGTACATACCGATTGAGTTGTATAACGGCGTGAACGGAACAGTCATAATGATAACGTGATATAAGCGTTGTCTCTCAGCTCCAGTTGACCTGTGTAATTACGCGATCGTATCATAATGGCCTTCGATGCAAATGGTTCGTATAATATAACGTCTCTCCTTTATTATAAACACGTCATTAAGGCACTACGACCAACACAAAATACCGTTGTAAATGTAATACCGGCTTTCTATAGATACAATAATTGATTCATACGTTTGATTGGAATGAATTTGAATTTAGTAGGTACTTTGTGTGTATTGATACTTGAGAAATGATTGGTATGAGTGACAAGATGATAAGAAGTGTTTTGTTTATTTTTAGTTTACATTTATACCGTATGATAAAAATCGCCTACAGCGAAATTAAATTACACTTCGATTTCAATAATTTTTAGTTGTGTTAACATGAAATTTCTCAACCTATAAATTCTTAACTTTGACAGTATTAGCTAACCTATAGAATCCCATCAAAATTTGACATGTGCATACAGTAACGCATGTAGGATTTTTATAGAAGTATATTATTTTTTATTATTTCAGAACACCAACACACCAGATACAATCCACTCAAAGATGAGTGGTTATTGGTATCTCCTCACCGAGTACTTAGGCCATGGAGTGGCCAGCAAGAACAGACTCCCGAACAACAAATACCAGAATTTGATCCTGAGAATCCTCTATGTCCTGGAGTAACCCGTGCTTCAGGAATACGGACCCGTCGTTACAGTTCAGTGTACGTATTCAAAAACGATTTCCCAGCATTACTTGAAGACTGTCCTCAACCTCCGAAGTCGGATGACCCTCTTTTTCAAATGGCAGCCGCAAGAGGCACTTGTCGAGTGATGTGCTTCCATCCGAAATCAAATGTTTACTTGGGAACCATGACAACTGCCGAAATAAGCGATATCGTTCATGAATGGATAATACAAACCGATGAATTGGGAGAGAAGTATGCTTGGGTGCAAATATTCGAGAATAGAGGCGCTGTCATGGGATGCTCAAATCCTCATCCACATTGCCAGATATGGGCCTCGAGTTTTCTACCTAACGAACCTAGAGTAAAAGATGTAAACTTGAGGAAATACTACAAAAAGTACGGAAGACCAATGCTTTTTGATTACACCACAAAGGAACTTGCGAAAAGAGAACGAATTGTACATGAAAACGATGAATGGTTAGTGGTTGTACCATACTGGGCAGTTTGGCCTTTCGAAACGATGATATTGCCGAAGCAACAGGTGCTGAGGTTCACCGAATTAACTGATAATCAACGCAACAGGTTACCGGATGTTTTACAAGCGCTCGTCTCAAAATACGACAATATGTTCAAGTGTAGTTTTCCGTACTCGATGGGTTGGCATGGTGCTCCAACTGGGGAATTTTTGGAGACAGACCAAAACCACTGGACGTTTCATGGCATCTATTTACCACCTCTGCTACGTTCGGCAACTGTTAAAAAGTTTATGGTTGGTTATGAACTTTTGGCGCAAGCGCAAAGGGACTTAAGCCCGGAGAAAGCCGCTAAATTGTTACGTGAACAATCTGTTATACATTATACTGTATCCTAATAAAATATACTAATATTTAACATTTTTATTCATAACACCTATTCCCATAAGAAGAATTGTTTAAATAAGATTTTAGGTCAGGCAAGAAAAGGATTTGAGTTTTTAATTTTCCCGCCAGCAAACCTAGGTAAAAGTAGGAAATGTATGTCCTAGGAGAAAACGAACTTATAGGTTCAGCATGTTAGCTGCATACAAAGACAGTGCTGGAGAGACGGTTCGTTGACTTGAAGAACTGTCCTCTGCTGTTCTCAGTAGTCTTCTTTTGCAAAGCAGTTGAAGAAGACGACGGGCATGTGAAAACTGTCAAGTGGGACACTGGAAGTGGAGGACATCAAGGTGCCGAAACTTGTTAAATTGAACAACAGCTTTTATTCGCGCATCGCGACCAATGAATAATAAGGGAAGATGAATCCTGCAATGATTATCATGTTTATTATTTAGAATATGCAATCGTGGGGGACTCAACTGATTCCAGTTTGCTGCGCCAACGATGCAGAGATACCACGTGAGTGTGGTTCCTTTTCTTCCCTATCACATTAAAGATAACCAGGCAGAAGGAGATTACACATAACCTAATATTGTTAAGTTCAACGCATTTTGTTGATTGTTTAAAAGAGATTAAAATTTTTTTGCTAGAAAAGAATTCTCAAAAAAGGAGGACTGTCCACTCCAAAGAAAGACTTGGATCGCCTCTAATTGTTTTAAAAAGACGTTCTTTTGCAATTTTTTAACACCTTGCTCTTTTGAGCTAAGGAGCAAAATCAGTTCGTAATAGGTTTCTTTTTTATACGATGCACTGGAGAGCTTTGTTTTTCGTCTGACAACCACCATGTAACCACGTATGTTAAATCATTAGTCTGACTATGGGTATGACATTTGTAGGGCATCGTATTTACAAACAATTACTTTTTCGAGAAATGATTTTTGTTCCATTACAGGTATGTTTAGGTCCATACAGTGAGTGTATATTCTTTATATAGGTAAAACCACGAGAGCTGAAAGTGAGTCATCGCCTAAAAACGTAAGAACAGACGCATGAAAGAGCACTCTGTTTCTTTCTAACGCACGGGAATGGTCTGTAACGTATCAGCAAAATAACAGCTGGAATCGATGACTCACTCTCAGCTCTCGTGGTTTTACCTATAGTATATGGGCCATGGTTATAAGGAAAAGCGTTTAATATATTCTGTATCTCCAAAAAAACAAATTCAATTCAATCTTGCTCCGGAAGATATTTCCCTGGGGCAAGTGGAATTACCAAAACAAAACGGGCAGGTGTGGTTGAGATTACGTAAAGATCAGATAACGTACATTATAAACGTTAGTACAACTGATAACAAGAGATCACTCTCCGGTAAAGATTTTTGGATTTGGACATCGATCGGGAAAATTGTTGCAATTTTTTACGTGGTCACAGAAATTACCGTTAAAATAGTGTATAGTATGTATTTTTAACCAGGGCTGCGGAGTCGGTAAAAAAATTCTCGACTCCGACTCCAGATATTTTTCGTGGACCGACTCCGACTCCAGAAAAAGTGATACAAAAATATTTTCAAATAATTCTGTGTAATAAAAATCTTACATGTAAAATTTGACACAGAATGATACAACCGAGCAATATTAAATTTGCTATGAAAACAAAAATACTATCAGGAAAAAAAAAAGAAACAAATTTAATAAATTAAATTTCTACTCGAGTATTGTGATTGTATTAAACATATGGCTTGTGCATATCAATTTACTCACAAACAAATGCTACACACATAGGAAAAACAGTATTTATTTGTGTCCAGCGAATTTGTTGGCAAAAATATTTAAACTGACAATCTAAATGTAAATAAAAACGACCTATAAGATATCAAAAAGGCGTATTGATCGGACCACAAATAGAAAAGTTATGTAAAAATACAAATAAACAAACCACAAATAAAATAGTTATTAATAAAATGTAATTTCTTTTATTCAAAAAAAATCTGTACTAATCTGTTTTCTCATTAGAGAACATACGTCACGACTTGCCCATTTAACCTACATTCTATCTCTAATAATCACAAAAGCACCATAATATGAAATAAAATTCATTCCAATAAAAACAAAATTAAGTGCAAAATACGTTTATAAAATTGTTGTGAGGAACAGAATAGCTCCAACTAATTCTCTTACAAAGATGCCCTTAAATCGTTTTGTGTGTTTGAAAGCTGAAAATAATCATAATTATGGCTACAGGTATAACTTCTGAATAAATGATACTACATTAAACTACGGGCCTACTTCTCAATCTCATTTTAACACTCTTGTTCAAATTTCTTTTTTTTTTTCAAATTTCTGACAGATTACTATTGTTAATAGTTTTCACTTTCGTTTGGAAACTGTTTTCTAATTTGATTATTTACATATGTGTATGTAGGTAGGTGCTTTGTAAAAGACCTAATAGAATATTTGTTTTATTTGTTTACTATCTACTGAGGCAATCTCGCATGTTCTTTTTTCTACAGTAATTAAACCTGGACTCGAGTCGGAGTCGGTACATTTTTTCCGACTCCGACTACGACTCCTCTGAAATTTGTCTGAACTCCGACTCCGACTGCACTACTCCGACTCCACGATTCCGACTCCACAGCCCTGTTTTCAACACTTCTTTGGTGGTCATCATTGTATACAGGTTAATAAAGAATTTCACCAAGGCACAGAATCTTAGTAGTACCTTGACCGAATTTGAAACGGGAATCAGGTTTCGTGCGGCATTTTTAATTTGATTCCCATTGTAATTATAATAAATATATAATTAATAAAAAGCGCAATCATAACGGAGAACTCGAGGAACATACAAAGAAAACTACTGGAGCAGTAGACAACTTCTTCAGTGGTAAATACACCATTTATTTGTCGAACAAAAAATACCGAAGTCAACAAAACATCTAATTTTCAAAAGTGTTGTTGCGGCAATACTAAATATGTTAGATGAGCTTCCTGAGGCTGATGCATAGAAACACAACTTCTAAATCAAACGAAATACACACTTGAAAACACTAGTGTACACTAGTGTAGAACACTAATATTAAGTCACATTTTCAAATTTCCTCTCCTTTCTGACAGTCGATTTTTTATTCAAGTTTCAGTTTTGACATCTACATGGCTCTATGGAGAGCATCAGCGATAATCTACGATCGGGCAGAACCCAAATCATTTCTAAACATTTTTTTTTGTGAGATCACATCATTATCTCTATTATATAGCTATATTACAAAGTGTGTCTCACGGGACGTTGAATTGTATGGGTACTTTTGTTATTATTAAAGATAGAAAGTCGGCTAAATGAGCAAAGTATTGCATATTTATGTGCTCTTTCATAATCTGTTCAGAAAACAGTTGAATTCCAAATAGTTTCCAAGTTATTTTGAAAAACCAAAAAATGTTTTTTTTTAGTTATGGTCATAACTTCTTTATTTGTGATCCCATCAAAAAGCGTTTTGACATTATAAATACACTTGAACGAACTCATGTACGGAAATGTATTGTGTCAACGCTGGAGGGAGTCAGAAAATGGTACCAATATTACAAACAGCATAGAGAATCAATTGTCATGTATCATAGGATGGCCCTTTTAATACCAAATAACTTTTGTAAGAAATTTTTTATTATTTAACGTTTTTGAAACTCCCTTTTCATTAACCGAAGTTTTGTAATTTTAGTACAAATTTTAGCCAAAATGGGTTATCTATAAATCTTTTTAAATTATTTGATTTTATATTAGTTATTCTAGGATACTTTATACAACCTATTTTACTAAAGCAATTTCTAAAGTTGGTACAATATTCCGGCTCTCTGCAGTTCCTAAACGGCGTCTATCTGGACATGAGTTCGTTATCAAAATTTGATCTACTACCAAAAGTTGACTATTATACCTTATCTATATATTCTACGCTTATTAGTTTAACACCCAGTGTAATTAAGATAAACTGCTCAGCAGTGCCAAAAATTGCGAAGTAATGGAAACTAATAAGTACGATCAAATAAAAGTGTATATAACAATACTTTATTTTGGACTGCAGCGCAAAATTTGGATACCGTATCTTGCCATCTTGTCGTATCTTGCGACTGTTACGAGAGGGCAATATCGCAATATCTAATAAAACTGACATTGGTGACAATAGCCGATAATAATCGGAATAGTCATCACTTATCTAGGATTTTTTTTCATCCTTCACTATACGTAAATGTCATTTTTGCATCTTTGTGGGGACACGAAAGATGCTAATTGCCCGCTAGGCGTTTAGTTAATAACTTTCAAGCCTAGCCGCGAAAATATTTTACACACAGGCCGGGCGGCGACTGACCTGTCTGTTAAATAAATACATAGCTTTCAATTCGGTTTGATATGCGAGATCCATCTGATGAAAAAGATCAACCTGATCTATGATCAAAAGATCCATCTAATATGATAATAACCGATTTATCGATCAGATCTAAATAGATAAATATCGGTCTTCAATTGTGATCAAAGATCGATCACAAATTTCTCGACCACTCCTATCTTTTTCGTTTTTCGCGTAGCGGTAGTTGGGTTCGAAATCCAGGGGGGGGCAAGCGCCCCCCCCCCCCTGCCCATATGTAACGGCGCCCATGACCGAGGGTACTTCTGTCAATCGAATTGAAAGCGGCGATGACGGTATCACGTACTCCCCAACGTTTCTAAAATTATAAACACCATTCACGTTGTTTTTTAAGTCACTCCATAGATAAAAATCACAAGGGGTAAGATCCGGCAATCTTGGTGGTAATAATACTTCTGAATAGGTAGCAATTCCTCTCCGTTTATGTCTTATACCTAAATAGTTCCTCCTAATTCGGGCATTATGTGCAGGTGCTCCGTATTGTTGGAACCTCATACCTTAGCGTAAGCCCAACGGTTTATCGTCCATTCTCTCTTCCACGTCTTCAGAGAGCAATATTGCCGATACCTCTCCGAAGTTAAATTTTTGTTATAAAAAATTGGTCCGATTAATCGGTTGGCCACTATTACCGCACCATACATTAAAACCAAATCGCACCTGATTATGGCGCGGTACAAAAAGGTGCTGATTTTAGCGGCCCCAGTACCCAGTAGTGTGTCTTCTTTCAGTTAAAAATACCGCAGTTAGAAAATTTTTTTAGAAAAAGTTTCATCGGACCATAATTCTTTTTTTTTATAAAATTCTGTGTTTTCGCCAATTTTGTTCAACAGATGGGTAGATATCACATTGTTTGACAAAATGTCTTCCATGGCACCATGCGATTTACAACAATTCTCAAAGTGTACAATTTTTAGTCAATTCTATTATCCTATTATTTTAAAGCATGGCATGTGGCATACTAAATTACTCAGAAAGAAATGCTGAATCCAAACATGTATAAAACCAATATGGCGTCCATAAGAAAAACAAAAGTTTCGTTTGTATCTGACGAATTCATTGGCAAAAAAAAAAATTTAAACTGACATAATCAAATTGGAGACAAAAAAGTGCCTTTATAATGTCAAAACGCTTTTTTGATTGCGTCACAAATACAGAAGTCAAAATAGTTTGGGCACCGTTTGGAATTCAACTGTTTTCTGAACAGATTATGAAAGATCGCATAAATATGCACTACTTTGTCCATTTAACCGACTTTCTATCTCTAATAATAACAAAAGTGCCCATACAATCCAACGTCTCGTGAGACACACTGTACATAACAACCGTTATAGTAAGTCACTAAATCAAGACTGATTCCTAGTTTGAGGCATAAGTTTTGCCAGTATTCAGTTCCACTCAACAACAAAATCGATTTATCGCTCATGTAACTAGAAAGAGGGAATACAGCTTTTTGGAACAGAAATAGAAGTAAAGAGAAGACCAAAAAAACTATGACAAGTGGCATCAAATAATACCCAATCAAAAAGTTAAATCTTAATAAGAAATCTCTATATTACGTATGTATTGCCAATAAAAAAAAACACTTACTTGTACCACCCTATGCCGACTGCTATCAACCCAACTGTTGCTGCTGCACTGATGCCAGCTACGACAGCTAGAATGTAGACTCCTGGAGAGTCGGCATCAGATAGACCAGGACGAACGGCTACAACTTTTACATTGTTGTCACTTGTATGGGTAAGACCCTCCATGTCAATTACGTTTGATATGCGATCTGTTTGATCCAGGTGTTGCGTGGAAGAGAGGTCTTCATCCTCCGTTACTTCGGTGTACTCCACCCCCCAATCCTGTTGTCTTTGCGGTTTCTCATTTACCTCTGAAAGTAAACATACATTGGTGTTAGTAGAGGAAAAACGGGTACTAATGTTTGTAATTTTAGGTGACACATATTTATTATGCAGTTTAAATGTGTACTGTTTATTTTGTAAATTGGAAAACCTTGTTTGTATAACTGAATGGTCCAGTATTGACTTAAAGGATGAATTGTGTTGGTGGATATCAAAATAAAGTAAATATGACTGGTGATAAACATTATACGCGAAGAGCAGTTGACAATACTCCATATGCACACCTGTTATAATATTTTACGACTCAGTGCACTGGAGGTTTTAATATGTTAATAAACGTGAAAATATGCGATGTTTCGATTAGCACTGCACTACGATGTATACTTACACTAGTAAAAATTTCTCATTTAATATACTACTTAATATCCTACTTGTTCTCCGCAAAAGATAGTAAATGTCATACTGATTAAAAAGTTTCATATTGGTTTTTCAATTAATTAAAAAGTTAAAATATTAAAGAAAACATTTTAAACGGCTCCAACTTCTTAAAGAATTCAGAAATCCGTCCATATGAAAGTTTTTACTTGGAATGACATTTACCTCATGGGGTGCTTACTTCCCATACGCAGGCGTTGATAGCAAAATTTTAGTTCACCCCCACGCGCTATCTCTGGCTAGCGCCCTGCTATACCGGCCGAATTACATTCTTGATACCTATTAGCTCGTTCAAACCGTCACTGTGGATGTCGCGTGTTGCGTAGTCATGGCGTTAGTAAACCATAAACAACCATTAAGTTCTGTCAATTAACTGTCTAGTGACACTGCTAATTTTTACCACATACATTTAAACGGATATTTTTCACTTATATATGGGTGATGTATATAACTTTCAATTTTCTGTGGTAATTTTTGTTCTGTACTAGTTCCATCACGCGGTTTTCCTGATCTTATGAATTAATTGAAATATAATATGAGAAAAGGCTAGAAGTGGGAAGTGCTATTAACGCCTCCTAGCGGATGGGGGTGAACTAAAAATAGACTCCACAAAGATTGCCTTGAGTCGCACATCTATATTAGTATATATGTATTTTATCTATGATTTACTTTCTAGAAAAAAAATCGGTAAAAGTTTCATATGGATTTTATTATTTCATTAAATTATTTATTCAATATGTTTTTATTATTTTTAGTATGTTTACTTAAATTTATTTACTTTTTATTGTTATAATGTGTATTGATTGTGTTACTTTTTCGGTTTCGCGTTGTTTGATATCTATTTTATCCTTTATTTTTATTTGTTTTGTTAATTTCTCAGACTGCTGTTACTTCTTAAAGAATTGTAAAAAAAAAATAGGCCCATGTAAAACATTTGGCACAGAATGACATATGTTTTCTAAATGAATTTTGCGGGGAAAAAAGTGGGACATCTTGTTATATGTGATCCGATTTGGGAAATGTACCATAGTTAGGAAAACTAAATTTAGCGCTAAAGCAAGACAAGTGATACCAAGTCAAAATAGTCGATTTCTTGATTTTTTCGGCACATGTTTCTATGAACGTTTTAAGCCACATAAAGGTACTGTAGGTTTATATTTATGTTGTAAAATACACATACAAATAATAATAATAAATTTGTATTTTTTGGGATGATAGGGCTAAAAAAAGGGTGTTCTTTGTTAGACCTTTTTTAATGTTCAATACTTCGCCAATTCTTGTTGGCTTCTTCAAGAACTAAAAATTCAACACACAATTGACAAACAACAAAACATGTTAAAAGCGGATTGTACATACCTAATAAATGGCCTTAAAACAGCGATAAGCATGGATGTTAATAACATTGCAACGAACTAAACAGAACGCACACACAGGTTATGGACACTCAAACTAAACTGAAGGCTGTAGACATCGGAACAACTTTTTCGCTCAAAAAGCGGAATACCCCTTTTCGGAATTCCGGAATTTATCACGCAAATTACTTACAGCTTGTACTATTTCAAAATTTGTGCCGGATGTTTTGGCAATTCTTCTTCAAACTCATTGTTCAACACCGTAATCCAAATAACTGACAGTCTGTACGCTAACGGTATCCGTAAAGAACACGTATATTTGTAGGTTATGTTCGTCAATATTCGTGATATTAATGATATTATATTGAGAAGTTGGTAACACCTCAATGCGCAAGTCTAGTATGAAAGTTGGGAGAGAAACTAGGTCCGGCCAGTGCGGTCCTAGTTTGTAAACTAGCTTCTAGTATGAAAATGTTGATGTTTTTTTATTTCTTAATTAGGTACATTATCCAAGTTCATACAAGCGCGTCTAGTTTTGAAATTTGGACAAAACTAGCATAATGTACTTCAAGCTTTACATCTAAAGTAATATTATAAAATTTTAAAAGTGATATTAATTTGTTCGAACTTCCGTCTGAACTAAATTATTAAAGTGATAAAACGCAGAGCTGTACGATGTCGTCCACGGAATTTACCATTATTATTACTAATTAAATATTTATGACAACACGTGCTCTTATTAGGAGACTTTTTTTTAAAACATGCTGTAGAGCATTTTAATTAAATTGCTTTATCTGTTGGAGCGTAGAAAAAGTATGGTTTTGTTTTGTTTAATATCTGTTATAGAAGTGAATATAATTTAATAATTAATGTCGGGCCTAAGTTTAATTACTCAACTCTGGTTATGTTTTTTTTTTCAACGAATCCAAGTGAGTTAAAATTAAATTAATTAATTACAAACGTATTTTCAACTTCAACTTTTATTTTCAACAAAATTCTTTACCAGAGAGTCTCAGAGAAATTTCCCACACAATAATTCCTTGGGAAAGTTATTAATTAATTTGATAATTAAAACCAAAAAGATAACGCTGCTATCTATTTCATCTATTTTATTTTATTTGCGTTAAGTAAAAGTACCACCTGCTCTATTTTTTCTACTACTTCATTATTCTTTCATAATATACAGTGTGTTCAGGAAAGTCCGCATCATATGGAATATTTTTTATTATCCATTTCTCAGAAAGTTTTATTCTTTATAAAAGTTGGCGGCTTGTATGAAACCAAAACGGCAATAGTCAAATATGTAAATTTCGGTGCCATATACCGAGCGATTCGGAATATATGAATTTGTGATAAGAGTAAAGTACCTTTATTTTCATTATTATCGATAAACTTTATTTGGAAATGTTGTAAAAAGTAAAAATTATATTCAAATATGAAGTCACAGCCACCTATCATGAAATTTTTCTCCTTTGTTTTTTTTTTTTTTTTTTTTTTTTTTTTTTTTTTTTTTTTTTTTTACATTTATGACTAATGTTAGTCAGACCCAGTGATCCTAAAAGGTCCATTTTAATCTATTTTTTTAGAAATTTGAATACATTTTTTACATTTTGTATTATTTTGGTATGATAAACAATTTTTATTTAGAACTAGCGTTAAATTACTCATTTTCTTGATACGAAGTTGATATTTCACCGTGTAGAAAATAATAGATCATACAATACCTAATACCGGAGCGTGGCTTACCTTTAATTCAATTAATATTAATGACTTTGGATATGTTTATAATAGTAGTTATCCATCTACAGCAAGCGATTATTTCGATGTTGGTGATATTATTCAATGAAATACACCCGGACAACCAAATTGCCCATTCAACCATTTCTAGGATAATCAGAAAATTCAAGGAGATGGGTCTATTGAAAATCTCTTTAAGAAACACCACAAAAAATATGTTACCGAAAATAAGGAAGCAAGTGTACCAGTGTTGCAAACTGTAATCGAGCATTGAACGACTTCGGCTCGACAAATTGCTTCTCACTCCCAATGCAGTGAATCAACAGCACATAACATACAAAAACTGAACAAATATCACCTTTATAAACCAAAATAACAACTAAACTAAAAGCAAGAGACTATGGCATCTGGTATGACTTCATTATTATCGATAAACTTTATTTGGAGATGTTGTTTAGAAGTAAAATTTATATTGAAATTTGAAGTCACACGCACCTATCTTGAAATTCCTTTTTTTTGAATAAATTTCGTATGTTTTTTAAAGGTGATATTTGTTCAGTTTTAGTATGTTATGTGCTGTTGATTTACTGCATTGGGTGTGAGAAGCAATTTGTCGAACCGAAGTCGTTCTATGCTCGATTAGCGCTTAAAACACCGGTAAACTTGCTTCCTTAATTTCAGAATCATATTTGTTGTGGTTTTACTTAAAGAGATTTTCAACAGACCCAGGCTATTTGAATTTTCTGATTATCCTAGAAATGGTTGACCAACATCACCAACATCGAGATAATCGCTTGCTGTAGATGGATAACTATTATAAACATATCCAAAGTCATTAATATTAATTGAATTAAAGGTAAGTCACGCTCCTGTATTAGTTATTGTATGATTTATTATTATCTACAGGGTGAAATACCAACTTCGCATCAAGAAAATGAGTAATTTTGCGCTAGTTCTAAATAATCATTAGTTATCATACCAAAATAATAAAATTGTAAAACACGCATTCAAATTTCTAAAGAATGGATTATTATGGACCTTTTAGGATCACTGGCGTTGATTAATATTTGTCATAAAAGTAAAAATTTAAGAAAAACAAAAAAGGAACAATTTCAAGATAGGTGGCTGTGACTTCATATTTGAATATATAATCTTTATATAATCCAATTAAGTTTATCGATAATAATGAAAATAAAGGTACTACTCTTATCACAAGTTCAAATATTCTAAATCACTCGGTATATGGCGGCAAAATTTACATATTTGACTATTGCTATTTTGGTTTCATACAAGCCGCCAACTTTTCTGAGAAATGGATAATAAAAAATATTTCCATATGATGCGGACTTTCCTGGTCACTCTGTATGTAGTACATATTTTATTTTTGAGGTTATTTATTCTCTTTTGGTAAATTTGGTACAGTAATTTTTAAAAGTATATTTTGTTAGTTTATTAGTTCATTCATTAGTTTGTCACCCTATCCCTAAATAGATTTAATTGATCAATTACCTCCGTAAAACCTTGGATCAGGTGGCGCGTATGCAAACTTATCAGGATCATCAAATTTAGCAGACGCAAAACGCTCCTCCTCCACTGGCGTATCATCTTCAACATTCTCAGTCATATGCCCATAACCATCTTCCAAATTCTCATTCATATCGTCGCCTTCGTCATCGCGGAAAGTAAAATCCGAATCATCTGGATGATACAAGGGAGGCCTTGTATCACCCATAATCTGCGGATTCGGGTATCTGAACACGAAGTCATTGTTTGGATACTTCTGGTAATCTTCCTCGGCAGAGTCGGTGATCTCAGGTGTCATCAGGTGTTTGAACGAGTCAATAGATTTCTCTTTGAGATGGTTCTTTCGATTGTACATGTCATTCTGCATCGCCTTCAATCTACTGGCCAGCCTGTTCCTGAAATCTTCCAGCCGGAGATCTTCACCGAAGTATTTCTGTTCGATCTGTGCATATGGAAGATCCTGCTGACCTCTGCGCTGGAGGTATAGTGGAAGAAGAGTGTCGCTCGATAGGCCATAACCTCTCTTCACTTGGTCCCTTAAGATCTCATCTAAAAATACAAAAGAGAAGATTGAAGCACAAGATAGATCAGATAATCATGTAGTATTTAAAACAAATCAGAAATTTCTAATGCACAAATAGGATTTGCTTTTGTTAATTTGTCACAAGATCCATTATTGATAAGATTTCAATATCAATGACAAATCCTCGAACATAATTTTAGCAAGTTATAGTTATAGTATAACTATTGGTGGGGACTGGGGTTATAATATAGCTTCATATAAATGCGGAGGTAGATTTTTATGCAAGATTCATTGTTTATTTTATTGTGTTACGTAAAAGTGGAATACGTTGTGGACTTTAAATCTTCATAATAGTTATGTAATGCCTTTGTTTCTGCGAATGATAGCTATGTATTATTTAAAATATGCATAAAAGCGATTGACATTTTTGCCGTTGAAAATAATGTTAGTTTTTAATGAACCAAAACAAGTTTGTTTTGTGTTTTACATATCGGAAAGTGAAGCATGAATGGTGGAATCTTAATTAGAACTGTAACTAAAAAACAAAACGATTTGTTCTAAAATAAGTCTAACAATGTGGAAAATATGTAGGTTTATTATTTGTGGAAAATTTGTAGGTGACTATCATCAGTCTTATGAATTCTATTCAAATAAGTTTGGGATTTTTATGAATTTTGGCACATTCATTTCCAAACCGAACCGAACATTCGTTATTTGGAGTTGGCTCGCATTTGTTCGGATGAAATTTGAGTCTGGATATGAAAAACGAGCGCTCTCTTGTAATCGAGCATATTGGCTTGAATAAACGTCAAAGTCAAAGCATTGGTTGTATCCAAGTAGTGCAGTGGTATGATACAAACAAAATTCGAGTGACAAAATGACAGTTCGAATAATTCATTCTTTGTGAGATTGTTTATTAGGTTGGTTACTGTGGTTACCTATATTATGACAATACCTAGGTTACCTTACCGAGCTAAAATCCAGTCTCGGACTTCGGTTCAGATTGATTTTTTTTTTATTTTGTTCAAACACAGAGTGTTTGTGGCATAACACCTAGTCAATGACTAACAAGTTATTTTCACTTAACCTAAACTGATAAAATAATGAGTATTTCTAGTTCTGATTGATGAATCAAAACTGTGTTCGAAAAAAGCAAGCGCTCGAACTGTCCCAATTCTGATACTTTTTCTGATTACAGAAATATATGACGTGATGGTATAAAGATTTTAAAATAAATAGCAGTGAAAACTTTAAACAATCTATTATTAAATTTTGCACTAAAGGTATCGGGACGAAACTTCATATTTAGAAGTTTCATGACCAAACTTAGAGCTGAAAAGCTTTCTGTTGAAAAGGGTCTAAAGGAACTGGAGGTTTAGTGTTAGCATTTTTGAAAGATTTTGCAATAAAGCCGCCATTTCTGGAATTTCGTCAAAATATTTAAATAGTAAATTAAAGTAGAGGAAGTTCTGAATAATTTATGACTATGAAATTTTTTTGGCACAATCAATAGTTTAGCTACATGAGCAAATTCTATTTCATCGAGATCGGTCGTACTGCTTTGAAACTAGTTAGCCAGGATTTGTCAGTATTTTGATGCTAGTGACAGTAGGTAGTGTGAAACGCTAATGTTTTGACTATAACTATTGTCAATATAATCAACATATCTGTCTAAGTTCTACTAGTTTTATTTTAATGCAGACATGGCCGATCTTGATCAAATAGAATCTCATGCAGCTAAACTATTAATTTTATATATAGTATGATAAAGACATGTGCCTAGCCACGTGTTTTTTTTTAACGCAACAATGTTTACCAATGAAACACTTCACAAAAAACATGTTTTAAGCATGAACTAAAACATGTTTTAAATCACACACACACACACACACACACACTAAAACATGTCTTAAACAAGGATTAAACATGTTCTAAATCATGCAATTATTTCATTTGTTAGCATTTTGATCGACGTCTTTTCATTCCTTACTTTACTTGCTACCACTGTTCTTGTATTACTATATTCATATTGTATGAAAAACATTTTATTTGACTATCAAAAACAAAATTTAAATTATTTTTGATTTTTTACTTGATCTATGCATACAAATCTTAAAGGCCAGCATACACTTCTGATTAAATAATTAAATATGCTGTGCAAATTTCAGTAGTTTAAAACACGTCTAAAACGTTGTCATTTAGGGTTTGTTAGAAATTGTGCAAAAGTCCAAGCGTTTGAGGGTGGTTAGCGGTTCTAGTTACCAACATATTTTGATGTGTGAAAAAAAGTTTTTTACCCGTACGAACCATACATTTCTGAATATTAAAATATATGATACAATTATAATAAATACTCAAACCGGAACAGGGACCGGAATAACTAAGATTTTTAATTATTTTCAACTTCCTATTATGTATATTTGTAGCTAGGGTTGCCAACTCCAAACAGAAGAGTATCGAAAAATCGAAAATGTTTCAGTTGTGAGAAAAAATCCAACCGGACATTTTAACAATTCGCCTAAATAACATTAATTATGTAAAATTCTATATTTAAAAAAAAAAGAATGTTTTCAGATTAATGTTTCAAAATGAATTTAAAAAAAATATCAGAACCACAATTACTTTTATTATTATTATTTAAATAAAATGGTGGTTTCTACCGATTCTCTATTTTAGGCACAACAGAAAATGTTACAGATCTAAAATTACTTATTTTGTCACAAATTTAGTAACTTAATTTAGTAGTGATTCTGGTAGCAAAAATTATTAAGTTAATAATAAATTGAGTACTGCAAATATATTGCAGTTAAAAAATTACAATGTTTTTTTTTAACTTTTCTTTTATTGAAAAGTAATTTTTCCTAATTTTGCAGCCCATTTATATTCTCATATAACAGTTTGAAAAAGTTCTGCTTGAAGAAACAAATTAACCCAAAAATAACCTAATTCTGTTAGTCATTACAGAAACACGATTGACGAAGTACGCAGTAGGACGTTGTCACCCGAAAAATCGGTTTATATAGGTATGGAAATAGGACTATATAGTTAACTAGTCTGCGGTAGTCAACGTGTCAAAGATGATATCTTTGTGTAATGTTGTATAGTCTGACTCTAATGCTTTTTAATCAGAGGTGTGATCTGAGCCAAACTGCAAGAAATGAATAAGAGTCCCGCTATCGGAGTCACAACACAGGTGTTGGAGCCAATTGCTATTTTTTTTTGTTTTAATTGCAAATGAACCATGTGTTACGTTAGTTTTAAATGCGTTTTAATTTTATATATTGTCATACATTATGTCGCATGTTTGTATCTCATGCTTGTTACAAACTTCTTATCTTTTTTTTGCATAATAAAATCATCCTGTATAACAATAATGTTCACTTTGAATGAACCAAAACAATTTTGTTTTGAGTTTTACTTCAGAAAGTCAACATTGTGAAGTCGCAGTCTGAATAATGACAACAAAAAAAGCAAAACAATTTGTCTTAAAATAAACTTTACTTACAGGAGGAATATTGTAAGGTATGTTCAAGTTTGATACTGATCAATACTGAGACAGTAAAAGATCTCAAGTGAAAAGTGTAAAAGTGCGTTTTTGTTTTCTTTCACTTTTATTCACTATAGCATTGATGCCATGAGGCTGTGATTTAACTCATCCATATTAGGTATATCTATAATCGATATATACCATTTCGGTTATGTGAAACATGCACGTTTGCATATTTAGCATTTTTGTTTCGCAGTAAAAGCAAAATATTTTCAAGCTGAAATTCCGTCCACGCTCCAGCTTTCTTATCCACATATTTCCGTAATAGATAGGTACTGCATTTGCGGATCTTGGTTACGTACTGTACTTTGCGCAAACAATGCCATTTGCATACCTTTCATTTAATCGTAGTGTATGACATCCTAACAGACATCTGGTATATCTAGGATTGCCATATGTTGTGGTAGCACTGTCGAGACATTAGTGAGCGGGGGATATATAGTGTAATTACCTGCACAAGCAAATACTTCCGTTATTATAAGAGATATAGGCAAAACCGGGAGAGGTGAAGATTACTCATAGATTTCAGCTGTTATTTTCGACATACGTTACAGATTATTTCTAAATATTGACGTGTGTTAAAACGAAATAGCATCCTTTTCATACGTCTGCTGTATAATTTAAATGGGCAAGACAAAAAAGTACGTCTGTTCTTAGAACAGATGACAGCGGTGCTTGCAACCTAACCTCCAATTATTATAATAACACAGCGCGAACGTGTGAATTAAATGTGAGCAAAATCTTTTCGTTGAAAAGAAAGGCCCTAAATACGAAATCGATGGTTATGGTCATGGTCATGAACGTATTAAATTATTTTCGTCGCACGTCTGAATCCATTATCAAAACACGTATTAAAAACATAACCTCACATTTACAACAAACTTTACCACCGTTTTGTGAAATACTTATCGTGAAATATTCAGAAATGAATTTCAAAACATATTTAATAATGTCTACACAAACAGAAAAGGAACTCCAAGTTTAAGCACTCAGTCACAAAATGATTATTTCTGAGCTAATTCCAACCGCACAAATACACTGTCTTAAATGGGCTAGTTGGTATGTTTTCACTTTGCCTCTGTTAAACATGGTAATGATGGATATATAAATTAGATAGGATATCACAATTAAATGACTAATGATAGTATTTTTAGTAATTAAATATTAATCTTTAACGAACTACCTAGTAGGCAACCAAATATACACAGCAATATAACCAATCCACGCGGTACGTCCATATCTTGGTTCGTACGATTTTAAGCGATGAGTCAACTTCACCTCTCCCGGTTTTGCCTATAGACAAAAATCAGGGATATTATCTTCTTAATGGATGTCACAATAAAGTTTTTTTACTGCAATTAGACAATATAGACGATAGTCCCGAATATATCGGAACGGATGGCAATTCCAGCTATATCAAAAACCATTGTGTATTACAACAATGAAATGCTGAAAGAGCAAGATTGTAATTTTTCTTTATCTGTGCATCTTCACGAACATTTCGATATTGGGACAAACACAAAAACAATATGTTGGTAATTAATATGGCTTTGCAACAGAGTATTTAAAAGTCTGACCATACTCCTTTATTTCTACATATGGTGTGGCACCACCAGACTATCATTTTTTTTATGTGATGAAAAAAGTAATCAAAATCCGACCAAGTTGCCTAGACATTGTCTTAAACATAGACATCATATCTTGAAGTTAATATGGAAGGTATTTTTTCACTGGAATAAATGACGTCATCATAAATGCTCCAGGCATCATCATCACGTCGACCTGATGATGATGCGTGGAGCATCGAAATCGATTGTCGCATAAATATTCGAGTGAATAAATACCTTCCATATTAACTTCAAGAGCTGTTTTATTTACATATGAGTATGGATTCGGTTCATCACGAATATTAGTCTTCATGTTGATTCTCCCAGTATAATAATTTCTATGTATTTCAAAATTACAAACGCGTGTGATGATCTTTACTATGTGTTGAGATACTCATCTGAATCCATAATTAATTATAAAAGTTATTTAACATTAAATTATTAGTCTACCGTACTTTCAATAAATAGAGAACTTCATCAAAGTAATTTAACATTAAAGTTTAATTGTAGTTAAAAGTTATGTTAGTTAATTTACATCCTGTATTAGTTTCATATCGTCATTTTATGAAACTTTTAATAATGGCAAAATGTATTTTCACAATCTACGTCAAGTGGTTCTTCACGTCTATTTATCTATCATACTCGAATAAACCAACCACAATCATCACGATATTGTTATCATTATCACGCATCGGTTTTCCTGGATGTGCACATTTTCAATTTATTAAATTGCTGTTGCATATATTGAAAATATTACTAAAACAACAAACGAGATAAATCACTTTATAAACTCTGCACATGTTTGTTTGGTATTCAGAATTATTTGTTTACCTACAGCTAAAAATCATCATTTATATGATTTTTAATTTTTCATCTATAAAGACATAATACATCAAATAGTTTTTAGTGATATAGGCACTGTGAAAGTTATAGACAACAAAATTAAGAATGATATAAATGATGATGATCGTAATAGTTTGGACGGATCAACCAGTTTTAATTCTAAATTAATGATAAAGTTTAAAAGTTTAACGCTTGATGGATTAGCGCACAAAATTCGTTTTGTGCCGGCTTGTTCCTTTCCTTGCCTTCACTGAGTTGACAAATGGTTTCTCGCTTTGTAGCCTTTGCTGCTTAAAATACTCAATCTAATAGAATTCCTTAAGGAGGCTGAAACCAAAGCATGAATTGTGACATCTGTGCGAAAGTCAAAACGCGGGACAGTCAGGCCAAAACTGGATAGTAGCCTGTTGCATGTTTTAGGTATATGTGAGTCGCTCCGAAGAAAGGAAACCAAATATTTTTGAAGAGCTTGTTTTTGTTCACAATACAAGATTTTTTCCCGTAGATGGTAAAAACTTATTTCTAAGATAAGAGGTTGCTTTATGATTTTTGGCAAAACAAAATCGTTAATTTGAGGATATAATTAAAAATTAATTGAAAAATTTTATTATTTTAACAGTTAACTACAGGAGCATGCTGCAAGAAATCAAGTTAATAGTCGTTCTTTTATTTGTATCCAACTTTTATAAATAAAAATAGAAATAAAATAATAAATGAGTTATTAAAAATCAATTTTGCTTAGCATGTTCACTTAATTATTAACAAGATTTTTTTATTTTTTTGTTTGATTTCGGTTTTTATTTAATTAAAGTAATATATTATATATATGTCCTCGGGCATGTACGGACCAGGAGAAGGACATTTTCAAAAAAATTTAGGAAATTTTATGAATGAAATAATGTTCTTATAGATCTAATCAATTAACATAGTGCAGGCAAATTATGTTGAGAGTGGGTATTAATTGTAGACAGGAGTTTTATCATTGGAAATGGTAAAGGGGCTCATAGTGAACGTAGAAAAAATAAATGCAGGTCATGGGGTGGTATAATGTTTATTTGGGGGGGTTGAAAGCGGGTGCAAAGTACATTCTTGCGTTTTCCGGCGAAACTTGATGTTTTATCCAAAAGCGTCCTATACTAAGTTGTAGATCATAAAAGAATCTACAACATTCATATGGGTCACTTTTTACTATGACCTCAAAATTTCCGAGAAAAATGCGAATGCCAATGCCAAAACGAATTTTCTGTTTTTAATTTTTTGTTGTCGCAACAATAATTCAATTTTAATCAGATTTTGTGAAAGCGTGCTTTTCTATACCTTAAATAAGTATACATTTTTTTATTACACAAAAAACAAGAAGTTTTTGAGATATTTAGTTTTTTCCGTCAAAATCAGACCTTTTTTAAAACAAAATTCTGTGGTGAAAAGTCGTCGTACAGAGTTCTTCTGGGACTCAATTTTGTTGTTTTTACATGTACTTATTGATATAATAATAAAAACAATAGTTACTATTTAACATGCTCAAACATTGAGAAAACTCAACAACGACCTTTGCAACACTGAATTTTTCAGTAATTGTTCATTATTTGCTTAAATTTATAAGAAAATTGCAATACTTGTTACGGCACATTAAATTGTACGGAAAAAATACAAAGGAAACTGGCTCTAATTTCTACACTAATGCTATAACCATTAAATTAGAATAAGAAATCTTCAGATAAGTAAGCAAAATAACAGTTTTTGGCTTAGAATCAAAAAGTATCCAATACAAAAGTTGTAGGTCAAGAAAAAATCCACAAATTTTGTAGAGGTTACTATATAACATAACCTCAAAACTCCCGAGAAAAATTGCGAATAAGGCAATGATTGGCATAGTTAAATAACTATGCCAATCTATAAAAATCAAATAGAAAATGATAAATAAATACTTTTCATTTTTTATTTGTAAATCTGTAAATATATATTGACGGGGTGGGGTCGTTCGGAAAAAGATATTTGAAAATGCAAGTCGCGGTAGGTGCAGCGTGTCGTATACTGACGATGCCTGTCTCTCCGTCTGGATTCCACGTTGTCACCAAGGCCCTACGAGGTGCGCCAAGTTAATAGTTTCCTCCAGTCCGGTGAGCGAACTCATGTGCCAGGGTTGCGTACCGTCTTTTATCCTGCTCGGTCCAGGTCGTGTGTCGACACGTAGTGGAAGGGGGCTCCTACGCCCTCGCTGGTCATGGAGCGCACTGGTATTAGGGGTGTGTTACAATATTAACTTTTCTAATTTATTATTATCAATTATTAAAGTACTGTTTCACATTAAATGTTATCACATTTTTAACTAAAGATTTTTTCATAAACAGTTTGTGATCTTTTAAGACATAAATAATTTACTTTCAGAAGTTTCGTCAAAACTAAATTAAAATTATAAATTTAAAAAAAAAAAAATGAATTTTTCGCATTTTTCTCGGAAGTTCTGAGGTTATGTTATATAGTAACCTGTACAAAAGTTGTATATTTTTTCTTGACCTACAACTTTTGTATTGGATACTAAGACAAAAACTGACTATTTTGGTTACTTATCTGAAGATTTCTTATTCTAATTTAATGGTTATTGCATTAGTGTAGAAATGGGAGACAGTTTCCATTGTATATTTTTCCGTACAATCGAATGTCGTAACCAGTATCGCAATTTTCTTAAAAATTAAAACAAATAAGGAACAATTACTGAAAAATTCACTATTGCAAAAGTCGTTTTTGAGTTTTTTAAATTTTTGAGCATGTTGTTAAATAGGGACTATTATTTTTATTATTGTGTCAATAAGTACATGTAAAAACAACAAAAATGAGACCCAGAAGAACTGTACGATGATTTATCACCACAGAATTTCTTTTTAAAAAAAGTCTGATTTTGACGGAAAAAACTAAATATCTCAAAAACTTCTTGTTTTTTGTATAATAAAAAAATGTGTGCTTATTTAAGGTATAAAAGGGCACGCTTTCACAAAGTTTGATTAAAATTGAATCATTGTTGCGTCAGCGAAAAATAAAAAACAGAAAATTCGTTTTGACATTGGCATTCGCATTTTTCTCGGAAATTCTGAGGTCATAGTAAAAAGTGACCAATATGAATGTTGTAGATTTTTTTATGATCTACAACTGAGTATAGGCCGTTTTTGAATAAAACGTCAAGTTTCGCCGTAAAACGCAATAATATGCTTTGCACCCGCTTTCAACCCTCCCAAATAAACACTATACCACCCCATGACCTGCATTTATTTTTTTTACGTTCACCATGAGCCCCTTTACCATTTCCAATGATAAAACTCCTGTCTACAATTATAACTGGTTTTGGCTTATAATCAGTTAATTTGCCTGCACTAACAGGCTTACTATTTACGATTTGCCTGGGGAGAAGCGACAGTCACGTTACTAAACACGGATGCTACGTTGTCCGTGACTCTCACTGACCAATGAGAGCGTCGGAACGACTTACGCGATGGTTGTTACCAACTTCACAAACAGGAGCGTGAAAAATATTTTTTATCCTGCACGATGCGAAAATGTCATTTTTCTACTTTGCGTTCGTTATAAACTCATAACGATACCGCTTTCGGTGTCGTTATGAAAACACTAGATCACCAACTTTTAGTAACTTTTAGTTTTCCAAGATTGATGATTTTGACGTCAAGTGTCAAAAAGGCTGACATCTCAATCGCCATTGGCTCGCCTCAATAGGATCTGTGAATTTTACCAGAACAACCAACTGTTGGAAGCTAAAACTACTCTAGATCGTAAGATGACAACCGCAATTTTCGAAATTTATGTAAAATTAATGTCGCAAAGTAGAAAAAATAGTATATAACACCCGTTTTATAAGACGTATTGGCGCACTCGTTCCATATACTATTTCGCGTCTCTATGGAGACACGAAAGATGCTATTTGCCCGCTAGGCCCAGCCAGGCCTGTAATTAACACTTCTCAGCGCTAGCCGCGAAAATAATTGTCCCTATAGGTGGCGACCGAATGGTCTGACCAATCAAAACACAGCTTTCGATTCGGTTTGAATTTTGCGATTAAAACGTCTACGTTCTTTTATTTTTCAAAAGCCAATATGTCAGTGATTCGTCTTTAGAAACGGGTGATTTTATTACGATATTGTTGTGCAGGATAAAAAATTATGTGTGCACCATGCCCAGAAAGTGGTTTTCCGGGCCTCAGTCTCAAGAAGAAACTCTTCTCTCGGCCCGGAAAAGAACCACTTTCTCGGCTTGGTACACAATATACTATTACAGTAATAGTGAATCAAAGTATTCCAGGGTAATGGACGTGAAATTTGAGGGGCAAACTTTGGTTTGAATATATTTGAAGATAAGAAATGAATAAGTTATAGTTCCAGAAATCACATACCATTGCTTAGGTTGTTTAGTCAGTGTAAATCGTAGTACTTAACGTATTCGGAAAAGTAATGGAACTTTTTACTGTTTTGTAAAAAGTTTGTTTGGCTTGTCAACAAAAATATCTCGTATCGTAGATTTACCAAAAAAACGTCTCCATTGCTTCGCATTGTGTTAAGAACTTAGTCCAAAATAACAAAACCAAATCGCCATAAAATTTTTTATATATGCTGAAATGAAACCTAGAACCTTAAGGGTCGGTGCGAAACGAAAAAAACGCGTTTTTAAGAAGTTGGTAATATACTACCAACTGCACTATCCACGGCGACCTTGAAACGATTATCATCCCTTTTTACCGTTCATTGTAATTGTTTATTCCCAAATCTTTTGCATTCACGTAATGAAACAAAAACGAACAAGATCACAACAGACAGAACCTATCTAAACTGTAAATACAGAACCAATTTGTAGTGACAATTTGCACGACGAGATGCCGCCAAGTGTCAACAAGCACGATTACAGTACATTATTTATGTGATTAATGTACAAGACGCGTTAATTACAATTTATTTTATTATGGTTGTATATACCATTCGGTTTAGGAGACCATGGGTGTTAAAATCTCTATTTTATCTCCATTGTATCTATTTTATGCGGTTATTTGATACTTAAAAATCATCAATAAATAGAGATAATTGAAATGAGATATTCATTAACAATCTTGCCAATTCAGATATTAATTTAATTGTCTCTTACGACCGCCTTGTACTTTTTTATTTTACATGATTTCTGTGTGGTCAGCTTAATCGGTTGCCGACCGTTAAAGTGTTCGGTAAGAAAGTAGCACTAAGCAAAGTTGTCAAATTCATTTCTTCTTCATATCTCGAAATTCAAACTTTAGGATTTCGTTTAAGCTTACTCTAGGAAATCAGTTACACATTTAAAATAAAAATTGGTAATACTCAAGGTTCTTGTTGCTATAATTTTAGTCTACATAAAGCAATTTATCACGTCAAATTTTAAAGAATACTGCAATATGTCAAAATGGACTCTGTCAGTTGTTGCTGCTGTACTTGACCTTCATGGCTATGTTTATAGACAGGCCGTTATAATTTAACGTCGGTCAACACATCTTGAGAATCTTCTGGATTTCATTATTGACTTATTTAACAAATTTGCTTCATTTGGTGTACATAACTTTAGTGGACATCAATATGTCAGGGTTGTGGAGAAAACACACATCAATTGAACATAAATAGCCGTATTGCAAATAATGTTATTTTATGATTGGTCACAGCTTATAGCAGAATATTATATTAACCTATTGTGATATATTAACCTATTGTTCCCAAATATTTAATAGTTTAAAGTAGTTCCACAGCCTACGTCATACATAAGTGGTTCTTTTTACGAGATCCTATTTATCTTTCATATGGTAATGTACCAACCGCAATCACTATTGTTATCATAAATTGGGTTTCCTGAACACTGCATTTACTATAAATATAATAATAGGTAATTAAAATAATATCTCATAGTTATAACACCAGTACAAATTGTAAAAAGGCGTAAGATATTTATACTGTCTAAAGTCCAAACAATAAAAAATATAAATTACACTATGAAAATAACATTATTCCTTCACCAAAATGACTTAAATAAACAATATAATCTATACACAGCATTCTTTTCAATCATGGCTATGTTTGTCTCCAATAAGTATTTGTTGACACACTCTCAAATCTTTTCATCCAGCTAGGGGGGCTAGAAGTACCAGACCCGGTGGATGTTTTTCTTATTTACCGCGAGATAAGCAAAGAAAATTGGAAAATAACATACCTGGATACCTCTGGAGGTCACCAAGAGCACACACACTACATAATGTGAAAATGACAATCCTCGGAAAGGAGCTTTTCATTATGTCCTGTTGCAGCGTTACTCCATATGTTATCACACCTCTGCCATTTTCTATCTGTGGGTCGATAACTTTCCCGGCATGCAATTGGGCGACGACGTTAACGTCACAATAGACCGGAGCTTTACCTTCAACCAGCTACCTCTCTAGCAGTTGTACTGAGACGCTACTTTTTCAGTAGTAGTTCAGTTTTGGACTGTCCTGTAATTGTGTTTTTTTGTCGACACGCATGTGTCGCGCAGTAAGCGCTGTGGCGATAAGAAGTGATAAGGGAAGGCGTATTGTAACGAGGCTATTAGGGCGACAATTTTGCGCGCTTTGTTGGTATAGCTCGGTCTTTCTCGATACGCGCATGAAGATTACGGCATGTTCCATTCATGAAAAATATCAATGTGGACCGTAATGGGGTAGGACTGAATGGGTGGGTTGAGTTACAACGCATTTGGAGGTGATTAATTACAATTTTGTGTTGCGTATGTACAAAAACAGCTCATTCTATTTTTAAGTTACGAGAAAATAAATGATGTGAAATTTTTCTATACCATAAAAATTGCAAGAAATAATATAAATATTTTATGTTGTTTGTTTTGGTCCTTATTAATGGGTCCACTAAATTTTAGCACCAGCGCCAGGAATGTTGTTGCTTTCTTAAACATTTGGTGTTTCATATCTTGCATTAATGTTTTCAATATTATTCTTAAAAATGGTCCACTAATCAGTTCTTCATCGGTTGACGACATTGTGATCAAACAGTCGAGCTCATTTTGTCATTAATTGCGACCACTAAATGCACTGGTATAACGTTTGGTTGGCTTTAATCAAATGACTAATGTTATGGTTGTAACAATGAGGCCTATGACAATTTGTTAGGGATAATAATAATAATAGCTCAGTTGGGAGAGCATTGTGCTAGCGACGCAAAGGTCCCTGGTTCAAATCCAGGTTGTGGCTGTAATTTTTAATTTATTTAAAATTTACGTCCGGCCTGTATGTCAGCATATTATAAACTTATAATATTACTTTCTGACAGCATGTCGTTTAACATTTTCAGTTATTATATTTTCACATCAGAAACATTAAGTAAGTACAAGTAGACTTCATCTGAAAAATCTATACCTCCGTCAAATAGTGTGCTAACCATTTGATTAAATTAAATAAGATTTCTCTTTTAACACTTTTCTCTCTTAAATCTCTTTTAACAGCTTTGTGAAACTTCAGTTTAGGTCATTTGAAGAGCAAACATGGAGAATCAGGTAAATACACCGTATTTGTATTTTTCTTTCAATACACATGCATCGATACTTTTGTCTGACAAATTTTTTCGAATAGTGATTGTATCTAAAGATATCAGTCTTTACTACAATCAACTTACAAATATAATTATGTATTTGCAAAAACTGTAGATTTTCACACAATAGTGTGCTAGTATTTTATTGCTTGGAAAAAAATCTACATTAAAAAAATTTACCATATACAGCGTGTTCCTAAATATCATGTAAATACGAAAAGGAGTAATTCTTTGGCTTATTTAATGACTAAAAATTCATATAAACATAGGTCCGCAAACGCTTCGTTGCCGATCTACAGGGTGTTGAAATTTTAAGATTTTTTTAGTTTTTTCTTTATAGCTCTTGTAGTTTTTGAGATATTTAGCTCTAATTTGGAATAAGGTTACGCTGTAGGACTTACATCATTGGGCATACCAAATGACTTTAAGAATCTACAGTGAGATATTTTTTCAGGGGTCATGCCCCCTTTTCTCCCCATGAACATTTTTTCGGTGCGCCGCTGGTGGATTCTAAAATACAAAATGCATTTTTCGTTTTGTTCTAAAGCATTTTAATCTCTTATAGTTCTTTCGTATTTACCACCGTTATCGAGAAATAAAAATAGAAGCTTTGCTGTGTTTCGTTAGATGAAATTAAAATTTTTTAACTAATTGGTCTAGTATGCCTTGGCTTGATTTAGATAACCTTTTGTTTGTATTTATTTTGACATTTTATTCGCCACCAACTGTTAAAACTTAAAAGACTATAAGAAAAAACTAAAAAAACTTGAAATTTCAACACCTTGTAGATCGGCAACGAAGCGTTTGCGGACCTATGGTTATATGAATTTTAAGTCATTAAATAAGCCAAAGAATTACCACTTTTCGTATTTACATGATATTTAGGAACACCTGTAGGTACCTCCAGTGTGTTAAGTAATAAGAAATAAAAAAATCAGTTTTCTTTGGACTGTAATTGTTTGATAGTTATATTGTGTACACGCTGTATGCAATGATAGTTTAAGAGCCTGTATACTATTTTGATTTTTTAACGCGTTTTTATAACGTCAACTTATTGTTAGTGAAAAAAATCTGTTAAATTATCATCAATAACCTACGATGACAATTTATGACTTCTAGGATCTAGAATTTTGCTGCAGAAGTTGGGGAAATTGTAACAAAGTGTGAAAAGTGAATTTAACTGTGTTTATATGGTCCTTCCTCATGTTTTAATCGCAAGAGTAACAGTACCTAAACTCTTTTAAAAAGTCTGGCCTCGGCATTCTACCATTCTCCGTAAATAAGCAACATGTCCACGTACTCACTACTTGTGAAATTATTCATTTTGTTCAAATAAAATAAAAAACTCGACACGGGCAACCGGAAACGACGCAAATACTTGGCACAAACACGGCCCCGAACGCGTGATAATTTCTAGTCTTGTGCCAAGTCATAATCTGGTTCCAAATTCTCCATTTTCAATAATTATAATTACTGAACTCTAAGATCGATAGAGAAAAAAAGTATTCAACTTGTTTACTCCAATTTTCGAACTAGAAATAATGCAAAATATTATGTCTATGCCTTTGAGTGTGACGAATTTTCAAAAAGGATGAGTTTGAGATTTCGATGTGTAGTTTTGAGTGTTAAAAACTTTGTATTAAAGTGATTGTTTCGAATATCACATGTGATATTTTGATGCTTTAAATAGATACTTTCCAAAAGTGTACATTTTATGTTCCTCAAAGCAGTATTCGACTCAGTATAAATTCCTATCTATGTAACTATACACGTATGCCACTATTGTTCGTCAATATCAACATAAATATGGATACCATAATCTGGTTAAACATATTTCTGTTGCAGTTTCATTATCCTTTTGTCACTCGCTCGGAGAACGTAGGTACGGTTTTACAGTAAAATCTCCAATTCAGTCTATTCTTGGATGCGCTTTCTCTCACTCCATGACTTCCTGACACTCTCATTTAGAACATAATTTAGAACCGTCCGTTTCCACGGTTTCCTTAGTTTGGTTCATAATTTGCTGTGCTCCAAAAGCAACACGTGCCTGCTGTATTAAAATTAGATCTCTTAATCAACTCACACCGCATAAATAGTCAACATTTATTTAAAACAAATTTGTACATGTATACAGGTATTACAAATTAGATATTAACTATAAATTCTCATAATATGCACATTATCTATGTGATCTATATGTATGTGCTGACATGATCTGATGTCACCATATCCGTCGATTCTCCCTCAGACGTCAACCGAGGGTCTCCGTTCCTTTTCAACTTCTTCTTCCTCCTGTTTATCACACCGTTCTCGTCCTCCATCATTCGAATGATGTGCACTTGATCAGAACAGTCTATCGGAGCAACGGATATGTCTCTAACAGCCCTAAATTTACCACAGTTATTCAAATGCTCATTCTCCAATCGAAAATAGTTCCAAACAAATCTTCTGCAAATAGAAATAGCGTAAATATCGTTATTTAGAAGTAGGATAGATTATACCTAAACACCTCCAGAGGAGCTAGTATTGTCACCATCAGGTCAGCGTGCACATAACCTAATTCAGTTAAGGACATGGAAAAAGCCCATCCGAACCGTAGGATGAAGTCTTCTATTATTGCAAAATAGTAAAACCACTGAAAATATAATTGAATTATTACAAATTATATGCGCAATAAAAAAAATAAAGCGTGCATTCATTGTAGGCATTTGATAAAATATTTGAGCAATACCAAAGCTATTGGTCCAATACAAAAAATATGCAAAAAATCACTTGTGCATTAAAAAATAAATGAGCAATAATAGTATATTATTTGACGAACACATAACTAAGGATATTAATCGCGAGCGTGAAGTTTGAGCGTGTAAACATGCGAGCGATTTATATCCGTTGTGTGCGAGTCGAATACGATTCATATACGTCACGAATTCCATTTTATATCAAATATTTTAAATGTATTTGTCAATGAAGGCGATGTGAACTGTCACATAACTGTCATCCACTTAGGTTTTGACAGACTTTGACACTAGCGTTGCATAAAGATGACAGTTCGCTCAAATAATGAAGTCATTATTTGAACGAGCTGTCATTATTATACAACTCTAGTGTCATTATAATCATTGACGTGTATCATGATGGGGATTATATAGTCATAGATACGTATGCAATGAATAATAAGTTCGAATGTGAGACGAAAATAAATTTATATAAATGTACTATGCGCGCCAAAAAAAGTCGTACACCGTGTAGCTTTGTAAATGGTACTTTTATAACCTATACGCTGTCATTCGGACATTAATCATAGGCATGAAACATGCACCAACTGTCAAGTTGACAAGCCAGAATTACGTGATATCACAATTAGATGTACGACTTTTTTTTTGGCGCGGATAGTACATCAGAATAATAAATTGTGCATTAATATATTTGAATGTTCCGTTCATAACATATTTGTACACTTAAATAAATAAATGTGCAATGCAATGGTTATCTCTATAAAAATAGTAATGAGCAGCTTAAAAAATACTTGTTCATTGAAAAAAAATATTTCCAATGGTTTAAATAAATCAGCAATTGAAAATATTATAAGCGCATTCAATACTCTAAATTGTAGCATGAGAAAATTATAATTAGCGCTAGAAAGAATATAATGTGCATTAAATTCTGCAACCTGTAGCGCACATACAGAGAGCGCGTAAAGTCTGGAGACATGGGAAAATTTCTAAGACGTTTTATCATTTAAAAAAAAATCCTTGTAGAAGTCGATTTTGAATTATTAAAATACACATTTTTTGAGTTATGACTAGGGTTGCCAGGTGTACTGGATTTCGCAGGATTTCCTGGATTCAGCCCTACATTTTTCGCGTCCTTCGTAAGACGCTTAATGTCCTGGATTTTAGGGATGAGCACATTAGCGCTTAAGAAGTTGTCGGTCTATCCATCATTTCCACGTTTGACAGAAACAGAGACGGCGTGCCATCTTTCATCTCTCTTTAATTTCCTTGGGGGGGCAAACAAAGCAAAAGCACCATAAGAGATCATGTATTTCTGGCTTTCTAAATCAGCTTAAAATAAACAATTTGGTGCAAAAATGCTTCAGCTTGGATTTCTTTCTGGGTGTGTGAACCTTATTAAATAAGTTTTGAAGCTGCTTTTGAATATTTCCCGGTGAATATTATACAAAACGGTGTTAGAAAGTAACTTCAGAAAGTGAGGCTATGTTTCAAACGCGTGTTTTTGCTTTAGTTTTAGTTTAAAAACGGGCAATGAATCAAATGAAATTAAACAATCTTTTTTGTTATTTTACCAGCATGTTGCTAATTATTTGGATTCAAAATTTGATTTTAGTGAAAAGAACTTGATGGCCAAACTTAATATTTTATCCTTAAATCATGTGTTTAATTATGAATCACTCTTCGAAATAGGCACTGAATTATCTATTGATATTGTTTTTGACACTCTCTATGAACAATATTGTGTAATAAAACCTATTGTTGAGATGACATGCACAGCTACTAGTTCAATTTCAGTCATTGAAAAGTGGAGTAACATTTTTCTGGCAAATAGCGAACTACAAAATTTGCTGAAAATCATTCAATTTATATTTGCCATATTTGGTTCGAATGCTGACTCTGAAAGAATATTTTCATTATGCACAGAATCCTGGTCGGATGCTCGAAACAAACTACTTGTAGAGCATGTTAAAACAGAACTTCAAATAAAGTCCAATTTTAGATTTTCATGTCAAGAGTTCTATCACTACGCACTTAAAAACAAAAAGTTATCTTCGTATTTTATACGAATGTTTTCTTTTTTTTTCGTACAATGTTTTAATTTCTATTGTAAACTTGTGTTGATAGTTTTATTTATTTTATATTTTTACTAGAGTAGGTACTTACATATTTTGTTTTTTATATTTTTTATGATAAATAAAGGAATGTCCAGTTTTTTTGACGTGCGTCCTGGATTTTTTTAACCCTTGTCCTGCGAACTCGATTTTTGGACCTGGCAACCCTATCCCTAGTTATGACGTCATCGACCCTTCTAAATGTCAACGGTATTTTTTTCTTACTGAATTTGGTAGATCATTAAATTGTGTAAATGGGCAGCAGAAACATTCTATAAGAAAATTTTCGTTAAAAAAGCAATTGAAAAATTGTGCTTAGGGAAAATGGATTTAGTAAATTGAATATGAAATTGCGTTTTGGGTAAAATTATTTGCCCTGAAAATCAATCAAATACAATAATTTAATTTTCTATCGAGCAAAGTTTTCGAAAAAAAATGGGGTAAAAATTAAAAAGCGCGGTTTTGGTAAGTTTTTCAAATTTATACCACCTGAACCCATCGTCCTAGAAACCTCAAAATAGTCTCATAGTAAACTTTAATCTGAATCCTAAAAGTTTGGTCACAAATGTTGAAGCATTTACATCGATTCTAAGTGATATGCTGAGATTCGTCTTTTTCTCGGAAATTTTCCAATGTAATTACTCTTGTAAATTACTTTTCAAACAAGTAACAGCTCTACCAATATCAGTCAAAAAAATATAGGGTTTCCGTTCAAAAAGGGTCTATGACGTCATACGTCGAATATATCATAAAATGTAGGGTGGGCCATTTGAATTAATTAAGTAGATTATTGAAAGTACGCGCTATTATTTACATATGAATGGCCAAAAACAGATCAGCGTTAATTTTGATGCGGAGTAGATCTAGTGCTCAATATTTATTATTTTAATGCACAAGTTATACATTCTCTGGCACAATAAGTATTTTTTTAAGTAACATTATTATTATTTTAATGCTCAAATTATTAAATCTAATGCTCAAAGTATTTATTTTAATGCACATATCTATTTAAATAATGCACACTTAAACCGCACCCATGTTTTTAGGTTATTTGTTAAGTTTTTAATGGAGGTATGTAGCTTACAGTACAGGAATAGACGATTTCTTCTCTTAGAAACTTATTGTCGCCAGCTTTTGAATCGAACAGTCCCCAATCTAGTTTGATGTCCCATGTATACGCGTAACAGGAAGATATTAAAGATGAGGTAATCCAAAAATAGAAGAAAGGGTTTTCTATCATTGACTCGTATCGATCTGAAAAGAGAGAACCTTTTAGTGATGACTGGATTTCGATATTATCTAGAGTAGCATAATAATGAATGGTCGTACCTGAGTACAGATTGAGCAGCGTTGTGAAGGTCATGACGAAGAAGGATGTGGCGTATTTTGCGGCATTGGCCAAGTGAGGGAATGCCTCTCTTGTGTCTCGATACCGTCTTAAGCATTGCGCAAACCTGAACCACGGTGGCAGACAGGCGATCAGCAGCCTCACGAAAATCCTCTTCTCAACGCAGTGGCTCCAATCTGTAAAATGCATCTTAAACAGAATAAGAGATAATTTGTATATGCGAATGGTGCGCTACATCATGTAATGATGGTGCATCAGTTGGATTATTTAGCTGGAACTGATGTATGAAGCGTCTGAGTTTGATCTAACAGATATCTGCCCAGTATGTTTTTAGGTTTAAATAGCGTTACCTAAAATGTATCAAATATTGGGTGGAAGTCCCAATATATCTTTCAAATAAAAAATAATGCATTTTCTACCCTACAATCGAGAGAATAAACAATAGGTACACAAAATAATTCACTGACCGGCACAATTAAAGGAACGCCTGATATCTGAACGCTTGATACCTGACCAACTTAATATTTTGCTAAAGTTTTATGTTTGAAATTTTGTCTTTTTATATCCCCACATTTACTGTGGTAGGGTATATTGTCACAACATTTGTAACATTGTAACATTGTATATATATTTCTGATCAGCATTGAAAACTGAATGTCCGTCTGTCTGTCCGTCTGTACGTCTGTGTACACGTAACTTTAAAGTAATTCATCAGAAATTTGGTATACGAGCTTATCTCTTAAAAAGTAAGGACAAGTACGTGAATGGGAAAAATCGGTTAACTACTTTTGTTTTTTTATTTTACGAGGGTATTTTAACATGGTCAGGGTAAAGATAATTTTCTTACTAGTTTTGGGTCATTCCAACATCTGAAGTATATTATATACTTGATTGAGAGTGTAGTGTTAAAACCACCAGTAATTTAATGTTTACGTATATTTACACGCTCGCCCACGGCTTGTGTAAAAACTTCGTGCTCGCGATTTATATCCTTAATTATAAGCTCGTCAAATGATATACATATGTGTGCGTGGATGTGAAAAGGGACCAGTTGTCCGTTTCTAGTTACGCAGATAATCGCAAATAAAGTTAAACGGGTGCAAAATACACATTTTTGTTTTATTGGTTAATTACTCTCGTTATTGTGTTTTTTATCAGATGTGTTCGTCTGAAATCCGTCTGCGGTTGGAAAAGCATGAAAAAATGCGTTTTTATTGCGAACGAAAAAGGGACCAGTTGTCTATATCACGCTACGCTCTAGCGCATTACGGTGTTGCCGCATACAGTGGCAGAAACAAATATCCGTATGATAGCAGTTTATACACTCGTTTGTATAAAATATAATTACATAGTTATATAATATTCCGGGACAATTACTACGCTTATATTAACTGCACTTTTTGTTTGTTTGTTTGTCTATTTGATTGTTTGTCTGTTTGTTATGTACAAATTTTGTAATCGATATTATTTCTACTTCCCAGTGTCCAATCAAGTTAAATTTTTGCATGTGTAAAGATTTCCGGTGACAATACAAGAAGCAATAAAAACAATATGGAAACTTTTCCAAAATTGGAAAAAAATTTCTAAATTTGGAGAAATTGACCAAGTGAGTTGAAATTTTGCCTGTGGACGGATTTCCGGTGACAATCACATGAAGCAATAAAAAAATTTGGAAAATTTTCCAAAATGTGAAAAAAAAATCAAAATTTGGAAAATTTGATCATTTGAGTTGAAATTTTGCCTGTGGACGGATTTCCGGTGACAATGACATAAAGCAATAAGAAAATTTTCTAAAATTTTGAAAAAAATTTTGTATTTGGAAAATATGTCCAATCGGGTTAAAATTTTGTATGTGGACAGATTGCCGGCGACAATGCTCGAAAAAAAAAATGGAAAATTTGAAGAAAATTTTGTTAATTTTTTACAATTGTAATTTTGTTTATAAAGCGTAGTTTTAAAAAAATGCACTTTTTATATAAATTTATTATGATTGTATTTCCATGTTTGTGTCCCTAGTTATGTTTGTTTCTTATCATTAAACGTTTAAAATAATTTGATACTATCTGATTTATTTGAACTCCCAATTTGGATTTTTAACTGACATAAGTGTTGACATCAGACAGCTGCATAATTATGTAACAGGAAATAGGATGACAAAAACTGCAAATTCACGTTAATTTATTATGGTTGCCACATTACTTTCGGTGCCATTTTGAATTATATCTAACATCTGATATTTGTTTTCTTCTGAATCCGACAGTTAATTACATGTTTAGTCGCCATATTGGATCCGCCATTTTGAATTTTATACATCTGACAACAGATTAGGAATCCGTAACCTTCATATATAACATAATTTAATTTTTGTATAAATCCGACACTTAATTACATGTTTGGTCGCCATATTAGATCCGCCATTTTGAATTCTAAAAATCTAAAAATAAATAAGATTTGGAATCAGAGGACCCCCATAAACCCCTTACGAGAATGCTTAAGTCTTCTT
Source organism: Aphodius sticticus (assembly GCA_963966075.1). Lineage (NCBI taxonomy): Eukaryota > Metazoa > Arthropoda > Insecta > Coleoptera > Scarabaeidae > Aphodius > Aphodius sticticus. Next base: position 21,461,833 of record OZ014506.1, read on the forward strand.
AAGACTCGAGAGATGAAGATACCTAGCTTACACTATACATATTGTAGACCCAGGCCAATGACGCTATAGATTAAAAACCCTATAAAACCCAAACGGAATAATGAAATAATAATAAATTCTACTAAGAATCTTGAAACTAATATCGAAATTGTTCCAAACATGTTGGAGTCAGCGTAACTTCCAAAAATGCGGGAAGTTATTAACTTTTAAACTTTGCAAAAGTTTGAAGCGTCATAGCGCAAAAGTTTAATTTTTGCACCAGCAACTTAAATATTTTTTTTTCAATTTCCCTTTATGGTAATCGGCTTAACATGTTGGAGTACCTTTGCCATAACTTATTCTATCTAAAAACACTCATAACTCAATTTCGGTCAACTGGTCCCTTTTCATATCCAGGCACACATATACAGTAGAGCGTCGACAATCCGAATTATTCGGGACCGAAGGTGGTTCGAATTATCAAATTGTTCGGATTACAAATATTACAGGTAAATAGTAGAAAATATGAGAGTATTGGATACATGATATAAAACAAGAGCAATATTTTTTAGTAATCAGGAATGGGCAAAAATGGCTTTTTTCTACTCCTATTAATGAATGCATACATTATCATGGCAATTTATGATAAGTAATACTAACCATTCACCATACACATGGCAAATATTTCATTCCTGGCTCCTCATAATCCGCGAGGCGTGAGAAGTATTTAATTTCTCACGACTTTGCAACCAATGACAGGTCTGGATTTTCATTTCCATCGTGTTTTGACACACTGCTTACCGACAGTGTCAAGGCTCAAGGCATTGACAACGTCGATCAGTGACAAGCGCAACAAACAATTTGTCAAACAATCTGTCAAAATTCTGTAAACCGTCATAGTGACATATAGCCATGACATATAGTATAATGATACAATATCGTATGTTTAATATCATATTATAATATCATATAATAATATAATATCATATGACTATATTATAATCTCTATCATGATACACGTCAATGATTATAATGACACTAGCGTTGTATAATGCAACGCAGTTATTTGGCAGTTCGCCTCTCCATCATTGACAAATACACTTAAAAGATTTGATATAAAATGGAATTTATAAGTCGTAGATAAGACGTCGTATGTGACTTGCACGCAACGGATATAAATCGCAAGCATGAAGTTTATACGGGAGCCATAGGCGAGCGTATAAACATGTGCTCTAATGCCTAATCCCTCTAACGCCATATACTTAAATTTGTGCTCGTCAAATAATATGCTATTAAAGTCCTTACTAAAGTACCTAAGAAAATATTTTATACAAAAGTTGAAAGGTTTCGAGCGGTACAAATAATTGTTATCAATTGCCGGTTTGCACGGGAAGTTGGTGTTGATGTATGCTGGTATATCAAAACATTTTAGAAAAAGCAAATTCTATTTAACGCTCTTCAGCATCGTTAAATAGAAAGAATTTAAGCTAAACTTATATTATTAAAAGTGTTATCAGGTGAAATATCACACCTTAATTTTCATATCCTGTATTTAAAGTTAGTATATTATGCTAATATTATACCTGAACTTCCAGTTCTCTAAGCTTTTATTTTCGCATATTTAATATTTGAGAGTATCGTCATTTTGACATATTAAGCCAATCTTTTTCAGACGTAGTACAATATATACCTAACTGTCTAAGTAGACTGCAATAAAAACGTAAATTAAGGGTATTAAAAAGGGTCTACGAAGTTATTTTTTATTTTTAACCTATTACTTTACAGAATTTTAATAAAAGACTATCGAAATGACGTGTTATAATTTTTGTGATAGAGCAAATGTTGACCTGTGCAATCATCTATTCACTTTGTGAAGAAACATACATTATTTTCTTTAAAAATACTTTAGTTTCTATTAAAATATAGGCATTCATATCCTGATAAATTAATCTTAGTACCAGTAATCAAATATCGAAACCCCATTTCTATATGATGAAAGAAACTGTCCAAAATAAATCGTAATATACCATCTCACCTTTTGCCACGTACCAGTCGTTATTGGTAATGTAGAAGCAAATTATGAACTGGATATCACTGAATACGGGAATTAAACTTATCAGTTGATCAGCCATCCAGAAATCGGCAAAGTTGACATAGAAGAATGGAGCCAGTAGAATCCTACCCTAAAATAAATCAAGATAAATAAATAATAAATTATTTAGCTTTTAGTGTTTATACAGTATGTGTAAGCAAGGTGTATGAGTGGCAGTAGGTAAATATTACATCTTTTAACTGTAAACATCCCTCTCAGATCTTTGGTCTTTAATTTATAGCCAGTATTTATAGTTTGTTTTTATCTCGTCTAGACATTCATTTTTAACCTCAACGATTTTCGATAAAATTAACTTTGGAGTAGATACATGCTATTTATCTGATTTATCATCACATAAAAAAAAACATGTGGGTATAACTTACCAGTACTTTTAAGGCCCAAAATCGTGCACCGTGTCTGAATGACCTGGTTGGATTGATCAGAAACGCCAGCATCATCAAGATCAATACCAAAGGATTCACGTATGCCGGGATACCGAGTTCGTTGCTGTAGAGAAAACTCAGCACCGATATGGACCAAATGACGCCGAATACTGCGGCCATTTCGATGACGTGTTGCTCGGATAAGTGATTTCTCGGGTCCAGTTCGAATATGAGGACGTGGTTTACTCCAGAGGATCGCCAACCGTAGATGTTGATCCCCCACAGGAACATGAAAAGAATGATCAGAAGAGGACCTCTGTACAGCCTACAAGCCACCCGCCAATCATCACGATCACGATGAAAAATTGCTGGAATAAGAAAATTACATAATATTATGTGGAATATTATAAGGATTTTTGATTCATGTCGCAAAACAAAAAATACTGACAAAAAATTACAAAATGTTAAAAGGAAGGTTTCTTTGCAAAATTAGAAGAAAGATATGATAAATGTATATCGTGGTTTTACGGCTAAATTATCGATTTTGGGGTTTTGGCAGATTCCGAATGCTGGAATCTTATTCTTTAACAAGCAATTTATCCGAGATGAATCGGACAAAATTTGATCCGAATGCGGGGGGAGGAGTCAATGTTAAACGGTACTGTTTGCGTACATCGTTGTCGCATGTATTTTGTTTTCCTTATTAAAGTAAAATATGTATGAATAAGCTATCAACTGCACAATATCAATAAGAAATCGACCTAATAAAATATTGCCAAACATCAGACATGTGCGCTTTCAGATATAGAGTTGAAAACATTAAGGCTCCGTTTTAAAAACATGGCAACTTCCAAACGAAATATTTCGTTGCGATGTTTGTTTTTGCTGGGAGTGGTCAACGTCAACCAGGCCACAGTTTTACGATAAGGGGAAGTTGGGGGGTTTAGAGGAAGCAGGCAAAGGCGGAGCATAGTCGACGCGAGTACATTCGAAGGGGAAGTACTCAGCCAGTTTGTCACCGAGCGTCGGCGCTTTCGCTTTCGCTCAAGTTACAATGTATTAGTGTTCTCACTCATCACGGTCGCATATGCATCCCGGACTGCATACAGCTGGCTGGCGGCCGCCAGGCGGTAAAAGAAAATATATTGATTTAAATTAGAGAGAGCGCGCTTGCTATTATAATATTTAATCTTTTTAACAGGGTGGCATGCATACAGTATAGTAAATTGACAAAAGTGTATTAACTCATGATAACTCATCGGTGAATTATGGACTTCAATTTAGAAAGGAATTAATTAAAATCGAGCAATGAGGACCCAATACATCTATAAACATGCTGGATATCGAACGAACGCACGGCAGTGACACACGAAGACAAAAATAAAAAAAAATAATCTGATGCGTTCAGGCACATTACTTTATCATACCATATATAAAATTAATAGTTTAGGTACATGAGATTCTATTTGATCGAGATCGGCCATGTCTGCATTAAAATAAAACTACTGGAACTAGACGGATATTTTGATTATATTGACAGTAGGTATTGTCAAAACATCAGCGTTTGACACTACCTACTGTCGTTAGAATCACAATATTTGACAAATCCTGGCTAACTAGTTTTAATGCAGCGATCTCGATAAAATAGAATTTGCTCATGCAGCTAAACTATTCATTTTACCAAAAAATGCCATAGTCATAAATTGTTCAGAATTTCCTGTACTTTAATTTATTATTTAACTATTTCGACAAATTTCTAGAAATGGCGGCTTGTTTGCAAAATCTTTCAAAAATGCTATAAGACTAAACCTCCAGTTCCTTTGGATCCTTTTCAACAGAAAGCTTTTCAGCTCTAAGTTTTGTTATGAAACTTCTAAATATGAAGTTTCGTCCCGATATCTTAGTAGTTTCTCCGGAATCGTCGCCACAAAAAAAAACACACACACAATTTTTTTTTACCTGGGTCAAAAATGTTCAAGGGGTCCAAAAAGACATTTCCGCTAAAACCTCAAAAATTTTGTTTGGCACGATTACAATACTTTACATACTACGTATGATAAAGTAAAATCATAGTACATAGTCCAAAGTTCCCCAAACGATTTATATAAATCCCAAATATTTTGTCACCTACAAGTTCGCTATATTTTATAAACGTTTTGGGCGCCATGAATGCAAGATTCATGAATGAAAACAAATTCTGGCATTGGCTATATCCAATTCCCGCTGTAATACTGCCCAATACAGTCGCTGAACTAATATCCATTAGAGCCGACCCAAGTTCGTCACTGCTAATTGTCTCTTCCTGTCCACAAAACCGACATTTTAAATAAAATGTTCATTTGAGTCCTGTTCTGGTCTCTTTGTCTCATTTGTAATTAAATAATTACAATATTGTTCTTTTAGATTATCTATAGATATATTTTAACTTAGCTGGTACGTAGTCGTCTTTTACTAATTCGTCTAGAGGACAGATGCGGATGTTTAGGTATTTTGCCACGACTTCTACCCATTATTAAACAAATGTACCTAACACCTAGCAGGTATAACTACACTAAGTATAATATCATACAGTATGACTTTCATCGTGTGTTAAATTTGTAAACCGTGCGTATAAATGTGAAATGCGAGAACTCGGTTCTCCCGATTCAATATACGCTACGGTCATAACTTGTGAACAGTCTAATCTAAAAATAGCAGTAGGCGTGGCGTAGTTATAGGCGGTGTTTAAAACTCCTAACGTCTGCTGTCTACACCGGGCCCGTAATATAGGCAAATTACATACATTTCTGGCAATTACGCTTTGTTATTGCAATTATAATGTTTAGATTAAAATTGTACTTAAATAAAAAATCTATTTTTGTATCATGAGTTGGGCTAAATGTTTTATATTTGAAAAAAAACCAAAGATGTAGAAGTAAAATTGATTTTTATCTTAAAAAATTTTTTTTTCATCCAGCCCAACTCGTTATTTATCTAAGAAGTTACATAAAAGATTTCATAAACTTTGAACAATAAATAACGCATTTATTTGCAAACGCGTTTTAGGAGAGGTAGAGCTGGGTCTTAAATGTACTCGAGAAAAAGTGTTTCAAGTTTGCGAAAGGTAGAAAAAACATTCGTTTCATAGCTGAGATAATTTCTTTGGCAACAAATTTTAATTTGAATTTTTTTGTGGGATACCTAAGTAACGTCGAATAACGTTGTAAATGCTGCAAAGAAAAATACATTCTTAAGGAGCTCCTACACGCAGTGCCAACGTCTCGCCAACGTTGGTGATGTGACACATTCACTTCGCCAACATGTTGGTATTGGGCGCAAGGTATTTCTGTGTATCGTAGAAGGCTCGTAGCGTCCGCAGAGAATTAAAAATGAACAGTGAAGACGATATCATTGCTGTTGCCGCAGCTCCGATTATTTTAAGCAGTGCATTGTTGCTTAGAATTAAAAAAAGGGACTATCGAAAGAGGACGCTGCTTAATAAGGTTGTTAAATTATTAAACATGTTTTTCAGTCATTATTTATACAAGGAGAAAGGTATTTGTCGGGCAATTATTATTTATACAGTACGTTCAAAATATTAAATACATTAAGGAATACAAATATACAGCAATACAGGAAACAAAATTATTTAGTTTTTATATTTGCCACGTGACATTAAAAAAATCTCCCTTTTTATTTTCTTTATGTTTCAAGCAACAAATGCGGAATAAGATGGGATAAGATCTGATACACTGAGTGGTCTATATTTTTATGCAGGGCCCTGTTAATTTGTGTCGTTTCTTTATATAAATATTTAATTTCAGTCAAATCGATGAATTCACAATTTTGATTTAAAATATAATTTATATAATAAAACTCAAATTATTTATAATAAGATACAAAGAAAAATTGAGAACCCTTACATACACGGAGTTTTAATTATATATATTAAAACTCCGTGTATGTATATTATGTAGGTACATTTATTATCAACCCAATATTTTTAGTAACAGATATACTTTTTGATTTTTCTGGTAATTAAAATAAAGAAAAGCATCCAGTATAGTTTTGAAATTTTGTTGAATACATTAAATACATCAGATTATTTAAATTTGCCGCTTAAAACTAATCTATACATTGATAATTAATAAATAGATTAATTGTTGTTAATTATATAAATGCAACTTTGTTTGATTGTAGTCAAGATTGTAGGGAAGAGGGTTGACCGCAGTCCTTGAACCCCTATACTGTATGATTCCCCATCGTGTGTAGATTCATATCCCGCTTCCCTCCAACCCCCTCCCTCACCTTTCCCACCCAGCGAATAAGGTTGACCGCAATCCCAGAACCTAAATACCGTATGACTCCCCATTGTGTGCGAATTCATTATTAAAATTTTAATGTTGACGTCATTTCCGGAAAACCCGGAAGTCATACTAACCTCAAGACCATCCCATAAATTGGCATTTTCTGTCTATTTACACAACGTTCATTCCTTCGGCGTCATAAACACAAAAAAATATACAAAGGTACATTGCTGTGGATGCTGTGCTGTGCTGATGCTGTGGATCACCCGTTATAACGACTTCAATATTGTCTTCAGAATATTATTTTATTGCTTGTTAATTTATTGTAACTGCAAGGTTAATATAATGCTTATAAGAACCATAACCATTGTGAATAAATTTACAAAATATTAAAAAAAGTTTTCATGTTTTTACATTTGGGCAATCAGGCATTCGGACAAATAATAAATCATCATTGTCCTTAAAGTACGTGCAAACATAAATAATGCAGTATATATGATAAAACATAGATAGATAATTAAACTTTTCATCGGCAGTACGTACAATGCTAAAACACAATGAAATAAAGCGGACAAGGTCGACATATTGGCGATGTGCATTGGCTTGGCACAGATGGGTCTCGCTACGCGAAGCACTCCGATGGCCAATGATGGCCCCCATTGGCACTGCGTGTGGGAGCACCTTTATGCCCAAAAAAAATGTTTTCGAGCACTACGCCGCGCCGTATTGCCAACGAGATATTGTGGTAAGTTTTAGGCTACATACGACCGGACTTAGCAATAACGATATTTTATGTTTTTAATTCAAAATGAATACTAATTGATATGATCTTGAAAAACAAATACACTTTAACACGTATTTGTAACTTTTTCAGAAACAGTTTTCATTTGTAATAATAACTGTGCAAAATAGTTCTGTAGACTCGTATTTCACGAAAACTTGATTTTAGCAGTAAGATCTCTTTCTTAGGAGCGGGTCACATATATAGAAAGGAAAAATCGAATGATGAACAACTAAGTGTGAGGTCAAAACAGTTTCACTTGTTGGCCGCCGACCCTTGAAGAAACGTTGTGAGTTGTGACCACTTCAAGGACACAAGTGGACGAACTTTAAGAGGAATCCATACCCCTAACTTTCTACTGGTAAAACACGGAAAAGTTTTGAGAGATTTTCTTAGCTATTAGTTGACAGAATCGTAAATACAATACACCAAATTAAAGATAAGAAGTATATAACTGTGCCTCTAGTGGAAGATTTTTGATATTTTCGTTTGTTTTTGATAAATCTGCTACTGAATCTGACATAAAATTGACTGACTTCGCGATTTTTTTACAGAGAACACAAGTTAAAATTGAAATAAATACCACATGATGGCTTTAAGTCACACCTTTTTCTATAAGTGTACAAAGTTTCAATTAAAAATATCAAGACCTGATATGCTTTTTTTCAGTCAAACCTTTACCCTTACATGTGGTGCTCTGCCGTAAAAGTTGTTATTGTCGTCTTACGCACTCTAGCAGGATTCTTGGCCGCACAGATCGATAAACCAATGACGTTCAAGCGCGGCAATCGGGTACAGTCACTGAAAACTCCACGTCTTTTACCATAGCTATTACGACGCCTGCATTCGACTGCCGTGCCTAAATCACAGGATCGCATAATATGAGGGCGTTTGACGAATTCATACGGTTCTACCGCTATTCATCGATGTACAAGACTCGCTAAATTTGGAGCCGATATTTTTATTTTAATCACTTTTGCAATTAGTCTGATTCAAATGAAATACATTTACTATACATGCTAGTAAAAGATTAGCTTACAGATGAGTAAATACTATGTTTGGGTGTTCTGCAAACACATACATTATGTGGTGGTCGTATCCATCCACTAACGGTCTATCTATTACACAGTTCGGTCAGTCTTGAAGCAACTTGCTCGTTAGTTAGGCGTGTCAAAATCAAATCGGTATTGTTGAAGATGTGGCGACTCAGAAAAAACGGAAGGGTCCGAAAAACAATTGCAAAAAGAAAGTGTACAAATCTAAAGGAATATAATAGGTAAGTGATTACAATAAATAAAGGGTGCATTGTTGACAGCACAATTTGCAATGACATTGAAAATTTTTTTCTAAATCGATTTCGATAAATGAGAGTTATAAAAACCATATAAAAACTTGCCACTTTTGATACTATTACGTAGGTGTTCAACACGGACTGAACACAATACAGGTAAACGTCGTTTGGCGACGGTTCCTATTACGTCGATTCACAATTACGCCGGTTGGTGCCGGCGTGGAATTCCCCGGTTCGGCCGACACCAGAGGACAGGACGACAGTAGACGACGCGATTCATTTACAGTGACCAGCGTTTCCCAATCTTCTCCCGCTAACGGGAATCTCATAGGTCCGCTTCGCTCCTAGGGTTCCGCGGAACCCCGTTCGGAAAACTGTTGTGCTGTTTTACACGTTGTTTTATTCTATTACCGTGTACGCAACCAGCCTATTGTATGTCCAACATAATAAGTCAATTTTTTTAAGATTGTCTTAGATACCCGGTGCAAAAGGTTTCATAATAATACGGGTTTATTACCTAGGGCCCGGGCATTTACCATTTCAAGTCTATTGCACCCACTAAAGTAGTTTATTTATTAAACAAAATGTAAGTACATATTTATATTATACTGTAAATATTTTATATTGTCATAAATTCCTTTCTATAATATCCCTTCCTGATATAACAACATGTAGACAATGTTGTAAATATACAGTGTATGGGTGTATGTGTATATAGTATATTTATTATTTTTGTCTACCTTTTTGTTTATTTATTCTCATACAAATACCAGTAGTTTTCATGTATTACTAATGCAATTTACGACAGCAACAACAGTCCCTTATTTAAATTTGTATTATGCATGTAGGAAATATTACAAGATTTAATTATCAAAATGATCAATATGTCACCCTGTTTATTAAAAGGCTAAAATATTGTAATAGCGAGCGCGCGCTGACCAAAGTTATAATTTGCCAACCGCCCGGCAGCCGATAGCCCGCTTCGTCTGTAATACCTTGTCTCTCTCGGAAGTCCGCGATGTGTGAGAACACTGACATCGCAACTTACGGTGGAAGCGGGGCACGCCGCACGGGCGACTTGCCGGCTAAGCTCTACTTCTCGCTTCGAATGTACACCGCTGTCTAGGCTCCACCTCTGCCTGCTTCCTCTAAACACCCCCCCAATACCGAGAAACTGAGGGCCGATGAGTATAGATTGCTCTTAATGATTTCTGGTGAGAAGTAAAAACCCTATGGTTTCCTTTGGAACTTTCTCGGACATTGAGTTCAGCTATAAATACGTAAACATTGCCAGAATAATGTGTTTTCTGTATTTTGAGCTACTTTTGTCGAAAACCTGACGTGTTCGGATAGAACTGACTCGATTCCGTTTGGCAATATGTAATTAATTGTAATTAATTATTATTTTCATGACCAGCAAGTAGAGTTTAGTCCAAAAATTTATTTGATCGATGTGAGACAATTTCTTTAATTTGTAGTGTTTTAAAATAAAATGGTACGCCTTTTCTCCAAAATTTAGCACATCATTTTTATTTGCATTCAAAGAATTGTTTTTTGTTATGACGCCCGCGTACACGGCTTCTTCTACAACGCTGTCAGTTCTTCAAGGGCGCAGCAAAACAATCACGATTTCAGGTAAAAATACATAGTTCAAGGTTTACTTTGTGCCCAAGGTTCTAGACATTGGGTCGAACCGGTAGAAATTCGTTAAAATGCCAAAATTACAATAATTACGTTTCTTGGCAGTGTAACCTCCATTTTTCGATTCTTATCACGTAAGAACACGGATTCATTTTCCGCGTAAATAAATCTATGTAAAACACCAAACCCACTCTTCATTCACAAATTCATGTTGCTTAGAAAAGTTGTTCCAATTTCTTTAGCAGTTTTTCTCAAAACTTATCGGACGAAAATTTGCTTAAGGCTCCCGTATCCTACGTCGAAAACGCGCCGATACACCACACAATAATTATTGTTTAAATTGTGAAACTATAGCAACTATTCGATTGAATAGGTCCTTACGCAACTGCGTCCACAAAGAATTTCAATATTTATGCAAATTATACTTGCAAATTTTAGTGTTAAAAAAAACTAAACTACAAATATAGAATTGCTTTTTGGTCTTACTGGCGTATGATTATTGTGTACTGTAATATATTATAAAAATACATTAAATGTTACTTATAACGATGGGGTGTAGCTTTTAGTGAACGTAACTAGAATACCGTTCTAGGAGAGTTTTAGTCTGTTGGCATTGCAAAATAGTTCAACGGACTGTGGATAGATGGCGCTGTTTCAAATTGAAAATGTAAATACAACATAAATAATTTATTTAGATATGACCCAAAGTACACTAAAAATCGGTAATACTGAAAACAAGACGTAACATAAAGAATGCCACTTTAGATTTTTTGTCTTCGTGTTAAATAATATAAATCGTTGCTGCCGTCCTATTTGCATTTGAAGGTAGTTTAAAGTTGTTTTTTTTTTTTTAATATAAGCTGCAGGAATAATAACTTAAAATCTGTTATTGTAATCAGCGCAAAATGTCACAAAAAAATCTTTAACTTCGAATCAAACTAACTTCAGATAAACGACCTTCAAACTCAGTTAAGTGTCTACGGGTTTCTAAAAATCACAGATGAACTGTAAAATAGTTTCCAATCAAAATGTGTTCAAAACAAAAACCTCGTTGATAGTTTAGTCACAAATTCCCTTTCTTCGGAGCAAAGCTGATACTATATAGTTATACCGTCATTGTAAAGTACAGGCTATACGACAGCTAAATAATCATACGTTAAAACAAAAATCAGTCAGTATTTTATTAGTATTTTTTTCCATTTCATTTTTGACATTCTTTTTTGCTGCTGAATTTGACGTAAATAGTAAACAACACACAATTTTTATTTATTTCTATATTTATGTAGATAATTATTAATCATATCGACCTATGCAACAAAGACTATCGTAACAAACTAAATGTAGTTACTATAGTCTTCGTTGCATGGGTCGATATACCTTCCTACCTCAAAGTGGCAGATTTTATTACATTTAAATTGCACAAAGAATTCTCTTTTCTATATGAAAAGGTTTTACGGTAAGAATCATTTAAAACATAAATTGCCCCTCAAGACTGCGTAATAAAATATTGAAATCTTCCAGTTGTGTCGAGCAACAAAAAACGACGAATGATACGATCTCCATTGTATGGCGTTATTTCGGAATGGGCTGCTGCGTTAAAGGTATGATTAGACGAGTCATTTTACGGAGAGCAAAGGTTATGTAATACAACACAATTTGAGTTACCGTCTAATCGTACTTAAGGATATTTAACACAGACCATCTCTGATCTAAACCAGCCGCTAATGACATATCGTATATTCAGACTAAAGTATACAGAGCTGCTGTCCTTGGATGGTATCGTAAAGTTCTATATGGAAATGGAGCACCCTAAACAATATTTAATTAGAAAATATGAAAACCAGTGAAATTGTGTACGTACCTATCAATAAATCCCTAATAAACAAATAATCGATCAATATTCATTTAGAGAGACACACTCATAAATAAATCGCTCTTGAAAAAACTGCTTACAAATTACAATAACGAACATAACCCTATATTGAGAAGTAGATAACCTCTTCTGGATTGGTATATTCCGTGGTTGTCATGGTTACGAGAAATTGTATACGGTTCGATATTTGTGGTGGGGTGGATTCTTGCCGCAAATTAAAATATACGGGATAATTCCAGATTTGGTAGTTGTGTCGCCATCTACATCTAGTAAAATATTGGTCGGAAGCTCTGGAGAAAAGAGCGGCAACTCAACGTTTTGAATGGGGGATACGGGAGCCTTAATACAATGGGGTATTCCGGTGTTTTTGAAATTGTCATTTTTTATAAAGTATGGGTGCTACTGTTTGCTACTTCACAAGTAAAATATCAAACATTGTTTTAAATTAAGAGAAATCGTTGTTTGAAGTTTGAATTAGGATTGGTCTTTGTGACGTCACAAAGACCGCTCAAAGTGAGCGACTTGACAACGTTGGTATATCTGGGGTGCACGTAGTAAATTTTTGTCTTCTGTTGTGTCAACGTTTAGAATCGCTCGTTTGTTGACATCTGCTTTGGTTATTGAGGTTATATCAAACACTTGTTCAAAATGTATAAACTCCAACGCCGACATTGTTCTGTGCCGGGCTATAACAGCAGTAGAACAGTAACTTCTGATAAGATTTTCTTTACATTGCCGACTAGCGAGATGAGAGATGTTTGGCTTCAAGTTTCAATGATCAAATCATCTCTCAAAAAAGGTACCTTTATTCGTTGTCAAACAACAGGGTCGCCGACCGTCAACTTGGCCGATCAGCTGTTCGAGAGCTGTCCGCTGTTGCCACCGCTACTAGGGATCGGTAATCATCGTGTATTTCCGAGGGTGGTCGGTGAATTCAAACGAAATGCACTTTTAATTGCAATTATCTTATAGAAAAACTAAATCAAAAAGCTCATAGCTTAACTATATGAATCCTCATAAATTGTACAATAGGTTAAACCGAATATCTGCTTAAATTTTGACATGACCGGAATACCCTATTTAAGCTCATTGAATTTTAAAATAGAAATTCATATTGAGACGTTCTGAGGTAGGTAGACGTTCACGGTACGCCCGTGAACATTGTGTAATCTTCAACATTCTCCTTTTTTATGTTACTTTACTGAGCTGAACCAATCACCATACTCTTGTCGTGCATGAAGTAGGTTTAAACTAGTAAGTAGTTCACGAGGTTGTCACTTGATCTGCTCATTGGCTTGGACTTTGGTATTTTTTTTTGTTTTAAAATTAATTAAGTAATCTTGCCAATCGAAGTGATGAAGAAGAGAACAGACAACTCCTGCTGAACGCGGCCAAAAAATTGACAGTTTAGTTGGGCTAACCAACCTTAACCAACTAAAAGTAACCTTAACTCGCTAAGTTTAAATTAAATGCTTGTTAATATCCTATGTTAATATGCTAATTAATACCTATCAGGGCCGCCGAGAGGGGGTGACATCTGTGACATCCACTTTCGTAATGCATTAAGTTTTGGAAAAGGCTAATATTTTTATTAATTATTAAACGGTTGTGGTCAGAGAGATACCGTTTTCCAACTGCCATTGGTGCAATAGACTGCACAAACGTCAGAATTCCAAAGTTTCATGAATTCGGCAATAAATATGTAAACCGAAAGGGGTAACTTATTGTTAACGTACAGGGAAATTGGAATTCAAAAGAAATATTTACTAGTGTAGACTGCCAATGGCCATGCTCTGTGCCAGAATATTCTAAATTTCTAACATTCTTAAAAACAGCACAGAAGACTGTATTATTAGGAGACGTCGGCTACTCTATATCACCTTGAATTAAGACTCCTTGGAGAAATCCTGCAACCCAAGAGCTACAAAACTATAATAACATTTTCTGCTGAGAACGTGTAATACTTGAACGATGTTGCGAGCAGTTTAAAGCAAGTTTTTTTGTCCCTCAGTATAAACTTAGGAGTCAATTAGAAAAAAATACCATCGGCGATAATTGACAAAAAAAATGACGATAATCTGACATTAAGTATGATTCGTCAACTAGGGCAGCAAAAAAGATGCGTAAGCAATTGCTACAGACATGTAGGAAAGGCAGTATTTGCTTAAAAAATTTATTCATGTGAAGATTGCTGCTACTTAAAGCTTTTTCCAAAAAGAAATTGTTTGAAGTAATCGCTATTTTTTTATTTATTAGGGCCAGTGTGGCAGAAATTTTTTTTTCTTCTAAAAGGACTTGAAAATATTAGACATAAGTGGTTCTCCCTAAATCTGCGATAAGTATATCGTGACCATAAAATAAGAAAGTTTTTATTTGGTTAGTATTTTTATATAATGTTTGTATTTTCTATGGTATGGACGTATATTTTTTTAAATAAATGTTTAATAGTACAGTCGTTATGGAAGTTTATGCTGATATTTTGGTGCAAAAGGTCAGGAGACTGGAAATTTGGCAGGAGTGTAGACTTGGGGGTCCTAAGTATGACACCAAGTTTGCTCAAATAAATTGCTCAAAGTATAGCATATAACTCCATTCTTGTAGGTTTTAAAGAAAAAGTTTGGTTATTTAAAGTATTAGAGGATAATCTGCTACCAAATACTTATATAATTTTCTTTCGTCAAACTCATATTTGACATATTTTGCATAAATTGTATTCTCTCAAATTTTCAATAAAACAAAATTGTCTAAAACCTACAAAAATTGAGTTATACGCTAAAAACTGGTATTGAGCGCCATTTTTTTCAAAATATCGCACTATGGCATATTTCTGAAATCTGCAAAAGCAAAAAAAAGCCATACAGGTTTACAGTTAAATATCTGAACTATAATAAAACAAGACAATTATCTGGCAAAAGTTGGTATTTTTTGAATATGACAGCACCAAACTTAGAAAACTGCGCGCCGCTCATTTTATAGTAAAATAATGGGTTATATTCACTTGTGATTTTTTGTTTACCATATGGTTTTATTTATTTCTACTATCCACTAGTAATTGGATTTGACTATTTACATTAGGTCTACGACAAAAAACGGTTAGTTCCGTAAGTTTCATCTCGTAATATAGACCAAGTTTTTTATTTTATGAAAACCGTCAAAAGTGAAGGTTTTAAAAAATTGCAGGCGAGTGCATGCTTTAAAAAGTATATTAGTTCGTAATACTAATATTGTTCTTACATGATCAAAAAAAATTAGTCCCCGGATAGCCCAAAACCCCAAAAACCTTATTTGCATAAAACGCTGTTGAGCATATTTTTCGAGGTCGCAACCAATCTAGCATCTGTTGTTTCAGTAATTCGTAATTATTATTATTATTTCGTAGTTTATGGAGTTACCGGTTCAAATGTTACCGGTAAAACCCGTTTTCAGGCGGAACCAGTTTTACCTAGGCCAAACTAGTTCGGCTGAAGAGCGGTAAGCACAACTAGTTTATCCTAAGCCTAACTAGTTTAACCTGGTTTGTAAAGGCATACTTCAGGTCAAACTGCTGTCCTAGGCCAAACTGATTTTAATTAACGGTGTTGAAGTGTACCATAATTTTTACGCGCATTTTCTGTAGAGCGTGTTTTCTGAAGCGCGTGTTTTCTAAGGGTCGTGTTTTTGAAGCTCGTGTTTTATGACGCGCGTCTTATGACTCGTGAGTTATCTGAAGCGCGTGTTTTCTGACGCACGTGTTCAAACGCGCGTATTTTCTGACGTGCGTGTGTTCTGACGCGCGTGTTTTTCTGAAGTATAATGACGCACGTGTTTTCTACGCGCGTTTTCTGTGTCGCGTGTTTTCTGACAAGCGTGTTTTATGTAACGTTTGCTTTCCGACGCGCGTGTTTTTACGCGCCTTCTACACGCGCGTGTTTTTACGCGCGTTTTAGACGCGCGCGTTTCTTCAAGCGCGTTTTCTGATGCGGGTGTTTTTTGAAGTGTTTTTATCCTAGTCAAGAAAACACGCGCGTCAAAAAACTCGCGCGATATAAGACTCGCCCTTCAAAAACACTCGCGTCATAAAACATCCACTGGAGAAAAGGCGCATTTCTAAACCGTTAATCGAAATCAGTTTAGCCTAGGCCATACCAGTTTGCCCTGAAGTATGCGTTTACATAACAGGTTAAACTAGTTTGGCCTAGGATAAAGTAGTTAATGTCTAACATGCTTCGGCCGATCAGATCCGATCATATCGGAATTAAGTTTGCAAAGAAACTGTAGCAAAAAAGAACTGGAGGTGGATTCGATTAATTTGCTCAAAGCGCCAGATATTCAATTACATAAAAGTGTATGATGATATTTTGAATAACTTTGTTTATTTCACATTCGAATGTATTCTCTTAATAAATTAAATATCTGCATTCTCTTAACCAAATTTTAAAAACGGTATTATATTTAAATTTAATTTTGGACAGGTGGCAACCATATAACATGATCTGATAAAAACCTTCGCAAAAAGCTTTCGTTGATACCTATTTTGTTATATCATTTAATACTTTGACGGTAATTGAAACTTTTCGGACCTTCGGGACCATATTTTGGGTTATATCTCCGGAAGTGGTTGAGATATCAAAATTAAGTATAGGCACAAGTAATTCACTCCTAAAATTTGGGAACAATCGGTCAAGGATTTTCCAAATTATGAATTTATTCGTGTTAAATGTGCAATTGGGACCACCGTGTATCGGCGCGAGCGGCAGTCCGCCGATGTTGCAACCTTTGTGTCATACTAAGGACCCCAAGTCTCCCAGATATTTTCAACCAAGAAAGTGCCTAATGAGAGGAATAAATGTTTATATTATACACTTCTTTATTATTCAAACGTGATGGACTTTTTGTGGGGCCCGGAGATCAATTGCTATATTAAAAATCGATTGACCTTACCTGATAGTATCACAGTAACAATTAAGACGGCGAAAGATCCCGTAAACAGACCAACTTTAAAGGTGATCCAAGGACTCTGTTTTTCGCCCAGTGGCGGCACCCTCAACCTCTTCATGGCCTTCTGTCTGTCGCCACCTTCTATATATTGCGTGACGGTACATTCCGTCTCTCTGATTAACCGATCTATATCTTTGTTCATGAAGAAATGCGAATTCTCCACGTGATTCGTCCGCCATCTTACGCCAACCTCCGAATTTAATAGCTATGTGAACAAATAAAATGACAAATTAGATTTTGCGTTCTAGTTGGTGGTAATGGTAGTGGTACCAGACGATATTATAGTATTTCTCACCGAACGTGATACTGAGACATTAGTTTGCATGTACATAAACATAAGTCACTAGCGATTTTCTATCGGAAATACTACAATGGCGTCTGCTACCAGTAACATTACCACTAATCAGAACGCAGCTTTATGCCATCATGGAGCCCTTGGCAATTTTTAATGTGGGGGCCCCATATACTGTGTTGAATTAAGAAGAATTACTTTTTTATACATAAATAAAATATATATAATATATAATATACCGGGTGGTATTTTTAACTTGAGACTCCCTAAGTATCTCGAGAAATATTCATGGTACGACAAAAGTGCCTTAAATAAACTTGTAGGACGCAAGGGGGAAATGAGATGGCGATATCAGTTTCATTGCAGATGGCGCTGCAATCGGTGAAAATGAGGCTATCTTCATTTTTTTTAAATGGGAATACCCAACATTTTTATAAAATTATGATTTTACGCTAAACAAGAACAATCTTTTGTCTGAACATTTTTTTTCGTACGATGCATCTATCAATAGTTATTGACGATGGAAGTTTGTGGCGTCTGCAGTAGTTACGACCGCTGCCACTGCATGGGATGCGCTCGCCGTCTGGCAGTCAAAGCGACGACTGAGTAGACACTCATGGTACAATGTACAACGTTTCGGTATCTCGCGCGTTGCTCCGTCATGCGCATAGGGTTTGTTTACTCACGAAAAAAATGCATCGTACGAAAAAAAATTTTAGACAAAAGATTCTTCTTATCGTAAAATCATAATATGATAAAAAATTTGGGTATTCCCATTTAAAAAAATGAAGTTAGTCACATTTTCACCGATTGCAGCAATGAAACTGATATCGTCATCTCATTTCCCCCTTTGAGTCTTACAAGTTTATTTAAGACACTTTTGTTGTACCATGCATATTTCTCGAGGTATTTAGGAGTCTCAAGTTAAAAAGACCACTCAGTATAAATAAGAATACTGATATAACATTTCAGAACCATAACAAGAATCATCATAGTAGCTGATATTGACTTTTTTTGCTACAACATTTAATATAAGTACCTACATAATTATTTAAAGCAACAAACGAATATTCTTAAGAAATCCAATATAACAAATAATAAGCTGAGCAATTTAGAAATCAAAATTCGTAGCAAATAAAATATATTATCTTAACAAATAACTAATAAAAATATTCTTCACAAATAAAAATAAATAATTAGTTCCATTAGATTTCTCTGAATATGTACATTTGTGATACAGTTTCCATAGTTTTTTGGAGATATTACTTTTAATAAACTGTAATTTCCTCTTTCCTTTTCTACATTGGCGCTTTCATATTTTTTTATTCTTTTAACGCATACCTAAGATTCCGATTCCATATCATCAAAAAATTATTATTTAAAAAATTATTATTAAAAAATTATTATTAAAAAATTTTAGGCAATTGCCTAGAACGTGGAACGTTTTTCTTGTCAACTTCTTAGAAAGAAATATATGGACTGGTTAGGTTTCTGTTTATACACACTGTGTAATAATAAAAGAAAAAGTGTGGACTGAAAATCTTCGAAGAATTTCATATAGTTTTTTTCTCTAACTTAGCCAAGGGTTTCTTATTAGTCTCGTACAATATTAGATAATGTTTCATTTATGGAAAAAATGAGTTTAACATGTTAAAACTGAAAAATGAGTTTAAAATGTTAAAACGCTCTCTGTGGGGCCCTACAGGCAAGACTACTCTAAACTTCAAAGTTGATATTCTTTCTATGGTAATTTATTACTTAATTAATTTATAATTTATAAAAGATTGATTTTGGTCCCTAACCGGCAGGAGGGCAAATATAAAATTCAATGTTCTTGACACGGTAATGAATGTGTTGAAGATTAGTTAGAGCCTCACTGAGAGGAGCCTAAATGTGCTTGCAACGTTGATCAGGACTGGCATGGTGTGGTTGTCTATTACGGAAATGAGCTTCCAAAATACTGGTTTCGGGTGCCCTGGGCAAATGCCCATATTTTCCCATAGGGGTAACGCGCCACTGTGTATGGCAGTAATATGTACGCACCTTATCGTGTTTCTTTAGTATTTTTCTAAATCCGGTAAAGTTTAAATTTTGATAGTTCTGGAGGAGGATAAGGCTAAGGTAGAATTCGCTAAACGCCAGCTTCAGTTCCTGCAGCTTTCTGATTGGCGGATTTTTCTTCCGCAGCAGCTTCTGGCGTCTAGTCTCTGATAGTCTTTTATTATTGTCATCGCTCTGTGCTTCTATAATGTCGCTACGCAGATTTGCGTATTTTCTCGTCGCCTCTGCCAACTTTTCTACAAAATAAGAAACATGGTCAAAATGGAAATGATGCTACAAGATAAAAAACAAAACAGGAAGATCTTCTACTCCGCGAAACCGAAAAAATGCTCCTCCAAAAAATGTATGGTTTACTTTGAGGTCCTATTGAAGTTTCTATAGTATTGGGTTTCTATAAATCTCTATAAATTAGTTACATTACACTGTGCAACAAAGTTTCACTTTTTGCCTTACCTATAAACCCAAATAAATAAAATAAATGCGTATTTCTAATAAACGCTTAATGATCAAAACTTTCGGTTTTAAAAAATCCTGGGACCCCTCCATTTTAATTTATAGAGTTATACACATTTTTATACAAAATCGAATTTCTGATCTTAAATTTTGGTCAAATAATGGGAGCGTCAATTTGGTGAATGAGGAGTGAAAATGTCATGATACATTATATTTTTGCTGCTCACGAGTTGAAACTCAGAAGATTTTCATCAAGGTTGCCTAAAGAGTTGAGGGAAAAAATCTGTAAACTACAAACCAACAATTTTGTTTCACGGCTGCTTCAGAATAAATAAATACTTTTTCTCAAATAAATACAAGGTTACTGTGTGCTTCCCATAGTGTTGCAGTCAGTTTGGAAAGTAATCATATGTCTGACTAAGGTCATGCTAGTAGTTGATGAAAAATTTTAGTAAATAAATTGGTTTTTAATTTTTGCATGAAACTCTAAAATTGAATGATTTGTCTGTTATCGCCAAATCATTGGAATTACCAGCAAGTACCAGCATTACCTTTCTTGGTATGAAGATAAACCCTCCATCCTTAATAACAATCAGACTGTATCAATTCTTTCCGCATTTTTTTTCATAAAGCTGATGTCGATCATGGTTAAAAAGTTGTGCTTTAACCCGGGTGATACGTGGTATTGCAGCTAGGCCATCGATATGGCCTGCATTTTTCCAATTCCTTAAGGAATTGAGGATTTCAGATAAATACAAATTTGAAGGGTTACTCTGATGGTATTTTAAAGATTTGAGGACATTTGGTTCAGCTACTACAACAAAATCACGATTTTACACATTAACCTAACATTTTACCCCAAAAAACGTGTTGAAAACGTACGAGCCCGCATTCATATTCAACGCGTAGTAATCTATCGCCAATGCTTATTTTCTTTCCATGAACAAAATCCGTACTCTGATCAATATTTTCCTAATTTATTGTTCTAGAACTATGTAACGCCATAAAATTGGTATGTTACCATTAAGTCAATTATAAGACCTATTTAAAGAACATTGAAACACGGATTGTCATTGAAAAGAAATATATCGAAGTAAAAAGCTGATGTGGCCAGGCACATGACATTATCATATTATTTATCAGTTTCCCTACGCCAACATTGATGTTGTGACAATACTTCAACAGTATCAAAATATTTGTTAAATCCTGGCTAATTAGTTTTAATGCAGTACGAGCTATCTCGATCAAATAGAATTTGCTCATGCAGCTAAACTATAAAGCCGGCCCCAAACCGACGCGATTTTCTTGCGAATTCGCTGTAATGTTATTGTGGTATTGTCGCCGCCCATTTAAAATACATGCCGAAATTCTTCGCGTCGCTGTCGCGGCGACAAAATCGCGTAGGTTTGGGGTCGGCTTTAGTTTTGCCAGAAAATGTTATAAATTATACAAAATTTCCTCTACTCTAATTTATTATTTAACTATTTCGGCGAACTTAAAGAAATTGCTGCTCATTTGCAAAATCGTTGAAAAATGCTAAGAGTGAACCTCCAGTTCCTTTGGAACCTTTTAAACAAAAATTCTTTCAGCTCTGGTTTCAGTTTCGTCATGAAATTAGATAGTTTCTCATCAATTAATAAATATTGTGTCTATAAGCGGAACAAAGTATTCGACACAGAGTTGACGTCAGAGTACTTTCAACGGTGTGCGATTGGTTGCATATATTACATGGTTATACACAGGGAAGTTAAATTACGGTAATTATTTTTTTTCGTAAATTACAAATATTAAATTACCACGTAATTAAAAATTAAAGTTGGTAAATTACAAAGTCATAAATTACCGGGTAATTAAAAATTCAAAATGGTAAATTACACTGGTGTAAATTACTGTGTAAATAAAAATTAAAAATGGTAAATTACGCCTGTTTAAATTACCGGGTAATTAAAAATTCAAAATGGTAAATTACGCTGATTTAAATTACCGGGCAATTGATATTCAAAATTGTAAATTACGCCTCTTTAAATTACCGGGTAAATAAAAATTCAAAATGTTAAATTACATTTACGGGGTAATTAAAAATTCAAAATGTTAAATTAAACAGATCACTGTAAGTTATGATTACCTACTACTAACGGTAATAAAAATGTTTGGTAAAACCTTAAATCTTTATTTTGTGGATAACTAGCTATCTCTGATCTTTTGCCTGATTTGATAGTACTAAAACCAAAGCAGAGACTACATAAAAATACTATTTATAGCACTACTACAAAAACAGGAAACTCAAACAGAATAATAATAGTAGAATATAAACACTTTAATTCTATCCAGATTCACAAAATAACTCTCCGTTTCACAGAGGGTTTTTGATCCCAATAATTTTTTAGTCTCGATCATTTTTCTAACACTGGTATATTTGTTAAAAAGTGAATTTTGATAATAAATGTCTTCTGCGTTTCAGAGCTGCATTATCGAATTTGTTGGATTGATCACCATTGGCGAAGGGGCTTCCACTTGGTAATTTACGCCATAAATTACGGTAATTAAAAATCGGTAAATTACCATTAATTACGGTAATTAATTCGGTAATTTACGCGGTAAATTACGCTTTTACGTCCCTGGTTATACGTTCTACGAGCAGACTTCATTCATGCAGAAATTTAGTCGAACTAAAAAAATTCGAGTAAAAGAAGTTTTTTGTATCTTCTAACAAAAGATCAGATTATGTTCTCATCAATTATTTCCACATGTAACCTCATCAACTGCAATGAAATCGCCTGGATTTATACGCTTATCAAAAATGTCACACTATAAATCCCAAGATAAATACATTATACTGTGCGTTCATTTATGTTTACCGGTAACCCAAAAACGGCTGGCTTACTGAGATATGAATTAATAATGAACATTACAACACTGGAACAAATCAATGAAAAAACGATTACCTCATACCGACGTAGGCACAAAACCAGTTAAAGAACACTTGAATTTTGCGGGGGAATCTAAAATAGCAATCGTCCTAAAATACTTTAGCGATTCACGGCAAAAAGCTTTAAATTTTGTCCGAAAGACAACAAACAGGTGCTATGCCAAAGTATGTATGGTGCAGGAAACCGATCCTCATTGCTTTTCTAAAATATTGGCATGCTGGTAATTTATGGCGCAATACTTTAATGTAACAGCTGCGAGTTTTTAAAAATAGAATCGTCTATAATAATGCTAATTTAATTCTGGACGTTAAATTAATCGAAATGAAAAACCGCATATTTTCGGACGAACGTGTACAGGTAGGTATATAGAGCGAGTACTACAAAAGCAAACAAACCTATAAGCGGTTTGTTAGTTCTTTGATAAAAGTACGAGTTTTTGGTAAATGTAAGAGACCGTACTTGATGCTAGATATTGAGATGTGTGTTTAGGTCTCGCATATTCAGTATTCACCTGTTTCAGGCAAGTCAAGGTTGGAGACACGAAGACAAACTGTAGTTTATATAGGTAGTACGTATGTAATTATTTTATTCTATCGACACGCAACTTATAAAATGATGTTAACTAATGTTAAATAAATTATTATTGTATTCATAATAACGCTAAAAAATAAATGCGAAACTTGGTATAGCCGTATATAGGTATGTATATGTTGGAATGTCGGAAAGTTAATAACGCACTTGGTAAATTGTTCTCAGCAACGCCAGCGGCTTATTAATTATTGTTATGCTAATAGAATAGAATTATTACAACAATAGCGTATTTCGAGGTTAGAATTGCCACAAACGTGTTAAAAGTAGATATATACGCTATTTAAAAATGGGTGCGATTTAAGCGCGCATTATTTAAATAGATATGTGCAATAAAATGAATACTTTGAGCATTAAAATAATAAATATTGTGCATTAAATAACTATAAATATGTTACATACAAAATTACATATTAGTGCAGGCAAATTATGTTGATAGTGGGTATTAATTGTAGACAGGAGTTTTATCATTGGAAATGGTAAAGGGGCTCATAGTGAACGTAGAAAAAATAAATGCAGGTCATGGGGTGGTATAATGTTTATTTGGGGGGGTTGAAAGCGGGTGCAAAGTATATTATTGCGTTTTCCGGCGAAACTTGATGTTTTATCCAAAAGCGTCCTATACTAAGTTGTAGATCATAAAAAAAATCTACAACATTCATATGGGTCATTTTTTACTATGACCTCAAAATTTCCGAGAAAAATGCGAATGCCAATGCCAAAACGAATTTTCTGTTTTTAATTTTTTGTTGTCGCAACAATAATTCAATTTTAATCAAATTTTGTGAAAGCGTGCCTTTCTATACCTTAAATAAGTATACATTTTTTTATTACACAAAAAAACAAGAAGTTTTTGAGATATTTAGTTTTTTCCGTCAAAATCAGACCTTTTTTAAAACAAAATTCTGTGGTGAAAAATCGTCGTACAGAGTTCTTCTGGGACTCAATTTTGTTGTTTTTACATGTACTTATTGATACAATAATAAAAACAATAGTTACTATTTAACAACATGCTCAAACATTGAAAAAACTCAACAACGACCTTTGAAACACTGAATTTTTCAGTAATTGTTCATTATTTGCTTAAATTTATAAGAAAATTGCAATACTTGTTACGGCACATTAAATTGTACGGAAAAAATACAAAGGAAACTGGCTCTAATTTCTACACTAATGCTATAACCATTAAATTAGAATAAGAAATCTTCAGATAAGTAAGCAAAATAACAGTTTTTGGCTTAGAATCAAAAAGTATCCAATACAAAAGTTGTAGGTCAAGAAAAAAATCCACAAATTTTGTAGAGGTTACTATATAACATAACCTCAAAACTCCCGAGAAAAATTGCGAATAAGGCAATGATTGGCATAGTTAAATAACTATGCCAATCTATAAAAATCAAATAGAAAATGATAAATAAATACTTTTCATTTTTTATTTGTAAATCTGTAAATATATATTGACGGGGTGGGGTCGTTCGGAAAAAGATATTTGAAAATGCAAGTCGCGGTAGGTGCAGCGTGTCGTATACTGACGATGCCTGTCTCTCCGTCTGGATTCCACGTTGTTACCAAGGCCCTAGGAGGTGCGCCAAGTTAATAGTTTCCTCCAGGCCGGTGAGCGAACTCATGTGCCAGGGTTGCGTACCGTCTTTTATCCTGCTCGGTCCAGGTCGTGTGTCGACACGTAGTGGAAGGGGGCTCCTACGCCCTCGCTGGTCATGGAGCGCACTGGTATTAGGGGCGTGTTACAATATTAACTTTTGTAATATATTATTATCAATTATTAAAGTACTGTTTCACATTAAATGTTATCACATTTTTAACTAAAGATTTTTTCATAAACAGTTTTTGATCTTTTAAGACATAAATAATTTACTTTCAGAAGTTTCGTCAAAACTAAATTAAAATTATAAATTCTAAAAAAAATGAATTTTTCGCATTTTTCTCGGAAGATCTGAGGTTATGTTATATAGTAACCTCTACAAAAGTTGTATATTTTTTCTTGACCTACAACTTTTGTGTTGGATACTAAGACAAAAACTGACTATTTTGGTTCCTTATCTGAAAATTTCTTATTCTAATTTAATGGTTATAGCATTAGTGTAGAAATGGGAAACTGACTATTTTGGTTCCTTATCTGAAAATTTCTTATTCTAATTTAATGGTTATAGCATTAGTGTAGAAATGGGGACAGTTTCCATTGTATATTTTTCCGTACAATCGAATGTCGTAACCAGTATCGCAATTTTCTTAAAAATTTAAGTAAATAATGAACAATTACTGAAAAATTCACTATTGCAAAAGTCGTTTTTGAGTTTTTTAAATTTTTGAGCATGTTGTTAAATAGGGACTATTATTTTTATTATTGTGTCAATAAGTACATGTAAAAACAACAAAAATGAGACCCAGTAGAACTGTACGATGATTTTTCACCACAGAATTTCTTTTTAAAAAAAGTCTGATTTTGACGGAAAAAACTAAATATCTCAAAAACTTCTTGTTTTTTGTATAATAAAAAAATGTGTGCTTATTTAAGGTATAAAAAGGCACGCTTTCACAATGTTTGATTAAAATTGAATCATTGTTGCGTCAGCGAAAAATAAAAAACAGAAAATTCGTTTTGACATTGGCATTCGCATTCTTCTCGGAAATTCTGAGGTCATAGTAAAAAGTGACCAATATGAATGTTGTAGATTTTTTTATGATCTACAACTTAGTATAGGCCGTTTTTAAAAAAAACGTCAAGTTTCGCCGTAAAACGCAATAATATGCTTTGCACCCGCTTTCAACCCTCCCAAATAAACACTATACCACCCCATGACCTGCATTTATTTTTTTTACGTTCACTATGAGCCCCTTTACCATTTCCAACGATAAAACTCCTGTCTACAATTAATACCGGTTTTGGCTTATAATCAGTTAATTTGCCTGCACTATATTGTGCGCTAGAATGGATAACTTGTGCATTAAAACAATACATTTTGAGCATCCATAAATATGAATATGTTACATAAAAGATATTATTATGAGCAATATTTTATTCATATTGTACCCTAAAGTGAATAACCTGTGCATTAAAATAATAAATATTAAGCACTAGATCTAACGCTGATCTGATTTTGACGATTCGTATGTTAATGATGGCACGTACTTTCAATAATATAGACCTTATTAATTAATTCAAATGGCTCACCCTACATATTATGTTAAATGAAAATTCTATTGTTTTTGACTTATGACGTCATCGCCATGCTTTTTAATGGCAACCCCATATTTTTTGTACAGATATTGATAGATCTATTACATGTTTTAAAGGTAATTAGCAAGCGCATGGCCTCACATAACAAAATTTTAGAGAAAAATACAGTTGAAAATTAGGGTGGTATTGATAACTTATTTGCTTATGGAATGCGAAGAGACGCTTTCGGTTGATTTATTTGCGCTGAATACGAATGTGAGCTTGAGTTTTGCATACCACGTCAGGTTATTTCGCTTTTTACGTTTCTTTTAGGAAGCCGCTTGCACCCCACTTAAAGAAACTCTTTAAATGCTTCAAAAATATTTGGGAACAAACTTTTCGGATTTCGGTAAAAGTGCATATATTATATTAAGATTTACTATGACACCATTTTGAGGTTTCTAGACCAATAGGTTCACCTAATATAAATTTGTCAAAATTACCAAATCGCATGTATTAAATTTTTTCCCCACTTTTTTTCGGAAAGCTTGCATGATAGAAAATTAAATTATTTTAATTTGGTTTTTAGGTCAATTAGTTCTACCCAAAACGTAATTTCATATTCAATTTACAAAAATCATTTACCCTAACTTATAAATTTTTCAATTTTCAATTGTCTTTTTGTCAAAAATTTTCCTTTGAGAGGTCATAAAATGTTCCCGCTGCCATTTACACAATTAAATGATCTACCGTTTCAGTAAAAAGAAATGGTGTCTAAACTAAAAAAAGTGTGCTTTAATAATTAAAAATCGACGTCTACATGCTTTTAAAATGACATAACTTTTCAGAGATTCTCCCATGTTTCCATACTTTACGCGCTTACGTATGTGCGTTACAGGTTGCAGAACTTAATGCACATTATATTCTTTCTAGGGCGCATTTAAATTTTCTCATGGTACAATTTAGATTATTAAATGCGCTTATAATATTTTCAAATGCTGATTTATTTAAACTATTGGAAATATATTTTTTTCAATTTTCAATTTAAGCTGCTCATTATATTTTTATAGAGGTGACGCATTCAAATATATAAATGGACAATTATTTATTCTGATGTACATTTATATAAATTTATTGCAGTATTATTTTTTTAATGCACAAGTAATTTTTTGAATTGCTCAAATATTTTTTGTATTGGACAAATATTTTTGGTATTGGTCAATTATTTCATCAAATGCTTGCACGTTTTATTTTATTTATTGCGCATTTAATTTGTACTGTTTAAAAGTCATAGTAACATTGAAATTAATTTCGAAAAAGTATCACAAAAATGAAAAATGTTGCATTGAAAAATGTGCTGCTAATGTACAGTAAAAACCAGGGATGTTAAATTACTTTAATTATTTTTTATCGTAAATTACTTTTGTAAAATTATTAATTTCAAATATTAAATTACCACGTAATTCAAAATAAAATAATTGTAAATTACGCTGGCTTAAATTACCGGGTAATAACAAATTCAAAATGGTGAATTAAACCGGTGTTAATACCGATCATAGTTATCAATCATCAATTATAGTTATGATTGCTACGTGTGTTAATGTGTTTGGTGAATAAAACGCATTTTC
The DNA here is from genome assembly GCA_963966075.1 of Aphodius sticticus. NCBI lineage: Eukaryota > Metazoa > Arthropoda > Insecta > Coleoptera > Scarabaeidae > Aphodius > Aphodius sticticus. The sequence goes on from OZ014506.1 coordinate 21,490,266, forward strand.
TTGTGGATAACCATGTAATACAAAATTGAAAATGATAAATTACCGATAACAGTAAGTTATGATAGCTACTGATGTCAGTAAATAAGTAGGGTAGAAAATTAAAAGTCATTATTTTGTAGATAACTAAAACAATAATATCAGATGCGTTTTCTGATTTAATAGTAGTAATTCATTATTATAATGAAGACAAAGACTATATAATAAAATTACTATTTATACCATCAATTTATAAAAGAACAGTCTGACAGCATAATTATAGTATAAAATACTTTAATTCATTACCGACTTACAAAACAACAACGCTTAGTTTCTCAAACAATTACAATGATTTTTTATTCTGATCACCGGAACATTTGTTTAAATCGTGCATTTGATAGTAAAAAGCTTTTGATTTAAAATTTGCTTTATTTCCACCACTTATTCGTTCAATACAAAAAGATTAGCTATATTTTCTCAAATAATATCATACAGCAAGTGAATTGAGGAGTGGAAAGGGGCTTTGATAACGAAAAAAGTATAAGTATAGAAGAGTATAAAAATGTACCTGTGTTGATAAAATATCCTATGTTTGTGAAACAAGGCTAAAAGTAATAAAATACAAACAAATAATAAAGAAAGAAAAAGAAAAATCAATTTTCAGGCCTTTGAAATTATTATAAATATCGGTAAATTACCAATGGTAATATATGCTGGCGGTAAATTACTATTGGTAATTTAAGCTGTAAATTATGGTAATTAAAACTCCGTAAATTAATTACGGAGTAAATTAATTACGGTAATTTATTTGGTAATTCACCCGGTAAATTACGCTTTTACATCCCTGGTCAAAACTCATTATCGAGTTTAACTTTTAAAGGCACAACCAAGTAAACAAATATTTTGCACTCAATATTAAAAAAAAAGTAGAAATTTTTTTCTACCACAAAAAAAAATATGGTACCTACTTAGCGTGTACCACTAAGCCTCAAGTGATATTGCTCGAAAATATACATAGTTTGTGTGTTTTTATACATATCAAGGTAAGATAGAAACACCATTACCGAATGATATTATAATGAGATTATAATAATGATAAGTATCTACTATCTATGATTAAATTTCAATTAAGTTAGTATGGTTCCATTCCTGTTTTTTTTATGTACAAATTTTAGTTCAGACATCTTTAGAAGAAATTTAATTTGTAACAACAATATGAGTTCTTTTTGTTAATTGCCATCAATATCATCATGGTGCAAACCGAACTAATTTGGTTTTAAGATCTATCAAATGGTACCTTACAAACCCCTATGCTATTTCTATACAAGATGTTTCTACAAGCTGTTTCTACTACAATTTGTACGTCCTCTTTACATGTATTCAGCTTTCAAACTGTGCGTTTCGGGCAATTAGTTTCTTATTAAGATTTGATCTAATATTAGCGCCCGTAAGCGGTAGAAGTTCGTAATAAAAATATACAGGTGACCCAGTTTTTTCTCGCAATTTTTTTAAGGTAAATGTTGTTCCGACGAAAAAGTTTGAACCTGCTCTTTTTTCAATTCTTCAAAAAGCTACAGCACTTGAAATATTAAATAGCCTAGTTTGAATGATGTAGTCTATAGGAAGTAATTTGTAGATTCGGGATCATAGCGTTAATAATTATGTAGTAATCCACCCAGTAAAGTATATAAAAGTGATAAAACATTATTTTACTTTTGTTAGTTTTTTTTTTGATGTGTAACGTCTTTTCCTAAGTATCTGCACAAAAAAAATCGTTACGAAATGTGGTCCTTGACCTATGTTCGCATCAATATCTCCGAAAGTATTAAGCTTAGCAACAAAATTTATACACCATATTAAAGACGAAGGATGTGGATACATGATAAACCTTAGAATTATAATATTGGAAGATGTAGCTGTGCTAGAAGGTTAAAAACCGGTTCTAAAAACCTAGTAAATAATTATAATGTTCGCATCAAACTCCTTATAGACGCTACATTTAATTAAAGGAAATGGCGGTCCGATGCATTGCATCGTTCACCTGTCCTTTTTTATGAAAATGACTTTTCGGGGTATAACATAAAGAACTATTATATCACCATTACGGTATGCCCGTATGATACGGTATGTCATATTCATATTTAGTTATAAAGAACCTATGTTTTATCTATAAGATTGATTTAACTTAGGTACATATGGTTTGTAAGTGATTTATTTGTATGTGACTTTACCTATAGGGCTATAGGTACTTCCAGTGGTAAAGTTCCATTGCAAATAGATTTTTTGAGTCCAAATGAAACTTCTTATTCAGAATTACAATTCCTTTCTAAAAATCCAAAAAAAGACTCTGAATAAACGAATTGAGAAATTTAGAAATCATCTTTTTCACTCAATTTTTTGTATAATTTTTACTTATTAATTACATATTAATATTTCATACACTCAAATATTATTGTAACCGGTATTATTTGTGTTATCCTTCGTTTTCGCATTGTATGACACGAATTATTTTATTGTTTTTGTTTTGTCAATATTTTAAACAGCCGTAAGTAACTTTTTAAGGAATTGAAAAACCAGTCCATATGAAAAAACGCGGGAAAAACTGGGATATCTCAAAATACCACACGAGAAATGGTGACAAATCGTCGAGTTAAAGGTAAAAGTCACTAAGTGACATCTTACTGGTAGGTTTCAATAAAATCTCCAAGATTTTCCAATGAAGTTTATTTATTGATCTTATGGTACCAGGTTTCGAACAATCAGTCATCAGCCGTGCGTCAATAAATTACAACACAATCGAAAGTGAGGTTAGAATCCGTACAGCAACTCGTATGCACATTGCAAGTCATATATAGAAGCGAAGGGCACAGAAAATTCCCATTAACAATACAAATAATCCCAGTGGAAAGAAATGTGCTCTTATGGAACGGTTTTAATAAATAAATTTAATTGGAAAATCTTGGAGATTTTATTGAAACCTATCATATACCAATGAAAATGGAGGAATTCATTCTTAGATGACATCTTACTACTATTGAGAAAACGAAATTTTATAAAGATTGAAATTAATAAAAAAATATATACATTTTAGTGCAAATATACGTGCTGTTGATTCTAGTTAATTTAATACTTAAACACCATGTATTAGGTGTGTAACTATTATATTTCACATCACGGCAAACTTTGATTTTTGTACTTAGTGAGTTTCAAACCTTATACATTCTTGCACATTTGTGTCATTAAAAGAATATCATTTTATTTTTTTATATATAAATATTTTTATACAAATGTTCCAGAAGCAATACAAAATGATCAATTAAGTTAACTTAAGGCAAACGTATTTAAAGAAATTATTAATCTATTTAAATTTTATTTAAAATTTCGTTGCTTTTTATAGCGCCGCTGTTGCTCTGAAATTCAATAATATTAGCTAGTAATGGTCAGAAATACGCGAAACGAAAAACCACATGGCAGGTTTTCCAAAATGCTTCCCAAAAAAACTCATTTTTAGCAGAATTTTTATTCCAGGAAGTTACTTCTAAAAACAACAGGTTTCCATGGTGAACTTCTTGCTTGGCGTGCAAAGTTTGGATTTTTATTAGGGCCCTAAATACCATATTTACCAAAAACAAACTTTATTACTTTTTGCAAGCTCAAGGTACCTGTTGACTAGATTAAAAATCAATTAACGAAGTACGAGATGCATTTATTGTAATAGTGGTAAAAGTCACTGGTCACATAATGAAATTTTGCGAAACTTTGGAGTATGGACGCATTACTAAACTTTATATTTATCCCGTTTTTATAAGCATATGGATACAATTATCTTGCGTTTCGACAAAATTTTTGTGAGTTTTACCTTTAACCGAAATGTCAGTTCGACTCAAAACTATTAGTACTCATGACGCATTGTTATTACTCTTTTAAAAGTATATGTTGAAAAATAAATAACTGTAGCGGTACTAAATGAATAAGGAAATCTTAAATGGACAAAAAGAACTTTTTTTTCTAAAACGGAAATAAAATATACATAATAAAATTATTTTATTGCCATATAGCAACAGCAAAAATATGAAATACTAAAAGCAAAACATAAATATATAAAACTTTAATTGAATAAACAAAACGACTTTCTTTGGCGTCCAGTACGCAGATATTTATTACGTTTTTGCCTTGATTATTTTATTTAATCATCACACAAAAAAAACATCTCACAAACGTTGCGTGTTTGGCAAGAAGGAATGGTCCAGACCAGTTCTGGCGAATTAGAAACACGGACACAAAAAAAAATGCAAAACAATAAGCGGCGGATTAGGCAAACGAAAATATCGAGTTCAAGGTCTCAACTATCTTTCCTCTACACACAGGTATTGCGCCAATAGTGAATGGCGGGTTTGTAAAACTGTTTCCAGCCCCTCAAACTACTGATTTTAAAATTAATTAAGCAAGGTGGTGTTATGCGGTTAATGTGTCATTACCAGAATAAAATGTGTTAATTTTCGCCAGCTCCTTGTCGCAATAATGAAAAAATTCCTCATCAAATTTCGCAAAGTATCTCTGAACAACCTCCGTCTCCACGTGCTCCGCAGATGGTGCTTGTTCCACAGCGGAGTATAGGATTAGCTTCATTTCCTAGAATGCAAATAATAATTGATTTTTTTATTATTAAAGATTAAGCTATACAAAATGTGAACCTCATAGCTGATGTATTGCTTGCGCCATTCCGGTGTTATGTGAGCTGCTAGGTGCTCGGCAAACTTCATCTTGATCGATGTTTACCTCATCGTTCCAGTTCCAGTTCACTATTCGTAATAATATTTATATTTCCATTGCCACTGTCACCGACCGTCATGCTGACAGTGGGGATCGACGTGCGACGTCCATCCCCACTCCTACCAACGTCGCGGGCAAAGTAGAAACCTATTCTAACGACCGACCCGAATTATCTAACAAGCATAATTCAAGTTTATTTCTTGCTTTTTAGCGCATACGAATTGTGTACAAAATGCGTATTAAAAATAATAACGATACAAGTTTGTTAATCCCTTTAATTCCGTAGATGTAATAGATTACGAGACTATACAGAGTGTCCCACTTACGCCCGGTTGTACCACCACTCGCAAACCGTCTGATCAGCAGACCGGTTGATCAAAGGTGACCGATGATCAAGGAGCGATGCGTTGTACAAAGCCCGGTCGGCTGCCGGTTAGCCGATCAGATGATTTGGCGCGGTTGGCAGTACTTGTCTACCAAATGCCAGTACATTTAATAGAAATTACGTGAAAAGTCCGCAACCAAACTAACACAACAAATAAAGCGGTAACCATATAAATATCGCGCTGAACTGTTAAAACTTTAAAATAGGCCATTGTAGATATTATAATACATTATATTATAGCAGACATTGAGTTTTTACTATAAGAGATATTTATTTATAAACCTTTTGTTTATTATTTTTTACATTGGAAATTTGTTTATCATTGATATTCTCAACTTGAAATCAATTTGCTGCCTATTTATGTCAATACAAATAGAATTTTAGTTATAAACTGAAATGAATACTTACCCTACCCATTTTCAAAGTGATAAACTAAGCAATTTTAATTAATCTCTACGGTAAATGGAGAAATGCTGGTGCAAATAAAAGATTATAGTAAATTATTTATTTAACCAAACTATACATGATTAGTTATCAACTAATCCTTCAATATTCTTCAATTTAGATATTTTTTATTGCATCGTTGCTCTGGTTATCAATGTTAACATGATCATCCATGTTTCCATCCATTTTATGGACATCCAACCAAAACTCTCTCGTTCGAATTAAGGAATCGTTGAATAGATGTTGGTCTTCTGTTTATAGATTTCCGTCATTGGATAAGGTTTAACACCATATCCACTAATTTAAAAATCTCAATTTTCAAGCTCCGCTTTCACTTGGGAATTATGGAAATTATGGGCATCTGGTCACGATAGCTGGCTATCAGCTGGCCGGCTAACGGCATACAAAATTTCAAAGTTTTAGTGTGCTACGGATCACCTGGACATTCAAAGAAAAGAACTTTTTGCTGTTTCTGTAATTTTCAGCCACTTCACCACCAGGCGGCGACTGGATTTTTAGATAATGTGAACCTACTCCAAAACTCAACATCGGTCCACTTTTCAAAGTGATTGGGCCAGTCTCTCAAAACTGGCTGCAGTCGTGGATGCTGCATCATGTCCACCAGATAATCTTTATCTTCGGTCACATCCCCAAGAAACTCCATTCTTACTGGATCTAAAAGCAAAATAATTAAAAATATGAAGCAAAAAAAATGCAAACATATGATAATGTATACGGAACTGATATTATAAATACTGCACTTATTTTTCTAGTACCTACTTACCAAAATTAAACCAACAGATTCGTTCGTTGATGTCAATAATAGATGTAAACACAAACAATTATAGGTTAGCGTCACTCAAGCGCCTGCCATGCGTCTGCGCGCCATCTTGATCAAACGATCACCGGCCAATATATGGCGGTCAACTTGAAGCGTGGTTACGGTCCAATCAACTTCTAATCAAGGTTGGTACAACGAAAAATGCTCCGCTGACCAATGATCAACGTGATTGGACGGTCATCAGAGTTGGTACAACCGGCCCTTATTAGAGTGTAACACCGTTATATCATTTTGTTTTTGTTATTATCTAAAATAATTTGTTTTTTCAAAAATGGAACGCATACGTCTAGTTATTACAAAAGCCAGTCGCCTTCTTCAAATGCAAAGCCTTGCATTATCCAAATAAATGAAAAAATCGTATTAGGATAACTTAAAACAAAAAAAAAGGTTATCAGTAATACTGGTTCAGGTTGCTCAAAACTCTTAAACCCAAGATGTTATGTAAATTAGAAAATATTGACAATAAGTACAACAAATAGAGCACTATTTTTGTAAAATTTAAATGGGATACACACAAAAAAATTAGTTTACGAGACATAAAGGTGGTAGCTACACATTAAAGTCTACATTGCAGATAACAGGGACAGCATAGCCTGGAAATATAAAAAGGAATAATAACTAGAATAATTCAACTCAAAATACGGTAAGTAACTTTCAAACCCCACTAGCTCACTGGGTTTAGAATTTATATTAAAACATTTTTAATAATACAAAAGCAAAGAATCACTAAAAGTATTTTCTATAATATTTTTATCTGCACTGGAAGTGGAAAACATAAATGGCCGAATATTTGTAGAGCTCTGAACTAGATAGACTATATCGTAGAGTATAGCCTGGAAATATAAAAAGGAATAATAACTAGAATAATTCAACTCAAAATGCGATAAGTAACTTTCAAACCCCACTAACGCACTGGGTTTAGAATTTAAATTAAAACATTTTTAATAATACAAAAGCAAAGAATCACTAAAAGTATTTTCTATAATATTTTTATCTGCACTGGAAGTGGAAAACATAAATGGTCGAATATTTGTAGAGCTCTGAACTAGATAGACTATATCGTAGAGTATATCTCTAGCAGAACTCTACAATAAGTAATTTGTCTATATAAAGAATATCCTAATACTTTCACATGCATATTTGCAAAAGTTCAAATTGAAATTGTTGTGTGTTTTCATTATAATGGATAAGTACCATTTCTTTTAATTTGTTAGCAATCCTCGTCATCGACTACGTTTTTGAAAAAAGGTTATTGATTGTCTTGATTTTCCCGAAATTTTACCAGTAATTCAAAAATGTGAACTAGATAGACATTTGACAAGTTTTAATTTTTTGTATAAAATGATTTTATTAGTTTCCCCATGTTTAATTTGAACTCATATGTAATGAAAAAAATCTGGTGTGGCCAGGCACATGACTTTATCATACTATGTATAAAATTAATAGTTTAGCTGCATGAGATTCTATTTGATCGAGATCGGCCATGTCTGCATTAAGATAAAACTAGTAGAACTAGACAGATATGTCGATTAAAGCTGCGTTTGGATATTGTACTCCGTTGACACCGTGTACACCGTCCAAATGACACTTACGTGTTATTGGGTGTAAAAAGTGTAATACAATATCCGAACGCAGCTTATATTGACAGACGTTATTGTCAAAACATTAGCGTTGTCATTAGTGTCATTACTGTCATTAGAATCAAAATTTCTGACATATCCTGGCTACTAGTTTTAATGTAGTACGACCGATCTCGATAAAATAGAATTTGCTCATGCAGCTAAACTATTGATTGTATCAAAAAATTTCATATTCATAAATTATTCAGAATTTCCTCATTTTTAATTTATTACTTAACTATTTCGACGAAATTCCAGAAATGGCGGCTTATTTGCAAAATCTTTTAAAAATGCTAAGACTAAACCTCCAGTTCCTTTGGACCCTTTTCAACAGAAAGCTTTTCAGCTCTAAGTTTGGTTATGAAACTTCTAAATATGAAGTTTCGTCCCGATACCTTTAGTAGTTTCTCCGGAATCGTCGCCACAAAAAACGGGTACACACACACACACACACACACACACAGACATTTTTTGTACCTTGGTCAAAAATGTTCAGGGGACCCAAAAAGACATATTTCCGCTAAAATCCCAAAAAAATTTTTTGGCACGGTTACAATACTTTACATACTGCGTATGATAAAGTAAAAAATACAATTTATTGAGTTTGTAAACTTTCGGAGATAATTCAGAAATCTGCACTTACCTGACAATAACCCCTTCCTCCATGCAATAACCTTTTACAAAGCCATAACCTATAAAAATCGGTCACATAACCAATAAACACAACATAATTCTAACCTTACTTTTGTCATGTGTGTATATTTTCCAAGTTAAATGATGAATAAGATAATCACCAGGGGTTTAAGGCATATAGATAGAAAGGTAATTTTTATATTATCGCCGTACTCTCGTTAATATCATAATTTACATTTTAGTTCTCAACGAGCGTGCGACCCAAAGTGGTAGCCGATAAGAATGTAATAGCAGATATCGAAGCAGAGGCTTACAAGCCCAGGCGGCATCCAGGAATAGTAAATGTCAGCTCTGTCTCAGTTCCGGAGAAGATACTTGAAGCCATTGAGAGTATCCTCGAAGGTATATACTTATCCATTTCTTTATAAAAATAAAACGAAATCCCTTTATTTTAGATCAACCTGTAAAAGCTCTTGTTCAGAGTTCCGATACACTCGCTAGACATCTAAAAGGCCGAGTTCCACCTATGGAAACGGAACAAATAAATGAGACAAAGTATAAATTATTCAATCAGGTCTTACGGAAGGAAAAATCAACTGAAGTCAAAGATGAGAATCGATTTAACCAGAGCGTTAAAGACAAGGTTGAAAGATTAATGAAAGAAAAAGTTTATAATTGGTCTCCGATTAATTACACGACACAAAATGCCTTTCTGTATTTGTTAGCAAGATCGGCAAATGAATACGCAGTTCTAACTAAGATATTTAAGGAGATTTCTTCGAGGGATGTCGGTTTTAAACCTAGAAGTCTCTTTGATTTTGGATCTGGTATTGGTACAGTAACTTGGGCTGCAAATACTTTTTGGAAAAAGGAAATTTACGAATATTTTAATGTTGATATATCACATGATATGAATGACTTAGCGCAGTCGATTCTACAGGGTGGACGTTCTAATAATAATAATCAACAGTTGAGGGGCATCTTTTACAGACAGTTTTTACCAGCCAACAATGTAAGTTGATAGATTTTTATAGTATAAATAGAATAATTTGGTTCTGCCAAATTTGACATGGTTTTGTTGATTTAATTTGAATCAAATTCACAATAGAAATTCTTAATAATTACTTAGCATAAGCAGAAAGTCAACTTTTGCAGCAGTGGATTTTTGATATACCCAAAGATGATATACCTAAAGATGTTACTTTAACTAGAGGTCATTTGAAATGTTTTCTCAATTTATCAATGATTTTTGCCAAAGAATTTGAACCAATATCACTAACTTTTGGTTATTTTTATCGCTCTTCAGAGATGTTGAATAAATAAAAGGGAGTGTCAAACAAATGTTATTTATTTCTAGAAGAGCTATCCTATAATATCTCACACTACCTACTTTCCCTATAATTTTTAAAAAGTATTGCAAGAGAGAACGTCAAGTTTCATGTTTCATGCACTTACAATTTGAACCGTGGTATTATTATTAGTATGTCCATACGCATGTGGAGTGGGGATGAAAATCTGTGAAAATCTTCGTTACGTTAGTATCCACTTGGCGGCGCTGCATGGTTGAAGAATAATATCGTTAACATAACTAGGACCAAACCAATTTCTGGTTACTTATGCTTATTTCTGTGTACATAATGCAAATGTTTGAAAGTTCTCTGCTTATACAAGTACATTTCTCTGTTATATTCTTTAAATTGTAAGTGACATAACCGCTAAGTTTGACATATGCAATGTTGGTTGCCTATATATCACCTGGGCAGTAGCGGTCGTAAATTCGTCCAAAAATTGATCATACCTTTAATGTTCATACCACGATTTGAACTACCTTATCAAATAAATGTATGTAAAAAATACATTTTTTAAAAACTACTTAATTTTTCAATTTATATAGTTATTCATTGTCACCGGAAATTTGTCCACATGCAAAACTTCAACTCGATTGGACAAATTTTTCATTTTGGTAAATTTTGGCAAATTTTCCAAATTGTTGAAAACGCTTTACTTTTCCAACTTTTTTTATTGATTAATTCATTGTCACTTGAAATCTGTCCACATGCAAACTTTCAACTCAATTGGAAAGATTATCCAATTTTTTTCCGAAAGTTTCCACCTTTTTTTGTTTATTCATGCATTGTCACTGGGAATCTGTCCACATGCAAACTTTCAACTCGATTGGACATTGGGAAGTAGGTAAAAAAATGCGATTACGAGATTTCAATGTAAGCAACAAACAACTAGTGAAGTTAATATAAGCGTAGTAAAAAAAAGTTAGGACGGATGTTGTAACTTTAAGTTCTTTTCTTTTTCTTTTTGACAACAAGTGCTCTTGTCATCATCACATATTGTTAAACAAATTGAGTTCAGCCTCTATAAATTTTGAAAAATTGCTAAATTACATTGTACCTACATAACATTTTTACCTCTTTCTTGAAAATTTTTTGAAGATCTTATGTGTACGTATTCTGTATTCTGTACAAGGAAATCTATCAAAACTATATATGCACTTTTGATTAACAACAACATTACCTACAGTTATCAATATTTTACTATCTTCAATTGTCTTTTTCTGAAAAAAAATTATATTAGGCAATACATATTATTTGAATAACATTAAAGAAATGTGATGCTCTATCATTTCTATAAATATTCAGAATACTTTTTTTTTAGTTTCATTTGAAAACAAATTTCAAACTATTTTTTTTTAATAAATGAAATTTTAAAATTAAACAAATAAATATTTTTATTAATAAATCTAGCTAAAGAAAAGTGGCAAAACTGAATTTACTATTTTGTATGTGAATATATATTACTTGACATAAGCTGAGGGTGTCCTCTTTTATTTACCATCTCATGCAATCTCTTAACAAATGCCATCTCTAATGAGCAATATCTAGTACTCAAAGCTGGGGACAAAAGCATTAATCCATTAAACGTTAATTAACTAACTTAAATTTTATGTTAACGTATTAACTTTTAAGTTAACTTTCAAAACCATTAACGGACTCCTTAACTTCCGCTACATTCGTCATCCGTTAATTCAAGTCCGTTAAATCTAAAATACTTCGGACTTGGTATTGTATACCTACATGTGTGACGTACTACCTTGTGCGACGCGGGAGTCCGTATATAAAGCATACGCGTGAATTGTTTTGATTTTAGTCACTTTTTGTATATACATATACACTCGCAAAAAAGTATGTTTACATACTAAATTTTTTGTTTCCATGTAACTAAGAAATTACCCAACGAATTTTGATCGGATTTTCACACAGATTTTTGTGTATATTAGGAAATATTCAAGAATAAGCAGCCCAAAATTTATTGGATAGTTTTTCAGTTATAACGCTGCAAAAAAGTACAGGATGTATACATTTTTTTCCACAAGTATACCTTCTTATTATGTAATAATAATTATTTAACTATTTTTTTAAATATTGTTACTTTTTAATAAATACCCAGTTTCAAAATATAAATCTAAAGTTAAAAAAGCATCTTCTACAATGCTATTCTTCTAACTCCAACCACCTGAGTTGGTCTTTTCAATGTCTTTTATAAATCTTGCATCTCGCAATGTAGTTAGTTATTTTAGTTTCCTAACCACTGTACCTAGTTTGAAAAAATCCTAAGGCAATTTTAACTTATGCAACCGAAAACTCCGCTATTTTAGGTTATACTGAATATAACCCTTTCTTTATAAGAAGTTAACGATTAACAGTTAACGTTAACTTCTGTTACATTTATAACAAATTAACGGACTATCGGTTAACGAAGTTTACTTTTTCGTTAACGGATTAACGATCAACGAAGTTAACTTTCTGATTAACTTTGCCCAGCTTTGCTAGTACTTATACTGAATATAAATATTCAGATAAACAAAATGAAATAAATAAAAAGTATGCTATAAAATACAACAATCAAATATATAAAATGTACAAAAAATTAAATCAGCAAATTCAGAGGAACCTAAAATTTGATCTTGTAAAAATAAATCATATTATATCAAACTTAATTATGTAATTTTAGACAATGTACGACTTGGTCGTCTCAGCGTATTCCTTATTAGAACTACCGTCGTTTGAAACGCGAATGGACACAATTCTAAGACTATGGAATAAGACAAGTAAATATCTAGTCATCGTTGAAAATGGAACAAATGCCGGCTTCAAGGTAACAGTAATTTATCACGTTATCTGCTTTATATTTTAATTGTACGTATTTTATTTTAGGTAGTAAACGAGGCAAGGGAGTTCCTTTTAAAAAGCAAAGATGAACCTAATACTGCTCATGTTTTCAGCCCGGTTAGTTCCAAAACTTACCTGCATGATGTTTCATTTCCTAATACCTAAAAATTCGATTTTAGTGTCCGCATGATCTTATTTGTCCACGATTTTTGGCAGACGATGGAACTCCTTGCAATTTTGATGTTGCTTACCATCCTCTAAAATATTTTGGCAGATCTACAATCCAAAGAGAACATTACAGTTATATTGTATTAAAAAAAGGTATAGATGTATTTGATATATAATAATTATAGGATACAATTCTTTAAATTATGTCTTCTGTAAGCTAGCTGTATAATGGGTTGCCTAATATTGATATATTGTATTTTAGGTAAAATTGAGGATCCAAGTCAAGAGTGGCCGAGACTTGTGAGGGAGACTTTGGTCAGATCAAAGCACTCTATTTGTCGAATGTGTACAAAGCAGGGAAAGTTGTCCGAAGTAATATTTACTGCTTCCAAACATGGGAAGTACGTAATCTTCTTATAATCAATTCGATAATAATTAAATATTTTATTAATAGAAATAAATATGCGGACATACCATATCATACGGACTTACTACCGTAATGATGAAATCATCAATGTATAGAAGATGGTGATATCCAGGCGGGATGCAAATTATAAATAAATCAAAAATTACATCCACAACCTGGATTTGAACCAGGGACCTTTGCGTTTCTAGCACAATGCTCTCCCATCTGAGCTACTGAGGCCTAGGTTCAAAGGTCCCTGGTTCAAATTCAGCTCGTGCCTGTAATTTTTGATTTATTTAAAATTTGCATCCCAAATATTGTTTTGTGTTTCTCTGAAGCAATTTGGTGACGCTTTTTTTGGTGATTTGTTTTAGGACTATGTACCACTGCGCTAGATCTACTAAATGGGGTGATAGATTACCAGTTTCACTGGCTGAACAAAATGCGGAAGAAGGAACTGATAAGACTTAATGTACATAAATATATTTTTAATAAAGTTAAGGAATAATTGAATGGTATTATTTTATTAGTAGTAATAATTAAGCGGTGATATTGAAAAATGTATAATTTAAATTTTTCATAAGTAGACAGATTTTGAACCAAATCATTGTCAGATTGTAATAACAAAATGTATCTTGTTTCATGATTTTCAGTGTTGAAAATACAGGTTACAGCACAATCTCAACAAATTTCAATTCTTGTATCTGTCTTTTGATGGCCATTATTAACTTTTCTTCTAGTATCAGGCATCTTTGAATTGGCTAGTTGAATATGACGAAATACAGAACTATTGAGAGTTTACAAACTAAAAACAATTGTTTCAATACTAGGTTAATAAAAACTACTACTGTGGTAGAACTGTATGTTAGTTTAAATTTTTAGCGGAAATTTGCTGATATAGTGGCACTAATTTTAGTAAAAATCAGATAAAAAAAAGTAACAAGTAAAGATGAAACTTGTATGGTTTAAAAAAAGCTATCCTATTGTACTCTGCAACTAGTACAGACTGTAATATGAAAAAAACTAGATGCAGTGACGTGAATCAAAAAAGAAAATGTTCAGAAAAGTGCATGGATGGTGAAACTAGCCGATACAAGAAAAAAACTTGCTACTGAACCCTGTATCTGTAAATCTATACCAGAACATCGTTGCTGAGAAATAAACCACAACTAAATCAAAATCTTTGGAATCAAGTTTGAAATTCAATTGTAGTTTTTAGTTAATTTTTATTGCATATTTAATTATCTGGTGTACTTATTCTTCTGGTGGCTTAAGCACTTGCTTTTATACGCTTAATGGTTAGTCCCGCTTTGGATATTGCATAAATGTTTCATTTTTGCTATATTTTAATGTTTAATCTCTATTGTAAATTTGTTTCAAATCATTATTTTCCTTAACATTTAACAAGTCCGATGTGGTATAGTGGTGAGCATCCCCGCCTGTCACGCGGGAGACCGGGGTTCGATTCCCCGCATCGGAGATTTTTTTTATTTTTTAAAAATTATTTATAATTATTTTTTAATATTATATTATTTTGGCTAGTTGAATTTAAGAAAAAAACAGTAAAAAGAAAAATGCCGCTTAATTAATTATTAATATTTATTATTATTATTAAAATAGATATTTATTTTATTTGGTTAAAATAAAATATATCTTGATAAAAAATAAATATTTTTACATCAAATGCAAACTTAGTTTAACAAAAAAACAACATTTTTATCTGTATGCCGTCATAATGATGAAGTATTAAAAAATGTGCTTCTCTTTTCTTATTTTGTAATTATTATTGTTATTATTATTATCACTATATATTTTAGTACAAATTAAATATTATAATGAATATGCCAATTCAAACAGATAAATATTGTCGAAGAAATTGTTAATCAATAATTTAAATCTTACTAATATAATCCACTAAAATGAAAGAGGAATTTTCTGATTTTTGTGAATTATTTATTTTGTAGTCATAAGTTGGTAAAATTATTATAATAATCTCAATTATTATATTCCGATAACATTGCATTCAATAAATTAATTTTTAATCTCTAAAATGTACCGGAATGTAATTTGCAATATATTTGTATTCGGTATCGTGCATAGACCGAAAGTTAAGGTCAAAGAAAAGATGTGCACGATTGTAGACTGTCAACACCGCCGATAATGACCTAAATGCAACAAGATGTATTGTACTTTCCATGCTAAATTATTCTAGCTACGTTTAAACTATATATACTTGCCGATGTACATTTGTCTTCTAATCACTTGTTTTGTTACTCTAATTCCGTCAACACTTCTACCAATCACACGTATATGTTACAATTCTTAAAAAAATAATGAAAATTTATAGTGTAAGTTAAAGTAAATACATACATTTAACTACCCTTTCCGTTTCTTAAATTGCATAATATAGTGTAGTTTAATTGCAGATTATAATTGTGCTTATTATTGTTGCGCTTGGATTTTTTGATACAGCATATTCATTGAGATCTCCAGTGAAAAAGTAAGTACATTATTATCATTATTTTAGATTAGATTTTACTTATTAATAAGCATACGATCCTTAAGAAGCAAGTATTATACCCCACTATAAAAATTGCTGTGAGTGTCTAGAAAAAATATAGTTGTCAGGGGTAGTATAGGATGGGGTCTTATGGTGTCTTAGGCAAACATAGTTGTTTCTAAACAGGGTTGTTATGTTTAAAATACTTTGTTTTACAACAATGTTTTAAACTGGTTTTGAAACAAAGATTTTGTTTTTAATTATTTTGTTTTAAACATGTTTAAAACAGTTCGTTTTAAATGTTTAAAGTACTTTATTTTAAAACATCTTTTAGAACATGTTACAACTACAGATATTTGAACAGTTTTTCTTGTTTTTCATAAAATATTACAATACAATATCAGTGGTAGCAAGTAAAATAAGGAATCCGATTAAAATGGTTAGAAATAAAATAATTGCATAATTTAAAACATATTTAAAACAAGTTTTATTCCTTGTTTAAAACATGTTTTGTGTGTGTGATTTAAAATATGTTGTATTTCATGTTAGCACATGTTTTTTGCGAGGTGTTTAAAAACATTGTTTCGTTAAAAAAAAAATCTGATGTGGCCAGGCACATGACTTTATCATACTATATATAAAATTAATAGTTTAGCTGCATGAGATTCTATTTGATCGAGATCGGCTATGTCTGCATTAAAATAAAACTAGTAGAACTAGACAAATATCTCGATTAAAGCTGCGTTCGGATATTGTACTCCCTTGACAGCGGGTACACCGTCCAAATGACACCTACGTGTTATTGAGTGTAAAAAGTGTACCGGTGTTCAATATCCGAACGCAGCCTATATTGACAGTAGTATTTTCAAAACATTAGCGTTTGCACTAGCTACTGTCATTAGAATAAAAAAATCTGACATATCCTGGCTACTAGTTTTAAAGCAGTACGACCGATCTCGATGAAATAGAATTTGCTCATGCAGCTAAACTATAAATTCTACCAAAAAATGTCATATACATAAATTATAGAAAATTTCCTCTCCTTTAATTTATTATTTAACTATTTTGACGACATTACACAAATAGCGGCTCATTTGCAAAATCTTCGAAAAATGGTATGAGTAAACCACCAGTTCCTTTGAACCCTTTTCAACAGAAAGCTTTTCAGCTCTAAGTTTGGTTATGAAACTTCTAAATATGAAGTTTCGTCCCGACACCTTTAGTAGTTTCTCCGGAATCGTCGCCACAAAAACGGGTACACACACACACACACACACACACATACACACACACACACACACAGACATTTTTTGTACCTTGGTCAAAAATGTTCAGGGGACCCAAAAAGACATATTTCCGCTAAAATCTCAAAATTTTTTTTTGGCCTGATTACAATACTTTACATACTGCGTATGATAAAGTAAGAACATCATTTTATAAAAAAAATGATTGTTTTGTTTAAAATAAAAAAAAAGTTTTTATAACAACCCTGTTTCTAAATCGTAGATTTCAAATGATGCAAAAACCATAAATAATTCAAACTAATCTCATAGGGTAAAACCTTTGTATTTTTTATGTTCCACACTGGAAAGTCCTTATCAACAAACACAATATGAGTGGCAATATTAAAAGTTTGGGAATAGGGAATGTCGTTGCACGTAAAATGTAAACCCGTTTTCCTTGAAATTTTGTATTGTTGGGCGGTGATCATGATTTTAGAAAAACTAAATAAATTATGGAATTGACGGTATCTTTTAGAAAATGATGCGATAAAAATACTCATTGTTTCTAAAAAGAAGTAGAAGAAAACAGTCAATTTTGCATTAAATCGGTTTATTGTCTACGAATACAATGCCGCAAGCTGCACAATGCAACCTGCAATCGCCCAACAAAACATTTTGAGCAAAACACTTGAATTCTATAGATATCTCCAAAACTATTAACCTTAGCCACAAAAAGTTATACATTATCTTAAAGAGGGGTAATGTGGGAAAAAATACTAACTTAAAAATATTAAAAGATGAGGGCCGCTCGACTGTAGGCTGTGGAATCGGTAATTCAATAACAATTCGCAAATCTAATTAAAATTGTAAATACAACAATATTTAAGACATAAATTCTTCTATTTATTTATTTAGTGCTAAGTTACCTAACATATTTCTTGTTTAGATCAAGTCATCTCCCAGAAGATCCACGTGGTGGACATTGGAAAACGAGAACAGAATGGAAGGGAAATTGGGTAAAAAACTGGATACCAAGAACAGTAAGTTGATTGTAAATGAAGTAAATAAATAATCTTACATATTATACAGGCTCATTTTGTAATTGGATACACAAGATATGATCGTAGTAGACTAAAAGCATGTGAACGATGTGTTGTATATTATGTGTTGTATACCTTACCTACGTGCAAACTATACATGCCATAAGCTTGGCAGGGTGATGCCGGTCTTAAACCCTTAAAAGCCACCCTAACGTGTTACACACTCTGTTGGAAACGTATTCTGTAACGACTAAAGCTGCCTCTATGGGCAGCAATTGAAAAATACCCAACAGAATACGTTTCCAACAGAGTATCATCGCAAATAACTCCACTTTGCCTCACCCACTTAGTGTCTTAGCGTCTTCGTGTTGCCCCAGTGTGAGAACCGCTCAAAAAGTGGAATTTACCTAAAATAAATAAAATAAAATTTCGAAATCGTGACCGTTTTGCGGTAAAATACGAAAACCCGCAAACGTGCACGCTTGGGGCGGTTTTTAGAGGGTTTATTACCGACGTAACTCTACAAGGTTATCGTTATGTAGTTTGCACAGATACAAGGTGGATTTGTACAAAATTTGAAGCGGTAGAAAGTCCGGTGGGTAAATTGTTTATTAGTTCTTGGTCTATACAGTTGATAAGGAATGAACTAAGGCCCAACGTGTCTAATGCAAGCCAAATGGTATCTTTTTTGGAGATATAAGTCAAGTTATTGTTTTAAAAAATTTTTAAAAAAATTATTTAAAAAAATATTTACCCATCTCTTTATCTTCTTGATAAGATCAAACTTTAGATTTTTTAAATTAAATATTGTATTATCTCAAAATCAGCGTTAATTGTTTAATTTATTGTTATCTCACCTTACTATCATGCTTAAAATATATATGATTATTATAGTAGCTCTAATCAGAATTTTGGAAATCGACAACTAATAAAACTGATAATTTTTGATTCAGTTCATGTGTTCATGTAGTTTATAGTTTATTTAGTAAGTATTTATAAATGTGTTATATTCTTCATAAAGGGTTACATTATCAAAGTTTAAAAAGGTTACATCACATTATAAATGATTGTAGTTGAAGTAGGCCATGATATCAAATATCAAAGACCACTGTTCTACACGCAGAAGTTAAATTGGTTGCATAACCTATTACAAGTTTGACAGTTGTTTGTGTATAGCGGCAAAAACATGGGCATGGCCTACTTCGACTACAATCATTTATAATGACCCTGTATAAAATATTACTTATTGTCAATTTCCTGAGGAAGCCTTTGATAATTGTTGCCGATTCCCAAAATTTTGATTGAAAACTATTATAATAACACGGCAAATCCAATTTTCATAAATGAGTATCTGATTATTATATTAAATAATTTATGTGTAGATTTACGTACCAATATGGAAAAGAGTATGGACACCAGTTACAGTAAACGAATGGATTCCATACGTTCCTGCTCACCACTAATGGAGACCGCAAAGCAAAATAACACAATTCTCGAAGAATTTATTAATTATAATTTGACAATGTACATTTTGTTGAAACTTTCATAACTAAATATTTGTGACTTAATATAAATCCTATAAATCAATATATTTATATCTATAATTATTATTTATTGTATTGTGATATTCCAGAAGATGTTTAACTATTAAATTATTTGTTATTTATTATGCATGTACTATAAGAAATAAACGTGTTTTAATTAATGATGTTTCTTTAATTAGTATAGGGGAAAGCATCGTTTATTATTTCGTCAATTTTCTCTTCATTTCTAGTGAAACTATTAATAGGGATATCTCTACATATTGGCAGATGTGCTGCTATGTCAGGACACTTACTAAATCACTATTAAAATTGGTATTGAAAATGTTCCATTCATCAAATCTAACCTGAATTCCTAAAATACATACACCTCCCACATTTTGTCATCAAATTTAGTATGTTTCTCTTAATTGGGTTGAAGATCGTAATTTTACTACGATGGCATCATATTTTTCTACAATTTAATTTTGCTACGACGATTCTGCGGTCGTCAGTTTTACGGTATCTTTAAAATCTCTTTTCTTTTTCCTGTCTGTTTGAATAAGCATGCAAATTATTTTGATTCTTCATAGAAACGTATTAAACCTAAAGACGAGAAGAGAGACATTGTAACTTTCATTCGTTACTACTTACTACATGCTGTTTAAGTATACGAAGCACGATCAGTTTGCACGTAAATATCCATAGCAACAATAAATACTTACTGGACTGTTCAACATTATACCGTACAGAGAAATAAAAAGCGACTTTTCCTAGAACAGATAAATATATTACAGTTTCATATAAGTATACATATTTGTCGAATATTATGCACATTTTCAGCGCTACATATTCCGGAAAGAATTACTCTTATAGTTATTTTAAGTTAGTTTCTTCCGAAGTTTTCTGTTTCCGTTTCTCATCCTCGTACTTTTTCCACAGCGCTTTATGCCGCTCCCTGCTTTTCCGGCTATTTTCCGCTTGTCTTGCGATACGCTCGTTCTTTAGACATTTTAGGACAGCAGCATCTTCCGAATTACATGCCCCAAGCAATTTCATGAAAGGATTCTGTACATGGCACAACTGGAGCATTTCGATAAGTGCCACGCATTCAGTTGAATGTAGATGTGGGGATAAATCAGTATGCATGTCCGAATTACTTTTAATTTTGGACAGCTGTCAAACGCAACCTGAATGGGGGTTCACTATTGTTGTGATTGACCAAATTGACTTGTTTTTGTCAGAATCATAATGTCAACACAGAATACTGCCAAGAATGATCAGAGATTATCATTAGGTTTGTTTTGGTTCGGAATTCTGGATCAGTAATTGAACTGCGCAGAACTTATGCGCTGCGCAGAACTTATGCGCAGAAAACAGTAATTCCAGAACGGTTCCGAATTTAACAAAACCAAAACACTTTAAATTTACTGTAGTGCCATCTAGCGGATATTAGGTGACACAACGTTGTTTCTAACCTATAAATGGAACTGCGACAAACAACAAACCTAGACAATACATCTACGATTCCACTCGGCAACGAATCAGCGAATCTACATAGAAAATACAATCGATATACAGTGAGCGCATAAAGTATGGAAACACGACAAAATCCCAAGAACGGTTTTGTATTTTTTAAAATCCTCGAACACATCGATTTATAATTATCAAAATACACCTTCTGATATCAAATTAATTTCTTTACCTTCAATTGTTTTTAACAGATGACGTCATCGACATTTTTTTCAAATGACAAAAATATTTTTTTTAATGAAAATGACAGATCTTTTAATTGTCTTAATGGTAGCATAATATTTTTATGGCCTTACATAAGAATATTTTCGAGAAAAATACTATTGAAGGTTATGAAATAAATGTGACAAAATCTCCGGAACGGCTCGACCGAATTTAACGAAATTTTGGAATTAAGTATTTTGCAGTTATGTGAAGTCACTGGCGTTATTATCGTTGGAGCAACGTTTAATTACAGTTTCTGAGATATAACCTCACACTTTTGAATTTAAAATAGAACAGCCTGTATATTTTGACATTTTCTGTTAGTCTTCATATGTTATGGAATACATCTAGAAAATAACAAAAACCTTTATTACTTAGGTCTAAAAATTAACAAAGAAAAAAATGATAACAAAATATTATTACATTTTATACTGCAACTACTCCAGCTGGTTTATGAGGATTCTCAACCATTGACAAAAACACATTGTTTTAAGTTTGATCGGTTTATTTTTTTGTTAAAATCAGAAATTATCTCAGAAATTATAAACGTTGCATCAACGATAATAGCGCCAGTGACTTCACATGGTTGCAAAATACTTAATTCCAAAATTTCGTTAAATTCGGTCGAGCCGTTCCGGAGATTTTGTCACTGTTATTTCATAACGTTCAATTGTCTTTTTCTCGAAAATTTTCTTATGCGAGGCCATAAAAATATTATGCTACCATTAAGACAATTAAAAGATCTGTAAAATTCATTAAAAAAATATAGGGTTGTCATTTAAAAAAAATGTCGATGACGTCATCTGTTTAAAATAATTGAAGGTAACAAAATTAATTTGATATCATAAGGTGTATTTTGATAATTATAAATCGACGTGTTCGAGGATTTTTTAAAATAGCAAACCGTTTTTTAGATTTTGTCATGTTTCCATACTTTACGCGTTTACTGTATAATAGAAACATGGAAAATAAAGGTATGAAGGTATATAATAATATAAAATGAAATAGGTGTTATAAAATTATTATGTATAATGTATTATTTTTTAGAAAACCAAAATCACGACCGTCAGGATGATGACTACTTTACCCAGACATTTGTTTTTACCCCTGCAGTTAAACAGCGCAAGCGCGAACTAATAATTCGGAATCGGTACTCGCTGACAAGCAAGAACTGCTAGAACGGTTCTAGAATCATTCCGAACGAGTTCCGTAAATAACCAAAACATTGGATCGATAGTTCAGAACCAGTTCTTATGAAACCAAAACGCTAATACGCAAATACGCATGCGCAGTAGTTCCAGAACTGCGAACCAAAACAAACCTAGTGATTACGCAGATCAGCGTACAAAAATAGTTTCGTACTGCGCATCTACGTCGCACCAGAATGGCTGTCAAAGCAAAGTGTCTAACTCACATGCACTCACATGCTCACATGTATTTTGTCAATGAACATGTCAACATTGATGTGAAATATTAAACAAATCTGTAGTTTTGGTGATAGCAATAGGGTATTCCGGTGTTTTTGAAATTGTCATTTTTTACAAAGTATGGGTGCTACTGTTTGCTACTTCACAAGTAAAATATCAAACATTGTTTTAAATTAAGAGAAATCGTTGTTTGAAATTTGAATTAGGATTGGTCTTTGTGACGTCACAAAGACCGCTCAAAGTGAGCGACTTGACAACGTTGCTATATCTAGGGTGCACGTAGTAAATTTTTGTCTTCTGTTGTGTCAACGTTTAGAATCGCTCGTTTGTTGACACCTGCTTTGGTTATTGATGTTATATCAACCACTTGTTCAAAATGTATAAATTCCAACGCCGACATTGTTCTGTGCCGGGCTGTAACAGCAGTAGAACAGTAACTCCTGATAAGATTTTCTTTACATTGCCGACTAGCGAGATGAGAGATGTTTGGCTTCAAGTTTCAATGATCAAATCATCTCGAAAAAATCTGATGTGGCCAGGCACATGACTTTATCATACTATATATAAAATTACTAGTTTAGGTGCATGAGATTCTATTTGATCGAGATCGGCCATTTCTGCATTAAAATAAAATTAGTAGAACTAGACAGATATGCCGATTAAAGCTGCCTTCGGATTTTGGCTCCGTTGACACCGGGTACACCGTCCAAATGACACTTACGTGTTATTGGGTGTAAAAAGTGTAATACAATATCCGAACGCAGCTTATATTGACAGAAGTTATTGTCAAAACATTAGGGTTTGACACTACCTACTGTCATTAGATCAAAAAATCTGACAAATCCTGGCTACTAGTGTTAATGCAGTACGACCGATCTCGATTAAATAGAATTTGCTCATGCAGCTAAACTATTGATTGTACCAAAAAATGTCATAGTCATAAATTATTCAGAATTTCCTCTTCTTTAATTTATTATTTAACTATTTCGACGAAATTCCAGAAATGGCGGGTTATTTGCAAAATCTTTGAAAAATGCTAAGACTAAACCTCCAGTTCCTTTGGACCTTTTTCAACAGAAAGCTTTTCAGCTCTAAGTTTGGTCACATAACTTCTAAATATGAAATTTCGTCCCGATACCTTTAGTAGCTTCTCCGGAATCGTCGCCACAAAAACGGGTACACACACACATACACACACACACACAGAAATTTTTTTGTACCTTGGTCAAAAATGTTCAGGGGACCCAAAAAGACATATTTCCGCTAAAATCTCAAATTTTTTTTTGGCACGATTACAATACTTTACATACTGCGTACGATAAAGTAAAAAATTACCTTCATTCGTTGTCAAACAACAGGGTCGCCAACCGTCAACTTGGCTGATCAAGCTGTTCGAGAGCTGTCCGCTGTTGCCACCGCTGCTAGGGATCGGTAATCATCGTGTATTTCCGAGGGTGGTCGGTGAATTCAAACGAAATGCACTTTTAATTGCAATTATCTCATAGAAAAACTAAATCAAAAAGCTCATAGCTTAACTTTATGAATCCTCATAAATTGTACAATAAGTTAAACCGAATATCTGCTTAAATTTTGACATGACCGGAATACCCTATTGGGAAAATAAATTTCGTACAATTACAAATAAAATAAAACAAACGGTGCCTTTGCAGTGGGCGCTTATCGCTTATCTGTTGGTGGTGTCGATGACTGGGACATTGCCCCAGAAATCGCAAGATGAAATAGTCGTGGGGTCCAAGCAAATTGTTGAAGATTTCGAGATGGGATTGGTGGTACCAAGTTAGCAAAGATCTGCACAAGCACTGCTTGGATTTCACCGAAACACGCATTTTTACCCCCTCCCTCTCTGCCTGGCGTTTGAACTAGGACCAGTTTTGGGTCTCGATTTTGAGTTTATGCTCCTCTATGCTAACATTAGCGACCCTTAGAACGCGTTAGTAAGGCAACCAGGTCCATCTTAGAAAAAGCCTAACTTTTAGTGTTTTCACCTAAAATTTCAAAAATTGGCCCTCAAAGAACGAACGGAAAATATTCATCGATTAATCGGTGTGTTTTGCAGGTGTTTCTGGTATGGCTGGGCCACTTTTCCCGAGGTGTTAGAGGTGTTTCTGATCGGAGAAAAAGTGTTAAAATGACCCATCCTACAATACAATCCGTTAATCTATGTTTATTTCGATACTTGAGTATAATGTGGAGTTATATTTTAATTATGCAAGGTGATTTATCTACAATATGACTTTTGTTAAATTTTAAATACGCATATTGCTTGAATAAATACATAGATTTTGATATACTTCTCATTTATTTGTCTCTTATTTATAAAGCATATGAATATAAGTTGTAACCTATGTTGATTATGTAATTTCAGCTATTTATATTAAAGTTTGTCTGAGTGTACTAAGAAGTGTGTGTAACAAAGTCTCGTGGGAGGTCCACAAACCAAATATTTTCAATAATTGAAGCAGGTATTTATTGAGAGAACGGGCACATTGGGAAGGATTTTGACATCCGCATATAGTTGCCTTATTTTTCATAATAACTGGTTGGTAATGGCAATACTACTTAATATATACACTTAATACTACTTAGCTACTTAATATATATACTACTTAATATTTAGTAGGTATATACACTGGAAATTTAAATTGAATAAAGTATTTATGGAATTATAATAACTTCTTTCCAATTTGCAGTTTGTCCCAATGTGCCCCGGTCCGGGGCACATTGGGGCAGGCATGGTGCACATTGGGACAGTGTGAATATCTTGGTTATTATTGAAGATACCAATTTGATGTTTGGTGAGTACAAACCATCAACATGGACAAACAAAAAGCCGTTAAGTTAATTATTATATCTTATACAGGGGTGTTCAAAATTTGTAACACAAATATCACATTTTCAAACAAAAAAAAATCATGTTTTTAAATTGAATATCTATCGAAAAATCTTGCCCTCTGTCATTCCAGACTATACCTGATAAATATACTTCAAATTTAAATAGCCTTTATATTATTATACAGACTGTGTTGTTCCACGTCCCGAATATTGAAGGCGTGATAGAGCGTCTTATTTTATGAACAAAAACATCAATGAACATATAGCCTAACGGTACTTAATTGTATGGTGTAACCTTGTGAAGGTCAAAGTGTTTATAAACTACCTACAATGGTTGTCGAGGAATTTCTTCAATGCCAGCATACTAATATTTTTAAAATTATTATTCAACTATTCGGCCGACAAGGAAAAGAAACAAAATTTCGACTAAATAAATAAATTTCCCCTTATTTCCCTGTCCCAAACTGCCCCAGTTGAAATGTCCCAATGTGCCCCAACATGAGCTTTATGAATTGAAAAATTCTAGAAAATTGAAGGTTATGATTTGGTAGCCGCCAATAGCGGTAATGTATGAAGAATATATGTATAATTGTATGAATATACATAATATTATACAATATAACATATAAACTTGTGTAGAGCCTTACGAACAGACGTAGAAAATACTTAGTTGGTTAACCAAAAACTGATACATTCATCAACAAACGTAGTTTCGATACTAACGTGCTGGAAACTTTTTTTGATATTGTTTACATTCACTGACGCATATTCTGTGTGAATGCGCATATAATCGCACGTTAATAAGGCGGTGAATTTAAAGTGTCCCAATGTGCCCCGTGTCCCAATCTGCCCCGGTCTCTCCTACTTGATTCTCTTTTCATCGTAATCGTCATCATAGATCCCTTTGCTTCAGTTTTTGTTCTCTTTTAAGTATTCTCTTTGAGAACTCAATTGAATACTGTGATCACTAACATACTGTGATCATTAATTGAAATATAATAGTATATTACATTACAAGAGCTGTAACTAGCATATTACGTACGAGTGGAAATTTAACATACGAGCCGCGAAGCGGTGAGTTTTGTTATTTTCTACGAGTATGTAATATGCGTTAGAGCTCGAGTATTGTACATAACTTTACCTACGACCGACAATTTCAATAAATTGTATCAAAAATGACAAACAAATACAGGTAAGAATATTTGACGGTTAACCAATCAATGTATTCGCGCGACATCTATTGCACCTACGGAGAACTTTGTCTGAAGTGTCGATCGAAAATTCCAGCAAAAATTCAAAATTCATAAATTATCACGTGCTAGTAATAATATGTTACAGCTCGAGTATTGCACTTACTTACAACCGAAAATTTTAATAAATATAAATTGTATCAAAAATGACAAATAAATAATCAAAATATTCGCGCGACATCTGTCATTATGACATTATGTCGTGCGTTAAAAACACAAACGCACAGCCAAAGGCACACGTATGTTATAAGTTATAAGCGATATACATGCGATATACGAGCTAAGCAGTCCGTGACGTAAGGGACATTTACACATACGGTCGTAGGTAAAGAACATAACATAATGACATAGGCTCCATCCAATCAATAGTTGGTTGTATATTGTGCTAGGCACAAACAGAAATTATTTGTTCTTTATATTTTGTAGACATATGATGTGGTAAAACTATGATGCTGGTAGAAATAATGAAATAACTTCACCCCCACCGTCAATGTATCGTCAATATATCACAATATTGTTTGTGATGCAATATGTTTATTTTAGTTACTGCTAAAACAATGTTGTATGTTCTGTTCCACAGGGAAATTTGACAATTGAGTTCAAATAATTGAATTTATTACCTTAAAATTTTCTTAAATTGTTGCGGAATGTGCATTTTCGTTAGAAAATGCTTGCAACATAGTAAGCCTTCTCCAGATCTAATAAAAATGCATAAATATGTAACGATAATAACAAGTTCAACCTCATTTTTTATGCTTAACCATACCGTACACACCGATGTATAGGCTTACCATAATCGTAAAATTTCAAACCTGGACAGAAATGACTTTGAAATAATGAAAGAAATACATAAATAGTTTAATTGAATATTTACCAAATACAACGCAATTGAAACATAAAACAACAAAAAAATACTAATAATAATAATAACGTTGTTCCTCAATACATCATTACACAGCAACATTGTAAAAATATAATTTGTTTTTAGAAGCCCTGTCAATATTTACTACTTTAGATGTTCATATGTTTTATCATTGATAATTTGACAGATATTGTTTCGGTTAATAACCTCTCTTGTGACCATTTGCATTGTAATACATTAACCTATAAATCAAATAGTGATAATTTAAATTTGTTTGTCATTCATAAAGAATGTAACTAATTCTTTAATGAACATTTCACACTTTTTAGTACTCCAAAAGAGGTATCGTTGCAGACAATTAACGACAATTAACACATCACTCAGATGCGTAGGTATACAGAGATCCGACGAGCATGGCGGAAACTACTTTCTCTGGCCACGAATGGGACATGGAAAATTTGTATCTAACAGAGAACGTATTTAAAGATTCCACACGACAGACGACAGATCGCGATCCATGCACACCATACATAGCACATGTGAATCATTGTTGGAATGGAAATCAATTATCAGTGAAAGTTGAGCCACGTATTCGGAAATTTTATTGCATAAAAACACGATTCTTTTTAATTTCGCATACCCATGCAGGCGACCACTTTCACTGCTAACGAAAAAACATGCGTAATTAATTTTTAATTACTTTTATTAAATAAAAATCGTAAAAACAACAATTGTGAGGTCACAGGCACGCGTTCATTCAACATCTTAAGCTACATATAACACACTCAATTCAGTCGTTTCTCGTACTACTAGAATACTATTATTAATATATACAAACAGTGCTTAAATTATTATACGTTAAGATGGCGGGAACTGCCAATTTGACTTTTTGCTTTGGGTGCTCTGTGCTACCTCACTTGAAGACTGATTTGCTGCTTGAGCAACTGAGTACTGTTTTTGGGATGCACTTTGATCATTATCTTTCCTATCCCATCCGTGATGGTGGTGATCATGATGGTCTGGCGATGGGAACCATTCTGATATTATTACAGGTCTCCAGATTTGTTTCCATGCTGGCACCCAAATTTCTTTCCACGCTGGAACCCAGATTTGTTTCCAGGCTTCCTTCCATTCCAGTTTCTTGTCTGGTACCCAGATTTGCTTCTTGCTTGGCTTCCAGATTTGTTTCCAGGCTTCCTTCCATTCCAATTTCTTATCTGCTACCCAAATTTGCTTCTTCTCCGTCCTCCAGATCTGCTTCCATGCCTCTTTCCAGACTAATTTCTTGTCTTGTACCCAGATTTGTTTCTTTTCCGTTCGCCAGATTTGCTTCCAAGCTTCCTTCCATTCGAGTTTCTTGTCTGGGACCCAAATTTGTTTCTTAGCTGGTTTCCAGTATTTCTTCCAAATCGGTTTCCAAATGAGCTTTTTCTTCCAGATATCATGGGCGGTGTATTCGTTACCGTGGTGGTCTTTACCTAAAAAGTGCTCACCGTGTATTCCTTCTTTTACCCATTCCGGGATCCATAATTTTTTCCACGCTGGGACTTGAATTTCCTTCCATGCGGGGACCTGGATTTCCTTCCATACGGGCTTCCAGATTTTCTTCCAATCGGGAACTTTGACTTCTTTCCATGCCGGAACTGATATTGGCTTCCAGACCGGTTTCCATATTTTCTTCCAGTCCGGAACTTGAATCTCTTTCCAAGCAGGTACTTTAATCTCCTTCCAAACCGGCTTCCAAATCTTCTTCCAAGCAGGAACTTGTATGTCCTTCCAAGCGGGCACAGTTATCGGAACCCAAATTGGCTTATAGTACTTCTTCCACGCCGGCTTCCATATCTGCTTCTTGGCTGGCTTCCAAATCTTCTTCCAGCCTTTCTTCCAGATCATCTTCTTCTTCCAGATGCCTGGATCGTGATGGTCATGGTGATCATGGTGGTCATGAACTTCATGATGGTCATCAACTACGTGATGTTCCTCATGCTGAACGTCAAATCCTCCTCCTCCACCGCTCGGTGGCAGATCTCCACCGCCGCCGCCACCGCCACCGCTTGGCGGCAGATACTCTTGGCCTACTCGTTTCTCTGCAACTCTGGAAGATAAAAGAATGATTCGAATTATTGAAGATTGGACAAATCTATTGGACTTACGCTTGCACTGATCCAGGCTGTGGCGGTTGCACAGTATTTTCTATGGCTTTGCCCAAAATTAGAGTCACATTTAGTGCTGCACATATGGCAATCTGAAAAATGAAAAATTATGGTCAGAATTTCAGAAAAATTTGCTTAGGCATAAATTTGTTGAAAAGTTTAATAAATAATTTATCCATTCATAATCCGTTCTGTAATCCATCAAATGACCTACCGCAAATTTTAAAAATTTGATGTTTTATGTGACTTATGACTTGAAAATCCATGAAAAAAATAGTAGTAAACACCAGGAAATGGCTGGAACAAAGTTCTGAGAATGGAAGCCAAAGATAGGCAAAATAGTTCATAAAACAAACATCTTTTTATTTACTAAAGCAAATTAGACAGGTAGGTATCCAAAAGTTGTACTTTAAGGAACAATTCCAAAAACTTTCTAAACCGGGACAAAAAGTCGAAGTGGGACTACTAACATGGTACTGTAGCCGCAGAAAATACAAGACAAAGAGTGGTCTGGCGGACGAAACTATATGCAAAGGCATTAATTTCGAGAAGCTAGAACAGAAGCTATTTCAGGCTAAATATGCAGTGTGATATGGGGAGAAGTTATCTATTTCATAGATTCTTTTTTTTAGAAAAGTTGATGCTTCATCAAAAACAAAAAATACAATAATAAAATTCTAAATTGTGTGTGGCATATTTAAATTTGATCTCTAAAAAGATATTTGTGTTTACTCTTGTAATAATAACTGTGCTATCATTTATTCTAAGGACATTTTTAAAAATATATCTAGAAAATTTGTTAATTGTAATATTTATTTATTATTTATTATTATTATTAATATTACTATCATGGAATAACTAATGTAAGGAAATAATTTACATTTTATTCATTTACTGTTTGTGTATAATTTATCCCTTGTTTATATACCTCTAGGATAATTTTGGGTTCTCTTAAAAGCCAAAGTCATCAACTAAAATCAAACTACTAAAAAACTATATCCTATAAATATTTTTTAGTGATCCACATTTTGCAACTGACTTGAAATTTGATATCTTTAGATTTTAAAAGTTTTTAAAGTACTATTTTGAATTATTTTGAAATGACATTAATTCAGAACTTATTTCGTAAAAATTAAGATATTTTTTTTCTGTACGTTTAGTCTCAAAACACGTATAAGTTCCAAGGGGGTCAGTTAGGTAATTTATTCTCAGAACCCTAGAAGCAATACACTAAAGGTGAAGGTAAATGTACACTTTTCCATTATAG
The DNA here is from genome assembly GCA_963966075.1 of Aphodius sticticus. Taxonomy (NCBI): domain Eukaryota; kingdom Metazoa; phylum Arthropoda; class Insecta; order Coleoptera; family Scarabaeidae; genus Aphodius; species Aphodius sticticus. Next base: position 21,521,527 of record OZ014506.1, read on the forward strand.
TGGATTTTTGATATTTTTGTCGGTTTTTGAAAAATTAGTAAAGGAATCTGACAACAGAATTGGTTGATTTATATTTCATCTTTACCCTTCTGTAATGTATAGTGTCTATTAATAAATAATCTGCATGTGTTTTATTTACCTATCCACAACGCTGCATGGGGTTTCTGAAGTTTTCCTTTGCTTTGCAACCTAATGTTGCGAAGCATAAAAGGCTTTGTTTTTCAAAATTGCTCGGTACCACCAATTTGCCCTGATGCTCTACATTACTTTTCAAAATCTATTGGTGTAATTTTAGTATTTATACCGTGTATCTAAATTATATTATCTAGGTTTAATATATAATGAAATGTATTACAGAGTTCCAATAAATGATAATAATAATACTAAAGAAAGTATTTTTCGAGAAGAATTTGTTCCATTATATGTTCTAGGTATAGATAGGTCAATTTGGGAACACACTCTATATGAAACTAATATTTACATCCTATAGATGTGTTTACAAAATTGCCAAAGAGTTTTGTGCAATATTTTATAATAGTCAAAAATTATTTTTAAATAGTATTTGTAGACATGGTCCTTCTCGTATTCCCAAAGGACACAAATGGGATAAAATCGGGAGCCTGGGCGGCCAGAGCTAAGTCTATATGTAATTCTGCCTGTCCCAACACTATGAAACACTATTAAGCCACTGACGCACGTTGCATATAAGTGGAACATCGTCCATCTCAGTTTCTCCTTGACCAGGATTTCAAGACACATTTTACCATTAAGATTCTGTGGTAAGAAAATTTGATTAGTTCTGTTTACTTAAAATACAGTGGAATACTGTACGCTTTTCTACAAACGCTTTTCTTGTGGGCACCGACTATTTTGAGAAGAATCTGTTCCATTACTTTAAATCAGTTGTCACAATATGGCAAACAAGGTGCCTTTTTATACCTTCTCAAAATTCTCTAAGTAGGGTGAAAATAATCTTGAACCTTCTTTGAAGTTCTAAGCCTTTTTTTCTTTTCAATTTTCTTTACAACAGTAGTTATGTTTAATTTTTTAAATTTAATCTATTGTTTGAGCCTAGTTAAAGAACTTGGATCTTGAACCTGTGACTTAGAAGAGAAATACCAACGAACACTACTAGAAAGTGGCATTTATTGATCACAGGGGTCACTTCTTATTCTCATTATTTTTTAAACATCAATACCTAAAAAATGAGATTTGATTGCATTTATGGATTGTTTGGACCATTAAAAAAGTTGTAATGGTGGAGATTTAGGTTAAGCAGGTAGCAGGTTGTAATCCGCGGGGAAGAAACTAGCAAAATGAGCACACCAGCAAACACCAATAAAACCAGCTTCATAACCTAAGTGCCAGTACGCAATAATTATATAACAATAATAATACATTAATAATATATACTGCATAACTAATAAAATTACGCTATGCTGGGCAATAAATGAATCTATTAAACGGCCAAATAGTTACATCCGGAATAAATTTAAGTCTACTTTCACGCATTACTATAAGTAAACAACTGCCCACTTACAATTAGATTGTGCAATAGAAATGAGTAGAAATGTTCAGGGGGTCCAGTGAGTAGCGTTATAAAAATGAAATCAGGCAGACAGTTATCACCTTTTAGAGAGGATTTTGTGGTCATCGATGAAAGTGATGCTGGTACAAGAGGAGCAAGCAAACACCTTGAACCTGTATACCGATATGGAGCGATAACTAGACAGTCACGTAATTTAATAGAGAAACTTAAATACTGAGATAAAAGTTCAAGATGAAGTGGTCAAGATCAGAACGGTATTGAGCCGCGGTAGCTTTCACTGCAAGGTGAAAGAGCGCGCCTGCACAATAACACGGCCATCGTAAATGCACGAGCAAACAATGCGGAATTTACTCGGTTTACGCGCGTCATTTGTTTTGTTAAATCTTCCTACATGTTACAAGTCATGGAGAACTTTTAGAATTTCCCCTTTATCTCCTAACACTTCACTATTATTCAGTTCCTGTATAGCATAATAGCCCCTATTATATTATACCGTTTCCGGTATGCAACATAACTTTGGATACATTTTGGTGTAAGATCGAAGACAAATTTTAAATGAACTATATTTGGTTTCCAATATTTTGTTAAGGTGATGGGATATGGTTGTGTCTTGATCGAGAGTGGTACTCTCTTATACAAGATTTGCTCTTCAGAAAAAAAGTAATTCTAAAATGTATGGTAGAGGTAGTCGTTGATTTAAAGGAATAAATTATGAATAGTTTAATAATACTATTCATAATTTTAAGCAGTTAACGTACGTTCTTTAACGTTTTTCAAAATGAGATCATAGTTGCTTAAAATGAGAAGATATAGACAAATGTATGTACCTATACAATCTGTAAATAGTACATACTTATCTACCAAATAATATTCTTTTTTAATTTCTTTAAGTAACAAAAATAATTAATTAAAATTGTTTAGTATTGCTAACATATTTCTTTCGCTCTTACAAGTTTTAAAAAAGAGTAGAGTTCTTTCTGAATTTAAAGTTGTTCAATTGTATATGTGAAATGTAGATTTCGCTATCTTCTAATCTAATATTCCCCTCTAATATCCTATCATGTAAAGTTTTTTTAAAAAGGTTAGGTTAGAATGTAAACAAATATTTTTGTCTTTTGGCTATTTTTGTGTGTTAAAAGCATCTTAAGATAATGCACTTCAATATTATTTCAAACTAAACATAGAATGTTGTACTTTTGTCTGATTTCCGGGAAGTTTTTTTATGCAATTGATTTTAGCTGCTCTAAATCAAGAAAAAGACACAAAAATTGGGAAAATTTTGAATGCGGGTTTCGTTAAGAGGAAACATTCATTTTTCTCGAAAATTTCACACAATTTGGACATCATTGAATTCAGAAAAAGAACCCGAGGTATTAAGATTTTTTAAAAAAATTTATATATTGTGGCCAACAAGTTTCTACTTTCACAGTTCCGTGTTTTTAATAGATGTATAGATATTACTACTATACTTTTATTTCTTTGTTCTACAGTCTAACTGAATTTTGTTTCCAATTAAAAATAAGGCTTTTGCCTAAATATCGTGTTTGTTTATTTTTTTTCATAATATCGTAACACATAGGTGATAGTCCCAAATATTTGAAATTAATTATTTGAAAACACAATTAATTTAAAATGTTTACCGGATATGAACTGTGTGCCGTGTTAACCGTAAATGTAGTATCTACGTTTGTTAAAAGTGCTAAAATGTTGGGTTGTGTTTTTATTCAGCCAATAAAAGTGTTCTAATACGCTTTCTTTAAATTCTTTGTCATGTTATTATATTGAAAAAGAAGTAATTAAAACGCCTCTCAACATTGCAGAATTTATTAGTTTACTTTTGGTACTAGTTTCGGCAATGCTGCCTTCTTCAGCCAAAAATAGTCGGAATTTAAAACTTCGATAGCTGCAGCAAAAATTCCTGTGTCAAGAACATTGTTTGACGTGGTATACGTGAGAAGCACGAGTTTTTAATTGTTTACGTCATTCATGTTTTCGTTAAATTGGCAGCTCAGGTGCTTCAAACGTATACCATGTCACACAATGTTCTTGACACAGCAATGATTTTGCTGCAGCTATCGAAGTTTTAAATTCCGACTATTTTTGGCTGAAGAGGCAACATCGCCGAAACTGGTACCAAAAGTAAACTAATAAATTCTGCAAAGTTGAGAGGCGTTTTAATTACTTCCTTTTCAATGTATCGACTTTTGCATCATGGACTTTTCCGATGTTATTATATACGGTAGTGCTTTGATGCATGAATCTTTTTGTGGAAGAATATTTATAGATGTAGAGAGGGGCACATTTCGACATGGGGAACATTCGGATAATAAAATTTTCACTCACCATTTGCGAAAATATTTAAACACAAAGGCACAACTTTTTCCTCATCTTTGCGTTTGTGTTAAAATATTTTCGTAAATAGAGGGGAAAATTGTAATTGTCCAAATGTGCCCCATTTCCAAGAAGAAATCTGTGACATGAACAATAATAAAATCTGTATGTTTACTCTAATTGGAATCTTTGCCAAAACTATTTCTTGTGAATTTAAAAAGTAAAATTAATATTTGTAATAAAATATGTATTTAGGGTGTTGAAAAAAGGGGTCACCAAAATGTAGGGCTAGGTAGTATTATACGTCACTGAAGTAGAGAATCGAGATATGGTAATGTTGGTTTTAGAAAAAGCAGCTTCTTTTTTTTCATTCATTGACGTTAAATAAAGACAAATTTATATGATATTCTATGATACCTCACACGACCTGAATTTCCGATGATGTTTGTAAATATAGTATTATCTAACTAATACGTCAAGAAACTATAAGTCAGCGACGAGGCAGTTTAGAACATATGATTATTAGGATATTTTTGTTTGTTTTAAAGAGTTCTACCTACCCCTAAATTTTAGTAGTACCGTTTATCACTACTCTATATAATATTAGTATCTTATTGGACAAGCACATAATATATATAAATCGCGAGCATGAAGTTTATACGCGAGCCGTAGGCGAGCGTATAGTCATGCGAGCGATTTATATCCGTTGTGTGCGAGTCGTATACGACGTTTTATCTACGACTCATAAATTCCATTTTATATCAAATATTTTAAATGTATTTGTCAATGATGGTGAGGCCAACTGTCACATAACTGTCATACACGTAGGCTTTGACAGATTTTGACACTAGCGTTGTATAATGATGACAGTTTGTTCAAATTATCATTATTATACAATGCTAGTGTCATTATAATCATTGGCGTGTATCATGATGGGGATTATATAGTCATAGATACGTATACAATGAACTCATTATATGTGAGTCGTAGATAAACAAACATATAAGCAAGAACAACTAGATGGTTTCACGATCAATATTGGAATAGATATTACGAGAAGGCAGTATTTTCTTCGCCTGACATTTGAACTCTCGTGTCTTCTTCTTCTAGAAAAATAATGGCTGCCAAAACAGATTCATTTCTACGGTATTTTAGATCAAAAGATGTGGATAATTCAAAGATGTGGAGCATACAATTGCCTACTATAATTATATTGAGTAAATGTTTGCTAGATTAATAGTTTATGTATTATGGCGGTTATTTAAAAAGAGTACAATCAACAATTTTCTAAATTTAGAAATTACGTTGCTCTTCCATAACTCATAACTACTTATCTGACAAACATTTCTGTAATATAAAAGTGGTAGAAAATTATATGCCCTACAACTTTGTATATAAATAATTTTGTTCTAAAATTCAGTTGAAACGAGATATTCGAAATAATTGTTTTGGTACATTTTTTTCTAAGATGTGTTCCAAAATTAATGATTCACGCATCCACGGCGATGAACGATAAAAACCTAGATGCGATGATGATAATAATAATAAAATTATACTAAAACGTAATAAGCCGTATCACGTATAACAATAAACACTATTAGTCCTTTGGGTTCGTATAAATCACTAAATGCAACACTAACCACTAGGTTCCTGTGGACCCTCATGACGTTAGGAACCACTTTAGAACGAGGTTCCTCGTTCCTCACTCGGAAAAACTATTGAACTCACGCTCCAGGACAAAACCTTGAGAATTATATAGCCTCGGATGCCGATGCGAAGCAGTGTGGCCGAAGTGGGGCTGATCACTTTCCCTGTCACCCTCCAGAGTTCTGATGTTGCAAGGCCAAGGCACAAGGCTATGGCTATGATATTGAAAGAGAAACCACTCTGCTGTCCACCCAGTCCGGTCGGTCATATGCCGCTATGCTCCGCGCATAGAAATGGCGAATTGGTCATTGCTAGCCAACTAGTAGAAATAAGTTACATATTTGCAGGTCGTGTGAAAGTACCGTTATTAGAGTATTGCTTGAAGCTATGATTTCAAACAAGAGGCTGTGAACTTCTAGGATCGCCGAATTTTGTGGTACGCTAATTGGTTTATGATTGTGTGTTGGAGGTCAGTAATGTGAGCAATTATGAATGTCGTTCTTCTAGAAAAAAGAAGAGAAAACTGCTCTTGGGGCATTAATATGATGAACACCATGGCCGGATGTAGGTATGGGCTCTATGGGCTGGTAAAGAGCCCACTTTACTTTGTGGCCAAAAAATAAAATCAATTTAAGTAAAAATTGAAAGATAAACACATACGTTACAAGTTTTATGCGAACCTAAGTTAAATTCTGAAATTTATTGTTTCATAAGACAATTTTCGAAAAATACTCAATTCTGGAGATAGTTATGGATTTTTTCTTATAAGTGAATAGGCGTTTTCGATAGTTTTCTTTGCGCCACATACGAATCATGACTCAAAAATGTCCTATCGTGTCCCCTTCTTGCGTAAAAACGCTATCAGTGCTTCAAGGACCCTTGCAGAAAATCAATTTTACGTCAAGATTAATTAAGGGATTGCCATCAATCGTGAGAGCTTCGCAGAAAATGCCAAAATCACGTTTAAAAAACTATATTCCAACTTTTACAAAACGTTCGTTATAGAAAATGTTTGAGTTCGAATTCGTATTCAGCGAACAAGAAATCACCTTTCTCTCTTTCTCTAATATTCAGAGAGAAGAAACTACTGATTTGAAAAAACGCAGTTGATCGTAATAGCAACAAAACCGAATAACTCACAAAACGAAAATGTCAAAACTGTTCACAATTGACACTTCGTTTTCGGACTGGTTTTAGTAGCTTATAGGTTTATGAAATGGTATCTTTTGGTATCTAACGTCAAATGTAAATGCGTATACATAACAATATTTTAAGGGGGGGGGGTCGATGGCGTATAGCAGGGGTTGCCAACTTTTGTCTACTTAAGATCTACCTTTTATCTTTAAAATATGCCGCGATCGACATGTTGTCATAGGCGTAGATAGCACTCCCGAAAGTTATGGGTAGTAGATACGCAAAATATATGTTAAAAAACTATTTTTTAGAGAAAATAAATTTCCTGACCCAACTTTTCATATTTGCAGAGTTCATTATAAAGATGCAGTATGGCTGAAAATTTGATTTTAAGATTTTGCGACACTTTTTTTTGCCAAGAAAATTAACATGGAAGATTTTTAAACGTTTGTTTAAAATTTTTTTTCTAAAATTTCTACCAAAAGATCATGGGAGTTCATCTGGTACTGAAACAACTTGTTTATCTACCTACGTTGTTTATCTACGAGTGATATTAACATATTTGATTGGGTTTGAACTGAAAGCATAGCCCTTTGCTAATATTTTTATCTTGTTGAGTTGCAAGGTTAGTCCTTTGTGAATATTTGTTTATCTTGTCGAGCTTAAGGTCAGCTCTTTACTCAAATGTCAATTTATTTTGTTTGGTTGAAAGGTTAGCCCTTTTCTAAAATTTATTTATTTTGTTGAGCTGAAAGGTTAGCTTTTTGCGAATATATATATTTCTGTCAGCCCTTTACTGGCGTCGTAGGTAATTTATTTTGTTGAGCTGAAAGGTTAGCCCTTTGCTAATATCTGAATTGTTTTGAGCCCTTTGGTTAGCCCTTTGCTAATATTTGTTTATCTTCTTGATCTAAATAGTTGTCCCTTTGATAATATTTGTTTAATTTCTGAGATGAAAGATGAGCCCTTTGCTAATATTTGTTTATCGTGTTGAAATGAAAAGTTACCAATTTGATAATATTTGTTTATGTTGTTGGAGATGAAAGGTCGGCCCTTTGCTAATATTCGTTTATCTTGTTAAACTGAATGATTAGTCCTTTGCTTATTTGTTTATGTTTATGAGCTGACAGGATGACCCGCTTGCGAATATTTGTTTATTTTTTTGGGCTGAAAGGTTATAGCTTAACATGCTAATATATGTAGCTGAGCTGAAAGGTGGTTTGCTTTTTGCAATTATTTGACTTTTGAGTTTTGAGTTAAAATTTTTAGCGTTTTGAACGTAGAAGGAAAAGAAATACAGGTTGGCAACTTGATTATTGTTGAATGAGTAACACCTTTGAAGTTCGGCTAATTATGAATTGTCGAGTGGAAGTTTGAATGAGTTACTGAGACCACGTTTATCATTGAGGACAATAAGTTCTGGAGACTGGCTTTCAGAGCAAAGCTATAGTCCGGATTGGCCGTGTTAGGAATTATTTTATTTGTTGCGTTCATTTAGATATTGGGCCAGTGATAGAAGATTATAAACACGCTTATTTGTAAATACATGAGTAACTAGACTCACTTTTTACTGTTAACGGTTTTTGTTACAATGCGATAAGCAAAAAAACTGCTATCGGTAAACGGACAGTTCTGTGAGATCGAAACTTGATTCTTGATTCTAAACTAGCTTTCATGTTCCACATTCGCTAACAATAGGATTATATACCCTATTGAGAAAATCAAAGGTTCTTCACTGTTCAAGTAGTATATTGGGCAATTAGTTAACAACCGCTTTTTAATAGGGTTATAGTCAGGCTTATTTGCTACTATGTAAAGGTGACTAAACCCACCATCACACCTTAAGACAAGACAATCAAGACATCGCTGGCGATCGACCAAAATTAGCTTCGCGATCGACTTGTTGGCCACCCCCTGGCGTATAGGATAAAGCGGCTGCTATCTACGCTGGAGGCCTGGGTTCGCATCTCGGCTCGGGCTAAAATCGACTGTCCTGGTATTTTAGGCAGGGAACAAATACCTTTGCATGCCGCTTTCCATCGGATGAGGATAAAGCCGGTGGCCCCTTGTGCTCTCATGATGCGACGTGCACGTTAAAGAACTCTTACTGGAGGTTGGAATTCCTTCAGTTCTACAAAATTCCTGGGTGTGTGTAGCCTGCCCTCAGCGTTGGCCTAATTTGCGGAAATAGACCGACGTAAAATCAAAGTAAAAAAACATATTTTGTGTTTAGGTTACAAGGAGACAATTGACTGAGGCCTTTGACCATGATCTTCGTCATCATTTCCATCATTTTTTAAGAAGAATAATATGGTCGCAATATGTTTATTTGTGATGTGAGTTTTTTATATTGTTGCATTAAAACAATAACCTCTTAATACAGTCGATGAACAACAGACTGCTAAGTTATCGTGGATTATTCTCGTCAAATAAATATCAAATCCCATTTTCAGAAGGAATACAAGGACCACATTTACCTGAATAAGAAGTTATGTGAACAACAAACGTACTATCGTGAGCATATCGTTAGCATAAAAAATCGGGAACACTCAAATTTGCACTAATTAAACTGGCCTCTGCTGGCCTTCGTAATGTCATGCGAGTACGTTTGTCATGTCACATTATTGATTATTGTCATCTTGAATTTTGAAGTAAGAAATAAAAATGCCGCAATTGAACGAATTTCAGAAGGCAATAATTTAAATTTGACTGCATGATGGAATCAACATTCGAGGAACAAGTTTGTAGGTTGACAGATGCTGTCAAAGTTTAGACTTCATAGGTTAACAAATACCAACCGTGAACAAATACGGTCAAAATAAATATTACACAACTAAAATTATTCAGAATATAAGTGCCTAATTTCACTTAGCTGTCCCCGTTTTTTCTTTTGCTCACGATAGTACATCGTGAACATTGATAAATGTTTATACCGACGTTTGCAACCGTATTCGGGTCGTGCGCGATCGGCTATGTACCAGGGCAGGCCTTAGACGATTTCTGCAATACAATTTTGTTTGTACTTAAAAGTTTGAAATAGACTATACGTTATTTGACCAAAATTGCTTCTGTGTCCTTGGCGGACATCCCCCTTCAGGGTTAGCCGTTATTTCTGAAACTCCCATTCACATCATTCAAATTCAAATAACTTTTTACATGACTTGTGCTATACGATATAATGGGTAGAAAGAATAAAAATGAGTAGGTACTTTGTTAGTCAGTACACCTTACATATACACTGGTATGACACTTCTTTGTGCAGATAATTTATATACATTTAGAAATTTATACAATTTACAAAAGATGTTATATCTGAGGACACCTTATACCGTCTTAGAAGATTTAATAGAACGTCAAACCAGGAAAAAGACGGGCATGTGTACCATCAGAGCAACGTTAACAATTGAAGACCACAATAAATTGAACCCGCAATAAAATTATTACTGGGACAAGGCATATTGAAAACAAGGGTTCTAATAAGGGTTGGCGCACACATATCAGTCATGGTTGATATTATGGCATTTATGTAAAACGTTTTTGACTAATGCTGTTTTGTTCCGTATGTGTGCACCGTCGTGTTTTCTCTGAAAAGCAAAAACACGTTTAGACAAAAACGTTTTCGTCTAAACGTGTTTTGTTCCAACATGACTGATATGTGTGTGTGTATCTACAGTAGAGCGTCGATAATCCGAACTAATTGGGACCGAAGGTGGTTCGGATTATCAAATTGTTCGGATTTTCGAAAATTACCTAGAAAATGACACTTTAGGCCTAAAACATGCCTAAAAGTGCACTTTAATCGATACTACATAACACGTATATTAAACAAACTATTACATAATTATGCATTTAAACCCTTTTAAAACGTGTTCGGATTTTTGACGTTTCGGATTTTTGACGTCGGATTTTTGACGTTCTACTGTATATAGATTGATAAGCTAGCATATAAATGTTACTATTATCTTGTTTTTATTTGTTATGTAGTAGAACTGTAGAAGGAAGTACATACTGGTACTCTAGAACTGGTACTCTGTAGAAGGAAGTACATACTGGTACGCTAGAATATAAATTTTACTATTATCTTGTTTTTATTTGTTATGTAGTAGAACTGTAGAAGGAAGTACATACTGGTACTCAAAATGTCGCGTGGAATATACTTACCGGTTTTTAATCGCTGTTAAATATAACTCCGTCATTTTATGTGTGTTTTATAGGCTTGTTAGGCCTATTAGGCCTATTATGGGTATTTATATTTATTAGACATGCGTAATAGTATATTATTTGACGAGCGCATAATTAAGGATATAGATAAATCGCGAGCAATAAGTTTTTTAATGTTTTTTTTTGGTTTAGAAAATTTTTTTCTACTTTTGAATGTAGTTATCTAAAAATCTTGAATTATATGCCACTTGCCTTGTATATCCTAGGAATATACAGTTTTGATATACCATACCACGTCATGAACATCAAATACATATATACCTACCTACTGAAAGGTATACCAACATTAAAAAAGCCAGTTCTGTTCGAAAACATAGTCATGATTTTTTTTCAATGCACCAATAATATTGATACATAGAGCAATTTGTAATTTAATCTATCAAAAGCTGAGAAGATATACAGGCTGTCCCGTTAAAACATGACAAATGAGTCAAAAGTATTTCGTATTTACAGCTTAAGTCATTACAACAATATTTAACAGTTTTACCAAGATTTAGCACTTCAATTTGTAATTGTATCAAAGTATCAAAAACTGAATTAAAATATTCATAGTGTTTCATGTAAAAAATGACATTTGGTCAGCTACTTAGAAATATACCGGTATATTCAAAAGTATTTTAAATTTGTAGCTTTAATCATTTTCGAAAATTATCTGATGCCAAGATATTGACCCGTTATGTTTCTTTTTGAACACACTGTAAATCATAATATTAGAAAATTATAAATCATAATATAGTAATATCATAATATTTCACTTTCATTTGTCACCACCATTTATGGACAGTGAAACAAAACAATAAAACGAGAAGATGTCACGTCTCCGGAAGTAGCGGCTCCGTTAAAAGTATCCACGGTGATTTTCTTTTCCGTAGAAACTTAGGAATTCAAATATTACCGTTTTTGTACGCCGCTATTAGACAATTTACTTTGCTTATTTTCTCCTCAATTGGAGATTTATCACTACGTAACAGGGCACAATATTTTCTTAGTTGAAACATTACGACCTATACGGTAACTAGCGGTTGTAGCTATCGCCATACTTGGAATGTTATTAGTTGAAAAGTAATAATAGCACCTTTTGAATGACATGGGCTTGGCATGCTATTTTTATCAATCAATTCTCTGTGAATCAGGATATCTTAGATAATATTATTATAATACAGTATTTATTATTGTTATTTATTTACAATGAATGGACATTTATGGCTTGCCCTGATGATATTTACAGTTGTCCATCGCAGTTTTTAGAACTTAGAACTGAAGTTTTTAATATAGTTTTTATTTATTATTTATTCATAAGAGGATTTGTATTCGTCCTGGTAAAAGATTGCTGGTGGGCTCCTACGGTTTGCTCACCTTCTTTTGTTTTTATGTGAAGTTGAGAGATCTGTTGTTGAGTCGTAAATGATAATATAAAAAGCATAGCATAGGGGTTTGATGTTTTGTCCCTGATATCTTATATCTTAAACATTTACAGTTTGAGACAGTTATTTACAGTTAAATGTCCGACAGCTCGGCAAGAGATTTCTACCGCTAGCACCTCTAGCTAAGACTGCCGGATCTCGGATATATTTGACATGGGTATCATATATTTTAAAAACATTTCATACCTTATATTGAGATACCAAAATCTGAAATCTGATTTTAAGGACACCTTTTTAAATCCCTACAGAAACGTTTACAAAAGGCGTCTCTTCAAAACGTCTTGAAAATATGAGACCACTTTGGTACTTTTAAACCTACAACGTTTTAATTAACTGTATGATGTACAGTCATGGAAATAAGTAAGTTCGTATCGCTATCGCAGGATTTGAAAATAGTATGTCGGTTATATATTCGTGTACTGTTCTACCTCGACCCGGCCGCATAGCAAAAAGTTGTCCGTCACGAGGTGGTTTTTCGATGGATGTAATGTAACGGGATTTAGTTTATTTTTAGCGTGTCCGACCTTTTCCTTAATGTGATATCTTCATTGCAATGTAATAAATGAAATATGATCACTACAGTTAAGTTCACGAGTTGGTAATGCGTTTAATTAAATATAGAATTACTTTAATAATAATATTAATAAACATGTTTGATAATATGAAGTAAATGCCTTTGCCCAGCAGTAGGATGACGGGCTTAAGTAAGTAAGTAAGTAAATGCGCAAATCAACTTGATGCCAAGGATTATCACTAAATATAGACTATTTCAGAATTGTAATATTAAAATATATTCACTAAATGTAAATATACTCTCTAAACATAATTTAAATTTACATTTAGGACGAGCATTATTTTGTATGAAGGACAATGGAAATTTTATATCTGTATTTACTTTACAGCAGTTAATGTTCAATTATCTTTCCGCATCATCTAAATTAATTATACCGCGCTCGTTATTACATCTAATACATGCTTGACAACCAAAATAATTTAAATTATAGCAATATATACAGGTGTCCCACGTTTCTTCCGCAAAACAATTTTTTTCAGAAAGTAAATTACTTTTTCAATTCATTAAAAAGTAACAGCCGTTTGAATTATTAAGAATATCTTATTTTAAACGGCTCCAACTTCAGAAGGAACAGAGAAAATCAATAAGACCATATGAATCATATTACTTTCTACTTTCTAGAAAAAAGAACAAAACATTTAGCTATTTTCTTTTGTTCATTTGTTAAGACAAATTATTAAAATGTTACTTATAATTAATAATTTTTTATTGTTGTAATATGTATTTATTGTGTTTCATTTTTGGTTTTGCATTGTTTGATAACTAATTAATTTTTTATTTTTCTTTTTTTATTAATATTTCAAAGAGCTCTACAGAAGTTTTATTGTAATATAGTTCCAGTTCAATAAGCACACATTTTTCATTTACTATATATTAGCTGGAACATTATTGGAAATTTTATTTCTTAATTTGTTTTCTAAATAAATTAAGAGGAGTGCATTAACAACGATAATAAGTTAAAAGTAACATTTTGACTTATGAATTGTTTACTGTAAGGTTAGCTAAAATGCATATACATTAAAAATGAAGGTCTTTTTAATTTCCAAACAATATAAACTATAACTGAAAATGTTTAACGACATACTTTGTCAAAGTAATATTATAAGTTAATAATATGGTAACATACAGGCGGGATGTAAATTTTAAATATATCAAAAATTACAGCCACAACCTGGATTTGAACCAAGGCCCTTTGCGTCGCTAGCACAATGTCAATAGCTCAGATGGGAGAGCATTGTGCTAGCGACGCAAAGGTCCCTGGTTCAAATCGTCAAGTTGTTGGTTTCTCTTACGTATACCTTTTATTGCATATGATTGTGAGTAATTAATATGCAATAAAAGCTATACGTAAGAGAAACCAACAACTTTTCTTTCTGAAGCGTCTCCTTTTGGGAAATTATATACCCGTTACCAACACAATTTATACTCATCCCAGGTCAAATTTGATGAAATAATTTTAATGTTGTATAAATGTTCAGTTGTCAGATATTTGAAACATATTGCTGTAAAGTAAATACAAAATAATAATATAAAAAAATAGTAATGATACATTCATGCTATACAAAATACATACTCCTTTCTGTTTATTAAGTTAAATACTGCAAAATATCGTTGAAGCTAAATATCTCGAAAGCACCAGTAAATCACAATTAACAAATTACCATAAAGACAAATTTAAAGCAATTTAATTTTAATTTATTTCTATTTTGTGAATAAATGTTAATACATATGTCAGTTCTGAAATAACCTGAAAAGTAAAAATATTGACAACAACAAATTAATTTTTGTATTTATTAACACAAAAAAGCTATTAGATGCAATAAGGTTGTAAGTATAATTTGTTGTGTTGTATGCAATATCTTGAAATGAGATTTTCATTTCATGTAATCGAAAACTTTTATGTTTATTAATATAAAATTAACGTCATATTTAATAAAAACACAATTACATTGCAATGTATGAATTCCATTAATTAATTACACATTAAGCTAATAAATAGAAACATATAAATCATTATAAACCAATTCAAAGCATTCGAACAAGGTTTCGCAAATAATAAATTTCCGATATACGAGTTGAAGCGTAAACGGACAATTTTTTGCACTTAGCGGCCGAGCGGTCGACCAGAATAACAAAAAACTTGTACTTGGATGTATCATCGACACACTGCTAAAATATTTATAGAACTTACTTAATTCCATGAGTGTACATATGTATGACTATGATATAAACTACTTTATGTTGGAATTTATATATCAAGTGATATCAAGTTATAAATGAATAAGCAAATTTCTCATCGATTAAAAGTTTTAATCGCAAATTTATAATAATAGTAATAATCATAATAATTTATAGTATAAATCTTCGCATGCTAAATAAATAAAGCAAGTCTCCATCTGGTTCTTTACAAATCTAAATCGATCTTTGCTGAACTATAAATAGTATTATTTTGGGTTAAAGCCAAAGTAGTGTGCCGGCGGCGCTTTAATAAAAGAAACAACAAAAACGTGACGTGATATGAGACTTTCATTTTTTTTTTGCTTATGCTTGCCTATAGTTTAAATTTTGGTATAACATTATATTTGCATATAAATATAATATATAAATATTTATATAGTAAGCTGATGGGGTCACTACAACAACATTCATTTAAAAAATGGATGGGGTTAAAAGGTTTTTAATCATATTCGAATTTAAGTAATATTGTATTAGCACTACACCAATATTCAGATGTGAGTAATTTCCATTTAGTAACAAGGTGAAAATCATGCAATGAATCAATCAAATTTGTTTTAAAATTTTTCATTTATGAATATTGTGTATTATCAAATTTCTATTTAATTATAACATAAATAATTAGGATTCCTCAACAATTTCTTTTATACATGTTGATAGTTATTTTTCAGTTGCTGTTGGTTTATGGCAGACACAAGTAAATGTCAATTTAAACAAACCACCTTCACATTATTATATTATGTGCAACAAGCCCTTTCGTTTGATAGGCGGGGTGTGGGTACTCTAATCGTCCTATTTCCCATTTTTTACATACTATTATACATATTTAATATTTTAGTATTTATTTAAAAAGTGAGCCCCTGGCTATATGGGTTTCGTGCAATATGTCATAACAAAAATTAGTAGTACCTAACGGTAACATTGAACATTTTAAATTTCAAAACTTTTAAAACCACTTTTAAAATTGAATGCATTTCACTTGTTTTTAAAGATATTCCTTTCTGTAAACTAAATTATGTACACAAATCTTTATTATTAAAACTGGTTGCAAGTATATATAGATATATATCTATATATATAGATATATAGATATAGATAAAGTTGCAGCAACTATGATAAAACAAGAATATGATTATAAAATATAAGAAACCGCGCATGTAGAACAAAAGTTATAAAATATATGTTGCAGATAATGTGCGTAGTATGGATATACCAAGTGTCTTGAACGGCTTGAATTTAATAAAACATAATTTCCTTTATCTACGACTCACATATAATAAGTTCATTGCATACGTATCAAGGACTATATTATAATCTCTACCATGATACACACCGATGATTATGATGGCAGTAGCTTGGTAATGACAGTTTGTTTGAATAATGACTTTATTGTACAAAGGAACTGTCACTTTTATACGAAAGTACTGTCAAGTCTGTCAAAACCTACGTGGTTGACAGTTATTTGACAGCTCGCCTCGCCACCATTGACAAAAACTATGATGAAAACTAGTCGACCTGTAGACCGCCTATTGGGTAGATCAGTGAATCGGTACATCGCAGGAATTGTTAGACCGCTATCTTTAAAAAATACTTTTTTTGCAAAATCAAACTTTCAACTTGATATAAAGTTGTTTCTATGGACTCATATATACAACCAAAAAAAATGGCTAAACAAAAAAAATAGTATCGCGCAAGTAAAAAAAATATAATTTGTCGCAATAAATTTGATTTTCTTTTCAAGTTGCATAATTTTAAGAATAAGTGTGGTGTGAAATAATAGTAAAAAATAGTATATTATTATACAAGTTTTATAAGACGTCAGATTGGCGCACGAGTTGTTTTGGGCACGACGAGCGTAGCGAGGAGTGCCCAAATGGAACGAGTGCGCCAATACGTCTTATAAAACGAGTGTAATATACTATTTTTTCTACTTTGCGTCATTAATTTTATATAAATTTAGAAATTGTGGTTACTATATCGCGGTAAATTAGAATCTAGGGTATTTTGCGGGTACCACGTGGAAGCACTGTAGTAACTGTCAACTTCGTTAAGGATGAGATCGATGAGATAAAATCATGACAAAATCTAATTGTGAATAATTTTACTCTACTTTAGCCTACAAGTTTGAATAAATATTCAGCGAGGTCGCAACGATGATCATAATGGAGCTTGGAACACTTTTAACCCTACTGTGATAAATACATGAAACTTAACCTAAAAAGTTAACAACTTTAAAATAGTGGTTTCATAAGTATAATAATCAGAATAGAAGTGTTTGGCGGTGACTGATTAGGTACTTCGAAGAACAAGAACTTACTAAAGAATTGTTATAACGCTTAACGTTTAACAGCGGTGTCTACCTAATTCCGCTACGTAGCCGTTGCGGCTTATATATTTGCAAGCACTTATAATTGAAACCCAATTCTAATTTCGGCAAAGTAGTTTATTAGAATAAATTATACTTAGTAAAATTACATGTGATGGAGGTAATACAAATACGTTGCACACAACCAGAACTAAGACGAAGTCGAAGGCGACGGACAAAAACGAATACGAATTGAACCGAGCATCCAAGCGTCCAAAATATTCCCGAGAACTTATACGTTACATAAACTAAGAAATCCTCTACACTTTAAATGTACTATAGCTTTGTACGTGTATGCTGATAAACCATTTATTGCGCATATACAATCTCGCAGCAGTAATTAAAATCGTTCATATCTACGATGTAGATTTGATCTTCGCATAATACCTTATTAAAGTAAATGTGGTCCTTGAATTATATCTGAAAAGGGGATTTGATGTTTAGTTGAAAAGAATGATAACAATCACTTACCAGAGTCGTAAAACATCACCGAAAACGTCATGCTGGCGTATTTTGATGAACACAGCAAAACTAAGAAAGCCCCAATCCTTTGGCCATACTATAGCAGGCTACACCCATGTTTAAATATGTATAGAATATTGATATTTCGCAGTTTATGCGATTGCAAGCGATTAAGAAGATGCAGTGTGTGGTTATGTTGGGTTATGTATTGTACGTTTGACATATGGCATTTGATATCAATGTGTACCAATCTTAGACAAAAATGTTACTGTTTTCGGTATTACAATGTGTTAATTGTAACACCGAAAACAGTGTTAAATGTGTGCATTGTGAATGCAAATATAAAAATATAAAAAATATATTATTCTAATGCAACGTACTTAAATTGCATAAAATGGCATAAAATTTAGTAATTTTAACAAATTTAGGCAAATTTAGGATACGAAAAAGCTTCTCCAAATTCTCGCACTATATGGACCATTCTGCGTGGCGTGAGTTTTCGAAAACGACGCAAAACCGCCTCTCGGGCGTTTTTGCTTCAAAATTTTCCAAAACGCGGGCGATTTTGGTGAACGAGCCTCAACATTCCAGTGCAGTTTGATTCGTGTCGCCATTGGCTACCGGCTATAAACGTCAAAAACGCAGACATAACCTATTCATATTGCAGTAGCTATGTACAAAGCTAAGCGATTTGTTGGTTATTATCTGCGGGGGCCTAGAAGCACAAACTCTGTCCCCACAAATAGCCTTTGAGAAACCTATAACCTATGTTGTACGTATAGTAATAATTATTAATTAGCATTTGTCTGTATTACGTACGAATGCGTAGGTACTTAATACCTATGTTCTCCTGCATATTACGAACACCAGTAAGTAAATTAATAGAGATGATTAGCTTTTCATTTAAATTTTGCCGTTTACTTTACCAGGCCTAATAGGCCTGCGGTTGCCGTTCTATGTAGACACGTGACTACGCTCCCACGTTCCGCGCGAAAAGAAAAAATATCGACAGCGGGGCCGTAAATGACGAAATCGAAAGAAAATATGCCTAAGCGCTGAGGATCGGAATTTAGGGCCGAAAATTTGCGCCGGGGGCGCCGATTTTCCTTTCCCCAATTCGCCGATTTAATTTTAGTATATATATATATATATAATGAATATATATATATAGATAGATATAGATAAACTTAAGCCATTAATGACTACCGACTAGGAAATGTATGTCTTTGTTTGCTCTCGGTAGTAGATATAAGGCCGTGATTATAAGAGAAAGACCCAATATCAAAAATAATGAAATGGTCGAGAGTTTAGTAATCTCATCCAATTCATTTCAGCATTTTCCCAGTAATTTCTATTAAACACCAGTACTAAATTAATCAGATAATGAAGTAACAATAATGAATAATAAAACAATAATGAATAATAAAGCAATAATTCACTTTCTACGCAATGGCTTTTTCCCGTTCATTACCCACCAAGTTGATTTTATAATATTTAAACGGTACTAGAACTGGATTACAACTTCAGCGTAACAGCGAGCGCTGATAGAAGAAAGTTCTTAAGAATGAGAACATAATAAATACTGACCAGTGCACACCTACATATTCTCGAACTCATTCCCGATAGCTTTAGGTAAATCTTTCTACCTACCGATTAATCACATGAGTCGTAAACAAAAATCGACTGGTAAAGTCGCTATGCCAAAATCTCAAACATCTGGTGAAAGAAAGTCGATTAATTGTTGTTTTGTCTATTTGTAGTAATATGGCACTCCTTGAAGTCTTGAACTTGATTTTACAACCGGTGATATTTTCTGGTACGATAAAGTTTATCGACCTGCCTACGAGCAACAATCACATTTTATCTCTTTTAATTAATTAATTAATTTCATACTTTCAAGCTTATTTAGAGTTGATTATTCTACGATTAAATCTCTGGAATAGTTTACTGATTTTAATAAGATCTTTGATTTGGACTTTGCAATACTACAAAGCAGTATTACTAACTTTTTAATTTTAAATGAAATTCCATATTTTCCGAATGTTGTCTGGAGATTACCATGGTCTTGAAAATGGATTGTCGGTTTTCTTCTGACGTTTGAAAACCGGTTTTTATATTTATATAAATTGGTTTTAACAACAATTTTTTTAGAATTACAATTAAATCTCAAAATAATGAGGTATTTGATTAAAAATTGCTATTTTGTCTCTAAATAAGTAGAACACTGTACTGTACTGTATTCATTTGTTGTTTGGCACTGATTTCAATAAATATACTGACTTTTCTGCAAATCTTTTATCTTTTATCTTTTTCAAATCCTTAAAAAGTTACAGGCGTTTGACATATAAATAAAACAAAGAGAAATAAAATATTTGTGAAACAATGCGAAAACGCATACCATTACAACAATACAATATAAATATGTGTAAACTAAACAAAAAAATCTGATGTGGCCAGGCACGACTTTATCATACAATATATAAAATCATAACTCATAACTAACTAGTTTTATTCTAATGCAGACACGATCGATCTCGATCAAATCGAGTCTCATGCAGCTAAACTATTAATTTTATATACAGTGGATCCAAGAATTTTTTTTATTATCCATTTCTCAGAAAATTTTATTCTTTATAAAAGTTGGCGGCTTGTATGAAACCAAAACAGCAATAGTCAAATATGTAAATTTTGCTGCCATATACCGAGCGATTTAGAATATATGAATTTGTGATAAGAGTAAAGTACCTTTATTTTCATTATTATCGTATTATATAAACTTTATTTGGAAATGTTGTTTAGAAGTAAAAATTATATTCAAATATGAAGTGACAGCCACCTATCTTGAAGTTTTTCTTTTTTAGCTTTTTTTAAATTTTTACTTTTATGACAAATATTAGTCAATTCCAGTGATCCTAAAAGATCGATTTTAATCTATTTTTAGAAATTTGAATCCTTTTTTTTACAATTTTTATTATGTTGGTATAATAACTAATGTTTATTTAGAACTAGCGCAAAATTACTCATTTTCTTGATGCGAAGATGATATTTCATCCTGTAGATCAGTGCTCCGCAACCACTGTGCCGCGGCACAGTTGTGCGAAACGGAGCTATCAGACTGCCGTGTGCGGGAGAAGGACATTGGAAGGCGCTTGCGGAGCACTGCTGTAGATAATAATAAGATCATACAATAACTAATACAGGAGCGTGACTTACCTTTAATTCAATTAATATTAATGACTTTGGATGTGCTTATAATAGTAATTATCCATCTATATCACGCGATTATCTCGATGTTGGTGATATTTTCAATGAAAGACACCCGGACAACCAAATTGCCCATTCAACCATTTCTAGGATACTCAGAAAATTCAAGTAGACTGGGTCTGTTGAAAATCTCTTTAAGAAAAACCACATATAGGTGGCTGTTACTTCATATTTGAATATAATTTTTACTTCTAAACATCTTTTCCAAATAAAGTTTATCGATAATAATGAAAATAAAGGTACTTTACTCTTATCACTAATTCATATATTCTGAATCGCTCGATACATGGCACCGAAATTTACATATTTGACTATTGCCGTTTTGGTTTCATACTTATAAAGAATAAAATTTTCTGAGAAATGGATAATAAAAAAATGTCCTTATGATGCGAACTTTCCTGGACACACTGTATTATAAAGTCATGTGCCTGGCCACATCGGATTTTTTTTAGAATGAGAATTTAGCTTTTTTTTCTGTATGACATTTACTATCTTGCTGTCATTATATATTTAAAAAAAAATCTGATGTGGCCAGGCACATGACTTTATCATACTATATATAAAATTAGTAGTTTAGCTGCATGAGACTCTATTTGATCGAGATCGGCCAGTCTGCATTAAAATAAAACTACTAGAACTAGACAGATATGTCGATTAAAGCTGCGTTCGGATATTGTACTTCGTTGACACCGGGTACACCGTCCAAATGACACTTACGTGTTATTGGGTGTAAAAAGTGTAATGCAATATGCGACGCAGCTTATTTGACAGAAGTTATTGTCAAAACATTAGCGTTTGGCACCAAGACTACCTACTGTCATTAGAATCAAAAAATCTGACATATCCTGGCTACTAGTTTTCATGCAGTACGACCGATCTCGTAGAAATAGAATTTGCTCATGCAGCTAAACTATTGATTGTACCAAGAAATGTGATAGTGATAAATTATTCAGAATTTCCTTATCTTTAATTTATTATTTAACTATTTTGACGAAATTCCAGAAATGGCGGTATATTTGCAAAATCCTTAAAAAATGCTAAGACTAAACCTCCAGTTCCTTTGGACCCTCTTCAACAGAAAGCTTTTCAGCTCTAAGTTTGGTTATGAAACTTCTAAGTAAGAAGTTTCGTCCCGATACCTTTAGTAGTTTCTCCGGAATCGTCGCCACAAAAAACGGGTACACACACACATACACACACACACACACACACAGACATTTTTTTGTACCTTGGTCAAAAATGTTCAGGGGACCCAAAAAGACATATTTCCGCTAAAATCTCAAAAATTTTTTTTGGCACGATTACAATACTTTACATACTGCGTATGATAAAGTAAAAAAGCTTTTATAATAACTTTTATCTCATCACAATATTTATACTTCCATTAGATTTGTGCCAGAAAGCAGATATTGAATGTTTCTCCTGTAAAATTTACCTACTTAAAGAGTTGCAACCTTTATAGTGGCAAACCAGCGATAGCAGATGGAAGCTATAAATATTAGAGAACAACTGCTTATGGGAAAATCAATAGTAATGGAAACATTAATTTATGGGATATTTCAAAAACCTGGAGAAATAATTAATAGTTCGAAGACACTGAATGTGAAAATTTCAGTGTTTCATACTTTTGAGTATCTATGTTGAGATTTTTTTCTTGTTTATTATATTATATATTTAATTTTGTATCTATATAGAATATGAAAGATATTAAGTAATTTTACAGGACTTTGTATGTTTCCTTTTAGTGTTTCCGATTTTTAGTTCTCTTTTTTTACTACAAGGTATATTATTTTATTGTATAGAGTAGGTAAATTTTGTTGAACCGGTGAACCGGTTGGAAATTGGGAATTATAAAACCGGTTTTTTGAAAAGTAACTTTTTGTATAAACTCTAGTCTTCAACCAAAAGTCCAGCTGTTGCACGTTTCTTGGTCAGATACGTTTACAACAACACGACAATAAAAGATGCACTGGACCTGTATACAGCCATTATACGATAATAATTACTAATTTATCTACTTTGTTAAAGTAAATATGTTGTATGTCTTATACTTTCTTGATATTTTCTCGTCAAGTACCTATGTACGAAGATGTATTTTAAAGTAGGTACTTTGTTGTAGAATATGGCTATTTTTGGAACAATAAATTTAATTACATATTTTAATACAAAATTCGTTATGATGGAGAAAGAACATTGGTCTATACTCTATAGTATTTACCCGAGAGATTATTTTACTTAAATTGAGTAGATGGCATTTTGTATATACGTAACTTTATGTATCTAATTAAATATCCACTTGAGTCAATTAAATAATTTAAATATTAAATAAGATGTGTACCACGGATAGTACAACAGAGTGTCAATTAATTTAAAGTGCATAGTAATATGTACCTAAGTCAATATTGACTTTAGTAAGTCACGAAGAAAAGACATCGGAAATGTATTTTCAAAATTGGCTAAATTTATACGCACCATATTTGTACGAGACTTGCTAGCTTTCTCATGCCAACGTACTTTAAAGAATGTCTATTGATGAACTTAACAGAAGAATAGGCACTTAGTCTCAGTGATAACAATAAACACGAAGCAAAATTGTTTTACGACAATTCACTCTTTTCTATAGTTTTATGTTGAGATCCAGGAAGTCATTATTAAAAAAAACTTAGAGAGTAGTGGTTATAAATTTGGAACACTTAAAGCAATAAAGTTTTTTGTTGTTGTTGAGTGTGTAAAGGAACAAATAAGAATACAAATGTTTGTTGTTGGCACAGTAGCTAGCAAAATAAACCAAGATGTTTTCGTCAACATGAGTGAATCATCATGTTCTATCTAGACGGTAACCAAAATGATTAAAACATTAATAATTTAGATTCCACCAATCAGAAAAAACTGATGGTAGCTGAAATGACGACCAAAAAGGTTTCCTAAGAATTTGTAAAACTTATTTCAACATCATCAAGAGGAATACGAAGGATAATGACCAAGAAAGCAAGGAAATGACGTTTACGTTTATGTTATTAAGAATCTTTTAGAAATTATTACTCAATAAATTGAGTTTGGGTTGAGTCCAAAAGTCTTATTCGTATTTATGAGAATTCAATTTGTCTAAAATGTGTCATGTCCGGTTTTGCTCCTAGAGTCTAGACGCCTCATTTGACGAGCTGTGTATTTGTCAGATCATTAATAACAGTCAGCAGTTCAACAAACGGAATAACCTTGAACAATCTTTAAAGAAATATATGCAATTAAATTCCCTACCTTTTTCATCTACCTTATTTGTAATTAAAAATTAATTAGGGAAATTCCTGAAAGTCTTTGTGGTTCATTTCTTCGAACGTGAACTGCGATATTGAAATAGAAGGCTTCAATTTCTCAGAGTGATCGGACATTGGTATTTTCTGAAAATATTTCGTCATGTTAACATAAGTAATTAAGTAAATTTAGAAGTAACGAAACCTAAAAGTACGCAAGCTGCATCAAAGGAAATATAAATTTAATGGTCTTGTCATAAAACTAGACCTATAAATAACAGATTATATGCATATGAATTATGTTAATAAAATGTGTTACTACAGAATGGCATCAACGCTATGTGGTCCATTGACTGTAGTAATTAGATAGGTCATCGACATTGATGCAGATAAACAAACTGGTTATAATATAACCATTTCAATATACATAATAATAAAAAATCTTCATCCGGACAAAACTTGCAATGAAAATTAAATATAACCTATCATTTGTTATTGCCTATAACCTTAATCTTTAATATTGAATAAATTGAAACTTTCTTATAATGAAGCTTTGCACTACAATGGCATGAATCTATTTTAATTGTTTTTATGCATGTTCGCATAATACAGTTTTATGAGAGTAGGTGAAACTTTTTTAACAACAAACTGTCGACGTAATGATACAGGGTGTCCCGGCTAGAAACAAAGTACATTACTGGCCTTAAGCAATCGAAATAGACGTTTCATCCATATATACAAGTTGTAGATATTGGCTCTACAGCCAGAAAATATTTTCATGCTTACAGCGTGTCCTACAACAACGTACCAACACAAACATATGTTTTTTAAATGGAACACTAGTTATATTATTGCAGCTTTTTATGAACATTTTTATCCTAACTGTTTTGACATTACCTTTTATTAGGCTATTATCACTATTTCTGAAATATTGGGAAATTAATGTCAAAAACATGCATTTTTCAAAAAATCTTTATGAGGTAACTAATAGGGATAAATAAACAA
Organism: Aphodius sticticus; assembly: GCA_963966075.1. Taxonomy (NCBI): domain Eukaryota; kingdom Metazoa; phylum Arthropoda; class Insecta; order Coleoptera; family Scarabaeidae; genus Aphodius; species Aphodius sticticus. The sequence goes on from OZ014506.1 coordinate 21,546,989, forward strand.
AAGATCTAATTTTGGATATAAAAGTATCGGGCTTTTTGAAAGTTATTATTGATTTGCGATTCTAATATGACTTATCCCGAATAACTGGAAATTTGCTAAATGTCAAATAACTTAAGAATTTCAAATGGAACAGCCTGTATATCATGACATACTTCGAACGATCGATAAAACAGCTCTTTTAAAATGTCCAACTCGGTAGGTCTATCGTCAATAGCTAAAAAGTTATTAAGCATCTAATTTAACATTTATAACCCATGCACCATAATTCATAAATTAGTACAAATTATCTAGTTGTTTTCTGGCTTTAGAGCAAATGTTTATTTACAACTTTTATATATGGAAGAAACGTGTATTTCGATTAGTTAAGCCAATTAATGTACTTTGTTACTAGCGTGGGACACCCTGTACAATACAATATGCATAAAAAATCTACGGTAACCATACGACTAGGAAATGTTTATAGTTTCTATTTGTATATTTATTATACGCTAATTATGTTATAGATATGTCAATTAGCACATGGAGAAAGTATGCTGATAGATAGACCGATGAAGAAGCGGTAATTTCAAATTATTCTTTAAATATCACGTCCTTAATGAACGTAATTTTAATTTGATTAAACAACATAATATTAAATTCTCTCTCATGGTTTCACCAAATTATTAATTACAAATTATTATTAGTATTGATAATTATCAATACTAATAACTGGCCAACAAAATTTGACCGACTTCCAATTGCCGGACAAATGACAACTGATTCGGATAGAGTTTTTTCTCAGGAATCCGAATCTGAACACAGAAATACTGAATTGGCTCCAGTTTTTTCAAAAAACAGTGTTAAAGGTGCAAAAAAGACGCTTTTTCGCTACTTTTGCAGACATGCCAAACAATAACGTAATGTAGTAGAAGTTTGTAAGTAGGATCAAATTAAACTTTGAGGTTTTCCTTTAAGAGCATATAGCGAGAAATCGGATGACATAAACTTTGAACTTTTCACACCACCTTTTTATAGCAGCGCGCGCCAATTACGGCACCGTATCGTACGGAGCGCACTGCTTGTTTCTTTATTTATAAATTGCTGTGGCCAAATAAAAAGTTGTCAATTGATTTCGATGACAACTAATTTCGATAGGATTTTTCCCATGGAATCCGAATCTGAAACCAGAAATAATGAATTGGCTACAGTTTTTTTTTTTGAGAGGTAGTGTGAAAAATGCAAAACGCTACAACAATAAGGTAAATTAATTAATATCCCTTGGTTTACAAGTTTCAGAATAAAATACCCCTAACGATTTATAGGGTCAGTGTAATATATAGTAGGTAAATCTTTTTATAGTATATTTTGCCAACAAATACTTAATAACTGATTTATATTACCTGGACAAATATAGTTACTACTATTGTCTAGGTTTTATTCACCTATCCCACTAGTAATTGAAAATTAACTGATTTATAAAGATAACAGGATAAATATATTACCTGGACAAATATAGTTACTACTATTGTCTAGGTTTTATTCACCTATCCCACTAGTAATTGAAAATTAATGTGAATTTTCTGTTAGTAGCTAATTAAGAACGGATTAAGCAAGTTTTAACATTTTTACCGAAAACAACCTTTTACTTAACAAAAATAAGCAGCCTTTGGTTGCCCATTTATACATACTTAATAACTACTTATTAAGTAGTTATTTAGCTACTTGTTTGTATATGTTGGCCATATATAACTTACGCTCATTTCCTCGACTGAGCATGGAGAAATTAGCGGCAGGAATTTTTAATGGTCCGCAGATTCGGAAACTAATCAAGGATTTAGGCTTCAAAAAATCTATGACTGATATTGAAGCTTCTGCATGGTGCAGTTTTGTCTCAGTTGTAAAGAATTTCTTAGGCAACAACAAAGCAGAAAATTACAAAGACATAGTAGAAACCATGCTCCATAATTTTGATAAACTAGGTGTTCATATGAGCATTAAAATACATTATCTTCATAGCCACCTAGACAGATTTCCAGAAAACCTTGGCGATTTTAGTGAGGAACAAGGGGAACGGTTTCATCAGGATATAAAGCTCATGGAGGAAAGATATCAAGGCAGATGGGATGTGCACATGATGGCGGACTATTGTTGGAACCTCCAACGTGACTGTTCTAAAGAACACAGAAGAAGATCTTACAAGCGGAGTTTTTCTAAATCTTAAGTAAATATCATAATAGTGTGTTTGAATTAGGTATTTGTAAATAGAAATAAATTTGTAAAAAAAGTTCTATTCTCTTTTCATGCTTTCTGTCTAAAATTCATGTCTAAAATTAAAGCAAATGTTCTAAAACTGTTATCAAATTCGGAATCAACAACATAAAATCACCCTATATTTAAATCTAATACGAGTACTAAACGAAGACAGCAGTGTCCGCCTCTGCCGTTAGGAAAAGTGTGCAACGTTTCAATTGACACGCGCTCCTATTAAAATGCGAGCCAAATCTGCAGTTTACACCACGTGACCAGTTTTACACCAGTTTACATTATCAAAAAGCAGTAGCTTCAAAGTTTTATTTGACCAACACAGAAACTTCTATAACGTCGAGTTATTGTTTTGCATGTGTTTAGGAATTTCAAGAAGTAAAAGACACGGTTTTGCAAATTTAACGCTGTCTTGCGGTAAAACTGGAGCCAACTCACTATTTCTCTTATCAGATTCGGATTCCACAGGTAAAATCCTATCGAAATCAGTTTTCATTTTTGCGGCAACTTTTTATTTGACCAGTGCAATGTATAAATAAAGGAACAATCAGTGTGCTCCGTGCGGTGCTGCAATTGGCGTGCTCCTCATAAAAAAAGTGGTGTAAAATGTTCAAAGTTTATGCCATCCCATTTCGCGCTATATATTCTTAAAGCAGAAGGTTCAAAGTATTATTTGATCCTACTTACAAACTTCTACTACATTACGTTATTGTTTGGCATGTCTGCAAAAGTAGCGAAAAAGCGTCTTATTTGCACATTTAACACTGTTTTTCGAAAAAACTAGAGCCAATTCAGTATTTCTGCGTTCAGATTCGGATTCCTGAGAAAAAACTCTATCCGAATCAGTTGTCATTTGTCCGGCAATTTTTTTTTGTTGGCCAGTGAATTAACATACATTTTAACTCTAACTCTATTATACATTTTAGTACTATTTCCATTATTATCTATTTGTCTTATAAACCTGTATTAGATGGTCCATGTAACTGTTTTTTCCTGTATCGGAAAACTGATACATATAAAACAGACAGGTACTATCATAATAATGAACGTTTTTTTCTTGATCTGTTAATGCTAAAAGAAACAAGAACATGGTAAAGAATTAAAAAAGCATATTAGAACGTTTCAATCTGCAAAGTAAAAGCATAACACATTCTTAAACTCAACATTTTGCTACTTTAGATAAACGATATGACCTCAGTGCTTAACACGTCAGTATTGTTCTTATAATGTACGAACCCACTAAAGAAGGATTTCTGGAATATCCGCCTGTAAAATGACAAAAATTAGAAATGTTTTTATCGGCAAGGCCATACCTCAACATCCGAAGGTTTACAGACGTCGATATTGCTGGTAGAGGCACATTTAAAAATAAAAAAAAAAACACTTCTTTTCACCATTTTCCGAATAACCAATAAATGATGCGTTTTTGGAAAGCTAATTACTACCAAGTCCTTAGCTCTTTCAATTGAAACAACATATACACCAAATGAAGCAAGAATCTGCTCCTATGCTAGTTATTGCAGCCCGAGTGTCCGCTAAGTGGTGGTCTAAAAAAATTCATGAACTTTGAATATTTTTAACCTGGTAAATGCGACTATTGAAAAATCCATCGTTTCCGAAAACCAATATGCATAACTCCTTTTTCTCATGCGATTGTAGCAACATATACATCAAATAAAAGAAGAAGCTTCTCTCCGCTTACGCGGGCGCATAAAAAGCAGATCGGAGCCGAAACTATTGCACTGATGTGTAAGGTAGTGTTGGAATATATAAGCATAGGACATTGTTCCGGAATAATAATAAAATTCAACCGCGCTTGCTTTAATCATGAACTTAATTAAAGAAAAGAATCTAATTTTTGACACAATATACTGATTGATTTAATATGCTTTCATGGTGACCAAACCAATAGCATTACCCCCGAAACAGGACCTAATTTTTGGGTGACTATTTAAGACATAGCTGTTTAACATTGACCCAGCCGTTGTCAAGTTGATCTGCTTTTTATGCAATTGTGTCGAATTAATACGAACTGTCACCGCGGAGCTCTGTAAAGAAGTTTTCTGTAATACAGTCCACAGGCCGAGACGCAGGAGAAGAGTACTAATAGCTTAGATTAATAATAACTAACACGCGACAAAAACAACAGTAGCTGCCTATTGGCAAAGGCCAGAAATCGACTGGACAAATTATTTATGTTTGTTTATACACAAAGACTTGAGTACAACGGTTCACCGTTAGATGGAATCACATCCTGAGCGTACTACTGACTAAAGGCCGACGTCGATCTCACTAGCATAAACGCCCCTCTTAATCTAATTATTGCAGCCAGACTTTCCGCTAATCAGTGGTCTAAAAAATCATAAAGTTTGAACGTTGTGACCTTTGAGATGCGAGAATAGGGAAGAAACCAATGTTTTGTGAAGATTTCCGACTTATGGCCAAACGTACTCTAATCACAGTGCAACATTCAATGGGTGATTTGAAAATGTTGCGCTGTAAATAAATCTGATTTAGTCGCAAGAAAACCCCTTCCAGTCGATCGTAGCTGTACCAAAACCTGTGTTCTTTCGCTGAACATGATCTCTCTCAGTCCTGATCACATGCACGTTTTGTCTTTCCTGTACCTCGGTTAGTAAAGGAGGTAATCAAGTGAATCAAAGAACAAACTGATTAGAATAGGTAGGGCCACTGTCTGGCCCACTTGATTGTTGTGGTTGTAACTGGTATAAATCACAGAATACTACAAAATTTCGACTAAAAAACTTATCCTCATCTTGCACCATGAATATGCTTAAATCTGAATTTTGAAAAAAAAATCTACCTCAGTACAATTTACTAAAAATCATTTTAGGAATTGTAAAAAGTATGGCGATTAGTGGGTTTGACGAGAACATTAATATTAATTGAGACAAGAGAAAGGAAAGAAGAAGGGTAGGAAAGTTGACGTGACGCAATGAAGCAATCAAAAGCAAATGGAAATTGACGTCAAATTCATGGTCTAACGTCAAAAGTCAACACTGAAAATGAAAATAAGGCACACCCACACATCAGTGACGGATTAAGGATAGTCGGGGCCTCTAGGCAAATAATAATTTATGGGTGCCCCACCCTTCACCCACAAAGTAAAATGGAATTAAAAAAAAACGAAAAAGTAGGTAGCAAATAAATATTTCTTTAAACTTTTAATCGTTTATTAACAGTTTTATAATAATAAGAATGTTTTCATATAGGTAATAAGACTTTATAACGGTTTATAAATGATAAAAAAATCTCTTGAATATTTTCATGCCGTTTTTAAAACTTTTAGTCTCCAAAATTTAATTTTAATTTTTTTTTTTGCAAACGTATGCTCTATATTAGGGATAAGACATTTAAGCGCTTTTGTTCCATTACAGCCCACTTTTGACATTTTATTAATGTGGCGACAAAAATGGACATAGGCACCAAATATACTTCATGACTTTTAGTAAGATTAATTATTAATAATATTAATATTAATAATTCGAATAATCATATATCTGGCCCAATTTTGTCGCGTCTAGGTGAACGATTTTAAGAATATTGGTGGCTATATCGTAGTGTTCTTGCGATCAAATAAAAACCCGAAATTTATAAAACACACATTTGAAAGAATTGAGCCGGATATTTTTTAATTATTAGCCCAGGTTCAAAGTTTATGCTAACGTATATTTTTAATGTACAAACTTGAACATGCATATGCAACAGCCGATTGAAAATTATGATTGTATTCCTTTTTAAACGCCACCTTAAGGTCATCATAGAAGAAGATTGTTCACCTTCACATTATCTGCACCTCAACGTCAAATTTAGTCGAAATGCGTTGCTTAAACATATCTAGGATATTTCCTTGGGTTATAAGCTGATTAAATTAAATTATTTAATTTTCCAAAAGATGTTCCAGGTTGCTTTGTATATTTTGCGACTGAAGTAAGACATATTTCCACGTCCAGATTTTCTGTACATCAACGTTTTAAAGAACTTTTTGCTTAAAATAATCAAAATTTTATGATACTTTCCTACATTAATCTTTAAAGCATTATGGGCAAATGTCTTGGACGGGCCCCCCAAAGCCCGAGGCCCCTAGGCACGTGCCTCATTGCCTTATGGGTAATCCGCCACTGCCCACACTGAGGACGCAATTAATTATTTTTTTGGTGTCACATTACCAAAATGTTTCTTTTCAAAACATTTCCTCCATAACCTATAATTCAGGCGAGCGAAATCACGGTAGCAGCTATGAGTAGTTCTGTTATATGTATGTTCTGTAGTGCTGTTCCATTGTATGTATTATAGTAGAGTAATTCCATGTCAAATCAACTGGTTTATTCCTCACCACCTTGGATTTTGATAAAGTTTTGTACAATTGTTGTCTCCATGTAGTTGTCTCCTATATATGTTATAATTATTGGTATGCTTTGTAAAAATTGCTCGGTCGTGATATATTTACAGGCCAATCGTCGATCACCTAATTAATCTAGAGAGGTGGTATAGCTGCCATTTTATAGCCTTTTCCATGAGCTTTCTCCTGATACACAACACAATAGGGCTTGTGGGGGAATTTTGTTTTCGTAATTAAAAATTAAAATTTTAAGTCGGATTATTTCAAAATGCTCATTTATTAAAATTTTGAAAAAAAAAACAGATAATAGCTAAAAAAATAAATGTACAAACATAATATTTAGAAGGAGAAGTCAACTATAACGTCAAATGTATTGAAACTGAACAGTTATTTATAGTCTAATAGTACCACTTCTATGATATAAAATTGATAGCAGTATTAAAATAAATAATGTGTATTGCGTTCACATGGTTGGTAACCCATTTTCAGTAAATATTTATTTGTAGACATTTATTTTTGTAAGAGATGAACCCATTTCCGTCCCACTTACAAACTTTTAGACCAGGCAATAGAGATTTGTTCGTGACAAAAATAGTATCAGCAAGCCGACGGTCCCAGGTCACGTGGAACAGTCCGCAGCGCGCTGGAATTACTATAGATACGCGCTTCCCCACGTCGGCCGCCTACCCTCTCTACTCGACAGCTTTGGAACGCGCAGCAGTTTTCGGTCATGTTTGCAAGCATTTATCGCCTATTTCGCAACATTTTAACGCAAAATCAGAATAGACGTTTTGTAGCACAATACTTCTACTTTCGAAATACGTTAAAAAATTAAAATCGGACCACCTCTGACGCATCCAGGGTCGCCGAACCATATTGCATAAAAGAATTCAAATCGCAATTGTGCAAAAACTAATCATCGGAAAACGCCTAGGTTGAGCACACTTAAAGAACCCATCAATCGCTACTTTCTCGCGAAAAGTCTGCGCTACAACTTTGAAAATTGCGGTGTTATGAATTTTTTAAAAAGCGCAGATTTATCCGGTTTTTCCGAATTTCCGCCGTTAATTTTAATACGATCGAGTCCGTGTAGGGTTTATTTTTTCGTCTCTTCATTCTCTACAATTCGTCTATGGAAAGCATCAAGATTGCTCTGCTCCATCGGTTCAGCTTTTACAAGCAAAAAACGAAAAAAGCACGATTTTTTGAGGTTTTCTGTTTATAACAAATTAAGTAATGATATTTGCGAGTCGAAAACACATCACAATACATCTACGGACTGTTCCACGTGACCTGAGACCGTCGGCTTGCTGATACTATTTTTGTCACGAAAAAATCTCTATTGCCTGGTCTATTTGGGAATTAACTAAAAACAGTGTAAGGTACTACCTGATTTTTTCCTCTCTTTGTCCTAATATACAACACAATAGGGCTTGTGGGGGAATTTTCTTTTTCTTAATTAAAAGTAAGAGGGTTAATTTTGATTATTCCAAAATCGTCTTTTTTTAAACAACTACACGAAGACAAAATTTTATCAAAATCCAAGGTGGTGAGGAATAAAACTGTGTTGATTTGACATGGAATTACCCAGTACAGGTTTAGAAAATTGACTTAATTTTCATGAAATATACAACGAATTTGCGTTGCTTCTTAAATGATTAACTTTTATCAAAATCCAAGATGGTGAGGAATAAAACTGTGTTGATTTGACATGGAATTACCCAGTACAGGTTTAGAAAATTGACTTAATTTTCATGAAATATACAACGAATTTGCGTTGCTTCCTAAATGATTCACTTGGAGTGATTGTTGTACGAACTCCGTGTCACCTTTTTCCTTGACAATCTAGAACGCTTCTTCCTAGTATTCCAACATGGACAGTCGCTTAACTTAAGTGAGTTCTGCAGTAGCAGTTTTTATACGTAAGCATTACTTCCGCCACGTTCCAATAACCGATTAATTTTAACTTCCTCGTCCATTTTATTTCTATTTTAGCGTATTATGTTTAATCCCCTGGACATTGCCATCAAATATTCCTTACGGCAATTACTCGATAAGTTATTAGACAACATAATAATAAACTAAAAGTGTATAAGTAAGTGTATAAGTGTACTCTGAGAATAAGTAATTCCTTTCGGCACAAAGTAAGAGTAAATTCTTCTGAAGACGCAAGTGAACGCATTACTCGTTGTCATTTACCTTGCGATGCGTCGTTAACGATTTAAATGGTAAGGTCAGGTTTCTGTTAACCGTATGAAATTGGAAATACCTTACACTTTCCCTCCACTATATTAAGAGAAACAGTCCGGTTGCGACACATCATGAACTTTCTTCATTACGCTAATGCTCTGGTGAAAAATCGTCAATTATCAAATATTCGCTGATTGGTTTCAGGAACTGGATGACGTTGCATCATTTTAAGGAAGCTGGCCGATTTGTTTTGTCGATTTATGCGTATGCTAATTGTATTGTTAAACTTCTACGTTATATCACTGTGCGTTTGGATAAATAATGTTGCTGTTTACGTCAAAGGTTATACTCATGTCATAACATAACCACATAAAATTATATTTGTAAATAGATTGACATCGTAACAATAGCTAAGTAAGTAAATTAATTGAGCATAACGAAAGAAGCCAATGGACATACTTTAGTTCAATACAAATGTCTTTATTCTACATCATCCAGGTTTCAACATAAGGCTTCATCATACCTAATAATAATCAGTAAGAAAACTAGCATTGTGTTCTGGAATAAAATAAAATATCTGATGTAGCGAGGCACAAGACTTTATCATACTATACATAAAATTAATAGTTTAGCTGCATGAGATTCAATTTGATCGAGATCGGTCGTGCCTGCATTAAAATAAAACCAGTTAGCCAGGATCTGACAGATATTTTCATTCTTTTGACAGTAGGTATTGTCTAAACCAGGGCTTCTCAAACTTTTTTCATCGGCGACCCACTCAATTTTCCACGACCCCACTCAACATTATAAGTGCAATTTACTACTAACAGTCTTACTTATTATTTTATCTTTTGTTAGTAATACAAATTATATGTTATTTACTTTTTCAATTTTGACAACAAAGGGATTTTGAATCCAATCTGATTTATTGTGGTCCCACTCCGGCACTAGTATTTCTTCTAGATTTCTTTCTAGACAACCAAATGCTTAATTAACATAAGTCTGCTTAACCAAATCAAAGCTCAACTCTGTATCGACAAGAAAATGCTCAGCATATGAGAACAATTCCATATATATTTTTCTATAAACGCCTGAATTTTGTCTTTGAGTGTAAAAAGGTTCTTGACTTCTCCTTGGAGAGACATATTTAGAGCGATTAGTATCGAAAATGAGTTAAGATAAAATAATTTACATACCCAATTTTCGTTATGAAACAAATTCTCATATTCTGAAATATTTTCAGAAAGAAATAACAACTTTATTTTTAAATGCCAATAGCAGCCTCAACACTTGCGCCTTTGACAGTTATCGCACTTCTGTATGAAGCAGACGTGTGCTGAAATCGGAAGCCATATCTTGGCTTAATAAATTTGCAAAGAAACGACTACTAGGTGCACGATTTATAATGAAATCTATTACCTTAAGTGGCGGGTCCAACAGCTGATCGACAGAGGCTTGGCTGTTTTTGATAAGTTTAGAGAAATCAGTCGAGAATTGGTCTTTGCGTGGGGATGTCGACGTTTTCGCTAAAGCTACTTTGGAACAAGATAGACTTTGCCGACGTGCGGTCAACATTATATGATCTAACGTCTTTAACGCTGTTTCAATTTATTTTTGCACACGTAAGCAGGCTGTCTAGTGATTTTACAACGGTTTCCAACATAACATGGTAGATCTAAAAATTACTGTGATAAATTGTTGACATAACCGTGACATAACCTATGTGGAGTATGTGCGATATTTATCATATATTTATATGATAAATAACTTCAACATTTGTCTACGGTTTATGAAGTGATATATGCAAAAACACACGTACTATGAATACACGCACACGTACTGAATATGTGGAATATTTGAAAGTGTATTGAGATTATGCGCCCATATACATTTATACCTCCCAAAAAACAAACCCCGTACCAATAACTTTGGTCACAGATTACTTACTCTTGGTACGATAGATTATGCACTCATTTCTCAGCCGATAATACACTTATGCCTAGCTACTGAAAAACAAATACATATCGACCCATGCAACGTAGACTATCGTAACTAACAAACTAAATGTAGTTATTATAGTCTTTGTTGCACGGGTCGATATTACATACGTATGTACATCCACAGCACAGGGATCTGATGACGTATAAGAAAAACAAAACAGTTAATAAGTTATTCTTTATTTACCAATTTGTAATTCATATATGATTTATAAAAGACAAATAGACAACATAAGCTTTATTAATATTATATTATAATATCAAAATCACAAAAATGTTGATCCTCGCTATCATGAGACCACACGCATACGGGTCGTAATGCTTGTTCGGTTCTTCGGGGCTAATTGCAATACTATCTGCGGTTTGTTGTGTTAAACGTAATCCTCCATACACTTTGCACTTGAGAAGAAAAACATCTGGAGTCAGTGGTTGACAAGTCGACTATGTCCCATTATACATTTCTCATATAGTAATGTTATAGACGTCTTCCAGTAATATTACCAAAAAATTTGATAAAAAATTGGTAATCTTCAGCATACCTCGATAATTTTATTGTCAGTTCATGGAAATTATGAAAATTAGTAATCACATCTCTTGTCTAGAAATCCTCTTCGATCAACAAAATAGTACGTAAGGATTTTGATTCCTCGTAATGTGATTTGAATCCAATTACAAAACCCGTAATCTGGTAGTAGAATGGATAAAACAGCACGGTTTATATGTATATTCTGCTAACTAACCTAACAATTGAAAAGGAAATTTTAAAAAACAATAGTATACTTCTTTAGACACAAACCTGATTGATGTCTGATATAATAGTAGAATTTTTATGTAATCTTCTAATTTTGATTAGAATACTTCTTTGTGCAGTGTCCCCAAGTTTTCTACATTTTCAGATTGTATCGGATTTGTAGGTTAGAACTCTCGAAATCTGTCCCAGTAAATATAAATGTGAATTTTGGCGAGTAACAGCCTTTTTTGTGGTATATGGTAGATAGAGATAGACCCATTACTATTATCTTCGTCTAATGACGACTAGTTCTCGAGAACATCGTAGATGGACACACTGTTCAGACTCGAACATGGATGGAAAAATTGGGAAAATACGACGCCGATTCGTCAAAGGTGTGGGTTTATTTCTTTTCATTTATTGCATTTTTTTCAAATTGTACATTGACATAAAGTGGAACTACTGCGGCGCATCGCAAAAATACATAATTGAAATGTTATTCCTGAAATCAGGATATCACCCGTCCTCCAATTATACGTCTATCTTTGAGCTGCAATTGTTTTAAATTGGGTATGGGTATAATAAATATGGAGATGTGACGCACTAGAATAGTTAATTCAGATTGTTGTAATCTCATAAGATGCTATCATTATTCAATAATTAACCCACAGGAGCATTGAACTGTTTGAATAATTGGACCAATAGGGGACCACCAGAGCTGAGCAGAACAGACCTGAAGTTAGGCTGAACCAGCCTCTTAACTGCATCTTTTAGTACGACATTTAAATCACTACAATTCGTTTAGCCGCATATGCCTTTCGATGATTCATGCAATGAGTTAAAAAAACAGAAACCTTTAGCATGGAGTCCAGATATGTATGTGTCTTCAGTCTTGCCATTGCCGCTGCACCGTCTGTACAAACTCCAACACAGTTATTCCATTCTAGACCTACTTCCTCGAAAAAATCGTTAATATTTTGGAAAATTGCCCAACCTGTTGTACGTTCATCTGACGAATGACAAAACAGTAAATCTTCGTGAACACTGTTGTCATAACAATACCTAACACAAGCAAAAAGCTGTGCGATTTTTATGATCTCAGTCGATTCATCCGCTGAATTGCAAATTTTGGACTGTCTTTTATTATTATAATTAGTTGTTCTCGCTGGTCTTTGCTAATTTCCAAAATTCGTGTACTCCCCTTGACATGAAAATGTTTCTTAACTCTTCTGCATATTTTTTTCCGTGGGTAATTTCAGTAATTTTAATCGCAACTGATTGAATTAATTCTTCACCAATTGTGTAAGGTGTTTAAGCAGTTGCAATTAGGTAAGCGGGGTTCATAGGATGCTCTTAAGTATTTTTTACCAACACGAACATGGGCTTCAAGACATTTGTGAGGACTGCAACCACCTTTAAAAAACTGTAATACTGGCTTATTACCAAATAAGGCATATTTTGTGTGAAGATGACGTTTTAATTTAGCTGGTTTCATACTTTTACTATAGCCAAGCATTAGTTACAAACCACGCACACACGTTTATCTTTATTATTTTCGGAAAAATTTTCCTCTTTTTTGCTAAATGTATAATATGCTCACATTTGTTAATACTGGATGATCCAGGTACATACTGCAGAATCTACAGCTTTCAAAGTATTATTTCTAGGTTTAGCAGTTGACAAATTTAACCACCCATCCATCACGAACATACAATGGAAGCCAATAACTGCTCTGATAGTTAATCATCGCACGTTGGAACAACTTTCACACGCAAGAGGAATTCATCCCTTCGCATTCGTACTTGCACGAACTGTACAACGTTCGTAAGCGCGCCCTAGCGATTTCGACTCGTATGTTATTCCAGGAGCCAGCATGATGCACACCTTTGCCAACGTTTCTCTGGACACCTCTATGATTTGTTTCAGATGTTACCGCGACCCCCAAAAATTTTTACGCGACCCCCCGAGGGGTCGCGACCCACACTTTGAGAAGCCCTGGTCTAAACATCAGCGTTAGACACTACCTACTGTCATTAGAATGAAAATATCTGTCAAATCCTGGCTAACTAGTTTATATTATTGCAGACGATCTCGATCTCGATCAAATAGAATTTGCTCATGCAGTTAAACTATTAATTTTACCAAAAATGTCATAGACCTAAATTATACCACATTTCCTCTACTTTAATTTATTATTTAACTATTTTGACGAAATTAAAGAAATGGCGGCTCAAAATCCTTGAAAAATGTTTAGAGTGAACATCCAGTTCCTTTGGACCCTTTTGAACAAGAACCTTGAAACTTCTAAATATGAAGTTTCGTCCCGATACCTTTAGTAATTTCTCCGGAATCGTCGCCACAAAAAAAAACGGGTGCACAGTGATAACACACAGAAATTTTTTTGTAACTTGCTTAAAAATGTTCAGGGGGCTTAATAGGACACAGTTCCGCTAAAATCTCAAAATTCTTTTCCGACACGATTACAATGCTTTGGCATAGTACGTATGATAAAGTAAAAAGTACAACAAAAGCTGCTCGCAAAGCCTTTTGTATTATTGATGGAAATCATACAATCTCTAAAGAGGAGTTGCTCTATAGATACTGATGAAATGAGGTTGAAGAACTTGAAGAATAAATATCGACTACGCAATCCAAATTAAATTAAGACAAGTATTTTCTCTCATCGATCATAGGCGGTGACTGAATTGAAAATTTGGGGGGACTAAAATCACAGATTTTAAAATTCGATTTCGGAAAAAACAATTTGTTTATGATAGATAATAGGAAAAATCGGCTTATGGGACAAAAAGAGCAAACGAAATGCTATTAATTTCATGTACATGTACACAAATGACAATAAAGGGCAAATGAGGTGCAAACTATGGTATTTTTTGAAAATGTTTGGTGACCATGGGGAAGGTAGCCTTCACACGGCCAGTTTGTATATCCACATATACCTTGAGTACACGAACTCAAGCCTTTAGCTTTTAGTATTTCCAAGAAAAAAAACAGTAATAATTTCAGAAATAGAGGAAAGAATCAGTTATTGAGATGATTTGTTAGTGAATTCTCAGAACGAATCAAAAATAAAATTCTGAATAGAGTGGATAAAGATTCAGCATTGGAAACAGACATATTTGTTTCATAATTGAACTGTGAAGTTGTTTTTAATGGCGCGAAATTGAGGGAACATATTTGTAAACAAGCATTCATACAAGCTGACAAAAAACAATAAAATTGCTCATAATATGTCTTCTCCTTTGCGAAATGGTACTTTTCCCTACAAGAATAGTCTACGACACGCAATATGGACATTCAACGTTCTGAAGAAAGTGTCCATTTTTACCGCATAACGTTAGGACAACTTGGATCGCTAGGAATAATTCACAGTTAATTGATGTTAAATTCAGTCAGTTTCACTCGATACCTGAAATATCTACCGCGCATATAGTCAAGATAAAATCTCAAGCAATCGTTAGTCGTTTCCACTATGAAACAGCTGAGAATGTCATTGCCAAAGTCGATGTCGTATACTCGACTGCAGCATGTATGGCAAGTTATGTCAGAACGAAAGTGTGTATTAAATTCATATTGACACGTCTGATCGTTCAGTATTCTCTGTAACTAATTTACACATAATATAGACAGCCATAATAGGGGTGAACTTTCTTCAGCCCGTATTGGTTTAATTGTGTTTATGTAAGATCCACTAAATATTGGTATACACTTGTAGGAAACTATTGTTATTAAGAACATCTAATTAATATTAATTAACAAGGCGTTTAGTAGAATGTTACGTGACATGATTTGTTATTTACTTTCTTTTATAAATATAAATATCTGACTTGACGTATACATTTAACAAGAATTGTCCTTAAATTTCACACCAGCCAGGTTTTCAGTACAAATCGACAAACAAAAACGGAAATGTGCTATATATTACATCAGGAAAAACCGTAACAGTGACATTCGAGTAGAGAAATTATTGCATATGCAATTAGCATTTACTTCCTAGTGTGAAGCAAAAAGTAATCTTCTTAGTTAATTTCACTTTTACCTCCATTCCATAATAATTCCCTACATTTAATTGCATAATATAATCAGAGTTTGCATTTGCTTTTGTAAATATTAGGTAGGTTAAAGTTGTAATATTTTGTTGTCGTAAATTATGTCCTACTTAGTTAGATATTTTTTATACTTTTACATTTTATTTAGCGCTGAGAAACTTTATTGAACATCGATATTGACGTATAAACCGTATAGCATAAATTATGAATGAGTTGTTTGGCGGAAATTTCACTTGTCGATTACAATAGAGAACAGACTTTCATACGTTCATAAAAATTGTTTAAAACTAATTTAATTTCAAAATGCGTGCACGGTTCGAGCGGAATATAGTTTCTTTTATTTAACAGTGAAATTTGTTATTGAATAAATCAGAACAGGTAATGTTTGTTTCGCTTTTGCTGAGTTGGTCAATGTCAATGCCAACATAAGCGCCGATTATGCGTTATCAAAACTATAGACAAAAAAAAACTTACTAACTACAGTAATAAATAATCTGATTGGAGCTAGCAGGGAGGAATATGAGGAGACCGCACTCTATATGGAAAATCTGACCCAAATCACTGCACAATAAGTCCTAAAAATGGCAAGTTTGTAGACATGCGCAGTACGCACATACTGCTCTCATTCATAACTTGATCGACGAATCGGCCTGTCAAAACGTATGGTTGTCAGCTGTCAGGTTATGGTTGTTGTCGTCTAGTGCATCGAGCTTATATGACTAGAGGGAGCGTGACGGGCTTTGTTTGTGGCCAAAGATAATAAGGTCGAAAGTCGTATATTTTCTCGTTCCCAATGTAACGCACCAATGAGCGGTCAGATTAAACTGGCGGCTATATGTCAAATTTGAATTAGGTAGTCGCGTATGGCGTGAAAGGTAACCTCACAAAATAAAAATCGTTTTCTGTTTTTGAATGTACATACATTTGTAGTACCTGTTTATAATTGTGACATTTGTTAAAAAAGCAATTAAACCATCCAAGAGCAATTAATTCGCTATTCCAGTTCTCTGCAAAAATCTTTTTGAGTGGCGTTTGTTCAACTTTTATATAGTAACAACAGAATCCATTTTTTTATAGGTTTGGACAAAATGTATTCTTGCGTGTAAGATTTTATTTGTTTCTGTATAGCTTGACCAGCGAGTAGTTGCATCGAGAGCGTTGCGCAGTACTCACGTCACGTACTCATTACATTTACGCTCTGCGCACCGCTGTCGAATCAAGTTTAAGTTGGTTGTACTATACATGATTTGTTTATTTTCTTTAATAGGAATATGGGTAATAAACTACAAGCAAAATACAACTTATAATAGGAAAATATTTTATTTGAACATAATTTAACCACTGGTTTTTAAACAAAATGGTCTTGGTGTAAGAACTACGAACTCTTTTTTCTGATTCTAATAACATGGTTTTACACAAATAATATGCTCAATTAATGTTGATAAATTACACACTTTTTGTCTTAATCGCATGTTGTAACGAGACAATTGGCGGATTCTAGCAATTTTCTTGCTTATGGTAGTTCTTGCTAATGCTAAAACTGCCCGTGCTTGAGGAGACAAAGATAAGTCTGAAGTATGTACGTCACCCATATATCGAGGATTGTAGCTACAATAAAATAACGTTAAAATATACCTAAAACAAAGTTACATATTACATAAATTTTCTCCTTTTTCTTGGCAGTGCTGAAGGATGTTCCGTTGGTGTTGCGCTGTGTGGCACTTTCAAAGCTCGTAGCCGTGGCAGTGATTGTTGACTCTGTGTGTCCACTAGTGTCTGCTACAACTGCATCGCTCATACTATCTGTGTCCGTATTTTCATTTGGTAGATCACTCATAACAAAAATACTTGGCACCGCACTACGGGAGAGTTATGGTCTTCCGTCTTTTCCCAGTTTATAATCGCTATTAGAAAAGTGTCTTGATCACAACACATTTGGGAAACCCCACATTTGTTTTAAAACCCCGACTTTTTATAGGTATAGCTTCAATCCGAGCTTGTTTTGAGTCTTGAACTGTTGGAAATCTACGAGAAGGTATATGTTATAATTTAATATTACTGTATTGCGGTAATAAAGGTCATACCTGTGACACGTTATATTTTTGGATGCTGCCTTTTTACAAAAGCAGCAGTTTCGCCCCATTGTTACCTCTTAACCATCCAAGGTACCATCTACATGCAGTCATGCATCTACATAGGTAAACAAACTCATAACCTCGATGTAAACATATGCTCAAAATAATGGCGGTATCTAGCATCGGTGCGCATGCGCGAACAATGTGCACGAGAATCTACACGAAATTCGACCTTATTGACAAGGTATGTTGGGCCACAACAAGCCAATGCATTGGGATAGGCCGTACTCCGTCTAGTTATAGATGGTCTAAGGTCTAGTGTATACGATTATTTTATTATATATTTACATTATACGTACCGACTGTGATAGCGACAAATAAAATTTAGATTTCACTGGTTTTCATTATGAAGTGCTGTGTGCCAGGCTGCAAAACGTCGAACAGGAAAACTAAATTAACATTATTCTTTGCTAATACGGTAGACCAACAGTTGTTTTATTTCCATTCGTATAGCCGCAATTCGTAGAAGGTAACCTATTTTGTAAAGTTTTCGTAAAAAATAAGTGAAACAAAGTTCTGTATAACTTTTTTCAACCATTTTAACATTCGGTTGATAATTTTTAGAAACATAACCTCACCACACAATGACAGTAGTCGCCAAAAACGTTGCTACTCACATGGGTATTTTTATGAATGAGAGAAAAGAGATAGCAATATGTGCGCACTGCGCATGTCCACAAACTTGCCGTTCTCGGTCGGTACTTATCATGCAGTCATTTGGGTCAGATTTCAAATCGTATGTACGGTAACTGCGAACTCCTCCCTTCCTACTCCGTGGGAGCTAGTATACAGAGCTAGTTACAGAAATTATGATTAATGTACGTTTACGTCACAGACTAGTGATGACGTAATCCTTACTCCGTTTCCACTATGAGATTAGTATAACACATCTGCCACCAGTGCAGTGCAGTTTTTGGGAAACCATAAACGTTATCAACATGATGTCACAACCATTAAACAGTATATTTCAGAACTGATTTGAGTGAAAAAAGATGCATTTCTAATAAAATCTATGTTGATTTCTGTTAATGCTGTGAGTGTAGATGAATTTTAAGGAGAAATAGTTGTAAACTTTCGCGGTCAATACGTCATTGTCAGAAATATGTCAGAAATATTGCAGATACTTGGATACTTGGATACTTTATATTATTTTTTCTTCATCTATTTGAGATAGTTTGCCATTTATTTTTAATCTGTGAAATAATTTGCGTCATTATGGTAAATCTAAAATCTATATCTAAAATGGATACAACCCTTAATATTAAAAAAATGTAAATTGAACCATGAATCACATTTTTAAGTAATGAAAAGTCTGCTATTTTTAAAAAATGTTAAATGTTAAATACTCGGGTATTTACTAACAAAGGTATCACGGGTAAATATAATAATTTGTAAAAAAATATTGTTATTAAAAAATCTGATGTGGCCAGGCACATGACTTTATCATACTATATAAAATTAATAGTTTACCTGCATGAGATTCTATTTGGTCGAAATCTTTCGTGTCTGCATTAAAATAAAACTATTTAGCGAGGATTTGACAGATATTGTTAAAACGTCAGCGTTTGACACTACCTACTGTCATTAGAATGAAAATATCTGCCAAATCCAGGCTAACTAGTTTTATATTAATGCAGACACGACCAAATAGAATTTGCTCATTATACAAAATTTCCTCTACTTTAATTAAATTATTTAACTATTTTGACGAAATTACAGAAATAGCTGTTCATTTACAAAATCGTTAAAAAATTCTAAGAGTCCAGTTCCTTTGGACCCTTTTGAACCAAAACCTTTTCCGCTCTAAGTTTGGTCATGAAACTTCTAACTATGAAGTTTCGTCCCGAAACCTTTAGTAGTTTCTCCGGAAACTTTTATCATACTGCGTATGATAAAGTAGAAATTAATATTTAATTACTAAATAAAGGTCATTCTCTTATCACTAAATATAGGTTATTCTTATAAAAATAAAAACATTTATAAAACAAAGAAAAAATAAAACATAAATGTAAAATATAATAAGTCCCGATTTAATCTGCTATCAGTCTCATGCGACGATATATCAACAGCAGACATTTCTTTGTCTTCAACGTCCATTCAATCGTCTGACTCTTCCATATTTTCTGATTCTGTTATCGAAGAAGCTTTAGCAGAAACTTATGATTATATGAAGTATCTCAACATATCGGCTTTTGTCGTTGTTAATCGATTTATTTTTTTTCTATGAATCCAACTAAATGTAACTCAAATATTTTACATTAATTGTAATCAAGAGTACTCATCTACATTCTGTCCCATTTTTTACCGCAAAACTTTTTTCCAGACAGTAAATGCCACACTGAGTAAAAGGTTTCATATGGACCTATTTGTTTTCTTTATTAACTAAAAAGTTACAGCCGTTTGAAATAATAACAAAACTGTATTTTAAATGACTTCTTTAGGAATTGATAAACCCAAGTTGACATGAAACTTTTTACTCAAAATGACATTTACCTGTAGAGAACAACTGTCTAAAACGTTCCCTGTGTATTTTGTTTTACCTCCATTTGTTTATTAGGTTTATTTTTAACATTTTTTACTTAAATTTATTTACTTTTATTGTTCTTATGGGTATTGATTGTGCTTTTTCTTAGTTTTTGAATTGTTTAATATGTAGTTTATTGTTTAGTTTTCTTCATTAACTTAATATTTCAAGCGGCTGTTTTAAGATTTTGAGAAAACAATATTAGGTCGATATGAAAAGTTTTACTCAGAATGACATTTACATTCTAAAAATAATTGTTGCGGGAAAAAAGTGGGGCTCGGGTATAAATATCGCTGAAATGTTTAAATGGTGTTTTAAGGATAAAAAGGATAGAAACCCTAAAATTAGGTATTTACCTTACATAGGGGTAAATACACATTTCCCACCCGCCAGATATTTACCCGGCACACATCGGTGTTAAAACCTAACTGGTATTGATTGTATTTTGGTATTGATGGTATGTTTAAATGGTGTGTTAAGGATAAAAAGGATAAAAACCCTAAATTTAGGCATTTACCCTATGTAGGGGTAAATACACATTTCCCACCCGCCAGATATTTACCCGGCCCACATCAGTGTTAAAAGCTAACTGGTATTGATTGTATTTTGGTATTGATGGTATTTTTGGTAACCCTGATCGTTTCTAAATTTATTGGTGGCATTTATGCTAATCTACGACATTGTAAACTGGTTTCAGCTACTGAAGGTTTTGCTTCTAGACTTTTTGTTAATATAGTTTCATAATTATTGAGTGGAAAATATATCACAATGGGCCCATTTTACCTTAGAATTAGAGAGTGCGGACTTCAATTGAATAGCGCTTGTTGTTAGACAACCAAACACAAACTCATGACCTACTTTTGTAGAAAGCATTCTGTAGTTTTTACAGGTTACTTTACAGTTGGTGTATAGGCAACTAAATGTAAATAAATTATGTTCAGAGCATGGTAGGTTCATATCTATGCAACCAACATATCTGTATTTTCTTCTATAGGTATCTATATGTTTGTAAATGTGTTTGTTCTTTTATACTTATTTAACATTAACATTCTTCATCAATTGGTTTGGCATCATTTTGCATCTAGCATGAGCTTCCTATCTATTGAAAAAATATGTTTATTTGACAATTTATCAAGAATATCCTAGCAAATAAATAACCCCAAATTATCAAGCATTTTATTTGTAAAACTTCATGATTACCTATCTTTTTTTCTTGCAATGAAATCAAATAATACACGCGGGATGAAATCTGTGGTTAGCAGTCGATATTTTTGTTATTATTAGAGTAAGGTAGTAAATGTTTTGCACAGAAGTTGTGTGGCCTATCATCACTTTTATAGTACAAATTAATTTTAATTTATTTTAAATGTAATGCTTTGTACCTATATTATACTGTACCAAAAATACTAACAACATGTTCGTCAAACATGCAAACGTAACAGTTTCCGAAATTAAATTATTCAAAAAATTGCAATTGTTTTGATAATTAGGTAAAAACTAATTAGTTTTACAATTTATGCAAATTCAGATGGCTTATTCTGGTATATTGTCCTGGTATATTGGTAGCAAATTCTCTTAAGTTGCCTTTAATTTAAGTATAATTTCAATAATTTCATACAAATATTTCAAGAAGATAACACAACACTTTTAAAATGTTTAGCAGAAATAATAATAAAAATAATGTTCTGAAGCAAAAGAAAATTAACCTGGGCTATTTATCTGTATACGATTTACGATGGTTTTGAGATGTTCGATATAAAAACAGTTTCAAAACCCAAAAAAATAATTGGACTATATGTGGAAAATATACTACACAACTTGCGAGTTTGTGTCGTAACCGATCATCAGAGTCTCTGCAGCGTTTAATTGATAAATTAACTGTCGTCCATCCAATATTAAATTTAATTTATTTTAAAAACTATTTCCACATAAAAATTAAGGTATTGTTCCTTTGAAATTTGATAAAATATAATTTTTCTGAAATTACGGAATATGCAATCTCATATCCATGCGTGATGGTCGCGGCGAACATGAACTAAAGTTCACACTTTCTCCCATATGGGCTTCCAGATTTGCTTCCACACAGGTACTTATACTGCCTTCCATACAGGTACCCAAATATGTTTCCACTCGACTTTCCAAATTTGTTTCTTCTCCGTTACCCACGCTTGCTTCTTTTCTGTTCTCCAAATTTGTTTTTTCTCTGTCAAGAAGCAAATCTGGAGCTTCTTTTCTGTCTTCCACACCCATGCTTCCTTCCTTTCCATCTTCATCACTGTTGTCCAGATCTGCTTCTTCACTTGAATTTCTTTCCAGTCTAGAACTTGGATCTCCTTCCATATGGGTACTTGGATCTCCTTCCAGATCGGTACTTGGATTTTCTTCCAATCGGGCTTCCAAACGAGCTTCTTCTCTGTCTTCCAAACCTTAACCCATTGCGCTTACCATGTGAGCTTCTTACTTAGCTTAACTGGTGTTATACTGACGGGGTCGGATAGGGTTGGTGCAACAAACAAGCGCCTAACCTAAAAATAAAAAATTCAGATGAATACGAACTATCTCATCGGGAGGATAAAATCCAGATTGTAACACTGCACTATATCGAAATGTGTGACACTAACTAGGAGTGCAAGACACTCGTAAGGCTATGCAAAAGTAAGTTATATTTTTTCTATGGAAATAGAGACGTAGTACGTAGTATGTATGTATGTGGTAGGAAAATGGTTATTTCTGGCAAAAGGCTTATGTCTAGGCAAAAGCTATTTGCCTGATGAAATAGATATGGAGGCTTTATTTACACATTTGCATAGGCGAATGTATTTGTAATTGAATTGTATGCATGTTTGTTTCTATGTACGTCTTAATAAATTAAGTCGTTCATGACTTTAGATAATATCGTATTCTAATCATCTAATGGAGGTTCTAATGAAGTTACGCCTGCTTTAATGTGATAACGTAACCGTCAATAATGCGTGCACAGATACTATTTTATTCGGATTTTATGCTACTTTAAAAACAAGAGTTTTAGGTTAGGAATGTTTAGTTTCCCTTTTATAAGGAAATTTAATTGTTATCGACTGGGCGATTTGACGTATCGGTGCCGATGATTTTAGCTACTATTTGGCATATCTAAAACCATCCAGAACCAATGTACGTAGTTAGGTGATATCTTGCATTGATACGTTGAATCTTGAGTTGACAATAATGCAGAAATTTACTGTTTTCCAGTCTAGCATAACTTTGTTTCCTTGTAAAAGAAAAAGTAAACATTTCTAATCTAAACCTCTTTTAGTATAGACATAGCAGTAATCAACGATTAAATTTGAATTATGACGTATTTGAAAATCTTAGACCATCTATAACTAGACGGAGTACGGCCTATCCCAATGCATTGGCTTGTTGTGGCCCAACAATAAGGTCGAATTTCGTGTAGATTCTCGTGCACATTGTTCGCGCATGCGCACAGATGCTAGATACCGCCATTATTTTGAACATATGTTTACATCGAGGTTATGAGTTTGTTTACCTATGTACATGCATGACTGCATGTAGATGGTACCTTGGATGGTTAAGAGGTAACAATGGGGCGAAACTGCTGCTTTTGTAAAAAGGCAGCATCAAAAAATATAACGTGTCACAGGTATGACCTTTATTACCGCAATACAGTAATATTAAATTATAACATATACCTTCTCGTAGATTTCCAACAGTTCAAGACTCAAAACAAGCTCGGATTGAAGCTATACCTATAAAAAGTCGAGGTTTTAAAACAACTGTGTTGTGTTCAAGACACTTTTCTAATAGCGATTATAAACTGGGAAAAGACGGAAGACCATAACTCTCCCGTAGTACGGTGCCAAGTATTTTTGTTATGAGTGATCTACCAAATGAAAATACGGACACAGATAGTATGAGCGATGCAGTTGTAGCAGACACTAGTGGACACACAGAGTCAACAATCACTGCCACGGCTACGAGCTTTGAAAGTGCCACACAGCGCAACACCAACGGAACATCCTTCAGCACTGCCAAGAAAAAGGAGAAAATTTATGTAATATGTAACTTTGTTTTAGGTATATTTTAACGTTATTTTATTGTAGCTACAATCCTCGATATATGGGTGACGTACATACTTCAGACTTATCTTCGTCTCCTCAAGCACGGGCAGTTTTAGCATTAGCAAGAACTACCATAAGCAAGAAAATTGCTCGAATCCGCCAATTGTCTCGTTACAACATGCGATTAAGACAAAAAGTGTGTAATTTATCAACATTAATGGAGCATATTATTTGTGTAAAACCATGTTATTAGAATCAGAAAAAAGAGTACGTAGTTCTTACACCAAGACCATTTTGTTTAAAAACCAGTGGTTAAATTATGTTCAAATAAAATATTTTCCTTTTATAAGTTGTATTTTGCTTGTAGTTTATTACCCATATTCCTATTAAAGAAAATAAACAAATCGTGTATAGTACAACCAACTTAAACTTGATTCGACAGCGATGCGCAGAGCGTAAATATAATGAGTACGTGACGTGAGTACTGCGCAACGCTCTCGATGCAACTACTCGCTGGTCAAGCTATACAGACAAATAAAATCTTACACGCAAGAATACATTTTGTCCAAACCTATAAAAAAAATGGATTCTGTTGTTACTATATAAATATATAATTGCTCTTGGATGGTTTAATTGCTTTTTTAACAAATGTCACAATTATAACAGGTACTACAAATGTATGTACATTCAAAAACAGAAAAGGATTTTTATTTTGTGAGGTTACCTTTCACGCCATACGCGACTACCTAATTCAAATTTGACATATAGCCGCCAGTTTAATCTGACCGCTCATTGGTGCGTTACATTGGGAACGAGAAAATATACGACTTTCGACCTTATTATCTTTGGCCTCAAACAAAGCCCGTCACGCTCCCTCTAGTCATATAAGCTCGATGTTGAAAATAAACATGCACAGATTGCACATAACCTTACATAATTTTCAACAAAATGCTATTTGCGTAATAACGGTTTCGGCAAACGTATTTGCCCAGGCAAATAGCTTTAAAATATAAATGACCACTCCGTATCTATTTGACCAAGCAAATAGTTTTTGCCTAGGCAAAAGCCTTTTGCCTAAAATAACCATATGCCAACATGTGTATATAACTATCCAGAAAATGTTTAAAACAATTTGTTTGAAAACAGTGTTTTAAACATTATTTAAAACAAATATTTTGTTTTAAACTATTTTATTTTAAACATGTTTTAAACAGTTTGTTGTAAATATAGTATGTTTTAAACGTGTTTTAAACTAACGATATTTGAAGTTTTTGTTGTTGTTTTATAAAATATTACTATACAATATTAGTGGTAGCAATTGTAAAATAAGGAATGAAAAGACGCCGATTTAAGTGCTTCGAAATAAAATAGCTGCTTAATTTAAAACATGTTTAAAACTAGTTTTACTCCTTGTCTAAAACATGTTGTTTTTGGTGTGTGATTTAAAACATGCTTTATTTCATATTTAAAACATTTTTTGCGAATGTTTAAAAACTTTGTTTCGTTAAGAATCATCATTTTAAAAAAGAAATGTTTGTTTTGTTTAAAATAAAAAAGCGTTTTTTATAACAACCCTCTAACTATCTGGAGATTCTTACTTCAGAAAGGGTTTATCATAAGACGTTTTGCTTATCTCCTGTAAAAAGATATTTGGAACAAAATTGTTGTGAATAAATTTAAAAAAGATCAGTTGCTTACTCTTGGCTAACAACAAAAGGACCTACTTAGTAAACAAATATTTTGATTCAATTATTCTGAATAATACAATAAAATCTGCTGAATTAGATACATTGATGGACTGGTTATTTCCATTGACTTTTCCTGCAATACTTCACGTTCATACAGTGGGAAGGTGTAATTTCCATTTGTTATTATGTACATTTTAATATTTCGGCCTGCCTTCTATGAGTAATCCCTCTGAAAGATTAGTTTGAGCTAAATAGTTGTAGTCATAGTTATATAATCAAGAAACCGAATTGTTCTCTTTAAATATCGACCAATTACCATTCATTTTAGGCAGGAATTGTCCGAACTTTCTCATCACCTATTTTTTTCATTTCATTACACCACATTGGAAAATATTGCCCACACACACACACACACACATCTTATTGCCTATGCAAATATTTTGATGGCCATTAACAATTATATAATCGATCTACTTGCACCAATACATTAAACATACTTAGAGAAAAGCGAATTGAGGTAATGGGCTACTTAAAATGACAAGTGCGCATTGCGTGAAGCAACTATTGTGTCACTGCACGTAAACCATCTTGACCCTTGAGCGAAAATAAATTTGCGCTTGGTGTGGCAGTAGAAAGTTGATCCTATAAAGGAAGTAAGGATCGTGTATTAAAATTATCCTTGATCTTGTGTTGATGATGGTCAACGAGAGAAAGTGAATAAAACCCACAGTTTATTTTATTTAATGGTTTTATATTAACGCACATTACCGATTTCGTATGAACGACCTCTATGCAATTTACGTATTTAAATAACTTTATGCAATTTGCGTGAAAGTGGGTATCATTATCATAATATTGCCATTGTTTTGCAATTAATTGCAGGATGTGGGTGGACAGAAGCGACTCGGTTTAAATTACAAATCGTTTATTTTACACAAATTAAAAATAAAATAACAAAAAAGTATAAAAAGCTTAGGTCAACAAGAAACCTGCCGTCGTATATACAAAGTTTGTACTAGAAAGTATAACAATAGGTTCTATTTACAGAAAAGGAGGAGGTACATTTACAGAAGATCAGTCCCATCCGTGATGGTCGTGGTGAACATGAACTTTAACCCATACTTTCTCCCATATGGGCTTCCAGATTTGCTTCCACGCGGGTACTTGTCTTTCCTTCCAGATAGGTACCCAAATCTGTTTCCACTCGTCCTTCCAGATTTGTTTCTTCTCCGTCACCCACGCCTGCTTCTTTTCAGTCCTCCAAATTTGGACTTTCTCCTGTTTCCAAACTAGGACCTTCTTTGGTATCCAAATCTGCTTCTTCTCCGTCCTCCAGATTTGCTCCTTTTTCGTCACCCAAATCTGTTTCTTCTCCGTCCTCCAAATTTGCTTCTTTTCTGTTCGCCAAATTTGCTTTTTCTCTGTCCTCCAGATTTGCTTCTTTTCCGTCTTCCATACTTGAACCCATGCTTCCTTCCATTCCATCTTCTTCTCTGTTCTCCAGATCTGCTTCTTCTCTGTTCTCCAGATCTTCTTCCAGACAGGTTTCCAGATCAACTTCTTCTTCCAGACATCATGTGCCGTGTATTCGTTGCCGTGGTGGTCTTTACCCAGGAAGTGCTCTCCAGGAATTCCCATCTTTACCCAATCTGGTACCCATATCTTCTTCCAGTCCGGTACTTGGATCTCCTTCCAGTCTGGGACTTGAATCTCCTTCCAGATCGGTTTCCAGATCTTCTTCCATGCTGGAACTTGAATTTCTTTCCAGTCTGGAACTTGGATCTCCTTCCAATCAGGAACTTGGATTTCCTTCCAGTCCGGTACTTGAATTTCCTTCCAAGCTGGTACTTGGACTTCCTTCCAGTCCGGAATTTGGATCTCCTTCCAAGCGGGGACTTGCGTCTCCTTCCAGAGCGGTTTAGTTATCGTTTTCCAGTCTGGAACTTGGATCTCCTTCCATATGGGTACTTGGATCTCCTTCCAGATCGGTACTTGGATTTTCTTCCAATCGGGCTTCCAAACGAGCTTCTTCTCTGTCTTCCAAACCTTAACCCATTGCGATTTCCATGTGAGCTTCTTACTCCAGTAACCTTCTGGTTCTGAATGGGACCTCTTAACTCGTGATACACTGACGGGGTTGGATAGGGTTGGTGCAACAAACAAGCACCCTAGGATAACCTAGAAATAGAAAATTCGGATGAAATACGAACTAACCGATCGGGCGGATAAAATCCAGATTGTAACACTGCACTATATCCAAATGTGTGACACTAACCAGGAGTGCAAGACACTTCATCGTAAGCTCCCCTCAGCTGGGGTTTGGTTTTGCGTTGTGCGACGCTTTGTGATGTACTGAGCTTATCATGCGTCCGTGGTGTTTTATACCAAGACATGTTTCGGTGGTCCTCGCTGCTTTCCCCCAATAACTTTTGTCTCTTCAGGACTGCGAAAGAGAACGTGCCGGCTTGCTGGATCCACGTGGGGATCGATGCGTGGAGGTGGGTTGTCGCTGCATCCAGTAGGCTAACACTTCCTATCCTTTATTTTTTATGCCTGTCAATTAATATCGGACGTCGGTGTACGGCGTTCAACTTCCGATAAGAACTACCGTCATATCCCATCTGAGTTTGAATGTTGCCAGTGAAATTGTTTAGGTGTAACTGCAGGCGTATTATAATGATGTAACCGCTGTTATGGAGATATTTTTGCGCCGTGTCTTTTTGTGCCGCTAATGTGATTACTTTAAATTACTATTATTAGCGTTGGACTACATAATGGGCATCGTTTCTAGTGGCGACGAAGCATGCGGGATTACGCTGTAATTATAAACGATTATATATCTGTTAATAATTAAATTGATGGTTATTTTTTTCCTTGTAGGAGTTTATGTCAGCGATTATAATTTTGTTTGACGTAATTTTGGTATACCTCTCCCAAAATTTCTTTTTAAAATTGGGTTAGTATACTGCGGGGTACAAAAATACGAACGGTTATATTTTGCTAAACTAAATTGTGAATAAAGATAACATTCCTAGTTTTACTTGGGACTGTGTATCTTTTATAAACGATCAAATATTGGCATGACTAAAAAACAAAATATTGGGAAATAACATTTCTTCTTGAAAGAGTAGGTACTTGATCAGGTAAAGCTCTTTAATTACTACACAGAATTTCAAATGGACGTGATAATCTTTACAATTTGGTTGAACAAAAATACCAAATACCTAATATACCCATATATTTTACATTTATTTTAACACTATGTATAAATAATATTGAAGCAAAGAAATTCTCGAGTCCAATATCTAGATTACTTCTCATTAAAAAAGTAAGTAAAAAATGCATTTTACTAAAATATAGTTTCACCAAAATCGGTGCTGTTACTATGGATTCCGGAATATTATGGTTATTCGCTTCATTGGCTCGACTAAAAAGTTAATAGTTTTGCAAAATATTACATGTTTTCTGCTTGGCTCGCAAAGTAATTGAAGCCATGAATTTTGTTATAAACCGTAAATGCAATACGTCTTGGTGTGGCGTCCCACTCGACACTCAACTGGGATATAAGAGATTATAATGATATTTATTGCAAAAAATAAATAGTTTTTTTACGTAATTCTAACTATGTGTAATATAATATTAGGCTAGGAAAATGTATCTGAAAACGATCGGTATGAAAATAAATCGTCCGTACAAATTAACACGTTATTACCTTAATATTACAACAACCATAATATTATTATAAAAATAAACTTTAACACTAATTGCTTATATTGTGAAGAATGAATAAATATCAAATAAACATCCAGTTCCTTTGGACTCTTTTGAACAAATACCTTTTCAGCTCTAACTTTGGTCATGAAGTTTCGTCCCGATACCTTTCATAGTTTCTCTGGAATCGTCGCCACAAAAAAAATGGGTACACACACACACACACATACACACACACACACACAGACACACATACACACACACACAGAGAGAGATTTTTTTTGTACCTTGGTCAAAAATGTTCAAGGACATATTTCCGCTAAAATCTCAATTTCTTTCGGCACGATTACAATACTTCTTACTTTTACTAATCAGAGTACGTATGATAAAGTAAAAATGTCATAAACCAACAAATGTTAAATTGGCCCGATATTATCAGAAACGTTACATAGCCATACATAAAGTAACATAACAATGTTAAGTACTCTAAGCATTTTTCAAGGATTTTGCAAATGCCGCCTTTTCTGTAATTTCGTCAAAATACTTGAATAATAAATTAAAGGAGAGGAAATTTTAAATAATTTATGACTATGACATTATTTTGTAAAATTAATAGTTTAGCTACCTGAGCAAATTCTATTTGATGTAGATCGGTCGTGTCTGCGTTAATATAAAACTAGAAATCAGGATTTGACAGATATTTTCATTCTAATGACAGTAGGTAGTGTCAAACGGTGATGTTTTGACAATACTTACTGTCAATAGAATCAATATATCTGTCACATCCTGGCTAACTAGTTTTATTTTAATGTAGACACGACCGATCCCGATCAAATAGAATCTCATGCCGCTAAACTATTAATTATAGTATGATTAAGTCAAGTGCCTGGCCACATCAAGTTTTTCACATCGTATATAACGTGATTTTGTCTCGAATATAAGAATGAAATTTCGATACATCGCTTTTTTTATTGATTTTACTCAAAAAGCAGAGTTGTACATGAAACGAATACATTGCAGACACGAAAAATCCAATTGCGTAGTTTTAGTTTTCTCATGGACGCCATGTTTGATTTGGACATTCCTTCATTTCTTTATTTTCAGTTATGATCACATTTGTTGTTTAGCTGTAAATTTTCTGCATAGATTGTGTTGACCTTATGTGTCAATAATGTTACAAACTTCAATGTTTTTGATTTGACGGTGTGAAAGCTTACAACCATATTAGACGAGTGAAAACAAAATGACATAATTAGATTATATAAAGAAAAAGTTGATTTTAGTTCCGAAATCTTTTGAAAAACGAAAATAGAGAAATTTCCATCAAGCATGTTTGGTACATTACGGAAATCAGAAGAAAGAACAATCCTTCAAAATCAAAAATGGATACCATAAAAAACTAAACGTTAGCCATGGTTAATTTCTGGTACCTGTGCAATGTTTTTGTTACAAATATCCACCGCCACTGGTTTTTTGACTACTAGAAATAATGAAAAAGGATCACAATTTTAACCTGTATACGAGAAAAACTTACCCTCTGTCTGATACCATAAAATTCTTTATTGTTGTTTTTGTCCAAAACTACGCAAATGTCACTAGATACCTACTAATTTTAATTCACCTAAGTATTATTGGAAATACACATAGATGCAAATTTGTACCGTTGCATTGCCCAGAAATAATTTTATCTTTATTTGTTAATAAATTAAGTACCCAACCTCTTCATGCCGTGGGTTTACGTGCCAAAATTGCTCAGACTGGTATACACACACCACACACAGACATTTTTTTGTACATTGGTCAAAAATGTTCAGGGGACCCAAAAAGTCATTTCCGCTAAAATCTCAAAATTTCTTTTTGGGCACGATTACAATACTTTATAATACTACGTATGATAAAGTAAAAATATAAATTATGGGTTCAGCATAATGTTGCAAGGACTTAAAGTAAGCCTTTACAACCTTTACTGTGACTAAAATATCAAATCAACATCAAAAACAGCAATCAAGTAGACGAGTTGTCAAGTTGATTCTATCTACAGTATCTAGTCAGTAATTAATTGAATCTATCAAAACTTAATAAGTGTCTGGTTACTCGTTTTCCAGTGATGACTACTAAATGGAATAACCAGCTGTCACTGCTAACTTTTCCTTCGTTGCGAATAATATTATACACTATTTTATGTTACTTCTCATACATAAAGTACTCACAAATATGTACCTATATTTCTACTTGTTTTAGCAATAAATTATAAGAAACGATGCGGAAAATGTGAACTAGATATCATTTGGGTTGTGGTTGTTTAAATCGCAATGAATATACACCGACTTAAACATTAAGCACTGAATTACGAGGAGTCGTAATTAAGCTTCACTTGGTATTTAATTGCGTCGAAATTTCGCTCCGTTTTAACCGTACCGAGTGACTTTCTCGAACTGTGAACCAAAAGACGTGGGAGATGGAAGATCAGATTATGTGTTTCCTTATAGTTAATTGTTGTGTTTTATGTTATACTTGCCGGGTAGTTAAGTTTACTAACTGATCTTTCATTTATTTTTAGCTGTTGAAATTACATCCAAAGTGGCAACAATGAAATTTTGTCTTCTGACGAGTCCCATTCTGTCCAGAGTAAATTAATGCTCACTCATATTGCTTCTCAACACTGAGTTACAACCACGGTTGCCAGACGTCCTTATTTGAGCAGAACTGTCCCAAGGTCAACAGATAAATTTATTGACTATTGACTTAAAAAAGTATTAAGTTATTAGCGGTATTATATTGCAAATAAATTAAACGAACAAAATACGAATAGTCTATGTCCAATATTTATTCAAAAAATGGATCTAAGGTTGCAGCCGATCCGCGGTGCATATTTTTGGCACCTGCACGCCGTCGGCTAATTGCTGATAACTTGGCTAATTTGGCAAATTTTGCCTTAAAACTTCGTACACACAGTCTTAAAACCTTAACTAACAAAATAACGTACGGAAAGAAAAATTGATTTTTCTTTCATCAGAAAACCGGAGCCCCCTTAAGATGTATTAAAAAACCGTTAAAACCAGAAAAAAATAGAATTAACATTTCTAAATGAAAATTAGGTTGTTTTTTTTTGTACAAAAAGCTGGAGAATGGCAGAAACATAATTCGATAAAATGTCAGCATAAATTTGTCGAAAGGTTAGCAACAAAAGAGTTAAAATCCAAATAATTTAGACTCCACATTTCATTGCAATAGCGGCTAGGCACTTTCTGTCGCACAGCATCACTTAAATCACACTATCTTCGAGTATAAGACATGAGGATATACGGACGTCGCCAAATATCTAAGTTATTATTAAAATCTAGGGTAGACTAGACTCTACAGCTTGAAATATTTAGCGAGTTAAACTAAGATAATTGAGGAATGCAGATATTTATTTATCATTTATGACATACACATTCCAAGAAGTAAAAAAGAATCAATGTACGTTATGTAACAACTAAATTTTCTCGTCGTCGACGTTGCTGATACGCACAATTTCACTGCAAATTTGGCATATATGTCTCGGAATTTATGAAATTCTGTAACTAATTCTTTGGCTTCCGGATTGTCGTGTTGCTCTATTATTGGCCGTAAATACAGAGAAATTAGATACGAATGTATCTGTACTAAATATGTACATGCCAGGTAGTTAGCAAACGAATTTATAATTAAAATATGCAAAGTGCAATGGATACATACTTCAACAACGGTTCATAATAACTTCATGACACTTCTTAGGTTTTTCAGCAGTATTTGAAATTAAATCGTCACGTTACAAATGTTATAAATGTTAAGTGATAACGAGATTGCTATATTGAGGTAATCAAAATTAATGAAATTTACGATTTATATATTTTCCGTACTCTATTGGCGGTGATGAATGCAGTTTCTGAAACCGACTAAAAATTTTTCATGGAACACTTTGTATACCATCTTAAAAGTTTTATTAGAGTTTTACCGATGTATAATGGTATCTCTCGCTTAGAACTTATTTCTATGTATATAGGATGTTCAATTTAAAACTGGAAAGTTGTCATCGGTAACTGGACTAATCAGTAATCAGCTCATACGATTGAAAAATATACAAGAAAATATTCAAGTGTGTCTTTGACTATATTGATTTAAATGTTTTGGGTTTTGTACAATGCCACGATGATTGTTTTAGATCAGCGTTTCCCAACCGCCGGTCCGCGGACCGGTGCCGGTCCGCAGAAATATTTGACCGGTCCGCGAAAAATTTCGCCCTTATCAAGGCGGCTCAACTATTTTTCTATACTTCATAACACTTGCTATAGTTTTCACTAGATGACACTAATACCAATCGATAGAAATGCGTGTAAAATATGCACAAAAAGTATATTCCAAATACATATCATCTTCTATTATTCTGAACTACAGTATTGTAATTGTACGATCACCAGTTTGGCGGTGGCAACATTGCTCACCTATACATACAACATAATTTATAACGATTCGTGTATGCTTCACCCAAGTAGGTATTGTGTCAGATCGTTTGTCTTTTATTTTATCGCGCTCGAACGTATTGTTTTTGAATATTGTGGGTTATAGTGTGTTGTGTGGTATTTTGGAAATAAATTTTCTTTCGTAAAACTTTAAGCCTTACAAAATGGAAGTAGGTACCTAAAAAAGTCAAATAGCAAAACCTTCTTTCTTGGTAGAAGCAAGGACAAGTACCAGTGCTTCACGTGTAGAAGGACCACAGAAAAGGAAATGGGTCGATACTTCTGAATATACAATACAAACAAAAAAGAGAAAAGGTAACTTTATAAGGCAATATGATAAGGAGTATCTAAAGTTCGGTTTATTGTACCCTTGGCAGCGAACTATGGCCACTGCCTTTGTGTGTAGTATGTTCAGAAATTCTTTCAAATGAAGCTATGATGCCTTTAAAACTAGCTTGTCATTTGCGTTCAAAGCATAAAAATTTAACTGATAAGCCACTGGACTTTTTTGAAAGTTTACACGATCAGATGAAAATTCAGAAAAATCAAATGAAAATTATGATGACTACTATAGTAACAAGTCACTGCTTCAAGAGTTTTATTTCGTAGCTCTTCGTATACCTAACTAAAACAAAAAAACCATTCACTATTGGTTAGGAGTTAGTAAAGCTTTGCGTCTTAGATGTCGCTCAAGAAATTTTGGGTCCTCAACCAAATTTGTTACAAAATTAGAGGCTGTACCACTATCGGATACCATAACTCAGAGAAGAATTAATGACTTGGCCACCGATATTGAAATACAAGTAATAGTGGGTGTATAAGTGTCCACTTTTTTAGGTCGAAAAAAGTTTAAGCATGTACAGTGTCAAAATCAATTTTATTCAGTAGTTACATAATTTACACAAGCTTTAAAATTACGCACTTAAAAAACATTAACAAAAATGGCAGCGTACGGGCTTTTCTCCTCAAAACTCAATACCATCAATCATCAAATACGTTGAGTCGGGTATCTCAGCCAATTCATAACCGATTGACTTGAAATTGGGACAGTCTTCTCCGGTACCTACATATACCAGTCCAGCAAGTTTTTTTTATGAACTTTTCTAAACTTCTTTTTGATTACAGCTATTTGGTTATAAAATTGTCGTATAAAGAGTGTTCAATTTGTGTTCAATAACATGCCAAAATGCAAAAAAAATACTATTTGCTAACATCCTACGTACTGGACTGGGTTTTGTATCAGAGAATAGGTACATAAAATCGGTCTATGTAGTAATTTTAAATAAATCAGGTGTGAATTGAATTGGTTGAGATATCCAACCGCTTTTGAAATGCAAATGATTATAAAGCAAAAGACTATGTTATGTCAAACAGAATAGTCCAGCAGAATATTTGAATTTTGAATAAAATTGATTTTTACACTACTACTAGGCACAACTTAGGTATCATTTTTCTAACTCCAGGTGTGGTATTACCCCTTAATTGTCAGCCGGTCCGCGAAATATTTCCCCCACTTTTGCCGGTCCGCAGGCGTAAAAAGGTTGAAGAACGCTGTTTTAGATTATGTGTGTAGAAATCAAAGAGATGGAGATTTTCAGTTAATTTGTAACCCCATACTTTTTCAAAAAATTGTTACAAAAATTAACGCGTGCATTCTGAAGAACTAGAGTAAATTAAAAAATTCAGATTCAAATTCCTAACTGTCCTAACGGTCAGCTTTGTCCAAAATTGTTTATTAACACTATTATTCAGCGGCGCGTTATGCCATCATGGGGCCCTGGGCAATTTTGAATTTGGGGGCCCCCATATACCGTGTTGAATTAGAATTACTTTTTATAAAAAAATAATAAAACACTTAAAAAATCATAAATAATACGTAAGGTATTTGACTTTTTTGCAACAACATTTAATATAAGTACCTACATCGTTATTTAAGGCAACAAATGAATATTCTCAAGAAATGCAAAATAACAAATAGCTTAATGATTTAAAAATCAAAATTCGTAACAAATGAAATATTTTATCTTAATTCATAAATGGATATTCTTAACAAATAAAAATAAATAATTTTTCACAATAGGGAATCTAGGCCTGCTTGAACAGCTTTTTTTAATATTTTGCATATTGCAAAAACTGCGACAGTTCATCCTTAAATACGCCATCGTCACTATCCCTCTGGATATGTACTTATTAAATTTGTAATGAAGTTTTCATAGTCTTTTGGAGATGTTTCCTCTAATAAAAAGTAATTTCTTCTTTCTGTTGCTAACATTGTCGGTTTCATAATCTTTATTGTTAGTTACCAAATAAAAATTTTAGGAAACTACAAGCTACAAACTTGAATGAATTTTGAATATACAGGGTTATGCATTTCTAAGAAGCAGACCAATTTTTTTTTTTGATATGGCACCCTGTATATTTTTCCTGTCCAAAAGTCCCAGAGATCAGTCGATTAAATTTTAAATGATACAAAACGATTAAATGTTAAAAGAAAGCAACTACAAAATGTTAAAACGATTTCTACCATGTCATCCCTCGACCTCTGAGAAGTTTACAAGAAGAAAAAATAAATAAATGTTTTTTAAAATAATTTGAGCTATAAATACAAAATACTTTGAAAATATAGTATGATTCATTTCTAAGCATTTCAAATGTGTAGCTTAAGTAATTTCCTAAAACATTTATTGGAATCTTTTCTTTCTCAACTTTTTAGAAAAAAAAATATTGACTAGTTACATTACTTTTTATACAAACTGTGTAATGATAAAGATTATTAAAGGTAAGCATTTTTGCAGAATAGATTTCCATAACAAAAGAAAAAGTGTCGATTGAAAATCATCAATGTATTCATACAGTATTTTCTCTTCTTTACCATTGTCACGGGTTTCTCAAAATTAGATGTTTCTTTTATGAAAAAAAAATGAGTTTAACTGCTAAAACTGCATCTAGGACTATGCTAAAGTTCAAATTCGATATTCTTACTACGTTAACTTATTAATGAATTAATTTATAGTGTATAAAAGATTTGTTTGGTCCCCAACCGGCATGGCTGGAGCGCAAAAATATAATGAAATATTCTTGCCACGGTAGTGAGTTAGTTAAGAATTAGTTGGGACCTAGCTGAGATGTGCTTGCAACGGTAATGAGGATTGGTATGGTCGGGTTGTCTATTATAGAAGCGAGTATCCAAAATACTTGTTTGGGGGCCCCCCTGTTGGGGGCCCTGGGAAACTGCCCATTTTGCTCATGGGATAACGCGCCACTGCTAATATTGAATTAAATAAATATACAAAAAGGTGCCAGCTGATTGCTACCTAGAATAATTATATTAAAATGATGTAAACGTACTGTAATTTGTGTTCATCACATTTTGATAGGTGCCCTTAATGGGCACCTAAGTGTATCCATACGGGGCAAAATTAAAAAAAAAATTAAAATGAATGTGTAAGTTACTGACTAACTAATAATATACAGGTGTCTCACGGAACTGGTACATTAGAAGTTTCTCATGTTCTACTATTTCTGGAAACTTGAAATTTTGGTATTAGAATTTACTCGATCTGAACTCTTCAGTTAAAATATTCTCAAGATAACTGTCACGTCCGGTCACCGGAAGTCGGTATCAACTTTGTTATTTTAAATGGAATGATATAATTTTTATTTTATTTTTGGTTCCTACCTATCAAAATACATTATTTTTGATAAGGTTTCGCTATACCTAAATATCACCATTTTTGAGTTTTTTTAAAATTTTGCGAGGATGTGTGAACAATTTTTGCGAAAATCTTCCCCTCAATATTTTACGCGACTGCTTTTATCAAACGGGTGATGCACCGGCACATTCTTCGCATGTGGTATCCATTCAACTTAATCAGATGTTTGACGATAGGTGGTTCGGAAATAGGGGACTTTGGCGGTGGCCACCAAGGTCACCAGATTTAACACCATTAGACCGGTATTTCTGGGGTCATATAAAAAGTCAGGTCTACTCCACACCAATAGTCGAGAAGAATTGACAAACAGAGTAGTAGCCGCCATTAAAGGACTTCAGCGACAAGAAATCCGAAGAACGACGATGACAGAACAGCGAAGAGTTTTAAAATGTTTGGAGCAGAATGGGCAGAATTTCTAACAAAATAATTAAGTTTTAATTTAAGTTAGATATCCCAAATATGTTATTTTACTTTTAACAAACCTTTTCAATATTTTTCTGTTTTCCTGCTTTTCCAAACTTCTTCTTTCTCTATGAATGAAGAATAAATCGTTGTGTATTTAGTTTGCATTCTTTTATACTGACAATATCTCAAAAACTATTAAAGATAGATATAGGGAATCCTAATATTGATTGATAAGGAATAAGATTTCCTAACGAATGGCGTATCGGTATACAGGATGTTCCATTTGAAAAAAATGAGTTTTTTACATTTGAAAATTCAATTATTGTGTTGTAAATTTTGAACACCCTGTATAAGATATCATAATGAACTAAACATCGTCTTATTTGGTTATGTTTCTAGTTTTGGACCACCAATCATAAAACTTCTGACTTCACTAATAACTGAGATATTCAATTTTAAACATAACCGCGAAAATCACCAAAAAAATAGTAAAATAAAAAAAACTCAAAACTGGTGATATTTAGGTATAGGGCAACCTTATCAAAAATGATGTATTTTGATACGTAGAAACCAAAAATAAAATAAAAATTGTATCATTCCATTTAAAATAACAAAGTTGATACCGACTTCCGGTGACCGGACGTGACAGTTAACTTAAAAATATTTTAGCTGAAGAGTTCAGATCGAGTAAATTCTAATTCCAAAATTTCAAGTTTCCAGAAATAGTAGAACATGAGAAACTTCTAATGTACCAGTTCCGTGAGACACCCTGTATATTCCCTGAAAATATCAACTACCTACCAATACTTAATTTATTTTAATATTTAATTTCATCAGAACAAGCAAAAACAAAATAATCTTTAATCCCTATACTATATACTAAAAGTCTAACACAGTCCGCGCAAGAAGTTTACGAAAAACGACGAATCGGGGGAAAGGTCTGCTCCTCGGAGAAGTAAAATTTGATTCTACAGCGCTTAGGCCTTCGATTTCGTCCATTTTCGGCCCAGTTTTCGTTATTTTTTACCTCGATTCAGGCAAATTTATGGATTATGGTTTAGGAGTGTACAGGTCAGCGCGTCGCCGTGGCAACCGATCGAGGTTGCTAGGCAACGGCCGCGCGCTTCGCGACGTGGTCACCAGACGGCACATCATCATGTCGCTGTTGGGATTACGCTACGAAGCAATAGATGGCGCCCCGTAACCGCTTCGAACGTACGAGCATAATCACGTCGCGCGTGTAAGAGCATCCGGGCTTTTTGTTTCCCTCTTAACGCTTCGGCGATCTACCTAGGTCGACCAGCAGGCCTATTAGGCCTGCACATTCTCCTAGTCTTAAAACTATAAACTAAAACTTGTTATAGCCGATTTATGAAAAACATTGTTCGCAAAATGGCAGCGATTTGAACTAAAAAAGAATTTTTTTAACGCAAATTTTAGCATAAGAATAGTATATGTGTATAGTATATGTGTGTAGGTATGTGTGTCGGTGTGTACCCGTTTCTTTGTGGCGACGATTCCGAAGAAACTACATACTAAAGGTATCGGGACGAAATTTCATATTTGGATGTTTTATGACCAAACAAAAAAAATATTTGCAGATAGGCCGCCATTTTTGTAATATCGTCAAAATAGTTAAATAATAAATGAAAGGAGAGGAAATTTTGTGTAATTTATGTCTATGGTATTTTTTGCTACAATTAAGGGTATAACTGCGCCAATTCCATCGAGATCGGTCGTGTCTGCATTAAAACTAGTTAGCCAGGATTTGACAGATGTTTTGATTCTATTGACAGTATTGTCAAAACATCAGCGTTTGACACAGTTTGGTACTACTGTATAGTATGATAAAGTCATAATGGTGGTGACACCAGATTTTTTTGTAAACATCGTTGGCCAGCAACTGCTCACGCTCATAACTCCTGCAGTTCTACGAATATTAAATAAAATGTTCAGAAAACCTTCTTTAATCATAGTATTATTAAAACACTATAAAAAGCCATCGAAAACTTGAATATTTTTAATAGGTGTATGTAGTCTCTTGAAATAAATGCTTTTACCAAATATGATCTTGGTAATCACTGTAATGGAAATACTTATTTTGGAGTTTTAATGATAAACGTTTATTGTTAGCATTTTGCCAAGCAGCCAAACAATCATAGCAATTTTTTAGCCTAAGCAATTTTCTCTATTACGTAAAAGTTTATCACTTTGAAATCCTCTCATTCAAATGCTGAAACAACCAAAAAAAGTAGGTTTCCCCTCCTATGTTTACGGATTTCAGCAAAAGACATGATAATAGTTAATAGGTAATTAGCAAAACGAATTTGCTTTCGACTGTTGCCATATGTTCAATTTTTGTGTCACTATTTCTATCATAAAAGAAAACAACACTATTGTATCCAAATTGTGTCTAACAACCGATTAAATTAGACACCCACGTTGCACATAGCAATAAATTATAAACACCATTAAAAAACTATGCCATCTTCTTTCACTTTCGGATTAACAATATTCATTTTTGCGCATGTACACATTTTAAGTATGCAAATGCCAAATGATAAAATTCCAACGTCTTAATGACCTGCATAGAACCGCTACATAAAACAACCAAAACTCTTCGTATCTTAAGGCCAATTTGCATGGCCGTCGCATAAGTTATAAGTAACACATTGGAACGCAGCGTAGATCGCAATTATAAATACGAGACGTGCAAACGGCGACGTACTCTTCCGCTATTTGTCGCAATAGTTGCATCACGCATCCACATGTTGTGTCTATATGGAGGATTCGTGCCGTCTTTTTTTGTATAGAAATTGCGGAATCACTTTCAGATTTTTAACTATGCATTATCACAGCGATAGTAATGATATGACAAAGCAGATATATGAAGAAAGTGTTCCTCTGCCCACACGCCGATGGTCTGTATCATAATACAATGATGTTGTATATTGTAATGGAGCCTTATTGCGACAGCCTGGAAAAACAGACAAATACGCTAAAGGTGTACAGATTATCGAGTAATTTATTATACACTTGCTGGTTAAGGCGGACAGAGAAATTTTAAACGATCTTGTGTCCGGTTTTTGTGTCCGTACTTGTCAAATTATTGTCAAATTTAATACACCTGAATACTATTTACATTAATTAAATGTTGATTTATGGACTGTTCAAGAACAAACAAACAAATTGATTAATGAAAAGTTTAACCAAACTCAAAAACATTAAAACTGTGTAAAGATATGGTTCAGACATAGAATTTTGAATGTCATATTTTATGTCTACACACCATCTGCACACTGACATGACACTGGCACACACTGACGATATTCAGACGTCTACTTTGAATCGGTGAGATTTATAAAAAAAAAATAAGCCCCAACTGCAATGCTAATTTTTCAACAACCAAAAACTGGAGTTTTCCCTATTTGTGAATAATATGTATATTTAGAAAATAAATTGCTTCCGCTTTATGTCGTCCGTTAAAATTTGTAATTGCTGACGTTTTTGCGAACTATGTTGCTCGCTTTTTCAGACCTAGTTGAATACTGAAGGCCTACCAAAGGTCTTCAGTATTTAGCTAGCTCTGAATAAGAAGGAATTTGAAACAATTTATTTTATAAATGATCTAAAGCCAGAATACTTATTTAATATGTATATTTTTAGAGCAAATCAATATTTCTTTAAAATAAAATAAACTTCTTGAACTTTTGAACTGGATATATGTATGGTTCATTCTGAAATAGATACATTTGTTCTATTATATGCTTCAATAGAATTAGTGATGTTATTGTGTTAATCATATAAAATCTTTTTCATATTAAAGATATAGGTTTTTCTAAGTAATACACTGAAGAAGTGGGTTTCTTAGGTTGTAATATGTATATGCATTTGAAAGAAAAATCTATAAACGTAACATTAATCAATTTATTAAGATCATTATATAAGAATGGCATTATTTATGAACTCTCTTAACAAACATTCTGTTAAAATGTACAAAATACCAACAATAAAACTTTGAAACAGTAAAACCAGGAAACTTTTTGCTAGTTCAACAAACAATAAATTTGCAAGATGGATTATAAGTTGGAATATGACAATACCACAAAAAGAATGCAGCGATTTGCTACAAAATTGTCTCATCAGCGTACAAAAATCGTTTTGTTCTGCGCATCTATGTAAACGAAAATGTAACTATTGATGTGAAATTATAAAAATAGCAATGTTTAGTTAGTTTAACATCACATAAGAGCAATGTTTATAAACACACTGAATTCAAAACAAGCAAACCTTCTGTTACAATTTATCAACAATAAGAACACTGTTTAAATAAATAGGTACTCTTAGACATCATCCAAGAACAATGTTTATAAACACTGAATACAAAATATGCAAACCATCTGCTACAATTTACAATATATTATTTAACAATTTCAACAATGATATTAATAAATTAACATTTATGTGAATGTGCTTTAGGGGCAAAAAAGCAATATAGAAGGATCTTTGCAATATGAGATAAATCACAAACACAATACCTGGAAAGTTAAAGATTCCGCAAACGCTATCGGCCAACCTACATACATGTGATGCATGCATATACAGGGTTAGCCAAAATTACCGGAACACCCAAATAATTGTACAACGGTAAAAAATTTCAAAAAAAAATTCAAACAAAAGTTTTTAGATTTTAACCAATCCATCGTTCAAAGATATTTTGAATATACAGGGTGTTCATTTTATTATAGAAATCGCGTAATTTTTTTTTTTCAAATGGAACACCCTGTATCTTTTTACATTTTATAATTTTAGGACTAATTCTGGACATTGTTTATTAAAATAATTTTTTTATAAAATGCATCATTTTTGAGTTTTAAGCAATTAATTAAAATTAGTCCAAATTACCGGAAAGTTTTTGACATTAAACAAGCTATCATTAAAATATATTTTTAATATACAGGCTGTTCATTTTTTATGCATATTTGGTTAACTTTTTTTTTCAAATGGAATATCCTGTATATTTTTACATTT
Organism: Aphodius sticticus; assembly: GCA_963966075.1. Lineage (NCBI taxonomy): Eukaryota > Metazoa > Arthropoda > Insecta > Coleoptera > Scarabaeidae > Aphodius > Aphodius sticticus. Next base: position 21,590,326 of record OZ014506.1, read on the forward strand.
TATAATTCTAAGACGAATCTAATAATTTTTTATTGGAATAATTTGTTTAAAAATTTCATAATTTTTTAGTTATAAGCATTTAGATGAAGTAATACCTCATCTCCTAGTTATATTCAACGAAGATCTGAATAATATTTGGTTTCAACAAGATGGTGCACCGCCGAATTACGGTGTCCAAGTTCGGAATTATTTAAATTCAATTTTCCCGCAGAGGTGGATTGGAAGGAGAGGATCCATTGAATGGCCACCTAGGTCGCCGGATTTACAAATACTGGATTTTTCTATTTGGGGCCACCTAAAGTCCAAGGTTTACACCAATAGGCCGCAAAATATTGATGCGTTGAAGCAGAGGATAGTGGACGAAGTTCAGAGTATTACTGTCGATCATTTAGACAACTGTTTACGGGAATTTGTTGATAGGTTGGGGCATTGTCAAGCCGCTCAGGGATGGCAGTTTAAAAATTTAATTTAATTGTTTTGTTACTTTTTCTTTACATTGTTATTATTTATCCGTTCGGCTAAAATAAATGTTTTGGAGTTTTGATTAATTGCTGATAATTAAAAAATGAATCAATTTATAAAAACCTACTTGAAAAAAATTCTTAGAATTAAAAAATAAAAATGTACAGGACGTTTAATGAGAAAAAGGAAAAGTTTCCCATACTTCCATAATAAAGTAAACACCCTGTATATTAAAAATATATTTGAACGATAGCTTGTTTAAAGTAAAAAACTTTTGTTTGAATGTTTTTTGAAATTTTTTTACCGATGAAGAATTATTTGGGTGTTGCGGTAATTTTGACTAATTTTAATTAATTGCTTAAAACTCAAAAATGATGCATTTTATAAAAAAATTATTTTAATAAACAATGTCCAGAATTAGTCCTAAAATGTAAAATGTAAATTTTACGCGATTTCTATAATAAAATGAACACCCTGTATATTCAAAATATATTTGAACGATGGATTGTTTAAAGCCTAAAAGCTTTTGTTTGAATTCTTTTTTGAAATTTTTTACCGTTGTAGAATTATTTGGGTGTTCCGGTAATTTTGGCTAACCCTGTATATAATAATTATATATATTTTTTTGGTTTGGTTGTGGCGGAAAGTTGATGTATATAATGTAAATTTTGATTTTCGGAATATACCAGAAGTGCAGAATGCAGTTATGACTGCATTTGCGTTTAGAATTTTGTTTGGTGTTTGTTGTTTCTGTTGTTTCTAAATCACACGGTTCTTGAAAGAATCTGAAAATTCTAGGTAATGGATTTTTTATTTAGTTAGAAGAGAAGGCAAATGGGATTACATAGATAGTTAATGATTTATCACATCTGATGGCAGATATTGTAGGCTTATGATAGTAACTTGATTGTAGCAGAAATGTTCCTCATTTTAAAATGTCTACACAATACCACACAGATTTTAATTTGAAATTCAGAAGCTGAGCGCAGTTAGGACGACTTCCTGTATATTCCGGAAAAAAAGCTGCTATAAAATCCTCAGGATGGCTTATTTTATATTAGTTTTTTTTTTCGAATCTCTATCTCATCATATAACTAAAAAATTAGCCAAATCTGACTCTCTCACTGTGCCACAATTGAAAAAAACAAAATTCAAACGGGGAAAACCAGCGAGATATTAATTAAAATCCGTCCTGGTTTTCCCGCACAAATAATTTTCGAATCGTTTTGCTTATGTGCTATTACATTACTAATGTTTATGTATGTACATATTCCTTTGAACGATGTAATAATGTCTCATGTGATATGTTGAATAGATGATTTGTTTCGATTTAATTTGTACTACTTACAACTATTACATAATGTAATGGTTAGAAATTGAGTAACGCTGTACATTCGTGATATCCATCACAATCGCATTGATTAACTAAAGGACAATTTGTTTGGCAACACACCGAACAATAGAAAATATTTATGCTATGTATTGAGGAGATTACAAAAAGCGAATTATTCGTTGCATATTTTGGCTTTCCTGCAAATCACAAAACAAACACATCGCACCTGCAAACATACAAAATGCATCCTCAAATATTTAACAACACCTTCACTGTGTCGTAACCAACGAATTTTTATAGCAAATATTGCATTGTGGTTCTCAATAACAGAATTATTTCAGCCTTGATGATTGTGATTGTACTAATCGATTTCAGAACAATTGTTCACGGTCCAATGGTATCGTTTAAGAGAAATCTTCTTCTAATATGAACTTAATTGTCTCGTCTTTAATCTTAAAGAAATTACTCGGCGCTGGCATACAGTTTTCTCTTTTGTTGACTAAATTGTGTGAAGATGGATGACAATGGCCAGGGATCATCTTGATTGCAAGGCTTCTCAGACTCTAATCACGCAAAACTTTACTATACAAAAGAAAATTTGTGTCTAATATTTTCTATTTGATTATAGGTTCTCAAAAACTATACATATTATTTATCACGTTATTCTTATCCTTAATTTTTGTAAATTTGTAAATTGTGTGAAATCGAATGAATGGGCCACGCATAATAAAACTGCGGTTGCTATGGCAACATGCTAGGTCGATCTAGGCGATCTGACAGCCAACTGCTTCATCTTGTCTTATGTCGGTTATAACTTATAACGTTTTTCTCGCCAGCATGATGATGATGCTTCTTACTATACTTATTGACTTTTTAATCAAATTTAAAGAAACAAATTTCTCAGCCACGACTTTAAAATATGTATATAAAATATGACTAAAAAAACAAAGTATTTTTTATAATTTTAATTATCAGAGCATTTCACACATTTCAGAGGACTTAATTTGCCAATTATACAATAATTTAAACCAAATAAATCTACCCTTCCTAACATAAATAAAAGTCGAACAAGTTACAACCGATTCAGTAGGTAATGAGTTTCCTTAGATGACCTTGAATATCCCCGATCGTGCATCCAATTTGTTCAACTTCACACCGCTCATGTCTACCAACCCAACGTCTACCAACCTAAAATTTACCCACCAAAATTCTATATGTTCCCCCACTTCATGGTATGATTTTTTCCGTAGAAAGAGCTCGTATTTTTGCTTTTTTGCGTTTTTTTATGGCACTGGTTTTCGCAACAACTAATTCACAATTTCTGCTTTCACATACAGAGTCTTGTTCATGTTCATGATGTCACTCATTCGATTTTAATTGCTTGGATTTTTATACCCCCCACATCTACTCTGAATCGATTTAGCTATGTCCGGCTGTCTGTCCGTCTGTCCGTCTGTCTGTGTACACGATAATCGCCTTAATGTTGAAGTAACTGATCTGAAATTTGGTATACAAACTTATCGCTTAAAATGTACGGACAAGTGCTTGAATGGACAAATCGGTTCACTACATTTTGGTGGGGGGATTTTAACATCGGCCCGGCTGAAAATAATTTTCTTACTAGTTTTTACTAAGCTAATAATTGATTTTTAAGTGATTTTTATGCAAATTTATGGTTGTTACAAAAAATAAAAATTATTCTTTCTTTTTTAGTTAGGTACACCTAATTGTTATTTTAAAATTATGAAAAGGAAAAATACTGTAATTGTTTTTCACGTCATATATAATGATGACTCATAATTTTGTTCATGTATATGTCGTAGTCTTATTGTAAAATCAGTCATATTATAATACGCCTAGGCTTTTTCAATACGACTAGGTGTATTGCAATATCACCGAAATAATCGAGGTTCTCACAATTTGACTGACAATTTAAGGCCTGTTGCTTATTAGGCTTATTGTCAAAATTCAAAAGCGCGCGATTACTCTGGATTCTGACTGGTTATACTCGTCGAGGGTATTCCGGTCATGTCAAAATTTAAGCGGATATTCGGTTTAACCTATTGTACAATTTATGAGGATTCATAAAGTTAAGCTATGAGCTTTTTGAATTAGTTTTTCTATGAGATAATTGCAATTAAAAGTGCATTTCGTTTGAATTCACCGACCACCCTCGGAAATACACGATGATTACCGATCCCTAGTAGCGGTGGCAACAGCGGACAGCTCTCGAACAGCTGATCGGCCAAGTTGACGGTTGGCGACCCTGTTGTTTGACAACGAATAAAGGTACCTTTTTTGAGAGATGATTTGATCATTGAAACTTGAACCCAAACATCTCTCATCTCGCTAGTCGGCAATGTAAAGAAAATCTTATCAGAAGTTACTGTTCTACTGCTGTTATAGCCCGGCACAGAACAATGTCGGCGTTGGAGTTTATACATTTTGAACAAGTGTTTGATATAACCTCAATAACCAAAGCAGGTGTCAACAAACGAGCGATTCTAAACGTTGACACAACAGAAGACAAAAACTTACTACGTGCACCCTAGATATAGCAACGTTGTCAAGTCGCTCACTTTGAGCGGTCTTTGTGACGTCACAAAGACCAATCCTAATTCAAACTTCAAACAACGATTTCTCTTAATTTAAAACAATGTTTGATATTTTACTTGTGAAGTAGCAAACAGTAGCACCCATACTTTATAAAAAATGACAATTTCAAAAACACCGGAATACCCCATTGTGTGTTGTTGTTGTGACTTACTGTTCAGTTTCTCTGTGCAATATTCGTGCAAATTATTGCATTGAAAATGAGTAATGACTCGCAAGGTGTCACAAATGTTGTTCACAAAGACAACTATTATAAAGAACTTGAAAAGTTTTACAAAGGTGAGAAATTGTAATAAAGAAATATTACCATAACCTCAAAATTTTCAAAGTTTTATTTAATAGGAAGTTTTAGTTATTTTGGCAAATTCAAACGGTTAACCGTTAACCATAACATAAACGAATACGTACCCACTATTTGACAGGTCGAGAAAATTGTTTTCGTGCGTAAACGTTAACCAAGCGACCACCCATCCTAATGTTTGTTCTAGCATGATTACTGAACAGATCAACCGATTTTCAAAATTCTCTTTTTATTCGATTTAAGAGACCTTCGAGGTGATCCCGTTGTATTAATAGCCATAATTACCCCCACCACATTTGGGACAAAACTGAAAAAACTGTCTGAAGCATTTGTAATCATGTTGTTCACATACACCCTGTGCTATTGTGCTATCTTTGCTTGGTTTTAATTTTCTTGTGGGTATAGTGCGTTTCGAGATATTTTTTTAAGAACGTATTTTATTTCAGAACACGAAAAGAGTTGCAAAAAGCCTTGGACACTGAAAAAAATAACAGTGTTCTTGCAAACCAAGCAAGTCACAGTGTCGTAACAATAAATGTTTGTTTTAAATCCCATTTGAAATTTACAAGCAAATGTCATAAGAGTTTACCATGTTGTAATAAATAATCTAAATCTATTATTATTTATTTTTTTGTCCTATAAGCGATTTCCATAATTTGCCTGGCATACTGCCAGTCGTATCATAATACGACGTATTTTATACAGTCAAATTCTAAGAACAATCGCGTACAGATTCTTTTGAACAATAAGACTAAGAAGCGTCAGGCGTATTATAACACGTTTTAAATAATCAGTCATATTGTCAGATTTTCATTTACTTTGGTAGTTTTACAATGCGCCTAGTCATATTAAAAAACCCTAGGCGTATTATAATAAGACTGATATTATAATAAGCCTACGACATATATAAAATGAGAAGCACATACTATAAGTACTCAATTCTGTAGTGTGTAGTGTAAAATACACGAAATTTCTTATTTGTTGCGATTTTGTTGCTATTGTAAGCAACTTTTTTGTTCCGTGTAGTATTTAAATTATTTTCCTAATTTTACTTAAAAAGTGGTCAACAAGTAATCAATGGAAATAACATTTCATATGGTAATGTGGGTAAATAATGAACAGACCTGCACTAAAAATATAGCTTTATAATATGTATAAGTTATAATAATATTAGTTTAAAAATTATTAATAATAGTTAACTTTTATTTTACAATGACCTATGTTGTATCGAAAAAAATCTTTTTGTAAAATCAAATTTGCAAGTTAATAAAAACATCAAGATGGTTTTGGCTTGGCACACAATATACTATTGTAATCTTTGATCGATTTTTATCGCTTTGTCACGACAATATTTGTAATGAAATTGATCAAGATTGTCACATACACTGCCGCTCAAACGATTTTCCCTACCGAGCAATGGTTTGCGTACGGCAACGCGATCGCGATTGACTTCAGAGGGGATTTTAGGTGCGGTCAATTTTCTGTTTGGTTAAAAATTAATTTTAATCGGTCTTCATCCGCTTGGGAAATTATTCGTGATAGTCCAGGCCGAACACATCATCCAAATTCCATGTTTCTTCATATTTGTGAAGAGTGTCACTTATCGTTGACTCACTTATCGTTGACTTATTTCTTGCATTTTCACGAACTGACAATCGTTCCTGATGAAAAGCGATAACTACAGAACGCTGTTCCTTGCTTGTTGGCTTTCCGCGTTGCATGATGTATTCCGCGTGACAGAGTTATCTTGTGCAAACTACAGATTGCAGGCCAGAGACTCGTTTGAATACGAATTCGAGCATTTGATACAAAAATCTGGTAAAAATGAGGTCGCAACATGTGACTGAGATGCAGTATTTATGACTCTATTTGTTATTTCGTATTTAATCCCTTTTAATGGAAACTAGAAAATTCCCAACAACCAGTTACAAAACAGCATAAATGTTGCATAATAATTAAATAAATTAAAATATTTTAAATTAGCACATTTAATGATGTCGTATGTTACTGGAAATCAACGTTGAGAATGTGCTCGCTATTTGGTAGAAATAGAGGTGCCCATTGCTCCGTTATCAGTGCTTTTATCATTATTTCCCATATGTTTACTATGTGTCCGAACTTCCATGAGCGGCAGTGTACATTTGAAAATGAAAAATAAATTAATGTTACAGCTGATTATACTGGCAGAATAAAATGTTTCAGTTTGAGGCACCCTGCGGGGTAACTACGGAACTTGTGTACATTCTCAAGTATTCTGTTACAAAACCATATTAATTCTCAAGATTTTTTTTATTCATTACTTTTTATACATTTTTGTTTGTTTGTTTGTTCGTTCTGTTTCCATATGATTTATTGTCAGTAGTTAAGTAGTAGTATTTGTATTGTTAACATTGAGACTCTCATGCAGATTATGGATACTGTCTTTTGTTCCTTCGCTGTCAATAAATAATAATTATTGAATCAGATCTCCATAATTTTTATCTATTCGTTTATGTTTTGATTATTTAAAATGTGCATACACGTTTAGAACAGCGTTAATTTACAATCAATCAACAGCAATAAAATCTTACAGATATGATACTAAAAACAAATGTATTGAAATTTATTCATGAGTTATTGTTCGGTCGCGGATCAGCGCGCACAGTAGCCCACATTTAGATACAAGAATCGATAGTTCTGTCTACACGAAGATGTAGGAATTAATCCTCAACGTCAACCATCTGATTGCGACCCAGAAGAAATCCGAGCCAGGAATCTGACGTATTTATTAGGCACATGATCTGAACAAGATTTATCGAATAATTAGATAAAGTATTTATGAATTCAATATGTATTCTCGTTGATCAATTTTCTCTTTTTGTTGAAGGTGCGGCGCATATCTCTAGGCAAAGTGAAAAAAGAGAGTACTCTAAGGTTAAGCTATAATATAGGCTATTAATTTAATTGACAGCTGCAATTCTTTTTTCGTATGCGGGTTTGTGATGTTATTATTTTTGATTCTGATACGTTGATGAATGTGGGGACAGTTCGAACGTAACACTTTCCAACTTTATCTTACATCACCAATTTGTTATTTGAATACCTACTTGACAATCTTGTCTACTGTTTGAGACATCTTGGAGGTTACTAGATCTAGCTCAACAGGTTCATCCGCACGATGTTCTGAAATATGACCTGAAATATGGCAACCGATATTATTGATTTTTCATTTAGGTAAGATTTTTTAATCCCTATACAACGGTGTAAAATGTTTAATAGCCTACATAAGAAAAAAATCGATAAAGACAACAAATTGGTTTGAGTTTGATAAATGTTAAAGTATCACAATAAATGCTTAAACTACTGAACGTGCACCAGCTGACAATGGCCTAGCCGCTCATAAAATGCTTAATCTAAGAACATCTTATAGAACATCTCCATTACATCATTTCACTTGTTATTATACATGAATGGATGAGTTCTGAAATATGACCTGAAATATGGCAATCGATATTATTGATTTTTCATTTTGGTAAGATTTTTTAATCCCTATACAACGGTGTAAAATGTTTAATAGCCTACATAAGAAAAATATCGATAAAGATAACAAATTGGTTTGAGTTTGATAAATGTTAAAGTATCACAATAAATGCTTAAACTACTGAACGTGCACCAGCTGACAATGGCCTAGCCGCTCATAAAATGCTTAATCTAAGAACATCTTATAGAACATCTCCATTACATCATTTCACTTGTTATTATACATGAATGGATGAGTTCTGAAATATGACCTGAAATATGTCAACCGATATTATTGATTTTTCATTTTGGTAAGATTTTTTAATCCCTATACAACGGTGTAAAATGTTTAATAGCCTACATAAGAAAAAAATCGATAAAGACAACAAATTGGTTTGAGTTTGATAAATGTTAAAGTATCACAATAAATGCTTAAACTACTGAACGTGCACCAGCTGACAATGGCCTAGCCGCTCATAAAATGCTTAATCTAAGAACATCTTATAGAACTTCTCCATTACATCATTTCACTTGTTATTATACATGAATGGATGAGTTCTGAAATATGACCTAAAATATCGCAACCGATATTATTGATTTTTCATTTTGGTAAGATTTTTTAATCCCTATACAACGGTGTAAAATGTTTAATAGCCTACATAAGAAAAATATCGATAAAGACAACAAATTGGTTTGAGTTTGATAAATGTTAAAGTATCACAATAAATACTTAAACACTGAACGTGCACCAGCTGACAATGGCCTAGCCGCTCATAAAATGCTTAATCTAAGTACATCTTATAGAACATCTCCATTACATCATTTCACTTGTTATTATACATGAATGGATGAGTTCTGAAATATGACCTGAAATATGGTAACCGATATTATTGATTTATCATTTTGGTAAGATTTTTTAATCCCTATACAACGGTGTAAAATGTTTAATACCCTACATAAGAAAAATATCGATAAAGATAAGAAATTGGTTTGAGTTTGATAAATGTTAAAGTATCACAATAAATGCTTAAACTACTGAACGTGCACCAGCTGACAATGGCCTAGCCGCTCATAAAATGCTTAATCTAAGAACATCTTATAGAACATCTCCATTACATCATGTCACTTGTTATTATACATGAATGGATGAGTTCTGAAATATGACCTGAAATATGGTAACCGATATTATTGATTTTTCATTTTGGTAAGATTTTTTAATCCCTATACAACGGTGTAAAATGTTTAATAGCCTACATAAGAAAAATATCGATAAAGACAACAAATTGGTTTGACTTTGATAAACGTTAAAGTATCACAATAAATGCTTAAACTACTGAACGTGCACCAGCTGACAATGGCCTAGCCGCTCATAAAATGCTTAATCTAAGAACATCTTATAGAACATCTCCATTACATCATTTTTCACTTGTTATTATACATGAATGGATGAGTTCTGAAATATGACCTGAAATATGGCAACCGATATTATTGATTTTTCATTTTGGTAAGATTTTTTAATCCCTATACAACGGTGTAAAATGTTTAATAGCCTACATAAGAAAAGTATCGATAAAGACAACAAATTGGTTTGAGTTTGATAAATGTTAAAGTGTCACAATAAATGCTTAAACTACTGAACGTGCACCAGCTGACAATGGCCTAGCCGCTCATAAAATACTTAATCTAAGAACATCTTATAGAACATCTCCATTACATCATTTCACTTGTTATTATACATGAATGGATGAGTTCTGAAATATGACCTGAAATATGGTAACCGATATTATTGATTTTTCATTTTGGTAAGATTTTTTAATCCCTATACAACGGTGTAAAATGTTTAATAGCCTACATAAGAAAAATATCGATAAAGATAACAAATTGGTTTGAGTTTGATAAATGTTAAAGTATCACAATAAATGCTTAAACTACTGAACGTGCACCAGCTGACAATGGCCTAGCCGCTCATAAAATGCTTAATCTAAGAACATCTTATAGAACATCTCCATTACATCATTTCACTTGTTATTATACATGAATGGATGAGTTCTGAAATATGACCTGAAATATGGCAACCGATATTATTGATTTTTCATTTTGGTAAGATTTTTTAATCCCTATACAACGGTGTAAAATGTTTAATAGCCTACATAAGAAAAGTATCGATAAAGACAACAAATTGGTTTGAGTTTGATAAATGTTAAAGTGTCACAATAAATGCTTAAACTACTGAACGTGCACCAGCTGACAATGGCCTAGCCGCTCATAAAATGCTTAATCTAAGAACATCTTATAGAACATCTCCATTACATCATTTCACTTGTTATTATACATGAATGGATGAGTTCTGAAATATGACCTGAAATATGGTAACCGATATTATTGATTTTTCATTTTGGTAAGATTTTTTAATCCCTATACAACGGTGTAAAATGTTTAATAGCCTACATAAGAAAAATATCGATAAAGACAACAAATTGGTTTGACTTTGATAAACGTTAAAGTATCACAATAAATGCTTAAACTACTGAACGTGCACCAGCTGACAATGGCCTAGCCGCTCATAAAATGCTTAATCTAAGGACATCTTATAGAACATCTCCATTACATCATTTCACTTGTTATTATACATGAATGGATGAGTATCACAATAAATAAGGATTGTTAACGTGTTAACTACGTTGTCCTGCTGTTGTTCGTTTCTGAGATATCCGCGCCCATAAAAAGCTCGCTTACAGACTTTATTACATACATCAAGAAAATAACTAGTAAGAAAATTACTTTCAGCCGTGCTGAAGTTAAAATACCCCACACCGTAAAATATTTTAAAAAAATAACAACTGAACCGATTTTGCCCATTCACGAACTTGTCCTTACTTTTTAAGACACTTGTATACCAAATTTCAGATCAATTGCTTCAAAATTACGGCAGTTATCGTGTACACAGACGGATAGATGGACAGACAGACGGACATAGCTAAATCAATTCAGTTTTCAATTCTGATCAAATCCATATATTATATTAGGGTGGGCCGAAAAAAATTTAAATTTTTTTTTCTTTACGCTATATCGAAAACAACATGTCTCTAGTTTAGGCAAATAAAATGCAACAAAGAAACAAAATGTACCTAACCCCCAGCTAGCGCATTACACTTGAAATTTGGAATTTCACGAAAATCGCAAGATTTTATAATTTTTTTGGAAGTTACAGCTGCAAATTGGGCTGCTGTAGTGAAAATCCTGTAGTAAAAAAGAAGAGTTATAAAAACACACTAAATTATTGAAAAGGTAGTATTTTTTTACATCTGAGGTAGCGCAGAGCGCTTCAATATCGTTAATTTATCACTTTTTGAGTTCCCGCCGGTTGTGACTTGGTGCGGCATGTAGCTTGTTTGAGCTAGCATGATAGTTGATGAAAGAGCCCATATCAGAGAGTTGGGGCTTAGAAGAATTATAAAAGCAAGGGCCATAGCTTCCAAAAAATAAAAGCTAATCCGCAAAAAAGTTTCATACCGCCAAAAATCAACTTCCAGGCAAAATAATATTACGAAATTACTACTGCTCTTTCTCCACCACCTTTATTGCGAAGAATACCTGACGAAGATATATGGGTTAAGGTTTCAACTGCCAAAACAGCAAAAGAATGGAACTTCCAGAAATTCCCGTGTCACACGCAAGCGGTGGAGCGCTGTGTGAAATTGGTAACTGACCTTTACCACTACACCTTTATTGCGAAGAGTACCTGACGAAGATATTTGGGCTAAGATTTCAACTGCCAAAACAGCAAAAGAATGGAACTTCCACAAATTCCCGTGTCACACGCAAGCGGTGGAGCGCTGTGTGAAATTGGTAACTGAAGCCTCCTCAAAACTCGTCGGCGATAAGAACAGAGATGGTTTCATCGGAACAACGCTGCCATAAAGAGCTTCAATGCCAAGTTTTTCAAGCAAACGTAATTTCAATGTTCCAACTATGATTTAAGAAGCTTACAAAAATAATGTCGAAGTGTGAGAATTGGAAATTTGTATTTCACAATGAATTTTGTAATTAATAAACTCTTATGGATAAATTTATATATTATCTATTTATCTACATTATTCTTTTAGGTATTTGTTGTATCAAAATTATAAAGCTAAAAACACAAGACTGGTGGGTTTAAACAAGCTACATGCCGCAACGAGCCACAGCCGGCAGGCACTCAAAAAGTGATAAATTAACGATATTGCAGCGCTTTGCGCTACCTCAGATGTAAAAAATACTACCTTTTCAATAATTTATTGTGCTTTTATAACTCTACTATAGAGGATTTTCACTATGGCAGCCCAATATGCAGCTGTTTGGGAGAGGAGTTCTGAAAGTATCTGAATGCCTATTGCAACCAAATTTGACATGGGAATCTTCAAAAGACACATTTGTTTACAAATCACTTACATACTAAACTAGTCTAACTAAATCATGGAGGAAGATGGAGTCGCTATACGCTATACACGTAGCAGCGAGAAAATGACCCCGGGGGCGGGGCTAACGTGACACTAAACAACCCTGGCAATTGGCCGCCTGCCAGGTCCGGATTAACCCTGAAATTGGCCAGAAATTTCAAGAATTTTTTCCTGTAATATATTGTAATGTGTCTAGTAGGTACATTATAAAAACACGCTATATGAACACTTTTAAGAATTTATTTAGTCATTTCTTTTAAAAAAGCACGTAATAAACATATTTCAAAAAATGTTCGTGCGTGCGGCCAGTACAAACCAGTACATTGTTGACATATATAGTCACTTACCGATGAAACGTTCGAAATCTGGTTTATAGCTGATTTTCTGCTGTTGCAGCTGCGAACAGTGCAATTAGACGTTATTTTTTTATGTATATCTTCATACAAATTCATGAACTAAATACAAAAAACTGCTACGGCACATCCTGTCATTTTGACCATTTGTAGTTTTAAGGCTATGTTATATCACCATAATCGAAATTGTCAAAATACATCAAGATGTATCAATATAATCTCAAGCTAAACGACCTTGACACTGGTACAAATGGCGGTGCTTCGGAACCTTACATTATTTCTTGGCTTTTAAATCCTTACTTTTAAAGTTTAATGTTCAAGAATCTATATCCTAGGATTATGTTTTGGCAGGGCATCAAAATGTGTCAAAAACACGTAATTGTCGACACTTTGAAGCAGTGCTGCCACCACAAAATCAGATATTTGTAAATGAAGCAATTGAACATTTTATACAGTTAAATAGAGACTACAAATTCATACCGAAATGGGAAGTACTAAATATAGCTTGCAAGCACTGTTAAAAAGAAATATTTGCTTTAAGAATATTTAATTTTTATTTTTAAAGTTAACCTTTTCTGATGGGCATGTAGTATTATTTATTAGCAAACATAAATGAAATATTTATTAATTTATTGGGTAGCTTTTAGCACATTGCCTTTATTAAAGGTATAGAATCATACAAGGTTAAGTTTTGTCTGTAAAAGAAACTTTATCCGTTTCAATTTACTTAACAGGTTTCTGATGATAAGATTTAGTAATAGGTCAGTGATTGATCAAACAATTTTCAAAAGATTTCTTCAGTTTCCATCTTATTTATGACGCTCATCACCAGTACCAGTGAATCACTCACAAACCGCATCCTTTGCATGCTGTAATATGTGTTTAGTATAATCATTTTCACTTTCTTCACAACTTCCTCTAAAATAACTCATTGCAAAAACTACCAGGTCAGCCAAAACATATAAAATTGCACACACTTCGGTACTATGACATCACAAGATATAAATAACATTACATAGCCTACACGAACAAGTGACATATTGTGTTGAGAATCTCCACCGGTGATATTTTCGCTAATTATTAGATATCTTCGAGGCGCATTGTTGTGATGCTCCCGCACAATCATACCGTACACTTTCAATTTCTCTTTGAACTGTATCAAAAGGTCAAGTCGGGTAACTTTGTGTGCATCTCGTGACGAAGAAGAAAGAAGAAAGTTCACGTCTTCCCATGACATTGCAGCGAGGTTAAATACGCGAATCTTGACACGCCAACTTGTTGGAAAATCTCCGTCCGTGTGATGCAAGAGATTGAAATTTTGTGTTGCTTCACCAATTTACACGTTTATGTTTATGCGTCCGCGACCAGTGTCACGGACCTTGTAACATAAACTTGAACTAGAAACACGAATTTTTGCTTAATCAATTCTTTATTGCATGGCGCCCTGCGCGTTGGACAAATTGCTTAACGTCAATGGTCATAATGGTTTGCCGGTACGTTCATTAACACCCTGCAAGGTTTGTTTGATCGTCGTTAAAAAATTTAAGTTTATGTGCAAGCTATTAGATCTTTATAGAATGTTCGATAAATAAATAAATAATATGAAATGGTTAATTAGGTATTTGGAAATTGGTAATAATAAAAGAAAAATATCTTATTTTTAACTGATTTTTTTTTCGGGAGGAGCACACGCAGTTTCTATCGGAAAACGTAAATAAACGTCTATAACTGACGTTCATATCGGGAATAAATTGTACTATCATAATGGTACGTTAATTTTGGAAATTAAGGTGATTAATTGATTATTTGGTCATAATATATGATGATAATTAAGGCAACACATAAATCACGAGCATGATGTGTGTAAACATCTGAGTGATTTATATTCGTAATCAAATACCTTCGTTTCATCTACGACTCATAACTTCCATTTAATATCAATTATCAATATTGGCGGTGCAAACTATCAATCAACTGACACGTAGATGTTGACAGTAGCTTTAAATAATAATAATAACCGTTATTTTGAATAAAGAACTAATTATTAAAAAAACTGTCGTCATAATTAGTCAAGTTCAGGTGAAAATTAAAAGAAAACGTGATTTTGGCGTTTTATGTTGTATTTCTTGCTGCTCAACCCAATGCCCGAAAATCAAAAGAGCAAAATAAAAAAATCTGATATGGCCAGACACATGACTTTACCATCCTATATATAAAATTAATAGTTTAGCTGTCAAATACAGGTTAACTAGTTTTACATTAATGCAGACACGGCCGATCTCGATCAAATAGAATTTAAACTATTAATTTTACCAAAAAATGTCATAGACATAAATTCAAAAAATTAAAATAAAACATTTCCTCTAGTTAAATTTATTATTTAACTATTTTCACGAAATTACATAAATGGCAGCTCATTTGCAAATCCTTGAAATATCTAGAAGTAAACATCAAATAAAATATAGTAAAAATATAGTATTCAATTAGCTTTGAAGAAGCGAGCAACATGGTTCGCGAAACGTCAGCATTAACAAATCTTGACACAGGCATAACCCGGAAGCAGTTTATTTTCTAAATGATTCTGGCCGTGAAAGCCTACGTACTTACTTAATCAAATAAAATGGTTGATGTGTGTGGTCGGGTTAGCGCTGGTTTCTACCTTGGTCAAAAATGTTCAGAGGGCACAAAATGATATATTTCCGCTAAAATCAATTTTTTTAACACTATTAAAATACTTTGTCATACTACGTATGATAAAGTAAAAGGAAATTTGAACAAGAGACTTAAACTGAGATTGAGAAGTAGGGCCGTAGTTCAATGTAGTATGAGTCATTTATGCCATTAACGCCATTTATTCAAAAGTTATAACTGTAGCCATAATTACGATTATTTTCAGCTTTGAAAATACTTAAAAATGATTTAAGAGCATCTTTGCAAAAGAATTAGTTGAAGCTATTCTGTTCCTCTCAAACAATGTTATAAGCGTATTTAAACTTAATTTTGTTTTTATTAGAATGAATTTTATTTCGTATTGTACACTGTCTTATGGGAGCTTTTGTTATTATTAGAGATAGAAAGTCGGTTAAATGGACAAAGTCGGTACGATTTGTGTGTTCTCTAATGAGAAAACAGTTTAATACATACTGATTTCAGAGATATTTTGAATAAATAAAGATATTACATTTTATAAATATGTAGTCAGAACTTTTCTATTTGTGGTCCGATCAATAGGTCTTTTTGATATCTTCTTGTCAGTTTTTTATTTACATTTAGATTGTCAGTTTAAATATTTTTGCTAACAAATTTTGTGGACACAGATAACTGCTTTTCTTAAGGGTTCAATCATTTGTTTGTGAGTAATTTGATATCCACAAGCCATATGTTTAATACAATCAGAATACTCGAATAGAAATTTAATTTATTAAACTGTCTTTCTTTTTTTTCCTGGTAGTCTTGTTTTCACAGCAAATTTAATATTGCTCGGTTGTATTATTCTGTGTCAAATTTGTTATTATTTATATGTAAGAATATTATTACACAGAATTATTTGAATATATTTTTGTATGGAATGTTTCTGGAGTCGGAGTCGGAGCCGGACCACGAAAAATATCTGGAGTCGGAGTCGGAATCGAAATCGAGAATCTTTTTACCGACTCCGCAGCCCTGCTTAAAACAGCGAAAGAATCGAAAGAAGAAAAAATATAAAAATAATAAAACAATATGAGATGCGGTGTCAATGTAGTCCTAGGGTGTCAAAGTAGCCCCGGTTGACGGTACGTATGATAAAGTAAAAGTAATATTTTTTTTACAGGCAAATGTATTTCAGAACCGAATGTTTTGGTTCTCAATTGATAAATCGGAAAAAAATAATTTGTTGGCGCTGTACATCTATCATAAATCGAAAAAGTTTGAATAAAAGCTTCATATTTTTACTTTATCATACGCAGTATGTAAAGTATTGTAATCGTGCCAAAAAAAATTTTTGAGATTTTAGCGGAAATATGTCTTTTTGGGTCCCCTGAACATTTTTGACCAGGGTACAAAAAAATGTCTATGTGTGTGTGTGTACGTGTGTGTGTATGTGTGTGTGTGTGTGTGTGTGTGTGTGTGTGTGTGTGTGTGTGTGTGTGTGTGTGTACCCGTTTTTTGTGGCGACGATTCCGGAGAAACTACTAAAGGTATCGGGACGAAACTTCATATTTAGAAGTTTCATAACCAAACTTAGAGCTGAAAAGCTTTCTGTTGAAAAGGGTCCAAAGGAACTGGAGGTTTAGTCTTAGCATTTTTGAAAGATTTTGCAAATAAGCCGCCATTTCTGGAATTTCGTCGAAATAGTTAAATAATAAATTAAAGATGAGGAAATTCTGAATAATTTATGACTATGACATTTTTTGGTACAATCAATAGTATAGTTGCATGAGCAAATTCCATTTCTTCGAGATCGGTCGTACTGCATGAAAACTAGCCAGGATTTGTGAGATTTTTTGATTCTAATGACAGTAGGTAGTCTTGGTATCTAACGCTAATGTTTTGGCAATAGCTCCTGTCAACATAAGCTGCGTTCGCATATTGCGTTACACTTTTTACACCCAATAACACGTGTCACCAAGTGTCATTTGGACAGTGTACCCGGTGTCAACGGAGTACGATATCCGAACGCAGCTTTAATCGACATATCTGTCTAGTGCTAGTAGTTTTAGTTTTATTTTAATGCAGACAAGGCCGATCACGATCAAATAGAGTCTCATGTAGCTAAACTATTAATTTTATATGTAGTATGATAAAGTCATGTGCCTGGCCACATCAGATTTTTTTAAATACTAACCGAATCTGCAATTAAAAATAGGGGTTTCTGTTTAAGATAACAAAGTTACCGGCCGCCCAGCCACAAGGGGGTAGAAGGGAGGCGATTTTTAGCACAAATAAATCCCCCCCCCCCAATAATCCAGGTTGAAAAACTCACCCGGTATATCCGGGTTAAAATATTCATCATCAGAAGAGAGTCGAAATATTATAATTATTGTGTCATCTTCTTCTTCATTTCCCAACTAAAATACATATTCCTATTTTCTCTTTGTTCTTTCAGAACATGAAAAATCCTATTCTAAAAAGTGTGATACTAGTGCATATATTCCCACATTTAGTATATTGGTATAAGAACACATTTTTTTCAATTTTCTCAAAATGCAGACTTAATTAACAATCGGTTGTCATTTGTTTTATTTTTGTAGTTGGTGAGTGTAATCATTTGTCTTCGATGTTTATCTTTTTGAAAATGTAAGTTTATTGCTGTTCTAATTCTACAAGAATCAGAATAACTCTCTTAATCATAGCTCAATATACGATAATGTTAAGTAAATTTTCCAACCCAGGAAAATATACCTGCCCTTTTTGGTTTCTGGTAGAGTGTACAACTGTCAATACAACAATCGTTACCGCATAATATAATCAAACTTTTACTAATCACATTCCTTTGTCGCCAATTTACTCCTTAACTGTTACCGCACAACCAAAACAATCACAGACTCCGTACTGTCTCTAGATCAATTGTGGGTTAAACGTGTGCAGCAAGCTGTGAAATCATCATCGGTAATTTGCCTCGACTGATGTTAATTAGTGCTCTTACCGAATGGAACGATTCGCCTAGTTACGTGACCGGCATTGACCAAAGGGTAAAGAAAAAACGGTTACAACCGTCGTTACGTAACGCAAGAAATTTCTCCTAATATCCAGACCGGACCGAGCGAGGAGCGCGCGAACAAAAAGAAAACCCTCCTCGCACGAAGAATAAATACGTACGCTCCATGGTATTACATTAGCCGAAGTGCAAGTGAAAGGAGATAGCACAGATAAAAAGCACCACTTTTACTCAAGGTAGTTTCCGGTTTTCTTAAACGAACGCCGGCCCGCTGCTGGACGGACGGAAATGGAGCCCGAGGCAGTAGACATACTCAATAAGGGGACACGCCTTGGTCCAGTTCAGGTGCACCTCCATAATAAAACCAAAAAGTAATACGTAAACATATCAGCCTCTCTCTCTCTCTCCCACACGTCAAGCTTTGTTCGGCGTGAGGAACTGTTGCTTCACAAGGCACACAGTGGAGTTATTTGACCTCTTTCTCTAGACAAAAGTCGAAAATTTGAAACGTTTTGGCTTTATCTACACTTGACATAATGATAGTAAGGGCACCAGAATTTGTTTGTCTCTAATACTTAACAATACTATCAGCGGTCCACAAAAATTCGTTTTATTTTTTTAATATCTGTCATTTCTTTTTCTGAATTATCCTACAGGAGGTAGTACGTAATTTCATGAAAATATGAACACATCCTGCTAATGTGTGTTAGCTACTTTAACCATGCTAGTGATCACTCATCTATAATACATTTCTTTGTGGATTCACATGAAACTCAAAGCCCAAAACGTTGATTAAGGTGATCCAACAAAAACAAGTAAACAAGTGTCTTTATGACGACTATAGTCAATTTTGAGCTGTATAAGAGGCTGTAAAAATTAACAGTGGTTAAATCTAAAAAGTGAGGGATCAGCAATGCGTTGGATGGTCGAGAAGACAACCTCTTGCGTGATTACGTATGGCGCGAAACAACCTTGGTGGCAATTTGGCCGATATTGTTGTCATATAATATTTGTCATAATGTACCATTAGAGAACAAAAGATGATGATGGCTACAGTGACAAGATCCAGCTGGCGAACCCATCATTAGAATCCTCCCTAGTAAGATGGACTCAGTGTGAAAAAGGAGTCGCCCATGTCAAACCTAAAAGACGAGGAGGTGGAACGTGGACAAGAGCCAATAAACAGAAGAGCGAAATTTGCAGAACATCTAACAGAGATCTTATAGACAAACAATATCGAGTCAGTACAAATCTAGGAAGGAAGCTATAAACTATCAAGAAGAAAAACGAAGAAGAAGCCATCGAAAACCCTTGGAAATTACTCCGACAATCGCTCACGACAATTTAGATAGATAGATAGATAGATAGATAATTTTATTTCCCAATACAACTCCATAGGAGGTATTACAGAATGTCACAATAAACAAAAGAAAGAAAATACATTTTTTACTAAACTAACTTAAATACACACTTATATCAGAATCCAGAAACTCCTCGACAGTATAAAATGAACCACCTAGCAGAAAACATTTCATACACTTCTTAAATTTACCTAAGGGTAGTTGTTTAACATCGTCACTAAGCAAGTTATAAAATTTAATACCTTGATAAATAACAGATTGATGGCATATCTGCAAGCGATGTAGCGGTATCGATAGATTATCTTTTTTTCTGGTATTGTAATCGTGCTTGCTAGACTGGGAATGAAAGAACTGGAAGTTGGACCTAACATATAGCAAGCAGCTCAGGATATAAAGTGAAGGCACTGTCAATATTTGCATTTGTCTGAAGATATCCCTACAATGACTTCGACAGCTAACCCCCGCCATAATTCTTAAGATCTTTTTCTGAATTAAAAACACTCTATGAGCATGGCTTGAACTTCCCCATAAAATTACACTGTAATTAACGATGCTGTGGAAGTTTGCATAGTACAAAGTCAGAGCTGTCTGTAGGTTGGTTATGTTAATGATCTTTCTCAGTTGATATGTGACAACATTAAGCTTTTTGCACAGATCACCAACGTGCGGCCCCCATCCCAAACCTGAATCGATCCGAACTCCGAGCAGTTTGGCACACTGCAAATCTGTTGGTTTTGTACTGAATGTAATTTTTTGTGTTTTTGTTGCGTTCAGACACAATTTGTTGGCACAGAACCATTGCTCACCTTCCGCAATGCTTATCTCTTCCCTACGCAATAATTCATCCACTGTTGCGGCAGTATTTACCAGTGTTGTGTCATCTGCAAAAACTATCGGTGCACACAAACTCAGATTACTACTTAAATCATTTATATAAATTAAAAATAAAACAGGGCCCAGAATTGACCCCTGTGGAACACCATGTTTTATTTTGAGTTCAGAAGATTTTTTATTCTCAGTAATGACAACTTGATTTCTATTCTTTAGATATGACTCAAACATCCTCAACGAATGACCCCTAACACCATAATACTCCAACTTCTGTAAAAGATTAACGTGATTTACGCAATCAAAAGCCTTTGATAGATCCATCAGTAGTGCGGACGATTTACTAGAGTCATTGAAACCTGCAAGCACTGTTTCAATTAGCCTTATTAATGCTTTCATAGTAGAGCGATTCTTTAGGTAGCCAAACTGCTCAGAACAAAAGTACGAATACCCATTGAAATAACTCAACAATCGATCTTTCAGTAATGTTTCTAGTATTTTAGAAAGTACTGGCAATATAGATACTGGCCTGTAGTTATTAATTATTGTATTGGATTCTTTTTTATGCAACGGAATAACCTTAGCAAATTTTAACTGCCCCGGAAAATAGGCTTCTTGGAGACATTTATTTAAAATTTCAGTCAGTGGTTCTATAATACACGGCGAAATGTACTTGATTACTTTAGCTGTGAAACCATACACATCCTCTGTGGCACTGTTTTTCATATGTGAAATAATATTAAAAACCTCAACCTCGTTTGTTGCCTCCAGAAAAAACGAACCGCCGCCGCCAACACTCACTCTATGCAGGTACTGCTCAGCAGCTATTCGCGATGGTGGAATTGATTCCAAGATATTTTGCGGCGTATCTGTGAAATAAGTATTAAACAGATCTGGAGATATATTATGCAAAGACGGCACCCCTGGCCTAAGATTCAAACTAGCTTTAATTACATTCCACACTGCTTTATTTTTGTTTTCAGAATTTATTATATATGAGCTGTTCATTTCTTGTTTAGCACATTTTATCAAATGTTTGTAGTGATACTTATATTTTTTAAACATACTTTCCGATTCCTCAGTTTTTAAAGTTTTACTTATAATATGTAATACATTCATAATGTTTTTTATTTCCCTAAGATCATCACTATACCATCCCGGATTAGAAAAAGTATTTTTTATTTTGCAACTCTTACATTTTATGTTGTTATTATATGCCAAGTGCAACTCTTGCCAGAAGAAATCAAATGCTTCTCGAGCAGAAACCGTTGATGTACAATATTCCCAATTTACCAACGATAGGTCCCTGTAAAGGTTTCTTAATCCACTCTCAGATACGAATCTCCTACATATACTTTTAGTACTTACTGGGACTTCTAACTTACTTGTTATATAAACAGCATGGTGATCCGAGATCAACGGATCAAATAATTTTACATCGAAGAGGCCATCATCAATGTCTGTAAAATAGTTATCTATACAAGTAGCAGACACAGTTGTAATTCTGGTAGGGTTGTAGATTTGTTGTTTAAGATTAAACGACTCTAATAAATCTATCAATTCCGTACGCTCATTGGATATATTAAGAAAATTTATATTAAAATCCCCTAGAATCATTATTTTATAATTTAGCTTGTCAACCTCATTCAGGACTTGTTCGAACGAATCCAAAAAAGCGCGATAGCCGCCCATCGGTGACCTGTAGCAAACCAAAACAATCAGCCTCAATACCCCGAACTCTACACCACATATTTCAAAATCAAATTCTTGATTATAATCATTTAATACGTTTAAAGGTTTGCATTCAATATTCTCCCTTACATAGATACATACTCCCCCATGTATACTTAGCTTACGACAGAAATTTGCTCGTAGAACATAATTTTTTAGCCTGAAATGTTCCAGTTCACCTTCGGCCAACCAGTGTTCAGCAAAACAAAACATATCTATAGAATAATCCTCAGTAATAACCTCCAATTCTTCCAGCTTATTATTTATTGACTGCACGTTCAAATAGAAAACTGACAATCCTGCTACATCACCCTCAGATCGGCGAGACCTTGCCGAAAATTTTGACTTTTATCAGACTTATTGAAGTAAAATCGATTTACAAAAACCTTTTCGGGCCAAAAATCAGGCTTAATTACAACTTCCGCGACATTCAACGGAACCCCAATCCTAAACGAAGCATATGTTGGATTTTGCATTTTTGGCGTAAGTTGGCTAACCACGTAATCCGCGGCAGCTTTTGTTTTAAGAAAAGTTAATACATTTTCCGCTGTTACTTGTTGATCTAAACGACTAACAAAAAGCCACTTATATTTTGACTTGGTAATTGTTGGTAACTGTGCACCATCCCCGGTACCACTGAAGGATTCATTCTTCCTCATCCTCCTCCTTGATACCTTGTTCCAGTTGTCTTCTGAAGTGGATTCATTCGCTAGTGGTGGATTCACCTCTTGTATTGTAGAATCTGTATCCTTCAGGTTTTGCGAGACAACATTGGAAATCCCTGATGATGTTGAATTTCCAGTTTTCACTTTACCCGCAAATGTGGACGACTTTTGAGGAATTGGAACTTTAATAGTTTCAGGTTTTTGTTGATCCTGTCCAGAACTGGTATCCAGGGTGTTTGTTGCCATATGTTGGACTTTATGTACGTTTGTACTCAATTTCGTACTGCCATCTGTCGCACGATTTTTGTTAACAGGAATCTGCTTATTTACCATAGATTTTAGTTGAACTATCTCACAACAGAGCTTGTTATTTTCGGAAACTAATTTATTAATTTCCATTTGGAATACATTAGTAAGATTCTTTATTACCTTTTCTACTGCAAGTTCTATCTTCTCTGTGATTAGCTTTTCTAATTTAGTTGGATTTTTCACTGCTGGATCACCCATTTGATCACCAACCGTATAGGTTATGCTCGTTTCACACTGTTTACACACCCAATCCTTAATTGCACCTTCCTCCCTAAGTTTCACAAATGAGTCCTTGGAGATTCCGACACAAGATAGGTGGAAATTTTTCTCGCACTTTGATCTACACGCGATATAACTATCGTGTCTACTTATGTTTTCGCCACACGTTGCACACCCGATCGCCATGACGATCGAGGCCCTGCAGCTACTAAACAACCAGATTCTATTGAGAAGATTGAAAAGAACTCAACCCTTCGAACCAGTTCAGTGAAATGTGTAAAAAGTGAATAAAAAGTAAACCACAGCGAATGAAGTGTTTAAGTTGATTGTTTTCTTTAGAAATAATACAATACACTTTACTCGCCTTTTTTGTCTTATACATTAAAGAATAAAATCCATAAAGCCCAGAATGCGTGCATTCGATTGATCTTTGGTATTAGAAGGCGAGACCATGTTAGCTATAAACTGCCTGAGCTCAAATGGTTGAATATGCACGGTGGAAGACTGCTTCATTCGGCTTGTTTCTTCTACCGGGTTGTGACGACGGAGATGCCGCCATACTTGTTTCGAAGAATTCAATTCCGAGGGGACGTGCACACGCTAAACATTAGGTTTAAGGGGAGGTTGAGCCCTCCAATTCATAAAACAGCGTTTTACAAAAATAGTTTTTCATATCAAATTGCAAAAATATATAACAAAATTTCCTCGTGTGTTGGCGTGTGCGCGTCCATGAGGGTCTTTAGGGAGAGAGTGGTGGGGTATATTTGGGGTAGGCACTTGGGGGCTGGCAGTTGGAGTGAGTTAGGTTGAGTTGGTTGAACGTGGTCGCGTGTGTTGTCGGATCCATTGGGCGCTTTACTCATTTGTGTAAATTCTGTTTGTTGGGTATTAAGAATATTACTATTAAGTGCGATATTGTAAACTATACAGTGCAATGCGTTCGTTTGTAATTTGTATTTTGTTTTGTTTTGTCGGTGTGGTGGAAGAGCAGTTAAACTGAACCTCACCTTTTGTTCCATTATGTGTAAATATGTATTGATTTTTTTTGGTACCTAACCTGTATGTAACAATAATGGTTCAATAAATTCTATTATTATTATTATTATTATTATTATTTGTTTTCAATATGTTTGCCTTTCCCAACGTGTGACAAAATAAACCTATAATTTGATTCTGCTGCTCATAATGGTACTTTAGGAGAAGAACAGAGTTGTAGGTGGTGGATGTCAAAACGATCTTACATTCCAGATATGATAACTAACCTATCACCAACCAAGTTCTGAGCTACTATGACAAAAATTATGTCGGTCCCATTCATAGAAAATCAATAAATATACAAGAGTGATTTGCAATTATAGACGAAAATTTATGCGGACAGGAAACTAAAGTGTAATTTCAAATTTCGCGACTGCATTTAGTTAAACAAAAAATAATTAAATTAAATTGAAGTAAGTACTAATTTTGATAATGAAACAAAGTTAATAGTGCTTCACATATTTTTATTTATAATTTGGTATGTTTTATTGCATTTAATTTTCACCTCGAGTTATAAATTACCTTGTTTCAGTTCAATTTTCAACATTGTGTATGTATGAGCAAGCTTTTTCTTATTTAACAAACTTTAAGAGAAAATATCGAGAAATATATAGAAAATTAGTGTGTACAAATATCTTCTACTTGGGCGTTTATTCCCACACTTTTTTCTCAGAACATATATATTGTTCTGACTAAAACGTTTCATAAGGACATTCATTTTTTCAATACTTTGAAAAATAACAATATATTAATAAAACAGTGTTTTAAATGGCTCTAACTTCTAGGAATATTGGCCTGTTATCAATAGGTCCATATGAAACTTTTTACTGTTTTTTATTTTTTGTATTTTGACCAAAATTTTTAATGAATTTATTTATTTAATTATTTGTAGCAGGTACGTTTCGTATTCTTCGTTTTCGAATTGTTTAATTTGTATTTACTTTTTCCTTTCTTTTTCCTTCTTTTGAAGGAGCTAATAAGAACAAATACGTTTATACTTATATTTCTGTATTGTTTTTACAGAATTCACATATTCAACCTACATTATCCTGTGAAATACAACAGTACCACCGCATGGGCGCCGTTAGAAAATGTTCCAGGGGGGGGGGCAACATTTTTTTTCGTATTAAATGGTGACGCAATATTAAGTACTATGCTATTAACTGTTTTCCAGCATTTTCGTCTTGTGTTATTTTGCATACACTCTGAGAAATCTCTATCGCTTTAAGGTAGTGAAATGTTTTTGTTCACGTTTTTGTGTGTTAATAGGCATCCATGGTCGTGATCCCTGTATGCTCGACAACACTTACTTATTATATATTGATATTCATTGAATTTCAAGTCATTTTGCCGTCTTTCTATATCGTTTATTAATGTGGGATTAATATTTTTAATTAATAATTGTTTGTAAATATATTTTGTTTCTGAATCATTGAACTCTTATTCTAGAATTTAAGATTTTGTATAATTTTCAACCAATATTGTAGCCTTTTTATTACTTTTTAATACGTTAGGAGACATTGTTGTTAATTTCCCATAATAATTTCTAGCTCGTCGTCATCGAGAATCTGATACAATATCTTAATAACAAATTGATAAACAATAAAAAGGCAACAATATTATTTTAAAATTTACCCCGTTAACGAGAAATAATGACTAAATGTAGAGAAAAGTGGATTAAATTTGAAAATTATGTGTTTAGGATAATCGACGACGAAATAATATTTTTTTTGATTTTACTATTATACTTGAACACTTAAGGCGTAAGGCGACAATGTTAGGCCAACTACTAACTTTTGAACGAACTCATGTACGGAAATGTATTGTGTCAACGCTGGAGGGAGTCAGAAAATGGTACCAATATTACAAACAGCATAGATAATCAATTGTCATGTATCATAGGATGGCCCTTTTAATACCAAATAACTTTTGTGTGAAATTTTTTATTATTTAACGTTTTTGAAACTCCCTTTTCATTAACCGAAGTTTTGTAATTTTAGTACCAATTTTAGCCAATAATGGGTTATCTATAAATATTTTTAAATTATTTGATTTTAAAATAGTTATTCTATGATACTTTATACAAACTATTTTACTAAAGCAATTTCTAAAGTTGGTACAATATTCCGGCTCTCTGCAGTTCCTAAACGGCGTCTATCTGGACATGAGTTCGTTGTCAAAATTTGATCTACTACGAAAAGTTGACTATTATACCTTATCTATATATTCTACGCTTATTAGTTTAACACCCAGTGTAATTAAGATAAACTGCTCAGCAGTGCCAAAAATTGCGAAGTAATGGAAACTAATAAGTACGATCAAATAAAAGTGCATACAACAATACTTATTTTGGACTGCAGCGCAAAATTTGGATACCGTATCTTGCCATCTTGTGGCTCTTTCGCGACTGTTACGAGAGGGCAATATCGCAATATCTAATAAAACTGACATTGGTGACAATAGCCGATAATAATCGGAATAGTCATCACTTATCTAGTAATTTTTTTTTCATCCTTCACTATACGCAAATGTCATTTTTGCATCTTTGTGGGGACACGAAAGATGCTAATTGCCCGCTAGGCGTTTAGTTAATAACTTTCAAGCCTAGCCGCGAAAATATTTTACACACAGGCCGGGCGTCGACCGACCTGTCTGTTAAATAAATACATAGCTTTCAATTCGGTTTGATATGCGAGATCCATCTGATGAAAAAGATCAACCTGATCTATGACCAATAGATCCATCTAATATGATAATAACCGATTTATCGATCAGATCTATTTATCGGTCTTCAATTGTGATCAAAGATCGATCACAAATTTTTCGACCACTCCTATCTTTTTCGTTTTTCGCGTAGCGGTAGTTGGGTTCGAAATCCAGGGGGGGGGGGCAGGCGCCCCCCCCCCCCCCTGCCCATATGTAACGGCGCCGATGTACCACCGTAAATTTACAGGGCATTTTTAAAATTTTACAGGAAAAGTACTTTAATTTCACAGTAGTAAGTAATATTCAATCATTGAACTGCGTTTCTTTACAGACTTGTATCTAGTTACTTGAAAAACTGCGTTACATGTGTTTCTCTTCGCAAAAATGGTTCCAGGTTCCAACCCAATCTAAAGGGTTCCGCAAAAGTAAAAAGGTTGGGAAACGCTGACCTAGATTGTAGTTTAACGCAATATAAAAAACCACAATGTCTAAATAGTGTATTATTATACGAGTTTTATAAGACATCTTAGCGAAGTCATTCATTGTTTCAACTAATTACTGCGAATGGTACGGTAAAGTAGGAGGTCAATGTCTGTGACAGATGTTTCGTGTGGTCGGCACCTTTTTTCGTTCTTATTTGGTCCATTGGAAAGAAAGTTAAGTGTGTGCTCTCTGTTATGTTAAACGGTTTCGTATTGTTACCGCGTCGGATAACACGCGATTTGAAATTATAATTTTAATCGATGGCGAATTTATGGCTTTACTGATGTAATCGTCATGTTAATCGTCCACTTGCGCTTTTTATGACTAGGTCAACAATACGGCGCCGTCGACTCTATTTTGCAGTGGCGACCACGCTCATTGTACTCGACCGCTGGAAGAACGCCACTGGCGAACAATACTCATGTTTAGCTTGCTCGTGCAAATAAAGGAGGATTATTTTAACTCGGGGACCTACCTACTTCGACCACTGTGGTTATTATAACCAAACAAGACACATTTTTAGATGACAAGCTATCAATGGAAAACCATTCAGATTCATGACTAATGGCTAGGTTGATTTATTTCTGATTTCAAACCAGAACAGCACACGACAACAAGAGATCAATTAACTAATATCACAATAGTATATTATAATACAAGTTTTATAAGACAAAAATTGTTGCCATTTGTAGTCCAAATGGAACGAGTGCGCAAATACGTCTTATAAAACGAATGTTGTATACTATTTTTTCTACATTGCGATATTAATTTCACATAAATTTCAAAAATTGATACTGTCATCTTGCCATCTACAGTAGTTTTATCTTCAACAGTTGGTTGCTGTGGTAAAACTGCTAAATACGATTGAGGCGAGCCAATAGCGATTGAGATGTCATCATTTGACACTTGACATCAATCTCACCAAACTTGGAAAACTAAAAGTCAACGAAAGCGGTTTCGTATGAGTTTATAGCGAACGCAAAGTAGAAAAAGCAAATTTGAAGGTAGGTTAAAGAACTATTGAACGTCATATTATTATTTCTGGAAGACGACCAACAATTAATCTGTCTATAGTTTATTATAATTTTATATTGTACAAACAAAATTGAATTTAGGTAACGAACTCTGCCTCTAAATTTTTGTGAACTCTTGTTCACAATAAATTCATTCATCGTTAATTCATTACAACTCATCAAAACTCAAACGTATTAAGAAATCTCGCAATAACCTACTAATACGAAAACAATTTCTTGCAAGTAGAAAAAAAGGATTTTTCTGCGGAGCATAACTGACATGTTTTCCTCAAATATTGTAACAATATGTGATGTAGAAGTTAATTTAAAATAACACGTTTCTTTTGTCCAGGTAACTGCAACGTTTCGAGATTTTGAAACACATTTAGAAGTCTACATGTGCGATATCTCAAATCGATATCAAATGTTTATATTTTACGTATGTTCAAGTATATTTGACTTATTTTCAAAATGTTAATCGAGGCCAGCCACACGATCAATGGTGTGACGTAGTGGTACACTCATGTTGAGTCACGCAAAGGAGGCTGTTGCGTTGTGGACTATTTCGTTTAATGGGTATGTTGTCGAACGTCGGCGAAGGTTTTGAAATACAAATGCAGAGATTTGTATTATTATTTTTGAACATAATCATACGCAAATGTTGGCATAGAATAAGCTAGAGTTGTTTCAGGAAGACCATATTAACGAAAAATATGTAATTCCAAATTCCGAAAATTCAACAACATACCATTGGTACTTACAAAACATTCCACTACGCAATGCGTATTTCCTGAGCGCAGAATATTTTTTGAGATGCTTTTGCATGCAGTTACACAAAAAAAATGTAAACAGCATTGGCCATAATGAAGAATGTTTAGCAATATGTATTTTATTGTCCCAAATACCTCACTTACAAAACTGTTCTTCGTTCTACAAAACTAGTTTTCTAAAATCGCTCAGAAGATGCCGCTATAGATCTCAAATGGGCAATCTTGCTGTAACGAGTAACGAGTAATGCCTTATGTAAAAGAGAAATAGCTGAAGGATTTCATAACAATAAAACTTCATCGTTATTAAAACATTACCAAGAAAATCTGAATATGTAATATAGCGCAATGAAAAACTTATGTGAACTATCTTTTCCTGCTTTCTTCCTATAATCTTGTCTTATATTCTTATAATATCGTAACTCATTCAAGTATATTAGATTGGTTGCAACCAGTAGAAAGGAGAGTTCACAGTTCAAATCGTTCTCTGTGAACTTCATAATATATCAATCATTTCATATAACTCATATGTTTGTTGTTAGGATAATATAAAGTCAACGATAGATCGTTAAAGTAAACGGTGGTGTATACCAGGAAATACAAAGATATTTAACGTCCTCTCACATTATCCACACATTTAAATCCTTCTTGCTAATTTTCTTTGGTTAATTGCTTCTTTGGATGGTTTGGTTCATTGTATATATAAAGGGTGTCTCAACAGTGCGATCTCGGAAGATTGTGACTCCCTTAATGAAGATATTTTAAAACTGATTTCACCCATATATGCAGAACGCCGAGGCGCACATTTTAAAATTATTACCGTGTATACAGGGTGTTCCATAAGGTAGTGCCAACCCAAACTTATGTTTTTTTTTAAATGGAACAATCTATATATAGCATAATTTTGAATTCCTCGCAAAATTTTACGACAATGAAAAACAATATTACCTACCCTAAACTTTGTACTTTTTGATGTATTGGCATTTTTATGGAGAAACAGCGGCCTAAGAAAAATTGTATATCTCAGCGCACGCTTAGATTATGATTAGGTAAGAAGCGTTCTATTAGCGTGATTACCTACCATATCCAAATTGTGTACAGGGTGGTTATAATCTGCAACAAAATATTGCAAACAGTTTTTCCTAAGAAAATTAATTTTTTAAATGGAACACCATGTATCTAATTAATTTTTTTAATTCTACGCATCGTTTAGCACAAAAAAGGTACTAGCACACACCAGTGCTAAAATAAACAATTGCAGAAATAACTGGTCTTTTTCATAAAAAAAGTCAAATTTTTGGTCAATAAATGTTTCTACACCTACCTCTCGCATGATTTCATATTTTTTTAATAAATTAAAACATTGATCACATCTGCAATTTAATATTATAAGTTGAAATAAAATTTTACTTGTACCCTGTAGGCTATGAAAAACTGTGCTAAACAAGTTATTAAAGTATCTGTCAGTGGTGGTGATATTGTTAGGTTAGATTTGCATAATTTTTTGAAATATTGTGAACTTTTCTCAGGAGGAACTAATTGACATGGTGTGGGTTCTGCACAAAATAGTACTAGCACACACTAGTGCTAAAATAAACCGTTACAGAAATAACTTGTTTTCATAGTAAAAATTTAGATAAAATTACCGTTATAAATTTCTATTTCTTGCAAAACAATATTAAGTATTAATCTTTATGGAAAAATAAATTTAGAGTGCTTGATATTGAGTTGCGTTATGAATTGCTTTTATTTTAAGATAAGTAAAACAACACCTGCTCTTTAACAACAACTTTATATCAGCTTTATACCTTAATAACTTGTTTAGCACAGTTTTTATAGCCTACAGGGTATAAGTAAAAAATAGTATATTATTCTATGAGCAAGTAATTGCCATTACTTGCGAATGGAATACTATACTTTTTCTACGACTATACAATATTCTTTTTAAATTAATTTAGTGCGTATTGGGACGGCGGTGACGCGGCGGTACATATACGTATTCTTCTGTTTATGTATGACACTATGTCGGTAGTACAGATTTTTTTTCTGAAAGTGTCAAATATTGACAGCGAAGAAAAGATAAGAAGGTATCTAACCTACAATATGACATAATTATTATCCCTTGTGAGTATTGATGTATTAAACAAGTGACATTATAACACTTTTTTGGACGTCTTAAATTTGTCGGCAAGCTCACCAAAATAGGCTATCAAAACATTTTCAGAAAATGAGCTTACATTTTTTTCTGATTCGCCAATCCATTAACGCTTTGTATGTTTTTTCGTATTTTGTCCTCGATTTTTCGGGCAATAAATTTAATGTGCGGATTTGCGCGGCTTGTATTACATCAGGTGGAGTACACATTTCCTCCTGTTCGCTATCAGAACCCATTTTTTTTTTATAATTATTATTAACGAATTACTGTAATTACTGTACACTGTACGTGTATTTCGTTAAAATATCTGACAGATTAAAATTGTTTGTAGCGCTCGTCGTTTAGCGACGTTGTCAACGCCATGACAACGTCGCTAAGCAGTCTCCCTAAACACGATGGAAATGAAAATCCGCGCTATGATTGGTTCTACAGCCGTGAGAAATGAAATATTGCCGTGAGAAATGAAATATTTCTCACGGCTCGCGGGGTATGAGGAACCAGGAATGGAATATTTGTCATGTGTGTGGGGAATAGTTAGTATTACTTATCATAAATTGCCATGATAATGAATGCATTCATCAATAGGAGTAGAACAAATTTTATTTCAAATTATAATATTAAAATGCAGTTGTGATCAAATGTTTTGATTTATTAAAAAAGAGATGAAATCATGCGATAAAACAGTAATTTAGGTAGATACTTAACTGGTATAAAGGTTAATGTAGGTGTAAAAACATTTATTGAGAGAAAAATTGACTTTTTTATGAAAAGGAGTTATCTCTGCAATTGTTTATTTTAGCCCTGGTGTGTGCTAGTACTTTTTTGTGCTGAACGATGCATAGAATTCAAAAAAATAATTAATAATTAAAAAAATTAACTTTCTTAGGAAAAACCGTTTGAAATATTTTGTTGCAGATTATGACCAGCCTGTACACAATTTGGATATAGTAATCACGCTAATAGAACGCTTGTTAATTAATCATAATCTAAGCGTGTGCAATAAAATTAAAAACAGGCATTGAGATATACAATTTTTCTTAGACTGCTGTTTTTCCATAAAAATGCCAATAAATCAAAAAGTATAAAGTTTAGGATAGGTAATGTTATTTTTCATTGTCGTAAAATTTTGCGAGGAATTCAAAATTGTGCCGAAATATAGGTTGTTCCATTTAAAAAAACATAAGTTTGGGTTGGTACTACCTTATGGAACCACCGGTATACACGGTAATAATTTTAAAATGTGCGCATCGGCGTTCTGTATATATGAGTGAAATCAGTTTTAAAATATCATCATTAAGGGAGACACAATCTGTTGAGACAGCCTATATAAGAATTATGTAAGTAATATCTTTTCCTTAAACCATAATTACAATAGACATAATGATATCTTTGAAAATGAGACATAAATAGTTTAGTGAATGTTAAAACTAGTTTATCACAACTCGGAAAGAAGATTTATGATAAACCTTGAAATCAATCGCTATACTAAACGTAAAGCGCACAAGTATGAAAAAAAAGAAAGTGTTCCTGTGATTGCTCTCGTAAATTACAAGGTTTCAGACACTTGCGGCTCACCATGAATACACAAGGTGTAATAAAGACCAGAGAAAACGCAGAGCACCCATTGTATTGTAATTGCGCATTGCCGTCCTAGAGGTAATAAAACTGTGAAATAGATGCACCCGATGACACTTGCATGAAACAATTAACCGCAATAGAAATGCAAGAATACCAACCAACGCGCAACGGAACAAAATAAATACAGAATTATTTTTACATACATCATACCTAACCGAGTTGTATTTTCGACTGCTAGAATATAATTAGCATTTGAGGAATTTGTGAAGCGAAACCCGGAGGTTGTTGTTATTGTGGACAGTGCTAAAAGAAGATTATGAGTCATTGTTTGTTCGGACGGTTGTAAAAGTGATGTGTGAGGTAGGATAAGTTTACGATCTTTTCCGTATTTTAGGGAGCAAGTTTAGAGACGGATGTGTCACGGTTCCGGAACATTGTTATGTGTGCAAAGTTATTTATGATTTAGACATAAAGATTTATTTATACGTTTGAACAGAAAATTAGTAATATTTTATTTCACTGGGTTAAGGTTTGGATTTTATTTCAGAGAAACTTGGAACTAGGACAGAACTATAATAAAATTAGGCTGGATGTATATGCCATTTAGCTAAATATATTCTTGATGTCCATGATAATATCTTGTATATATTAAATAAATGAAAACCATCGTATCGAAAATTGTACTGCTTCGGCATTGTCAAAACTTTGCTATTGTCATAAATTACAGAAGATATGAATTTGGAAAAACTGCCAGAATCAAGTTTGTTTTTTGCATTTTTATCTAATTCTATTCAAAATCTTATTATGATATACAACTTTTAAAAATGAAATCGTATCCAAGGCCTATTTTATAGAAAGGGAGCAGTTTCTGAAAATGGAGTTTCCGAAAATTGTATTACGGTTCCGGAACATTGTTATGTGTGTAAAATTATTTATGATTTAGACAAAGATTTATTTATACGTTTGAACAGAAAATTATTAATATTTTATTTTACTGGGTCAAGTTTTGGATTTTAATTCAGAGAAACTTGGAATTAGGGCAGAACTATAATAAAATTAGGCTGGATGTATATGCCAT
Source organism: Aphodius sticticus (assembly GCA_963966075.1). NCBI lineage: Eukaryota > Metazoa > Arthropoda > Insecta > Coleoptera > Scarabaeidae > Aphodius > Aphodius sticticus. The sequence continues at coordinate 21,624,891 of OZ014506.1, forward strand.
TTGGCTGAATATATTAATATATTCTTGATGTCCATGATAATATCATGTATTTGTTAAATAAATGAAAACCATCGTATCGAAAATTGTGCTGCTTCGGCATTATAACTTTGCTATTATCATAAATTACAGAAGACATTAATTTGGAAAAACTGCCACAATCAGGTTTGTTTTTTTTGCATTTTTATATAATTCTTTTCAAAATTTATTGTAATATACAACTTTTAAAAATGAATTCGCATCCAAAGCCTATTTTATGAAAAGGGAGCAGTTTCTGAAAATGGAGTTTTCGAAAATTGTATTACGGTTCCGGAACATTGTTATGTGTGTAAAATTATTTATGATTTAGACATAAAGATTTATTTATACTTTTGAACAGAAAATTATTGATATTTTATTGGGTTAAGCTTCGGATTTTATTTCAGAGAAACTTGAAACTAGGACAGAACTATAATAAAATTAGGCTGGATGTATATGCCATTTAACTAAATATATTCTTGATGTCCATGATAATATCTTGTATTTGTTAAATAAATAAAAACCATCGTATCGACAATTGTACTGCTTCGGCATTGTCAAAACTTTGCTATACTTAATCTTACAGAAGATATGAATCTGGAAAAACTGCCAGAATCAAGTTTGTTTTTTGCATTTTTATCTAATTCTCTCAAAATCTTATTGTGATATAAAACTTTTAAAAATGAATTCGTATCCAAGGCCTATTTTATGGAAAGGGAGCAGTTTCTGAAAATGGAGTTTCCGAAAATTGTATTACGGTTCCGGAACATTGTTATGTGTGTAAAATTATTTATGATTTAGACATAAAGATTTATTTATACGTTTGTACAGAAAATTATTAATATTTTATTTTACTGGGTTAAGCTTTGGATTTAAATTCAGAGAAACTTGGAACTAGGACAGAACTATGATAAAATTAGGCTGGATGTATATGCCATTTAGCTAAATATATTCTTGACGTTCATGATAATATCTTGTATTTGTTAAATAAATAAAAACCATCGTATCGACAATTGTACTGGTTCGGCATTGTCAAAACTTTGCTATAATCTTACAGAAGATATGAATTTGGAAAAACTGCCAGAATCAAGTTTGTTTTTTGCATTTTTATCTAATTCTCTCAAAATCTTATTGTGATATAAAACTTTTAAAAATGAATTCGTCTTCAAGGCCTATTTTATGGAAAGGGAGCAGTTTCTGAAAATGGAGTTTCCGAAAATTGTATTACGGTTCCGGAACATTGTTATGTGTGTAAAATTATTTATGATTTAGACATAAAGATTTATTTATACGTTTGTACAGAAAATTATTAATATTTTATTTTACTGGGTTAAGCTTTGGATTTAAATTCAGAGAAACTTGGAACTAGGACAGAACTATGATAAAATTAGGCTGGATGTATATGCCATTTAGCTAAATATATTCTTGATGTTCATGATAATATCTTGTATTTGTTAAATAAATAAAAACCATCGTATCGACAATTGCACTGCTTCGGCATAGTCAAAACTTTGCTATAATCTTACAGAAGATATGAATTTGGAAAAACTGCCAGAATCAAGTTTGTTTTTTGCATTTTTATCTAATTCTCTCAAAATCTTATTGTGATATAAAACTTTTAAAAATGAATTCATATCCAAGGCCTATTTTATGGAAAGGGAGCAGTTTCTGAAAATAGAGTTTCCGAAAATTGTATTACGGTTCCGGAACATTATGTGTGTAAAATTATTTATGATTTAGACATAAAGATTTATTTATACGTTTGTACAGAAAATTATTAATATTTTATTTTACTGGGTTAAGCTTTGGATTTAAATTCGGAGAAACTTGGAACTAGGACAGAACTATGATAAAATTAGGCTGGATGTATATGCCATTTAGCTAAATATATTCTTGATGTTCATGATAATATCTTGCATTTGTTAAATAAATAAAAACCATCGTATCGACAATTGTACTGCTTCGGCATTGTCAAAACTTTGCTATAATCTTACAGAAGATATGAATTTGGAAAAACTGCCAGAATCAAGTTTGTTTTTTGCATTTTTATCTAATTCTCTCAAAATCTTATTGTGATATAAAACTTTTAAAAATGAATTCGTATCCAAGGCCTATTTTATGGAAAGGGAGCAGTTTCTGAAAACGGAGTTTCCGAAAATTATATTACGGTTCCGGAACATTGTTATGTGTGTAAAATTATTTATGATTTAGACATAAAGATTTATTTATACGTTTGTACAGAAAATTATTAATATTTTATTTTACTGGGTTAAGCTTTGGATTTAAATTCAGAGAAACTTGGAACTAGGACAGAACTATGATAAAATTAGGCTGGATGTATATGCCATTTAGCTAAATATATTCTTGATGTTCATGATAATATCTTGTATTTGTTAAATAAATAAAAACCATCGTATCGACAATTGCACTGCTTCGGCATAGTCAAAACTTTGCTATAATCTTACAGAAGATATGAATTTGGAAAAACTGCCAGAATCAAGTTTGTTTTTTGCATTTTTATCTAATTCTCTCAAAATCTTATTGTGATATAAAACTTTTAAAAATGAATTCATATCCAAGGCCTATTTTATGGAAAGGGAGCAGTTTCTGAAAATAGAGTTTCCGAAAATTGTATTACGGTTCCGGAACATTATGTGTGTAAAATTATTTATGATTTAGACATAAAGATTTATTTATACGTTTGTACAGAAAATTATTAATATTTTATTTTACTGGGTTAAGCTTTGGATTTAAATTCGGAGAAACTTGGAACTAGGACAGAACTATGATAAAATTAGGCTGGATGTATATGCCATTTAGCTAAATATATTCTTGATGTTCATGATAATATCTTGCATTTGTTAAATAAATAAAAACCATCGTATCGACAATTGTACTGCTTCGGCATTGTCAAAACTTTGCTATAATCTTACAGAAGATATGAATTTGGAAAAACTGCCAGAATCAAGTTTGTTTTTTGCATTTTTATCTAATTCTCTCAAAATCTTATTGTGATATAAAACTTTTAAAAATGAATTCGTATCCAAGGCCTATTTTATGGAAAGGGAGCAGTTTCTGAAAACGGAGTTTCCGAAAATTATATTACGGTTCCGGAACATTGTTATGTGTGTAAAATTATTTATGATTTAGACATAAAGATTTATTTATACGTTTGTACAGAAAATTATTAGTATTTTATTTTACTGGGCTAAGCTTTGGATTTAAATTCAGAGAAACTTGGAACTAGGACAGAACTATGATAAAATTAGGCTGGATGTATATGCCATTTAGCTAAATATATTCTTGATGCTCATGATAATATCTTGTATTTGTTAAATAAATAAAAACCATCGTATCGACAATTGTACTGCTTCGGCATTGTCAAAACTTTGCTATAATCTTACAGAAGATATGAATCTGGAAAAACTGCCAGAATCATGTTTGTTTTTTGCATTTTTATCTAATTCTCTCAAAATCTTATTGTGATATAAAACTTTTAAAAATGAATTCGTATCCAAGGCCTGTTTTATGGAAAGGGAGCAGTTTCTGAAAATGGAGTTTCCGAAATTGTATTCCGGCTCCGGAACATTGTTATGTGTGTAAAATTATTTATGATTTAGACATAAAGATTTATTTATACGTTTGTACAGAAAATTATTAATATTTTATTTTACTGGGTTAAGCTTTGGATTTAAATTCAGAGAAACTTGGAACTAGGACAGAACTATGATAAAATTAGGCTGGATGTATATTGTATATGCCATTTAGCTAAATATATTCTTGATGTTCATGATAATATCTTGTATTTGTTAAATAAATAAAAACCATCGTATCGACAATTGTACTGCTTCGGCATTGTCAAAAGTTTGCTATAATCTTACAGAAGATATGAATTTGGAAAAACTGCCAGAATCAAGTTTGTTTTTTGCATTTTTATCTAATTCTCTCAAAATCTTATTGTGATATAAAACTTTTAAAAATGAATTCGTATCCAAGGCCTGTTTTATGGAAAGGGAGCAGTTTCTGAAAATGGAGTTTCCGAAAATTGTATTACGGTTCCGGAACATTGTTATGTGTGTAAAATTATTTATGATTTAGACATAAAGATTTATTTATACGTTTGTACAAAAAATTATTAATATTTTATTTTACTGGGTTAAGCTTTGGATGTAAATTCAGAGAAACTTGGAACTAGGACAGAACTATGATAAAATTAGGCTGGATGTATATGCCATTTAGCTAAATATATTGTTGATGTTCATGATAATATCTTGTATTTGTTAAATAAATGAAAACCATCGTATCGAATATTGTACTGCTTCGGCATTTGTACCCGTTTTTTTTTTGTGGCAACGATTCCGGAGGAACTACTAAGGTATCGGGACAAAACTTCATATTTAGAAGTCATGTTATGACTAAACTTAGAGCTGAAGGAGGTTTTGTTCAAAAGGGTCCACAGGAACTTAGCATTTCAAGTCATGTCATGAGGTGAGTATGACAGTTAATGACGTCATGCCTGAAATTTTAAATGGCCCTCTATATTATTTCGGTGATATTTTCAATCAAGATGACATTGTAAAGTAACACAAACATATCGATCGTCAATTTTTATCACCATGTATTGAATTGGTGAGAGTAGTCGAACGTTGTCAAATAAATACTAACTGAATCAACTTTGGCCAATATTGTATGACTTTGGCCCCTTGATATAATTGGTTTTTGTCCAAGAAGTTATATTTCGACTTGTATCCCATTACAATGATTAAAGCAGGAATATCAAAAGTAGAGTCAGCGTAAGGAACTATGAATGAATGCGCTTCATACAAATTTGACAGTTTTCTGTATCGCTTGTGTTTACCTTGGGTAGTTTATTATTTGAGGTTATTGCTAGGAATTTTGACTTATCTATATTATTTATTGGTTATATTAATAGTTGTTCGTTATTAATTGCTGGTTATTGTATTAGTAGTTGTTGGTTATTAATTGCTGTTATTGCTGGTTATTGATTCTTATTATTAATAGTTGTATTAATAGTTGTTCGTTATTAATTGCTGTTATTGTTGGTTATTGATTCTTATTTAATTTGTTGTTTATTTCGTAGTCATTGTTGTTTGAACAGTAATTTTTTAAATTCGTTTTCTATATTCATGCTCAAGTGATGTGGAATTAAGTAACACGTACTACCTGTGAACATACCAGTACTTTTGTGATGAACCAGATATGTTACTGTGATAACTGCATTATAAATACCAATAACACGTTATCTGGTTTGTCACAAAAGCACCGTTTGTAAACTAGTTTTGCCACTGCTCGAACAAGCCTATTTTCTCGTTGTCTTGGTGGTGAAAATTGACGATCGATATGTTTATGTTAATAATGTCATCCTGATTGAAAATATCACAAAGATAGAGGGCCCAAGTTTTCTGATTGCCAATTATGTTTTTCTAAAAGATTTTCTTAACGGCATAAGTACATAAAATTTGAATCATGCATTCAGAAAAAGACAATCCCATGTGTCTGCCAATCTCATTTGGGCCGTTTATCAAAATTTACATACCTACACATAACTAACAATTTAAATTAAACGCTGTTATTTTTCATGTCCATATAATTAATTTCCATCGCGAGGAATATCAATTCAAATGAAATGTTATTAATTAACATTAGGCAACGTAATATTTTACCGAGATATAGAATCTCGCTGTCGCCGTAAGGCGGACAAATGGCACGGCATCTTTTATTGTCCGAACAAAAAAAATACATGACACATTTTCTGTACGTCATGTTTTCTGTCCTGTGTGCAATGTGCACCATTGAGATATGATAATTTTTAATGTAAATAACCCAATCACTATGTCACAAGACATAAATGGGGTTAAGATGTACTTGTTATGTAAGTGCTAAAATGCAAAATGACCATTGCTTTTATATACTGTAAAAAATGCGTGTTTTTGATTACTAAAATTTTAAATGAACGTAATGAAATGTCATATGAATTTCGTTATATTGCGCAATTTGTGATGAGTGTCGATTCGAAGAATATGTTGGTATATATAGTGAGTTTTTGATTTCAAATGTGCAATACAACAAATATGTATTGTGCCAAAGGCAAACTATGTCAAGACTTGATGATATAACATGCTCCTGGCGACAAAAATAATTACCTTTCAAATTTCAACGGGTCAAAAGGCTTCACGTTACTGAAATCTATAGATAAAATCTGATTGATACTTTCTTCTGGTATCGCGAGCGATACCGTGTAATTTGTTGAATATGGCGGAGGTCAACATGAGAATTTGATTTGGTTGGCACCAGTAATTACCGACAGCGGTAATTCATCATAACACGCCGATTAAAAACACTTTCTTTCGTGTAATAAGCACGTAAATAGGCCCCGGCAATATTTAGCTTTTAATTGCAGCAGGTTGGGTGAAATCTTTTGAATTAAGTTTTTTCAGAAGTACATTATCGCCAGCCATTGGAAAATAGTATATCACATAAAAATAATGATGTGATTTTAATGGAAGTGAAATTTCAGGTTTAGGTTAAAAGTTTTATTATAGTTTCATGTATGGAGTCCATATTTTGTTGTGAAATATACTGTATTATTTATTGTTTGAATAAGCCATTTCATCCGCGCTATCTATTAATTTAACATAATAAACACAATCTATAAAATACAATAGTATTATCCATTATCATTGTATTATTATCATTGTACTATTATTCAGCAGGATTCTGATATTGAGTGTTTGTGCGTCCGTGTTCGATTCGGAGGAAGGGACTTTCTGGTGGGAGTCACTTACCGACCTCCATCCTTAAGTTACCGCCGTTATATAGATGAGCTTGAGACGTATCTTTCTCATGTAATACCGACTGTGGATGAGACTATTTTAATGGGCGACTTAAATATCGATATGACGGATACGGATGCATTTAAATCGGTTGCGTTGCTTGATATGATTAATTCCTTTGGTCTAACTCAAATAATTAACGACTCGACAAGAATAACTACAGCAACGGCTAGTATTTTGGATCTGATTATTGTCTCGAACAGAGAACTTATTGAAACAAGCAGTGTCTTCCCGGTGGGGAATATTTCGGATCATTATATGGTGTCTTGTAAGCTGTTTTTTCAGTCTCAGAATGAACCGAAACATAAGTTCTGTAGGTGCTTGAGGGGCTTTTGTGGAGAACTGTTTCTGGAGGATCTGTACAGAGTTCCTTTCTTTACAATATTTGACATGCCAGACGTTCATTCTAAGGCGGAGTTTTTGACCTCGAGCATATGTGCGATTCTGGAATTTCATGCACCCGTTAAAAGAATTAAAATTAATAAGCCCCCCGCTCCGTGGATAACCGATAACATAAGGCTAATGCAGCATCTGAGAGATACTGCCTTTAAGAAATTTCAGCAAACCAAATCTTTGGAAAAATATAATTACTATAAAAATCTTAGAAATTTGGTTACTGCCGCTTTGATTCGCGAACGAAAGGCATACTTTCAAGATCAGCTTGGACAAACCGATAACTGCTGGCAGGCTCTGAGAAGGTCTGGCTTGTACTGCAGACCGTGTCCGGTGCTGCCTGGTCATCTTCATGATCTGGACGGCATTAATAATTTTTTTGTAGGTACGGCCCAGGCGGGTGCGACTGACAATGATCTAATAAAATTCTATAAAAATAATAGGGCACGGGGTAGCACATTTAGTTTTCAGCATGTTGATGACGTGCAGGTTGAGCATGTAATTAATTCAATCAAAAGTATGGCAACGGATATTGATGACTTGAATATAGGTTTTGTAAAAATGTGTTGCCCACACATTATACCTTATATCAGAGAGATTGTGAACTGCAGTATGGATGCCGGAGAGTTTCCCACAGTATGGAAGAGGTCTTTGATAAGGCCGCTTCCAAAAATCAGCAATCCTCTGTCCTTCGGTGATTTGAGACCAATAAGTATTCAGCCAGTATTGTCTAAAGTCGCAGAAAAAATTCTTTGGCGGCAAGTAAATGAGTATACCGAGAGGTGCAACCTTTTGCCGGAGATGCAGTCGGGGTTCAGGGCGGGATTTGGTTGTGGTACAGCTTTAACTCTTATAGTTGATGATATTGTGCGTGAGACTGATAGGGGCAATCTTACGGTCCTCTGCTTGCTAGACTACTCAAAAGCGTTCGATACACTCAATCATGAGCTGTTTTCGGCTATCCTGGGCTATCTGGGTTTTGATGTGGGAGCTTCGGGCCTGTTGATGAGCTATGTTTCCGGTAGGGTGCAAACGGTTGTCTCGGGCGGTAGTCGTTCCGGGGAACTTAAAATTAAATCCGGGGTTCCGCAGGGGTCAGTGCTTTCGCCTTTGTTGTTTACGCTTTACACATCGACTTTGTTGAGTTGTATAACTCATTGCAGAGCTCACTACTACGCGGACGATACCCAATTGTACTGCTCTTTTCCATCGGCTGATGTGGAGATCGCTTGTCAAAGGATAAACGATGATCTCTCCTCGCTTGTGTATGCTTCCAATAGACACTCTCTCCAGCTTAATCCCAAAAAATCTGAGGTTATTCTTTTTGGACCGAAGAAACTTCGGCAACAAATTTCAAATAAAATAAAAATTTACATTAATGGACAACCGATAGAACTGAAAACGTGTGTGCGTAACCTTGGTGTAATGCTGGATAGTGATCTCTCCTTCAAGACACACATAAATAAATGCATTCAAAAATCATATTGTAATCTCAAGGTTATTTATAGTAATAGGCAATACCTAGACAAGAACACCAAACGGATCTTGTGTGACTCACTGGTCTTATCGAACTTCAACTATTGTGATACCTTGTTTTCCCCATTTCTAACGGCCGTCTTGAGAAATAAAATACAAAAAGTTCAAAATTCTTGTATTAGATTAATATTTGGCATTAGGAGAAGAGACCATGTGAGTCACAAATTACCTGAACTGAACTGGTTAAACATGCAGGGTAGGAGAATATTGCATTCAGTCTGTTTGTTTCACAAGATTGTTGTGACAGCTAAACCACCCTATCTGTTTCGAAAACTACAGTTTAGGGGCGACGTGCACACACTCAATATTAGATTCAGGGGCAGGTTAACGCCACCAGTGCACAAAACTTCATTTTTTAAGAACTGTTTCACATACCAAATCTCAAAATTGTATAATGATGTTTGTGTCACTGTAGGTGTGGGTACGTCGCAGGTTCTATTTAGGCGGAGGGCAAGGGAATTTGTTGTGAGTCGTTACTAGAGGGTCGGCAGTGTGGTGGCATGGTGGCATCGGCGTTGCTGTTTGACGTTGCTTGATTGTTATTGGAAACTGGAATGTTCTTTTTAGTTTTAAATATTGTCGCTTTTGGTTTGGATGTGTGATGGGATGCAGACTGAGAAATGATTGTTGTGTTTATTCTTTCTTATATTACATCTGGTTTGTTTTGTTAGGTATACATGGTGCGGTGGAAGAACAGCTCTAAGCTGAACCGCGTCATGAGATTGTTTCAGAAATATATTTATATTTGTAATTATTTTATGTATACTGTACTCAGGGAAACAATAAATGATTATTATTATTATTATTATTATTATTAATGAAAGGATTAAACGACACCATTAATTCGAAATTAATTCTTACTTACGCTTGATTGTTGCTCATCAGCGGAACGGCTACAATATAAGAAAACAATGGCGGCTGTGACATAATACTCATCGTAATAATATAACAAGAGAATTGAGTTGTTAGCAACCTTAAAACGTACAATAAGAAGGATCAGTAGTAGGAACTGGGACAATATAGCTGACCTTGAAAACTAGCAGACTTCAGAGCAGTACCAACCAAAAGTTTTTTCGTTGTTAATATAACCTATGTAATGTCGAAGAACAGAAATAAACCAAAAGCAGAAAAGCAAATAATTTTGGTGTATTTTTTAATACCACTAGAACGCCCTGTATAAATATAGAAGATTTAAAGTGTAAAAAGTGTAAAAAGTGAGGTTACATTTTTGCTTTCTAAGTTCCGATTGTTTGCAAATGCGTTTGTTGGCTTTGCTAATTGTGGCTTATGCAGATGCGCACGTAGGCAGTCGTATGGTGATCTGATCACATACAATTCTCGTGATTTTATCATTAATTGAAGATAAAAGTGAAAGCAGACTATGCAGATACTTGATTTCCATTTAACTCGATTTGCGAATATGTGCAATTAGGTACGGAAAGTTTGTTAGATTGCTTGCTTGCATTGGTAAGAATCTGTATACAAAAGGAGGAAAATTTAAGCAGAATTTTTAAGTACTGTGTTTATATTAGGAAAATGATCCAATTTTTAATTTAAAAGAATTTTGTGACGCCAAAGTCGCACTGACACATCTGGTCCAACACATTGTATCGGTACAAAAGTTACTGAATATTTAAATAAGTAAACCAATGGAAAATAATTTTTTCGTTTTTAAGAAACATATTATTTTGAATTTTTCCTTGGATCAGAACAGTTATGTTTGAGATATATTTGTAGCGTTGAAATAAAAAACGTTCTTCCTTGTAGATATTTTATGTAATTTTCTTACTACCGGTTTCGGCTAATAGCCATCATCAGGTAAGCAACTAAAAAGACAATAAGAACAGAGCATAAGCATCATAATAATATAAAGAATGTTCGTAAGTGAATGAAAAAATATAAATTTTATTTATTTATATTTTTTCATTCACTTACGAACATTCTTTATATTATTATGATGCTTATGCTCTATTCTTATTGTCTTTTTAGTTGCTTACCTGATGATGGCTATTAGCCGAAACCGGTAGTAAGAAAATTACATAAAATATCTACAAGGAAGAACGTTTTTTATTTCAACGCTACAATCACCTCACCTTGTATCGCCTCACGGAATCCTTCTACATTGAGATATATTTGACAATAATATTTGCTTATCAAATACTTTGGATTACTTACTTGCAGAGATTAATAGTTTTGGAATATTTATTTTATTGTAATATTTATATTACACATTTATAGAAAGTAATATTTTTTGGTTTGATTTAAAAATTGGCTTACTTTTGTCAAAGAAATCAAATTTTGGTTCAAATAAATATATCGCTCTCGTAAACACCAAAAATTACCTCGAGATGGCGGTGAATTGATTTTGTCACATAATCGCATGGTCCCCGGATATAAATAGGCTAGGTTTTAACTCAGTGGACCTATTTTCATGCAAATAAGTCCATTCTGTCTTGTTTGGGGTTTCATTATATTTACGAACGACTAAATTTCAGAAAACTACCCTGCCGAAAGTACATTTAACATACTAATTTATCTTATATATTTTAAGTTTTAATTTTATTGAATCCTTAAAATACAAAACAAATTTCTAAAGCAATTTTTTTTTAACTCAAGTTCTCTTTTTTTTAGGTTATTGTTCAGCTATACATATATAGTTTCTTGTATGCAAATTACAAATATTTAACCCAAAAAATATACTGTTTAACTGAAATAAACGCTCTATATAATATAATACTACATATTATATTTATTAGTGTGCTTCTTATTTTGTCAAACATTGCTTTTTTCTAAGACCATCTCTTGAAAATGTTAATGACCTAAAAAACAATTACAGTATTTATATAATTTGATTTTTTTTTTAATTTACTACCGGCTGTCAAAGTAAAACATAAAAATAACTTTTTGCATGTTTAAATTGACGTACCAAAATTATTAACGTAATAAAAAATAATCCATAAACTTTTGAGTGTAGATTTCAGAAAAAAAACCTACAATGATTCTAGAAAAGATTATACAGATAAAAGAAAACGGTTATTACTTGTTCGATTTTTTGCTATTAGCCAGGATAGTCATTTAGTGTATGTAACAACTGTATTTTTGAGAAATTAAGTATTTGGAAATCTGTGAAATGCTGTGATATCTAACATCAAAAGTTAATCGATTATTTTTTATTAAGATAATAATCGTGGCATGCAAATATATTGTAGTAATAACAATTCTTTTTAAAAAAGAAGCAAAAAGTTTTTCTTATTTTTTTATATAAAAATCTGATGTGCCTAGGCACATGACTTTATCATACTATTTAGCAGTGTTTCCCAACGCAAACGCTGATCTTGTGACAATACTGTCAATAGTGTCAAAATATCTGTCAAATCCTGCTATGTCATAGACATAAATAATACAAAATTTCTATATTTATCTATTATTTAACTATTTTGACGAAATTGCAGAAATGGAGGCACATTTGCAAAATCGTTGAAAAAAATTAAGAGTAAACCTCCAGATCCTTTGGACCCTTTTGAACAAAACTTCTTTCATGAAACTTCTAAATAAGTTTTGTCCCGATACCTTTAGTTGTTTCGCCGGAATCGTCGCCACAAAAACGGGTACACACACACACACAGACACGCACGCACGCACGCATACACATACTACGTATGGTAAAGTAAAAAGCTATTATTTTCTTCTTTGACAGGCGGTTACAGCTCCTAAATATATTTTTTTAAAAACATAAAGATTACGCAAATATTTTTCAAGTCAGATAACTTTTTGATAACTTTTTGCCCTTGGCGACAGCAATTTTTAATATAATAAGAAGCACATTAGCGGAGGAAAACGTGTATCCATGCAACATTTTTGTGTGCCGACGAAACTACCCAACGAATTTGGTCTGACTTTCAAGAAATTCTTTGTATATTTGGAAATATTCAAGAAAGAAAAGATCAATATTTATCGGGCAGTTTTTGAGTTTTTCCGCGACCGTAGGTTAACTAAAGTGTTATTTACACCTGGGCAACATGTAGAATGCGACATGGTTTTTTGTGATGGACCTAATCTACTCGAAGGTATTTTTATTTAAGGTCAACAACAGTAATATATCTGGTCGATTGTTGTTGCCTTGACAGTCAGTACAGTCTTTGCAGTACAGTAAACAGAAGCTACTTTGTACCTTGAGGGGTGTTTTATCATGTTACAACAATGCTATTTTCTAACATTGTTATGTGAAATTAGGATGCTTTTATTCATATTTTTGGATTCATATTTTAAAAATGTAATAACCACAGTTGCTTTACTATATTGTCAACTTTAGCTAAGTTAATATCAGACAAAGATAATATCTAAGAAACAACTTAAATTCTAATTTTGTTTATAACAAGTTTAGTACTAGTAGACCAGGCAATAGAGATTTTTTCGTGACAAAAATAGTATCAGCAAGCCGACGGTCCCAGGTCACGTGGAACAGTCCGTAGATGTATTGTGATGTGTTTTCGACTCGCAAATATCATTACTTTATTTGTTATAAACAAAAAACGTTTTTCGCTTGTAAAAGCTGAACCGATGGAGCAATCTTGAGACGAATTGTAGAGTATGAAAAGCTGAAAAAAATAAACCTAACGCGGTCTCGATCACATTAAAATTAACGGAGGAAATTCGTCAAAAACCCGAAAAATCTGCGTTTCTTCAAAAATTCATAACTCCGCTATTTTCAAAGTAGTACCGCAGGCTTTTCGCGAGAAAGTAGCGATTGATGGGTACTTTGAGTGTGCATAACCCAGGTGTTGTCCGATGATTAGTTTTTGCACAATTGCGATTGGAATTTTTTTATGCAATTTGGTTCGGCGAGCCTGGATGCGTCGGAGGTGGTCCGATTTTAATTTTTTTAACGTATTTCAAAAGTAGATGTATTGTGCTACAAAACGTCTATTCTGATTTTGCGTTAAAATGTTGCAAAATAGGCGAAAAAACGCTTGCAAACATGACCGAAAACTGCCTCGCGCTCCAAAGCGATCGAGTAGTGGGGTAGCCGGCCGACTCAGGGAAGCGCGCTGAGATTACTATAGATACGCGCTTCCCCGCGTCAGCCGCCTACGCCCTCTACACGACTGCTTTGGAGCGCGCAGCAGTTTTCGGTCATGTTTGCAAGCATTTTTCGCCTATTTCGCAACATTTTAACGCAAAATCAGAATAGACGTTTTGTAGCACAATATTTCTACTTTTGAAATACTACTTTTAAAAATATTAAAATTGTACCACCTCCGATGCATCCAGGCTCGCCGAACCAAATTGCATAAAAAGAATTCCAATCGCAATTGTGCAAAAACTGATTATCGGACAACGCCTGGGTTGTGCACACTTAAAGTGCCCATCAATCGCTACTTTTTCGCGAAAAACCTGCGTTACAACTTTGAAAATGGCGGAGTTATGAATTTTTTAAAAAACGCAGACTTTTTCCCGTTTTTCAGAATTTTCTCCGTTAATTTTAATGCGATCGAGTCCGCGTAGGGTTTATTTTTTCATCTTTTCATTCTCTATAATTCGTCTGTTGAAACATCAAGATTGCGCCATCGGTTCAGTTTTTACAAGCGAAAAGAAGCACGGTTTTTTGAGGTTTTTTGTTTATAACAAATTAAGTAATGATATTTGCGTGTCGAAAACACATCACAATATATCTACGGACTGTTCCACGTGACCTGGGACCATCGGCTTGCTAATACTATTTTTGTCACGAAAAAATCTCTATTGCCTGGTCTATAGCTATAAATTTCTGTTTTTCTGTTTATTTTAAATATTATTCTACAATATAAATGCGCTCTCTAACGATAACCACATCCTAATATTATCAAGGAAGACACACTTTGTTGATGATCACGATTACAAGATTCTAACGGTTAACAATCTACATAAATAATCTATTAACTATGATGATGCTGCACTTCCAGTGCAGCGAGAGAGAATCTTGAGTCTTGATGATTATACTTCGCAGGGAGTTGAACTCAGCGGTCGTCGGTGTTATGCACTAGGAAATAAGCCTAGCATGGCGGAAGTAAGTTTATGGAAACCGAAGATGCACTCCATTACGAACTGCAATGTGTCGTTACGCGTTTCCGTGTATTTATCATTCGAAGTCCACATACAACAAGCCAGTAATGCACAATTCACGAGCTGTGAATCGCCAAGAAGTAAGTGTTGTGTAAGAAAACACTCGAATTGGACTTGAAGTGAAGATATAATAACGGTGATGAAAGAAAGTGACATGATGTCCATTTTTTTTCAGGGTATCGGTTTAGTATGGGCAATTAGATGCTTCAAAGACGCTCCCACCTGCACTTCACAAAACCTCGTTTTCTTCCTGTGTTTTTAACATCAACTCTATGTGCCACTTTATTTAAGTTGTAGACCGTGACTTTGTAAGATCAGTAACCGAGATACTGCGTTGCATAACGCGCATTCTCGGAAGTAGGCAATTTGTAAAAGTGATTATTATGGTGTCAGCGAGTTCGCAAATGTTTTTTGTGTGGTTCTAAATTGTCCATATAAGGTGGAGGATGGTAAAAGTTGCCTGATGGTTTCTCCGTGCTTATTTTTTGTAATTAACACATCGGCTCATCATGTAATCTAATCATGAAGGCGGTCTTGTATTTCATAATCGGTCATAATGATTTACTCACATTTTTTTGTTTTTGTTTGCATGCCAATCTTCGACGTCTGTCTGCGATTGATTTCAGATTTAACTGAAACAGGGTGATACCAGAATCATAGTATCTCAAAAATATGTTTTTCTAATTTGCATTCGCAATGCACACATTGTAACACTGTTTTCGGTGTTACAATTAACACATTGTAATACCGAAAACAGTAACATTTTTGTCTAAGATTGGTACACATTGATATCAAATGCCCATATGTCAACATAACCCAACATAACCACAGACTGCATCGACTGCATCTTCTTAATCGCTTGCAATCGCATAAACTGCGAAATATCAATATTCTATACATATTTAAACATGGGTGTAGCCTGCTATAGTATGGCCAAAGGATTGAGGCTTTCTTAGTTTTGCTGTGTTCATCAAAATACGCCAGCATGACGTTTTCGGTGATGTCTTACGACTCTGGTAAGTGATCGTTATCATTCTTTTCAACTAAACATCAAATCCCCTTTTCAGATATAATTCAAGGACCACATTTACTTTAATAAGGTATTACGCGAAGATCAAACCTACATCGTAGATATGAACGATTTTAATTACTGCTGCGAGATTGTATATGCGCAATAAATGGTTTATTGAATAAACAGTTTATTTATTTTATCAGCATACACGTACGAAGCTATAGTACATTTAAAGTGTAGAGGATTTCTTAGTTTATGTAACGTATAAGTTTTCGGTAATATTTTGGACACTTGGATGCTCGGTTCAATTCGTATTCGTTTTTGTCCGTCGCTTACGACTTCGTCTTAGTTCTGATTGTGTGCAACGTATTTGTATTACCTCCATCACATGTAATTTTACTAAGTATAATTTATTCTAATAAACTACTTTGCCGAAATTAGAATTGGGTTTCAATTATAAGTGCTTGTAAATATATAAGCCGCAACGGCTACGTAGCGGAATTAGGTAGACACCGCTATTAAACGTTAAGCGTTATAACAATTATTTAGTAAGTTCTTGTTCTTCGAAGTAACTAATCAGTCACCGCCAAACACTTCTATTCTGATTATTATACTTATGAAACCACTATTTTAAAGTTGTTAACTTTTTAGGTTAAGTTTGCAAACGCTGATCTTGTGACAATACTGTCAATAGTGTCAAAATATCTGTCAAATCCTGCTATGTCATAGACATAAATAATACAAAATTTCTATATTTATCTATTATTTAACTATTTTGACGAAATTGCAGAAATGGAGGCACATTTGCAAAATCGTTGAAAAAAATTAAGAGTAAACCTCCAGATCCTTTGGACCCTTTTGAACAAAACTTCTTTCATGAAACTTCTAAATAAGTTTTGTCCCGATACCTTTAGTTGTTTCGCCGGAATCGTCGCCACAAAAACGGGTACACACACACACACAGACACGCACGCACGCACGCATACACATACTACGTATGGTAAAGTAAAAAGCTACTATTTTCTTCTTTGACAGGCGGTTACAGCTCCTAAATATATTTTTTTAAAAACATAAAGATTACGCAAATATTTTTCAAGTCAGATAACTTTTTGATAACTTTTTGCCCTTGGCGACAGCAATTTTTAATATAATAAGAAGCACATTAGCGGAGGAAAACGTGTATCCATGCAACATTTTTGTGTGCCGACGAAACTACCCAACGAATTTGGTCTGACTTTCAAGAAATTCTTTGTATATTTGGAAATATTCAAGAAAGAAAAGATCAATATTTATCGGGCAGTTTTTGAGTTTTTCCGCGACCGTAGGTTAACTAAAGTGTTATTTACACCTGGGCAACATGTAGAATGCGACATGGTTTGCATGACGTTTTCGGTGATGTCTTACGACTCTGGTAAGTGATCGTTATCATTCTTTTCAACTAAACATCAAATCCCCTTTTCAGATATAATTCAAGGACCACATTTACTTTAATAAGGTATTACGCGAAGATCAAACCTACATCGTAGATATGAACGATTTTAATTACTGCTGCGAGATTGTATATGCGCAATAAATGGTTTATTGAATAAACAGTTTATTTATTTTATCAGCATACACGTACGAAGCTATAGTACATTTAAAGTGTAGAGGATTTCTTAGTTTATGTAACGTATAAGTTTTCGGTAATATTTTGGACACTTGGATGCTCGGTTCAATTCGTATTCGTTTTTGTCCGTCGCTTACGACTTCGTCTTAGTTCTGATTGTGTGCAACGTATTTGTATTACCTCCATCACATGTAATTTTACTAAGTATAATTTATTCTAATAAACTACTTTGCCGAAATTAGAATTGGGTTTCAATTATAAGTGCTTGTAAATATATAAGCCGCAACGGCTACGTAGCGGAATTAGGTAGACACCGCTATTAAACGTTAAGCGTTATAACAATTATTTAGTAAGTTCTTGTTCTTCGAAGTAACTAATCAGTCACCGCCAAACACTTCTATTCTGATTATTATACTTATGAAACCACTATTTTAAAGTTGTTAACTTTTTAGGTTAAGTTTCATGTACTTATCACAGTAGGGTTAAATGTGTTGCCCCAAGCTCCATTATGATCATCGTTGCGACCTCGCTGAATATTTATTCAAACTTGTAGGCTAAAGTAGAGTAAAATTATTCACAATTAGATTTTGTCATGATTTTATCTCATCGATCTCATCCTTAACGAAGTTGACAGTTACTACAGTGCTGCCACGTGGTACCCGCAAAATACCCTAGATTCTAATTTAGCGCGATATAGTAACCACAATTTCTAAATTTATATAAAATTAATGACGCAAAGTAGAAAAAATAGTATATTACACTCGTTTTATAAGACGACAAAACAACTCGTGCGCCAATTTGACGTCTTATAAAACTTGTATAATAATATACTATACCATTGATTTCGGCATGTTTGATCTAGGTTTAATTTTATCTTAAAAACTTTGGGCACATTCAAGAGTAAATATGAAAAAATATCACACAACGTATCAATGTAATGCACCTATTCCTAATTGTACTTTGGATAAAAATGAGTTAAATGAACTGGTTTTCCATTCAAATAACGTTGTTTTTCCCATGCTGAAAACGAATGGTTTAGAATATTGGATTATTGTTTGGTTTCACTTGCTTCATGTAATTATAGGTGATACAAACTACTGCGAGTTACATCCATGTCCATCCGAGTTACTCCCCATGTCACCATTTTTATACACTGAATATGGTCCGACTGAAATTTGAATCCAAATTTCTACAGCGTTACAGCGTGTTACAAAAAAAAAACTTTTATGCTTTTTTGACTTATGCTTTTTACGATACATAGTTAAGGTGACGAGAATTTGATTGATGCAAAGCGGGACATAAGCGTTATAGGAAAGGTCTAAAATTGACGTATGTATTATATAATAGGTTTTTAAAAACTATATATTTGTTTTATCAATATTATTTTGAATTGACTGGAGTACACAGATATAATTTTACGTTTTGGTGATGCTGGTCAAAACATAATTACTGTACACCAAAAATGTAAGGGATTCTTTGTTTTGCCCTATTTTTACTTTATCATACGCAGTATGTAAAGTATTGTAATCATGCCAAAAAAAAATTTTGAGATTTTAGCGGAAATATGTCTTTTTGGGTCCCCTGAACATTTTTGACCAAGGTACAAAAAATGTCTGTGTGTTGTGTGTGTGTATGTGTGTGTGTATGTGTGTGTGTGTGTGTGTGTGTGTGTGTGTGTGTGTGTGTGTGTGTGTGTGTGTGTGTGTGTACCCGTTTTTGTGGCGACGATTCCGGAGAAACTACTAAAGGTGTCGGGACGAAACTTCATATTTAGAAGTTTCATAACCAAACTTAGAGCTGAAAAGCTTTCTGTTGAAAAGGGTCCAAAGGAACTGGTGGTTTACTCATAGCATTTTTCGAAGATTTTGCAAATGAGCCGCTATTTGTGTAATGCCGTCAAAATAGTTAAATAATAAATTAAAGGAGAGGAAATTTTCTATAATTTATGTATATGACATTTTTTGGTAGAATTTATAGTTTAGCTGCATGAGCAAATTCTATTTCATCGAGATCGGTGGTACTGCTTTAAAACTAGTAGCCAGGATATGTCAGATTTTTTGATTCTAATGACAGTAGCTAGTGTCAAACGCTAATGTTTTGAAAATACTACTGTCAATATAAGCTGCGTTCGGATATTGAACACCGTTACACTTTTTACACCCAATAACACGTAGGTGTCATTTGGACGGTGTACCCGGTGTCAACGGAGTACAATATCCGAACGCAGCTTTAATCGAGATATCTGTCTAGTTCTACTAGTTTTATTTTAATGCAGACATAGCCGATCTCGATCAAATAGAATCTCATGCAGCTAAACTATTAATTTTATATATAGTATGATAAAGTCATGTGCCTGGCCACATCAGATTTTTTTCAATTAGATAAATGTTTTGAATGTGTTTTTTTGAAGAAAATTATAAAGTTAAGGCATCTTTAGGCGGTAGGCCTTTTTTTATTGGCTAAGTTGTTTTGTGTTATATTATTTCCATAAAGGCAACTTTATAGCTCAATTCGGCAACTCGTCCAACTTTGTGAATTTTAATTTAAAAAAAAATTATTGGTATACCGTAGTGTTTCTTTATTTAGCTTTTCACGCTGTAAATTAGAACACTTTTCCCTACTATTTTCAATTTCTTCAAATATACGTTTTTCTTAATAATTAACAAATAGATTTAGTAAGAGAGATTTAGTAACTAGATTGTTGCCTCTAATGAAGTAACTTATTAATTTGAATTATACAAAATGTCGCCCCAGTGTAAGATTGACTAGGGGAATACTTAAATGTTAAATTTAAATATTTTTATATATTTTGAGGTCCAAGAAGATGGTAAACAAATGTTCTAATTCACTGGCTTTGAATAATACAACAAAATATGCCAAGTTGAGAGGTACGGTCTAAAAAAAACAAAGCAGATTCTTTTGTGAGATTCCATTACAAACCGAAAAACAAAAAAAAAATATCAACAATTGCTCTTACAAGTTAAAAAAGTAGAACATATTGACGTAGAGTTTTTCAACTTAATATGTCAACAAGAAGTTTTTCCATTACTTTCAGGGTTCTTCAGCATAAATAACAATAACCTGTGGGTAATATGTGTAATATTTCTTTTCTTTTTTTTATTTTGTCTTTTTATTACGTTATTTTGTTTTATTTTTGTCATACTAATTCATAATAATAGGTTATAATAGGTTAAGTACCAGTTTAGTTGTACTAAAATATCGTAATAGTTATTTATGTTACAAGTGCCGAAAGTACGGAATAGCGCGACGAGCGGTAATACGGCGCGACGCCGAAGGCGGAGGGTTGCATGTGAGCGAGTAGTTTTCTGCAGGAGTGACATACAGCGTTTTTTGTGCTGAATTTTGAGTAAATAATTATTTTAAAACAAAATAAAAGATGGTTATATTTCTGTATAAGAAATGTTAGTGAGGTTGGTACCACTTCGACGAAACGTCAAGAATAAAAAACTAATTCAAATTCTGACAGGGGGGGGGGGGTCGATGGCGTATAGGATAGAGCGGCTGCTATCTACGCGGCTATCTACGCCGAGTTCGAATCGTTAGATCCTTAGGCAGGGAACAAATACCTTTGCATGCCGCCTTCCATCGGATGAGGAAGTAATGCCAGTGGCCCCGTGTGCTGTCATGATGCGACGTGCACGTTAAAGAACTGGAGGTTGGAGTTCCTTCAGTTCGACAAAATTCCTGGGTGTGTGTAGACTGCTTTTAGCATCGGTGAGTGGCCTAAATCGCGGAAATAAAAAAAAATTCTGACAGATTTATATTTGTTCATTACACTGTAGATGTCACCAACATACTAAAATACTAAACTCGTCTCTATACTTTATTTACAATTTCCTCAATTTATCGTTTTTAGAATTAGATATAACAACAGGTTGCTATTCCTTATCAACAAACAATCAAATTGGTGATCTTAGTTTATTTGAAATAGGTATGTATTTTGTACTTTGCCGCACTAGAGCGGCAAAGTTCCATAGCGGTTCTCCAACCTCGAACGAAATCAGCTGTTCTCGAGTGTGACAGCACAAAAAATGATTAATCGACAATCTTGTTCATTAAGCAGTATCTTTTTCAATTAATTGGTTCATTTTTTCAATAAAATCTTTAAGCTACGTCTACATTAGGATAGTAAGCGGTAGAGTTAGTTGGTAGAGTAAGTATTATCCCGCCACTAGCTTAATGTAAACAAGAAGAGGTAGTATGAGTAGAGTACTAATGATAGTAACTGGTAGAGTAGAGTAGATAGCACATGTGACTAGTACAATATCCACTTGCCTTCCCCACCATAGTCCGCACTCTACTCTACTCTAACTCAACCAGTGTAAACAGCAGTGCTCGGTAGAGTAGAAATATTTGCAGGTTAATTAACATTTATATTATTTAAACGGGTTGTTCTAAAAGAACCAGACATGAAATCTCATTTAAAGGACATTTTACAAATTAAAAAATTTAAATGTAAACGTACCCTTAGAGACCTTTACTTTTTCCCTGACTTTTTTTCTGCTTAATTATATTTAACTTCTTTAGGAATAGAAAAATGCAATTGTCCACAACAAGTCGACATAAATCTTTTTGCGCTGAATGACATTTACTTGCAGAAATAAAATCTCATTTGTTAATTCAATTTATTTTTATTATTTAATTTTATTTATTTACCTACATTTATTTACTTTTCGTGTTGGTGTGGGTATTTATTGTATTTTATCTTCGTTTTCGCATTATTTATTTTGTATTTTTGACGTTTACTAATAACTTGTAGGTATACGACAAATATTATTCTATAATAATTTTAGTATCCTTGGTCTCACATGCTGATCATCATTTTAAGTTAATAAAGTAAACCAAGTAATTAAAATTTTGGTAAGTTCTCGAATTCGAAGTATGTATTTATTTAATCGTGAAAAGCTGCATATAGTAGTATAATCTGAAGGAGTTTATGTGATATGCTATCCCTATCCCTATCCCTATCCCTATCCCTATCCCTACTATATACTAAAAGTCTAACACAGTCCGCGCAAGAAGTTTACGAAAATCGGCGAATCGGGGGAAAGGTCTGCTCCTCGGAGAAGCGAAAATCGGCGCCGCAGGCGCCAATTTTCCGCCTAAAATTTGATTCTACAGCGCTTAGGCCTTCGATTTCGTCCATTTTCGGCCCAGTTTTCGTTATTTTTTAACTCGATTCGGGTAAATTTATGGATTATGCTTTAGGAGTGTACAGGTCAGCGCGTCGCCATGGCAACCTATCGAGGTTGCTAGGCAACGGCCGCGCGCTTCGCGACGCGGTCACCAGACGGCGGCACATCATCATGTCGCTGTTGGGATTACGCTACGAAGCAATAGATGGCGCCCCGTAACCGCTTCGAACGGTTTTTTTTCCGGGCTTTTTGTTTACCTCTTAACGCTTCGGCGATCTACCTAGGTCGACCAGCAGGCCTATTAGGCCTGCACATTCTCCTAGTTAAAATACTATGAAACCATACTATAAAACGTCTAACGACTCGGAAAAGTAGTGGAAATAGACCGACATAAAATGCACCTATTAAAAAGAAATAAATAAGTAATAAAAAATCGGTGTGCTAATATCATAGGTTGAAGCTACCGAATAAGTATTTCTGCCATATCAAAAACGCATAACAAGAACACTATATTGAGCCAACGGGAACTACATATTTGGTTGGAGAAATGCGGGTAAGTAAATAATCATGCAGTAATCAAATAAATGAATACATTATTTGTTCACACAAATAAAACCAAAAAGGGGACAAAGAAAACAATTTCTCATGCAGGACAATATTAACGAATTTCACTTTCCTCTGAGCCTTCGCACCTGAATAATTAAGACCACATGGGACACATGGATATTTACAAATTACCAACTGCATGAAGCCACAATATGGAAATCGTGTAGTACACATCAGAATGAGGTTTACAAAGTACATCCATACATCCCCGTGAAAGTTGTTATTCACCGCAAATCAACCTTTTTATAACACTCCCGAGGTGCTATAACATAAAAAAAGAATCGCGCCTCTTGACACTTTCGATTTTTGTTCACAAAATATTTCGCTGAATTTTACAGTTGCCATAATAAGAGAGAACTCATTAATGTCTAGCACGGATAGAAATAGTTTGTAATAGCCATGTAATTTGACACTTAATTAGTGCTAAACAGATAATAACAGTCGGCACTTTTTTCAATCGATAGGAAATAATAGCTGTTGGTGCAGGGGCGTATCCAGCTCAAATCGGAAGGGGGGGTAGTTGTCTAAATTTAACTTGCAGTATGGGAGAAGGGTGCCCATCAGGGTGGTTCAAAAATGCACTGCAAAAATTTGATAGATAGCAAGGACCCCCTCTAATCGTTTCCAAATCCAAAAAAAGTGGACATGTTTTTTGTTGAAATTTTTATTTTTAACCGTGCTTATCGAGGCCCTCAATTTACATGGGAAATGCATGGGAAGAAGACATTTTTTGGTATTTTTCAAATAATTGTTCGGGGTTTGTGAAAACTTAAGATTACTTAAGGACTTGTACAGGACTTTCCAAGGAATAATTTGACCTATATTATACATATGGATTTGACGCCCCCCCCCCCCCGCCAACCCATCCCCATAGTGCCCTGAAAACAACCTTTAAATGAAAAAATGTACATTCTTCAGATAATTGATCCTTCTAATCATTTCAGTCTCTTTTTTTCTCAAAGAAATTATAATCTTCCTATTGTTTAAACAATCAATTATTATTCATTTTAAACTTTTTTCTAATTATGGTATGAAAGTCTGCTTTTTTTGTGAAATTAACTTATAAATTTCATGTTCGAGATATATAACAAACCTATTATTATCTATATTATCTAATAAACCCACATTTGATTAAATATTTGTTTAAACAATTTTTGTTTGCAATTTACTTAAAATTTATTTTTTTAGATCGGTCTGACCAACTGTTATTCTCAAGTGACAGCATTTATATTTTGGGATGATTTAATTTGTTTAAATAATAAAATATTATTCGTTTTCAATATCATTTATTCGAAAAAATTGAAATGATTTGAAATCTTTTTTTTCGGGAAATCGGGGAGTTACATTTCTTTTTAAAATATTAAATTTCAAAATTCAATTTCAATTCTAAAGTAACCAAATTTTATTAATCACATTTCTTTCTCCATTTCTTATTCTGATCTCCTACCACTGTGTGTCGCATGATAATGTTGATTTGTTGCTGTCTGAAGCTGTTTCCTGTACTCTAATTTGATGAAATATTGAAAACGAATATTATTTTATTATTCAAACACTGGGAATCATCCCAAAATATAAATGACGCCCTTCACAATATCAGTTGGCCAGACGATCTAAAAAAAAAATTAATTTTAGGCGAATTGCAAGAAAATACGTTTAAAGAAATGGCATTTGTTTATTAGAATATACAGACTACATATCTTGAACATGAAATTTATATTCATTTCACAAATAAACTGACTTTTCTACCATAATTAGAAAAAAAGTTGAAAATGAATTATAATAATTGATTGTTTAAACATTAGGAAGAAATTTTTTAATGAATAATGTCCCTCTAAGGTAATAAACTGCCATTTCGAACTCAGAAAACAGAATTCAGACGGATTTTCGAAAAAAACGAATTATTTAAACAAGTAGAATTTGTTTAAACAAATGGAAATTAACTGACGTTTATAAACATTCCACTAGACTTATAGTAATGATTTCTATGAGAAAAAAAGATAATGAAATAATTTGAACGGTCAATTTTCTGACAAATTTACGCTTTAACTTAAGTTTTCCCAAACGCCGAACAATTATTTGAAAAATACCAAAAAGTGTTCTTCCCATGTAAGGCGATGCCTCGAAAGGCAAAATTAAAAATCAAAATTTCGATTTTTTTTGATTTGGACACGGTTTGGAGGGGTACTTTGCTTTCTAAATAAAAATAACCACCCTAGTGCCCATAAGGGAAAGAGAAATAAACATAATACCAAAATACGAAAGGGGGCCGCTGACCCTTTTACCCCCTGGATACGCCCATGTGTTGGTGCATGTCTTTTAAAGCGCACAATAAAAGCAGCCAATACAAGATATAATGCGGAGGTTTGAGCACTCTCTAACAATAGCGACCTTGACAGGTGAATACAAAAACTCTGCCGAAGGGAAGTTAGGTACGCAGGTTGGTGCGTAAAAAGAAATTTTCCTAACAAAACTGTTCACATTACGTCAAAATACAAACCAACTTCCCTGTTTTTAATGACGAGGAAATGTAAACATAACCTAATTGCTTATGTTTTAAAATATTAGTAAAACATGGTAGGTTATGGTTATATTTTTTTTTAAAGAGAAATTTGTTGTGGCCTTTGACGCAGTGTCAGCTGTTTGTTAGAAACAATTATTTTATTAGGCACCTAACTTCTATTGAGCAGAGGTTCTGTAGGCCACTTCAAGGTCAAGAAATCGCTATTGACCTGAAGAGTGAGCGGAAAACAAAAATGCGCTTGTTGTCAAAAGCCTAAATCCGTATCCCTGTAGTATTTATTAAAAATTACGTTGATCACTTATGGTTTTGTATGGGTACCATATTTAAATGTATCACACTTGCTTGGCTGTAGATTTGAGACAAATTTTAGTAATTTTGTTTTTGCAAAGTGTCTGATATCAACATTATTTCATTGAACGAAAATTATGACAATTGTCTGATAGTCAGATCTTGGCTGATTTTTACGTAAAAATCATCAGTATTAAAAAATCATCATGTATACGATGCTATACATCCTCTACTGTTTTTTACCATAACCAAACTAACGTCATTACATGGTCATTACCTTCTCATTTGAATACACCTTTCATTTCACATTAAAGTGACCCTATATTATCAGAAACCGACTGATTGCATAGCATAATTAACGTAATATAACCATCAATTGCAACGTTCTGTTATCGCAAATATGGCATGTTGTCAATATTCTCAATGTAAGCAATCTGTTTTCCAAAGAAATATTTAAATAGAAATACAAGTAAGTAACATTTGCACAAGAGCTTGTACAAGATCTATAGGTTCAAAATGTTCACAGTGTAAGGTCACACAATGTTCACTCTATTAATTTCTATTTGTTTTCTTGTTTTTAACATTCTTTTTCATTTTCACTTTTCAGTTTCATTGGGTCTTATTGTTTTTAACTCTCTTCTCCATAATTTTGTTTTGTCGTATTGGTTTCCTTCGCCTTTATGGTATCTAAAAAATAGTTCTTCAACCAGCACACTCAAGACTCTGCGGTCTAGGTGACAGAAGATAGCAGATATATATTTACAATATGTCTGAACAGCAATAAAATGCACCACAGAAAATTATTCCTGCGGTTTGTTTCCTCAAAGAACAATAGACAACCATCGCAAGGAACGCAAACAAGTTTTAATTCTGGCTTATTGACCGTTGGTGATATGTATTGCTTATGGTCTGTACCAGACGATGTCTGTAAGGTACTATGGCCTCCAACCTGTGGTCATATCTCTTATATACTATCTAGTCTCGCCGCCTCCACGTGGCTAAATTTTTAAGAATAGTTTCCTTATAAATAAATATAGAGTAGGAACATCTCACTGTAGTCTCACTGAGCGTCACAGATGGTGGAAAGTAAACCTGACCTCACTGAGGTGAGGTCAGGTCGATATAAGCTTCTTACAACGCAAATGCAATTTTGTAAATTGTATGTAACCTGGCGCACAGTAAATTAGACTGGAAGAGTTGCATTGCATCCATAGTCCATACGCAACCAGGGCAATAAAGTAGCTCAACAAGTTTTAAACAATAGAGTTTATACAAAACTCGGATTTTGAGCAAAGCGGTTTTCGACGAATTCCTATCCAGAAAACCGGTATAATTCAGTTTTTTTTTTGCAGGCAAAATCAATATAATAATAATAATAATAATAATAATATTTATTTACGACCGCGGTCATTTCCAATAGATACAAACACATAGAATATTCCAATGGATACATACACAAAATATAAAAAAAAAATAAATTATTTTAACTCAAGAGTAACCCTATCCCTAATCAATTGCTTAAATTGGTTAAATGAGAGGTAAAAATCATCTATCTCAAGGCTCAATTTGTTGGCTAACCGACACATCCTTGTAAAGGGTGCATTAGACCCGTAGTTAGTTCGATGAAACGATTCAATAAATACCTTATTACTCCTAAGACCTCTTTGAGGCACATTGAAGCCAATCTTCCCAAGCAATTCTGGGCACTCAAGTTTATTAGTTACAATTTTATACAAAAAGGCCAGGTCTTGAATAATTCTCCTATTATTCAGATTTTCAACGTTGACAACTTCCACTAGTTGAACCAGCTGATCTCTATGATACATTGTTCCCATCTTGTATGCAATAAATTTAAGAAATCTATTTTGCACGCTCTCTACCTTATCAATCGATGTTTTATAATAAGGGGACCATACCACCGCAGCATACTCAAGGTGTGACCGAACATACGCGCAGTAAACGTTTTTCAAGCACCGCAAATCCGTGAAGTCCACCAAACTTCTCTTGAGAAACCCCAACATCCTAAATCCTTTATTTACAATATTATCGATATGTTCAGAGAAATCTAACTTGCTGTTCAAAGTGACTCCGAGATCTTTTATATGGTTTACTCTCACAAGTTTATTATCATTAAACAGATAGTCGCAGTTAATGATGTTCGTGTTACGGCAAAAACTAATTACAGCACATTTATTTATGTTAACATTCATTTTATTATTGCTACACCATATTCCAAAACTATGTAAGTCACTCTGAAGGTCTGCGGAATCAGTAACCGATCGAATAATTTTGAAGAGCTTTAAATCATCCGCAAACAACGCTACATGCGAATGAGTAAAGCACTGTCGAACATCATTAATAAAACAATTAAATAGCCATGGCGATAAGTGTGCACCCTGAGGAACACCAGATGAAACGTCAATCTCAGCTGAAACAATGTTATTTACTTTCACAAACTGCTTCCTCCCCGTAAGATAACTCTGAAACCACGAAAGCAGCTTCCCATGCACACCCACAGCATCCAACCGGCTCAACAGCAGGACATAATCAACCCTATCGAATGCCTTGGAAAGGTCCGTATAAATCGCGTCCACTTGAAACCCTCTCTCCAATTAAACAGTATATAATATTAAATATAATATAATATATTACACCCAAAATGAATTTGGGTGTTGAAATTTGGAAACGTTGTCAATATGATATTATTATACTTAGGAATAAACAATAAAAGGGGAGCAAAATATTTATGTACCAATGGGGTGGTTTTTGAGGGGGTTGAAAATAAATTTTCTTTTAAAATTCTGAAACTTTGTGAATGTGCTACTGTTATTTCTGCAAATGCCCAAAAAGGGGAAAAAATTAAATGTACTTGCGGAGTGGTTTTGAAAGGGGGTTGAATAATAAATTTGGTTCGAAAATTTAGAAACTTTGTGCATGTGATATCATTATTCCTACAAATACGCGAAAAAAGGGGGGAAAAACTAAGTACTTATGGGGTGGTTTTGGAAGGGGGTTGATTAATAAATTTGGTTTGAAAATTCTGTAACTTTGTTAATGTGATATAAGTTTTGCTACAAATACGTGAAAAAAGGGAAAAAAATCTAAGTACTTGTATGGGGTGGTTTTGGAATGGGGTTGAATAATAAGTTTGGTTTAAAAATTTCGAAACCTAGTAAATGACAATATTATTGCTATGAAAATACGAAAACAAAAGCAAAACTAAATTTTAAACTGTTTAACTTTGTGACTGGAATAATATGATACCTGGGAATATACGACAAGAACAAAATATACATAAGTACCTACCAATGGGATGGTTTTAAAGGAGTATATGAGGACGCTCTCCTGGTGCTAAGGCGCATACGGATGACTTTACCATATTTGCCTATTTGTTTTAGCTTGCGGCTGCAACACCGCATTGTAGTCGATTTTGAACTTTACAGAATAATATGTGGCGTAAAAATACATACATTAAATGAACCCACACACACTACAGTCCGTCGAATTCTGGCAACAACTCAGTTTCAGAACGTTAAATTAAATCATGGGTCATGTGTGGTATCATTGCAAATATATTTTTAAACGAAACAACTTCTGCTGGAAACACTTCTTTCCAAATCATGCGGTTTACGAAATAAACCATATGATCTCGGGCTATCCTCTGTTGGACAGGTGACTGTCCAAAGGTGACTTGTTGGCTTTAAGGTTTTGTCATCAGACGCGCTAAATCTTTAGCTATCGACATACTATCACGTCTCTTCACTACTAACAAAATAAAACATGAATCCGTGGATTGTTCGTCTGATCACTGCTTATACAGACAACATAACATATTATGGGTTCTTTTGTGAACCGTATGGTTTATAAAATTTTTATTCAAATAAATGTTTCTATTTAAAATATCTATGCAATGATACCACACACGACCTAGGTTGTCCTTTGAGTCCAAATCCGAAGTGCAGTTATGATTACTTCCGGTATGTTCCGGAAATTATAATTGATACCATAAAATACGTCAGGTAGGCCATTAGGCCATTAGGCCATGTTACGCCATTTTTTTCTGAACCTCTATGACGTCATATAACAAAGAAAAACACATGTATCTGTATTTTTAGAAGCTCTCCAGATGACAAGGGGCTCTCTACAACTACAAAAAAAAGAGTTTCCAGTAAAAAGTAGCATGTAACTTCAACAAATCCTAAAACTATAACATCGAAACTCAGCAATAGAACACTTAATCCAGTCGTACTCAGTCGTCCTTTTTTATAACCTTATGTTGAAAGTTAATTTCATATCATATAGATGGAAATAGCAGAGGACAATTAGCTGCCTTTCTTAGATGTGCTGGTATACAGAACGTCAACGGGTAGACTTGGACATACAGTCTACCGTAAGAAGACACATACCGATCGGTACTTGAACGCCAAATCACACCACCACCCCCAACAGAAGAGAAGTGTTATTAACACTTTGTTCAACAGAGCCGAGAAGGTATGCGACTCTAGCACCTTGCACGACGAACGGAAACACTTGGAGTGGGCCTTAGGCCAGAATGGATACACCAAGTCTGACATACGGGGTATCACACAAAGAAAACCGCAAGTCTCAGAGGAGCCGCAAGAGTCAAAGGGGTTCGCTTGCTTACCATACGTAAGTGGGGTATCAGAGAGAATCGGTAGAGTACTGAAGAAATCGGGTATCACGGTAAGGTACAGAGCACCAGCTAAGGATCTTTTGCCTAACCCAAAGGATATCACACCACTCCTGAAGAGCGAAGGGGTATACAAGATAACATGTGAGTGCGGAACATGCTATGTAGGACAGACAGGACGAAGCATCGAATGTCGAATCAAGGAGCACAGTAGGGACACCCGGCTAGGCAAGATCCAACAGTCCGCTGTTGCTCAACACTGCCACGAGTCCGGGACACACAATGGATTTCGATGACGCGAAGATGTTGGCAAGGGTGGGTAATTATCATCGAAGGCTTATTAGAGAAGCCATCGAAATTTACAAACATCCTGACAACATCGATCGCGAGGACGGTACTGACATTAGTAGGGTCTGGAAATCGATCCTAACGCGGTCAGGTGGAAAAACACATGGAGCGGTAGCGCCAGATGTGCGCAGTGAGGTGTAAATTCAGGTATATAACGGAGACTTTCTTGGTAGGTCTTCAGTATTCAATTAGCTTTGAAGAAGCGAGCAACATGGCTCGCGAAACGTCAGCATTAACAAATCTTGACACACGGCATAACCCGGAAGCAGTTTATTTTCTAAATGATTCTGGCCGTGAAAGCCTACGTACTTACTTCATATCCTCCATTGTTATTCAAAATAATTGAAAAAATTACACGTAAAACTTTGTAATTTAAGATTTGATATGAATGTTTGATTTCTTGACCGTGTTTGCTAACCAAATTGTAAACAAATTTATTAAAGCATGTCTAAGTTTGAGACACTGTTCAAATTCAGCGAATTATATGACTTACATGTGTTATCTTGAGTTTGTGCAAGAATATGCAGTATTAATTAACGTTTTGCGCGTCCAAGCAATTCTTAAATAATTCAGTATTACGTATTGGCGTACAAAGTGTTGCTAGTGACTCACTAACGTCCATTGCGAAAAAGCTTTCTTGTTTTATTGCATTCCTGCGAGGATAAAGTAACGCAGTAAACTAACATCAATTAGCATACTTTCCGAACAATTCAGCGGTCGCACAAAGTGTTAATAAAGTATTAAAGTGAAATTTGTTTCGGTGTTATTATTGTGCTAAATTGCCTAAAATTTTACGCCCGCATTTATAAATATTTTATAAATAAGTTAACTTTCACGCATTTTTCTGCGTCGTTGCTCCTTCTTGTTGCTGTTCCGGTTGGATTTTATTTCTTTTGAGCAATAGTCATTATTTTAATCAAATCTGCAAATCCGTATCTTAGGTATGATTTAGGCGTAGAGTTATTAGGAGTCGGTGTCAGTTACTTTCTTAATTAATAAGGACGATTGTGTCATAAAAAATACCGCATTTGTCAATGTGTGTTCCACAACACACAATAATCATCGTATGACACGTCATATAGGGGGTTTTACGTAAGAAAGGTATCGCATATAAATAATACAAATTAGCAGCATTGTTTTTAATTGCCAAACAAAATATGTAAATAATAAAAATTATAATATAATATGTTCTTCTGCTAAATTGATTGTTTGTTTTCATATGAATTTTGTTATGAATTCTTTTGGGAATCTTTGGGGCTTTTGACTTGAAGATCAAAAAGCGTTTTAGTTTCCATTGTGTATTTACATATACAATTATTATTATTTTCTTATGTATAGCTAATTTTCAACATTTTTAAAATGTTTAAAAAAGTTTGACGTGCAGTCTATACATGGGCGCCCGCAGGGAGGGGCAAGGGGGTGCACTTGCACCCCTGGCTTTTGATATAACAGGGGAAAGAACAACAAGAAAAAAAATCACGAAATACATGCTGATTTATAACTAGTGTTCAAAACATTTAACATTTAATTGAAAAAAAAAATAATAAAATTATAGAACTTAATAATAAAATAATTAATAAACTTCTGAATTTACACATAACAATTCATAGATATTCAATTACAAAAAAAAACAGAAACAAACAAGTGACAACTGATTACGTTATCAATTTTTGCAAAAGGACACTGATTAAAATACGTTTGCTATTCGAACAGAAATTATCACCATTTAGCAAAACTAGGTCTTTTAATTACCTACAATTTGAGGTATGATAGAAATTTATGCAACATATTTTGCAAAACTTATAAACATTTTCTTTTAGCAACTGTTTGAAATACGTTTGCTATTCGAACGGACATTTAAGGTTGTTGTCCATGGAGCAAAACTCCGAACGTCGAAGGGCTACTAGGTCTTTTAATTACCAACAATTTGGGGTATGATCGTATGATAGAAACTTATGCAATAATTTTTCCAAAGTTATGAATATTTTTCTGCAGCAAATGTTTGAAATACGCTTGCTATTCCAACGGGCATTATCGAATAAACATTATCGAGAAAACTAGGTCAACATATATTATTTTTAATAGAATAGCCATATTTAGTGGAGAAGAAGTGGAGAAGAAATATTCAAATATTCATGTAAACATTTACATAATTATTTGATATTTGTTCAGTGGGAAAACATCCTTAGAATAATGCTTCACAAAAATGTATGTAAATATTTGTTATTGTTCATAACGTTTTATTTTATTGTATTTATTTATTTATATGTAACATTGAACTAATGAAATTTGGAGAAGTACTCTTTTTATACTTTAGAAGTAATTATGAGTACCTGTGGCTATGAATTGGTCAAACTAGTCGAAAATTGTCAAATAAACACTAACTAAATCGATTTTGGCCTATTTTGTATTACTGGCCTTTGGTTAAGATTATAAATAGTTAATTTATTTTATAATATAGCTAATGTCTTTTATTAAAGACGAATATACTTTGTTGGTATTATTGTATTTATTTCACAATGTTTATTGGATGATTTTTTAATATTTTTTTACCCGGTATGTCACAAATGGAAATAGTCCAACAATTATACCTACAACAATTTCGTTGTTTTGTTTTGTTTGAAGTAGGCCGTTGTTTTCGAAAATTGACAGTAGAAGTTTGACTACAAATACTACAATTTTATTGAGGATAGACAATAGAACAAACGAAAAAAAATAAAAAAGCGTCACCTTAAATATTGTGAGTGGTCATTAGCATTTGTAAGCCTGTACTAACAAGTAAATTCATTCGCACTTTGACATGAGTAAATCGAAAGAATGTGTCCAGCAGATACACCACCGTTTACGTCATTACGTGTTTA
Organism: Aphodius sticticus; assembly: GCA_963966075.1. Taxonomy (NCBI): domain Eukaryota; kingdom Metazoa; phylum Arthropoda; class Insecta; order Coleoptera; family Scarabaeidae; genus Aphodius; species Aphodius sticticus. The sequence continues at coordinate 21,658,840 of OZ014506.1, forward strand.
TGTAAAGACAAATTTGGAAGAGACCCGATTGATGAATTTGATTTCTCCTGTAATTGCGATCGTCTGCCATAGTAGGACAACTATTGGTATAATGTTACCCAACTACAAGGCATTGCAAGACCAGAGGGATTTCGCTATTGAAGAGGCCGCAATCGAATTGTAGTTCGTGTCTATAAATTACACCGACTTAGACACATCCGGTATTGTTGTCCTATTGTGTCGGCGGCATGTGCTCATCAATAAACACTTTTACGTGTCAAGATTGGCTTAATTGTGTATCCCTACCAATGTAAATTTCCGTACCTACTCAAAACAACAGATACAAGGTGTTTCAAAAGGTATTGTCTTAAGTTTAAGGGTATGTTCATTTATCTTTTCTACATCAAAAATTTAATAAAGTCTTGCTCAATTGCGAATGGTTACTGACTTATTGGAGAACTTATTTATTAATAAAATGACAAATTATAAAAATTAATATCAAATTAACACGCTTAAAATGCAAGAAAATTATTAAATTAATTATTTAAAATGTTCCTCCTTGTTCCTTGTTTCCTCCTTCGCTTATACAGATTTTATTCATTTCACAACAAAAACATATAATTTTGGCTCGTGAAATACTACTTAAACTGCAAAATCTTGGCAAACAAAGTATCATTTATAACACCTTAAATTAAATTTATGTCCTACATGACCTACATGATCATAAAGTGACATTTTACATCTTAGATATCGGGGCAAAAACAGCTACTTTATGCCCGCGAGGGCATTAAGGCTTCTTAACGCACGCGCGGACATTAAACGTTGCCATGGTTTATAGTTCAGATGCACCAAATATTAGACGTTCAAATTGTAAATTTTAAATTATCAATGTCAATTATTGGCGATTAAGATTATTCTGTTTGACAATTAATTGTCTGCATTGTCACTCAACTCCGAATTTTTGTATTGTTATTTAAAATACATATTAATATTATTCAAATGGAGAAACAAAACCATTGTAGGACATACAATTTAGCATGTACCACGGGCATTACTTGATGTTGATACACTCGGGCGAATTAAAAAGCTTCGAGCTTTTTAAACGGCCACCCCGGGGCATATACACCCGTTTAATGCCCTTGGTACATAAATAACTGTTTTCTACTTTGCGTTCGTTATAAACTCATAACGAAATTGCTTTCGGTGTCGCTATTGGCTCGCGTCAATCGTATTTGTGAATTTTACCACAAGTACCAACTGTTGAATATAAAATTACGCTAGATTGTAAGATGACAACCACAATTTTCGAAATTTATGTAAAATTAACGTCGTAAAGTAGAAAAAATAGTATATAACACTCGTTATATAAGACGTATTGGCGCACTCGTTCCATTTGGGCACTCCTCGCTACGCCCGTCGTGCCCAAAACAACTCGTGCGCCATTTTTTGTCTTATAAAACTTGTATTATAATATACTATTTTCTACTTTGCGTTCGTTATAAACTCATAACGAAACCGCTTTCGGTGTCGTTATGAAAGCACTAGATCACAAACCTTTAGTAACTTTTAGTTTTCCAAGATTGATGACATTGACGTCAAGTGTCAAACGACGCTGACATTTGAATTGCTATTGGCTCGCGTCATTCGTATTTATGAATTTTACGACAGGTACCAACTGTTGACTATAAAACTACGCTAGATTGTAAGATGACAACCACAATTTTCGAAATTTATGTAAAATTAATGTCGCAAAGTAGAAAAAATAGTATATAACACTCGTTTTATAAGACGTATTGGCGCACTCGTTCCATTTGGGCACAACGAGCGTAGCGAGGAGTGTCCAAATGGAACGAGTGTGCCAATTTTTGTCTTATAAAACTTGTATTATAATATACTATTACAGCTTGCGACAACGCCTGGCAACACCTATTGGTTATTTTTATTTTCTGTCGATCGTTTATTTATGAGTCAGTTTAGTGAATAGGAAATTGTTTCAACTCTATTAATGCATGATTTGTTATAGCCAATCACACGACGTAAAGACGTCGTTTGATTGGCCAATGGAACATATGTAAAATAAAACCTTCCAATCAAAACATACCGCCCTCTAAAACTGTCAGTGTCAAATTACATAAATTGTCATATAACCTAAAAAGACATCGGCGAAGAAAAATCTATGTAGACGACGCTAGGAGAATACGATCGACGAAAAGATTTTGTAACCACCTCGAATATTAAACGGCGATTAATGACCTCGACAATTAACGCACTCGCTAGTCGCTCGTGCGTTAGACAGTGTCGATCATTAATCGCTCTTTTTAATATACTTGTTGGTTAAATAACTTTAAGTCTTGGACACGTCGAGTTAATTTGTTGAAAATTTGTTGTTTCGACAATCGTACGTCATTGATATTTTTTACTCGTCTTAAATTTTTGTAATTATGGAATAACAGTTTTATGTCATTACATGAGAAATATTTGATTAAAAGTCAATTCAAAATTAGAAATTTTTGTTAACTCAATGGAAAAGGGGTTTGTGCATGAAAAGTGAATAGGTGTTTTTGATAGATTTATTTGTGCTACTACGAATCGAAAGATGCCCATGATAAAGTTTTTTGTTACTTATTTTTGGAGACACACGCACTCCATTTAAAGAAAACTCACTGTCAGTTCAGGACAAGTAAAATATTTCAGTTTTCATACAGACAGTGCAGTGAGGTTTAAATGTATGCCCTGCTGTCATAAATCTATGTAGAGGCGCTGTTTACGACTGTAGAAACCTGTGTGCCTGTATCCACTGTACAGTGCACTGTATCCTAAGTTACAGATGCGGCCATCAGATATATTTTATGAAAACAAGCCCTAAATGTCAGTGCTTGTCACAAATTGTCAAATATCATCTAAATCTACAGGCAAAGGCGGTTTGCATTTTCTTTTATTGTTTGTGTACAAAGTGTATAAAGATGTTTGGTATTTTATGTGGTCGTTCGGAAGATGAAGTTGAAAAGCTGTTTTGCTTTCCGAGAAATGCTGAAAGGTATGTGTTTTACCCCGGTGAACACTACAAATGTCACATGGCAAAATGTTGTTAATCTATTACAATAAATTTTAGTTTTTATTTTGTGTAATTATGATTATTATTATTATCACGGCCCCTGATATATTTCCTAATAATCTTTATATCGTTTACTACATAATATGTAGTAAACAAGTATCATTTATTGAAATTTGTCTACACTATAACAATATAATATTGTAAAATCAATGATAATTCTTTCAACCGCATCTTACAACAGCTTTAGTAAACTGAACTAATTTGAAATCGATAATTTGAATTTGGCGCGCAAATGCTACCGGAGCGCCACTTACGTTGGTTTAAGACAGTACCGCTTGTTTTTGTAGGTACACAAAATAACCTTGACTGCACTGTTTGAGCTGTGGTTTTCATGGAAATTGCAAAGCTTGAGGTTTACTTGGAGACCCTTGTGAAGTCTGTGTAGTTTTTTGGGTTTATCGGTTAGTATTTAAGGCGGGGAAGTGCAAAAGTGCATATTCGATGTTCATTGAGAAAATCCATGTTCCCAAAGAGATCAATAATATCTTAATTTTCAACTGGCTTTTTTTGTTAAATTGTTATGCTAGAATCAATAAGAAAAATAAGAGGTTGACATAAGAGGTTGTAATAAAAATGTCGAATTCGTTGTATACAAAAAATCGGGAATTGAGTTTGATATAAAAATGTATTTCTCAGTGTAATTCAGTAAACAGTAAATTAATCACTAATCATGCAGTAATACTAATTCATTAAGTTAGTAACAGTAATTCATTAAGTTAATCAGAAAACTCAAACGAGCAAGCCCTAAATACATTATGGTACCTTTTGAAACATCCTGTATATGCATATAGATACCGCTATACCTCTGCAGATGACAAGGAGGATACTCTCTCTGAAAGTGAAAGGATTCTCCTGATGAGCCACGGCCAAAATGCCAACTAGCGTGTACGATATGAGTGAGGAACAAGTGAAAGGGCTCTCTTCGCAAATTCTTGTTGTTGTGTAGGTGTCCGACAAGCATTGCCGTAGTGTTTTCGTCGCGACATAGTTTTTTCCTTTTAGCCGTGCGAATAACGCACTGGCGCGTCATGTTGTGGAATGGAGGGAATTTATAGCGCTTGGAAGATAGTATGTAGGAAGTCACGATTTCTTGTGCTGAAAATAGCCACAACAAATACAAACAATGCCCGCAGTAATACTTTATTATTACACAGGTATGCACTGTGCAAGGAGGTTGTGTCGACATTTTAGCGGGTGCAACTTGGAGGCTTTCTTTTTTAACTAAATTTTACTAATTAAAAGTAGTGTCCGCAAATGTATAGTTTTGTAAATATCCACAATGTAGATGTTGAGATTTGAAAAAAGAGCCCTCTTCTAACACTTCTCACACACGCTATTTCATTAAATGACAAATTACAATTCTAATAATTCAAATTTATCCAAGACTTTATTCCAGAAGAGACGAACTCATCTGAACTATGCAAGAAATCTCATAGTTATCGAAATGATACATGGATAACACATGTAGTGTGAAATATTTAAAAACAATGGTCCTTTGATTTGAAAATGTTTGAAAACTGTTGAAAAGATTACTAAATACGAAACGATCTATGAATATTTCTTATATATTTCATATGGATTAATTTGTTTATTGAATTTATTTTTAATATTTTGAAATTATTTACTTACTTTTGTTATTGTGATGGGTATTGATTGTATTCTTTCTTCGTTTTGGCATAGTTTGATATGTATTTTATGTTTGTATTTTTATTATTTATATTTATATTTATATTTGGCTGTAACATTTTACATTGTAATGCCTGTTTTTGTAAGTTAACAGAACTTGGAGCACATTCGAAAATTCCATTGTTGGGTTCTTGGTACCCAAATTTAGAAGGTAAAATACAGAAGCATTTTAAATGGTTGTTGAATACTGCGAGGCACCACCTCTAATCTCAGGCACGATTTATTGTAGAGATCAGAAAATTGGAAATCTTGTAATCGATATTTTACATACTTGTCAATGTCCAATCGAGTTGAAATTTTGCATGTGGACAGATTTCCGGTGACAATGCATGAATCAATAAAAAAAATTGGAAAATTTTCCTAAATTAGGAAAAATTTCAAAATTTGGAAAATTTGTCCAATCGAGTTGAAATTTTGCATGTGCACAGATTTCCGGTGACAATGCATGAATCAATAAAAAAAATTGGAAAACATTTGCAAATTTTCGAAATTTTTTAATTTGCCTAACCTAGTTTTCGACACAACACATGCAACATTTGAAAAATTTTTCAAAATTTAGAAAAAAATTTCAAAATTTCTAAAACTATTGTTGTTGAAATTTTGCATGTGGGCGTATAAATAAAAAAAAATGGAAATAATGAATCAGTAAAAGGAATTAGAATTTTCCATAGTTATCCCGCATGACAAATATCATCCTGCTACTAAGTTATACCAATACCAGGCTTGGTTGATTTTGTTGAAATTGCGACTGATTGTTACTACAGCAATATAAAGCCATTCTCCATTCTTAAAATGGGGTGATCAATCACATCGCATAATCAGGGGTGAGATTGATCACTCACTTTTTATTTATTTTTGTTGTTATCTCTTAATTGTTTGGTTTAATATTTTTTATTCCGATACAACTACATCTGTATCAACGACCTGCCAAATATGGTTTATTTCACTCTAAAGGTAAAAAAGTTATTAATAGTATTAAGTTTAAAATCATCAATCTCACCCCACTTTACGGTACCTATATTGTCAGCATTTATGTATTACTTATCTATATTACCTATTCAACATCAAACACTTTTAACGCATCTTTAAACGTTGCCCTAAGTTACTAAAAGAAAAACAAAAAGAAACATGTTTTAAAAATGCTCATTTATTATTTTGAAACAATGTATTTTGAAAATAACCACAATAACCCTGATTCCCTAATATACCAGTTCCATAGTTATTACTTTCGTATCAAATATCTGACTATCTGACTTTTTATGATATTATCGATATTATTAATCGATGTCCAATTTAGTTTTCTTAAACACCCAACATTATCTGGAAAAATATATTGTTGATTTCATTTGAGATGGTGTGAGATTTTATATTTTATATGTGAAAGTTAATTAAACAATTAATTGCCTAATTTAATTCTTAAAAATATTAACGCTTTACCAGCCAATATAACTGAACACATTCTCGGTAATCGTTTATCGACAAAAACTCTCGCAAACGTTTTCTAAAATTTATAGGTTAATAATATGGTGACATACAGGCGGGATGTAAATTTTAAATAAATCAAAAATTACAGCCACAACCTGGATTTGAACCAGGGACCTTTTGCGTTTCTAGCACAATGCTCTCCCAACTGAGCTACTGAGGCCTATGTCATTTGTTAGATATAATTTGTCATAAATCCAGGAAAGGAAGTAGTGATTACTACCAACAACTAACCTATCTTGACGTACACCTATCAAATGTCATCTACTTGGAAGTAGGGTTCACACCAAACAACGGATTGTCAAATCCAGACTGAATTACAAATGAAAATGTTAAACATTTTCATTTTACTTAACTTAAATAAAGTAGTCTCAATTCTAGTTCTGAACTTTAGAAACATACTATTAGCTAATCATGTGGAATTTGGAAATTTACAGCAAACGTTTTTGTTGCTCTACTTCTGTCCGATAGTGTGGCACCAGCTCCTCCGCCATATGTTACATACATATATGCGTTAAGCAATTTTATGAGATTGGTATACACCAATTGTTTAACAGATAGTAATAGGTATTCAACTCTTTACAAAGCTTTATTTCCATGGTCTAATTTTCTGTTTCTAATTCTCGTTGAATATGTGTATTTTGTTTAACGTGTATTTTATTTGTTATTCATATTTGTATGTCTAATTTCTGAATATCATTTGTCACCCAAAAATTTAGTCCAAATTTAACCATTAGCGTGAAATACATGCTAACTAAACTGTCAGAATATGACTGAGTTACCTGTAAGCCATACTATATGGTAAGGCATTATAGGAATTTACGACAGAAAGCATAGAGCAATAAACGTAATAGTTAAATGTAATGTTTTAATGCCTAGTTAATTAATTCGGTAAGTCGAAATTATATTGCCCATAAACAATACTTCCGCATAGTTATGGCCTATAAACATACTGTGCCAAATCAATGGATATACCTATTCGAATTAAGGCGCTCCTACACTATGTGGGGTATGTGACCAATGTCCACAATGCGTACAAGTGATGTAAAGTTTCGATACATTCGCGCAATAATGTAAGAAAAGCAGGAATTTATTTTGAAACTAGTTAGATTATTATTAATAACCTTACAATAAATACAATAAACATGTGTGAACGTTATGAAGGCAAGAATACATATTTTGATACTGAAAAAAAATCTGATGTGGCCAGGCACATGACTTTATCATACTATATATAAAATTAATAGTTTAGCTGCATGAGATTCTATTTGATCGAGATCGGCTATGTCTGCATTAAAATAAAACTAGTTGAACTAGACAGATATCTCGATTAAAGCTGCGTTCGGATGTTGTACTCCGTTGACACCGGGTACACCGTCCAAATGATACTAACGTGTTATTGGGTGTAAAAAGTGTCGGTGTACAATATACGAACGCAGCTTATATTGTGTCAAATCATTAGCGCTTGACACCTACTGTCATTAGAATCAAAATTTCTGACATATCCTGGCTACTAGTTTTAATGCAGTACGACCGATCTCGATGAAATAGAATTTGCTCATGCAGCTAAACTATTGATTGTACCAAAAAATTTCATAGGCATAAATTATTCAGAATGTCCTCCACTTTAATTTATTATTTAACAATTTCGACGAATTTCCAGAAATGGCGACTTATTTGCAAAATCTTTCAAAAATGCTAACACTAAACCTCCAGTTCCTTTGGACCCTTCTCAACAGAAAGCTTTTCAGCTCTAAGTTTGGTCATGAAACTTCTAAATATGAAGTTTTGTCCCGATACCTTTAGTAGTTTCTCCGAAATCGTCGCCACAAAAAACGGGTACACACACACACACCCACATCCACACACACACACACACACACAGACATTTTTTTGTACCTTGGTAAAAAATCTGATGTGGCCAGACACATGACTTTATCATACTATATATAAAATTAATAGTTTAGCTGCATGAGATTCTATTTGATCGAGATCGGCTATGTCTGCATTACAATAAAACTAGTAGAACTAGGCAGATATCTCGATTAAAGCTGCGTTCGGATGTTGTACTCCGTTGACACCGGGTACACCGTCCAAATGACACTTACGTGTTAGTGGGTGTAAACAGTGTAACGGTGTTCAATATCCGAACGCACCCTATATTGACAGTAGTTGTTTCAAAACATTAGCGTTTGACACTAGCTACTGTCATAAGAATCAAAAAATCTGACATATCCTGGCTACTAGTTTTAATGCAGTACGACCATGAGTACGACCGATCTCGCTGAAATAGAATTTGCTCATGCAGCTAAACTATAAATTCTACCAAAAGATGTCATATACATAAATTATAGAAAATTTCCTCTCCTTTAATTTATTATTTAACTGTCGTCAAAAATAGCGGCTCATTTGCAAAATCTTCGAAAAATGCTAAGAGTAAACCACCAGTTCCTTTGGACCCTTTTCAACGGAAAGCTTTTCAGCACACACACAGACATTTTTTTGTACCTTGGTCAAAAATGTTCAGGGGACCCAAAAAGACATATTTCCGCAAAAAACTCAAAATTTTTTTTTTGGCACGATTACAATACTTTACATACTGCGTATGATAAAGTAATATGGAGTTATAATCCATAGTGAATAACATTGAGCAATTCTCCAGAGGCGGTGATTTAGCCGCTATAATTGCCATAAAAATGCCATAAAAATGTCACTAAGTAAATCAATACAAAGTCCTCCAAAAAATCATTAATAATGTTACATAAGAAACAAACTGTGGAATAAATATTTAAACATCCACAAAAATTGTCTAATGTTGTTAAAATAATATGGAAAGTACCCAAAATTTTGGTATTTTCTCATAAATACCTGGGAAATCGGGTATCATACCAGGATATCACCAATGACAATCATTGGCCACGTAGGCCATATAGTATGGGAGCGCCTTAATATACTTTTATCACAACACAAACTTTTTGTAACAGTCTTACAATTACTCAGTATCACGTGATGCGGACCCACAACATTTACTGTTGCAAACCATTGTTTTTGCACTAAGCGCTAATGGTATATAGAGTAAAAAGTACAGGACGATTCATCATTAGCTGTATTTCTACATGACAACAAATGAACTGTGATAATTTATGGTTGTTTTATCTCAGCGTTTAACAATATGATGGCAGTTTCGAAAGCGGTAAAAAATTACAGTTTTGCATTGGTGATGATATCATAATATTCATGTAGTACAGTATTAATTTACCGAGTGACCCACGCCATAGGTGCGCTCATTTATGTAATTTATTTGTGACGCTAGACGAATGAAACTTGGAGGAGAGCTAACAGACAAAAAGTGGCATTTTTTGGAATAATTTTGTCGTTAGTCTAACTTCCGCTTTTTCCGGAAATGACGTTATCTTTGAAATTGTAAATGACACATTATTTCAGTGATATTTACAAATAGGATAACATTCTGAGCGCAAAAATGTATCCCCTTACTATGTTTATTCGTTAAAAAGTTATCGAAATAGAGACAAATTGTTAACAAATTGTTAAATAATAAAAATGTTATTTTTAGTATTATTCTCTGTAGTCTTCTTTATAATTAATAGAAATGTTATTTCTGTTAGTAATTAGTTTACTTTCCTATTTAGTTTACAATAAAAAGCTAAAAATATACACAGGGTGTACCATTTAGAAAAATATAACTTTAGTCTGCACCTTACAAATGAACCAGCCTGTACAATTTATAGCTTAAATCATTATCTAAAACGTTTATTTAAATTTGTTGTATGTCAACTTTTTGGAGGACGATATATTGAATTTTAAATGGCACTCTATGTTATTTATGTGATATTTACAATTAGAATGGCATTCTGAACACCAGAACATATTGATCGTCAATTATTATCACCAACGCAACGAAAAAATCACTTTTATGTTTATTAATATAGTTTATGAATTGGTGAAAATTGTGGAAAAATGTCAAACAAACTCAAACTAAGTAAGTAGCAAGTACTACTTACAAATAAATCAGCCTGTATATTCAAAAGTATTTATTCGTATTTATAGCTTAAGTTATTTCCAATAACTTTTATTTGTCTTTAATTGTTTTAATTACTTTCTCCTCGCCATGTAGCAGTTGAACAAATAGCTTAGAAACATGCAGTTTTTACAGTTCAATTTGTAATATATGTGAATATCAAATACTAAAAGAATTAAAATTCTTACATTTAAAAAAAAAATGATGTGGCCAGGCACATCACTTTATCATACTATATATAAAATTAATAGTTTAGCTGCATGAGATTCTATTTGATCGAGATTGGTCGTGTCTGCATTAAAATAAACTAGTTAGCCAGAATTTGACAGATATTCTGATTCTATTGACAGTAGGTGTTGTCAAAACATCACATTTACTTTATCATACTACGTATGATAAAGTAAAAATGGACTTTGATCTATTTCTACAAATTAATTGTATTTTCTAAAGTATTTCGAGTTTGCAGCTAGTATTTTATTACATATTATCGGAAACCTAGTTATCTCTAAATTAATTCATTGGCGACACTCAAAATAACAGCCTAATGATCTCAAATTTAGTAAAATTCACCGCAAGTTTTTACTGCATTTAAAATTTGCAAAATTTTTAACTTTTTTAAACTTTAAACTGTCTATTTTCAACAAAAATTCAGATATTGGGATGAAAGAAAAATATAGTCATGAAAGATTATGAAGCTTTCGACCAGGGTAATGAGAGAATATCATCAGTTACCGAAACATTAGTTAAATGGCGATAGTAATATTTAATACTGCTCCAAATATACCTAGATTCCGTAAAACCTATGGTGCTATTACCATAGTATTGTATGTAGTATAAATAAGTATAACAATATATCGCGTTGTACCTTACTGCTATTTTATTGGCCACAACTGTAGATAGTGAATTATGACTTGGCTTTGTCTAGGTTCATAGTCGTGAACCTGCATGCGCTCTGTGATTATTGCCATCATCACAAAGGTCACGGTTTCAGTTTCACTCTCACAGTCGTTTTCATTTCCCAGGAATAATATGCATATTGTCCTTTTATTAATAGTCAGAATTACGCCATTTGTATGCCTTCTGCCTTCATTAGCTCGTATGTACGATTTCTAATTTAATTGTCTGTGCGATATTGCAATAAAAATTATGTAGGTATTAAAGTAGGTATAGATGAATGACTTTCACAGTGAACCTCACCTGTCTTCAGTCTTAAAAGTTAATGAACCGATAATTTTATATGACCCTTTTAAATGTTATAATAGCATTTTTTATTGTTGAATTATAGGCACATGCCACGGCCCAAGGACATAGTCGCTGTCCTCTAATTTATCGGTTAATCAGGTGTAACAAATTAATACAACTACAATAAAACCTGAAAAAACTCTAATATTAAAATACATTTGAAAATTTTTATGGTAATAATAATAGCAGTTAGTATCAGTCAAATTAGACGAAAATACGGCTGAATTTTTCTATACTCCTTTGGTGGGGCATTACAAATAACTTGTAAGAATCACCCCATCGATATCGTGTCTACGTTGCTAGTTATTCACGGTCAATGATGATCGAATTGAGTTTTATAACAATATCATGAACATGATCAGACGCTATTAGGTAATCTCTTCTAATCTTTGAAAGCTAATCTCGATTTACTTTTTTCAAGATACATATGTCCATCAGAAGGTTAAGAAGCGTCTTACTCACCTCGTTTTTTTTGCGGAAATGCAACATATCTTCTGCAACTATGTATCTAAGTGAATGCTAGAACAGGATACTAGTTCTGGAAAAGTCCCATAACAAACAAGAGAGGTATTTATATAAAAAACTTTTTTCTTCTGCAGAACATCGAAAACGGCCAGTAAATGTTTGGAAGTCGGAAGGTGACACCCTGTATACAATATGTGTCGTGTTTCTCTGTGTGCGTCATGCAATACAGCCGTATACGCAGCGGCGCGTTATACCACCATGGGGCCCTGGGCAATTTTGAATTTATGGGCCCCCATATACAATGCTGAATTAAGAAAAATTACTTTTTTATACAAAAATAAAATACACTAATAATACTGATATAACATTTCGGAACAATTAACAAAAATCATGATCTTTTCGCAATAACATATAATATAAGTACCTACATAATTATTTAAAGTAGCAACAGATTATTCTTAAGAATTCCAAAATAACTTTTAAATAGCTTAAAAACTTAAAAATCAATATTCGTAGAAAGTAAAATAAATTATCTTAATAAATAATGCGTATTATTAACAAATAAATATATTTTATCATCAATATATACTGAGCATTAGTGCTAGCGACACAAAGGTCCCTGGTTAAAATCCAGGTTGTGGCTGTAATTTTTAATTTATTTAAAAATTAACATCCCGCCAGACATTGACATTTGGAGTCCATTAAGATTTGAGTGGATTTGAGTGCATTTGATGTGTTTGACAACCACCGACAATTGAAGACGCGTAAAATATAATTGAAGCTTTTCCCAGATGAATCTTGTTCAACATTCCAAGATACATTTCGGCAAAAGATCGGTTAAATTAATTTGCAAATTCTAAAATTGGCAAAATAATTTAAACAAAGGACGATACGAAAATACCCAAGTTTTTTTTTATTATTTCTAAACTGTTATAAACTGATATTATATCAAAGAATTCAAATTATTATAAAACTGTTTATGATGTTACATAAACAGTTTTTTATTCGTTTATTTTACTTTGTGGGTGGGGCCCCCAAATATAATTTGCTAGGGGCCCCGTTTATCCTTAATTCGCCACTGATCATCAACTTTCGATCGTCACTCTTTAACTCTGTTGAAGTCGATTGATTTTCAATACAAAAAAAAAATCCTACGATGTTGTTTACATATAATGTTTTTCTCCTTGTATCTCTCGAGCACCAGTTTTATGGCTTTTGCAGTTAGAATTGAGACTTCCCGCTGATGATCCAGCCATCTATGCGGGCTGTAACGAGAGTCAAAGTCCATGAAGTTAAATAAAAAAGAAACTAATTACAAAGAAACAAATTCTAAACTTCTAAAGTTTAATTTATTGACAGGACATATAATCGTTTTGGTAAGCAACCCAATGATCAATGAGGAGAAAGTAGTGGCCTGTTCACTGATACTTCGTATGCGAAAGATCTTCTGGTTAAATGGGTTGCCCATGCATCAGGAGCCTAGATAATACAGTGCACCTAACATGGTATTTTTTATACGCAATTTACTAATAAGATTTAATAATTCAGACGTTTACTGTAAATATATATATTAAGATATATTATTGCAATTTTAAAACATATTGGGTATATTGAATTTTAAATGCTATAGCCCCCACTATTTATTCTAAACAGAAATAAAAAAATATATTTATTCAAATGAGTCATAAATATTAAAGAAAAGCAAATCAATTAATTTTGTAGATTATACACTACAAAGAATAAAACAAAAATGCGCATTTAAAGTCAATCATGCATCAATTTAATGTCAACTGTCAAGTCTCAAGTATAATATAAAGCTTCTCCAATTCTCCATGTTGCAGTTCAATAAATAATTTTTGTAATAAAAGAAATTGTCCCGTGATTGAAATAAAAGGGAATATTTTGGCATCTCCACCATATATGCAACGTTATTGAAATATCGCAGTAGGTTCGCAAATCCGCCGATAGAGGAACTGTGCAGGCATCGATGAGTGGACCAGGCGATTTGCGATAGATGGCGACACTAAAAACTTTGAGACCCAATCCAAACCGAAGTACCAACCGTAAAGAATTTAAGAACAGAAATTAATATCATTTGGCAATTGTTTGTAGGGTCAATTCAATATCAACGTAGGTACATATATCAAACTGTATCGTCGAAAATAAACAATAACATATCCTCTGTCTAAATGACCAGATGAGCTGACAATTTTTAAAGTTTAAACATCAGTTTCTTGATTTGATCACATTTCTATAATGAAAATTTATGTTTAATTTATTTTTCATTTAGAAATTTACAGAATTAGTTCTAAAAACTATATCGTTGCTTCAATTGCGCAAACCACTCAGATTTGACATCAAGATAATTTTAACTATTTCGTATAATTGAAAAAAATGTCAAGCTTCTTCAGAATGTTCCAAAAAAATAATAACCAACGTAATATAAGAAACAGTTGTGCTCTGCTGTTTAATTTTTATATTAACATTTGCTTTTTTATGCAATTTTTTCGGCACCGAATATTAAGCTTGCCTACGATAAATTTATGTACCTGAACGGCAAATGTGAATTTGAACGACAAAATGTGTGGTTTTACGACAGAAAATGTAAACGAATTGCGGATTATGTGATTTAACGACAGAAAGTGTAAATAAGCGGCAAAACAGTTTTAACGACAAAAGTAGGAAATGAACGGCAAAATCTGTTTTATCAATAAGCATTAATTGTAATTTTAATTACTCAATTTGAGGAATAAAAATTATTTTGATATTTTGCAGTTGAAATTTTAATTGTGGCTCATCAATCGTCAAATTAGAGTAATATTATTTTACAAAACAGCAGATTTTTACACAAAGGTATGCTATTACTTTTTATATGTGAAAAATGTCTACATTCCAAAAACGTAACAATAGACAGGCTTTGCCAATAAGAAAGTCATATTCTACGAATAAAAATTTGTTGATAGCTAAGTCTTTTATTGTAAACACACTATATGCAAACTAGTTCTCATATGTCTTCAAATTGATAGAAAGTTCAATTATAATGGAATATCTTCATAATCTCTTCGATCAAGTGTCCAGTAGTTATGATATAATCTATTTCTTAAAATTTTGCTATTTAGAAAACAAAGCAATAACTCAAAAACTTTCACGGTTAGGATAGAGCTACGTTGGCACTTTATCCAATAAAACTTCCATATGTCCAAGAGTGTTTCATGTTTTTTTTGTTTGGAAATAGCTATACGTCCAAAAAACGTAAATATTCTTCAAAGTTTTTAAAGCACTAAACAAAGAGATTTAGAGTTATAAAGTATAAAAATACAACATTTTCCAAAAACTTTGTATTTGTGGTAGTTATAAATTAACATCATTAACTACATTTTCTTTGTTGTTGTACATAAGTTAGGTACAATTACTGTGATGGTATCTAGACGTTCTTGCCAAACATGACTTATTAGTGGAGAGACAAGGTGGTGCAAGTCGAAGAGATTGAAGGTGCCAGAAACAATTGGTGTTTCATTATCACCGAAGAGAAGAAAAGTCCTTACATGAAATTTCTAAATGTTGTCGTCCATGCGTATACTTTTGAAGCTGTCTGAAATAATTTATGATAATAAAGCAAGTAACCTTGAATTAAAGAAATGTATGCTGTGTAAAAATTATTGCCATCTTTAATTAAAAACTTTTACATTCGTCAGAAAAAAATCTTACTGCTTTCAAATCCTCGTGTGATAATCGCCCCATAGCAGCAGATTGCACTTGCAGTTGAATTTGCGCTTTCAATAAAAAGAGAAGAATCTCTTTCTGTACTTTGGGATTCGCTTCATACCAATTAGTGTCGTATATTGCTCTAGAGAGGGAATCGCCCTAAAGACAAGAATTAAATTAAAAGCATACTGCGAAATGAAGTCGGAATTAACCTTATTGATGAGTCTTTGGCCGAAGCAATGTCCTAGCATCAATACAGCTAGGCATCCCATGGAAAACACCAAAGGAAGTATACCGTGTATCTTCAAATATTATATTATTATTTATATGCTCATTTGGCTATCATTACTTACTACAAAATATATAGTTAGTGACAGTGAGGCTCCTAACATCGCGGTCACCAGTGCCGGCAACATTACTGGGTTAAATATGTGTAGGAAATCAAAAAATAAACTGAAACTAAAGTTACTCTAATATACATTATGGGCTTATGCAAAAACCTATATCTTTGGAGGTTCTTTTTAATATGGTCTACTAAAATTTCTAAAAGATTCAAAGTTCCAAACATAATTATGTGCCATACTTACTCAGATATATAGGAATGGTAACCAATGGAAAAACGTAATTCACGTGAATATACATCTTCTGGAGAAAAAATGATACCAGCCACTGTTTTTGTTAGATAATCCACCCTCACCCCGATGAGTTCAGAGCAATACAGATATAATATGCCAATACTCATTGCTACGTTACACATATACCATATGCAAAGATGATACCCGATGGACATCATCACAGCAAAGGTAAAACTACACCCTCGAGGCAACCATATAGGACAAAGACCAAAACAATGCATTGTTTCATTGAACTCTACATTGAAAGACCTGCATGCTTTTGTGCTTGCTGATGTGATGTCCAGTATAACCACTGAGACGGGAACTGGAAATTGCTTAATAAGAACGAGTAAAGTTCAAGTTTATTTGAATACTTGCGATAGATGGAACCATAAAATAAATAGCTTAAAACGTATTTAGAACGATGTATGTACAATTTTACTGTATTGGTTTCAGTAACCTGCAACGATGTTCCAAACTGTTTAAGAATTGATACAAATTTGTTCCTTTTGCGAAAAAATATGAAATGAATAAACATGTAAGGTATTGTTACACCAAAATGTGGCACATAGCTCAATAACAACTCGAATGCAGAGCTATTGCGTCCATGTTCCTGTAAATCTAAGATAAACACGCAATTAATACCCGTTCATGTAATAACACATAGTAGCTACGTACATTTTATAGATATTGCAGAGTTGGTAACAGTTATCCATACGGTCAGAGCTACCGGTATTATTTGGAATGCACTTATTATTTTGCTTTTGTTTGGAAAAGGCCATACACCCCAAAAACGCAAGTGCTCTTCAAAATACTTAAAGCAATCCATCGCAGTTAAAAATCAAAATAGGAATTATAGTAAAGAGTTAAACCCTTGAAACCGGATTATCGTTAAGTTCAATGTAATTAATTGATTATTCATTGGAGACATTTTTAAATAGTTATGATAATCATGTGAAAATAATACATGCCCCAGATTTATATTAAAGGAAACGTAGCGTAGAACAGTGCTTCCCAAACCTTATTTAGAAAAACTCACAACACAAAACGACATTGGTCATTGGTCAAATGAGGATGAGCTGCCAATTTTTAAAGTTTAAAGAACAGTCAGCCTATTTTGTTTTCATATTCATTTCTTGATTTGATCACATTTCTATAGTGAAAATTTGTTTGATTTATTTTTCATTTAGAACTTTATGATTTATTTTTTATTTAGAACAGAATTAGTTCTAAAACTACATCGTTGCTTCAATTGAGCAAACTACAAGATTTGTAGTCAAGATAATTATTTGCTCTGGTATGTCGATGACTGTATTTATGGCCTCACGAAGAAACGATAATTATAACTATTTGCTATAATTGAAAAAAATGTCAATTTCTTAAAAATGTTCCAAAAATTAATAACCAACGTAATGAAAGAAACAGTTGTGCTCTGCTGTTTAGTTTTTATTTTAACATTTGTTTTTTATGCAATTTTTCAGGAGCGAATATTAGGCTTGCTGACGACAAATTTACCTGAACGGCAAATGTGAATTTAAACGACAAAATATGTGTTTTGACGACAGAAAATGTAAATAAACGGCAAAACCGTTTTAACGAAAAACTAGGAAGTTAACGGCAAAATGTGTTTTATCAACAAAAACGGAACAACAAAATATCTGATTTCTTCCCCTGCATGTTATTCGAAATGTGTGGATTAATTTTAATTTTAATTACTCAATTTGAGGAATAAAAATTATTTTGATATTTTCCAGTTGAAATTTTAATTGTGGCTCATCAATCGTCAAATTAGAGTATTATTATTTTACAAAACAGCAGATTCTTACACACTTTTTTTTATGTGAAAAATGTCTACATTCCAAAAACGTAACAATATACATGCTTTTCCAATAATAAAATCATATTCTTCGAATAAAAATTGTTTGATAGCGAAGTCTTTTATTGTAAGCACTCTGTATGCAAAGTAGTTGTCATATGTCTTCAGATTGATAGAAAGTTCAATTATAATGGAATATCTTCATAATCTCTTCGATCAAGTGTCCAGTAGTTATGATATAATCTATTTCTTAAAATTTTGCTATTTAGAAAGCAAAGCAATAACTCAAAAACTTTAATGGTTAGGATAGAGCTACGTTGGCACTTTATCCAATAAAACTTCCAAATGTCCAAGAGTGTTTCATTTTTTTTTGTTTGGAAATAGCTATACGTCCAAAAAACGTAAATATTCTTCCAAGTTTTTAAAGCACTAAGCAAAGAGAATTAGAGTTATAAATATAAAAATACATTTTCCAAAAACTTTGTACTTGTGGTAGTTATAAATTAACATCATTAATTACATTTTCTTTGTT
Organism: Aphodius sticticus; assembly: GCA_963966075.1. Taxonomy (NCBI): domain Eukaryota; kingdom Metazoa; phylum Arthropoda; class Insecta; order Coleoptera; family Scarabaeidae; genus Aphodius; species Aphodius sticticus. The sequence goes on from OZ014506.1 coordinate 21,677,515, forward strand.
GTTGTACATAAGTTAGGTACTATTACTGTGATGGTATCTAGACGTTCTTGCCAAACATGACTTATTAGTGGAGAGACAACGTGGTGCAAGTCGAAGAGATTGAAGGTGCCAGAATCAATTGGTGTTTCATTATCACCGAAGAAGAAGAAAAGTCCTTACATGAAATTTCTAAATGTTGTCGTCCATGCGTATACTTTTGAAGCTGTCTGAAATAATTTATGATAATAAAGCAAGTAACCTTGAATTAAAGAAATGTATGCTGTGTAAAAATTATTGCCATCTTTAATTACGAACTTTTACATTCGTCAGAAAAAAATCTTACTGCTTTCAAATCCTCGTGTGATAATCGCCCCATAGCAGCAGATTGCACTCGCAGTTGAATTTGAGCTTTCAATAAAAAGAGAAGAATCTCTTTCTGTACTTTGGGATTCGCTTCATACCAATTAGTGTCGTATATTGCTCTAGAGAGGGAATCGCCCTAAAGACAAGAATTAAATTAAATGCATACTGCGAAATGAAGTCGGAATTAACCTTATTGATGAGTCTTTGGCCGAAGCAATGTCCTAGCATCAATACAGCTAGGCATCCCATGGAAAAAACCAAAGGAAGTATACCGGGTATCTTCAAATATTATATTATTATTTATATGCTCATTTGGCTATCATTACTTACTACAAAATATATAGTTAGTGACAGTGAGGCTCCTAACATCGCGGTCACCAGTGCCGGCAACATTACTGGGTTAAATATGTGTAGGAAATCAAGAAATAAACTGAAACAAAAGCTACTCTAATATACATTATGGGCTTATGCAAAAACCTATATCTTTGGAGGTTTTTTTTAATATGGTCTATTAATATTTCTAAAAGATTCAAACTTCCAAACATAATTATGTGCCATACTTACTCAGATATATAGGAATGGTAACCAATGGAAAAACGTAATTCACGTGAATATACATCTTCTGGAGAAAAAATGATACCAGCCACTGTTTTTGTTAGATAATCCACCCTCACCCCGATGAGTTCAGAGCAATACAGATATAATATGCCAATACTCATTGCTACGTTACACATATACCATATGCAAAGATGATACCCGATGGACATCATCACAGCAAAGGTAAAACTACACCCTCGAGGCAACCATATAGGACAAAGACCAAAACAATGCATTGTTTCATTGAACTCTACATTGAAAGACCTGCATGCTTTTGTGCTTGCTGATGTGATGTCCAGTATAACCACTGAGACGGGAACTGGAAATTGCTTAATAAGAACGAGTAAAGTTCAAGTTTATTTGAATACTTGCGATAAATGGAACCATAAAATAAATAGCTTAAACAGTATTTAGAACGATGTATATACAATTTTATTGTATTGGTTTCAGTAGCCTGCAACGATGTTCCAAACTGTTTAAGAATTGATCCAAATTTGTTGCTTTTGAGAAAAAATATGAAATGAACAAACGTGTAAGGTATTGTTACACTGAAATGTGGCGCATAGCTCAGTAACAATTCGAACGCAGAGCTATTGCGTCCATGTTCCTGTAAATCTAAGATAAACACGCAATTAATACCCGTTGATTTAATAACAAATAGTAGCTACCTACATTTTAGTCAGAGCTACCGGTATTATTTGCAATCCACTTATTATTTTGCTTTTGTTTGGAAAAGGCCATACACCCCAAAAACGCAAGTGCTCTTCAAAATACTTAAAGCAATCCATCGCATCAAAATAGGAATTAGAGTAAAAAGTTAATCCTTGAAACCGGATTATCGTTAAGTTCAATGTAATTAATTGATTATTCATTTGCGACTTCTTTAAATAGTTATGATAATTATGTGAAAGTAATGTACTCCCAAGATTTATATTAAAGGAGATGCAGTTCACCAAGCGTAGAGCAGTGTTTCTCAAACTAGATTTCGAAAAATTCACAACGCAAAACGACATTGGTCCTTTGTCAAATTATGTTAGTTTATACATGATTCTACGGTGGACAAAGTACACATACAATAGCCAAGAGTGTTTCATGATTTATTTTGCAGTTGGCAATTTCTCAAATGTTGTGATATGACAACGCTTGAAATGCACTTAACATTTTGCATTTGATTGATTTTTGTCGTATAGCCACCCCAAAAACGTCAATATTTATCTGTCTTTAAGGTTAGCTTCGAAATGAGTATGCAACCAAATATACTTCATAATTTTGTAATCCGATTTACACCGAATAGATTGGGTATTTCCATTCAAATTATAAGTTAAAGTGAACTTGGCACCTTTGCCGATAATACAAAAAATATACGGATCAATTCTGCAGAGTCTAGGTGACGGATTTTAAGATTATTGGTGGCTAAGTCCTAGTCTTCTTGCGATCAACTAAAAAGCACCGATATTCATAGAATTCGTCACCTACACTTGACAGAATTGTGCGAACTACTTTTTTATTATAAGCAAAAGTACAAAGTTCACTCTAACCAGGGGCGGATTAAGACTTTTTTCGCCCCTGGGCGATCAAAACCATTTCGCCCCTGCCGAGTCTTCTGACTACATCTGATTTTTTTTTAAATGAAGATAGTTGAAAAAAAACCAGCGGCGGCGGCTTTGATTTTCGCCCCCTTTAACTTTTCGCCCCTGGCGATCGCCCATCTCCGCCCTGTGGTTAATCCGCCCCTGACTCTAACGTATATTTTTAATTCATAAACTTAATAGTTATTTAACCAACAAGTATATTAAAAGGAGCGGTTAATGATCGAGACTGTTTAACGCTCGAGCGTAGCGAGAGCGCTAATTGTCGAGATCATTAATCGCCGTTTAATATTCGAGTTGGTTACAAAATTTTTTCGTCGATCGTATTCTTCTATAGCGTCGTCTACATAGATCTTTCTTCGCTAATGTCTTTTTAGGTTATATGACAATTTATGTAATTTGACACTGACAGTTCTAGAGGGCGGGATGTTTTGATTGGAAGGTTTCATTTCACATATTCCATTGGCCAATCAAACGACATCTTTACGTCGTGTGATTTGCTATAACAATTCATGCATTAATAGAAATCGTGCATTAATAGAGTTGTTTAATAAACGATTTCCTATTCACTGAACGGACTCATAAATAAACGATCGACGGAAAACATGCATTAATAGCCGATTGAAAATTATATCTGCATTTCCGATCTAAACGCCACCTTAAAGCAGTCCACCACAGTTGAAGATCAAAATAGGATATACACGGTTGGGCAAAAGTATGGATCCAAATAACTCTTAAACGTAAAGGGAGATTTTAATGAAATGTACACAAAGATAAAGATATAAGGCGCACATAAAGGGTGTGTTTTCAATTCCATTGTACTTCCGGTATTTTAAAGTATTCAAAAAGTTGACCTCGTTCACACGACACTGGCGCCATGTATAAGAAAAGAAGTAACACATTATTGTAATCCGCTTTATAAAAAAAAAGTTTTGTGTAATTTTTTTTTCAATTTTATTATTGTCAATTTCTTTCTTCTTTGATAACTTCGCTATTACGATAACCAGAAAGTTGAAATGTTGTATTCCTTACATAAGAACAGACACTGAAGTCGTTTTTTTGGTCATAAAATGTTTTTGTCCGTAAGCGTTTGCTGAGCGATATTCAATTTTTTTATTTCTTATGGAAACAATATTGAAATTTCACAGATTTAAATAGAATATTAAAAGGGTTTGCAAATTATTATCACAAAAGATGCCATTAGGTGACCCGCCAGATCACCCGACTTAACCTCAGTGGCCTTTATAGGAACCATCGTTTATATACGATACTATGATACAGTGAAGAGAGATAGTAGTGATAATTTTATGGTGTTATTTATACATGGTTGTAAAGCATTTAGCTTTATTTTACTTTATTTAAATCTGTAAAAATCCAATATGGCGTTAGTAAGAAAGAAAACTGTTGAATATCGCCCAGCTTTAGCTTGCGTAAGAAAAAAATCTGACAAGAGAAATGTACATCATGCTCCGTGAGACATCTGAATATAATACGTAAAATTATTAAGAATTATATGTAAATTTTTATTGCCACATATTTTTTTCTGCTATCTCTTATTACAAATGAAATACTTGCATTCTTGGACACGAAAAAATCAATCACTTTAAGTTATCCTCCTACGTTGAGAGATTCCATTTGGTCAGTTAAATTCAAAACATTCAAGTCATGTGTCACATATACAGTGTGTCCACGAAAGTCCGCACCATATGGAAAAATTTTTTATTGAGTATTTCTCAGAAAATTTTATTCTTGATAAAAGTTGGCGGCTCGTATGAAACCAAAACTGCAACCGTCAAATATGTTAATTTCGGTGCCATATACCAAGCGATTCAGAATATATGAATTTGTGATAAGAGTAAAGTACCTGTATTTTAATTATTATCGATAAACTTTATTTGGAAATGTTGTTTAGAAGTAAAAATTATATTCAAATATGAAGTCAGAGCCACCCACCTTGAAAAAAAATATTTTCAGGTTTTTTCTTAATTATTACTTTTGTGGCAAATATTAGTAAATGCCAGTGATACTACAAGGTTCTTTTTAATCTATTTATTGGAAATTTGAATACATTTTTTATATTTTTTGTTATTTTGGTATGATAACTAATGTTTATTTAGAACTAACGCAAAATTACTTATTTTCTTGGTGCGAAGTTGATATTTCACCCTGTAGATATTAATATATCATACAATAACTAATTCAGGAACGTGACTTACCTTTTATTCAGTTAATATTATTGACTGTGGACAGGTTTATAATAGTAGTTATCCATCTACACCGAGCGATTCTCAAGCGGTGGTACGCGTGGTGCTATCACTTATGATATTTTATTTTCACTGCTAATATTTTAATAAACATAACTGAAACCTCAATGAATTGTGTCTTGAATCAATTATTTTATGCAAGAATGTATCTTCTTATGTACAGCAGCACAAAACGCATCAATAACCACCTAAGTATAGGTTCTTGTATAGGCAACCCAATGATACAAAAAAGAAAGAATATGAAACAAACAGTTTATTTTCTTTATGCAACATTGTTTAAATTTTAAAATAGGCATACACCAGTTATCTCAGGTGGATATGAAGAACAAAAGCATTATCCAGACATTATCCATTTAATCGTACTCACTGCAGTTTACGTTAGTTTATGTGAATAGCTTCAAGAAACCCCACAAAAATATGTTGACAAAATGAGGAAACAAGTTTGCCAGTGTTGCAAGGCGTAATCGAGCATAAAACGACTTCTGTTCGACAAATTGCTTCACACAGCCAATGCAGTAAATCAACAGTACATAAAATAATAAAATTAAACAAGTATCACCCTTATAAACCAAAATTTATAAGTACACTAAAAGAAAGAGACTTTGACATCAGGTATGAGTGTATGACTATACCATCTGGTTTGAGTTGAAAATGAAAGAGAACATAGTTTTTTTTTAAATATTCTTTGTACAGATGCGGCAACATTTACGTCAAATGGGACTGTTTCTTCAGAAAATTGCCGGTGGCGGGCACATGAAAACCCGAACTTTACAGTAGAATGCCGAGATCAGTACCATTTTAAGACTAATGTGCTGTGCGGTATTTTGAATAATCAAATATTTGGGGCATTTGTTTCGTCAAAATTTAAATGGGGAATTATATCTTCAGTTCCTGAACAGAGAGTTGTCACCTTTTCTGCCGTTAATTCAACGGCAGTTAATTTGGTTCCTCCTTGATGGTGCGCCCATATACACAGTATAAACTCTGTCTAGAACTTTTTAAATCATAAATTTGGCCATCGCTGGATAGGCAGAAATTCGGAATCAAGATCCTGGCCACCTAGATCCCCCGACTTTACCCCGTTAAATTTGTTTTTGTGGGTTTACGTATACGTATACAAACACCGACCATTTAGCGATATAAATCATTTAGAGGAATCTATCCAACATTTTAAGTAGTACAAATAAAATAAGTTCATAGACAATAAATTAGCATTATTAACATATTCATAATAGTTATTAACCTGATAACGGGTAAATCAGTCATAATTAATTCTAGAAACAATAGATGTTTGATGCTTTAGTTATTTTTATTAAAATATTATCAGTGAAAATAAAATTTCGTAAGTGGTAGTACCGCGCGTCTCACCACTTGAGAATCGCTCGCTGTAGATGGATAACTACTATTATAAACCTATCCACAGTCATTAATATTAACTGAATAAAAGCTAAGACACGCTGCTGAATTAGTTATTGTATGATATATTAATATCTACAGGGTGAAATATCAACTTCGCACCAAGAAAATGAGTAATTTTGTGCTAGTTCTAAATAAACATTAGTTATCATACCAAAATAACAAAAAATATAAAAAATATATTCAAATTTCCAAAAAGTAGATTAAAAAGAACCTTTTAATACCATTGGCATTTGCTAATATTGGTCACAAGAGTAATAATTAAGGAAAAAACTGAAAATATTTTTTTTTCAATGTAGGTGGCCCTGATTTCATATTTGAATATAATTTTTACTTCTAAACAACATTTCTAAATAAAGTTTATCGATAATAATGAAAATAAAGGTACTTTACTCTTATCACAAATTCATATATTCTGAATCGCTTGGTGTATGGCACGGAAATTTACATATTTGATGGTTGCAGTTTTGGTTTCATATGAGCCGCCAACTTTTATAAAGAATAAAATTTTCTGAGAAATACACAATAAAATATTTTTCCATATGGTGCGGACTTTCGTGGACACACTGTATATGTAGTGCAAATATTAGTTGGAATTTGCTCAATATGAAGAGAGAATGTTTTAAAGCAAAAATACATAGATCCACTTGACAAAACCCTCTTACCTCTAATAAACATTCTTTATGGCAAATTCGGCAAAATTGACAGTATTGGTGGCTGCTATAAAAATGCCTTTTAACCCTTTTAACAAACTAATAAACAATAGAAAAAACGGTACCAACATTGAAGGTTGAAATTAAGTGAAAATCCTAAAATCCTGATGTGAACATGTCCACGTCAAGTTTAGCACATGTGTCAGTCGAAGACAGAATCTGCTTTTTGTAATTTGCTCAATTTTCCTTACAATATTCCATTCAATCTTATTGTATAGAAATATACGTAGGTTTCATATGTAATGTTCAGAACCTCAGTTTAAATAATACACAGAAATAGTAAAAAAATCTTTATTTTATCATACAAAATTTTACATATATAGTTTTGGTAACAGTTATTTATAAGTAATCTATGGCATACAATGTACTAGTGGAACTACAGAGCCATCACATGGTGATCTGCTCTGAACTTTCCTGGTATAACCATTGCTTGGACAACACTAATACTCTACACTTAAGTAGAGTAGAAACAGTTCTTCCTCAAGACGGTTATTTGACTATTAAACATTATCGTAGCTAGATTAACATACAGGTACTTAAACTTGTGGCCGTTGGTCGATTACCACCAACCTCCGTGATGATGAATTGGCTCGTGGTGAATAATTGGCTCGTGGTGTACGTAGATCTTCTTGACAATTGGTACTGGAACGATCACCTTCTTGACGTGATGGTGATGAACAGTATGGACATTGTAAGGCACGTGGATAACGTGGTGGTCACTGAAAATAAAAGATACATTTAATTGCGATAGAATTTAGGATGGTTGCGAAGCAACACGAAGTTTGATGTTGCAATCTGCGTAAATGAAGAGCATACTGAAAATTCTAGGAAATACTCAAATATGACATAAAACTAAATAACTGGAGTGTTGACACAACGATATTGTGTATCTTGGTGAAACGATATAATTTAAACGACAAAATTTGGATCGTTAAACTATATAAATAAAGTTCCGCCAATGCAATGGTCCAATCACCTACTTTAGCTTCAAACCAAACATTGATAATCAAGCCGATTCTATAAAAAAAAAACATTGCTAACTAACCACTTGAAAACGTGGTATATTTCTACTGAAATTTTAGATTCTCAACGTCCACTTTTAATAGCGACATACCAAACTTTTTTTGCTTCCTGAAAATACAAATTTGTGCGACTGTAGTGACTTTGGATTGCTTTTTACTACTGCACAAGCTTTTTGCATGCCATTAGTTGTTTTAGTAATCAATTAAAGTTGTTATAAACACACCTCTATTATTTAAATAAATTAAACAATATTTGATAATTATTTTGACAAAAGCAATATTGTTATTTGGACCGAGGATCTATAAATAATCCTAACCATGTCCGCGCATTTCCTTATGTGATTATGATGTTGATAAAGTTGTTTTTAAAAGAAACAAGTTGGATTGATACTAATATGCACAGATAGCACAGATAGAAAATTTTGCTTAATTCAAATAAATATGCATTGCCTCAAAGAAATTTGGTGTTTCAATAGGGACAAAGAAATATCTCTTTGCGGATAAAAATGCATTTGTTTAAAATATTTGTTTGGTAGAAAGAACGTTAATTTGTGTCAAAGAATGATTTGTTTTAGTGAAAAATTCAATTTGTATATTATAATGAACGAGAATTATTTAGTTCAAATAATTATGATTATGTTGAGTGAAAAAATTATAATTTTGTAAATTAACGAATTTTAAGGTTGCGATAAATGGTTCTTTCAATAAAAAATCTGATGTGGCCAGGCACATGACTTTATCATACTATATATAAAATTAATAGTTTAGCTGCATGAGATTCTATTTGATCGAGATCGGCTATGTCTGCATTAAAATAAACCTAGTAGAACTAGACAGATATCTCGATTAAAGATGCATTCGGATATTGTACTCCGTTGACTCCGTACACCGTCCAAATGACTCTTACATGTTATTGGGTGTAAAAAGTGTAACGGTGTTCAATATCCGAACGCAGCCTATATTGACAGTAGTATTTTCAAAACATTCGCGTTTGACACTAGCTACTGTCATTAGAATCAAAAAATCTGACATATCCTGGCTACTAGTTTTAAAGCAGTACGACCGATCTCGATGAAATAGAATTTGCTCATGCAGCTAAACTATAAATTCTACCAAAAAATGTCATATACATAAATTATAGAAAATTTCCTCTCCTTTAATTTATTATTTAACTATTTTGACGACATTACACAAATAGCGGCTCATTTGCAAAATCTTCGAAAAATGCTATGAGTAAACCATCCGTTCCTTTGGACCCTTTTCAACAGAAAGCTTTTTAGCTCTAAGTTTGGTTATGAAACTTCTAAATATGAAGTTTCGTCCCGATACCTTTAGTAGTTTCTCCAGAATCGTCGCCACAAAAACGGGTACACACACACACACACACACACACACATACACACACACATACACACACACACACACAGACATTTTTTGTACCTTGGTCAAAAATGTTCAGGGGACCCAAAAAGACATATTTCCGCTAAAATCTCAAAAAATTTTTTTGGCATGATTACAATACTTTACATACAGCGTATAATAAAGTAAAAAATTATTAGTTTGTTGAAGGAATTAATGTGGACCTATTATTGACTAGAACTTTTTGGAGGGTACAGGAAAGCAAAATCTCCACGTGTCACCGCCTTTGGTATGTCGCACATCCTCGACCTGTGATTGGTTTTTCCTGACCTACATATCGTCAAGGTTAGGGTAGCAAAATTTATGCTGATTCCGAATCGGAACTTGTACCTGCATACACTGTGCTCTATACTGCCGATCATACGGCCCTTTTTTACTTTATCATACGTAGTATGTAAAGTATTGTAATCGTGCCAAAATTTTTTTTCGAGATTTTAGCGGAAATATGTCTTTTTGGGTCCCCTGAACATTTTTGACCAAGGTACAAAAAAATGTCTGTGTGTGTGTGTGTGGATGTGGGTGTGTGTGTGTGTGTGTGTGTGTGTGTGTGTGTGTGTGTGTACCCGTTTTTTGTGGCGACGATTCCGGAGAAACTACTAAAGGTATCGGGACGAAACTTCATATTTAGAAGTTTCATGACCAAACTTAGAGCTGAAAAGCTTTCTGTTGAAAAGGGTCCAAAGGAACTGGAGGTTTAGTCTTAGCATTTTTCAAAGATTTTGCAAATAAGTTGCCACATCTGGAAATTTGTCGAAATAGTTAAATAATAAATTAAAGAAGAGGAAATTCCGAATAATTTATGACTATGACATTTTTTGGTACAATTAATAGTTTAGCTGCATGAGCAAATTCTATTTCATCGAGATCGGTCGCACTGCATTAAAGCTAGTAGCCATGATATGTCAGAAATTTTGATTCTAATGACAGTAGTTAGTGTCAAACGCTAATGATGCGCTAATGTTTTGACACAATATAAGTTGCGTTCGTATATTGCGCACCGTTACACTTTTTACACCCAATAACACGTAACTATCATTTTGACGGTGTACCCGATGTCAACGAAGTACAATAAGCGAACGCAGCTTTAATAGACGTATCTGTCTAGTTCTACTAGTTTTATTTTAATGCAGACATGGCCGATCTCGATCAAATAGAATCTCATGCAGCTAAACTATTAATTGTTGAATTGTATATATAGTATGATAAAGTCATGTGCCTGGCCACATCAGATTTTTTAATTAATTATTTAATTTTATTAATTTAGCCAGACGCATAACATAAATTGTGCTGTAAGCTTTCACCAGTATACTTTTTATACTCAGGATAAGGCCGACCTGCGAGGAGTATCTAACAATACACGCTATCTAACAATACACTTGGATGAGGAATTAACATTAAAATATATTTATTTGAATCAAAATATGATATTTGGCGGAAGTAAACCTATTTTTAAGCCTAAGCAAACATATTTCTTTGATTTAAATAAATATCTCCTTGTATACAAAAATATTTGTTTACAAGAAATATGTTTGGTGTAAAAAACGTCTTTTTAAATCAAAACAAAAATATTACTTTAAACGAAAGTAATTTTTGTTTGTATCCAAATATATTTATCTGACTTATGTTGTGAATATATTTGAATAAAAATAATGATTAGTTAAAGCTTAAATAAAAAAAAATAGGATACATTTTAGTCATGTTAGATTATTGGAAATTGTAATTTATAAGTTATTTATTGCATTGTTTATGTTTTTGCATTTGAAATAAATTTATGTCAATGTAGTAGCACGTACCGTAGCTGAAATTTTTAAAAAGTTAAATTTGATGCTTTTAATTATCAATTACACAGGATGAGTGTGAAGCGGTCCCTCAATTATCCTATTAATAAAAAAATAGATTTTTCGTCACGATTTGACACTTTTAAATTCGGAAATTTTTGGCTTTTCGGGGTATTTTTTTAGTTTTGGGGATATTGACCTATCGCGACCGAATATATTTTAGGCAATTCTTATTGACTTGATTTGGCTACTTTTGGCGTTTTGATCCAACAATTTTAGCTTCATAACTCTCCATTTTAGTAAAGTATTTTTTATCGATGTTGATGAGTTTTTCGCCGCGTTATAAGCAGATTCATTAAAATTATCACACGCCTTAAGGGGGCTTCCGCTTTGTTAGTTTTAAAAAATCAATTTTTCTTTTTTTTGTTTATTCTGAACTAGGTCTCAGAATTGTTCCTGTAAGAGGGTTTTGCAAAATTCGCCTTAGTTCTGTAGTTGTAGTCGGTGATTTGTGTGTGCGTCGATCAGTGTTGTGATAAGGGGGGAAGAAATCCCCCCGAACTGCAACCGTGCAAAATGCGTTCTTATATACGTATTACATATGACTCGACCAAGTCATAGATCTCCCACCACTGGTATCTATACCTTTTGTCATCCATTCGTCCAGTTTTAAACGAGATGATTCTTTGCTTTTTATGTTCAGCACATATCTAGTGTTCGTTCGATCGTCCATTTTTTAAAATTTTTGCTTTATTTAATTTTTACAGCGTTTTATATCACGAAAAGAGCGGCGAAACCGGACCTTTTTTGGACATACGACCGCCATTTTGTTAAAAATCAAAATATTGAGAAACTGAACGATCGAACGATAGCCAACGAAATAATAATTAAGAAATGGTTTCACTTGTTTGTATCAGACGACCTGCACACGTGTAATCGTGGTTACCGTTACACATTAATGTTTGCACAAAAGCGAGCATAAAGTAATCTGCAAGGTTACCGAGACCATCACAATAATTTTGAAATTGTTAATTTTATACATCGGTATTAACACAAAAGAATAAAAAAAACTTTGTCTATAAATCTTGTGTGGTTCTTTCATTATCAATTCCTTAAAATAGGCTGGAAAAGCGTAAGACCCCCTTAATCAAATAGAAAGATTACAACATATTACAGAGAAGAAAACAAATTGTCTAAGATTGCGACATCTGGAGAAATTAATTTATCTTGTATAATAAGAGTCCCTTCATTTCTCAACATATTGCTGTTTGATTTATCACAATATCCACATTTCTGGAGAAGATACACAGTTTCAAGTAAAGCTGCAATTTTAACTTTTTACAATTATTTCACAACATTTATTAGGTAATCTTATCAATCTGCCAATATGGTACAGTCGAGACCGGATATAACGAACTCCGGATATAACGAACGCCCGCTTGTAACGACCAAGAAAGAAAGTCCCGTCAGATTGCCGTATAGTTACATGTATGTTTAGCTCGCTTATAACGAACGCGTATATAACGACCGCCCGGATATTACGACCAAGTTTTTATCCATTTTTAGTTCTACAAGTTCGGTTATAACGACCAGTTAACGAACACTCAGCACAAAATCTAGTCGGATGTCTCCTGCCCGCAAAACTTAACCTATTTTCGCCAACAGGAGAACCCAACCTAATAGGAGAACCCCTACCGTTTTTTTCACTATTCCGCGGTTACGTCTCCTCTATTTCCCACCTCTATTTTTCTTATCTCGTAAGACTTTTAGCTTGTATATATGCATTAATACAAAGTTTATTTAAAAAAATATGTAGCTATGTACAAGGGATTTCTTTAAGAGCGACGCATTTCGTTTTTTCAATTAAAAGACTTGTGGGTTAGTTATGGAAATGATTTTTATTTCAAATGAAAGTATAATCGATGCTATTATTTATGAAATACGACATCATTCAAATGTCCGCCGCGGAAGCGCTGGCACGAGTGAATACGCTGGACCCAATTTTCCATAACTCGAGTACACAAATCGGTCGAAATACCAGGAATTTTGCATTCGATGTTGGCCTGCAGATGTTCTAACGTTTCTGGCTTGTTGGCATAGACCAGCTATTTAATGTAACCCAAAAGAAAATCTAAAGGGATTAAAGACAGAAACGTTAAAACACTGCAGGCCAAAATCGAACGCGAAATTCCTGGTATTTCGGCCGATTTGTGTACTCGAGTCATGGAAAATTGGGTCCAGCGTATTCACTCCTCCAGCGCTTCAGCGGCCGACATTTGAATGATGTCGTATTGCCATAAATAAAATATGCCATAAATAATGACATCGATTTACTTTCATTTGAAATAAAAATCATTTCCATAACTAACCCACAAGTCTTTTAATTGAAGAAAAAAAACATAATGCGTCGCTCTTAATGAAAACCACTATACTTATAAGAAATGTATGTAATGGTTTAAAACACAGATAATTTATGTTTATTTTGTTTATTCTGTGTTCTTTATTATGTATTCTGTTGATTTTATTTAATTTTTATTCAATTTTAGTGAAGTTTTTATTTATTAACCTAGAAAAAACATCAAATATCGCATGTCTGCTTATAACGAACGACCGCTTGTAACGAGCTAGCGACATGGCCCCTTGAGTGTTCGTTATATCCGGTCACGACTGTATAAGTACATTTCCAGAAATTTCAACTAAAAATATTTAAAATTGTACACAAGCAAGACTCAAAGTGACCAGTTATTCAAAATATTTAAATATAAAACCACAGGGTATCTCGAATAACATTATGTTTATTCTCCCGGTCTACTTTACTTTATCCAATCGTACAATTATCAAAATCAGTAATAGATTACGAAAGTTATGGTACATCAAAGTTTTGCAAAGTTTAGATGACCCGGTTTTTATTTGCAGATGAATGTATATTGCATAATTCACAAACATAACGAAGAATGGTGAACATGGTTTAGAATAATATGTAAACTATCTATTACAACTTATTAAAGTAGGTATTAACACAGTATTGTTGTAAAAAAAGTGGGTAAATGCGTTACTTAAAACATTATATAAGAAGAAAGAATGAGACATTTACGCCATAATATAATGTAGTAACTGGCCACAAACTGGTTGTCATAAATTTCGATCTTTCTGGATTTCACAATGGATTTCCTACATCATTTCACATTCTCGCACCATCTGCATGTGGTACACACAACGAACCCTTTAGAAATTACATAATACACTACTTTCATTTTTTAAGATCGCATAATTAATTACAACCTTTCTTTATTTATATATATATATATACTGAATAACCGTTTATAGTATGTCAAGTATCCAAAAAGAAATTAAGAAACTTTAGTATCAGTTGTTTATGCATTGCGTAATTTACGTTTGTCATCAAATTAAAAAGATTTGTAGTCATAGTTTTCACTTTCCTTCTTCAAGTAGGGTTATCTACGCGGAACTGTAACAGTACCGACTGAATTTGATTGCCCTCTATATACTAATACAGAGCTAATTTAATGTACGTGTTCCGATATCCTGTATCATGTCTATGGTATAACGCATAAAATGACCCTTTCTCCAATGGGTGTGCTATGAGAGGAAAGCTCTATGGAATTTATAAGTGGGTTTTAGTTTTCAATTCCTGGTTCCACATTTATTGCTCTAGTACCATACAATAGTATATTAAATTTCGATTTATTAGTGTTTTTTTTATTTTTTTGCTAGACGACCACACCACTACAAAGAAAGCCAGTCAATGCAGAATTTTATGACGAGTTACAAGGATTAAAATTTATCACTCTGAATCTCATAGATCATCGGGTTCGTCGGCTACAGGTTACCAAAACTGGGACGTTCTAAAACTTCTAAATGACTAGAATTAATTACCAAATTGCTAGGTATGAACTACCAAACAACCTATGTCTAGTTGTCATTTTAACACTAATGCGCCGGTAAATTTATATTAATGTTACTTTGATTTAGTTTATGAATCTCCCATCCATATGTTTAAAACCATATGCTGCCAAGACATCGAACGAGACTATAATTATATATTTCTGGGATAATTATTGTAAAATCATTAATTTAAAACTATACCAATGGCAGCATTATTAGAACGGGTACATTGCCCAGTTTAGAAGAATTTGAGTAAACAATTAATTAATTATATTTATTTATTTATTATTACCAATGTGTTGCGAATTTGCAATGGTTCTCAAGAAGTAAACATTGTGTAATACATTATATATTATTATCTTGTAGTCTGAAACCACAATGTCGAAAAAGAAACTGCTTTATTATTACTACGCTTATATTAGCTTCACTACTTGTTTATTAGTTTGTTAGGTTCAAATCTATATTGTACCAACTTTCCTATGTCCAATCGAGTAAAAATTTTGCAGTGAACAGATTTCCGATGACAATGCAAGAAACAATGAAAAAATTGGAAAAATTTTCAAAATTTGGTTAATGTCGCCAATCGAGTTGAAATTTAGTATGTGGACAGATTTCCGGTGACAATGCATGAATCAATAAAAGAAAAACCGAACAATTTTCCAAAATTTGTAAAAGTTTCAAAATTTGGAAAATTTGTCCAATGAAGTTGAAATTTTGCATGTGGATAGATTTCCGGTGGCCATGCATGAATGAATAAAAAGAATTGGATTTTTTTTTTAATGAAAGTTATTATTTTTATAAAGCGTAGTTTTAAAAAAAGTATTATTTACATAAATTTGTTTTACATTATTTATGTTTTATTCAGAACCATAACAAAATTGTTTAAGATAATTGATATCATAGAATTCTCTTGCATGCATATTGGTGATCATGGATTATGTATCATCTTGTAATAAATATTACAAGAAATAAAATGTATGTACCTAGCAAAATTTAAAAAAAAATATTATTACCGAAAATTCTTATTCATCAGGGTTACTAAAATTATTACATTATTAGTCGCTTTTTAATATACTTGAGACCCACTTTATACCTAATCTTTCACTTACGACACGATTTTTTAGAAAGTAAATGTTATTTTGACTAAAATATGTTTAAAATATAACAAAACAATGAAAAATAAAAACAAAACATATCAAACAAGGCAACAACAAAGAAACAACACTACAATAATAAAAAGTAAATGACGTAAAGTAAACAAAAAATATATAACAAATGTAGAATTCATATGACACCTTTAACAAGACAGTAAGTATAAAGAGTTTTAAATGGAGTTATTGTTTGTATTGATGTAACATTTTAAGGAATTAAAAAAAAAAAGTAAGTATATGAAATTTTGTATCTACTCAGTATGACATTAACTATAAAAAGTTTTGCAGGAGAAAGAGTGAGACACCCTGTATATTAAAGAGAGACTAATAATTTAACTTACCAAACAAATAACAATTTTTGATGACAATAAACATCCATATCTTTTTCACCACAAGAGGATACAAATTTTAAAATTTGGTCGTAACTCATAAGTCGTAACATTTTTAATTTTAGATGAAGTATTTTGTTGATTGTACAGACTATATAAAAAAAAACAAGCCATAACGTTGTTGATTATCTGATTTGCTGTGAACTAAATAGTAAATGCCTTTAGCCACCAAAATTTTATAAGGAACAGCATATTTTTTCTTTATTCTAGAAAACGTGGATTTTGTGAATAGTGAATATGAGTTTTCGATAGATTTACTTGCGATGAACAGGAATCGTGACTCAAAAGTTTCCTGTCAAATAGTAAATTTGACAATATTCCTGAATTTATAGGGGATGAATCCTACATGAATCCAATTTCCCTAAACACTTCAAAACGGTCTCAAAGCAAACAAGATGAAACAATATACTACCTACTTTTAGCTAACATTGTAAAAGTTTGTTTAGTGCAATAATTTCAGATGCAATATATGCATAAAAAATATCCAAAATCATAATTTTTGACATTTTAACCTTAACCTTTGGAAAAAATTAAGCCACACAATTTAACCAAACAAAAATCTGTTAAAAATCTGGTAATTTGTTTTGATGAAGAACTATTCCAGTCCTTTTGAACAAAAGAAGCTGTAAATTAATACATTTTTGTGGTTACTTAATTTCGATTATTAAATTTAACAAAACCACAAACAAAATTTTAATTCTTAAATATTGACCAAAAATCAATTTTTTGCATCCCTTCTAAAACCAAGTAACAGAAATAAGATTACAAGCTAAACACGTTTGTTTTTGTCTGTATAATAGAAAATTGTAAAATTCTGTTAATTAAATTTTATTTGCTAGTGTATATGATTGAGAATTATTTTGGATTAATTCAGAATATTCCAACAAAGATATTAAAATTTCAAATATAAGTGAAACGAAAGAGAAATGGCTCACTTATTATCAAAAGAGTACCTAAACGCAAAGAATCTAAACATAAATAATTATTACAAGTAAATTAAATACTTACTGGTGACCACCCCAACCTCCTGGAGCACTAGCAACAAGAGCCAACAAACACACGACGAAAACCAACTGAAAGAAAAAAAAATAATTACCAAAAACATCCGCCACGAAATTTAATACACGAAAATCAAAGCAAAATCTGCGTACCAAAGATTTGACGAAGGCCATTTCTGATAAACCTGGTGGTTCACAAGTTTAAGTTGTAAGATAAGTTAGTGGTACCCGTTATGGTATGCTTATCATCCACTTGTACGATGTATATATACACATGTGGACCCCTCCCTACAGAGACCCTCCACATCAAAATCGAATTACATAAAAAGGAAATACTAGTTCGCACACACATCCCCATACGTTCAAGTCGCTACCAGCACGCAGCTTTTTCTTGCGGCGAATGTCACGTCTCGCCATTGTCAATTATATAATGGAGGTGATTCTGTGACCTGATCGCGATCATGGAACATCAATTAGAATATTAAAGAACTTATTAGGAAATATCTAAAACGAAAGCGGGTATCGTATCCAGCTTAATATTTTATCAGGGTTTGGCGATTGGTATTTGTCGGCAATCGGTGATTTGCATTTCAAAATAGTCTGTGATCACAATATTTTTTTGCTATCGCCTTGATGTACACCGTGACTTTTACCAAGCATAACTTCGATTTATTGCTTGTGTCCTAATTGAGATTCATGGGCAAATTGCATGCAGGTAATAAAATTTAATAAAATCTTAGATTAACAATGACATTAGATTATATTGATTACGTATTAAAGTGGTAAACATTTTAGTATTTTTTGTAAGTGTATTTACCACGAGTGAATTTTATGTAAATTTTTAGGTGCCGGCATTTATGTAGTTGACTTTTCTAATTCTCAGATGCTTTCTATTTTAAATAATTCTCTTTTAAATTTGGTTATACGGAAATAGTTCTCACAATTCTCTTGCTTTACAATTGGATATAAATGTCTACTTTGTGCTAAAATATGTGAGAATTGAATTCGATAAAAATCAAATGTGTATATGCGGTAAGTCTGAGTACTATTGGTAACATCTACTTATGAAACCGATCCATAAAAAAAATCGAATAAAACAGGTAATAATATTATACAGTGTGTCCAGGAAAGTCCGCATCATATGGAAATTCTCTTTATTATCAATTTCTAAGAAAATTTTATTATTTATAAAAGTTGGCGGCTTGTATGAAACTAAAACGGCAACCGTCAAATATGCAAATTTCCGTGCCATATACCGAGCGATTCAGAATATATGAATTTGTGATAAGAGTAAAATACCTTTATTTTCATTATTATCGATAAACTTAATTTTGAAATGTTGCTTAGAAGTAAATATTATATGCTAATATAAAGTCACAGCCACCTATCTTGAAATTTTTCGTTTTGTTTCTTTTTTTATTCTTAATTTTATGACAAATATTAGTCAATGCCAGTGATACTAAAAGGTTCTCAGTAATCTATTTTTTAGAAATTCGAATACATTTTTTACATTTTTTATTATTTTGGTGTGATAACTAATGTTTATTTAAAACTAGCGCAAAATTACTCATTTTCTTGATGTGAAGTTGATATTTCACCCTATAGATAATAATAGATCATACAATAACTAATACAGGAGCGTGTCTTACCTTTAGCTCAATTAGTATTAATGACTTTGGATATGTTTATAATAGTAGTTATCCATCTAAAGCAACGGATTATCACGATGTTGGTGATATTTTGAATGAAAGACACCCGGACAACCAAATTGTCCATTCAACCATTTCTAGGAAAATTCAAGCAGTCTGGGTCTGTTGAAAATCGCTTTAAGAAACAGCACTATGTTGCCGAAAATAAGGGAGCAAGTTTACCAGTGTTGCAAGCGCCAATCGAGCATAGAACGACTTCGGCTCGACAAATTGCTTCTCACACCCAATGCACTATATCAACAGCACATAACCAAAATAACTACCAAACTAAAGGCAAGAGACTATGGCATCTGGTATGACTTGATTATTATCGATAAGCTTTGTTTATGTTGTTTAGAAGTGAAATTTATATTGAAATTTGAAGTCACACGCACCTATCTTGAAATTCTTTTTTTTTTCAAGTTTTCTTTTTCCACTCTTGTGATAAATATTAATAAATGCCAGGGATAGGTACTAAAAGCTTTATTCTATTTTATTGAAATTTTATTAAATTATATCCAACGGTGGCCTAACGCCGGTTACACATTGGGCGGTTTTTGCCGCGGCGGCAAATGTGTCGTCGCCGCTCAAAAAAATTCGTGGGTCTACACATTTGGCGGCTTGACCGCCAGCGCCGACTTTCAACTGCGAAATTGACAGTTGTGTTTAGTCGTCACTGTACAACTTGTAAAATGGACCGTTTCCAACAATTTCTTGCTCTGTTGTTATACCAGCGAAGAAAGAAGAGGCAAACAAAAAATTGTCTTATTTGGATCCATCCAATAAATCTAAATGATGACGCGAAGTTTTTCAATTATTTTCGAATGACTATTAATAGTCCAGTCATTATATACATTTGGAAATGCAAATGAACCGAGAAGGCTAAATTTATGATATGACGTGGGGGTGCCTAGAAAAGCTTAACTTCAAATTGTCGACCAAGATTTCCTATGTGCATTTTCCGCCATCTTGAAAAAGGGTTAACATATGCGTGTCCGACTTAACACAATTATATTCCCAAACAAAATTTCGTGAAAAGAGCTTGTCCCGTTCAAAACTGGACCGTACGCAGGCGCAGTGCAACCTATGAACGTGAAACCAACAGCAGTGCAATAGTTTGGACTCCGATCTGCTTTTCATGCGCCCGTGTTTTGTATGTAACTGGTATATGGATAAACGCCCCTCTTAACGTGAAATATGAAAAAAAAAAGGCTGCTAGACAACACAAAAGAAAATATTTTACAACCAAAAAAATGAATATAAACACAAATGGAATTTTGGGTAAAAGTATATGAATATATATCCCGCGTCAATACAGTATCATTTTCGCCCCGCCCCAATTAATTATAAATTTCCAACAATATTCTGCAATTCATTTCAACCGCCACATTAAATACATGTTCATAAAACATAAAGAAAACAGTCTACGTACAATTATTCATAATCAAAATCAGACAACATTACCATTCGTTAAATCACCTTCAGATCTTGTTTCAACATTTTTATTATTAACTTTGGCATTTATTCGCCCATCAAAGGCCCATACGTTTTTATTACCAAGCAAGGCGCTTGCTTTTTTAAACAAATCTTACCGCATTCGTGTCAGGACATCAACTATTAAAATTTGCGTATCGTTCAAAAGCTTCCTCTGATTAGTTACCGTTCGCTTCCAGCGGTAAAAAACCGCCGAATGTGTAGACGCTCATTTGATCACATACGCCACTATGTGAAAAAAACGACAAAATTACCGCCGGGCTAGTGGCAGCCGGCGGCTGCACAGCGACCGTCATCGGCAAGACCGCCGCGCGTCATTTATGCCGCTCAGTGTGAAAGCTTCCATTCAATTCTATACACTACTGCCGGAACGACGGCGACGGCAAATTTACCGCCACGGCAACAACCGCCCAATGTGTAACCGGCGTAATTTCTGGTTCAAAAAGTTCTTGGCGGTATTTAAAAAAAAAAGGTGTTCAAGAACTGTGTTCAAAATCGATGTTCAGGAACTGTAGATATAATTCTACATTTAAATTGTAACGAAAACAGGGCCCAGATTTTTGATTTTTCAAAATGCCGCTTAGTACATTGATCTTAAAATGGTACTCATATCGGCATTCTATCGTAAAATTCTGGGTTTCTTCTTGTGAAGAGACAGTGCAATTTGACGTAAATGTTGCCTCGTCTGTCCATAGAATATTAACAAACAAAATCTGTCCTCTTCAATTCCCCCCTCAAACCAGATGGCGAAGTCATACCTGTGGCATCAGGTCTGATGTCACAGGGCTGTGACTTCATATTTGCATATAATTTTTACTTCTAAATAACATTTCAAAATAAAGTTTATCGATAATAATGAAAATAAAGGTATAATAAACTTTACTCTTATCACAAATTCATATATTCTGAATCGCTCGGTATATGGCACTGAAATTTACATATTTGACTCCTTTGAAAGTCCGCCTTATGATGCGGACTTTCCTGGACACACTGTATATGAATGATATGATAGGTATGTAATTATCTATTTTTTAAACTAATTAATCTTAAGAATAATGTTGTTCAATAAATGTACATTGATCTACAGTGTGTCCACGAAAGTTCGCAGCTTCTGGCTATGTAGGATATTTCGAAAATAAATTGCTTTCGCGTTATACCGTGTGTCAAAATTTGTAAATGCTAACGTTTCGCGAACAATGTTTTTCGTTTCTTCAGACTTAACTGAATACTGAACTACTGTAATCAGTTAGCTCTGAAGAAGCGAGCGACATGGTTCGCGAAACGTCAGCAATTACGAATCTTGATACACAGCATAATCCGGAGGCAATTTATTTTGGAAATGATTCTGGCCGTGAACGCCGATGTACTCTTGTAATAAACACTAGCAGCCTACTATTGATTCTACGGATTGTTTCTAAATGTCGGGTTAAAAAGTGGTTATATTTTATGTACAATTTGCGAATTTAAACTGTTCATTTTCTTGATAAAAGTTGTTATATAATATGTAGATTTAATCATGGGAAAACGATTAGTGATTATTGGAGATACCAACCGACCGCTTTTGAACTGGACAGATACCTATCGCAGTAAATTATAAAACAAATACTCGATGGAAAACTTATATAATGGCAAAAAATGGTGCATGTTGTTACTCACTGTTCCCACTATCCCTAAACTCTGTAATAATTATTTTTCTCTTATGCGGATGTGTAAAAAGCTATTTCTACAAATACCGTCCATCCAGAGATATTTATCACACCATACAATGGTATTAGCCGTGGTTTCAAATAGTACTTTATTATATATCATGGCTTTATTCCATGATTTAAATTTGATATCTACAGAAAATGAACAATTTTGGACCAAAATCGGAAATCGCACATAAAATTTAACCAAATTTTCAAATAATTGATTAAAATATAAAGAGTACAATTTTCTGAGAAAACACACAAAATAAAGTAAGGACTAATTGCTAAAAGTTCAATTGTTAGTTTAAATAAAAGTATATAGGGTAATTCGACTTCAAGTTTTGGGATTTTTGGTTTTCGATAGATACATTTACGCTGAATATGAATCTCAAAAGTTTCCTATCACGTAAGGTTTTCAAAAAAAATTAAATGTAGCAATAAGATAAAAATATTTAAAGAACTGTACTTTGGAACTTTTTACATATTGCAACGATTCATGCCAATCCCTTAGAATCTTTGAACGCTGTCAGTGCTTCAAAGAGCCTTCGAACCATTGACAACTATTGTTTAAGTGGTGGTATGCACTGAATGAAAAAAAAACGTAAAAATTGGTAAGATGGCCAAATTTTTTAATCAGGATTCTTCATCCAAATTTGGCGACTTTTTGATCCTACACAAAGAAACACATTCCTAAAATTTTTTCTCAAATGCATTTTAGAGCAGTGAAAAATGTGACTTTTCTAACCTATTCAGCTAAGGGTTGTGAAAATGGAATAATCGGTATTGAGATTCTGCTTTAAAAGTAAACCAACACGTTTTTTTATAAATGTGATAATGTTTATAAACCTGTGTTAAGATGGCGAGAATAATTTTTAGTTTCACAAGTAAAGGTACGGACACATGCTTATTAGAAGCAGGAAAGCATGCTTATTTCGAGCACTTGCTACTTAAAAGCATGTGTGTGCAGACATTGCTAGTAATAAGCATGCTTATTTCGAGCATGCTGAAAAATCACCAGTCGTTTGATTTTTGAGCACGCTACCTGCGGTGCGGTGGAAGGGGGCGTGCTCTGAGCACGTGTGAACAGCTTTTAAGCATTGCCATTCTCAAAAAAACCCAGTGTAAATTCAAAGAATTATGTTTTATGTTGATACACATATCTCAAAAACAGACAATCCACTCGATGTTAAAATTGCTATTTAGATACTCCTTTGTACAAATGCTTATGTTATGTTGCTTCTTATTTTCATCTTTAAGAACCGTGGTATTTACATGGTAAAAAAACAAGGCAGAAGTTTTATGAGGGATTGGTAAACTGTGTCTATCATTAGCAGACATGTACGAGTTCACTTGATTGACACAAGGGAAGGAAAAGGAACGACTGAGAGGGTAAGGAAGGAAGACATTATTCGTCAACACTGAAAGCGTAAATAATTACGTTTTTGATGATATATTGTCTGTTGATCATTAAATAGTACCTATGGGCTTATTGCGGCAGTCATTTTAATTCCGTTGTGATTTTTAGGGAAGTAGTATTAGGGAAGTATTTTCTCAGTGTTTTTGTGTCATAACTCATAACATAAGTCATAAGACTCATGACTCATAATTAAACCTTCTCTAAAATTTATTGCCTGTGTCTAAATAACACAGCAGTCTAGTCATTAGTTTTTGTCGTGTTCTTCATTTATGGTTACTTTTGGCAATGACTTATTCATAAGCAACTTTACCCAATTTATACTGAATTCAAATGAATGACCTCTGCCTATGTGAATGCTCGAGATGATGATCAACACATTATCGAAACCTATTGGATGGTTGTTATTATACTACTGTGGCCTAAATTTAATCATCCTACCGTAAATTATATCGTAAAAATGCAAATCATGTTTACGAATTGTTGAACACAGTTGACTACATATCGATATCTTGCATTTAATTTATTGTAATGTTACATAATATTACGCAAATACGTATTTATGACATTTCAAAATTTTTTAAATATTATGCAGGTGTAAATTAAACTTGTGCCACCAACAATTCAATGGAAAGAGGAATCATTTACAAAGTATATCATCCAGAAAGTAACAAATTGCAAGTGCGTGCGTCAAATAACCACTTGGTCAGTCGAGATGATTCCATTTTACGTCCATTTCACGCTTCAAGGGTCTGCAAAAAATGAAATTCAATCGAACACAATACGCTGTCCGCCTTATGTCACATCGTCAACTCACTTTCTGCTGGAATTACCGCTAAAAGAAACTTGACGATATTTATGTGGATCAAAACGTCGAGAAATTTCTTCGGAAATGAGCCAATAAGTATATCAGTTGCGTGTGACATAATGAACCGGTATCCCAGTTTCCGACTGTTTGTTTACGTGCAGACTGTGCTGGCGAAGAAGTAGTAGAAGGTACAATTCCACTCGTATAGGTGTATCGTATAGGTGAACTGGACCCACTTCCAAGTTACAGACAGCAGCACTTTCTCTGGTATTTACGAAGTCCACGCATAGCGCACTGACACCATCACATTAGTGCACGTTATTTTGGAAATTTGACAGGTATCGGCGTATGGAATCGCCCGCTGCATGACAAGGAGGCTTATTTCGGAAGCAAAATGTTTTCACGTTCGACAAAGATAAAATTAATTACCTTTTTATTTCAATTTAGAAAATATGCGACAACAAATTAGTCAAATATTTCTTTTAAATCTTTAGTACACAGATAGAAAAAAAAATTTAATTCAAATAAATATGCATTGACTCAAAGAAATCTGGCGTTTCAATAGAGATAAAAACGCATTTGTTTGAAATATTTGTTTCGTAGAACGAACATCAAACGACGTATGTATTCAGTTGAAATTTACAATTTCAATATTATAAGGAACGAGATTTATTTCCTTCAAATAATTAAGATTGTGTTGACTGAAACAACTATATTTTGTTAAATTAACGAAATTGTTGGTTGAGTTAAAATGCTTTATTTTAAGAGGAATCACTAGAGGTAGTAGCGTACTACAAAACAACACTACATAAAACCAAACATACTGAGCTTAATTGTGTGTTAATACTCACGTGTAATACATTAAATTATAGATAAAGGTGTATTACACCGGGTACAAATGCCACTTTTTTTCATTTGCGTTGTTGTTTTGTTTTTTACCCTTGCTAAAGAAGCCAATAATTGGTAATTTTTGCTATTTTTTTTTCCAAATCCGAACCAAATATCAAAAAAGCAATATTACAACATTTTGTATTGAGCCTTCATGAACTTGTGTAAAAAAAATGACAACAAAATATGAATGTTGTAATGATTTAACCTTTGGTTTTTTGAACATGTGAATGAGACGAGAATAACATATTTTATCGTCGTACGGTGCAGCCATCTGTTGGATAAACCACATCATTTTCTTCGACCAATCAAATTCAAATGGTACAGTCTGAAGCAGCAGCATGAATACGTCAGCCAGGGGAATCACACATATTCAGCAATTTCGGCCTAACAAAAATATTGATCACATGTTGACACGGGAGGTGTAGGGGCCCCGCGCCCGGCAAACGAAAGGCATACGAAAAATAAATTTTACCGTGCTGGTACTACGTAGATAGCAGCCACTCGCTTATAAATTAGGACAGCATGTTCTTGCGGAAGTGTATGTGAGCAACATGAATTGTTGAATTTCGACCAAATCAGGCTATAAACCGAATACGAGAAATAATTTTTTGCCGTCCTGATGCTACGCAGACAGCAAAGAGCGAGTTATAAATTAGGAGCGCATGTTCCCGCGAGGATTTATAGTGCAGTCCCCGTACGACACACGGAACGAACAATAATCAACAACCGCAATACCTACTTACAATGTTACAACTACTAAATAATTAATAGGAGTTAAATAAACTATTAATAAGGACATACAAGTAATTTAATTTTTAATCAGTCATTTATTTTTCGTCATAGAATTTCAAATATATTGGTATTTAGATTTAGAAAATAATCTTAATACCAAACACTTGTCGCTTGGCAATGCATTCAGGGCAATCGCAATCTATGTAGGATGGTTGGGTTTAGTTCGACTTGTTGTACAACATGTAGATATTATACGTGTAGTATAATTCTTCGCTAATTAACTTCGCTAGTTAATTTGGGCAATACTCTCTTATAGGCGTAAGCGTGCCGGATCATATATGGCAAAAAACGTTTATAAAGGTGTTACACATCCGTTAACCGAAACTCTTGCGCCTAATACGTCATGTCATGTAGTAAGTATGTAAATGTGACAAAAACGACTACACAGTATTGATTGATTGCTTGCGGTACATCATTTCCAAAGTATTTTTATGCGCTGAACCCAAATCTGACATCCGATTGACTAAATCAGGCTTTATTCACAAGATACTTCAACATATTTGAAGAGTAAAATTTAAATTGCACAACGTATGTACGCAGTACACTCTCCTACAACGCGGTTTAATATTACGCGTTTTATGAAAACGCGTTATAGGAATTTGAGGATCGCAAATTTAGACGCATGCGCATTGTACGATAATCGCGTTATATGAAGATGTAGTCGCAAAATTTTGATCGAGTTGGTAGAAATTCGCGTTGTAGGAACCGCGTTATAGGAGAGTTTCCTGTATGCACAATCGTATTTATATAAAAATAACACAATAAAATAAATAAATATCAATTTTCTAGAAAAAATATACCCAAAATATGTTTTTTCTTGTAAACTTTTAGCATTTACTTATAAGAATACTTCAGATTTTGTATAGTAATTTTTTATTCAATAAAAGTATCATTGTTGCATCTATTTATTAAAACAAAAGTATTGGAATGGAAATAGAAAACGTAAGTAAATATGTACCTACTGAAATGTATAATGACTAAAATATTCAAATTCATTTATATGTGGTATCATTACAGCCACCAATAATAGCGAATAGTTCAAAAAAGCAATTAATTAATTTGTATCACTGTATTGTTTTGTGGAATTGTATTTGCATTTAAAATATACAAGAAAAGCATTTCAGAACATGCGATAGTCACATACACAAAATTATTAGTGACCGGTTCGGCGCCAGTCGACACCGCACGGCCCCTTTGATCTTTGCCTCAAACGAACGATACCGCCGGCGCCGTTCCCCTAATTAATCAGTGCGTGCGTGCTTGCATTTTCTGCGGAGTGTAGAGTGGGCGCGGCTTGTTCCCTCCTCTCGCGCCTCAGTTTCGTCGAACTTTTGAGGCCGGTGACTAACATTTACTCTTAAGGTTACAATAAATGGTTCTGTGATTAAAGAAATTATTAGCCTATTGAAAGAATTATTGTGGATTGTGGACCTATTATTGACAAGAACTATTTGGAGGGTACAGTAGAGAAAAATCGCCACGTGTCACCCCTCTTTTGGGATGTCGCACATCCTCGACCAGTGGTTGGTCTTCCCTGCCCTATATATAGTCAAACTTAGATTAGCAAAGTGTACGCTGATTCGGAATCTGAACTTGAACCTGCAGGCAGTGTCCTCTATACTGCCGATCACACGGCCTTTATACTGAAGATATTGCCGACCGGCGAGGAGAGAGTTTACAGCGCCATCTAACAATACAGTTGGATGCAATATTCACACTAAAATTATATTTATTTGAATCAAAATATGATTTCTATGGCGGAGGTAAACCTATTTTTAAGACAAAGCAAAAATATTACTTTAAAGGAAATAAATCTCTTCTTGTATACAAATATATTTGTTTGAATCAAAATTAGATTTCTTTGGTGTAAAAAATGTTTTTTAAATCAAAGCACAAATATAACTTTAAAGGAAAGTACAGTAAAAAATCCGAAACGTCAAAAATCCGAACACGTTTAAAAGAGTTTAAATACATTACATAGTTATGTAATAGTTTGTTTATTATATGTATATTTAATCGATTAAAGTGCCCCTTTAAGGCATGTTTTAGGCCTAAAGTGTCATTTTCTAGGTTATTTTCGAAAATCTGAACAATTTGATAATACGAACCACCTTCGGTCCCAATCAGTTCGGATTATCGACGCTCTACAGTAATTCTTGTTTGCATCCAAATATATTTATTCAGAAATAATTAACGAAATTTGTTTCTCGTACACTTTTTTATTTTTATTAGCTAGTTAATAAAAATAAAAGAGTGTACGAGAAACAAATTTCGTTAATTATTTCTAAAGAGAAACGTACACAGTATGGATAATCAAACATATATATTTATTAAACTTAAATATTACAAATAAATTAATCTCTATAAGCAAATAAACTAGAGTATTCAATGAAGTAAATATTGTTGGCGTCAAAGAAATATGTTTTGACCCAAAATAATAAATTCTAACGAATATAGTGTGTCTCACGGCACGTTGGATTGTATGGGTATTTTTGTTATTATTAGAGATAGAAAGTCGGTTAAATGGACAAAGTAGTGCATATTTATGTGCTCTTACATAATCTGTTGAGAAAACAGTTGAATTCCAAACGGTTCCCAAGCTATTTTGAAAAAAACAAAAAATGCCATTTTTTAATTATGGTCATAACTTATTTATTTGTGATGCAATCGAAAAAGCGTTTTGACATTATAAAGGCACTTTTTTGTCTACAATTTGCTTATGTCAGTTTAAAATTTTTTTCGCCAATGAATTCGTCAGAAACAAACGATACTTTTGTTTTTCTTATGGACGCCATATTGGTTTTATACATGTTTGGATTCATCATTTCTTTCTGAGTAATTTAGTATGTCACATGCCATGCTTTTAATACAATAAGATAATAGAATTGACTGAAAATTGTACACTTCGAGAATTGCTGAAAATCGCATGGTGCCATGGAAGACATTTTGTGTAACAATGTGATATCTACCCATCTGTACCCATCTGTTGAACAAAATTGATAAAAACCCAGAATTTTATAAAAGAAAATATCCGTCCGATGAAACATACTTTAACTTTAAAATTTGTTGGCTTATTGTGTTCTAAATATGGCATGTGGCATACCAAATTACTCAGAAAAAAATTCTGAATCCAAAAATGTATAAAACCAATATGGCGTCCATAAGAAAAACATTGGCGAAAAAATTTTCAAACTGACAGAATCAAATTGTAGACAAAAAAGTGCCTTTATAATGTCAAAACGCTCTTTTGATGGGATCACAAATAAATAAGTTATGACCATAATTAAAAAAATTTCATTTTTTTGTTTTTTCAAAATAGCTTGGAAACCATTTGGAATTCAACTGTTTTCTGAACAGATTATGAAACAGCACATAAATATGCACTAATTTGCCCAGTTAACCGACTTTCTATATTTAATAATAACAAAAGTACCCATACAATCCAACGTCCCGTGAGACACACTGTATATTAAAAACAAGAAATGTTTTCTATCTGTGTATTAGCCTGACAAGCAGCAAAAATATGTTCAGAAAAGATCGTCGCGATAAATTAAAAATCCGATTTTTAAGTCAAAACCTAGTTTTACTGGAATAACTAACGAATTTTTACTTTATAGAATTGTTATATTAATTTTGTTTTCATAGCTCTAATGTTCAAGGTTCAAACTTTTATTGTAGCCTACTCAAAGAATTCTATAACATCAAAAACACAAAATGGCATTTCTTATGCTCAAGTAAATTTTAAACCTCGAACTTAAAGCTCACGAGAACTAGGAAAAACTCTGTGAGGTCGTATTTCATTATCGGCAATCTGTATACTCAGTATTCAGTTAGCTCTGAAGACGCGAGCAATATGGTTCGCTAAACGTCAGCATTTACGAATTTTGACACGGCATAACCCGGAAGCAATTTATTTTCTAAATAATAATTATAATAATAATAACCTTTGTTGTCGTGTATAATATTGGTATAAACACCAGAAACAGCTGTTAACAATTCCACCCTTAACCAGTGAGAGGCGGCATAGGTTTACTTATTCTGGAAATAACTATTCTACTAGTTATACCGGCCTAAGCCGCGCTTTCACCAACAAAATATAAATCGCTATCGATAGAATCATGCATGGAGACTATTGTCGCGTAGCTGCTATTCTATACCGTTAACTATCTATCTAACTATTTATCCGTTGAAATCGGGTCACGTTAAATAAAGAAAAGTTTTAAAACTTTTTTAGTTACCAATAACTTCGAATACTCCTTAGCTTTCCTAAATAAATAAATTAAATAAAAAACTAATTTGGTTTTAAAATAGTTTTCCTATGAGACCTCACACAACCTTTTTCCCTAGGTTCTTTTCAAAGATAGTCCAATATCACCTATGTACAGTACGAGTACATATAACATGCTACTACATAGTCAATATTATAATAAGGTATTTGACTATTATTGGAAAACCATCTTAGTGTGTTTATTCCTTCACTCTACATTGTAAATGCATTATTTTTCGTAATTATTTCCTCAATATTTCATAAAAATCAGCGTTAAAAATTGAAACACAAAAAGTCCTGCCAAAACGATACTCTGTTGTGTGACGTCACCCGATAGTAGATGTCAAATCGGCCCATATGGTCTGTCAGCATCGGCATCGTCGCCGTTTGGTAATTGTGTTGTATGATGTGTTGTTTTCACAATTTCTACATAAAAATGGGTTATAAATGGTGTATAAATCCACAATGCAGAGATACGTCAAGAAAAACTCCAGATAAACTATTTGTAGCTGTTCCGCAAGATTTGAAACTGCGAAAAAAGTGGTCGGCTCGTAGAAATCCAATTGAAATAAATAGCGGCCAATACAAGTGTTTTTTGTTGTGAAGATTACTTCGACATAAGTAAAACTGACTAGAATAACTTACCTATCGTATTTTCGAACCAGGTATTATCTGATCTGATAGGTTAAGGTTAGGGCTATCCTAACCTACAAAGTTTTGCTTACATGGCACTTTAGTGCTATTAAATACAAACGGGAGAAGCATAAGAGCGCGTTCGGATAATCGGGTAGGGTACGGTGAGAGTGACGCGCTGCATAATAGGCGGACTAACGTCATACGGCGTTTATCTGCATATAAGAGAGAGACAGCCGACCCAGGATATCTGAGCATTGCTCTCCCCATACCCTACCCTGACAAACCGAACGCGCTCTAATCGTACTAACGAATGACGTCACTGGAGACTGAGCCAATTACAGAGCGTTTTCAATCACGTGATAGGACGTGAATAAGATTCAATTTTAAATTTGGTATTTAATAGAAATAAAGCATATTTTTTTTGAAAAGTAATATCAAATAGTTTTCTTAAACTGGAATCTATTAGGATGACTATAATACAAGCCATATTTTTAATACAGTCAAATAGCCTATTATCCAACAATTTGTTTCTCAAAATAGCTAACGTTATATTTATGGTGACATCATGTCAATTACATATTCACTTTGTTTCTGATAGTTAAAACATAAAATCTATGTTAACAATAATAAAAACTGTGCCATTATGTGCCACTCGCCCCTACAGACAAATACTTTAAAATATAAAGCTTTCATTTGACCAACTATTCGAAAATCAAATTTGAAAGTTATTCCAAATATATTAATTTATATACTGGTATGGTGCAGTATTAGCGATCACTAGGTATAACATTTTTATAAGTCCGGAAACAATTTATTTAGAAGAGGTGCAAATGTGTGCAAGAATTTAGTTTCACCTTCAACGGTACTTCGCCAGAAAAAAAAATATTCGTTAACATAATGTGATTTATTGGGATGAAACATTTTTGACAGACTATAAACTTTTAGCACCGCATTGCGTAACTTATTAACCTTGCGTTTACAAAGCAACTTGCATTAAGATTTGCATTTTCGGTGTCTGTCATTATTTGCAATCGCTAAGAAGACACTAAAATTATTTATTATTTTTTGAATACTGACCAGTATTCAATTAGCTTTGAAGAAGCGAACAACATGGTTCGCGAAACGTCAGCATTAACAAATCTTGACACACGGCATAACCCGGAAGCAGTTTATTTTCTAAATGATTCTGGCCGTGAAAGTCTACGTACTTACTTAATCTGCTTACTATTGTTAATTGGTTTAAAATAAGTTATGTTTCTGGAGAGACAATTTAAAATTGGGATAATATGGATGATAGAATGAGTAATATTGATAATGTGAATGGAAAGTCACATAGTTTAAAGGCAAAATCGACAAAAATGTCGTTTTTACATAGTTTTTAAAAAGATCCTGCAACGGGCATATTTTTTAAAAACAGTTGAATATTTCTGGAACTATTAACTCTGTGACTTAGCAACATCCACGGTTGGATACACAAATTTAGTAGTATTCATAATACAATAAAATATATAGGACGTTCCGTTTAACAAAATGTACATACCTTCCGTCACACCTAAATGCAACACCCTGTATAAATGAAAATAATTTTACAGCTTTTGTATAAAATATTTTTTTCTTTCTCAAACGATTTATTAACTATCGACCGCCGGGATACTAATAACTCACCCTGTACAATATGTATTTTGCTTTCCATTGCTTTCCATAAAAACAAAATAAATTAGCTTCTGCATAGAGTTTATTGTGCGTTTGTTTTGATACACAGAAGTGATTTATATTCACTTATTTAGATATTTAAGGTTTGTAAAAATAGCGTGCATTCCGTAATATTGTGCAAGGTAAGAAAATGTCGCGCGTTTTTCTAGATTAACAAATTGATGGAGAAACCATGTTACAAGCACTTTGGTATGACAAAGTGCAATTTACGTTGGCAAAAGAGAATATAGCGCAGTTAAGATGGTGTTACAGGGTGGGCAAACTAAACTGATGGAGAACACCATTTAATATAATGTATACATTCTAATTTTTTGTGGCGATATAACTCAGAAACAACCCAACAAACTTTAATCGGACTCAGCTAGTATTTATTTGTACTTTAGGGAATATTAAAAAAAAAAATCTACAAAATCACGTATAATCAATGCTCACACTAGTGTAAATCGCAACAGATAGTATGTCGTACACGAAAACAAGACAATAGATAAATATAACAGCGCCATTACATATAACAAAACAGAATTGATTACATCAGCCATTAACTAAAATCGATTATATCATGTAAGGTATTCGAATGAGTTCGATAATGTCTAAAACACACCTTCGGTTCACTTTCACAAGTCTTCTGTCGCATTTAAATGTCTTTTTATTCAAGATGGTTAGAAATTGTATAATTTCAGTGTTTTGACGAGTTTTAAATTGTGCAACTAAACGAAGTGGTCGATGACTAGACCTCTGTTTGGATGTTCACAAGCGAATGGATAAAATTTCTAGTAAATAACTGATATTCTTAATTCTCATGCACATTACAGTAAATGACATATGCTTACCTGAAATTCTTTTATTATGTAAATTGTTTGCATAACCGTTTTATGCAACTTGAGTTATGGATGGAATCTTTCAGTTCTTAGTATACGACTTGTTTATGATGTCTTTCGTTCCTTGTCAATCTTTTTATATAATTTTTTCTCAACTAAAACTGGATGACCCAGTTTTTTACAACGAACGCAATTAATGATCTAGTAAATGTTCTTAAACACGCCAACATAGAATTTCTGATATCCGCAGTGATTCAAAATTCAAACATCATCAGCGTTCTGAACTCATGGCATTACATAGAGTTTTAAAAGTTTAATTTTCTTTCTATTGTTTTATTTATTCGTTTCTGGTTGTTATCTCTAAATTAATTCATTACTACCGCAGGAAGCACTAGTCTAAATGACTACAAATATCCGCACAAAGTTTCAAATAAAAAATGCTTTGTGTTGAAAAAGGTACAAGTGATTTATTTGAAAGTATGTATCTTCTACAAAAATCCGGCTACTGAGGTGAATCAAATAGCCAAATCTGGAGAATAAAAAGCATAATTACTTTAAATGGCGTCCCAAACTTAGCACTTATGACATACATAATTAAAACTTTGTTGCCCAATATTCCAAATGTTTGTGATAATCTTAATGAATATTGCTTATGAGAATGAAGATTGCAAAAGTCATGGAGCATCAAAATTTAGCAACAGTTTAAGTGGCTTGTTTTAAGATTATTTATACAGTTTGTCATAAAACAAATATAAAATATTTGGGGAAGATATAAAAGCGACAGAAATATGCGGAAAATTATTAGTCCACTAGTAAACCGTTTTGTTTTTCTTGAAAATGCATGGCAATCACGTTTGCAAACCAATCGTAGACGAAAATGAAAAACACACACGCAAATTAAGACACAATTTTTCTAGGAACCAAAAAGTTCCAATATAGTTATTTAGCGGTTGTTTACTAATGAGGGAAGCGCCCGAGCTTTCCAGGTTGGCTACCACGATTAATTACCTACAATATGACGTGTTTAGAGAAGTATGTACTACTTACAGAGATAATAGTAAAAGTTATAAGCAGTTACGATACCTTAAAGATACCATAGTGGGTGCATAATTGAATGTCCTTTACGAATTTGGTGGCAGAGATTTTATTCTACGATGTTGGAAGGAGTAATTTGCAATTTTATTATTTATGACCATACTTGTTGTTGTCAGGTTATCTATTCTAATGCGACTTTTAGACAAAACTGATGAATCTTTGCGTTAAATTCGGGGCTATAGTACTTGAATACCCTTACCATTTGATGGGTTTCATTCAAAAGTTATGGCAAGCAAACTGATTATAAAACAAAAATAACTTTTAAAAAATAGTAATTTTTTTTACTGAATTTGTACAATGTACATGGTCCAAATTTATACCTAGCAATATTTTTTTTGCTGGAGGGCAACGATCCCCCAAATCTGTTCCATTTGCGAAAAAGAAAATTCCCCCAAAATTTGAGAAAAGTCAGTTAACATTAACACATGCCACCGAGCACCTCAAACTTCCCATTTAAAAATACATTGAAAAATGAACCTTTTTTTTCACGTTTCGGATTTATAAAAAAAGTTGCGGGGGATTATCAGACATTGTCGCCACGGATCAAATCCACAACGACTATTTTTCATTGCCTCCACCACAATTTATTATTTTTTATTTGTTTAAACAAATGGTAATTGTTTAAACAAATAAAAAATAATAAATTAGTTAATAAATGATAAAAAACATGTCAATAATCAAATAATAGTAATTTCTGCCAAAACAATAATTTTTTTTTTTATTTTTTATTCAAAAATATACGATGTTACGAATATATTTTTCATTTTTCTTTCAAGAAATTATTAAATTGTTGGCTTATTTTGACATTTATTAACTAATCAGCAGTTGTTTAAACAATTACCATTTGTTTAAACAAAAATATATAATGTTGCGCACATACTTTTCTAATGTTGCTGAAATTATTAGACTATTGGTATTTTTTGTCATGTATGTATTAACTAATTTGCAATTGTTTAAACAAATACCATTTGTAATAAATGACAGAAAAACCAATAATTTAATAATTTCTGCAAAAAATGGAAAAATAAGTTTGTAACATCGTATATTTTTGTTTAAACAAATGGTAGGTAATTGTTTAAACAATTTCAAATTAGTTAATAAATGGCAAAAAAACATGTCAATAATCCAATAATAATCATTTCTGCCAAACAAATAATAAAACACGTAACATTGTAAAATTGTAAATTTTGGGAAACTTTTGTCTCATATTTAGGGTAGTATGGAGAGTGATGATAGAAAGCAACGATCCCCCAAATCGTTTCCAAATCCAAAAAAAGCGGACACGTATTTTTTTTTCTTCGAAATTTTGATTCTTAATGGTGCCTGTCGAGGCCTCAAATTTACATAAGAAAATGCATGGGAAAAAGACATTTTTTGGTATTTTTCGAATAACTGTTCGGGGTTTGAGAAAAGTTTAGATTAAAGTTATAGGACTTGTAGAGGACTTTCCAATGAAGAATTTGAGGTATTATACATATGGCTTTGACGCCCCCAACCCACCCCCACAGTGCCCTGAAAACTACCATTAAATGAAAAATGTACATTCTTCAGAAAATTTACCCTTCTAATCACTTCATTCTCTTTTTTTCTCATAGAAATCATTACTATAAGTGTAGTTGAATGTTTATAAACATTTGTCAGTTAATTTCCATTTGTTTAAACAAATTCCATTTGTTTAAATAATTTGCTTTTCTCGAAACTCCGTAGGACATCTGTTTTCTGAGTTCGAAATGGCAGTTTATTATCTTAGAATGACATTATTCATTAAACAAATTCTTCCTATTGTTTAAACAATTAATTATTATTAATTTTCAACTGTAGTTCTAATTATGGTAGAAGGCAGCTTTTTTGAGAAATTAACTTATAAATTTTATGTTCGAGGTATCTTGCCTATGGTATTATAGCTAATAAACCCAAATTTGTTTAAACAAAATGCATTTGTTTAAACAATTTTTTGCCATTCTCCTAACATTCATTTTTTAGATCGGTCTGGTCACCTGTTATTGTCAAGTGACATCATTTATATTTTGGGATAATTTCCATTGTTTAAATAATAAAATATTATTCAAATAGTGATATTAATATCAAATACATACATTAATAGTAAAATTTATAAGTTAATTTCTCAAAAAAGCTGAATTTTCTACCATAATTAGAAAAAAGTTGATAATGAATAATAATTTATTGTTTAAACAATAGGAGGACTTTCTTTTTAAGAATAATGTCACTCTAAAATAATAAACTGCCATTTCGAACTCAGAAAACAGAATTTAGACGGATATTCGAGAAAAACGGATTATTTAAACAACTAAAATTTGTTTAAACAAATGGAAATTAACTGACAAATGTTTATAAACATCCCACTAGACTTATAATAATAATTTCTATGAGAAAGAAAGAGAATGAAATAATTAGAAGGATCAATTTTCTGAAGAATCTACATTGTTTGATTTAAGGATAGTTTTCAGGGCACTGTGGGGGCGGGTTGGGGGCATCAAATCCATATGTATGATAGGTTAAATTCTTCCTTGGAAAGTCCTCTACAAATCCTATAACTTTAGTTTTAAGGTTTCCCAAACTCCGAATAATTATTCGAAAAATACCAAAAAATGTCTTTTTCCCATGCATTTTCTTATGTAAATTTGAGGCCTCGACAGGCACCATTAAGAATCAAAATTTCGAAAAAATAATAAAAAATACGTGTCCGCTTTTTTTGGATTTGGAAACGATTTGGGGGGATCGTTGCTTTCTAAATAAAAATAGCCAATTTGAACCACCCTAATGGAGAGGGTGAGGGTGGTGAACAAAAAAATAGTGGTTGTGAATTTGTTCCTTAGGGAATTCTGAACAATTTCTGATAATCTCCCGCAACTTTTCTTTTAAATCCGAATCCTGAAAAAAAATGGAAAAAATATGCATTTCTGCAATGTATTTTAAATGGGAAATTTGAGGTGCTCGGTGGCACGTGTTCACCGATTTTTTTCTGGAAAAGTCCGTTTTTTGGACCGGCCTTGTACATATTTATGAATATTTAGATCATACATGTGTATCCAAATCTCAATGCTACATTTGTTACAGCTGTTCAATATATTTCCATGTTCAAGTATCTCGACAACAAAATAAATTAAAAAAAAACATACTAATCGATTTCTGTTCGTAAGGTTTAATTTTTTGCCAATTATGATTCACCCTTACTATTTTATACGCCAACATTAACGATACCGCATTATTTTAGTGTTTATTTTCACATACACAAAGTAGCTTTATGTGACTTACTGCTATAAAAGCCAGCAATACAGTTTTTATTATCTACTACATACATTTTGAGCATTTTGTTAACAGTTTCGATTTCGTTTATAAATAATTATATACTACCTATCAATTTAATAAATTATACTCGTTAATCTAGAAATAGCCATGCAACTCCGGTTGCAAATCAAAATCCTTGATTTCAAGGATGGGTTGGTGGATTGGAGGTTGAACTGGTTCGTGGATTTCCTTTTCATGAATGTAATGATGATGCTCTGGGCCATGGACTTCCTTTTCGTGGAAATAATGGTGATGTTCCGGTATTTTGACCACTTTTGTAACGTAGATCTTCTTCACTTTTGTCGGAACGTGAATTTTAACGTGTTTACTGAAACGTTTAAAACAATTAAACATATATTACAAAAAGTTATATTAATTATTAAAACAACTTTTTTGACCTGTCAAAATGTGTTTTATAATTTTTATTACCCTGGAGACAAAATAAACGTACAATATCTGAAAAGTTTGAGTAATATAACTAAAAAAACACTAAACTTATTCAACAATTTTACATTGATATTCCAGGACCACAACTTAGGTAGACCCAGATAATTACGATATTAATATTAAATTAATTTATAAAATTATTTATTATGACGTTAGAACTATAATACTTACTGTGAGGGTAACGAACCAACATATTTCAAGATATTTATTATGAAAATAACTATAAGCATTCCCTGAAAAGCGCCAAATTATTCACAAATATTCTGGATAGTAAAGCTATTAAAACTTACAGACAACAGCTTCATGGTTTCACAAATTGCAAATGTTTCTGAACAAATTGCCGCAAAATGCTTCATTCTTATATATACATGCGACATATTGTATGGCTCTTAGTGGGGAAGTACAATTAAGCGCATTTTATCGGCACGGAGAAATTAAATACTTGCTTGGGCCTTCATAGAAAATATATATCGTCAAGGAAAGTTAACTGCCTCCCAAGATAGAAAACAGGATTCGTGTGTAGGATAGAAAAGTACGAGTTCTCAGTTCCTCTTTGTAAGTAAAAGGTAATGTATGTTTACAACCATTATTGCACAGATATAAAAAGTGTTAAGTGTAATAGTTATGTGTGCAAGGCGTGGATTGTTGCTAATTAGACAATAAAAGCCAATCTATCCAATCATTACTTTCTTCTGATCTCATTTAAATATTACAATACTCTTGAAATCATCCCAAACAACTCGGCAATTAATAATATTTAAATTATTACAAACTACAGACCAACACCTATTTTAAACGTTTGCAAGATTTGACTATTCTTATTATGTTTTCGGGACACAATTTACAAGAAATTTACCAAGATTATCAAATACCATTACAATTTTTGATACTCAAATGTTACACATGATTATACAGGGAGAACGGACATTACTTTTGACACACGCTTTGGAATAACAATGGAAGTTGGGCCAGTGGCGTAGGTAGAGGGGGGCGGTGGAGGCGGCCCGCACCGGCTGCCACCCGATTTGAGGTGACACCCGACCGTGAAAAAAAAACTTACGCAAACCATGACAATGTTTTTCAACTATAAATAACTTACGCTTGAAGCCATTTAGCCAAGTTATTCATAGCAAATGGTTTAATTTATCAATTGTGATATTTATAAATGCTTGTAAGCTATGAAATAAATTATTACTGCAGATTAAAATGACTACAGGTGGCAGTTATACAATCACTACACTTTGCGAATTTTTAGGTGTCAGTACTGATGTGTACATATGGTTATGATTTATTTGTATCTAATTTCTCTTTTTGTTTACAACAAAGCAATTTTTTGTTGGATGTATAGATCATTCAATTAATTTATGTGGCCAACACTCATTTGCAGAAAATGTATCTTGTGTCACATTTTTCTGCTTCTACTAGCCGCTGGGAACTGCTTCTTAAACACAGTAAACCATCTGTTTGAAAAGACTCTCAACAACGCATTGAAGTGCTCATTATGCTGCAGTAAAAGTATTGGCTGAAAATTTTGATGGGATTCCGGCTACAATTGAGAAATTGTGTGATCAACAAGGAAATTTAGACACCTGAGGTGCTGTGCTGCACAGAACCTTATGCCGGCCGTGTGTGATTTCACATTTCTATCTTATCTTTTCTTTTGGAATGATGTAATAAGGGAAATAAATTGTGCTCAGATTGCATTGCAAAGTAATGGCTTCATGTTTATCTATTAGCTATTAAAATAGAGACACTTCGTCTATATATTAAAGAAAAACTGAGTAATATTGTAGAAGAGGCAATAGATCTGGCTATGAAAAAATCGGAGGACTACGACATTCCAATAGAAAGATAAATTCGTCGTAAAAACGAATGGCCGGTGAGTTAGCCACCGATGCAGCACACACTGAGAGCTGAACTTGAAAAGGACTTTGTTGGAATGTCTCGACAAATTCAGTATTGAACTCCGAATTAGATCGAACTCAATTCAAGATGTAGCTTCAGTGTTCGATGTTGTGCAGCCAAACACTTTGCTTTTGGCGAATTTTGAAGAGTTGAAATTAGCTGTATACAATCTTACTCGTTTTTATGACGGGGTATCAGAAACAGAACTCCTCTTAGAGATACCAAGGTTGAGAAGACATTTAAAAGCAGCCAATGTTGCAGTTTCTAATTGGGCGTCTCTACGCTTTTTGAAATTCATCGTGGAATAGGCTTTTACAGAATCTCTTCCGAATCTAATGATCGCACTAAAGATATTTATGACAATTTGCGTATCAGTTGCTTTGTGTGAAAGGTGTTTTAGCAAATTAAAATTAATTGAAAATATTTGCGGGCAACAATGGCCCAAACGAGACTTAATAAACTTGGCATATTAACAATCGAACACCAGGCAACACAAAATGAAAATTGAAATTTGAAAATGTGGTTTCTGAGTTTGCGGCTGTTAAAGCTAGAAAGAAGAGATTTTAAGAAGAGAATGGATTCACTTTCATACATCTATATGAAAGTATATACCTATTATAAAACAGTACTATTATTATCATAATATTGTATAAAATCTTACTTTACGTTTATGGGATTTTTATTAATTTTACGGTTTTCATTCTTAGGGTGACACCACGATATCCGCACCGAGTGTCACCCATGGTAGCTACGCCACTGAGTTGGTCTCTGTACTCTCAAGTACTCTGTGTTGGTTAATTACAATATAAACGTTTGTAGAAAATACATAAATGCGGTTTAACCCTGCAGCAAATGTTCCTTAATTGGGAATGTTAGATGTATTGTTTTAATATAAGCAATGATAATCATAAATTAACAAAGGTTGGTATAGGTACAATTTTCCCACCATTTCTCTGGTTCATAATTCTTTATATATGTGAAGATAATGTTCCACTTATGATCGATAGGGAATAGATCCGGAAATAAAAATCGTCGTAGTGGTTATGTCTATATTTTTTACCTGCGCGATACTTTTATGTCAACAATTACAACTTTTGCTTTGCAAACTTATTTTACGTTTTAGAATCATCAGTTCTTAACTGTAACTTAGGAACACATATAGAAAAATAGAGCATTTATTGTCCAAGGAACAGGAGGTACCCAATTTGCGAGTTTGTGCCTTCACCCATCGTCGTAGTATCTCATTTCCAGTTGCAGGGTTTATTCATACTATTTTCGCCAAAACACTTTATAAGGTAAAAAAAAAATTGCAAAAAAGTTTAAGAAATGAATATGTTAAAAACTGCCTTAAAACTGGTAATATGTAGTTGATAACATCAAACTTCCGGTCTACACATTTGTTATTTTAAATGGAAACATTTAATTTTTTTTTTCATCTACAACCAACCACCTACAACTTTTATTAGGTTTTCCTGTACCTAAATGCCACAATTTTTGAGTTACGGTAGTTTTGAGCCACACTGAGTGGCTTTCGCCATTGTTAGACATTCGTTTGTATAGTTCATATTTTTGTTGACATTTCAAAAAAATTGAGGTTATTCTTTTTGTTATTAATATTTTAGATACTACATTGAATGTGTAATGTGTAATGTGTAATGTAATAAATGTGTTTTAATATATAGGATGCTTCATTTAAAAAAAAATTTGAACTTTTAAAAGGGGTATCCATGTCAAATCAACACAGTTTTATTCCTCAACACCTTGAACTTTGATGAAAGTTTGTACAATTGTTGTCATCAGGTAGGTATCCTAAAATACCAAATTTTATGATAATATGTTATCCCGTTTTGAAATTATGGGTATGCAAAATTTAAAATTTAAAATGATATATTTAAAGGCCGATCGTCGCTTATCTAATTAATCCAGAGAGGTGCTATAGGCAGGGGCGCCGTTAAATATGGGCAAGGGGGGGCGCTTGC
Organism: Aphodius sticticus; assembly: GCA_963966075.1. NCBI lineage: Eukaryota > Metazoa > Arthropoda > Insecta > Coleoptera > Scarabaeidae > Aphodius > Aphodius sticticus. Next base: position 21,720,043 of record OZ014506.1, read on the forward strand.
CCCCCCCCCCTGGATTTCGAACCCAACTACGGCCACGCGAAAAAACGAAAAAGATAGGAGTGGGCGAGAAATTTGTGATCATCTTTGATCACAATTGAAGACCAAAATAGATCTGATCGATAAATCGGTTATTATCATATCAGATGAATCTTTTGATCATCGATCAGGTTGATCGTTTTGATCAGATCGATCTCGCAAATGTCAAACCGAATTGAAAGCTATGTATTTATTGGACACTCAAGGGTGGGCCACGATTGTATGGAAAAAAGGAAAACTATCTAATTTATAGCGGGCACAGGAAGAAAAGGGTGCCGAATGGTGCCATTAGATAGTATATTGAATTTGATTATATTTGGATTCTATCTTCTGCCTCCGGATTGACTTTGAAAATAGTAAAATTTGCAAAAAAACGTATTTTAGATAGGCCGTTACAGCACGGTGAAAAAAGTTTTAAAAAATGTGTGTATAACACAAAACGATATGTAGAGTATTATATGTTTATTACAAAAAAAAAACATACAAAAAGAACATTAAAATCCTGTATAATAATAGATTTATCTACCGCAAAAATCCTTTTTACTATCGAATTTAGGCATGGCTCTTCTAGACTCGATCTGGACTTTAGTGAAGCCTTCTCTCTCTGATTTTTTGCACAGTTTTGCAGAAGCTTCTGTTACAGTCTTAACTGCCCTTTCAACTGCTTGTGTGTGACACGGCAGGCGTAGTAAAGGCAGTTCTTCTTCTCCTTTTTGCGCTACAAATACTTGAATGTCTTCGTCAGGTATGGATTTCAATATTGGTGGTTCAGTGATATTCTCCTGCTGCCAGTCAATAAGATCGATGTAAGATGATGCATTGAAGTTTACAGTAGGAAGTTGGAACAGTCGGAGATTATGTTCTTTGATGCTGCGCGCCATCAGAATGCGACGGGCTGCCAGTTCACGGATGTGGGGTTCAGAGTCAGTCAGCATTGCGAGCAATAAATTTTCCGGGTGTGCAAAGTAACTATTTCTTTGAATTACCGGATCAATTATGGCTTTAAGTTCTGTGGATAAATATCTAGTTGCAGCAATCAGTTGAAATAGGTGTCGTGGTCCATCTTTACAGGGGGGGTGAATTTTGATAGCAAACCAAATTGGAGCGTAAACCTTGACGACATACGTTACAAGAATAATTAAGTTTTCAGAAGGAGCTTCCATCGAAACATACAGACGTAGAATTCTGTTAGCACGAGTTAACCATCGGTAAGCTTCGAGGTACTTACTTTCTGAGGCTGAGAAGATTTTATCCTCAGCATTTTCCTTTTCAAAGTGTTTCGTATTTGCTTCGTTGTAACAATATCTACGCCTCCTACCGCCATTCTTCTAGCGGTACGTTGGTCAATTAAGAAGCTTTGCTCTTTGACAGGTACTTTTTTGTGCCTAGGACAAGTACACTTATTGATTTTCTTACACTTGCAGGAAGAAATGTGAAATAAAACTTTACTGGTGCGTCGGAATTGCTCTAATTTTTTCTCCGGTATTTTTGGGTGAGATTTTAGAAGTTTTTTTTGCATTTTAGATGATATTCCTTCAACATTGCTTTCACTCGTTTATGTTCCACAGTAGGAATTGATGTTTTTGTCCATATTTCTTCTATTCTTGGCACCACAATATCTTCTATGTCCTTATAGGTGGGTTCTTTCTTAGTTTCTTTATCACGTTTGATTTTGTGGCGGATCCATTCATAGAACTTCATTACATCTTCGTAGTTTGGCAACATGTTGTCTTTTATATGACTTGAATCACCAAACAATGGACATTTCCACTTGGAACGAGTACGATCCATGTCCAGAAGTCAAAACGCGCAACACAACCACTATATAAAACGATATAGCAGCCGCACGATGCGAGAGGTGTCTCGACGCGCTATTAACGCCTCAGTGTCACACCATACATACGGAAAACGCAACTTTTATCGGTTGCGTGTCGTAAATAGACAACGTTTTGATTAAAATTTAATCAAAAGCATAATAACAAGTTGATACTGTGTACTATATTTTCAATCTGGAACATATATCAAAACCGAAAATGTTCTAATTTTTATTGACAATCCGGAGGCAGTTAGACTTATTAGAATGTAATAATATTTCACACATGTTATTTCAGCGCCATTTAGCACCATTTTATCGCTAGGCCCCTTGCAAAAGTAAAAAAAAAATAAAATGACCCACCCTAACAGACAGGTCGGTCGCCGCCCGGCCAGTGTGTAAAATATTTTTGCGGCTAGGCTTGAAAGTTGAACGCCTAGGGGGCAATTAGCATCTTTCGTGTCCCCAAAAAAAGATACAAAAATGACATTTTCATATAGTGAAGGATGAAAAAAAATTACTTGATAAATGATGACTATTCCGGTTATTATCGGCTATTGTCACCAATGCCACTTTTATTAGATATTGCCATATTGCCCTCTCGTAACAGTCGCGAAAGAGCCACAAGATGATAAAATACGGTATCTAAATTTTGCGCTGTAGTCCAAAATAAGTATTGTTGTATGCACTTTTATTTGATCGTACTTATCAGATTCCATTACTTCGCAATTTTTGGCACTGCTGAGCAGTTTATCGTAATTACACTGGGTATTAAACTAATAAGCGTAGAATATATAGATAAGGTATAATAGTCAACTTTTGATAGTAGACCAACTTTTGATAACGAACTCATGTCCAGATATACGCCGTTTAGGAACTGCAGAGGGCCGAATATTGTACCAATTTTATAAATTGCTGTAGTAAAGTAGGTTGTATGAAGTATCATAGAATAACTAATTTAAAATCAAATAATTTAAAAAGATTTAAAGATAACCTATTATTGGCCAAAGTTGATACTAAAATTACAAAACTTCGGTTAATGAAAAGGGAGTTTCAAAAACGTTAAATAATAAAAAAATTCAGACGAAAGTTACTTGGTATTAAAAGAGCCATCCTATGATACATGACAATAGATTCTCTATGCTGTTTGTAATATTGGCACCCTTTTCTGACTCTCTCCAGCGTTGACACAATACATTTCCGTACATGAGTTCGTTCAAAGTTATCCTAGTACTTGACCTAACATTGTCGCCTTACAAGTGTTCAAGTATAACAACAGTAAAACAAAAAATATTATTTTGTCGTCGATTATCCTTAACATAGAATTTTCAAATTAATCCTCTTTTCTCTACATTTAGTCCTTATTTCTCGTTAACGGAGTAAATTTGAAAATAATATTGTTGCCTTTTTATTGTTTATCAATTTGTTATTAAGATATTGTATCAGATGCTCGATGACCACGAGCTAGAAATTATTATAGGAAATTAACAACAATTTCTCCTAGCGTATTAAAAAGTAACATAAAGGATACAATATTCCTTGAAAATCATACAAAATCTTAAATTCTAGAATAAGAGTTCAATAATTTAGATACAATATCAAGGGCGTAGCCAGGGGGGGGCAGGGGGGGGGCACCTGCCCCCCCCCCCTGGCGCTCAAAATAAAAATGCACAAAATTGTATTAGGTACATAATAAATTTACAAAGACACATAACATGTACTGTAACCAGTACCTACCTCCAAATCTCAATACAGGGCGAGGTATTTATTGTAAAGTTGATTTATTGGGAATTAATAGAGGAATTGTTTATGCAACCGACAAGTAAGTTGAAGTAAAAATTTTAGATTGCTTTATTACAAATAACCTTATATAATAATATAATGTTATTTGTAATAAAGCAATCTAAAATTATATCTTCAATTTACTGGTCGGTTTGGCAACCAAAACCACATATCAACTTTGTATATTACTGGAGTCTGTGTGATGTGTTGAACGCGATAATAAAGCAGTGTTTTTTTTGCAATGGGTATAAGAAACTATTTTACTAAGTATTAATTATTATTTGGAAACCAGTGTTATATCGTTGTATGATTGGGTGATTACGATTACTGGTCCTAAAAAGTATTTCAGTTATAGGATTACGTGATTACAGTGTTATCACTGTATCTGTAACACTGTAATCACGTAATTATTGCAGTTTAAGTGCATATAGCTAAATATTACTTTAGATTAGTCTAATTTTGTTGAGTTTCGAGTTTGGTCTCGTTTGGCAAATGTCAACCCGTTTACCTATAGTTTGTCTTTTAAGCAATAGATGGCGCTATGGCGGTTCTTGCATTAATTCGCTGTTCGCAAATATCTTGGAAATGATGATATATTAGTATTACTGTTCTTGTACACTTATATGTACATTTTGATACATTTGATACATGTCCTCCAAGAATATTTGTTTCGGTAGCATGCTCAGCGTTCATCGCAACATTGCAAATGAAGACCAAGAGCAGTTCAAAGAATCTGTCCTGCAGAAGTTTTCCGAAAACAAGCGGAAACTTAACATTACGTAATGTCTTATTAGCATATTTCATATTATGTACATACCTCATACATATATTTTTATAAACAAAAAGATATGCGATAAGAAATATTTATTTACTTAAATTTTGGTATTTTTCTGACTACTTGCCCCCCCCCCCCCTGTAGAAACTTCTGGCTACGCCCTTGTACAATATATATTTAGAAACAATTATTAATTATAAATATTAATCCCACATTAATGAATTCAATCATATATAATAAGTAAGTGTTGTCGAGCATACAGGGATCACGACCATGGATGGCTATTAACACACAAAAATGTGAACAAAAACATTTCACTACCTTAAAGCGATAGAGATTTTTCAGAGTGTATGCAAAATAACACAAGACGAAAATGCTGCAAAACAGTTAATGGCATAGTCCTTAATATTACGTCACCATTCAAACTAAAAAGAATTTGCCCCCCCCCCCCCCTGGAACTTTTTCAAACGGCGCCCATGGCTATAGGTGTCATTCTATAGCCTTTTCCATGACCTTGTTCGTGATATACAACACAATAGGTGAACGAAATTATTTAACGCACTTTTTTAAAAATTTTGAAACAAAAAATCAAATAATAGTCTGCACTCTTTTTAGTTATTTCCCAAAATTTGAATGTGAGACGGAACTGGGTTGTCTTAAAAATATAAATGCCTACAAACATAATATTTACTGAAAATGGTATATAATCCTAAGAACCGCAGTACCTTGTTATTTCTCTTAAGCTATTACAGCTATGTATTATTTTTAAATGGTAAAGTGACACTACTAGTCCCTAACGAATCATAATCCGATAATGCCGTAAACTACAGTATGTTGCGAGTTAAAAAGAATTAAATTTCTACCACGCTGTTCGTGTTGTTGTCAGAATCTTGCGAATACGGCGGGATTTTTTGTTTCGAATTTTTAAGACATGAACCTATTTCCGTCTCACTTTCAAATTTTGGGAATTAACTCTAAACAGTGAAACTATTATCTGATTTTTTGTTCAAAATTAAAAAAGGAGCATACTAACATTAAACCTTCAATCTTTAATTAAGAAAGCAAAATTCCACCACCAGCTAGGGCTGGTGGTATACTAGGGTATACCACAAAAAGACAACAAAAAAGTAGAAAAATTAGAACAACTTACAAATTATTAGGAAAACCTGATATAAGTTAATGAATACGTGAAAGCAAAAATTAAATAAAAATTATATTATTCCATTTAAAATAACAAAGTGGATATCAACCTACAAGAATAGTCAAAGCAAGAGCTTTTCCTATAAGATATCTCGAAGCTTCTAGATCTGACCGAACCGACAGAAGCCTCATCACATTATTTCCCTTTTTCGTCGAATTCAGAAGCAATTCTCCGCTGTTCTGTCCGTATTTGTAAAGAAGAATCAATTGGAACTCGGTTGTCCAATGTCAATTGTAATTTAGAAAGTGGCGATTATTACTCCTCACATAGGCATTGTGGTAGTTACAAAGCACAGTTGGCTACGGAGAGGGAAAGCATTCCTCTAATCACGTAGAAATTACGTTCAATCTGCCGCAATATCGCAACCTTGATTCGCACGTCATTTCTGGGTTAATGCCTTGGCAATGAAATGAGGCATGCGTCGGCTATTATGTACACATTATAAACGGTAGCTGTCCAGTGTCCACACTTCACACGATGTTAATTGCCGTTAAGATTTGCATGTCAAGTGGTCATATAGAACTACCTACTTAATCTGATTTGCAAATTTGCTGATAGATGAAGACAATAGTCGAAAAAAATCGAAAATTCTCCCAAGATTTCATATACACTTATTTGTTTCTTTAATTCATTCAAAAGTTACATCGTTTTGAAGCATGGGCGTATCCAGGGGTAGGCAAGCGTATTTTGGTATTATGTTTATTACATAGCACTCTTTCCTTTATAGACACCAAGGTGGTTATTTTTATGTAGAAAGCAACGATCCTCCCCAAATCGTTTCCAAATCGTTTGGGAAAATTTATGTTAAAGTTATAGGACTTGTAGAGGACTTTCCAAGAACCCACCCCTACAGTGCCTTGAAAACTACCCAAATGAAAAAATTTACATTCTTCAGAAAATTGACCGTTCTAATCATTTCATTCTCTTGTTTTCTCATAGAAATCATTACTATAAGTCTAGTGGAATTTTTATAAACATTTGTCAGTTAATTTCCATTTGTTTAAACAAATTCTATTTATTGAAATAATTTTTCTCGAAAATCTATCTGAATTCTGTTTTCTGAGTTCAAAATGGCAGCTTATTACCTTAGAGTGACATTATTCATTAAAAAATTTCTTCCTATTGTTTAAACATCAATTATAATTCATTTTCAATTTTTTTCTAATTATGGTTGAAAAGTAACAGTTTCTTGGTAAAATTAACTTATAAATTTCATGTTCGAGATATCTAGCCTATATTATCTAATAAACACACATTTGTTTAAACAAATGCTATTTCTTTAAACAATTCTTTTTACCATTCGGCTAAAATTATTTTTCTTAGATCGGTCTGAGCAACTGTTATCAAGTGACATCATTTATATTTATATTTTGGGATAATTTCCATTGTTTGAATAATAAAATAATTTTCGTTTTCAATATTTCATCAAAATAGAGTACTGGGAACAGATTCCAGACAGCAACAAATCAACATTATCCAGAACACATAGTGGTAGGAAATCAGAATAAGAAATGGAATTTGTTGACGTTAGGAAATTTAATATTTTAAAAAGAAATGTAACCCCAATTTCCCGAAAAAAAAGGATTACAAATAATTTCAATTTTTGCCGAATAAATGACATTGAAAACGAATAATATTTTATTATTTAAACAATGGAAATCATCCCAAAAAATAAATGATGTCACTTAAGAATAGCAGCTGGCCAGACAGATCTAAAAAAATTAATTTTAGGTGAATTGCTAACAATAATTGTTTAAACAAATTGAATTTGTTTAAACAAATGTGGGTTTATTAGATAATATAGATAATAGGTTTATTAGATTTTTCGAGCATGAAATTTATGTTAATTTCACAAAAAAAAGTGACTTTCCTACCATAATCAGAAAAAAAATTAAAATGAATAATTAAAATACAAACTTAAACGGGGTAAAATTTTATACGTTTTTAATGAATAATGTCTCTGTAAGATAATAGTTTGCCATTTCGAACTCAGAAAACAGAATTCAGACTGATTTTCGAGAAAAACGAATTATTTAAACAAATAGAAAATCTTTAAACAAACGTAAATTAACTGACAAATGTTTATACACATTCCACTAGACAAATGATTAGAATGATCAATTATCTGAAGAATGTAAATTTTTTCATTTAAGGGTAGTTTATGGGCACTATGGGGGTGGGTTGGGGGCGTCAAATCCATATGTATAATAGGTCAAATTCTTCATTGGAAAGTCCTCTACAAGTTCTTAAGTAATCTTAAGTTTGCCCAAACCCCGAACAATTATTTGAAAAATACCAAAGAAAGTCTCCTTCCCACGCATTTTCCCATGTAAATTTAAGGCGTCGACAGGCACGGTTAAAAATCAAAATTTCAACAACAAAAAATACGTGTCCACTTTTCTTGGATTTGGAAACGATGTCGGGGATCGTTGCTTTCTATCATCAATCATCACATAAATTTTTACAATGCATTTTTGAATTGCCCTAATGGGCACCCTTCCCGACAGCAAGGTAAATTTAGAAAACTGCCCCCCTTTCCGATTTGAGCTGGATACGCCCATGTTTTGAAGTATTACGTTCTTGAAACAAAACAATTAAGAACCACACACACATCAAACAATACAAAACCGAAGAAAGAGACAAACAATTTTCTTCACAATAACAAGAATAAATAAATTAATTGATAAATAACAAAATGCCAAATAATAAAAAATAATTTCAATAAAGAAATTGAACAAATAGTTATAGGCATAATAACTTTTTGCAGATTTTTTTTCGCATATTTTTAGTAAGTAATATTGTCTACTTGAGTAAGAAATATCGAATGGATTTGTTAATTATTTTTTTATTCCAATTTACTATTATTTGTAATTTCGTTACTTATTAATTAATTTACTTACTTTTTATTTTTGATTCGTTTTTTGTACTTCTTTCGTTTTTGCATTGTTTGGTGTATTTTCTGTTGTAATGACTATTTTTTTTTATTATTTGAAACTGCTGGAACATGTAAGGGATTTGATAAACATTACATTTTCTAAAAAGTCTGTTGTGGTCAGGCACATGACTTTATCATACTATATATAAAAATTAATAGTTTAGCTACAAGAGATTCTATTTGCTCATTAGAATCAAAATATCTGACATATCCTGGCTCCTAATGCTAAGACTAAACCTCCAGTTCGTTTGGACCCTTTTCAACAGAAAGCTTTTCAGCTCTAAGTTGTGTCATGAAACTTCTAAATAAGAAGTTTCGTCCCAATATCTTAAGTAGTTTCTCCGTAATCGTCGCCACAAAAAAGGGGTACACACATACAGACAGACATTTTTTGTACCTTGGTCAAAAATGTTCAGGGGACCCAAAAAGACATATTTCCCCTAAATTTCTCAAAAAATTTGTTTGGCACGATTACAATACCTTACATACTACGTATGATAAAGTAAAAATCTGATGTGGCCAGGCCAGTGGCGGCTCGCCCATAAGGGCTGCAGTGCTGCAGCCCTCCCACCAAAATAAAAACACTTTCAAATTATTATACCTAGCTATTGCATTACTATACAATTATTTTACAAAAACATAATTTTTTCGTTTATAGTATATTTATTTTTGCGTTGTATGTTCCTCGATATGTGCTCAGTATGTGCGTATTGCATGAGTCGGTGCGAATGCGAACTTACAGGACTGCAGTCAGTGCAGGCCGTGTCAAACCGCACAGTTGTGTATAGCGCTGGTGGGGGGAACGCGTGGTATACGTGTTTGCTATATGTATATTGTGGGCTGCAAACATTGCAGCCTCGAAGCTTCGCCTATATTCGGTAACGGCCACGAAATTGAATGCGCAACGCTCATGATCATTCTAGGTTATGTTATAGTTCTGTGTGCAGTTCGAACTTCGTATTTTAGCTTATAGTTATGATATTATGATGTTTAAATAAATGTGATCAATAAAAATGGGTTTTTTCAACTCGTACTGACTTTATATTAGAGTTTTTTTTTCAGCCCCCCACAAAAATTATCCACGAGCCGCCACTGGGCCAGGCACATGACTTTATCATACGATATATAAAATTAATAGTTTAGCTGCATGAGATTCTATTTGATCGAGATCGGCTATGTCTGCATTAAAATAAAACTAGTAGAACTAGCCAGATATCTCGATTAAAGCTGCGTTCGGATGTTGTACTCCGTTGACACCGGGTACACCGTTCAAATGACACTTACGTGTTATTGGGTGTAAAAAGTGTAACGGTGTTCAATATCCGAACGCAGCCTATATTGACAGTAATATTTTCAAAACATTCGCGTTTGACACTAGCTACTGTCATTAGAATAAAAAAATCTTACATATCCTGGCTACTATACTTTTAATGCAGTACGACCAATCTCGATGAAATAGAATTTGCTCATGCAACTATAAATTCTACCAAAAAATGTCATATACATAAATTATAGAGAGCTTCATCTCCTTTAATTTATTATTTAACTATTTTGACGACATTACACAAATAGCGGCTCATTTGCAAAATCTTCGAAAAATGCTAAGAGTAAACCATCAGTTCCTTTGGACCCTATTCAACAGAAAGCTTTTCAGCTCTAAGTTTGGTTATGAAACTTCTAAATATGAAATTTCGCCCCGATACCTTTAGTAGTTTCTCCGGAATCGTCGCCAAAAAAACCGGGAACACACACACACACACACACACACACACATACACACACAGACATTTTTTTGTACCTTGGTCAAAAATGTTCAGGGGACCCAAAAAGACATATTTCCGCTAAAATCTCAATTTTCTTTTTGGCACGATTACAATACTTTACATACTGCGTATGATAAAGTAAAAACGGGATAAAGATTTAATATTTGGTTTCCACGTGTCAAAATACGACAGGTTTCTTAGAAAAAATTCAAAAGGAGAACAAGGAGGGCGTTCTGAAACAAAGCAGGGCCCCAGAAGAACAATAATATAAAGGAATTCTTTTTAGAGGGCAACCTCCTTCTTATTATTGGCCTCCTAAAGTCCTCCTTTCTTGCAGAATGTTCTGCTTGTTCTCCTTCTGAACGCTTTCTATGTTCGGATTTTGTAGCGGATGCTTGATGAACATGATTATAGAATTTTCAATGTTTGTGTCTACATTTACGGTTTTAAACATTAACTCTCGCTAATTTTGTTTATAATCTTCTTGCATTTCTATCGTTTATTACTTTTTATTAAGATTTTTTATTGGTTGATCTTTTCCTCTTGACAAACTGAGTGAATTTCACAACTAATATTGCCGCCTTTCTAATGTTAATTAATTTGCTATAAGCATTGCAGTCTCGTTTTCATTGAGAACAGTACACAGGCGACAATATTACTTGGAACGTACACGAGTGATCGAGAGAGAACCGAAAATACAGAGAAAAATTGACAATATTTAAAATGAATTTCAAACAATTTAAAATGTTCATTGGACCTTCGAAAAAAAAAACTAAATAACAAATTAAGAAACAATACAAAATCGACAATATTAGGTGAAATTCATATTAGTTTTTTATTGAGTCTGGATAAAATGCTCTTAGCATTTAGTAAGCAAAACTTTATAAAAACCTGAACAAAGAAAGGTATTTACCACTTTGATCTTAAGGTGCCACTTAAATGGCGGTAGGCAACCAAATATACTTCATGACTAAACAACGAGCGCACTCAAAATAAGTTAGACGGCCATGTTGTTGTTAAATATTTAATACAAAACTACTTCACAGAATCGTAAAAGCAATATAAAAAATTAAAGATAAAAAATATATAATTCTCCGGATACTGGTAGATTTTTGAAATTGTTGTTCATTTTTGACAAATCTTTTACTGAATCTTACATAAAATTGTCTGATTTTGCGGAGAACACAGGGTAAAATTTAACAGAGCTACACCTTCTTCTACAAGTGCACAAAATTTCACGTAAAAATATCAATATCTTACATGCTTTTTCAATCAGAACTTTACTTCTTTGAGTACATGAATCAAACTTGTTTTATCACGTAGCTTGGATACAACAGCAACAACTAATACATATACATTACGTGAGACTTGATACAAAATTACGCTAACTATGGATGTTTTTTCTATAGGGCGTACCAGCTCAGATTCATCTTAAGAAAAAGCGTAAAATACCTTTTTGGTACAGGATTTTAGAAGGAATAATTTTGTAGAAAAGCTAAAATAGCGAAATTTTAACCGTTCTTCGGTAAATACGAAAAACTGCAAATGTGCTCGTAAGGGGTGTTTTTTCACGCCTTTAAAACACAAAAAAAAAAACATTTCCCAAGAACCATTTATATTTTAATATATCTTCAGGATATAAGAAGGAATAAGAACCACAGATATATTTTTTATTTCAGAAATTTTATTTTTACGAAACATTTTATTAAAAAAATATCTATTGCTCAGAAGTACTTAACAAAAGCCGTGGTTGTAGAATCAGGGATACAAGAACGTATCATAGTACAATATAATCGAATCACTCAATTCAATGGTTTTCCTGTGTAATCAATCAAACGTACATCTAACTATTACAACTTCATATATCAAAAATTAATTGAGGCAATTTATAACATTCTTCGATTCCTTTACGTTTGGCAGGCTGTCACAGAAGTAAGCTCATTCCACTCGAGGCTCAATTCCAAAATAGAAAAAAATTAAAATATGTGAACGGGTGAAAATGGAAAACGTTTAGTTATCACAAAACAGTTTTTAGAAAAATATATATATCAGCTGCAATAACAAAGAAATAAACATAAAAAAAGAAATAACTCGATAAAATGAAAAGATATTTTTAAATGACAAATCAATGCTTTATTTAACTTTTTGCTTTCCTAAGTTTTTGTTTGTGTTCTGGTCAACTTCTGGCAAGTCCGATTCCTCGCTGGATTTCTTACCTACAACGAAACATTTTTACATTAAAGCAACTATAAATATCGGACAATCCTTTGTCAAATTTGACACGGAATTGCCCAAAGTGCAAAGACGTACGTACTCTTTTTTGATTTGTCCTTCTTTTGTTTGCCTTTTGAGACGACAGACACTCCAGTGGTCTCCTTGTTCTTTGCGATCTGCTGGATCTCTTCGTTGATGAAATTGAAGGTTAGGTAGACTTGTAGAGCGAGAATTCCACCGAGAATGGCGAGACGGACAGAAGAAACGTTGAAGTAGCCAGTTTGGATGTTCAGTTCCTGCTGTTCGCCTTGCGCAAGGCCAAACCACAAAGTTAGAACCGCCAAAATGATGCTACCCAATCGAGAGACAATAAGTACGAACTTGGATACCAGGCCAGTTACTAAAAAGAATACGTTTATTGAATTAATGCTGGTTATGCAAAAAACGGCTAGCTTACCTCTGGTGAATTTGTCATCACGGTCAACAGATTGAATCAGTTGTGACACGTGGAGCACCAACTCTGCGGTGTAGTGTAGCACCAAGAGGCATATCAACAATCGGTTGAAACTAAAAAGAAAAATTAAAAATATTGTTAAACATTGTAGTTGTGATAAATAATAATTTTTAAAGTTTGTAAATTAGTAAAAGTTATATATTGTTGTATACTGTTTGTTCCCAAAGTACGACAAGGGTATATAGAAATAGGTTCACATTTTAATATAAGCTTTTAGACATTTTGCAAAAAAATTGGGAACAACTCAGTTTTTTTGCGATTAACAAGAAAACTTTTTCTGAAAAAAATAGTGACAAAAACAGAATAATTTGCTATAAAAAGACAGATACTGTCAAAGTTTAGACTTCATTGGTTAACAAATACGTTCGAAGTGAATGTTACACAACTAAAATTGTGCAGAATTAAGTGCCTAATTTCACTTTATTATCCCCGTTTTTTATGCTCACGATAGTACACACTTTACTGAGTAAGAATTCATGAAATAAAACAAGGAATTCGTTATCCATTATTAGTAATTACACTTATTTATTTATTTCTTTTTTTGTTATTTTTTTTATTTATTTTTTGTTTATATTGTTATTTAGTATATTTAATAAATCACGCATGGTCACTTATGTGTGTCCCCTGGCCATGGTTGAGACAGGAAACATCCCAGGGAAGGACATTTTCCAGAAAATTTAGGAATTACCAACGAAATAATATTTTTCTAGTAAATTATAACAATTTTCATCTTGCCAGGGGAGAGACATTTTAATATTTTAAGCAAAATTATAAGAAAAACTTATTAATGTAGTTAATAAGACATTAGGTGACATATCACACATATCACATCCCAAAGGCATTTGACTGCATGTGCCACCAAAAATCTCTGAACAAACTTGAGTACTATGGTTTCCGGGGTATTCCGCTGGACTTCCTTAGATCATACCTCACCAATCGAAGGCAATATGTGACCAGCAAAAACCAAGCCAGCAGCATCAGGAATATGGACATTGGCATCGCCCAGGGAAGCTTACTTGGCCCCTTGTTTTTTATTATATACACCAATGATCTTCCAAGACATATCAGCGGTGAGGTGACACTCTACGCGGATGATACCACAATCTTGGTCCGCAGTGATGATGTCATTGGAGGACGGGCAGCGGCTGAGGTTGTTAGAGGGGAGAGAGGCTACGAGTTAGTTTGCTAACAACCAGCTGATATTAAAAATTGGAAAGACAGAGACCTTGCATATTACGAGCAGCAGGAGATACCAGGTAGAATCAAAAAGTGCTAAATTTCTGGGGGTGCAAATTGATACACGTCTTACCTGGCTGCCGCATGTAGAAAATCTAGGCAGGAGTCTTGCGGGTGCAATATTTGCAATACGAAGAATTTCTCGTGCAATTGGACCGGAGGCAGCTCTCTTGACTTACTACGCTCTCTTTCACGCAAAGATGAATTATGGTCTGATGGTGTGGGGAGCATCAGCACATGCCATCAAAATACTAATATTACAGAAGAGGACAATACGGGCTATAGGGGGTGAGTCATTTAGAACATTATGCAGACCACTTTTCCAGAAATGGGGGATTCTAACCATATATGCTCAATTAGCTATAAACAGTATAAACCATCTAGCTCATATCAAGGAATCATAGGATCACTATGCCTGAGGGAAGAAAGTCATAATCACTGCACCCGTCAAAGCAATAACTTATGTGTGCCTTTTAAAAGACTTTGTTCCAGCTTGTCAACAACAATGGGGCTACATCTTTTTAACATATTGCCAGATCCGTGGAGAAACCTTCCAAAAACGCAGTTTCTTAGGAGGCTGAAACTCCATTTCAAAGGCTATCCACCATACATGTTGCAAGAATGTGCCACTTCTTTGCAGACAATAGGAGGCGATGTATAATTGTACAATATTTATTGTCAAATTCTTTGTGACTTATTGCATAAGCAATTAATAAATTATTTCTATTTCTATTCTATAGTAAGCAAGGTTCTTCATCATATCATGTGACATTCTAAACTGTTTTGTCTTGCAACACAAAAAATGATCACTTATTGTAGAATCACCCAGGCGTCTGATTGTACTCGTAGTAATGAGCACTATTATACAAATCAAACATAAGGTAAATATCCAGTAACGTTGGAAACAAGGAAAAAAGTTATAACCACAATAAGCAAAATATCAACACCACCAGTAAAGGAAAGGTGTCAAATGTTATACCTTCCCTATTAAATCAGACACAAATAAAGCTGCACCAAAATAGAATCATTTTAATCTGAAACTTGTAATGGGATCAGGTTATCTAAATATCCAATTATAATCGCTAGATACTTGATAAGATTATAATACAGTATCACTATATTATTCAAAACTAGAAACTAAAATGTACGACATAAGATACTAGACATAAAAAAACTAATGGACCAATCAGCAACAGTGAGCCAGTGGCGGATACATATGGGGGGCACGCCCCCCCCGCCTTGGCGCAAATTTGTACCGAGGAGAAGCAAGCGCATCAGGTTTTGCATCAGACTTGATGGCACCCATAGCTCAAGATGTCTTTTAGCGCCCACCCCCTTGAGATTTTCCTGTATCCGCTATTGCACTGAGCACAAGCTGATCTTAAAGTTTAAGTAAATTTGTGTCTAAAGAATAAATGTACGCATAAGGGCGGTCGCCCATATAGCTGGTGTGGCGGAAGTGTGATAGTTACGTGGCAGTGATATGGTTCATTGGCCAATGTAAACAAATGCATGAACGCCCACCAAGGTGATGCGGCAGTGCTATGTAACTGTCGTGGTACTGGATCGGATTCCACTCGTCTCTCAATGCTTAATCTCGAGTGGCAAGCGCGCCAAGCGCCTCTCACCCGTCGCCGCTCCTGTCAATAACTGCAGGCTCAGCTTCGTGTGCTCTTTCGGATTGTTTACTATTTTTGTTTTTTTTATGTTTATTGTGTTATGTAACAATCGTTTTGTAATGAGCAACATATAAATGCAAGAAATAATGTATGTGATAAACGACAGAAATATTTTCATAGGTGAGTAAATATTAAAATCATAACCTATACCTATCTGATGACCTGTATTTTTCAGATTCCATTCAAGCCACCCGAATATATTAAATATATAGAATAATAAGAAGCAAACATTGGAACTCTCTAAATATAGCAAATTGTGTTGTGCGTTCTCATGCTACACAACGACTATGGCAATTATACTACGTTCAATAGGTTGGCTATTGAACATAGCTGCACCTGCATCCAGTGTTTTTTTAATTTCTACCACATATACAACAAAAACGCAAAAGACATCCCAAGACTCATTTTGGTCTCTAAATCTTGATCTCAGGCTCTTGCGTTGATATGTTCAAGCCTGCCGTAAGTAATTATTTTCTTAACCTATATTATTTCAAGATTAGATTTCACGAAGCAATGACAACATCGTTTTATTTTCAGATAATTCAATCCTACAAACCTCATCTATAAAATTTGAAACGGACCCTGTAGAGACAGAGACTGTCCGAACTAAAGGGAAAAATATAACGCTCCAATAAAAAGTTTGCCGCAGAAGATATCAACGTTAAAGTGATTAATCGTTAAGTTGAAGAAGCAATTGTGTGCCACATATTAGAATATTTTTTACTGTTTCTTCTAAAATGCACAATTGACAAGATTAAGTTAAATGGGTTCTAGCAGAAACCACTACAGTAATTTATTAAAAACTCCTAGAAAAGCGTATATAAAAGTTTAAACATTTTTCTCAAAGGAAAACCTACTGTGCAGTCAAATAAGAATTTACATACTTATTTTTCATTAAAGATAGTATATTTTTGTTAAAATTAATAATTTTTGTAATTATTTATATTTGTACCGGTGAATTTACCAATATCAGATTATTCTCAAAAGAAAAAACAATAATTGAATATATGTATTACATTAGTAATTGTTTTTTTTTTATAATGATCCTATCTCCATACATTTTCAACAATTAAGACTTATTGACTATTACAATAACTGTCAAACAAATATTTTCTTTCTATACCTAACTAGTAAATTAACTAAAAAACCTAAAGTTAAATGGCATAACATATTATTTATGTACAGTTCGAACGACATAATATGTAATGAATGTTCATATTTAGGAAATTGGTGATAATTCATACCAGTATCGGAATTAGCGCCATCTAGCGAACGTACCGCGCACTCATAATATTACAGTTTACATACATATTTGACTCTGACTAACCGATTAGTAAGTATTGGCGAACTGTACGATTTTTTATTTCGCAGTGGGATATAGGAATAATGTGGGAACGTAATGCAAGATTTAATTTTATGTTTGTTCTTCATATGTGTAAAATTAGTATGAGCGGCATGCGAAACAATTCCATCTAGCGGACTATTACGATATTACAGAATGAGACACGGACGCAGTGAAACAACAAGCGCTGCGTGCCGGCGCGCCACCTAAGTGGGCGTTGAACCACGCACTCGTCATTTCACAATCTAGCCACACTTATACCTCCCCAATATCACTTGCCACTGCCACAACCACGCTTCCGCCATAACACCTATATGGGCGACCTGCCTTACACAGATGATGAATAAATGTTAAACTCAAATTACTGTAGTGAAAGTTTTCAAAAAATCCTAATATAAATGTTCTTTTGTGTTTTATTTAACTTTGCGCTATTAAGATTTTACCATAATTGTCACACCAGTCACATTTAAAAAAATCACAGCAGAATCAATTTTCTACAGGTCATCAATGTTATTGCCTTGCGTGTCGTCAAGTTGAAATCAAATCAGTTAAATATGGTTTGTTTGGCTGATTTTTTTTAAAATTAAATTTTGTGATTTTTCGGAAACTATTGACAATTGTATTTGTTAATGGAATCAGCATCTGAAATTCAATTGTTTTTAAGGTTTTTTTGTGATTTATAATAAATTATACTAATAAACACATAATTTGATAGGTGTTTCTTTGTAGATACAAATCTTGTAATAGCAGTACTATCATATTACATTTTTAACCAAAATGACAAAAAACTACTTTTTGGAACTTGATGATAAGCAATACGCAACTTAACCGTCTACCGCGCATTCCGCCAACTACATACCTATCCATTTTACCAGCATTTTACAACTTATAACCTAAAAATGACAACCCAAACGAACCGATATTTCAAACCGCCTTGCTAGGCAGGTTCAAGATTTTGACGGACCGAATCGAACCAACTGCAACCGTTACGTCATCAATCGCCATGTGAAAATGGTTGGTTCAAATCGGTAGTCGAACCGCAACCGAACCGTTCCACGCGAAATTGCCTATAGATTTTTCTTCGACGATGTCTTTTGAGGTTATATGACAATGTATGTAATTTGACACTGACAGTTCTCTACTGCTGTTCTGGAACGGAGTGAACAGAGTGTTTTGATTGGATGGTTTCATTTAACGTATGTTCGATTGGCTATAATGAACTCGTTTGATTGGCTATAACAAATCGTTCATTAATAGAAATCGTGCATGTATAGAGCTGTTTCATAAATGATTTGGTATTCACTAAACATACTCATAAATAAACGATCGACGAAATAGTTATTTAAACAACAAGTATACTAAAAAGAGCGATTAATGATCGAGACTGTTTAACGCTCGAGCGTTAATTGTCACGATCATTAATCGCCGTTTAATATTCGAGTTGGTTACAAAATTTTTTCGTCGATCGTATTCTTCTAGCGTCGTCTACATAGATTTTTCTTCGCCAATGTCTTTTAGGTTATATGACAATTTATGTAACTTGACACTGACAGTTCTAGAGGGCGGTATGTTTTGATTGGAAGGTTTCATTTCACATATGTTCGATTGGCCAATCAAACGATGTCTTTACGTCGTGTGATTGGCTATCACAAATCATGCATTAATAGAAATCGTGCATTAATAGAGTTGTTTAATAAACGATTTCCTATTCACTAAACTGACTCATAAATAAACGATCGACGGAAATAGTTATTTAACCAACAAGTATATTAAGAAGAGCGATTTATGATCGAGACTGTTTAACGGTCGAGCGCAGCGAGAGCGTTAATTGTCGAGATCACTAATCGCCGTTTAATATTCGAGTTGGTTACAAAATTTTTCCGTCGATCGTATTCTTCTGACGGCGTCTACATAGATTTTATTCAACGATGTCGTTTGAGGTTATATGACCAGTTAAGTAATGTGACACTGACAGTTCTAGAGGCGGTATGTTTTGATTGGAAGGTTTCATTTCACATATGTTTGACTGGCCAATGAAACGACGTCTTTACGTCGTGTGATTGCCTATAACAAATCATGCATTAATAGAAAACGTGCATTAATAGAGTTGTTTAATAAACGATTTCCTATTCACTAAACTGGCTCAAAAATAAACGATCGACGGAAAAAGATATTTACTACATTATTGTCTCTCTAATAGTCGTTTCTTGGTAGGATTAGATTTTTGTATAGAATACAGGCCAAAACTGTTACAAATATTAAATATAGAAAATTGAATACAAAACATATACTTGGCATATTTTGATCAATTATTTGTACTCATTTAATCGCAATAATGGTTTACAGCTTTTATAGAACCAAAAAATTATTTCTCTCTTTATCAAATTTACATTTTAAACCATGGTAACTATAAAAAGACCTGTATTAATACCATAACGTTTTTTCAAAGATTATTTGCATCAATTATTATTTAGGTTAAAACCAATTAGAAAGTGGAAAAAGTAATGACAACTTACTTCAAGAAATATGGAATTGCGATCAGAATAAGTCCAGCTAAGCTTCTAGCAGCTTTTCCAGCGTATTCTTCTTTCTTAACCCTTTGGAAATACAACTCAGGAATTTCATGAATGCAATACGCCATTTGAACAATGAAATATAACTTCATGAGGAACGTCAAAGGTGCTGGATAATCAGTCCATAGACGAGATATCTAAAAACAATACTCCTATATTAATAAAAATAACGAAGAAAGTATTATAATAATTACCTCTGGGATATAATGTTCACGTAAGATGATATCGAAACCCCAAACTGACGATGAGAAATAGAACAACGCAAGCTGGCCACTGTTCGTAAATATGGCCAATTTGGATTTAGATAGATGGAGCCGTTTTGAAACTTTCTACAATTTATTAAATATATTAATAAGGTATCATACACAGGTGTATCCAAATTGAGAGCAACGCATAATGTATTATTAATCATCGATTGTTATTTCGACTACTTTACTCTATAAAATAAGTCTGTATATTTCTAGTTTTGGCTTACTTTTATTGGATGTTTAGTAATGACATTATGGTATGCTGCGTTTTGTAATAATACAGCCTGTAGGCTTTTTACTTACGTCGAGGAGGTACTCTTGAATAATAGCGTGGATAACGATGCAAATTAAACTGTAGAAAAATACTGCGGCCCAATCTTTCATCCCCGGTGCATACAACGGAATTTCACCTGCTTCGGTCACATTGTGTTGAAGGGTGATAAATAATGAGGCAATCGGTGATGTTACCTTAAGTAGAGAACGGTTAGACCTAATGGTAGAAATTGTAAACATATGGACTTACTTGGACCATAAGGCCAATCACTATCACCATTGCAACACAGGATACAATATCAGCATGGTTTTGAATGATAAACTCATGACTGAACACTGGCGGATTCTTTGTCGAGCTTTTCCTTACTGGTTTCACCATTTTCGATATATTTTGTTGAGAGTCCTACAAACTATAATCACTCAACGTTGCCGTAACACAACCTCAACGGACAGCTGTATATTACAGAGTGGCAAAAGTGGCAAGTTTGTGCCACGACGGCGACGATACACGCGGACACGTTGACGTTTACCGACCAACAAAATACCGTTCGAAACATGAATTAAGGAAATAGAGATACTGCTCGGTATGGTCTCATTTTAGTACGGTCGAGCGCATGACGTCACGCGGTAAGTAAACTCAAGCTTTATTCAAATAAAGCTTTTTGGACATAGAATAGAATAGAAATTTATTTCCGACATGTACATGTCAACGTCAAGATACAATGTATATCAAAATAACAATTAATTAATTGGATAATAATCTTCTTCCTATCTATGTTGCTCGAACTCTTCAAGCGAGTAGGGTGGATTTGTCCTCAGGTGTTCAAGCAGTTTTCTCCTGAATTGTTTGTCGTCAAGCTTATGCCATTCTTGGGGGCATCTGGAGTACAGGTTCTTTCCCATTTCAAGAAATTTAGTTGATTGAAGCCTTGTGTGTTCGGGTTGTGGGAGTCCTTTTGTTCTGGTTTCGTACTTGTGGGTGGTGGTTGTTTTGCTTTGAGATGTATGCGTTTTCCGGTATGTCATTAGGGTTTTAAGTATGTATACCGCATGAGTTGTTAGAATCCCCAGTTTTGTAAATAGTGGTTTACAGTGGGTTCTTCTCGGTTCACCACACAGCGCACGAACAGCTCGCTTCTGTAGAATTAGTGTTCGGATGGTGTGGGCTGAGTGACCCCACACCTCAATACCGTAGGCCATCCGGGTATGGAAGAGGGCATGGTATGTAGTGATTGCTGCCTCATCGCTTACTGTGGTCTTGATCTTACGGATTGCAAATATGGCCCTGCTTAGCTTGCTAGAAAGGTCATGGATTTGTGGTCTCCAGGTTAGTCGGGAATCGATGGTGATGCCCAGAAATTTTGTTTGGTCTTCAGCAGGCTCCCACCTGTCCATTTCATACTTGACGTGCGCAGTTTTGTCACGGTTGAGCTTGAGGCCATTTATTTGGAACCAATTTTCAGCATCACTGATGTTATTTGCTGCTTCGTGAGCTCTAATAAAAAAATAAAAATATGGGAACATTATTTACTTTACCACCCATAAAGATTGTATTCAATAATAAGCAAGTAATAACTTGGAAAATAGCTTTATGTGAAATGTGTTCGTTAGTTTGTTTGAGTTGCATAACCAGTGATCTATTAAATAAAACAGAACAGTGGTTGCTACACCACGGTTGCTACAAGTTTCTTCAGTTGTCTTTCTTATATTAAATTACGACCAGAAACAAAGTGAGATAACTTTTTTTTTGTTTTATTGTAGTTGTTATAATTCACGATTCAATTAAATATATCTAAACATGTTTCTAAATATGAATTAAATAGCGACTAGTTAACAAAATAATAATAACAAAATAACCCAAATTTAACCTATTCCTCCGAGATCAGTGATACTGCATAAGTAATCATTATATAAGGAAAGTAACGCTACTGATTAGACAATTCCTCAAGTTAGCCGCCATCATGTTGCCCATATGTTTCTACGTCACGCGGTAAGAAATTTTGTGTTTCATCGGTGTACTGGATATTGTGTAAATAAACAATACAGGCTGTTCCTAAATATCATGTAAATACGAAAAGGGGTAATTTTTTGGCTTATTTAAGACTAAAAATTCATATAAACATAGGTCCGCAAACGCTTCGTTGCCGTCGTTGCCGATCTACAGGGTGTTGAAATTTCAAGATTTTTTAGTTTTTTCTTTATAGCTCTTGTAGTTTTTGAGATATTTAGCTCTAATTTGGAATATGGGTTACGCTGTAGGACTTACATCATTGGATATACCAAATGGTTTTAAGAATCTATAGGGAGATATTTTTTTCAGTGGGTCTTGCCCCCTTTTTCCCCATGAACTTTTTCTCGGTGCACCGCTGGTGGATTCTAAAATACAAAATGCATTTTTGGTTTTGTTCTAAAGAATTTTAATCTTTTGTAGTTTTTTCGTATTTACCACCGTTATCGAGAAAAAAAATAAAAGCTTTTCTGTGTTTCGCTAGATTAAATTAATTTTTTAAAAATAATTGGTCTAGTATGCCTTGGCTTGATTTAGATAACCTTTTGTTTGTATTTATTTTGACATTTTATTCGCCACCAACTGTTAAAAATTAAAACTAGGATACAAGAGCAATAAAGAAAAAACTAAAAAAATCTTGAAATTTCAACACCCTGTAGATCGGCAACGATGCGTTTGCGGACCTATGTTTATGTGAATTTTTAGTCATTAAATAAGCCAAAGAATTACCCCTTTTCGTATTTACATGATATTTAGGAACAACCTGTATTGTTTATTTTCAGAGTATCCAGTACACCTATGAAACACAAAACTTCTTACCGCGTGACATAGAAACATATGGGCAAGATGGCGGCTCTATGATGGCGGCTAACTTGAGGAATTGTCTAATCAGTAGCGCTACTTTCCTTATAGCATGATTTCCATTCACTTCACCTCTAGCATTATTTTAATAATGTTCATAAAGAAAAAGAAAATTGTCTACTTTCATATTTATTAAATACCGCAGTAATGTAATATAATTATTTTAATTAATTATTATAAAATTTCATTTTTATTTTGCTCTAATTCTGGTTATTGAACTGAAGTTGGCTGCAAATTGTGTAGCAAAAATGTGTCACCAAGGGTGTTACCTTAATTTTGTTTTGCATATATGTTTTCTCAGCTCATTATATGGGTTTCCCACAAGAATGATAGAAACTAGAGATACTCAGATCAGCGTACAAACATTGTTTTATTCTGCGCATCTACGTCATACTAGAATGGCTGTCAAAGCCAAGTGTCACACTCGGATAATATATTTAGTAAACGAAATTGTAAATATTGATGTGGAATATTAAAAACGGCATTGTTTAGTTAGTTTATATGAACAAAAATTCGGTGATTGAAATTTTGGAATTAGGTTGCAATTATTTCATCGTTGTCCCTTTCTAATCAATAAATCAATGAAGTCTTTAAAGTCCCAGGCCATAAACTTATCTACTTGTTCACAACGCCGGCATCGGACAGAAAAGAACAAAATGCACGGCCAATTTTTCATTTTCATTTTGCTGCATACAACCCGTCACCTTTTCCACCACATTTGTTTCCCTTTTTACGTCCTTTTTTTAAATTTATTGGGAAATAAAGTTTTGTTGAGACGTATGTCGTTTGGCTAGTGTGACGGCGCAGCAATCAGCTGATTGTCAAACTCGTTCAGAAACGAATGACAGACTTGCGCAGTGCGTAATCTTTCTTGGGTATCCGACATCTTCCCCTAGATACAATTGTTACGATTCAAAATAATTTTGCAACAACCACAACAACTAGTACAAAACGTCAATCAATCAACATAACTTCAAACTCAACCCTTCAGAAAAATTAACATCATCCATATTATGTGAAGAACGGAATTACCTATATGGCACATCAAAAATGGCAAATCAATTTGTGAGAAATGGACACAAAATTTTACCCATATACCGACAAGGCGTTTTTCCAAACAATTTCAATTTCCCCCCCATCGGATGTCACCTATTAGGGGTCTTATTATATGGCAAGGATGATACCAAAATTGATTTTCAATTTCAAAAGCGACATTCTCCATGGGTATGTAAAACTACAATAAGTGCTCCCTATTTTATGTTTAATTATAAACAATAATTTATTCTTTTAGAGGGGTATGGCTACCCACGGAAGAGTAGAGAGACTCGTTTATGTATCGCTCAAACAGGTATTTATTATTATTTTTTACTATTCGACTTTTGAACAATTAAACTTTTGAAATGAATTCATATTTCGAAATTTAAAGTTGGGGATATTCTTGATTCCAATCGATCCAGGCCTACCAACCTTACCCATTTCAGCGCAGTTTTTCTTGCAAAGGTCACCTTGAGGTGTTACCGATTATTATTTTGAATTTTGCCGTTGATGTAAATGGTGTTTACGATTATTTATAAAAAGTATAGATAAGTTTAAATTACTTGTGTCTCGATAAAATACTGATAATCACAAAGTAAGTTTGTTGTGGTGTTCGAAATATTGCCAATCGATAATTTAAAAATTATTAAAAACTAATGATTTTTTTCTGTTTTTAGGCGAAAATGTCTGAGAATCAGGGGCACAAGTTTATAGAGAGAGGAGCCCATAAAGGCAAGGGGATTGCTTTATTTACAAGTGGTGGTGATTCCCAGGTATATCAATATCGGTTCCGTAGATATAAATGTTGCAATTATTTTGTTTATAGGGCATGAATGCCGCTGTCAGAGCTGTAGTTCGTATGGGAATTTATTTAGGATGTAAGGTGTTTTTTATTAGGGAAGGCTATCAAGGTAAGATCAAGTTAACTGCTAATATTTGTTTACGTACAATTTTATATGTTGTTTAGGAATGGTTGATGGGGGTAATAACATCGAGGAGACAAACTG
Organism: Aphodius sticticus; assembly: GCA_963966075.1. Lineage (NCBI taxonomy): Eukaryota > Metazoa > Arthropoda > Insecta > Coleoptera > Scarabaeidae > Aphodius > Aphodius sticticus. The sequence goes on from OZ014506.1 coordinate 21,745,338, forward strand.
GTGCTCCGTTAGTTCTATTATTCAAATGGGTGGTACGATTATTGGATCAGCCCGTTGTAAGGAATTTACGTAAGTATTCTAGGGAGTATAATTATTCCCGAGAAGGTTTTCTAAGTCTTTCTATGATCATTTATATAAAACTTGTTATTTCTTTCCTGTTCTAATAAAACAAAAAACAGAACATGGCATAATGTGGTTGTTAATCATCAGATGAATAACTAAATTATGGCTTGTTCTGTTTTTTTTTGTATAGTGGCTGAATATCCTAATTTCAAACAGTTTAGTTATCTATAATTTAAGGTTTGCTATACTGATGTTTATTACTGTATTACACATGGTTATTTTAATCATACTGTCAGATATTCACCTATTGAAAAAAACATATTTTGTTTTAGTTCGGTGCCAGTAAGTGGCAGAGTACTAAATTTTTAAAGCATTTTAATATTTTTTTCCCATTTTCCTTTTTAGGATTGACAATTTCATTATTAGGATTGCCAGATCTCATATATTTGATACGAGTCTCATATAGTTTCATTAAATCCCAAAACTCATATTAAGCCATGAAAATAGACGGACAACAGTTCAAGCTGTATTTCTAACTAAAATCATTTTAATAATTTGTTTGCATACTCATATAGATGATTATGATCATCAGTAAAGAATTATTGATTTTATTTATAATTCAAAAACAAAATCAAAGTTATTTATCAATAATGATTCTCAAATTTAAAGCAAAATTGAAAAACATTTGCATGAAAGGTTCTGAACTTTTTGGGTTGAATTTGGTCTCATCATAGCTATTAATTCGTTCAAAGATATCATCCACAGTGTTAAATTGAATGATTTGAGTTTATTCTATAAAGAAAAAATATACAAAAGGACATGTCGGTAGTGGCACACCAAACTGAGCAGTACAGAAAATGGTTCTCAAGCACACTGTGACAAAGTTATCAATTCTCAACATTTTGTTTCTTAATTCATCCAATATCTATATTTTTGTGCAAGATGCAGTTTCAAGTAAAATTTTGCATGGTTTTGACACTGGAAATACTGGTCAAATTGTATTTTGCGATGTTGGCTGAATACTCCACAACCTTATTTATGCTCTTATTTCAACAAGAGGATGACGTACAAGTTATTGAAGTTTCACTTATTAAAACTTTTTACCCATTGGTTTATCTGTTAATTTCCAGTTGTCTTTAAATTAAATTGTTGCTGGTATTAAAAACTCGCAATCATTCGCTGCAAGGTTTAACCATATTGACATATGAGAGCCAAGACTGTATGTAAAAATGATTGTAGATCAAAGTTTAGCAAAATAGGTACCAAAATCGGTTATTTCTTTGTGTCGTTCTGAATATTTAAACAGGTACAATGGCAACCCTATCATAATAATCATATTCTTTTTTTACAAAAAACTGACATTTTCAGTAATTTTTTTTGTGATGGAGATGTGTGATTGTTTGAGATATTGTTTAAAACATGAATATAAAGCCATATACGAGAATTGCTTGCTTCCAATTTTGTAGAAACTATCTGTTGTAATCCTTGTTAGTGTTTGTTTAATCGCGTGAATGCGGAATATTTGGAAATACACAATAATAATGACTAGTTAAAAATAGTAAATATTGATTCAAGGTCACTGTCGAGTATGCAGTTGTCTAAAATGTCAAAATAAAACTACACAGAAACTCCAGCCATTATTTTTATAAAAGCTTAGCCAATTTTAGACCTAATGTGACTGGACTAAAGTACTATTTTTGTAACTTCACTTCCACTTTCAAAGAGAGTTACTTCTCATCACAACCTATCATTGTCATTCATTCATTTCTTCATTCATGAACTTTTTATCACGGACAACTAACCTCAACTCATCTGGTCAATCGCAAATATATTTTAGAATCCGTTCTCTATTCATCATACATAATTTTTCAAAATTATCTATTACAAAGCCACAGAAGTAAGATTTATTCCACAAAAATACCAAGTTCTAAAATACATATTCTCATATTTAGTACACGAGAAGGTCAACTAAAGGCAGCAAGAAACCTGGTCCAGAAAGGCATCACAAACCTAGTCGTGATTGGCGGAGACGGTAGCTTAACTGGCGCGTACTTTTTCCAAAAGAACTGGGCTGGCTTACTGGACGAGCTTGTTAAGAAAGGAGACATAACCGCCGAGCAGAAGGAGAAAAACGGTCATCTGAACCTCGTGGGATTGGTCGGGTCGATCGACAACGACTTCTGCGGCACAGACATGACGATTGGTTCGGACAGCGCTTTGCATCGTATCGTGGAAGCTTGCGACGCTATCGGATATACGGCGTACTCCCATCAGCGTACATTCATTATGGAGGTTATGGGCAGACATTGCGGGTAAGAGGATTTACGTACTTTCTGTTCTTTCTTCGTTAGAATGATCAATTGGTTTTTGAGAGTAGACTTTTTTAAGTAAATATGATAAAATGCGTTAATTATGTCTTTTTTATTATTGTCCTGTGGGTATCATATATGTTTGAAAGTAGGTTCTTTGTTTTGAAGAACAAACTGAAATGTTGCAATACAATAATCACTTGCAATAATTGCCCACATTTGTCAGTTTCCAATGCAAAATGCATACAGAGTGTTTTTTATAGGACTTGCCTTTTTAAGAGGTAGAGAAACTTTTGAATTGGGAAAAACTTGGGCATTTTTGTGGTTATCAGTAATCTCAAAAAAGCTTTACTTTCGAATATATCTCCAAAACCTGAAGTTTGGTTTTCAATTTTTTACTCAAAAACTGAAAAACTAACACATTGTAGCTGCACTGGTAACGAGGACCCCAGTAGTGCACTTGTTTAAAGATGATAGTGAAACCATGGCCAACTTTTGTTTTTCTTATCAGCACCATATTGGATTTGATTATTTTGGAAGGTTGTTTTTCTTCTTCCAATGATGTATGGTGGAACCCATAATTTTTAATAATTATAGTCAATTTATAAATCTATTTTAAAGGACATTTTGTAAATATTAGTAACCATTTATCCAGAAACTATTGTAGATTAACTTTACATAATTCCTACAGAAAAAAAATGCTAAAAAAGAATAACTAGTTGTAGTAAAATATGTAATTTTTTACTTTTTAGTGTTCCGTACTAGTTATTGGCATAAATTTAACGGTTTTTAGTTATTGGCATACAAAACGATTTCTTTACAAAAACTGAAAAATATGAATTGTTAGCGACTACCTTTTTCGACTACCTTGTTCGCTGAACCCTGAAATCTGTATCAATTATTATTTATGTATTTGTATCAGATGATAAGCTTCTGTGCATGATTGGAATTTGCCACCATATTTTAAGTCAAACATATTTATTATGGAAACAAATCTAATTGTTATTGTTAGGTAACCATTGTTTTAAGACTTTCAATATCCACTAGTGCCTTGTGTAGGTACTTCTTCACTTTACTTTTTATTACTTCCGTATTTCTTTGATTTTTTATTTTTGATTTTCCTGAAAATACCTTGGTACAAATATAGAATAATTTTATAAGTTGTCGGATTTCTGCCAAAAATATAGTTTGTTAAGTAAGTACGTAGGCTTTCACGGCCAGAATCATTTAGAAAATAAACCATGTTGCTCGCTTCTTCAGAGCTAACTGAATACTGTACAGTATTCAGTTAGCTCTGAAGAAGCGAGCAACATGGTTCGCAAAACGTCAGCATTTACAAATCTTGACACACGGCATAACCCGGAAGCAGTTTATTTTCTAATTATAGTTTGTTAATTCACAAATATTGCCAAAATCAAACTTTTTGACATTTACCAAAAGAAAGTTTGGCCAAAGAAATTTATCAAAAATTTCTATCTACTTTCTATTCACAATGTGCACATTTTACTATTGTTTTTCTTGAAAATGTTCATAGGTAAGACCACACAATTAATAGTGAATAACATTGAATTCATCTCTCTCTCTCTAAATTTGTAAATTTTGGAGAAAAAAATATACAAAACTTAACATACACTTCTCATAAAATATGGGGGCTAGTGGGGTATTCTACTTTTACTACTATCGGTTGCATAAGTATTGAGCCCCGAGTTTGAACGCTCGTAACCCTGCAACAACTGAACAAAAAAAAAATAAATCAATATCAAGTGACTATTAAGTTATTCTGCCAATGCACCCAAATTTTGCAGTTTTAAAATGAATACAATGCAGTTCTAGGGAATAAAGGCTTTTACACAATAAAACTTCACACTTTAATGTGGACACATATTATATAGTGAAATATCACTAGATAATTAACAAGGCAAAAACAATAACAATTATTATTTTTAAAATAAACGTATTTCCGATTTTTATCACCTAAACCAGTGGTTCCCAAACTTTTCCTAGTCGCGGCTTTCTTAATTAAAATACTTCCATGGCGCCCTACTCTAAGTAAAAGAATGGTTATTAGTAAGAGATAACAAAAAAAAATTAACTTTATTAATATTAAATTCAATTAGTATTTATTTATAATTAATGTGATGGATTAGCCTGCTAAGCACTGCACATTTTTTCAAATCGTGGAGATAAACTGAACACGGCCACCCTCATTTACGTTTCCACGTCTACACTTGCTTTTTACTACAGCGGCTGCTGAAAACCCTGATGCTTCGCACAAATACGAAGTCGAAAATCCGCTGAGCCATATCACATAAAAGGGAATATTAATCGTTTATTGAAATCCAAAACTCTGTCAATCCCACGCTGCCAAATTTTGTTTTCAAACTGCTATCACAAGATAAGATTCTCTTCTTCTGCTGAAGTAAATTCAGACGGAACTAGTGTTAAATGGATTTTGAATACACGCAAACTTATCGAACTTTCATTTGGGACCTATTTTTCTACGCAGATAATTAGGTGTGAAAAGTGCTCCTCAAACATGGTTTTTATATCTTGAGAAAGATCACATTCATTTGACCTCAAAAATTGCTGTAATATTAAGAAACAATCTTTATCAGCATCTTTATTCAATTTTCTTCTCCATACTTTTTTAAATATACGTTTTTTTTTATAGAACTTTCCGTTGATGTCAAAAGGCCCAAGTTGCTGCAGAGGTTTTACACAGTTTTTTTTTAAAACCTTTCTTTCAATGGACGATATTTTATTAAATTTACCATATTCAGCACACATTGAAACGCCTGATTCAGTGGAAGACCCGATGCTTTGACGCAAGCACTTCTCTATGAATAATAGTGTGTATCGAAAAAAAGTTATTTTGGAAATTCAAAATTTCAAATTGATAAAAAGTTATCTCTATGGACCCACATATACCATAAAAACTTAGCCCATATGAAAAATATTTAGGTCTCCCGCAGGAGGCCTAAAGTTTGTATTTTCGAATTTGTTCATATTTTTTTTAATGAAATATTACGAAATTAAACTTCCTCAAAGCGCACATGGATGCACATAATAAAATATTTAATGATAAATAAACTTTTATCAACATTTAAACATATTTTTTATATTATAAGAAAATGGTCATTTTTCTAAAAGTTCTATGAATTTAAATAATCATCAGGCAATCTAAATGTTATTGTTAAACTTTTTCTACTTGAAAAAGCTAAATCGCTTAATATTTCAATAAAAGAATCGAATTTTTAAAGAAAATTATGATATTTAGGCCTCTTGCGGGAGACCTAAATATTTTTCAACTCAAAAACACAAATCTAACTGCAATCCAAATTCAACTCCTTTATTTTGTTCAATTAATTGATCTTTGATATTTTATCTTCAGCCATTTGATGTATTCTTTGACTAACTGTGTTATTAACTTATTAGAGAAACGCACTTGGAATTATGAAACTTTTACAATATTTTGCGGCGCCCTTGTGAAGACGCCGCGGCTCCCCGGGGCGCCGCGGCGCACAGTTTGGGAATCACTGACCTAAACCATTTGCCAGAAAAATTTCAAATTTTGGTCAGGCAACCCTTGGAATCTCGTATACACATTGGAATTCGTGTTCTCTTAAATTTTCATATAGTAAAGGCTGTAAACGAGGCTTTTATGGATGCGGATATCTCTGTAGCAAATGAGCCGGAAAACGCAATTTGTAAACAAGCCTTATTAGCTGTAATACTCATCCATTGATGTGTAATAACATAAAAGTTATTTAGGAATTTTTAGGAGCCAAATGAAAGTGATCGATTGTGTGCTCTGGTTGGTTCCCCTCGGGAAAAGGGGATTACCCACGGGCAACAAGATAGTTTGCGCAGTGACTTCAAATGGCGAACATCACAGGACCGTATTCTATATACAGGGTGAGTCACTAGAGTCGCGGTGGTAGATATAGCAATTATCTTTAGAGATGGAAAAAAATATTTAATACAAAAGTTGTTTGGCATATCATTTTCTACAACGTAAAATTATTTTCATTTATACTGGGTGTTGCATTTAGGCGTAGCAGAAAATAAATTAACTTTTTTAAATGGAATGCCCTGTATATTATAACATATTATGATTGCGAAGAAAATTGTCTTACTAATTGTATCAGGTGATATTGACGTAAAGCTAATAGTTTCTGCAATATTCAATTTTTTATTAAAAAAATGGCCGTTGCAGGCCTTTTCCGAAAACTACGTAATAGCGTCATTTTTGCAGATATTTTCTTACAACTTTGTCAGAAAATAACCAATACTAATAGGGAGGTGATAGTGCCCAAAGAAATTTGATGCGCTATACAGGGTGTTCCTAGCACCTAATCAATTTTGATATTTTTCAAATGGCTTTTTCTTGAGTTTTTTAAATGGAACGCCCTGTATATTATTTGCTGGTTGCATTTCCCATTAAGTTGCCTTTAATTTATATTAAGTGTGGCATATACATATTTGTACCCGTTTTCGTGATATTTGGAATTTAAAGAAAATGTGTAATAAAGTATACCAATACAGTGCTTTAATATTACACCCTGCATAACATGGTTCTTTTTTAATGATTTTTTTTTGTAAAGAGAACATAGAAAGGAAAAAAACACTTTTGTTGAATTAAAAAACTGACAGAATTGCTCAAAATAAATTGAAAAGTACATGGAATTACCATTTAGTTACTCAATATGAAGAATTAATATAATTTGAGACAACAAAAATTAAATAAAAACAAATAATTAAGAGAAACCACAACTAATAACATTTATTAAACTATTTTTTAAACTTGATAAGCATTAACATAAAACTAGTAAAAAACTATAACAATTAAAGATAAAACAACAAGTAGTTATTGATTTGGTAGGTGTTCAAAATGCCCTCCATTTTGTCTTCTACAAGCATTAATCCGATGGGTAAAAGATCTCGAAGTATTTCTTAACATCTCTCTCTTATTTTCTCTGATGTCGGCAAAAACATTTCTTATTCTAATCTTCATATCGTCTTGTGTGGTAGGTGGTGTCTGGTATACTAATTCCTTAACATGACCCCACAAAAAATATCCAACTTATTTAGATCAGGAGATCTTGGCGGCCTCAAAAAAGTAAGGCCCTAGCAAATTGGTACCTACTATTCCACCCCATACATTGAGTGACCATCTATGTTGATGGTCCAAAGGCCTGATAACGCGAGGATTTTCTGTTGCATAAAAATGGAAGTTATGTTGGTTAACATACGCATTTTTATGAAACGTAGCTTCATCAGTCAAAAGAACAAAGTCAAAAAATTAGCTTGTTGTTGAATTTTAGCAGCTGCCCAATTACAAAAATTTAATCTCTTTTCTAAATCGTTTTCGCTCAATTCCTGTACATGTTGCACATGATATGGATGGTACTTGTGTCGCCGTATTATTCTGGACACAGATGATTGGGTTATTCCTTGATTTCTTATTTGTCTAGTGCTTGAGTATGGATTTTCTACCACACTAGCAAATACCAGAAATTCATTCTCTTCATGTGTCGCCGCTTTTGTTCTTTTTCTTTTTTTGTAAGTAATAGTACCTGTTGATTCAAAACGTTCCCGAACTCTATTAATTGTTCTTGCATCGGGATGCCGTCTTTCGGGATATCGCTGAGCGTAAATTCTTGAGGCCAGTAGAGCGTTTTTGCCGGCTTCTCCATAGATGTAAATAATATTTATCAGTTCCTCTTTAGTATAATTAAAATTCATCGTTAACAGAGATTACAAATGTTGGTTAGCTATATTAAGTCTGTTGACAGCAATAACTACACGTCTGTTATTTGTTTTTGTTTCCATGACAACGAGGTTAAGTAAATCTAAGCTAACTTAAAATATTAGCGTAACTCTGCTATTTAAATGTATCTTTATAAAAAATAGCATTTTTAACTTTACCAACATTTATAATTTATTTATATTATAACAAAATACATGAAAAAAACTAACTCAATTATACAGGGTGTAATATTAAAGCACTGTATTGGTATACTTTATTACACATTTTCTTTAAATTCCAAATATCACGAAAACGGGTACAAATATGTATATGCCACACTTAATATAAATTAAAGGCAACTTAATGGGAAATGCAACCAGCAAATAATATACAGGGCGTTCCATTTAAAAAACTCAAGAAAAAGCCATTTGAAAAATATCAAAATTGATTAGGTGCTAGGAACACCCTGTATAGCGCATCAAATTTCTTTGGGCACTATCACCTCCCTATTAGTATTGGTTATTTTCTGACAAAGTTGTAAGAAAATATCTGCAAAAATGACGCAATTACGTAGTTTTCGGAAAAGGCCTGCAACGGCCATTTTTTTAATAAAAAATTGAATATTGCAGAAACTATTAGCTTTACGTCAATATCACCTGATACAATTAGTAAGACAATTTTCTTCGCAATCATAATATGTTATAATATACAGGGCATTCCATTTAAAAAAGTTAATTTATTTTCTGCTACGCCTAAATGCAACACCCAGTATAAATGAAAATAATTTTACGTTGTAGAAAATGATATGCCAAACAACTTTTGTATTAAATATTTTTTTCCATCTCTAAAGATAATTGCTATATCTACCACCGCGACTCTAGTGACTCACCCTGTATATTATCAATTTCTCCTTCACATTCTATTTTTGAAAATAGCATACAAAATGTCTTTTTCTGTGACGTGTACTGCGAAAGGGAAGCGTTAATTAAAAACTGCTGAAATCGGGTACAGTTTTCCACTTCTCTCGTGCTCATTTGCAATCCTAGGGCAGAAAATTTTCAATATTTTATGTCGAAATGATTCTGGAGTATAACACACTTTATTTCAAATTTTTGGTTCTGTCGTTGCTGAGTTACGAGCCTTCAAATACAGGGCTCTATACTTTTACATCCGACAGTAGCTTGTAATATTAAATAAGCTGTTACATTTTTGTTTTGGTTTATATTAACAGGACAATTAACAACCACATTATGGCTTGTTCCATTTTTTATACTATGTTGTACATTTTATTTATTATTTTATACATTTGTCTACTCTTCTAAACAAACAATTGATTATTTTAATTTATTATTGTGCATCTTTCTTCAATTATGGTAATTAGGGAATGTTAATTATAGCCATTTAGCAATAACAGCAGCAATGGCAACAGATGCGGATTACATGTTTCTACCGGAGTGTCCACCTGCTGAAAGCTGGCAGGACGATTTATGTTTCAAATTATTAGAGGTTTGGCAAAGAACAGAGACTGGTTGTAGTTTGTAGTGTCTGTTGCGTGTGAAAAAAATCTTTCATCTGTCATAGTTTTTTTCCAGTTTGAAAACTTTGTTCAGACCCAATTCAGGCGTTACATAATTTTGTTATTATAAATAAAGATTGCAATACTCATACAGAAATATTTAATATTTATCTCATTATGTAAAAAGTCAAAATTACGTACCGGCCTATAAAAGTGTTTTTGTTATAAATTAACTAAAAATGTGCTGTAACCTCTTCGGATAACTTATGTATACTTCTTTTTTGTATTCTAGCTCTTTTTCTATCCTTAGCATTTTTACTTGAGGCTTTAGTCTGGTTTAAACAAGCTTAGTACTCCGTGTTTGTCTATTCTGTTCAACAATGCAAAATCCAAAGTTTTTGAAAACGAAAATCATCTGAAGGGGTTAAACGTTGTTTTTGTGGTTTTTTTACTAACAAATTCGGGTGTAACATTACGAGAGAGCATCAAAAGTGAATCTGCTTTCGCTGTTCATTCGTAACTTCTTCTCTATTAAGTTTTATATTCCAAAATATCTCCCAGCTTGTTGTTTGCGGTAGAAATATTTCTATTATTGATTACAGCTATTTGGCGGTAGTTGGCGCGCTGGCCACCGAAGCAGATTATCTATTTGTGCCGGAATCACCCGCACCTGTTGATTGGCAAAATAAACTAACGAACAAATTGATGCAGGTAAAACGGAATTTTCACTATTCGATAGGAAACGAACAACTTGTATTTTCGATAGTACCGGGTGATGCCATAGGGACGGTTGTTACGATTTTATTCATAACGTTTAATTTGACGATTGAAATTTGGAGGTGACTTCCTCTATCTTTTGAAAATTTAGTTATAAGTAGGGTTGCCGTATTTTCTGGTGGCACTGTTGGGACATAAGAGATAAAAAAGGGAAATATACAGTGTGATTTTACCTGTCTAAGCAAATTATTTGACATATGAGCAATAATAGCATAATACAATAATACACATAATAATTCATAATCGCAATAGCATCAGAAAACAACTTTTTTTAATAAAACAGTAAGTTTATCGTTTGGAATATTCTTTGAACAATAAAAATTGTCATTAATAAAATATAATGACTATTATCTTTATCTAAATTGAAATCACAATAAAGTTATTTTGTTCAATTAAATCAAAATATGAATTTGTCAGAAAAATTAAAAAAAAAAATATAAGACTATATTGATGTCTTTCTGTAAAATCTGAACGGATTATATGGAAAAAGCGCAGTTTGTACAAACCATGCTTTTTCGGCATTTAGATTTAAATTCTAAAGGCGGGGCTTCACCAAACTGGGCTAGCCCGGCGGCACATGCCGCCGGCGTAAGCCGCCGGCTTTTGCCGAAAAACAAAATGTGCAAAAGCTTCCTTCGAAGCCGCCGGCCTTTTTTTGCTAGCGGCCTTTTGTCGGTAAAGATCAAAGGAATTTCTGCGGGCTACGCTGGCAGGCGCTTATGAGCATGCGCTACCAAGTTAGTTTGACACATGTGATTCAGGAGAACGGTGAATTCTGACATTATTAATGGACAACCAAGCTATGGATGCGAAAATGAAGATCAGTGGCCACAAAAGCAAGTTTTGTTATTAATAGAACTATTTTGAACAAAAGAAACCTTGTTGAACCCCAGAAACAAGTATAAAAATAAAAATCGGATGTGGCCGGGCACATAAGTTTATCATACTATAAAGCAGTGTCAACTGGTGTCAAACACTGTCAATCGCTGATGTTTTATCAATACTGTTAATAGAACCAAAATATCTGTCAAATCCTGGCTAACTAGTTTTAATGCAGACACGACCGATCTCGATTTAAATCTGCTCATGCTGCTTTAATTCCTCTACTTTAATTTATTTTGACGACATTACAGAAATGGCGGTTCATTTGCAAAATCATTGAAAAATGCTATGAGTCAATAAACATCTAGTTCCTTTGGACCCTTTTGAACAAAAATTTCTTTCAGCTCTTAGCTTGGTCGTGAAACTTCTAAATATGAAGTTTCGGCCCGATACCTTCAGTAGTTTCTCCTGAATCTGCCACGCCCCCTTAAGGGTGTTTGCCACAAATATTGTGGCAAATATATTCTACTTCAGTAAATATGGGGTCATTTTACGAGTCATTTTTACCGAGAAAAGATGAAAATGGATGTAAAAAGTCAAAAGAAAAAAGTCAAGACACAAAATAAATCAGTTTTCTTTTAGCTTTTTAGTGTCGGTAATGACATTTAGGGCCATATACCATAACGGAGCGAAGAACCATCTGACAACCCGGGCAAGCCAGCTCCCCAGTAACCCAGTTTGGTGTAGTCGAATTTAGATCCGCGGCAAAGCCGCAGAAGGCTGCAACAAGCCGCCGAATTTTATGCCGACGGCAATGCCGCAATTGCCGCCGGGCTAGCCCAGTTTGGTGAAGCCCCGCCTTAAGGAAAGAAAGACAGAATCAGCATCGGTCATGTGTCCAAAATTTTTTTATTCTTGGACACTGTTGTTTCAAATATTGTCTTTTTGCCAAATTAACTAATTTGAAATCTGCCCTTGTTTAGACATTTACACTCAAAAGTTCACCGATTAATTTGTTTTATGAAGTTAAGAGGAATCAGTATTGCTGGTACGTCCTAGTCATCCATAGTCAGCTTAATGTTGTATCAATTCGCTCATGTTATACATCAAATTATAGGTAAAGGCGTATTACTTGTTGTTGTTGTATCCACGCTACGTGATAAAATATAACTTATTCATGTACTCGAAGAAGTAAAGTTTTGAGGGAAAAAAGCATGTAGAATATTGTTATTTTTACGTGAAATTTTGTACTCTTGTAGATGAAGGTGTAACTTAGACCTATTATGTGGTACTTTTTTCAATTTTAACCTTTCTTCGTAAAAAATTGCAAAATCTGCCAATTTTGTCATATTCAGAAATAGGTTTGTCTAAAACGACCAGAACTATCAAAAATCTACCACTAGACGCAAAATTATATATTTCTTTTATCTTTAATTTGCTGTATTTCTTTTACGATTATGTGAACTAATTGCTGAGAAAAAGGCTCAGAACTTTTGCGTGTGTTGCAAGCAAAACATAGGGGGTCTGGATTCCCCTTAATAATTGTTGTATGCAAATTTATTAGAATTAATAAAAATAAAAAAAATTTTTTATGTGAAAAACAGCAACATAAAAGTATTATTTTAAAACTATGAAACTGTAATTATTATTCAGGTCATAAAATATTTTGAAAACGTGCCACAAGAAAGTTTGACGAAATGAGGAATCTATACTTAACGTATCATTTTTAATGATTCCAAAAAAAAACAATGTTCTCTCAAAATGCCAAACCCCCTTGAGATTTTTGTTATCGGATCACTTAACTAGTAAATATTTGTTCAAAATCGTGAAAATTAAAACATGTTGAAATTTCCATCATTAAATAAATGGGTTGTTCTGTGGAATTTTTTAAAATAAACAGTGGTTTGTGAAGGTTTGGTCAAATTTACAAATTATATTGTAGCATTTTTGTGTGGCAAAAATTCAAAAATACAAAATTTATAGGTATTTAGCCAACAAGTTATTAAAAAGAGCGATTAATGATCGAGACTGTTTAACGCGCGAGCGACTAGCGAGCGTGTTAATTGCCGAGATCATTAATCGCCGTTTAATATGCGAGTTGGTTACAAAATTTTTTCAACGATCGTATTCTTCTAGCGTTGTCTACATAGATTTTTCTTCGCCGATGACTTTTAGGTTATATGACAATTTATGTAATTTGCAATTGACAGTTCTAGAGGGCGGTATGTTTTGATTGGAAGGTTTCATTTCACATATGTTCGATTGGCCAATCAAACAACGTCATTATGTCATGTGATTGGCTATGACAAATCATGCATTAATAGAAATCGTGCATTAATAGAGTTGTTTAATAAACGATTTCCTATTCACTAAACTGACTATAAATAAACGATCGACGGAAAAATATACTTATTAAATAAAAAGGTTATTTATTGTTCAAAGTTTATGAAATTTGCACTGTAACTTCTTAGATAAACAACGAGTTGGGCTGGATGAAAAATACTTTTTTGGAAAGATAAAAATTAATTTTATGTCTACATCTTTCGCTTTTTTCAAATCTAAAACATCTAGCCCAACTTATGATACAAAAATAGATTTTTTATTTACGTACAATTTCAACCCAAACGTTGTAATTGCGATAATAACGCGAAATTGCCAGAAATGTATTTATTTGCCCATATTACTGCTACCTGGTGTAGACGTCAAGAGCTTTAAACACCGCCTATAACTGGTGACTACTGATGGACGTTGGGGGACAATTCCCCCAATTTCTTTCGTCAAGAATAAATATTAAACAGGCATCCTTATGGCATGGATCATCCAGTATATAAGACCTTACATTAAAAAGTTTTGTAAATCTCCTCCTAAGTTGCTATTGGATTTAACAATTATTTAACAAATATTTTTTACTTTTGATTTTGCATGAATGTAAAGATAAGTCCTGCTTACAAAATTATATTAGCGTAATTAATAAATAAATACCGATAATATACATGTCGTACTTTTACTATACAGGAACGAGAATCCGGAAAACGGCTGAACATCATCATTGTTGCAGAAGGAGCCATAGACATTACCGGAGCTCCAATAACGGCTGAACAAGTGAAGCACGCCATAGTGAGCAAAATCCATCAGGACACCCGAGTCACTGTGTTGGGACACGTGCAACGTGGTGGCAGGCCGTCCGCGTTTGACAGAATTCTGGTTAGATTTATCCATTTTCTCCTTTTCTTTATATTGCTTTCACCCTTCTTGTTCAGGGTTCGCGAATGGGTGCTGAAGCCGTTATGGCGTTGGTCGACAGTAAGCCTGATGCTGAACCTAAAGTAGTCACACTGGATGGCAACAAGGCTGTGCTACTGCCTCTCATGGAATGCGTCGAACGGACGAGGGCTGTTACAAATGTGAGTGTGCCCTGCTTAGTTTTAAGTGTTAGAAAATATTGGTTATTGTTTTTTATAGGCGATGAAAAATAAAGAATTTGAGAAAGCGGTTGAGTTACGAGGAAAGTCTTTTACGAGAAATTTGGAAACTTACAAGAGGCTGTCGAAGATAAAGCCACCGAAGCCTGAAGGAGATGTACGTATGGAAATATACAGTGTCGTGCAGACAGGTTTATACATTATACAGTCATATCTCCTTTTACATTACCTTTGGTAACAAACCCTTCATATAATGTACAATGCCAATATGGGTCTTGCACTGTCTCACAATGATGTAAAAGCGTAATTTACCAAATTAATTACCGTAATTAATGGTAATTTACCGATTTTTAATTACCGTAATTTACGGCTTAAATTACCGATTACCGATGGTAATTTATCGTCAATTTAAATTACCGTTGGTAATTTACAGAAAATTTTAATTAGTTGATAATTTGCCGGGAATTTATAAATTAATTTCAAAAACCTTCCATCAGTACTTGCGTGAATGCACCCCACTCCTCCTAAGCAGTCGACAAGTGCACTGTGGTTTGTGCTTTGCCTGGGAGGTACTTAGGGATGTAAGAGCATAATTTATCGGGTAAATTACTAAATAAATTACCGTAATTAATGGTAATTTCCGGATTTTTTATTACTTAATTCAGCGGTGCCAATAATGCATATTTTAAATAAGAAGCCATCTGGCTACTATCAAATTCATGATGTAAAGAAATGTTCTGGTGATCCGGATAAAATGTGATACTGTTTGTGAAAACGGGCGTTGTCGTTTTTTGAGTTGG
Source organism: Aphodius sticticus (assembly GCA_963966075.1). NCBI lineage: Eukaryota > Metazoa > Arthropoda > Insecta > Coleoptera > Scarabaeidae > Aphodius > Aphodius sticticus. The sequence goes on from OZ014506.1 coordinate 21,760,796, forward strand.
TAATAAATTACAGTATTTTATACTGTAATTATGCTGTTCGACTGTCCATTTTATAAACTGCTGGTATAAAAAGTATTTTTATTGTAGTCCTTGCTTTAATTTTAATAATGAATTACTACTATTAAATCAGGAAAAGCATCAACGATTGGTGGTTATCTACAATATAATGACTTATAGGGCTGTACCCAATTTTCTTTTTACATAACTTACTGTCATCGGTAAATTATCATTTTGAATTACCCTGTAATTTAAGAAAATATAACTTACCAATAGCAATTTTTAATTACGTGGTAATTTAAATTTGAAAGTAATAATTTTAATTTCAGCAGTAATTTACTGATTAAATTAATTACGGTAATTTAACATCCTTAGGGCCAATATATTCACCTATCGTCAAAGTTGTCATTAGCTAACGAACAGATTACGCTAACGTTCGCGTTAAAAATGATTCTCTCTTTTCACCGATCTGTAAGTTATCGTCAGGTAACGAGGACGTAAACATCGCTAACGAATGTTGTTCGGCAGTGTAGTATCAAATGTCGGTAAAGAAGGTGTACTAAATCAACACTTGGATCATAACTTGGACTAGTTGCCGCTAGATGTAGCGCCGTAAATGACATTGATAGACATTGACAAAACGTAACCAAAATTCATTCGCACCCATTTCTAATCGCATTAATTAAAAAAGACCACCAAAAGTAAAAAAAAATAGTATGAAAGACGAATTCAGCAAAGTCGGCCATATTAACTTATTAATGACTTCAATTAATCAATCAATTAATCAATTAATACAGTACCACGTACGTACGTAAATATTTGTCAGTTTGACTTTTTGTTTCAGCACATGCTCTGTGATTGGTTCAAAGTGTTCGTCATTAGTTTACCGGCAGGTTCATTCGATCGCTAAATAAATTTGATCGTTAAGCGTATTTATCCGGTCGGTAACGTTAACGACAGGTGAATAGACACATTTTTACCATTTATCTTGTCGTTTAGATGACGAACAGTTTCACGATAGATGAATATATCGGCCCTTAGTCAGATTGCTAGTTATCTAGAAAATAATGACTTATTTATCAAACATTTTTATTAACATAAGTAGCATTAATAACGTACAGTGAGCGGTATTAACGCCGATTTAATTTAACATTTTGAATTTTTAATTACCCGGTAATTTAAACCAGCGTAATTTACCATTTTGAATTTTTAATTACTCGGTAATTTAAGCCAACGTAGTTTACCATTTTAAATTTTTATTTACGTGGTAATTTAATAATTGAAATTAATAATTTTACACACGGTTTTCTTACCACCTAAGAATTTTATTTTATAACATCTTGCAAGAATCCTATTGGCTAACAATGGCATCTCGTCCAGCGAGAGTTAACATGTGGGTCATTATTATTCAATGTCAGACTGAAAGTTCACTTTTTTGTGCTTACCAATTATGTTACTTTGACAGAGATGACAAGTCAAGAGCCACTCTAGCCATCTCAACTAAGAAATTTGTTACTAAAGTTGCGTTCGGATATTCTACACTGTTGACACTTTTTGCACCAAGTGACACCGAGCCGTTTTATTATGCGGTGCGGTGTAGCAGTGTTGACACTTTCGTGTTCGGATATAGCTAGAGGGAGGCAGTGCGGTGTATGTGGTGCGTGCACTATCTGCACCTTCAATTTTGGTGGAGCGCGGTGTACGTCAATCTTGTCAGTGTTTTTTTAGGTTAAGTTGGGTTAAGTGAGGTGATTTCGTATTAGAACATAGCAAAGTTTTGACACACGTGACACTGACAGATCGGACGCTGACCAGTCTGACGTTTGACGCGCACCATGTGCCCAGGTGCGTTCAAAAATCCTGTGAACTACACCTTACACCACCCGTACACCGTTGTCACGTGACAGCGCACCGACACTATCTACACCGAACCAAGACCCGAATAAACAAACACAGCTTTAGAATCGAATTAAAAAAGTACTGTAGATTATTCTACGGTGAAGAATGGGATGGAGATAAACATGATCATATTTTTTAACATTTTTTTATATTTAAAACTGACTACAACATTTTACAATATTTGCATTTAACTACAATATTTGTATGCCAGATTATTATGTTAACCATTCATCGGTATCTTGCCCAGGTATTTTCTAAGATATTTACTTTATTTATCAACTCAAACAGTTAAAAGAAATTAAACGATAAACTTTAGAGTTTACATATCAGAGCATTTCACAGATTTCCAATTACTTAATTTGTTAAAAATGCAGTAATCTAAACTAAATGACTACACTAGCCAACATAAAAAAAAATAATCATGTTACAACTGATTTTGGTAGGGTTTTTCCGTAGATTCTGAGGTCAGAAATTATGAATTGTGTCGAGTTTTTCAGAAAAACAAGTATTTTGCGTTTTTGATTTTCTCAAAAAGTAGACTCGTTCTTCAATTGTAGGGCAGGCTAATCTGTGATTATGTGTGATTAAAAAAGCGAAATTGTGGTTGTGGTTGTTTGTTTTTTTTTTAATACAAAGTTAAGGCATTTTTCTTAACTTTGACAGCCGGTAGTGACACCTAAATATATTTTTTTTAATTATAAAATGGTGTAGTATCAGGTCATAACATTTTGATAAAATAAGAAACACCCTAACGAAGATGGTATTATACTTCCCCCAGTATAGCCAAGCAGATAGTTACTTTTTATGATGATATTAAATGCTAATATTGTGTTGTGGTTTAAGACAATAAAAAGCTTATCTAAGAAATTTATAATAAACTTTTTCCCATGTCCAACTTTCTGACAAACATACAGATGTCAATTTTTCTTGAGAATGCATGAGAATGTAGCTTAGCTGATATACGAAAACAGTTTTGGTAAAGTTGCATATTTGTATGACGATAATTTATTTATCTTAATTATTTGGTTTTGATTTTTTTAAAACTGAACGAAAATTTTTTAATTCTCTTGCTTCTTCCGCTTTCGTATAAATTAAAAGCAAAAATTCAAACTTTCAGTTTTTTGTTAATGAAAAATAAAATTTAAAAAAGTTAGGCTAGATTACTTCTTAGATAATTATCTTAATTATTAAAGTTTTCCTTGAGTTTAAAAAAAAATCAAAACAAAAGAGAAATTCATAGAAATCTATTGCAGACAGGTCGTATCTTTGCGGTTGTGCACATAGGCGCCCCCGCTGGCGGAATGAACGCAGCAGTTAGGTCTTTCGTACGCAGTTCGATCTACAATGGAGATTCCGTCATTGGCGTCCAGGACGGCATCGAAGGATTCATCGCGAACAACATGAAGGTGATGCATTGGTCGGACGTGAACGGTTGGATATCGGAGGGCGGCGCCATTTTGGGAACAAAACGTGCCATTCCCGGCGACAAGATGAATATCGTTGCGGAACAAATCGACAAACACAAGATCTCCGGCATACTCATTATCGGCGGCTTTGAAGCTTACCAGGCAGCCCTCCAGATGCAGAACGCCAGAGAAGAGTATGCCGCCCTGAATATACCCATCGCAGTCGTTCCGAGTACCATTAGTAACAACGTGCCCGGTACGGAGTTCAGTTTGGGCTGCGATACGGCTTTGAACGAAATTACGGAGATTTGCGATAGAATTCGTCAGTCTGCGCAAGGCACGAAGAGGAGAGTGTTTGTCATCGAAACAATGGGTAAGTGGTAAAAACTAACTTTCGTTTGATTGAAGTCAGATAACATTGATTTCAGAGAATATTAACAAGATAGCTTTTCCCATTATTTTTTTTATTCTTATACACCCTGTCTGCATAAAATTATCGAGTTTTCAGTTATATATTTTCCGATAGTACCTACTCTGTTTGACCCTAGAACACCAGACATTCGTAAATTTTGTGACGTGAAAACCGGTTATCAACGCGATATCAAAATAGTCATGTATTCTAGGGTTAAACAAGTTGCGGGCCAATGATGTTAAGAAAATAACGTTTTCAGTAGATTGCTTGTATCTCCTCCATTTTTTAATATTTTTTGTTAAAATTTTCAGGAAATATACTTCTTTAGTTGGACATTAAGATGTGTTTCCATAATTTTGATTAAACAATTATCTTTTGTCCTCCAACCATGTTGAACCAATCTTGCTGATTTTGTTACAGTTGCTGTCTATACTATTATCTATAACTTGTCATAGGATTTTTTGATGTCGCTTTGTGCTTATTAAATAAAAAAGACTATTTTTAGGGAAAAAGATAAACTTTTGATTTCAAATCGCTGCCATTGTGTGAAAAATCGTTTTTTTGAATGAAATATGACAAGTTTTCAAATCAAATCAATGACATCAGTAAATTGCTTGTATCTCCTCCATTTTTTTATATTTTTTGTTAAAATTTTTAGGAAATATACTTCTTTAGTTGGACATTAAAATGTGTTTCCATAATTTTGATTAAGCAATTATCTTTTGTCCTCCAGGCTCCAACTCAGTGTCAGAAATATCAAAAACTTTTGAACCAATCTTGCTGATTTTGTTACAGTTGCTGTCTATAGTATTATCTATAACGTGTCATAGGATTTTTTGATGTCGCTTTGTGCTTATTAAATAAAAAAGACTATTTTTAGGGAAAAAGATAAACTTTTGATTTCAAATCACTGCCATTGTGTGAAAAATCGTTTTTTTGAATGAAATATGACAAGTTTTCAAATCAAACCAATGACATCAGTAAATTGCTTGTATCTCCTCCATTTTTTAATATTTTTTGTTAAAATTTTCAGGAAATATACTTCTTTAGTTGGACACTATGATGTGTTTCCATAATTTTGATTAAACAATTATCTTTTGTCCTCCAGGCTCCAACTCAGTGTCAGAAATATCAAAAACTTTTGAACCAATCTTGCTGATTTTGTTACAGTTGCTGTCTATACTATTATCTATAACGTGTCATAGGATTTTTTGATGTCGCTTTGTGCTTATTAAACAAAAAAGACTATTTTTAGGGAAAAAGATAAACTTTTGATTTCAAATCGCTGCCATTGTGTGAAAAATCGTTTTTTTGAATGAAATATGACAAGTTTTCAAATCAAATCAATGACATCAGTAAATTGCTTGTATCTCCTCCATTTTTTAAGATTTTTTTTAAAATTTTCAGGTAATATACTTCTTTAGTTGGACACTACGATGTGTTTCCATAAGTTTGATTAAACAATTATCTTTTGTCCTCCAGGCTCCAACTCAGTGTCAGAAATATCAAAAACTTTTGAACCAATCTTGCTGATTTTGTTACAGTTGCTGTCTATACTATTATCTATAACGTGTCATAGCATTTTTTGATGTCGCTTTGTGCTTATTAAATAGAAAAGACTATTTTTAGGGAAAAAGATAAACTTTTGATTTCAAATTGCTGCCATTGTGTGAAAAATCGTTTTTTTGAATGAAATATGACAAGTTTTCAAATCAAATCAATGACATCAGTAAATTGCTTGTATCTCCTCCATTTTTTAAGATTTTTTTTTAAATTTTCAGGTAATATACTTCTTTAGTTGGACACTACGATGTGTTTCCATAATTTTGATTAAACAATTATCTTTTGTCCTCCAGGCTCCAACTCAGTGTCAGAAATATCAAAAACTTTTGAACCAATCTTGCTGATTTTGTTACAGTTGCTGTCTATACTATTATCTATAACGTGTCATAGGATATTTTGATGTCGCTTTGTGCTTATTAAATAAAAAAGATTATTTTTAGGGAAAAAGATAAACTTTTGATTTCAAATAGCTGCCATTGTGTGAAAAATCGTTTTTTTTTTAATGAAATATGACAAGTTTTCAAATCAAATCAATGACATCAGTAAATTGCTTGTATCTCCTCCATTTTTTAATATTTTTTGTTAAAATTTTCAGGAAATATACTTCTTTAGTTGGACACTATGATGTGTTTCCATAATTTTGATTAAACAATTATCTTTTGTCCTCCAGGCTCCAACTCAGTGTCAGAAATATCAAAAACTTTTTAACCAATCTTGCTGATTTTGTTACAGTTGCTGTCTATACTATTATCTATAACGTGTCATAGGATTTTTTGATGTCGCTTTGTGCTTATTAAATAAAAAAGACTATTTTTAGGGAAAAAGATAAACTTTTGATTTCAAATCGCTGCCATTGTGTGAAAAATCGTTTTTTTTAATGAAATATGACATGTTTTCAAATCAAACCAATGACATCAGTAAATTGCTTGTATCTCCTCCATTTTTTAATATTTTTTGTTAAAATTTTCAGGAAATATACTTCTTTAGTTGGACACTATGATGTGTTTCCATAATTTTGATTAAACAATTATCTTTTGTCCTCCAGGCTCCAACTCAGTGTCAGAAATATCAAAAACTTTTGAACCAATCTTGCTGATTTTGTTACAGTTGCTGTCTATAGTATTATCTATAACGTGTCATAGGATTTTTTGATGTCGCTTTGTGCTTATTAAATAAAAAAGACTATTTTTAGGGAAAAAGATAAACTTTTGATTTCAAATCGCTGCCATTGTGTGAAAAATCGTTTTTTCTCCATTAATTAATATTTTTTGTTGAAATTTTGAGGAAATATACTTTATTAGTTGGACATTCATCATGTGTTTTCATAATTTTGAATAAGCCAGTACCTTTTGTCCTCCAGTGGGTATAGCATTAAGGTTAAACGATTACTTTGCTCTTTTGGTTTTGATGAAAGAAGTCTGAGATATTTCTGGCACCAAAAACAATGTTTTAAAAAACAGGACTCAGTAAATTGCTTGTATCTCCGGTATTTTTAAATATTTTTAGTTGAAACTTAGGAGAATATTTTATTAGTTGGGCATTAACACGAGCATTCTTATTTTTCAATGAAGAAATATTTTCCCGCTCATATACCTATTTTTCTTGCATGTTGCGTAGAAGTTAGATCAGATCATATTTGGAATCAGGAATCTTTAATTACAGAAATGGAAATAAGTTTTACACTAATCAAGCACGTTTATGCGTTTTAGGTCGTCATATTTAATCCGCATGTTGAAATTTGAAAATCTGGCTTCATATTTCCAATCAGGGACTTTCAGTTTTCACAGGAAATAAATTTCATGCAAATCTCTCTTTTCTTTTCTTTCATATTCTTGGTCACCATATTGGATACGCCATTTTGAGTTTTGCAAAACAGGAATAACGTTTTGGAATCGGATATCTTCAAATATGCAACAAATAAGTTTCATGCAAATTCAACAGTTTTTGAACATTTTTGTTGATTTGTTTGATTTGCTATTTTTAATTTTGGAAATCTGAAATTAGATTTGGAATAAAGGTACTTCAAATATCATAGAAAATAACTCAAAATGGGTCATAATCATTTCGAAATTTGAAAACTTGTTTTTTTACCCGCTAAACAAAAACATATTGCCGCAACATTTCTATAATATATTTCTGTGATTTTGTAATATTGGTTTTATGTATTATTTAATATAACTGTTATATCTAGGTGACCTCTTATGTCCTACCGCGGATACATAACAGTCAATGTTACTGAAACATCAAAGTTACATATTACATACATTATTTGTAATATTTAAACAACGTTTTAACGTTGTTTGAATGTTGCAAATAATGTAAGATGGTTAATCGACGGTAAGATATAAAGAAGAAAGGTATTTGTTGCAAATAATGTTGTGAACTTGTATTTATAGCGTTGTTGAAATATTATAAAAAACATTATTTCAACATCAAGTGATAACTCGGTAACATCTTTTGTAATATTTAAATAACATTTTAATTGCAAGCTATAATTTTTCTTTGTAATATTTTGACCACGTTATATTTAAATGTAGTATCATTTTGTGCAATATTTGAAGAACCCTATTAGGTATTACAAGAATGCAAAACATTTTTATAATATTTTAGCGTATTTTGCGATTACGCAAGGCGTATGACGGTACCAGACATTTAGTCGGCAACAAACACCAGCAGACTATTTAATTTTTAGCCAGCGGTGTCAGGACGAACGTCGTATGCGATACGTAAATCTCCTACTCGTACAATGGAGGGATTTTCCCTCCCGTATGGCAGCACTGATTTCACTACACATTCATCTACAGTACTGATACTGTAGGATGAGGTGAATTGAGATTAGCACTTACCAGCGCCATCTAACGGACGCTAGGCGTACTACCGAACTGATGCACTTATGTAGATAGAATATAGTCAATAAAATGTTGTCTAGAGATTGTACAAACATGATGCATTTATGTAGATAAAATGTTTCAATGTAATATTATCTCCATATTGTAAACAAATGATGCCTTTATGTAGATAAAATGTTGTCAATGAAATGTTGTGTCGAGTTTGCAAAAATATGTAGATAAAATATTGTCAATACAATTTGGTCACGATATTGTATGAATATGATACATTTATGTAGATAAAATGTTGTCAATGAAATGTTGCCTTAATTGCTTGTAGAAATATGTTGCATTTATAGAGCTAAAATGTTGTTATTGAAATATTGTGTTGATAATGTTAGACAAACAATATTCCAGAAAGTTGTCGCGATATTGCTTGTTTAGCGGGTAGCATGTTCTGCATTTTTGGTTGCCATTTTTAATTTTGAAAATCATAAAATTTCCACTCATGTACCTTTAATTACCACAGAAAAATATCTTATATATTTTTGGGCACAATTTTAAATTATTCTAATTTGAAACCAGATCTGGAATCAGGAATCCTCAAATATCATAGGAAATAAGTTGTCTGGGAATTTTTAAGTTGTATGACATATTTTGTAAATTTTTGATGGACGTATTTGGTCTGCCATTTTTAATTTCCAAAATTTGTCAAATATGTAGTTGGATCTTAAAAGGTCACTCATTAAATTCATTTTACTGGAATTTACTGATTTGTAACATTGATCTCTTGCTTGATATTCAGCTTACTAAGTTTTAAAAATATATGTTTTTGTACGATACGGAATGAGCACTGAATAGATATTAATGTTGGTTTGGATTGATTTCACATTTTTCAAGTTAGAATAACATTTGGCACACCAATCTTTGATGGGGATTTATAGGTTAGCGTCGACTTTACATTAGCAATGAGGCGTTTGTTAATTTTGTTCCCCTAGCGACTGCTTTTACTCACCCCGTACGATTTCACTTCAAGAACTAAAAATACTCTTATCACAGGTGGTTACTGTGGATATTTGGCTACACTCGCCGGATTGGCGGGCGGTGCAGATTCGGCCTACATTTTCGAAGAAAAGTTTACGATCAAAGACCTTCAGCAAGACGTGTACCACATGGCGACTAAGATGGCTGCGGGCGTTCAGCGAGGTCTCATAATTAGGAACGAAAAAGCCTCGGACAATTACGATACGCAGTTCATCCAAAAGTTGTACTCCGAGGAAGGGAAAGGGCTCTTCAGCTCACGCATGAACATCCTGGGTCACATGCAGCAGGGCGGCACTCCATCGCCGTTCGATCGTAATATGGCGACAAAGTTCGGCTCGAAAGCAGCCGTGTGGATGTCAGAGCAGTTGAAGGACGCTCCAATGGAAGATGGCAGACCTTGCCTGAGCACTAGGGAGTCCGTCATTCTTCTAGGGGTTGTGGGAAAACGCTACGTCTACACCCCTGTTCAAGATATTATTGAAAATACTGATTTAAAGTGAGTATAAGTTGAATGCTTAACCTGAAAGTTGTTTGTTTAAATTTTATAAGATTATTTAAGTCCAAAAGTAAGTGCAAACTGTCAATCATCATTGTAAACCAAAAATAGATAAATGGTTGTCAGGATGTATCCAAAACGAAAAAACAACAGAAGAAGCAGGTGGATTGTATTCTATCAAGTTTTTGGAAATCGGATTTTAGGAATTGAAAGTGACTTGTTTTTGATAAAGTTTTTTTAATACTGGGTGAATGTAAATGATTGTGGACTTTTTCTTTGGTGAGCACCATTGTTTAACATGTTAAATCGAAAGGCAAAACAGCTGCCATTAATTTAAAAAATCATTTTCCGTGAGAAGTATCATAGCTTCTTTTATTTCAATGTCCTTGCTGTGATAACAATAATAAAAACAATTTGTGTTGCCCCACTGATTTATTTATTTTCAAACATTATTTTTCAATAAACCAGTTACCATTAGTGTATATTTTTGTGATGATAGAAAGCAACGATCCCCCAAATCATCTCCAAATCCAAGAAAAGTGGACACGTATTTATTTTTTCTTCGAAATTTTGATTTTTAATGGTGCCTGTCGATGGATCAAATTTCCATAAGAAAATGCATGGGAAAGGAAAATAAGATTAAGATTAAAGTTATAGGACTTGTAGAGGACTTTCCAATGAAGAATTTGAGCTATTATACGTATGGCTTTGACGCCCCCCAACCCACCCCCACAGTGCCCTGAAGACTACGCTTAAATGAAAAATGTACATTCTTCAGAAAATTTACCGTTCTAATCACTTCATTCTCTATTTTCTCATAGAAATCATTACTATAAGTCTAGCTGAATGTTTATAAACATTTGTCAGGTAATTTCCATTTGTTTAAACAAATTCCATTTGTTTAAATAATTCGCTTTTCTTGAAACTTCGTCTGTTTTCTGAGTTCGAAATGGCAGTTTATTATCTTAGAGTGACATTATTCATTAAACAAATTCTTCCTATTGTTTAAACTACCAATGATTGATTATTAATTTTCAACTGTTGTTCTAATTATGGTAGAAGTCAGGTTTTTTTTGTGAAATTAACTTAGAAATTTCATGTTCGAGGTATCTTTCCTATCTTATTAGCTAATAAACCCATATTTGTTTAAACAAAATCCATTTGTTTAAACAATTTTTTGCAATTCTCCAACATTCATTTTTTTAGATCGGTCTGGTCAACTGTTATTGTCAAGTGACATCATTTATATTTTGGGATAATTTCCATTGTTTAAATAATAAAATATTATTCAAATGCATAATGGTGATATACAGGTGGTATGTAAATGTTAAAATAAATTAAAAATTACAGTCACAACCTGGATTTGAACCAGGGACCTGGGACCTGGTTCAAATCATTATTAAGTAAAATATTATTCGTTTTCAATATCATTTATTCGAAAAAATTGAATTTATTTAAAATCCTTTTTTCGGGAAATTGGGAGTTACATTTCTTTTAAAAATATTAAATTTTCTACCATAATAAGAAAAAAGCTGAAAATTAATAATAATTTATTGTTTAAACAATAGGAGGAATTTTTTTAATGAATAGTGTCCACTAAGGTAATAAACTGCCATTTCGAACTCAGAAAACAGAATTCAGACGGATTTTCGAGAAAACCGAATTATTTAAACACCTAAAAATTTGTTTAAACAAATGTAAATTAACTGACAAATGTTTATAAGCATCCCACTAGACTTATAATAATGACTTCTATGAGAAAAAAGAGAATGAAATAATTAGAGGAATGAATTTTCTGAAGAATCTACATTTTTCATTTAAGGGTAGTTTTCAGGGCACTGTGGGGGTGAGTTGGGGGCATCAAATCCATATGTATGATGGGTCAAATTCTTCCTTGGAAAGTCCTCTACAAGTCCTATAACTTTAGTCTTAAGTTTTCCCAAACCCCGAACAATTATTCGAAAAATACCAAAAATTGTCTTTTTCCCATGCTTTTTCTTATGTAAATTTGAGGCCTCAACAGGCACCATTAAGAATCAAAATTTCGAAAAAAAAAATACGTGTCCACTTTTTTTGGATTTGGAAACGATTTGGGGGGATCGTTGCTTTCTAAATAAAAATAGCCAAATTTGAACCACCCTAATATACATACTACGTATGATAAAGTAAAAATCTTTCAAAACCTTCCAAATTTGTCAAATATTTAGCTAATTTGGTTGGATTCTTGGTATTAGCAGTTATGTACCATAAAGCTTAATAAATTCACACTCAAAATGTGGATGATATGTAGCTATGATATGAGAACAAAAATATATTATATCAAAATATCATATTTATTATCATTATTTTAGGAAATATCTTTCAAAATTCTTGCTTTTTTTTCAATTTTATATGTGACGTGTAGCAGAGCTGTACGCATTTTTGTTTTAATTGTATCGTGTTCAGAATTCTTTATTTCTTTTATTATTATTTATTTTTTTTTGAAAATAGTTAATAATTTAAATGTTAGTCTTGTTTAAGTTAGAAAGTTTTTTTCCGTTATAATACACAAACATTATTATTTCTGCACTAATGAACCAATTTACCCATTTACTGATTATGAGTCACTGGATATTGGGCATTATGTTGCTAGCATATGTAAAGACGGAGGCCATGGTCAGTTGAGCAATCGAGATAAAACATGCTGAAGAGCTATCTTTGACGGCGACAAGCCAATACAACACCAGGCCCGGGCCCCGTCACTTTGCAAAGGTGCTGCCATCTAGCCATTATATATGCAACTTAAATCACATACAGTAGATGCACCAACATTAAATTTCAGCTTTCATAATTTAGCGGAGCACTTGAAACAAGCTGAAAATTGTATCTTGTTTATTGACAATAGAATTTTAAACATAAAAATAAAAACAAAATTCTATAAAGTTCTCAAACAGATTAAAGAAGAATAATATTTTTCTTCGTTTAAAAAAATTTAATTGCCATTTTGGTGTGTTTTTTAAGCAGTGCTGCTTAATGAAGTGTTTTGCGTATAATGCTATAACTCAAACAGATTTCAAAATTGAGTGTGTCGTATATTTACATTTATTATGGTAATTTTCAGGCATCGCATTCCAAAGAGACAATGGTGGTTGAAACTGAGACCGTTACTTCGTATTCTAGCACAGCATGAGTCTACTTACCAAGAAGAGGGCATGTATATGTCAGAAGAGGTAACTCAACCAGAAAAAAAGTAATCGTATAAACATTATTATATAGCACAATTGTCTGTTATCTATGTACTCATGCTGTAACAACATAATTGGATTGTTTGGGCATTGTAGAACTAGCAAAATGTTATACGCTTGTTGTAAAGGGAAAATCGTCTATTATTGTAAAATATTTTATTAACATTATATCGAATATACACAAGTAGGCTGTGGTTTAATTTTTGTCAACATGTCAAACGAGTTTAAGCTCACATATTTTCCCATTAAAGCCCTGGCAGAGCCAATACGTTTTCTTTTAAAGTATGGTGAAATAGACTTTGAAGATCATCGTTTGGATGTATCCCAATGGTCTACTTTAAAAAACAGTAAGTATATACATTTACAATATTTATTTTTGTAATTGTCATTGTGACAGAGTTTGACAGATGGTTTTTTGCTAATTTTGCAAAGGAAATATGTATCAAATCTGCACAAAAAATATACCTTGCGACATCTATAATAAATTACTACCATGTGTCCGCTATGGGCTAGAAAAGTATAAAGTGTGGCCAAAAGTCATTCTGTTCTTATTAACATATTATTGTTGTAGAAATGCCCTTTGGGCAAGTTCCAGTTTTGGAAATGGATGGAAAAATGGTACACCAGAGTGTAGCAATCAGCAGATACTTAGCAAAAATAACAAACTTAGTTGGCGCAAATGATTTGGAAAATCTTGAAATTGATGCTATAGTTGACACCATCACAGATTTCCGTTCGAGTAAGATTAACGGCAATTTTCTCGTTTCTCTCATAAAATCAAAATTTTAGAGATAGCTGTTTACAACACAGAGAAAGAGGAGCCCCGAAAATCAGTACTGAGAGAAAATCTCCTAAGGGAAATAATTCCTTACTATCTGGCAAGGTTTGATTCGATCACTGCTGCAAATGACGGCTACTTGGCCGTAGGAAAGCTGACATGGGCCGATTTTTATTTTGTCAGCTTACTGGATTATTGCAATGGTGTCATGCAGAAAGACATTATTGCTGACTTTTCTAATTTGGTAAAATTGAGAGAAAGGGTCTATGCAATTCCAGCCATTAAACAATGGTTGCTTGAAAGACCCGACTCTGACTACTGAAAAGTTGCAGCATCACATACCAATTTTGTAGTATGCTGTATTCTACAGCACTAATACACATCGTTTTTTTGTATATTCATAGTTTTCTTTATGCAGGGTGTTAAGTAAGGAATAATGATAATATAATTTTTTATATGTTTTTTTACATCAGGACTGTTCAAACTAAATCTGGTGTGAATGTAAGTAAAACTTGCGCAACAATTAGGCATTTCTTTGCATAAAAGTTTCCTATCACGTAAGGTTTTTGAAAAAACTTTGAAGAGTCGACGATCATGTAAAACGCGAAAATAACCCACGTCATAATTATTGCGTCAATCGAGAAATGCTCGCTACCATTCGATTCCGAAGGTCCTTATCCAACTGCCATCGGAAAGGAATTTCAATATGTGTGAAAATTATGTATGCAAATTTTGGTGTGGACTACAAATATAGAAATGCTCTCCGATGGCAGTTGTCTGATTATTGTCTGCTGTAATATATTATAAAATATAATTAAATGTTAACTATAAGAGCACAAGTTATTTTCTTCTAAACTTCTCTAGACTTGCACTCTGGAGTATTGTAGTGCGTGTTTGTAGTAAGTTGGCAAATCGCCTCTACAGGGGTAGGCGGTAGTATGTCCATGAGGTGTAAATGGTGCAGATTGCTAATAAATTTTACAGTTATCTGTAGTGTATAAGTGGTCCAATCGAATTTATATTTTTTTTACAATAGGTTTGTTCGAGCAGCAGTAAAAAAAGCACCAGACTAGTTGGGTATTCTTCTACGCATACGCAATTGAGATTTTGCCCCTCCAAAATTCCTTTGCGCATGCGTAGAAGAATAACCAATTCGTTGGGTACTTTCTTTACTGCTGCTCGAACAAACCTAATATTGCATTTTGTTAATATTTTTTTCCTGTATTATTACAGTTGATAACGCAACACTTAAGTGTGTCCCATTATGATTATTTATACCAACGATATGTTATTAGTTGACGGATTGGAACACAAAGAATGCGCCATGAACTACTGCACATAGTGTAAGCATGTATAGGATAGGCAGGTATGGGCAGGTATTTCGTATTTCTCCGCTACGGGCGCTTAGATCGTTTTTCAACTCCCCTCCACGGTGTATGCACGGCGATCATCGACTAGAAAACTCACACAGTCCAGTTTGAATATTTGTACAAATAGAAAGCAATACATTTATTTCGTTAGGTTATACTATACGCCAAATGTAAAATACGAAATAAAAACAGACATGTTTATAGTAGCGCCATCTACATTGTTTCTGTTTCTATCATTCTAAACATTTTAAACATGTTACTACTGGGACCTTAAGCTATCGATTGGTATCAGTTTCATCGACTGCATTTAGTCTGCGCGCCAAAGAAAAGCCTACACCACATATGCAACCAAATATACTGAACATATTTTTGTTAGATTTGTAAATGGTTCTTTTATAAACCTATACACTGTCACTTTGACATTAATCTTGTACGAAACATGCATCAACTGTCACGTTGACAAATAAAAACAAGCCAGTATTACATTATGTAAAAATTAGCTGTACGACTTTTTTTGGGCGCGCATAGTACATATATCAAAAATCTAATAAAATGAACCGTTTATGAGATCTGGAAAATGTGAAAACGTCAAAACAAAAAACTATACGCTGAAAACCCGCCGTTATACTTTATTGTTTCCGCGGGAAGTCGGTTCAAAATCATTTAAAAAATCCTTATTTATAAAAAGAAAACTGACTTGATTTATGTCGACTTACAATTAAAAATTCCTTTTTGAGCGAAAAATATCCATTTTATCCAAATAGGGCTTTTAAACCGCTCCATAGGGAAATTTATTGAAGCAATATTGGCAACACTGCTCACAACAGTGTTTTTGTTCCCTAACCTAACATTTCGCGCTCGCCGCGTGTGACGAGGACGCGTGGTGTCTGAATGTTAGCAAAGTGCTTGTCGAGTCCGTTTAGTTCCGATTTGTTTGTAAACGTAAGTACATTTTTCTTATATTATATTATATACCGATACAAAATTCCCTATTAGTCTTTACATTGACTGCATTTCTTGTACTCAATTTGTATTTACCTTTACCAAACATTGCTAGAGTATAAAGTGTTCTGTTTGTTACACTTAGGTGTAAAATGTCTTGGAGAGGAGGCGGCGGACGTGGAGGCGGTGGAGGTCGTGGATTCCGTGGAGGCGGCGGCGGCGGTGGTTTTCGTGGAGGCGGCAGGGGAGGCGGAAACAGAAACAGTTTTGGAGGCGGAAGAAATTACGACCAAGGCCCACCTGAACAAGTGATACCGTTAGGCTACTTTGACTACCCAGTACAAGACGAGTTGGTTTGCAAAGTAGAACTCGAAGATGTTCCTTTCTTCAACGCTCCAATATACCTCGAGAATAAAGAGCAAATCGGCAAGGTTGACGAGATATTCGGCAATATACGCGACTACTACGTTAGTATAAAGTTAGGAGAGCATATGAAAGCATCTAGTTTTAAAAAGAACCAAAAATTGTTTATTGACCCAGCAAAATTGCTTCCGTTGCAAAGGTTCTTACCGAAACCACCAGGTAGCGTTCAGAAGAAACGTGGTGGCGGACGTGGTGGGGGTGGATTTGGAGGAAGAGGGGGCGGTGGTAGGGGAGGTAGAGGAGGAGGTTTTGGTCGTGGGGGTGGATTTGGAGGCAGAGGAGGTGGTGGTGGATTTGGGGGACGGGGCGGGGGTGGGTTTGGTGGACGAGGGGGCGGAGGTGGTTTTGGTGGACGAGGAGGGGGTGGTCGTGGTGGATTCCGTGGAGGAAGATAAACTTTTGTGTTTAGTTGTAGGACTGCTTGATCTAAGTGTTTGAATGTTTATATTTTACATTTTAATAAAACATAGTTATTAAGAGGAAAATTTTTTGTGTTATTTGATTTTTCCTTTTTTATCTCTTTATCTGTAAAACTAAAATTGCTGTGTTGTTGTTATCACCGCTGGAGATATTAATTTGTGGTGGAACTTAACTTGTTCAACAAGTTGCGACTAACAAAAATAAGAAGACATTTTTCTACCATAAGGTAATTAAAATCATTAAAAAATGTGTTCTTTTGATAAGAGTAATAGATAAATTAATTGAAATATTTGCTGTGTGATAATTGGAATTTTTGTACAGCATGGCAAAATTTTGAAGTACATATCGATCCATGCAACGAAGACTATCGTAACTCAAGTGCAATCCCTATGTTGTTACTATAGTCATCGTTGCATGGGTCGATATAGAATAATAAATATGATATTTTTAATTGTGTCGTAATTCTATTGTTTATTAATTGTAGGTTGGACTGGGCAGTGTTGATATTTTATATTTTTATTGCACTTACAGGTATGATTACCGTATTACAAGAGTACAAGAGGACACCTATAAAAATTTGGAAACTTCAGCAGTGAATAATAACAATTGTCACTAATCAGTAAAAAATTAATAGAAATAAATATAAGAATATCAAACAGTTCAAAGGAGGGGAAGAAATACTGTACAATTTTTATTTTAGATACAGGATGTCTGTAAAGCAGCGCCCCTCATTTATCTCAGGAATATAAAAATGGTAAAGGTTAGCCATTTTAGAATCGAATTCCTACAAAACCACCCCATAAAAATAATCTTTGTATAGGTATTGTGATATTATTGTAGTGTTTGAAGATAGTTCAATATGTGATGTCACAAGCAGCGCTGCGGAGTCGGTAAAACAATTCTCGACTCCGACTCCAGATGTTTTTCGTGGTCCGACTCCAGAAAAATTACATACAAAAATATTTTCAAATAATTCTGTGTAATAAAATTCTTACATGTAAATAATCACAAATTCGAAATAGAATAAATACAACCGAGCAATATTAAATTTGCTATGAAAACAAAAATACTACCAGGAAAAAAAAGAAACAGAAACAAATTTAATAAATTAAATTTCTATTCAAGTATTGTGATTGTATTAAACATATAGCTTGTGCATATCAAATTACTCACAAACAAATGCTGAACCCATAGGAAAAACAAGTTTTATTTTTTCCAGCAAATTTGTTGGAAAAAATATTTAAACTGACAATCTAAATGTAAATAAAAACGACCTATAAGATATCAAAAAAAATCTGATGTGGCCACATGACTTTATCATACTATATATATATATATATATATATATATACAATTAATATCTATTTGATCGAGATCGGTCGTATCTGCATTAAAATAAAACTAGTTAGCCAGGATTTGTCAGATATTTTGATACCATTGACAGTAGGTATTGTCAAAACATCAGCGTTTGACACTACCTACTGTCAGAATGAAAATATCTGTCAAATCCTGGCTACTAGTTTTATATTAATGCAGACACGACCGATCTCGATCAAATAGAATTCGCTCATACAGCTAAACTATTATTTTACAAAAAAAATGACAGATATATTATATTATTATTTATATTTTATATTATATTATTTAATTATTTTGACGAAATTACAGAAATGGTGGCTCATTTGCAAAATCGTTGAAAAATGCTAAGAGCAAATCCTCAGTTCCTTTGGACCCTTTTGAACAAAAATAATAAATAGTCGTATAGCATGAGGGATTTT
The DNA here is from genome assembly GCA_963966075.1 of Aphodius sticticus. Lineage (NCBI taxonomy): Eukaryota > Metazoa > Arthropoda > Insecta > Coleoptera > Scarabaeidae > Aphodius > Aphodius sticticus. Next base: position 21,779,376 of record OZ014506.1, read on the forward strand.
TTTCTTGGCAAAGATAATGAACGCATAAGAAAAATTAGAACCAAAAATACATAGACAAAAATCCTGTACTCGTGTTCAGCGAGCATGCAATACAAATTTCCAATATCAAATAACTTATATACAATTGAAAGTCGGTAATATTCGTTGCAATTTATTCAATAAATTGTCGAGGGATGATATTTAAAACCTAAATTGGTATGGAGAACGGTCCACAAAAAAAAATATACGTAATTTGTTAGACAAGGAAACAACGCGTATTTTGGAAACGCGCTTTCACTCCAAAACAGACAGAGAGAAAAGTGGTGGTACTCGCAATTACAGATGCGTGGTGGGCGGCATTCCTGACCGAGCACGGACACGATTTGAAAAACCGGTTTCAAAACGAAAATACGAACCAGAATGTTGCGACTGTGGCTTAGATAGTGTTAATCTGAACCAACAGAGCGATAATTTGTTTATAAATGATCTAAATCAATCGCGAAATATCGGTAAAAGTAGGAACAATGTGACTGATTAGTGATATTGTGTCGGACTATTAAGTGCATTTCTGCGATTTTCTCGAAACTATCATGCGGGACTGCGTAGCTGTACGGAAGCAGGTCTGTTTTGGTTATGTTTATGACTTTGTCGTACTTATGTGGGGTTATGTTTCTTAATTAGGCGTGGACAGAATTATTCTGCAATGGAAATCAAGATAGGCATCAACGATGGATAGAAAAGGTCAGATTTATTTGTTTTTAGTTATTTTTAAGACTGCGAATGGGGTTAATTAAAGAACTCAAGCATTTTGGAGTATTTATAAAGAATAACGAGTAGTATAAAACTCAAAATGACAAACCTACCGGTGATAGCATAAATAATACTTGTGTAAAATAGAAGCATATTCCATTTTGTAAATAAAATTGATGTAATATAATATACATATTTATTTATGGACATATTTCCGCTAAAATCTCAAAAATTCTTTACACAAGTACTACGTATGATAAAGTAAAAACGTATTGATCGGACTACAAATAGAAAAGTTATTTAAAAACAAAAAAACAGACCACAAATAAAAATGTTATTTATAAAATGTAATTTCTTTGTTGATTCAAAATATCAGTATTAAACTGTTTTCTCATTAGAGAACATACAAATCGTCACGACTTTGTCCATTTAACCGAATTTCTATCTCTAATAATAACAAAAGCACACATAAAACACAGTGTATAACACGAAATAAAATTCATTCTAATAACGACAAAACTAAGTACAATATACGTTTGTAAGATTTTTGTGAGGGACAGAATAGCTCCAACTAATTCTCCTGCAAAGATGCTTGTTCTTAATTATTTTGAAAGCTGAAAATAATCATAATTATGGCTACAGGTATAACTTCTGAATAAATGATACTACATTGAACTACGGGTCTACTTGTCAATGTCATTTCAACTCTTTCGCCCAAATTTTTTTTTTATTTCTGACAGATTACTTTTGTTAATCGTTTTCACTTTCGTTTGGAAAGTGTGTTTTGTAATTTGATTATTTACATATCGGTACTTTGTCAAAGACCTAATAGAATATTTGGTTTTATTTGTTTACTGAGGCAACGTCCACCTCGCATGTTTTTTCTACAGTAATTAAACCTGGACTCAGAGTCGGAGTCAGTAGATTTTTTCCGACTCCGACTGCTCTGAAATTTGTCTGAACTCCGACTCCGACTCCACGACTCCGACTCCACAGCCCTGGTCACAAGTAGTAAACTTATTTTTATACCCCCTTCATTTATTGTGGTGAGGGTATATTGAGTTTGCCACAACATTTGTAATACGCTTAAGGAGGCGTGGCAGATATAGACTTATATACAGGATGCTTCAGAAATAACGGCTAACCTTGAAGGAGCATATTCACCAATGACAGCGAAGCAATTTTGGTCAAATAACCTATAGTCTATTCCAAACTTTTAAGTACATACATTGAAATTTGGTATACAAGCTTATCTCTTAAAAATTAAGGAAGTTCGTGAATGGGCAAAATCGGTTCACGAATTTTTTTATTAATATTTTTCGGTGGGGGTATTTCAACTTCAGCCCTACTGAAGATAATTTTCTTACTATTTTTAAAGGAATTCAAAAAATTTGAAACAACTTCTTTACCTTTTTTTATCGACAGCACATCTCCGAAGTTAATCAATTAAAAATAACTCAAACACTTTTGAAAAACGGAATGTATGCCAAACAGCTGATCAGTTCGAACTGTTTAGTAACATTACAGTATTGAGTAAGCTCGGAAGAATCGAACATGAGGTGCCAAACGTCAGCAAACACGAATTTTCACGGACGACATAACCCACAAACAATTTATTTTCTAAATGGTTCTTGCCTTCAAAGTGTTTTAGCATAGTTTGGTCCCCTGTCGCTCGCTCTGTCATGTAAATATGATAATTCACAATGATAATTTTTAAAATCTAATTACAAATGGCATGATTTATTTGTTAGAAAACAGTTTTTTGGTAAAAAAAAATACATTGTTGTGATTAGTGCTACAAAATGTGAGACTTATAGGTACAGCCGAAGAAAATAAGATGTTAACATGCCCGCAGCTAGCGTACACCAAACGTAGGTCGGAGATTGTCGGTCGTCGGTCGTCGGGTATCTACCTGCTAAAGTCATAAAACCAAAGGGTCACTTTTGTTTCGTTTCGTTTTATTTTTCTGTATGTATGGAATGAAATCGAATTTCGTCTATTTATATATGTTTCCGATATCCGAACCTGACAAAAGTGCATTGTAATATTTAATATATTTTAAAATACACAGTAAATTAATTCTTATTGTAAGTAGGTATACCGACAATTTCAGTCGGTATACTGCCGTTATAGTTCTAAAGGTCGTATCTGCAAATTTGTTGAATATTGTGTAAAGCACATTTTGAAGTCCTTGATCATCAGGGCGCCGCCGGCCGGCGTATGTCTGAAACACAAAACCGATCATTATATTCGGCGTAAATAATGTTTAAAAGATTTTTACAATTTTGCATGTAACTGAAAATCTTATTTGTCCCGGTTTCTACGTTGCTGCAGATATGACCTTTAGAACTGTTGTTCAGCATTTTAGTTTAATTATAAAAATGTTTTTTTTTGTTTATTAAAATTATATTGTGACGCTCTATAATAGCATCCATCCATTTTCGTATGTGTGATAAGTAAGGGTTAGGATTTATAATCCAATATGAATGATAGCATATCAGAATAATATGTCGATAACTTTCAAAAACTTGTAAAATTAAAATTTATTTAAACTTCAATCTATTATGTTACTCAATTTATCATCATTAAATTGTTATTTACCTTAATATTAATTAATCTATTGAATTTTATTATTTATTATGTAAGGTATGGAAACGACAAAATCTCTGGAACGGATTGCTATTTTAAAAATCCTCCAACTTGTCAATTTGTAATTATCAAAATATATATAAATATACATAGCTACATTAAATTCAATGTCCAACCTTCAATTGTTTTTACTTATGACGTCAACGATAGTTTTTTATTCGCCATTCCCTTTTTTCTTACTGATTTTGATATATGTATCGCTTAATTGTCTCGATATAATACATTTATAATCTTGTGTAATCAAATTTACTCAAAATTATAAGAAATTGATAACATATTTTGTGAGTGGCCTGTGAATATGGTACGGATTATTTGTATGTTTTATATTTGATTTTCCAACGTCAACAAATATGAAATAAAGGCACACCAAATTTATATCACCTCCAACCTAACAGAACACTTTTCTTATTTAATACATGCTTATGTTATTACTGTATTATTAACTGTTTGTTTTTATGTTATTATACATATATTATATTTTACTGTAATATATCGACCTATTATTTTTATCTATACTATTCTCATTTTATATTTATATAATTTTTGTTGTATACATAATTATATGCATAAATAAAATACATAATATCCATCTAAGTGAATTTTTTGTAGTTGACGGGGTTGCCATTTTTCAATTACTTATCATAACTTAAATTAAATAAATATAAAAAATTTGTAGATAAAAGTATATTATCTCGGTCTGCGACGAAGTAGAAACCGAGTTAGATGTTTTTCACTTACATAAAATTCCTATCTGGGATTACCTTCCTTTAAAAATTATTGACAGCGTATATCCGATGTAGTAATCGGTTTGCCTTTAGGCAACGTAGGCCATGATGATGAAGTATTTTAATATGTGCCTAAGTCAAATTTTTATAATTATAAGTAACGTTAATATGTATTTGAGTATAAATGAAATAATATTGCAATTGCCAATGGAAACAAAAATATTAACGAATAACAATCTTTAGCTACGAGCGGCAGTTTCGCTCGTTCCAAATATCGAAAATATATTATATTAATACGAAACTCAATTTCATTCCATCTACATACAGAAAACTTGAAATGAAATGAAACACAAGTGACCCTTTGGTTTTATGGCTTTAGCAGATATATACGACGACCGACAATCTCCGACCAACGCTTGGTGTTGGCTTGCCGCGCTCATGTAAAGATCCTTTTTTCTTCGGCTGTACGTGTTTTGGTTACAACTTGAAATAACATGATTTTTCAATATATACATCGTTTTAAAATCTGGCTTTCTTCTTCCAATAAACCTATTTTAGCGGTATTTGTATAAGAAATATCTTCTGTAACGCTGTGTCATCGTAGGTTGTTTAATGATTGACTTATTGTATTTTCTTTTTGTTTCAATAACATACCTGGTACTGCGTATTTTTTTATTTTATTAAAGAATTAATTAACAGATTGCATAATCTAATATAAATACGGAATGTACTAATAATATAAGACATAATATAGGTCCCATGGTTCACTGGCGGGACTTAAAAGTGCATCAGACTTCACTATACAATTATAGCTCTTATACAGGTATTGTTTTCGAGATATGTTTTTATTAGGTAATCATGGTCAAAATATACTCAAACCCTCACGACGATAGAGAAACCTGACAATTTTTGAAGTTCTGCGAGTAAAAAGAGAAGGGTACCTGTATATAAACTTATAAAATACATAAATAATCTTCGGTTTTGTCTATTAATTACAACTACATACTTAATATTTACTACTTCTTTAAGTACTTTCCAATAGACCAGGCAATAGAGACTTTTTCGTGACAAAAATAGTATCAGCAAGCCGCCGGTCCCAGGTCACGTGGAACAGTCCGTAGATGTATTGTGATGTGTTTTCGACTAGCAAATATCATTACTTAATTTGTTATAAACAAAAAATCTAAAAAAATCGTGTTTTTTTTTGTTGTTCGCTTGTGAAAGCTGAACCGATGGAGCAATCTTGATACTGTCAACAGAAGAATTATAGAGAATGAAAAGACGAAAAAAATGAACCATACACGGACCCGATCGAATTAATATTAACGGAGGAAATTCGGAAGAACCGGAGAAATCTGCATTTTTTTCAAAAATTCATAACTCCGCCATTTTCAAAGTTGTAACGCAGGCTTTTCGCGAGAAAGTAGAGATTGATGGGTACTTTAAGTGTACACAACCCAGGCATTGTCCGATGATTAGTTTTTGCACAATTGCGTATTTAATCTTTTTATGCAATATGGTTCGGCGAGCCTGGATGCTTCGGAGGTGGTCCGATTTTAATTTTTTTTTACATATTTCGAAAGTAGAAGTATTGTGCTACAAAACGTCTATTCTGATTTTGCGTTAAAATGATGCGAAATAAGCGAAAAATGTTTGCAAACTTGACCGAAATCTCCGATCGGGTCCGTGTTGACAGTATCAAGATTGCTCCATCGGTTCAGCTATTACAAGCGAACAACGAAAAAAGCACGATTTTTTTAGGTTTTTGTTTATAACAAATTAAGTAATGATATTTGCTAGTCGAAAACACATCACAATACATCTACGGACTGTTCCACGTGACCTGGGACCGGCGGCTTGCTGATACTATTTTTGTCACGAAAAAGTCTCTATTGCCTGGTCTACAAAGTCATAAAACGAGATTGTATTTTACTACCACAAACATACTAATTATCGCGTTTGGTAAACACGACTCGATACTCTTCAGGAACTAAGGTAATGCCAGGAATTGGCTCTCCAGTTGGCTTAGGATAGTTAGGAGCATGAGTGATGACGTAGCTTCGCAATATTCCAACGAAAAATAAAAATATGAACGTCCTGGCCAGAGAGTCACCCAAACAGCGCCTCCTTCCTGCAAAACAAATTATTTTATTTGGTGTTTAGTCTCATTGGTGTAAGCTGTAATCTACCTAGTCCAAATGGAATCAGTTTATCAGCAAGGTTTCTTTCTTCATCTTCTAAGAATCTTTCCGGTCTAAATACATGCGGATCTCCCCAAATCTCTTCATTCATATGCACGGAATAATTGCTAATTAATACTGTTGTATCCTTCGGAATTAAGTAACCATCTAATACTGTGTCTCTAACTGTTCTCCTTGGTCCAGTTATTGGAGTAATATTACAGAATCTTTCCACTTCCTTAATGACCGCTTCTACATACGGCAATCTGTAAGCAACATATTAAAAAAAAAACAAAGCAATATTGCTGAACTTACTTTGCTCTATCACTATACGACAGTTGGGTGTTGCTCGAAAAATGCGTATCTATTTCCTCCTGGACTTTCCTTTGTACGTCTGGGTGCAAAATCATTCTCAAGAAGGCAAAATCTAAAGTATGGCTTGTCGTCTGTGCTCCAGCTATGAAGATATCTTGGCATATCATAATCAGCTGATCTTCTAAAAATTTTAAGAATTATGAAGCATAAACAATACCTGGGTCGTTCTTTTACAACTACGTACGGATTTCGCCAAAAAAAATATTTCATGTTTTTAAATTACACCAAACTTTTTTTATGGCATTTTCTCGGAATTTTAGTCGATATCTGTATAGGGAATTCATTAAAAAAAATTATTTTCAGAGATATGAAGGCTTAAAGTTTGGATGATTTACGATTATTTGCCAAACCTTGCCATATTCAAAATTCAATATCTTCGGTTCTAGTAATCGTATTGGACTCATTTTTTTTTATTTTAAAGATTGAAATATTTGCTAGATAACTGCGTATAATTATTATTTTAATTTATGTTAGTAAAAACAATAGAAACAATTGAATTCTTTAAATAATTGTTTTATAGTCGCCCCCACAATGGATATAATCGAAAAAATATATATTTAATATCCGCCACACTTTTACCTACAAACTCCATTTTTTTCTAGGACGGAGTCTCTTATAGTTCAACAGATATTAAATTTTATCTGACGTGAGTCAAGCACCATTTTTGCTTTTGCGTGTTTGCAACCAAAGCACTGAAGAAAATACAATACACAAACTGATTCGCTGCTAGCGTCGCACACGACGGTTAGATGCGCACACACGATTTGTACGTGAAAATCGAGAGGCGTTTGAACATTTAAAATAATAAATACTAAAATACTAAAATAATTAAGATTTTCTAATGATAGTTGATATAAGTATGGGAATAAAATTAAATACATGTTTTAAACCCTTTTTGTGATTTTATTTTCATTGGCAAATATAATGAGGATTCAAGTACAATTCGGAACCGATGTGAAAAAAAACATATAAATCGTGCATTTATAGAGCTTTTTAATACATGATTTTCTATTCATTAAACAAAACTCATAATAGTTATTTATGTACCAAGGGCATTAGACGGATGTTTATGCCCCGAGGGTGACAGTTTAAAAAGCGCGAGGGCCGATAGGCCCGAGAGGGTATAAACATCGAGTAATGCCTGAGGTACATACAAAATTGTATGTCCTACAATGGTTTTGTTACCTCCGTTTGAATAATATTACTAAATATTTTGACGTTTCTCAAGTGACATGCGTATCTACGAAGTTGAATAACAATACAAACAATTCGGATTTGAGTGACAATACAGACACTTAATTGTCAAACTTATAACTTTAATCGCCAATAATTGACACTGACGAGTGACACTACAGACAATTAATTATCAAACACAACCTTAAACGCCAATAATTGACATTGGCGATTTAAAATTTACCATTTGAATGACAAATATTTGATATATTTGACATATAACCATGGCAATCCTTTATGCCCTAGGGCGCAAAAAGAATCTTTATTGCTCTAGGGCGCAAAAAGAAGCTGTTTTCGTCCCGGTGACTAAGATGTAAAATGTCACTTTATGATCATTTAGGACATAGATAAACGATCGACGAAAAATATGTATTTCCGTGGATCGTTTATTGATGAGTATGTTTACTAAATAGAAAATCATTTATTAAAAAGCTCTATAATTAATGCACGATTTCTATTAATGCATGATTTGTTATAGCCAATCAAACAACTTATATAATTGGTCATATACTATCAAACGACATCGACGAATAAAATCTATGTAGAATACGAAAAATGCCTGAAGAATACTATCGACGAAAAAAATTTGCAACCAACTCGAATATTAAACGACGATTAATGATCTGGACCATTAACGCACTCGCTAATCGATCATGCGTTAAACAGTCTCGATCAATAATCGCTCTTCTTAATATACTTGTTGGTTAAATAACTATATACAAACCTCATTCAAATAGATATCTGTTTTATCTTTCTTGATTTTAGATAATTTAAACCGGCATGAGTTACAAATTCTTTGTTGAAGTGACCAAGATGTTATGGGTATATTTAATGCCAATAATTGGTATTTTATTACTTTTCTGAGAGCCTCATTCTTTGTATATTTGGATGTGGAGACAAATTGAATGGATTGAAACATCTGTCGGTTCGAAATTTAGAACGTTTGATACGGTTAGAAGACTTTTGGCATTTTTTAAAGGCGTTTAATAAATAAATATTTTTAGCACGTAATAACCAGCCTGCTGTCTGCAAGACGTACAAGAACGTCGCGTACACGCCTGAAGTAGGCGCTTGCTGCGTTTTTGTCGAGTATCAGTATCGACACGCCGCGCGTGACTCACTTTAGCTAAAATTTATCTTTTGAACTATGAACTACAGACTCCATCCTAGGAAAAAATGGCTTTTGTAGGTAAAAGTGTAGCGGATATTATGTATATTTTTTCGATTATATCCATTGTGGGGGCGCTATGTAATAATTATTTAAAAAATTCAATTGTTTTAATTTTTTTTACATATATAAATTAAAATAATGATTAAGTAGTTATCTAGCAAATATTTCAACCTTTAAAATAAACTAGAACCAAAGATATTGAATTTTGAATATGGCAAGGTTTGGCAAATTATCGTAAATAATCCAAACTTCAAACTTTTATATCTCCGAGAATAAATTTTGTACGACTAAATCCTGATACAGGTATAACCTTATTTAGTGCATACAACTTATAAAAAAAGTTTAAGCCAAATCTAAAATGTGACGTCATAAAAGGCGTACTATCGCAAAATTACCAGTAAAACTCTCATGGGCTTCCGCTTTGTGCATTTCGCTTATGAATGCGAAGATAACATCATCGTCCCTTCCAGGTGTCCATTCTGCGTAATGAGTACTAATGGTCTCCATGAAGAATTTTTCCATTTCATAGTTCATTTCTAAGATGAGATTGTAGCCGGTTTTCTCAGGTGCTACAAATCGTAACCATGGGAACATGTTCAGGTAACCACCAGCCATGTCGAAAGCAGTTTGGCGCCTTCTCAGCAACTTGAGCATTTGCGTGACACGTTTGTCATCCTTGGAGATGCGAGTACCGGCGATGAGTGCCCACAGGATGCTTATCATTGAGGATGAGATGAATGGGCCAATCTGGGCATCGGATTTGTTTAAATTTTCAATTCTATGTAGTAATTGCTGGAGCTCTTCTTGGATCATCGTTTCCGTGATTTCTTTTCCAAAGCCTAATTGGCGCATCTGCTTTACGAGAAAAGTTCTTTGTATTTGCCATTTCTCGCCGTCGGCGCTAGTTATACCTAGTGGAAAATGTTAATTGTATTACAAATGAAAATGTTTAACGACATAATTTGTCAAATTAATATTATTTATAGGTTAATAATTAATTGTGAATTGTATTTTCCGTCGATCGTTTATTTATGAGTCAGGTTAGTGAATAGGAAATCGAATCTATTAATGCACGATTTCTATTAATGCATGATTTGTTCTAGCCAATCACACGACGGAAAGACGTCGTTTGATTGGCCACCCGAACATATGTGAAATGAAACCTTCCAACCAACACATACCGCCCTCTAGAACTGTCAGTGTCAAATTACATAAATTGTCATATAACCTAAAAAGACATTGGCGAAGAAAAATCTATGTAGACGACGCTAGAAGAATACGATCGACGAAAACATTTTGTAACCAACTCGAATATTAAACGGCGATTAATGATCTCGACAATTGACGCTCTCGCTACGCTCGAACGTTAAACAGTCTCGATCATTAATCGCTCTTTTTAATATACTTGTTGGATAATAATATTATTCCATAGAAAACGATATTTTTTACTTACCAATTTTTTGTCCCTTCGATCGTAGACGCATGAAGAAGTTGTCAGGACGCGCATCATAGTCTTCGGATTTTAGTATTTGCTTTACTAATTTGTAAGACAATACTGTTACTGCAAGACTCTGTCCCAATTTGAGCCCCAAAACATTTGTTTTGTACTTGCTGGCCAAAATATTAAAAGCTTTGTGTTGTCCGCCATTTTCCCTGGAGAGTCGACTGAGTTCCTTCGTACAACCAGTCAATGGGTACCAATACGGCCCTAAAATTTACGATAACTCGTAATAAACCAACAAGCATCTCGTCCTAAAGTAAAGATCCAGATCGGACAAGCAATTAATATAAAGAACTGTCAGATTTTTGCTTAAATTTAGTCCTACTTATTAGTTAAATGAGTGTTACCAGCTGCTATACCAAAAACACATTTTCTGCGATGAAGGTGTGAGGCATCTAAAATCAGAACCGGCAGAATTTACGTGCTTTGAGCACGTCTAAAATTATTAATTTCAAATATATTACCACGTAATTAAAAATTTAAAATCGTAAATTACGCTGGTTTAAATTACTACGTAATTGAAAACTAAAATGGAAAATTGTATTTTTTTTTAAATTACCGGGTAATACAGAATTCAAAATAATAAATTACCGATGACAGTAAGTTATGATAGCTACTTATGTAAAAAGAAATATGGAGTACAAACTTAAAAGTCATTGAAGTCTGATGCTTTTCCTGATTTAATAGTAATAATTCATCATTAAAATGAAAACAAAGACTACAATAATAGTATATTATTCTATGAGCAAGTAATGTAAGCAATTTCTCACGAGAACGAAGTTTGCAGCACGAGCCGTAGGTGAGTTAGAGTGAGAATTTGCCATTACTTGCGAATGGAATACTATACTTTTTCTACGACCATGCAATGAAATTTTATAAATTAATTTATTGCATATAGGGACGGCTGTATGTCACTATGACGGTTTACAGCATTTTGACAGATTAAAATTGTTTGGTGCGCTTGTCACTTAGCGACGTTGTCAATGGCTTGACAATGTCGCTAAGCAGTGTATCAATACACGATGGAAATGTAAACTCCAAAGCTGTGATCGGTTCTAGCGTGGGTTCTAGGGCCGTGAGAAATGAAATATTTCTCACGACTCGCGAGGTATGAGGAGCCAGGAATGAAATATTTGCCATGTGTGTGGGGAATAGTTAGTATTACTTATAATAAATTGCCATGATAATGAATGCATTCATCAATAGGAGTAGAAAAAAATACTATTTATACCGGCAATTTATAAAAGGACCGTCTAACAGCATAATTATCATATAAAACATTTTTACTCATCACAATATGTTTTTTTCTCTGGATTGGATTGGCGGAACAATTCTTTAAATAGTGAATTCGATAGTGGGTTTCCACACTCTGTTCATTCAATACAAAAAAGTTAACAATATGTTTTAAAATAATATCAGGTGAAATGAGGAGTGAAAGGGATAAAAATGATCATTGTTGGCGAGACCAGGCATAAAAGTAATAAAATACAAATAAATAATAAAGAAACAAAATAAAGCTTTTTTAATAGTTTTTCATTTTTCTTACCTTTTTAGGGCTTTAAAATTATTATAAATATCGGTAAATTATCAACTGTAATACATAGTATATGCTGACGGTAATTTAACGTTGGTAACTTAAGCCCTAATTTACGGTTATCCGTGAATTACCCTTAATTACGGTAATTTATTTGATAATTTACCCGGTAAATTACGCTTTTACATCCCTGGCCTTACGTAAGACAGGTGTGAGAATTATATGCTCTGAGTTCGAATCCGGGGTCAAAAATTTACACCCGCGTAAGATTTTCGTAAAACTGATGTCAAAAAGTAAAAAAAAAACGCGATTTTGCCAGTTTGTGCAAAATTTTTGCCAGCTGAAACCAATTTCCTCAACCTCTCTCATACCAAAGTTCAAGTTTGTACTTGTACGCCGGAAATACTGAAAGTTTGTTCATAAATGTTTTCGAAATATTTACAGCGATTCTTTGTGTTATGCGGGCACTTCCATAAAAGAAACAACGAAAAGCTTAAGGCTTGTTTTGACGTTAAGGCTCCGTTTTAAAAACATCGCAACTTCCAAACGAAATATTTCGTTGCGATGTTTTTTTTTGCTGAGAGTGGTCTGCCTGGCCCCCACCAACGTCAACCAGGCCGCAGTTTAAGTTAAGGGGGGTTTTAAGTTGGGGGTTTTAGAGGAAGCAGGCAAAGGCGGAGCATAGTCAACGCGAGTACATTCGAAGGGGAAGTACTCAGCCAGTTTGTCGCCGCGCGTCAGCGCTTTCGCTTTCGCTCAAGTTACATTGGGTGCGTTCTGCCACTTTAAGCCGCTTAAGCGCTTGAACTCAGCAACCAATGGCCGTCGCGTTCATGTTGTTGCTGCCCAATTGCCGCCGTCCGCTGAGTTCAAGCGGTTAGCGCCTAAAGTGGCAGAACGCACGCAATGGGTGCGTTCTGCCACTTTAAGCCGCTTAAGCGCTTGAACTCAGCAACCAATGGCCGTCGCGTTCATGTTGTTGCTGCCCAATTGCCGCCGTCCGCTGAGTTCAAGCGGTTAGCGCCTAAAGTGGCAGAACGCACGCATTGTATTAGTGTTCTCACTCATCACGGTCGCATATATGCATCCCGGAGTGCATACAGCTGGCTGGCGGCCGCCAGGCGGTAAAAGAAAATATATTGATTTAATTTAGAGAGAGCGCGCTTGCTATTATAATATTTAATCTTTTTAACAGGGTGACATACATACAGTATAGTAAATTGACAAAAATGTATTAAATCATGATAACTCATCGGTGAATTATGGACTTCAATTTAGAAAGGAATTAATTAAAATCAAGCAATGAGGACCCAATACATCTATAAACATGCTGGATATCGAACGAACGCACGGCAGTGACACACGAAGACAAAAATAAAAAAAAATAATCTGATGCGTTCAGGCACATTACTTTATCATACCATATATAAAATTAATAGTTTAGCTGCATGAGATTCTATTTGATCGAGATCGGCAATATCTGCTTTAAAATAAAACTACTGGAACTAGACGGATATTTTGATTATATTGACAGTAGGTATTGTCAAAACATCAGCGTTTGACGCTACCTACTGTAATTAGAATCACAATATCTGACAAATCCTGGCTAACTAGTTTTAATGCAGCGATCTCGATAAAATAGAATTTGCTCATGCAGCTAAACTATTCATTTTACCAAAAAATGCCATAGTCATAAATAGTTCAGAATTTCCTGTAGGCACTTTAATTTATTATTTAACTATTTCGACAAATTTCCAGAAATGGCGGCTTATTTGCAAAATCTTTCAAAAATGCTATAATACTAAACCTCCAGTTCCTTTGGATCCTTTTCAACAGAAAGCTTTTCAGCTCTAAGTTTGGTTATGAAATTTCTAAATATGAAGTTTCGTCCCGATACCTTAGTAGTTTCTCCGGAATCGTCGCCACAAAAAAAAACACACACATACACAGAATTTTTTTTTTACCTGGGCCAAAAATGTTCAAGGGATCCAAAAAGACATTTCCGCTAAAACCTCAAAAATTTTGTTTGGCACGATTACAATACTTTACATACTACGTATGATAAAGTAAAATCATAGTACATAGTCCAAAGTTCCCCAAACCATTTATATAAATTCCAAATATTTTGTCACCTACAAGTTCGCTATATTTTATAAACGTTTTGGGCGCCATGAATGCAAGATTCATGAATGAAAACAAATTCTGGCATTGGCTATAGGTATCCAATTCCCGCTGTAATACTGCCCAATACAGTCGCTGAACTAATATCCATTAGAGCCGACCCAAGTTAGTCACTGCTAATTGTCTCTTCCTGTCCACAAAACCGACATTTTAAATAAAACGTTCTTTTGAGTCCTGTTCTGGTCTCTTTGTCTCATTTGTAATTAAATAATTATAATATTGTTCTTTTAGATTATCTATACATATATTTTAACTTAGGTGGTACGTAGCCGTCTTTTACTAATTCGTCTAGAGGACAGATGCGGATGTTTAGGCATCTTGCCACGACTTCTACCCATTATTAAACAAATGTACCTAACGCCTAGCAGGTATAACTACACTAAGTATAATATCATACAGTATATGACTTTTATCGTGTGTTAAATTTGTAAACCGTGCGTATAAATGTGAAATGCGAGAACTCTCTCCCGATTCAATATACGCTACGGTCATAACTTGTGAACAGTGTAATCTAAAAATAGCAGTAGGCGTGGCGTAGTTATAGGCGGTGTTTAAAACTCCTAACGTCCGCTGTCTACACCGGGCACCCGTAATATAGGCAAATTACATACATTTCTGGCAATTTCGCTTTGTTATCGCAATTATAATGTTTAGATTAAAATTGTACTTAATTAAAAAATCTATTTTTGTATCATGAGTTGGGCTAAATGTTTTATATTTGAAAAAACCAAAGATGTCGAAGTAAAATTGATTTTTATCTTTAAAAAATTTTTTTTTTCATCTAGCCCAATTCGTTATTTATCTAAGAAGTTACATAAAAAATTTCATAAACTTTGAACAATAAATAACGCCTTTATTTGCAAACGCGTTTTAGGAGAGGTAGAACTGGGTCTTAAGTAATAGAATTAGAAATAATCGGAATCAGAAGAACTAAAAGTAGAAATTTTGGATCTTCAGAACGACATCGTACTTAAATCCGTATCCTATATATTATTATCCTATATATACGAGATGGAAAAAAACTTGCCATTATTAAAAAAAGCAGCAGTCAACATTTTAAAAGAAAGAAAGTGTAAGAAAGTAAATAATAGTATTCTTTTTAATCAAATATGTAGTTCATGTGTCAATTCTAGTAAGTAAAACTAGTTTTTGAAATTTAAAAGTTAGTTCTTGAATATAACAGAAAGAAGCGTCTGTTTTAACTATTATTTGTTTATTCGAAGTCGTTGTTTCGTCTGAGTTGTCTATTCGGTACTCTCCTCATTAGTAAGCTCGTATGAAGTATAGTGTTGATGGGCTCTCCAATATAGACAACATATAGATAGAGATTTAGCAAGTTGAAAAACTCAATCATAATGATAAACGGAGATTATCTAAGATTAGGGATAACGAAAGTTTAATATGTAATTGACAAATCCGCCCTAAGTATCAAATCTTCAAACTGATAATCAAAGATATTTATCAAATTATGTTGTGGTTACTTATATGCAACTTTTTTGTTACTTAAAATTATTAATCTATTTGTTCAACGATATTATTATGAAATTGATTTCCGCCCCGTTAAAAGAAATTCACATAAGTAATTTAATTCAATTTTAACACGTGTATGCAAATTTTTAGGTCGTTGTCTTGTTATACGGATCATAGCTTCAATAAGTAGAGTCCAGTGCTGCCGAGTCTATTTGATACACTTTCGCTTAATTAATAATTATCTACTTACAAATGGTCCACAGAAACCTTTTGCTCCTTAATTAAAAAAAAACTAAAATGCCAAGGCACGACCCCATCAATAAATATTTCTGTCATAGAATTACATATGTAATTAGGTTGACATAAAACCTCGATTTTGATGCTACAGTGTAGAGTTTTGCTCGATTTTGATGCTAAACTGTAAAGACGTATTACAAATATCTAGCATAATTTATTATACAGTGAGCGCGTAAAGTATGGAAGCATGACAAAATCTCAAGACCGGTTTGCTATTTTAAAAAATCCTCGAACACGTCGATTTATAATTATCAAAATACACCTTATGATATCAAATTAATTTTTTTAGCTTCAATTGATTTTAACTGATGACGTCTTCGACATTTTTTTAAATGACAACCCTATATTTTTTTAATGAATTTGACAGATCTTTTAATTGTCTTAATGGGATCATAATATTTTTATGGCCTTACATAAGAAAATTTTCGAGAAAGAGACAATTGAAGGTTATGAATTAAAAGTGACAAAATCTCCGGAACGGCACCACCGAATTTAAGGAAATTTTGAAATTAAGTATTTTGCAACCATGTGAAGTCACTATTATCGTTGATGCAACGATAATCTGAGATATAACCGCAAACATGATTTTTTTTTAAATAGAACACACTGTATATTTTAACATTTTCTGTTACAGTCTTCCATTGCCTATTCAATGTTTCTACGCTTGTTACGTATTATATCAAAAACATCTAGAGACTAACAAAAACCTTTATTACTTAGGTCTAAAATTTAACAAAGAAAAATTGATACCATAAAATAACCACAACAAAAAGATAAACCGATCAAACTTAAAACAATGTGTTCTTGTCAATGGTTGAGAATCCTCATAAACCAATTAGAGTAGGTGCAGTAGAAAATGTAATAATGTTTTGTTATCTATTTTTTCTTTGTTAATTTTTAGACCTAAGTAATAAAGGTTTTAGTTACTTTCTAGATGTTTTTTAATAATGAAGACTAACAGAAAATGTCAAAATACACAGGGTGTTCTGTTTCAAATTCAAGAGTTTGAGGTTATCTCTCAGAAACTGTAAACGTTGCATCAACGATAATAACGCCAGTGACTTCACATTGCTGCTAAATACAAAATTCCAAAATTTCGTTAAATTCGGTCGAGCCGTTCCGGAGATTTAGTCACTTTTATTTCATTACCTTTAATAGTATTTTTCACGAAAATTTTCTTATGTAAGGCCATAAACATATTATGCTACCATTAAGACAATTAAAAGATCTGTCAAATACATTAAAAAAATACAGGGTTGTCATTTAAAAAATGTCGATGACGTCATCTGTTAAAAACAATTGAAGGTAAAAAAATTAATTTGATATCATAAGGTGTATTTTGATAATTATAAATCGACGTGTTTCTAAGACACGAAAAAATAGTTGGCATGTGGAACATTTTTGTCAAGACTTTCCATAAGACCCGTTAACCTTTTTTTTCAGCATTTCTGGATTATTTAGTCACTATGTGAGTTTTTGTAGGTGTAGATTTAAATCAAATATATGTAACAAATTATACTATTTAAAAAAAAAACTGAATGTTTTCTTTAACTGGACAAATTATCAAATGCTCATACATTCGGAAAAAACAAAACAAAAAAACAATGTAAATGGCTTTGCACAGAGTTCTTGAAAATTCACAAAAAGCAATTACAAACATCAAAGTTTATCAAAATAATCGGTTCATCAAATATTAAGTTTTTCTACCCGGAGTGTAGTATATATTGGGTATTATAAACCTTTATTAATTAATAAATGATTATCTAAGCTTTGCACCAAGCTGAACAATCTTATTTGTATTTTGAGCTGTTTTAGTATCAATACTTATAATTCAAAAGGATTGAGGCATTTAT
This sequence comes from Aphodius sticticus, assembly GCA_963966075.1. Lineage (NCBI taxonomy): Eukaryota > Metazoa > Arthropoda > Insecta > Coleoptera > Scarabaeidae > Aphodius > Aphodius sticticus. The sequence goes on from OZ014506.1 coordinate 21,797,274, forward strand.
ATTTGTACATCAATCAAGACAATATTTAATCAATCAATCTTAATTAGGCTCACATGATACAACAGGAGACAAGACGCAAGACTATATGGAACACATTCTCGTAGGCTAAGGTCACAGTGATATAAATATAATCAATTAAGTACTTACCTGGCGGGAAATTAGCCGGCTTTTTTGTTGATGTTAGCAGGTATAGAAACCCAAGTGTGGCCAGCAAGACGCATAGCACTATGAACATTGTGAACCTTTGCACACGTTTAGTGCTATCTTACTAAATCTAAAGCTTAAGTAGCCTGTAGCTGTTGTGAACTGATCTCCTTGGGTGACTGAATTGTGTGGGCAAAGAGTCAACAATTTTATTGGCGCCTGGAACATCTGCTTATCGCCCTAAAGGAACTATCGAATTGCATGAGTGGAAAGCCTAAAGAAATATTTGATTATGGTTGCATTATGCAAACAACGACGAGATATTAGATGAGGTCTCGGCCACTGACGTATCAGTGTTATAAGAGTATTAATAGATCATTAAAGAAATTTAATAATAATGACAGTATTATGCTAATAGATAACAGACCTAGACATTCGTGCCACAAGGTTAGATTGGCGGAATATAGGCAAATAACTAGTTAATCGCTAAATTGGCAAAATATTCCTAAACATTTTCCAAAATGTCTACTTAATTTCATTTTAACTCAGTGGCGGATTAACTAAAATGGGGGCCCTAAGCGCAACCTGATTTTGGGGTCCCTATACCTTAGCCATTCAAAAACAAAAATTAAACTATGTTGTAACAAATTTTTTCCTATTTGTAAAAAAAAAAATAAAATAATCTATAAGGATATATATTGTGTTCGTAACTAGAAGGAAAAATAAATTATCGATTCAGTACCAAATAGTAAATAAAATAGGTACCCATAAGAAATTCTTTTTTTTTGTAGATTTGCAGCTGCATTTAAATTAATAAACGAACCGAAAAGGACACAAAAGCCAGTTTATTACCAAACTTAATTAGTATTCGCATTAAAGCAAATGGTTGTAACATCCTATCCGCATAAATGATAAAATGAAATAATTACATGATTAAAATTACATTATTAATCGACCAATTTTATTTATTAATCAAGCTTTTACCGTAATGTTAGATTCTGCACTAAATGCGAATAATATAATTACTTCAGACGATAATTTTTGGAAAATAACCAGGGTTTGAACCAAGGATCTCCGCAATCTCCGCCCGAAGCTCTAATCAATTGAGCTACCTCTATCGGAGCACATTTATAGGCGAATTTATCACTTCAAAGAACGGCATTCTTTCGTTCATATGAGTCGTTTATCTTCAAAGGCCGCCTACTCGATTTTTTTTTGAGAAATTGAGATAAGTATGTAGGTATTTCCATGGAATATCGCCCAAGGAATTCATTCTTTCCTAAAACTGTTATAAATGCCACAAAACTTTTTTGTGAAAAGTACATTTGTTCCCAGAATGATTCATGCAGTAGTATTCTGTGGACCAATTTTGTTTTTGTCATTTAAAATTAATGACATTAGCTATTTATGTAGGAAAGGGATATAAGAAATATTAAAATAAGTCGAAAAAATATAGTCGAGAAAATCATCTGACCCGGAAAAATGGAAGAAGACAATCGCAAACCGTGAAGATATAAATACGTAAAGAAATACACCTCACTACAGAATGAAGCAAATTCTACTCATGAGTAGATTATACATCTTGAGTAGATTACTCAATACTAAAATGTTTAAATTTTGAGTACTGAGTAGAGTACTGAGAAACACAAAAAAATGTGTATTGAGTATGCTCAAATGTCAAAATGTTGAGTACTGAGTATGGGACTCAATATGAGATGAGTAGAGTACTATCGTATTGAAGCAACTGGGTTCCAGTCCGGCCGAGTTGATACGTGCGGAGTGCTAGTTTTTTTGACGCGTGTGTTTTGAAGAGCGTGTTTTAGGACGCGCGTGTTTTCTAATTCGTAGGTTTTTATGAGAGTATTTTAGGACGCGCGTTTATATGACAGAAAACCGCACTTAGGTAACGCGTCCAAACGCTGTAGAAAACACGCGCGTCAGAAATCACCCGTAAAAACACGCGCGTGTAAGAAATACGCACGTCAGAAGACATACGCTCCAGAAAACATCCGCTCCAGAAAACATCCGCTCCAGAAAACATCCGCTCCAGAAAACATACGCTCCAGAAAACACACTCTTCAGAAACCGCGCGAAATTATGGTTTTTTGCGTTTCCCAAACCTCTGAGGCGGGTTTTGGAAATATACGACTCATATTTAAAATGTAATCTATCAATTTTAAAAATATTGCGGCATTGTATTCGTAGATGACTCGCTATCCCGTATACTAGAATAAGCCGGTTGTACTAAATATTAAATTTGTTATTCAACCTTTTTTAGCGAAAAGAGAGCATTTTCAATCTTGTAGTAGCCGACAGGCCCGCGAGTCGCCCTAGGGTATAAACATCAAATAATGCCCGTGGGGCATACAATATTGTATGTCCTACAATGGCTTTGTTCCTCCAGTATAATATTAATATTAGTAAATATTAATAAAAAATTTGACGTAATCAAGTCACATGCGTCTCTAAGGAGTTTAGTAACAACACGAACAATATGGTGGGGGAAGGCAAGTGGATAGTGTACTAGTCACATGTGCTATCTACTCTACTCTACCAGTTACTATCTTTAGTACTCTGCTCATACTAGCCCTTCTTGTTTACATTAAGCTAGTAGCGGGATAGTACTTACTCTACCTACTAACTCTACCGCTTACTATCCTAATGTAAACGTTGCTTTAGGAATAATAGGGATAGTGACATTACAGACTGATACAGACAATCAATCGTCAAACTGAATAACCTTAGTCTTCAAAAGTGGATTTTAAAAACATTGTTAGTTTTTCGTTTATTGGAGTAAAGATGCTTTGATATTGTAAATATTATGTCCTATGATTTTGTTACTCAGGATTGACTAATATGAATCCCTATAATTGACTAAGGGCCGATCTTACAAAGCACGTTATACCATGGTATAACTAAATATTGGTATAAATACCATATATATATATATATATATATAAGTTGTTATTACTATGACAACACATATATTTTAGCCAATGGGAGGCGGAATAGCACTATTTATACTGGGAATAACTATTCCACTACTTATACGTACACTTGTAAGATCGACCGTAAGGATAAAAAATTTACAATTGGTATGTCAAATATTTGATGTATTTGACAAATAAACCATGGCAACACTTAATGCCCGCGCGGGCATTAAGAATCGTTAATGCCCGCGAGGGCATAAAGTAGCAGTTTTCGGTGTTTTCGCCCCCTCATCGAAGATGTAAAATATCACTTTATGATCGAGTACGATATAAATTACGTTATGAATGTAGGTTTATGATGAAATTTTGTTTCACTCTTAAAGATAGTTGTTCGCTTTTTCTCTTATTTCCAGAACAAAAATCCAATTTGGGGGCCTTTGACCTTTTGGGGACAAAATTCTTTTGTTTTGTAATTTTTATATGAATTCTTATAAAATTTGGCCTGCATAAAAAGAAAGGACCAAGGTTTAATTCCAGTAAAAAAAATCATTAAAATGTTATTAATTTATTTATTATTAAATAACAAACATGAATCGTACTAGCTGGCGCAATTATTCTTTTAAGTCTCGCCACACGCTGCTTCAGTAGGCTTTTTCTGATGCTCGGGAATATTTGCGATTGCGCCCTTTTCCTTTGCGCGCCCCTAGGCACGTGCCTATCGTTACTTATGGGAAATCCGCCTCTGACCATGCAGTCTGGATGGCTAAAGCCTTAATATTGTCAACACATATTTACTTTTCGACAGGAATTCACAGATATAATAAGAGATATAGTAATTTTTAATATTATTAGTACATTTATCTTTATTATGAATATATACAGGATAATTCATAACTGGAAAAAATTAAGTACCAGATTTTTTTTAGAATCGGTCATTGTTTACGAGATATTTGACTAAGTAAATTAATAAACGGGGAAAGGCAGAAGTGGAAAAATAATGTATTTATGTAAATACATAATAATAAGTTTTGTTAGAAAAATTAACGGCCTACATTTCTTACTGTTACTTACCGAATACGGAAGTATAGATGAATATAAAAACGACGTAGCGAAATCAAAAACAATTTGTGGTATTTGTCGAGAGAGAATGCGACCCTATATTTTTCCGATGCAAGAGCTGCATCATATACCGGGTGACCCACGCCATAGGTACTGCCGTTTATTTTTTTTGTTTATAAAGCTGGACGAATGAAATTTGAGAAAGTGTTAATAGACAAAAAATGTCATTCTTTGGAATACTCTTGAGGTTAATATGACTTCCGGTTTTTCCGGAAATGACGTCATCATTGAAATTTTAAATGGCACCCTATGTTTTTTGTGTGATATCTTCAATCGGTATGTCATTCTGAACTCAAAAACATATCGATCGTCAATTTTTATCACCAAGGCAACGCAAAAATAACTTTTTTGTGTATTAATCTAGGTGGCTATGAATTGGTGAAAAAATTCGAAAATTGTCAAATAAACACTAACTAAATCGATTTTGGCCGACATTGCATTACTGGCGCCCTCTAGCGTGATTTCAATGGTTTTTGGCCAGTGAGTCATTTTTTTCACGGGTACCCAATGGCGCCACCCTGATTATTCGATAGATAACATCTTTCCGATTACAATGATACCAAACACTTGATATGTTGTTGAAATTGGTACCGTACAAATTTTGTTAGAAGCAAGGAAATCGAAAAAAATATTGACCTAATGATCAAAGTCAGCGTACAAGTCAAAGTCACTCAATGGACTACTCGAAGGAATTACCCTGATTATTCGAGGAATACCATTTTTCCGACACAATGATACCAAATGCTAGGTATTTTGCTTATAATTGTAGCGTGAAAATGACCATTGAGTGACTTGTACGTATTGATCCTTAGGTCAATATTTTTTTTTCGATTTCCTTCTAACAACATTTGTACGCTACAATTTTAACAAAATATCAGGTGTTTGGTATCATTGTAATCGGAAAGATGTTTTCTATCGAATAATCAGGGTGTGGCCATTGGGTACCCGTGAAAAAAACGACTCACTGGCCAAAAACCAATTAAATCACGCTAGAGGGCGCCAGTAATGCAATGTCGGCCAAAATCGATTTAGTTAGTGTTTATTTGACAATTTTCGTCTTTTTTCACCAATTCATAGCCACCTAGATTAATACACAAAAAAGTTATTTTTGCGTTGCCTTGGTGATAAAAATTGACGATCGATATGTTTTTGAGTTCAGAATGACATACCGATTGAAAATATCACACAAAAAACATAGGGTGCCGTTTAAAATTTCAATGATGACGTCATTTCCGGAAAAACCGGAAGTCATATTAACCTCAGGAGTATTCCAAAGAATGGCATTTTTTGTCTATTAACACTTTCCCAAATTTCATTCGTCCAGCTTTATAAACAAAAAAAATAAACAGGAGTACCTATGGCGTGGGTCACCCGGTATATCAGTGACTAACTGCGTGAGAATAAAAATTTGTACCAGGCATCAAAAATATTCTAAATCTTCTCATTGAAGACTATATTTAACGTCATCTTGTTGGTATTTATCAAAGCGGACAAGTGGCTTCAGTGCACGGTAGACATTTTTAATTAGGTTTTCGATACGGGTCCTAGTTTACAAGATATGCCCCGTTTCTACTTTGTCATACATATGGCCAGTTGCATCCAAGGTACAAAAAGGTGTCTATGTGTGTGTGTGTGGGGGTGCACCCTTTTTTGTGGCGACGATTCCGGAGAAACTACTAAAAGTATCGAGACGAAAGGTATCGGAACGAAACTTCATATTTAGAAGTTTCATCACCAAACTTAGAGCTGAAAAGCTTTCTGTTGAAGAGGGTCCAAAGGAACTGGAGGTTTAGTCTTAGCATTTTTTAAAGATTTTGCAAATAAGCCGCCATTTCTGGAATTTCGTCGAAATAGTTAAATAATAAATTAAAGATGAGGAAATTCTGAATAATTTATCACAATGAAATTTTTTGGTAAAATCAATAGTTTAGCTGCATGAGCAAATTCTATTTCTACGAGATCGGTCGTACTGCATGAAAACTAGTAGCCAGGATTTGTCAGATTTTTTGATTCTAATGACAGTAGGTAGTCTTGGTGTCGAACGCTAATGTTTTGACAATAACTTCTGTCAATATAAGCTGCGTTCGCATATTACATTACACTTTTTACACCCAATAACACGTACTGTTCGTGTCAGATAAGTTGAGCGGTCTAAGGAATGTAACATTGTCCACCTATGCTATGAAGCGGCACTTTTTTCTATACATCTTAGAACAATGATAGAAAAAGTACAAACGATTCCGCTCACTCCTGCTAGTGAACGTCCAATTATTCATACAAGTTTGAATGTATGACTATGCCGAGATGTTATATGCTTAGCTTTATTGGGCAATTGTGATTTATTTTGACATACGTCAAAATAAATCATCGAGAACTGTCACTCACCACAGTAGCGGCACGGCGGTAATAATGCCAAGAAAACGGGGTCAAATTCTCCGTAGCTGTGCCCGTGAAATTATATCAAATGTGGCAACTTTGGGTTCATGAGTTCATGGTTGCAAAAGATGCATGTTCCTCACAATCTATCCTTAAGGAAGACTGAATTGATAGCCAAAATAAATTCGCATGGGACCAGTCAGGATAGAGAAAAACACTATAAAATTTATGAGATTATAAGAATTGAAGGGCACGTTCTCTCTCTCTACGATTACCGCCATGTGTGAATTAAATCCGATTGAACTTGCCTGGGCGGACGTAAAGCGTTATATTCGGGACCATACCACGACTGGCGAGTTATCCATAACAGCCTTAAAAGATCTAACTCAGCATGCCACTGTCACAATTACGCCTGAAAAGTGGAAGGGGTACGTGAAACATGTGATTGGTATTGAAAATGTATACCTACTGGGAAAAAGATAATGTTGTCGAAGTATTGAGATGAATCGTTTTGGACATCCTCTTCCTACCAAGATTCTTTGCAGGACTCCGACCTTGAAGTCCCGTGAAGAGATATTGAAAATAAGTTTTATTAATCATTTAAGCATTTGTATTGTTGGTATATATTTTCTGTTACTTTTATAATATGCGACCTGAATCGGAGAAACCGCCCTAGTGATAAAAAACAATTTTTTGATTTTGTCTGCATCGGTTTGCCAATAGGAAGAGCTACCTGATTCCGTCAAAATCGTTTTTTGTTATTACTACGGCGGTTTGTCCGTGTCTGGTCACATACGTATTCGTTTTTAGTAACAAATGTTGTGTTGAGTATGTATTTTTATTTATTTAACATCAAACTGTCATTTTGACTTTGACATTTAAATATTTTTTTATGTACTATAAATCTGCAAATACTATTTTTAAATGTTTTAGATTTCTATTTAACAATAGAGTATTGACATAATTCGAGAGCCATAGATTTTGTCTGTTTATAATTGACTTAAATTTTACCGGTACCCATCACAAAATTATACGGCGCGCCTATGGATTTGACGTCACCGCGAATTTATGCCCCACCCCAGACCGCTCAACTTAACTGAAACGAACAGTAAGTGTCATTTGGACGGTGTACCCGGTGTCAACGGAGTACAAGATCCGAACGCAGCTTTAATCGACATATCTGTCATATCTGTAGTTCTAGTAGTTTTATTTTAATGCAGGCATGGCCGATCTCGATCAAATAGAGTCTCATGCAGCTAAACTATTAATTTTCTATATAGTATGCTAAAGTCATGTGCCTGGCCACAACATATTTTTTAAATTAAACCGACAAAAAGAATTCCTTTAGTAGTGCCTGTTCAGTGTGTTTTGCAACGCCATCTTGTTCGTATCTGTCAAAACGAACTTTGATTGTCCGATAGAAAAATTTCTCCATTAGTACGCTTATCTTAACTTCACTTCTTATTTGTCACGTCGAGATCTTTTAATCGATATTTTGCGTACTTCACAAATCCAATCGAGTGGAAATTGTGCCTGTGAATAGATGACAATGCATGAGTAAAGAAAAAAAGGAAAAGTTTTGGAAAGTTGTACATAATTTTGCGTTGAACGCATTGACCTGAGAGGGCTGATAGTGCACTATTGACAAGGTTACTGAAATAAGTATTATTTATTCAGTTTACAATTATTCACTTATTTAATTATTTATTCTTATGAGCTTATTACTGACAATATGTTATGTGCACAGACATGTTAAGATTTTTACAGAACACCACATTTCTACCAAAGCACTCCTTGTTTTTGTTATCTGTAGTAATTGGAACATTCCCAAAATTTCTCCCTTAACATGCCTGAAATAAATAAATAGAACTGACGATTTAGTTGGCTAAGGCGTTAGACCACTACAACCAACCCAAGGAACTCTTAAATAATTTAGAAGAACATTACGTAACTAAATAATATTTTTAAAATTATTTTGGTCTAATACTGAATTGGATGATCATAAATTGTTCGTTTGTGTAATTCATAGTAGCAGTTTGCAATGACTAAAAGTTGCCGCATGAACAGAATCATCATGTCATTTGTGTGAATTTCGTCGTGGCAACTAGATATTTTAAACTAATTTATGAAGTATTGTGCAAGAGTTATAAATGTTAAATTAAGTTCTTAATAACATTGTAGCTTTGACGATAGCCCTACCTAGTTAGGAATTTCGGAAAGCTGGTTTATTGATCATTCAAATTATTTCAAGATATACAGCGTGTTCCATTTAAAATTCTAAAGTTATTTCACATACAGCAATCCTCTATTTATTACCGATAAATCATACTACAATTTTAAGTCAAAAATAACTATCGAAAAGTGTGATATTCTTAACATCCAAAATAAGTTCTTTTGTTTTTCTATCCTTGTTAGTTACCTCAGAATGATTTTTTAAAAATATACGGTTTTCACATTAATTTCACAATATCTCAGAAACAGTTGATAATAGCCTAATAACAGTTGATGTCAAAGCAATTAGGATAAACATCTTAATCAAAAACTGCAATAATAAATCTAGTGTTTCATTTAAAAAAACAGACATTTGTGTTGGTACTTGGTACGTTGTTGTGGGACACTCTATAAGTATGAAAATATTTTCTGGCTGTAGAGCGAATGATTATCTAAAACTTTTGCATTTCGCCGTCTTGAGGCCATAATGTACTTTGTTTCTAGCGTGGGACATCCTGTATACTGTTTATTTCGATTTATTTCGATAAAAGCAGAACATCAGGGCCTTGAACATTTCGTCGACAGATGATAAGTGATCAATGATCTGAATATATTTATATAACCTTCATTAAAATTGATTTTTTATATAGATTTGATTTTTGGCTTCCACGTATAAAATATGCCGACTTGCATCAGGTTTTCCGATACGTATAAATATCACAACTTTCTTGTTAGTTTTCACAGTCGGTAACTGAATGTCTTGCATGTTATTGAAACCAAGTTTTATCCCTCTAAACAAGAAACAATTTTTGCAACATTTCTGCAATATATTTCAGTGATTTTGTAATATTGTGTTATGTAATGTAAATATGTTGCATAAACAATGTAAATCAATGTGCTCACACAACATAACTAACACGTATGTAGTTATCTACATAACTAAAGATGACTGTACGGACATACCGTACCATACGGAAATACATTACATATACATAAGTTACATTCTCATAATATTACAGAAAGGTGTTGCAATATAGGATGTTTAGCGAATTGTTTGGTAGGTGCATACCTTAAATATGATCATTGATCAACCATATGAAAGAAAATCTAGTTGTTTTTGTAAGCATATTTCATTTACTATTTTATATGAAGATTTAGTAAGCTACTTGTCTATGTAACATTAATGAACAAATAAAGAAAATCATTGATAATAGTGTAGGTATTGACTTTTTGAAATGTAGGTAGTTATCTACCTACATATTTAACATATGTTTTAATATTTGTTATATTTGCAACAAATAAGTTTTATTAGATCTACAAATCGGTAGCTTAACAATAAAAAAACAAAATTCAACAAATAAGCTATATTTCTTTATAATTAAAAGGGTATTCTTAACAAATAAAAATAAATAATTCCTCACAAACAAATTAAAATAAATAAAACAAATAAAATAATTCTTCACAAATAAAAACGCCTACGTTGAAAAGTTACACATCTATTTTTCGAGCTTTCTTGAACTGAAAAATGATCAATAAGTTCATCTTAGTTTACCTTATTGGAAATGTCTTTCTCGATACATAAAATAGCTAACTTACACAATTTATTCTGTCCAATAGAGTTTCTGATATAATTTTGTATATAGTATATTATAATGCAAGTTTTATAAGACAAAAATTGGCGCACGAGTTGTCCCAAATGGAACGAGTGCGCCAATACGTCTTAAAACGAGAGTTGTATACTATTTTTTCTACTTTGCGACATTAGTTTTACATAAATTTCGAAAATTGCGGTTATCATCTTACAATCTAGAGTAGTTTATTTAGTCTTCAACAGTTGGTAGTTGTTGTAAAATTGCGAAATACGATTGAAGCGAGCCAATAGCGATTGACATATCCCCCTTATTTGACACTTGACGTCAATATCATCAATCTTGGAAAACTAAAAGTTATTAAAAGCTTGTGGTCTAGTGCTTTCATAACGACACCGAAAGCAGTTTCGTTATGAGTTTATAACGAAGCGAAAGTAAAAAAATATATTTTTAATATTATGTCCACATTAGGGAATGTAGATATCAGTTCCGCTTGGATACCTTCATATAGATAAAGAGAACTGTAAATTTTCAGCTTTTGCAAATTGCCAAAACTGCGATAATTCAACCTTCAATACGCCCTCGTCAGTATCGTTATGGTCTGCATACGTAGTTATTAAATTTATTAGGCAATTGTCATATTCTGTTCGGGATGTTTCTTTTAAATTTAAGTTCGTAATAGGGTATTTGACTGTATTAAAAATATGGCATGTATTATAGTCATCCTAATAGATTACAGTTTAAGAAAACTATTTGTTATTACTTTTCAAAAAAAAAATGCTTTATTTCTATGAAAAACCAAAATTAAAATTGAATTTTATTCACGTCCTATCACGTGATTGAAAACGCTCTGTAATTGGGTCAGTCTCCAGTGATGTCATTCGTTAGTCCGCCTTAGAGCGCGTTCGGTTTGTCAGGGTATGGTATGGGGAGAGCAATGCTCAGATAACTTGGGTCGGCTGTCTCTCTCTTATATGCAGATAAACGCCGTATGACGTTAGTCCGCCTATTATGCAGCGCGTCACTCTCACCGTAAAATACCGGGTTATCCGAACGCGCTTTTATGCTTTTCCCGTTTGAATTTAATAGCACGAAAGCGTCATGTAAGCATAACTTTGTAGGTTAGGATAGCCCTAACTTTCAGCTGTCAGATCAGATAATACCTTTCGAAAATACGATAGATAGCTTATTCTAGTCAGTTTTACTTATGTCGAAGTAATCTTCACAACAGAAAACACTTGTATTGGCGGCTATTTATTTCATTTGGATTTCTACGAGCCAACCACTTTCTTCGCAGTTTCAAATCTTGCGGAACAGCTACAAATAGTTTATCCGGAGTTTTTCTTGACGTATCTCTGCATTGTGGATTTATACACCATTTATAACCCATTTTTATGTAGAAATTGTGAAAGCAACACATCATACAACACAATTACCAAACGGCGACGATGCCGATGCTGACAGACCATATGGGCCGATTTGACATCACATCATCTTGACATCACTAACCGGTGACGTCACACAACAGAAAGTATCGTTTTGGCGGGACTTTTTGTGATTCAATTTTTAACGCTGATTTTTATGAAATATTGAGGAAATAATTACAAAAAATAATGCATTTACAATGTAGAGTGAAGGAATAAACACATTAAGATGGTTTTCCAAAAATAGTCAAATACCCTATTATTGCGAAATAATTTAAAATATTTTGATACACCTCAACGCGCCTGTTAAGTTCTGCTGTTGCATACTACATTTAAAACTTTGAAATAGTTAATACAAGATGGCGGTAATTTTTTAAGTTAAAAAATTACCGCCATCTTGTATTAACTATTGCAAAGTTTCATATCAATATATGCAGGTTTCTGCAAAGAATTAACATCCATTATAACTACATTTAAAGTATATACAATAAACAGTTGCTTGCCAGACAGTTGCACCTCCTCTTCACATCGTTCATCAAACTGTAGTTTTCTTTTTTTTCTACCGTTGTCGCATCATTCATTTTATTCATTATGTTTGGTTAATGCAAAGGCTTCTGAGTCCATATCATTAAAAAAAATGCTATTATTTCGAATGTCTTCCGATGAGATTTCTGCATTTTTTAGATCGGAATTTTTGTTTAGCAGACTTTTGTTTGTCGCATTTAATCTTTGGAGAATAGAATTCCATAAAATAAAAAAATAGTGAATTGAAAATCTTAGAAGAACACATAAGGTGTTTCTCTTCTAACTTTGTCATGTTGCGCTAAATATAAATGAAAATGTTTAACGACATAATTTGTCAAATTAATATTTATAGGTTAAGAATATGGTGACATACAGGCGGGATGTATATTTTAAATAAATCAAAAATTACAGCCACAACCTGGATTTGATAGGTGTACGTCAAGATAGGTTAGTGTTTGGTAGTAATCACTACTTCCTTTCCTGGATTTATGACAAATTATATCTAACAAATGACATAGGCCTCAGTAGCTCAGATGGGAGAGCATTGTGCTAGAAACGCAAAGGTCCCTGGTTCAAATCCAGGTTGTGGCTGTAATTTTGATTTATTTAAAATTTACATCCCGCCTGTATGTCGCTAAATATAAAATTCGATATTCTTGCTAGGATCATGAATTTGTTAAAGATTAGTATTTCTTTATTAATTCCATGAGAAATATACATTAATAGGTAATTGTACAACATTTTATAACAAATGAGGATGAGTATTGAGATCTAACCCCATCTTACTTGGGGCCTCGCCGAGAAGAGCGCTAAATATGCTTACTACGGTAATGAGTTTTTAAGGATTGGTACGGTAATGAGTTTCCAAAATATTGGTTTGCCCCCCCCCTGTACTGTTTGGGGCCCTGGGCAAATGCCCATTTTGGCCATAGGATAACGCGCCACTGTCTCTATCAATCAATACTGGGACTATATCAATCTTATATTGATATTTTTGTTTATAAATCCACTGACATGTTTGTGATATTACTGAATTATTGAGTGAGCCAATATTACCGCCTATTCGTTTAATGAATAAGGAGACTTTTCGATATGTTCTTCAGAAGAAAAGAGTGTTTTAAATAAATACCTACCTTGTTTTTTTTACACTAGTAACCAAAGTTAGTATCCTCTACTAGCGTACAATTGAATATAATTTGGTTATCTTTCACCGTGTCTCGCAACGTAGACACGATATCGAAGGGGACTTTTTGCACGTTATTTCTAAGGCCCAACCAAAACTGTATACACAAATCCAGCTGGATTGGAATTTTTGCGAAGTTCGCTTCTACTGTTGTCTAAAAAAATTGTAGGTACCACTAAATTTATATTTGTCAAAGTTTGGCACAAAAAAAGCTTTGCATACGGTCATGTGGGGTAAACATCTCAAAAATTGAAAATTGAGATGGAAAAATTATATTGTATGTTACGTAGTCTTTGAGATTTTCCAAAACACAGGATTAATGAGAAACTTTTTCCGTCTGATATGTTTCGTGTTGGTCTGTCGAATTCTCCGTCTTGTAGCTGTGGTATTTTTAAGAGTCTGAATCATGTCTTTTTTGCTTGTACTAATATCGATAATGTTAGGCTAGGTGTCTAAGTGATCTCTCGAACAAAGAGAGAATTACTTGGATGAAGTAGTTGGTAGGTTCGTATATACGCGAGAGATTATTGACTTCAACCAAGAAATTTTATTTCTTGGAATAATTACTAGATATAAGAAAGGTGTTACTCTGGTGAAGGAAGTAAACAGTCTTCAATGAAGTGTAAGAAGTATGAAGTGTATGAAGTGTAAGTTTTTATTCCCGGTAAATATTTTTAGCTCCTTAATGTAAGAATTTTAAAGATTTGGCACAAATACGTTTTCTATTGCTAATTAACAAGATAGGTATGTTATATTTACTTACTCGTTCTAACCTGTTGCGTGCCTTACATCAAATTATTTCGTGTTGAAAGGTTTATTGTACACTAATCACAAGGCACATCCCCTACGGGCACTTCACTGTTGTTTTCGGACTAGATTTCGCTCCTCTACGGCGCCAGCCCTACGCGCGGGCGCGCGAGCTTTGACGAAATCACGATGCGCATATTTATTCCAGAGAAAGGGATTCCTTGAAAGAAGTGAGAATCACTTCAGTTAAATAATTGGTGGGTTTTTATTCAGTAAACAATACTTACTTATATTAAATGTCTTATTTTCTTGGATCAAGTAACTACGCACTTGGATGGATTTACTATTACTTCGTTGGAGCAATTGATATTTTTGGGACGAAAAAATCAATTACTCCTTTCAATACCTGCCCTTGGAGGAGTAAAGCGCCAAGGAAACTAAAAGCAGATCTCAGAAGCCTGCTGACCGACAAAATCTTCTATGATGTTGAAGAATTCAGGAATTACATGAAAAATGAGATAGACTAAACTTTATTGTATCTTAAATTGATATGTGCTATGTGCATTTTTCTTTTCTTTTGACCATTTCCCTGTCGCAAATGTATTTTGGTGAAATAAAGTTTATTATTATTAATACAATATTGGTTCTTATAAAGAAAGAATTTATTTGTCGACAGCATTTATCTGAGAAATTATTTTACTTAGACTGAGTATGTGGCATTTCTTGTATATACCCAACTTTCTACATCCAAGTAAATATGCATTTGAATCTAGTAAATAAATCCAAGAAATTATGTTTTCTCGTTCCAAATAATCACTTTTCTGTGTGTAGTATTTAGATACGAACGTTTCTTATTTTTCCTGTTCGTTTCCTTGTTTTCATTCTAACTTTTAATTTTCTTTGTAAATTTCGATGATTTTGTTGCCAGGCCTTTATAATTAAAATTAAGTATATTTGAGTGGATAAGGACAACTAATTGCCCAAACATCAAGTTTTTTAAGAAGAAAAACCTAAAGAAAATCAATATCGCAGAACAATAAACAAAAGTGGCCTGTTAGTTAACTATACAGTTTGCTACAGGTGTGCCTACGTGATTTTTTAAAGCCTGCTAGAGGACGAATTTATATGAATGCACGTTAACATTGAAATATCTCACCTGTATATTTCTATGGATTTCCCAAAAATTAAACTATGGGTCGAATATCTTCTAATAAAATTGTGGTGTACTGTACGGTGTACCTACATGTTCAGTTAGTACAATTGGTATTAGCTATGTAGTTAATTCAAGTAAATGTCGATCAACAGTCTGTTTGTTTCTCTCGACTCACTGTATGAATACCGGATAATGGATTGTGACCTGATATGGATCTATTTTTAACTTTACAGCGTGCAATTTCTTCAGTGTATATTTTTAGATACATATGTACGTGCGTTTGAATTTAACAGAAATGTCTCCTGCTTTACAAGATAAATATAATAATTGTGAGCTGAAACGCAGTTGTTTGTTCCTGTTTATTCCTAGAGTACCTACATGACAGGTACTGAAGAAAATTGCTCTTACGTTTCATACAAAAATAAATCTAGTAAATATCTTCGGATAAAATTAGGTTGTTGATGTTCTACGATATAGTTTTACTTATAAAAAGTTGATAAACAACTACAACAGTCCAGTGATCTCAAAATTAAATACACTGCTGGCCCGGTATTCGAGTGTCATAGTAAACTAAGTGTACGCATTTATCCGAAAAGTGTTTCATGTTTGCACCATTTTTTTTATGTAAACAATAACAATTAATAATCAATATGTTGGTGTTTGTCATTCCGTTGCTATTGTTAGGTATAGGTGAGTAGTTATTTCATTTATTTGCTTTCCTAATGCTTTCAATCAATCTGATCGAAACATTTGTATTTTACGTAATACCAAAATCGATATTATTAGACTAACGTTCTGTAATTTTCTTTAGGCAATTCAGCAAATGGATTCTCCTTGCTGACTCCAACAATTTATGTTACCGAAGGGAGCAGTTTCTTTCAGTACATAGTTGATAATGATAATAAACTATCAAACTGTTGGACTGAGTTTGTATATGATAGCAATACAATTAGTTGCGAATTAGATCTTCATACCGATTCTAGTCCTATATGTGAGCCTAGATTTCAGGTATGTTTATTTTGCAATACCGACAATTATTACTTATTGAATTGCTTTGCATTTTCTTTAAAAACCATTGAAAATTTGTGCCTGTCCGACTCTTCTTCTCACACTTAACCGCAAAGCTAAAAATATCACATTGTAGCGGACAAAATTTACTATCAAAATAGTTCTGGAAACCATACGAGAAAATGAACTGTTAATTTAGTATAATCAATTATAACTAATTTTTGGCGATTCCACGTCAACCGATCGTTTGACATTAGAACAGAGATTTCTAATAGCAACAGACAATCATCAAAGCGTTAGACATTAGAACGGGCATTTCTAATGTCAACTGACCGGATGACGTGAAATCGCAAAAGATACTTCTAACAATTACACAAAATAACCCATTTTCGCGTATAGGTTCCCGAATCCTTTTGATAGTAAATTTTGTCTGCAACAGCGTGGTATTTTTATTTTTGGAATTAAGTGAGATTTAAGGAATAAAGGAATTATGTTTGACAGGCACAATTTTTCAATGGTTTTTCGTTAATTTAAAATTTTCCATTAACTATGATTCTAAGCATTTTAATATGTTACTACGTGAACCATAAATTATCGATTTATATTAGTTTTATCGACCGCATTTGAGTTTCCGAATCAAAATCTGGACTATCAGTAGATGTGCAGTTAAAACAGTCGATCTGGCAACACTGCTACCGACTTTCACGTAACAACTACAGCAATCAAAAAGTTATATGACTCGGAAATTAACCAAACGCTAAAACATTTTCATCTTTACATAAAATAGCATTTTATATGGGGGAGTTCAGTTTTTAAAACTAGCTTCAAATCAACCTGTATAATTACCAGTGGCCGGACAAAAATGTATATTTTCCAGTGTCGTGCATGGGACACGTGTTGGTG
The DNA here is from genome assembly GCA_963966075.1 of Aphodius sticticus. Taxonomy (NCBI): domain Eukaryota; kingdom Metazoa; phylum Arthropoda; class Insecta; order Coleoptera; family Scarabaeidae; genus Aphodius; species Aphodius sticticus. The sequence goes on from OZ014506.1 coordinate 21,814,586, forward strand.
GGGACGCGACCGGCTAGCCGGTCTGGCTTCGGTACATACACACCTGCTTTGGCGTTGATCGAGTACAGTCGCTTGCCTTGTTTAAATTTCTGCTTCGTCGATAGATAATTTGAGCAGTTCCTTTCAATTGTGTTGTTTCTTGAAATTTTGTGTGAATATCTGTTTTTATTTTCCATTTCGAATTTGTTCCATTGTTTGTTTCATTGTCCTGCAATGAATCGTTTGCTAGCTGAGTTTGGCAATATTTTCACGTTCGTTAGGAAAGGGGAAGTGGTTTGCAATTTCTGCTCACGAAATTGAATTATACGTAGTAAACAATGTTTCGGGCTCATGTAAAAACAAAAAAACACATGGAAAATGTATCAGGAACGTCAACTAAAAACTTTTTTGATGATTTATGTGAAACATTTATTTCTGCTAATATACCTTTCACAAAAATTAATAATCCCGTTTTTAAAAAATTTATCAAGAAGTATACTGGACGAGACTTACCCGATGAATCGGATGAATCCACAATTAGAAAATATTACGTACAAGGGCAATATGACAAAACAATTTCTAAAATAAAGTCAAAACTATCCGATAAATATATTTGGGTTTCTGCAGATGAAACTACGGATATGAACGGTAGATGTGTGGTCAACGTCGTTGTCGGATTGTTGGACCCCGCAAGACTTATATAAACCCTATTTAATATCTACTGTTTCACTGTACCGTCAAAGCTGAAGAGATATGTACAATAGTAAATGACGCCATATAAAAAGTAGGAATCACAGACGCTACCAAAGTATTACTGTTTGTTTCTGACGCTGCTGCGATTATGTTAAAAGTTGGAAAATTACTTAAACAACATTTTTCAAATATTCTTCATTTGACATGTTTTGCACACGCTATTCATAGAATTTGTGAATTTATTCGGGAGAATTTCCAGACGTGAATACGCTAATAAGCACATGCAAAAAAATTTTATTTAAAGCTCCTTCCAGATTGTCTCTTTACAAGGAAAAGTGCCCTATCTACCTTTGCCACCACACCCAGTTATTACGAGATGAGGTACATGGTTAGAAGCGGCAATTTTTTATGCAAGAAACTTTGATATCATCAAACCCTTCGTCTTCTTTTGCCTGATGAAGCAGTTAGTATTAAAGACTGCAAAAAAGTACTATCATTACAAGATTTGCATGAATAATTAAAATTTATTGATACAAATTTTGCGTAAGTATTGCCAACCATAAAGTTTCTAGAACAACAAAATGTTGAACTTGCAAGCAGTTTTCAAAGGATTGAATCTCTGTACGAAAGGTTACGAAGCATTGAAGCACCAATCAGTAAAAAATTACAAAAAAAAATTGATGCGGATTTTAATATTTTAAAACAAATCACTACGAGTTCATTTACGGATGAAGGAATTTCTCAAAAATATTCCAATTTGGTGTTGGTTTATTCTTTTGCGCCTGTGACTAGCTGCAATGTAGAAAGATCATTTTCAAGGTTTAAAGACATTTTAACATCTAAGCGAAATAATTTTACTGAAGATAATTTAGAAAAATATGCAGTAATACAATCGTTCAATGCATATCCAAGAAATGAGTAAAATATTTCAGTGGGCACGTGTTGCATATAGTTACGACAAACATTTAATATTAAATTCACTCGGTTTACTACCGACCGCCAGGCGCTTCGCGCCTATGGATATCAATCCAATCGACCGCATAAGTCGTCATTGACTCATACGTGCCCGCTACGCACACTCATAGCTGGGCGACTTCTAGCACTGCGAGACATACATTTTTGTCCGACCACTGATAATTACTAACTTGTCTGCTATAATAAAAGTTCATCCGTGACTAATTTTTTTAAATAAATTTCTACCATGCTATTATAACAACTCTGTATTCCCACACAACACTAATTTTAGGACACCACAAACTTGATACGCCGTATTACCAGTTTGGGCAATAGTCGATGTGGTTTTAGGCTGGATAATGCCTCTAGTACTGATCCTGGTTCATGGACACTCAAAGGATCAAACAATTCCACAAATTACGATGCCAAATTTAAAGTTCTGTTCTACGGTAACCTAATCTTCCTATAACCAGAATGTGTGATTCAATTCCTTGCTCTCTTAGCTGCTATACCAGCCCATACAACTCAGCCAGTAACCATTGGTGGACCAGCAACAATCACATGTGGTTCCAGTACCCAGAATCAAGACTATTGCCACTTATACAACCCTCAAGCGGAACTAGTATCTTCTGAGAGAAGATGTGAATTCTACATCCAGATAGTCACTTTTCAAGATCTAGGTAGATGGCATTGTACAGTTGGAGCACTACAATATTTTGAGGCTATGGTGTTCACCATTGATCTTATCAATAAAGGTATGTTGTATCTGCACATCTATGTCTCTGTATTACATCATTTTCATGTAGTAATTACTTGTAATTTTAAGGAGTCGTCACAACAGATGCTTGGGTGGAAAACCATGATGACTTCGTGGCCATAGGTTGCCGAATCAACAATATGACTTCAAAATTGTCCATACCGACTTATTGCATGATGACATCACCACACGGAGAAGAACTGGTCATCAGACCTGGATCTGCTATGGGGCGAATCACAACGTTCTACACAAACTTACAAGCACGGATTTGTGCAATTGAAGTATTACGTTTAAGAAATCGGTATATTTATACGTGATGTTGTTAAAATGACTTCTTCTAGATTCGGAAACCATTGTTGGTCCATGATATGGGTATCTGGAGATGTGAAATTGGTGATCGGGGACATGTTCTGCAAGTTGGAAATGATGCCGGTAGGTTTGAGTCTCCCTATGAAATGTTTCTTTGCTTTCTGTTCCGAGATATGGTTCATAAGATTGACATTCTTTCATGAAAAGCTTACTGTATGATTTGGGTAATTTACCCAAACTAAGTTAGGATAATAAATTAAACCAGGCAATAGAGATTTTGCGTGACCAAAATGGTATCAGGAAGCCGACGGTCCCAGGTCACGTGGAACAGTCCATAGATGTATTGTGATGTTTTCGACTCGCAAATATCATTACATATTTTGCTATAAACAAAAAACGTCAAAATATACAAGCTAATACAAGCGCGCTGCTGTAATATACGCCCTTCCTTACGTCGGCCGCCTACCCCCACTACTCGACCGCTTTGGAGCGCGCGGCCGTTTTCGGTCATGTTTGCAAGCATTTTTCACCTATTTCCCAACATTCTAACGCAAAATCAGAATTGACGTTTTGTAGCACAATACTTCTACTTACGAAATGGGTTAAAAAAATTAATATCGGACCACCTCCGACGTATCCAAGCTCGCCGAAAGATATTTCATAAAAGAATTAAAATCGCATTTGTGCAAAAACTAATCATCGGACGACGTCTGGGTTTTGCACACTCAAAGCACCCATCAATCGCTACTTTCTCGCGAAAAGCCTGCGCTACAACTGTGATAATGGCGGAGTCATTTTTTCGTCTTTTTATTCTCTACAATTAGTCTAGATTGCTCCATCGGTTCAGCTTTTACAAACGAAAAACGATTTTTTGAGGTTTTCTGTTTATAACAAATTAAGTAATGATATTTGCGAGTTGAAAATACATCACAATACATCTACGGACTGTTCCACGTGACATGGGACCGTCGGATTCCTGATACCATTTTTGTCACGAACTCAGTCATTTTCTGCTTTATTGCCTGGTCTAAATTGAAAACCAAGGCATTGAAAGGCCAAAGGCACCAAGACTATGCGGGTATATGGCCAATGTTGTTCAGTTCACATGGTCACGTTGGCTGATTTACATTACAGCAGTCATGTTTATGATCACGTATAATAAAGTAGCCTTCCTTAAAACGTCTATGCGTTCTAGAAAACTTACCTGAAAACTTACCTCAGAAATTGTTCGCCAGCCATGAAATCGGGCTTCATTAAATGGATGATCTGGGATAGCGATTCCTCAGGACGTCCTGTGATAGAAATGCGGCTCTGTGAGTTCATCCCTTGAATACGGGTATAATGACAATCACCAGACAGAAAAAAAAAAGATGGCTAAGTAATACTTCCTCTACTATCTAGGAAGGGGCACATTTTTGACTTCACGTTTTCTTGTTAATAAATTATGAATCTATATCACCCCTATAAATATTCGGGACGCAGAACGATATACCTTGTATCGCTGCCTTGTGGCAGCGTCTTCTAAGGTAGGCCGCACACTGAACGAGCAAGCAGCAAGCAGCGTGCATTTTGCTTTCTAGAAACATTTTGCACGACGCACACCGCACGCTGAGAGAGCACAGCAAGAGCACAACACTCAAGCATGACGTTTGTTTAATGTCACATTTAATTTCTAAAAAATATGCATTAAAAGATGGTAATGGGCCTATGACTGTATAACTTGTAAATAAAAATGTAGTAAGCAAGATAATTTGTTAAAAAATAATTACTCAATGAAAATAAACTTCTATATTATGTATTTTTAATGTTTCTTCATTTTATACTAATTTATAATTTATAGAATAGGTGGCTTTATCACAATGTCATGCAAAAATTATTAGCCATATCGTTGGATTATATAGAACGGGTTTGTCCTTAACTTCAGCAATTAATTACACTAAAAAATCCAAATTCTTTCATTTTGAATGATTGACGGTTAGATCATGCTGACATAATCTGGTGCTATATAGATCCAAATATAATATATAGTTTATCACCTATAAACTCTTGAAAATGTTCGATCAAAAGTTTAATGACAAATACGCATCAAATAATATTTTAATTTTACTAATTTTTCACTGGCGAGGCCGTAGTTCTTTTTTTCCTATTTTTGCGCCTAATTCAATATTTATGATAATTGGCTAATTTAAAAAATTATTACAATAGTTAGAAAAATCACAGAAATCAAGATTGCTTGCATGCTGCTTGTGTGCGAGGCAGCAAAAAACGGTTGACAGAAAACATGCATACAGCAAGCAGTGTGCATTTTGCACCTAGGAGCAAATGCTCATTCAGTGTGCGGGTCTACATATAAATACATGGGACCGTTTTTTGCACCTTGATTCTTTTGCTTCCTGATTGCTGCTTGCTTGCTGCCTGCTCATTCAGTGTGCGGCTCAGTCTGCCTAATGAGCAGAAAATGTATGTATGTTGGTTTTGATCAATAAACCGGACATGTCACTTTATTTTTTATACAAATTGATTTACGATATGAATCAGAATTGAAACTTTGAATCTCTCCACAACAAAAAAATGTAACCAATTCTTTTTCAAGTTTGTATGGTATTCTTATGGAGATTAAACAGTTGGATATGAATAAACAGTACCTCTTACAGTAAACAATAATTTTGACACATATTGTATCACTGATGCCTTCTAGCACGTTTCAAACTGTGCACTTATGAATTTGACCAAAACTACCAATTTTTCAAAAGAAACGCAAAACATGCAAAGAAAACATTTTCTGAATACAATAATATCAACAAACCCATGTCAGTTGAAAGCATTTTAGACCGCATTTTAAAGTCTAATAGCGTTTTCGACTTTACTGCACTCGGTTGCACTCAGGTTACAACCGAGTGCAGCTAACTCGATAATGCTATTAATTTTAGTTTTAAGCCATTGTTTTTTATGTGTTTTCTAAAATAATATTATGTAATATGTCGGGTTCTGATCCTAGACGTCTCAGACATTAAACCACTCCTTAAACTATCTGTAAAGCCTTTTATAATTTTGGGTGACATAACATTTGAAAAAACACACCACATTTCAAAGAGTTTGAAAATAAACCTGAAATGTATTCTAATTAAATATAAAGAACCAAACTATACTAATAATATGGTGACATACAGGCGGGATGTAAATTTTAAATAAATCAAAAATTACAGCCACAACCTGGACATAGGACATAGGCCTCAGTAGCTCAGTTGGCAGAGCATTGTGCTAGAAACGCAAAGGTCCCTGGTTCAAATCCAGGTTGTGGCTGTAATTTTTGATTTATTTAAAATTTACATCCCGCCTGTATGTCACCATATTATTAACCTATAAATATTAATTTGACAAGTTATGTCGTTAAACATTTTCATTGTAATTCAAACTATACTAGTTCTTTCGACAATTATAATGATGTGAACATACTGGGTAAGATTACCATACTAATTTTTGAAATGCCACAGAAAAATTATGGGACTTAAATACAATTTCTTGAACAAATTGCATCTGTAGGAAGAGTCTTAATAGCCAGATTGCAATTTAGTTTTCTAAAACGGCTACAGGTTATTTGTGGAGAGACAATTGAAAATTGGAATAGTATTAATATTGCCTTTAACAATTAATATTAGTATTAATATTGCCTTTCTACAAATGGTGAGCTTGAAGAATCAAAAATCCATCTATCCGTATAGTTTCTCCTGGAATTATGTATAGTTACTACTTACTACACTCCGTTCAGTGAAACTTTGCAGTGGTGGGCGGGATTTAGCAAGCCAGATTTACACTGGTCAGCACGGTGACTATAAAGTAACACTTTGTAACTATAGTACAACAAATGTTTCTAATTACATTAATGTCATCGATTTAAAGGTTTACTTTTGGTAAAAATTCGAGAAAAAAATGTATTGTAACTAGCAATTTTGGGAAAATCTGATTTGGTTTTCTTTCATATAAATAGGCATTGCCATAATAAAAGAATTACGTTAAATAAATAAACATAATTTATTTACAATACCTTGTAACACGGAAAAAAATGTATGTTAAAAATACAATAACAGTTAACAATTTTCCGGTTCGGAATCTGCATATTTCTCCCTCTTTTTTCGTATTTAAATCCTAATTTGTGCAACATTTGCCATAACGTAGTACCGCCCATGGATGGCAGTGCTTCATTTTAGCCCACAGCTACCTTTTGTTTAACGTTGATTGCACATTTTTTAATAAAATTGGTGCACAATCCGTCGTAGCAAGTTTTTATGTGCATCATCCAACTTTTCGTGAAACTGAGGGCGCGTATAGGTACTATTGTACAATGATCTATTATTCAGAGATTCTAGCAAAGATGTACACTTTCCCCTATTCTCAATATCAATATATTAAACTAATTTATTTTCATCATTTCAGATTACGTTCAAAATATCACCTCTGTTTCTGTTGAACTTGGAAAAGTATTTACCGTACGTTGCATGGTGTCTTACACTAGCACAAATTGTTTAATTGTAAGTCCAAATGGCACCCGATATCTTCCCGATAATCCAACACGATCAGAAATTGGAGAATGTGAAGTTACTCTAACTGCAGAACAACAACATCATGGAATGTGGCTGTGCCATTTCTTTAAGAAGAATGATCCAGAATCTCATAAAGTTAAATTTGACGTACGTAAAGAGAAGCATTCAGATAGAACTTCAAGGAATATTTTGCCTTGTCACTTGTCATCATTGTAAAACAACATGGCGTATCAGCGTAACAGCTGACCAGTGAACTGTCAATTTACTTATTTTAGGTTAAGTACCGATTAGCTGTGGTTTCTTGACAAGTCCAGCACTAGTTCTATCTGAAAGCTACGCAAGTACTTCTATCTTTACTGGCTTGAGATTTATTTCTATTATTTAGGTTACAATCAGTAACGGTATGACGTGTAGTAAACAAGAATCTGCCACTATAGGTTATGAAGTCCAACTTTTCTGCAAAACTGGTCGAGCACCATTGCAATACTGTTGGTTTATTTCGCCGAGCAACGAAATTTACCAGTTGGAGGCAGGCGTAAATACCACAAGGTGTTATTGTTATACTATTGTTAATACTGTAAAACTTAATAAACGGTTTTCTAGAATTGCGTACATTGGACGAGGCCTTGAGCATGGAGATTGTGGAATAAAAATAAACAGTGTGTGGAAAAGTGACCAGGGTAACTGGACATGTATCGCCAGACTTGGCTATGGTTACCAGGGCTTGGAATCCAACAATACTCTGACATTGACCGTGATATTTTTTGGTAATTATCAAAACAATAATGTTATGTTTATTTACAAATATCATTTTGTAGGTAGTACACTAAGTACTGTGGTAGGATCCATAATTGGTGTCGTTGTCATCGTGTGCATTGCTTTGGTAGCAGTTGCTTGCAGAAATAAAAGAAGAAGCATACGTATTTCAGCTTCACAGACAGAATTGAATGGTAGTACTAGCGTGGAAAGTAGCGAAGCGCAAGTCAGGTTTGCACAAGACGAACATCACAAATATTCGTGAAGTGTAATGTTTGCAAAAATAAAGTATTTATTATTATTTATTTTCTTCACCACACTTGATGTATTGCCCTCTCCTCTGTCTCTAACTGTTGGCGTCTACAATATTTATGGGTGGAACTACAGCTAAACGTGGGTTCTGGACCACTATGCAATGAAGAACGTGTGGTTTCAATAGACAGAATCTAATAAGATTCTTTATAACTAAGTTCGTATTCTCCTCATACATGCTTTCTATTGAAATTTACCTACAGTTCATTGCAGGGCAAGCACTTGAAAGTGATTCATTTTATATAATACACTAACCACACTGAGATTACAAATACTGCAACGTCTGCTGCCGAAAGCTGCAGTTGCATATTTACATATAATAGGAAAGTAAAAAAAAATCATGTACTTACTGGCTTATTTGTAATACAGATACAATTATTTAAACCCATGATAGTAGAGGTAATTTATTGCCTATTTAACAATATTTATGATATGTATAAAAATTATTATATCAGCGTTATCGCGATATTGACAATTCTTCTTTATATACCATTTTGTGCGTATATTTTGCCTTTTTTGAGCATGCAAAGCGGATGACTAACACACTTCACAATGGCCTGACTGTCAATCATTTAAAGTTTACACGCTCGCCTACGACTCGCGTATAAACTTCATGCTCGCGATTTATATCCTTAGTTAATGCTCGTCAAATAATATACTAATTATCTACGACTCACATATAATAAGTTCATTGCATACGTATCTATGACTATATAAACCCCATCATGATACGCGCCACTGAGTATAACGACACTTGCATTGTATAATAATGACAGTTCGTTCAAATAATGACTTAATTATTTGAAGGAACTGTCATCATTATACGAACGTGCTGTCAAAATCAGTCTAAACCTACGTGGATGACAGTTATTTCACATTTCGCCTCGCCACCATTGACAAATAATACATTTAAAAGCGGTGATATAAAATGGGTCGTATAGATAAAACGTCGTATTCGACTCGCACACAACTGATATAAATCGCTCGCATGTTTATCCGCTCGCCGACGGATCGCGTATGGTTATGTGCTCGTCAAATAATATACTAATTATACATTGTACCAATCGCACGTAGTCCAACTTCAATAACAATGCGGCTGTCATCTCGAGCTGCCAATGCAATAACGGTACGTTCGAAATGAAGCAATGTTGCGAAATAATACCTACGTTATATTTGCCTCCCGTCATTAGAAGCAATCCCCATTCAAATTTCAAACTGTGTTTTCTATTAAAATAAGGTAATGTTTGACATTTTATTTCTAAAACAAGTATCAGTAACGCATATTCTTTCTAAAAACATGTTATTATAAAACGCCGTAGTACACCACTGCTTCTAAAATCTTTATATATCTTGTTTATAAACAAAATTCAATAATTAACTAAGAGGCGGTATGTATTTTTGTATATTTTACATAATAGACAATGATAGAAACAAAAACACAAACAATGTACGAAAAATGTTTCATGTTGTTTTGTCCGTTCACAAATTCACAGTACAGTAGAGTCTCACAACGCGGTTTTCGCTGTTGTTTCACTCTGGTCTCACAACGTTCTTTTCTTGTTGTACGTACATCAAATCATTATCACCTATAAAAACCATACGCTTGAAATCTTTTTTAAACTGTTTAAATCCTATAAGCGATCTTGATATAGTGGCATAAGTGTAATATACTAAGGAGATAAACTGGAATTAGATATTATTAGATATTGGAATAATCCATAAGAGTAATCAATTTTATTCCTTAATTTCAAAGTAAATACGTACCTAAGCTTCCGCAAAACAATCAGTCACTCCATCACCATGACAGTGACTATTTCTAAACTTATAGCAACATTTGCTATTCTTTTGACTATTGGTAAGTTATTAATAATATTATAAGTTCCTGAAGTCACCAATATGTAAGCTTAGAAAATCTTAATTAGTTGCATTTTTAGGCCTTACCGTCAATGGGTTTTCCTTACTAACTTCGACTGTTTACGTCTCAGATGGTGGTAGCTTCTTTCAGTATGTTACCAATTCCGAAGCTGAAATAACAAACTGCAGTGCCGAGTTCGTTGTTAACGCCGTAAGGATAACTTTTGTTTTGGATATGAAGACAATAAGTGAACCAACAGATACTACAAATTTTCTGGTAATTGTGACCTTATATTTGCATGGATTGTCATCTAACGGACTGCATGTTTCGTAAATTTCAGGATGAGACAAACTTGACACAACGTGTCAGGAGTTTGGGAGATGGGAAATGCGGTTTTCGACTAGAAAATGCCACCAGCTCAGATCCAGACCAATGGACACTGCGTGGATCTGGCGGTTCTACTGATAATTCTGCTACGTTCAGAGTCCTGTTTTATGGTAATAATAATACTTTAGAAAGAATATGCGTTACTGATACTCCTTTTACAAATAAAATGTCAAACTTTACATTCATTTAAGAGAAGACGCCGTGTTTTTAAACTGCCAAGAAACGAATATATCAGAAACAAAATTTTAACTTGTTGTGCCCTAAACACAAACAAATAAATTACTTTGACTACGTTGACGTTAACTTACGTTGAATAATAAAAAAATCCGGGCACCTATTAGGTAATTAGAATTTTGATATTTGGTAACTTTTGAACTACTTCACAGAGCTTTGTGATTTGTTCGGCACATCAAGAGAATTGTGAAATGCATGTCAAGTACTTAATTACAAACATTCATCTACCTCTCATCATTTTGTTCTTGAAAAAATGAAAAAATGATTTGTTGATGTGATGCCATAAAAAGATTTCCGTTACCATTAATAAAATTAATAGATCAACCAAAATAAGTACAAAAATAAGGGGTTGCATTAAAAAAGTGTCGATGACGGCATTCAGTAACAATTGACTGTCGGAAATATATTTTTTCATAAGAATGTGTTTTAATTATGAAAAACGAAACGTTAGATGAGTCTTTTAAAATGCCATACCGTGTCAAAGATGTTATGTTTCCTAACCTTCGGCGCGCACTGTATTAACTAGCGGAAAGAATATTTTCCTACAATTTTTGCGGTGAAAATATTCAACAAATTTGGATCGGGTTTTCTCTGAATTAGTCTTGGTATTATAAAATATTTGCTTGTGAAAGTTAATGAATGTTTATTAAATAGTTTTTTAAATATATCTCCGAGAATATCTAAGAGTTTCTTTCCGCAAAACATGACATGTACAATGATAATATTTGTTCGTTCATACGAAGAATATTTGCAATCAAATCTTACATAAAAAGCTCGTGTCCACAATTTTTTAGCATTCCACTTCAACGCTGCTTAAATTAACAAATACGATGTCTGTGTTGATCCAAAGTACGGGCCATGAGGACCGAAGCTTCGGTCCAAGCAGGGCTTCTTCTTCTTCGAAGCATATTAGCAATATAAAAAAGGGGATAAACGATGTTTAATATGGATGAACCTTTTATGGTCAATGTTTAATTATTTTTGTATTTTTGCAATGTAGAGCAAGCAACAAAAGAATCATTGAAATGTCCCATGATTTCTCTGCTTTGTGCTATCAAATCCGATGTGGCATTTTGTCTTACAACAAGTGGAATTCTGATGTGACGTTTGAAAGAACTACCTGTAATTTAGGGAGTTTTTGTTTCTTCTCTCGAGACATTTAGAGGTTGGTCATTTCAGAGGGTACAAATTGGCTAGTAAATTCTTACAAAATTATGATAGAGTGGAGTAGAGTTGTTTGTCGACAAGAATCGTACTGTGACGCGAGCGCAATCTTTACCCCCCCCCCCCCTCCGATTTTTGTGTGTTCCTTTGAGGTACCAATTGGGTTCTAAATTTTTACAAAATTTGTGATTCGCGTTGTTTACCGAAATGTGGCGTTCTGAGGTGACGTTCAAAAGAACTACTCATATATTAGGAATCTTTCCTTGAAGTACTACTTCCGCGGTTGGTGGTACCAATTGGTACTAATTGGGTCACTCAATATTTGGAAAGTTTCAAATCGATTTGCGTAAAGTAGCATTCTGAGGTGACAGACGTCGAAAAAACATCCCGTGTCCTACGTGACGTAATTCTTTGCTTCGGCCGCCGAATACTAAGGTTGCTCCGGCCGGAGCCGGATCTTAGATACCGGAGCACAACCGGAGCTCCGGTGCATCCCTACTAAAAAGTAGCTCGCCTTTGGGACAGTTTTTCAAATAAATTGTAAGAGATAACAATATTTTTTCTCTTGCTATAGATACTGTTGTAGAAAGTATCAGATCCTGCTCGGAGTGCTTGATTGAACAACGTGCACGGTAGCCGCTGTAAAAATAATCAGAAATCGAAATTTCAAAGCGCTGTGAAACTAGATGATGTTAGGTTTTCAAATCGTATATATAAACAATATAATTATTTAAAAGTTTCACTAATTATGAGGCTTAGCCTCCAATAAAAAGTATTGGAGCCAGTTTGAAAGATCGTGTTTCTAGAAAACCCCGTCGGTTGTATCGGTAATAAACTCTACAAGAGAAGGTAGCAAGAAGCATTATACATTTTAAAAGTCATTCTCAATATGAATTCATTGAATTATAATAATTTACTCAACATAAGCACCTAGAACTATTCGTTCTTTATAATGTATCCAAATTTCATATTCCTACTTTAGCGTTACTGAAAATTATCATTCGAATAAACACATCTCTGCGCCGCTCGGCCTGGAGGACATTTCGACTGCAGAATACCATAGACTATAAAACCGTAAACATTGCGTGAATCAATACACTCTTTCAGGGTATTTTATACACGTTGAGGGTTCAAAATATGAAAGAAAAAAATTTATTTTTCCAACCGAATACATGAGAACCTCCTCTTAATGACCAACTCAAATATGTTTCAATTTCAATAGTCGTATTAACTAAAAATTATTACGTCCGTCACCTCAGCCCACCACTTATCGCGAATCGCCTTGAAACTTTGCTAATATTTAGTACCCAATTAGTACTAATTGGTACCACCAACCCCACAATTGGTACCTCAAAGGAACCCCCCATAATTAGGGGTAGCTCTTTTGACCGTCACCTCAGCCCGTCACTTGTCGCGAATCGAGTTGAAACTTTGCTAATATTTAGTACCCAATTAGTACTAATTAGTACCACCAACCGCGCAATTGGTACCTCAAAGAAATTCCTTGAAATCGGGGATTGAAAGTGGTTCAAGGTCGCGTCCGTCACCTCAGCCCACCACTTATCGCGGATGGCCTGGAAACTTTGCTAATATTTAGTACCCAATTAGTACTAATTAGTACCACCAACCCCGCAATTGGTACCTGAAAGGAACGACTTGAAATCGGGGATTGAAAGTAGCTCAAGGTCATGTCCAACACGTCAGCCCACCACTTGGCGCGAAACGCCTTGAAACTTTCCAAATATTTAGTACCCAATTAGTACTAATTGGTACCACCACCCTCGCAATTGGTACCTCAAGGAAACCCACCCTAATTGCGAGTAGTTCTTTTGACCATCACATTTCGGTACACAACATTGGAAAATGCATGGCTGCAATTTCGGTTGCCTAAATGATATTATACTTCTGTAGTGCTGTGCGACTTGTCTTTGTCATTAAATAGAGACATTTTAGGTTAAAAGTCACTTTCATAAAATGGTCAGTTGTTGAAAGAACTACCCGTAATTAGGGTGGATTTCTTTGAGGTACCAATTGCGAGGTTGGTGGTACCAATTAGTACTAATTGGGTACTAAATATTTGGAAAGTTTCAAGGCGTTTCGAGACAAGTGGTGGGCTGAGGTGACAGACGTGACCTTGAACCACTTTCAATCCCCGATTTCAAGGAGTTTCTTTGAGGTACCAATTGCGCGGTTGGTGGTACTAATTAGTACTAATTGGGTACTAAATATTAGCAAAGTTTCAACTCGATTCGCGACAAGTGACGGTCTGAGGTGACGGTCAAAAGAGCTACCTTTAATTAGGGGGGTTCCTTTGAGGTACCAATTGTGGGGTTGGTGGTACCAATTAGTACTAATTGGGTACTAAATATTAGCAAAGTTTCAAGGCGATAAGTGGTGGGCTGAGGTGACGGACACAAAATTATTGATTGTTTTCGTTATTAAAGCGTTGTCTGCTTCCATAAATATCTTGATTATATGCGTTATTACAAAATAATTTAGAAATCACAAAAGCCAATATATTGACCAGAATTTGAGTTATGAACGATGGAGATTTGATTTTTTCGGGCAAGCGGTTTAGGAGGAAAAAAACTGGAAAGACAAGCGTTAATTAAAAACTGCCAAAATGTGGTACAGAAAATACTAAAAGTCCTATATTTTATATAAATATAATTTAGGAGTATTAACACAACTTTTTTTTTTTTTTTCAAACAAAGGGCTCAATTATTTTGAACCGCTAGTAGTAGCTATATTTTAACAAATAACTTAGACATAAAGAACCGATATAATCACTATTAATGCTTGCTTTATTTTATGTATTTGTCCTTTTGTAGCATCAAGAAATATGCGATCAACACGGCAAGTGACTGTTGGTTTGGGGTCAACTATCACATGCGGCAGCCAAGATCTCACCGAAAGCCAATTATTCTGCGAGCTGTATAATCCCAGAGGGGAGTTCATAGCATGGGGTTCGAATGCTGCTGGTGGTCAAAATAGATGTTCATATTATATTCGTGTAGTAACGATGGAAGACTTGGGTACTTGGCATTGCATAGTTGGTGTTCTGCACAGCTTCGAAGTACTGAAATACGTCGTCGATGTTATTGATGAAGGTAACTTATAGCTCCCTCTCTCTCTCTCTTGGTAAAACAATTTGAAATGTTTATGTAATTAAGCGTTCTAGTATTGAAACTTAGTAGATATAGTTGTCTGACGTTAGCACTCTGATGGTAGCATGGTAACATTTTTCACCTAAAATTGCCTATTGCCTGCCCTCGATATTATCTTTTCCACACTAAACAACTAATAAATAATAAAATAATAATTACGCCAGTTAACGCAACAAGGCCTAATATAGAATATAACGTGTCGAATCATAACTCTCACGAGAAAACAGAGAAATGAGATGAGCATCAGTTTCACTTTTGCGCGATTTCCCTTTCACTTGAAGGTCCATCTGTCGACCTCTCCGCGTTCGTGACGTTGCTTAATCACGAAGAGAAGGAAGTTAGTCGGCGTTCGGTAATAATTTAACGCAATACTAATTGTTTGATGGTATAAATAGAGTTACGGTTTCAAAGAAAGACAGAGTCATAAATGGTGTAAAATCGATTATAGTAATATTGGGAATGCGCGTTGGGCAAATTGTTTTTTTCATTGAACTTCCGGTTTAACAAGAAACATCACCAACTTCCTTTTATTATAATCATTCACCACTTTTATCTCACTTTCAATTCTGCATAATTATATCCTTGTCTAGTCAAAATAGCTCTATCGTACTGGTATGGTCGTGGACTGGTGAATCCCATTTCCAGTGGCCTGCGGTTTATATACTTGTAGAGCATGCAGTGCACACCTTATAAGCTGTAGGAAAAAAAGAAAGAAAAATATTAAAAATAGTCCAGCCAAAAAATTATATATTATGTATGTGTGTACAGTGTACACTGTACACCATACATAGAATATTTTTTTATAATAATAATTTAAAGTAATTTACACCACATGGAGTAATAACTCCAGTGCTAGAGCCGAGCGCTCCCGTCCCGACATCCGCCTCTGCGACTACTGCCTGCTCAGTGCAGCGACAACCGGTGCACTTTGGGTTAAAATCGGTGAATGCAAAAGTGGATAAAGACCATAGGAAACCATATGATTTTATCCAGTTTTCATTCTCATGTCTTCAATTGCTGTTTTATACGTATGTAAATAATGTTTGAACTATCGCAAACTTAATAACGGAAAACTATATTCTAGAGACTGAATTCTGAATACACTAATTTATTAGTCCGGTGTCCAATCTTTGCAACTAACCTATACACAGACATTGCGTATAGGTACTAGGGAACCACATCACTCACGCGTAGTGATGTAAAATGACCGGTAATTTAAAAAATAGTAATGTTACCGGTAATATTACCGTAATATTAACGGTAATATTACCGTGATGATAAATTACCCGTAATTTAATAGCTTGCAATATTACCGGTAATGTTACCGGTAATATTACCCACAGGTGATAACCATACAAACCTAATGGCGTGGCGTGTGATAGATAATAGATAGATAATAATATAAAATCTTGTAACTATTTTATTAATATCTAGATTCTAGACTTCCGCGGTCTGAGTCAATGATATATTGAGTTCCGGGTGTAAACCGCGTTGAGGACTTTGAAGCAGTCAACGTTTCGCGCTCTGTTGCAAGAGGCATCTTCAGGACTAAGTTATCAAACCAAGCGCTAAGAAGATACTGTCGACAGTATTGGATTCTTTAATAACATCTTGATTTCTATTGACTAAAAAACAGCGAGGAACTTCCTAGATATCTACTTTAAAAAATTCTCTATAAAAAAATGCCTATAGAAGTTTATGTTTGAGTTGGCATTTACAAGTATATGTCTAAAAAAACGTCAAAAGCACGTAAGAGAAACAAGGCATTATGTGCTGGGTAAATCTTTCCGCTACCCAAGTCATTGAAAACATGATAGAGCATCATATTTTATTTTGCGGACATGCAACAAAACTACTTATGTACCTACGCTAGTAAAGGATACTAGTTTTGGAAAAATCCCATAAAAATAAGAAAGGTATTTATATAAATATAAAACATTTTTTCTTCTGAAGAACATATTTCGAAAACAGCAAACTATATTATATTCAGCATATGACAAATTTAAATTTTATAGGATTTCATTATTTGAGTCTCACATTGCGTTCAACAAACGATTGTATCCAGTACAGTCAAAATGCAGAATACAACTAAACTGTTTGTAGAATATCAACATGACTTTGATTGCAGCACACTCGGTTGCGGGATGGGTCGACGAATTTGATGATCGTGTAGATCTTGGTTGCAGAATCAAAGATTTAAAATCGACTCCCACATACTGCAGAATGACATCACCACAAGGACAAGAATTAGTTCTAAGACCTGGTCTTGCCATTGGCAGGTACACCACATTCAACACGGATTTGCAAAATAATGTTTGTTCTATGCAGGTATGTACTACCATGGAAATATGTATCTTTCTACCACTATTTCAGATTTTTAAAAGAACGTGTCTGTGATACATCCATATACTGTTTTTTTTTTGGTATTCTCAATTCGGCCAGCTGCTAAAAATACCAATTTACTCTACATACTCGTATTTATACAGAATATATTCTTCGTTTAGTATGTTTTTATATATTTAAAAGCTTAGTATATAATTAATTACATTAATTAATAGTTATTTATATCATGATTTAATGTGTTTTATAATAACGGTCCTCCTAAGGAATAGATCACTCTTATTTTATTTTTATCAATAGCTCAATACATATTTACATTTAAAACCAAACTAAATAAATTATCGTTTCTAGATCGCAAAACCGTTATTAGCCGAAGATAGTGGTATTTGGAGATGTAATATTACCAGTATGGGAGTACCATTGCAAGTTGGCAACCGAATGGGTATACATAATATTTAATGCTTCTGTTATTTCCCTGACCACTTTTCCATTAGTTTTTAAAAATCTTGTGATTTTGATTTATTGATTTTAGTCTACAAGAGAGGCAGCACATCAACTTCCGTGGAACTTCAGTCAACGTTTATAGTAAAATGCGTGGTGCCATATTCTAGTACCAATTGTTTCATAACAAGTCCTGTTGGTACTAGATATTTTCCACTGATACCTACACGAGCTCAAATAGGAGAATGTGATATTACATTAGTTGCAGAAGCAGAACACAACGGAACATGGCAGTGCCACTTTTTCACCGAAAATAATCCGACTCCAAATGCTGTCAACTTTGAGGTACACTAAAACCAACAAGGAATGTCAGAGATAACGTTTCACTGTGAATTTTGACAATATGATTTGAGATTTTACACCAGGGGACTTAAAATGTTAGACCAACAACTATTTAGATCAGCCATCTTGTTGTATTTTTAACTCTGACGACTGCAAATATGGATTTAGGCAAAATTTCGATAATCGTAGTAAATAACAGTTATCCGAATGCGGCAAGGTTTCTACAGTTTTGTCCACAATATTATATCCGCCATCATGAATTTTGCCTTAGAAATCAGTTTGTTTTAAATAACCCAGGAAATAAGACTCATACAAAGTGAAGTTTTTACATTCTTGGTCGCTTTTTGATGAACCGCCATTTTGAATTTTGAATATCTGGTTTCAGATTTAGATTTAGGGAGCTTTAGATATCTAATCCGACGTTTTTACTATTTGACTTCAAATTTAGAATTATTGACACATGAAGGTTTGTGTTGGAACGTTGTTGTCGGGTAGTTGTTGGGCACCTGTAAGCATGAAAATATTTTCCGGCTATGGAGCGAATGATCTACAACTTGGAAGAAACGTGTTGTTAGATTTCTTAAGCCCATTAATGTACTTTGTATCTACCGTGTATTGTAACATTTATTAAATAAACATATAGCGGCCATTTTTAAGGCATAAAGGTTTTAGTGTTTTAAGTTTCTAATATTAAACAGAAAACGGGTTAAACATAACCTCAAATATGCAAATGCCAAGTTGGTTTGTTTGGTTTCGTTGTTTCTAGTATTATAAATGTGTTATCTGCTGTCATATTGGCAACTTGTTGGCAACGACGTTTGACCATTGACCATATGACACACGCCCATTCCTTGTTGGTTTTCGTTTTCAGTGAAATTAATAAATAATTATGTACATTCAATCCATACAGCTCCTATATTTACTGATTTGACTTATTAGGTATTGGTAACAAATGGATTAACTTGCACTGATGAGGTTGCAACAGCAATTGGTGACAATGCGGAATTTGCATGCAATGCTCCAAGATCACCACTGCAGTATTGTTGGTTTATTTCGCCTAATAATGAGACTTTCCAGTTGGATGAAAATATAAATACCACAAGGTACAGAAACAGATATATTATACCATTATACCTGGGGACCAACGCCATAGGTACTCCCGTTTATTTATTTTTTTTATAAAGCTGGACGAATGAAATTTGGGGAAGTGTTAATAGATAAAAAATGAAATTCTTTGGGATACTCTTTAGGATAATATTACTTCCGGTTTTTCCGGAAATGACGTCATCATTATAATTTAAAATGGCACCCTATATTATTTGTGTGATATTTTCAATCAGAATGACATTCTGAACACAAAAACATATTGATAGTCAATGTTTATCACCAAGGCAACACAAAAATAACTCTTTTGTGTATTAATCTAGATGGCTATGAATTGGTGCATATAGTGGAAAATTGTCAAATAAACACTGACTAAATCGAGTTTGGCCGGCATCGCATTACTAGCGCCCTCTAGCGTGATTTAATTGGTTTTTGACCAGTGAATCATTTTTTTCACGGGTACCCAATGGCCACACCCTGATTATTCGATAGAAAACATCTTTCCGATTACAATGTTACAAAATACTTGATATTTTGTTGAAATTCTGGCGTATAAATGTTGTTAGAAGCAAGGAAATCTAAAAAAAAGTATTGGGCTAATGTTCAAAGTCAGCGTACAAGTCAAAGTCACTCAATGGACTACTCGAAGGAAGTACCCTGATTATTCGAGGAAAAACATTTTCCCGAGACAATGATACCAAATGCTTGATATTTTGCTGATAATCGTAGCGTGAAAATGTCGTTTAAAGCAGAGAGAAAATTAGAATTACATTACGAACACAAAAACGTCTATCGTCAATTTGTATCTACAAGGGTACAATTTTTTTTTTATTTATTAATTTAGGTGGCTATGAATTGGTTAAAAATAATCGAAACTTGTGAAATAAACACTGGCGATTTCTATCAATTGGTTTTTGGACAAGAAGTAGTTTTTTTCACATTCACACACACATTCATGATTATTATTTAATCATAAAACATAACTTGAAATAAGTACAATAATGCTTCTAACAACATTTGTACGCTACGAATTTCAACCAAATATCAAGTATTTGGTGTCATCGTAATCGGAAAGATTTTTTCTATCGAATAATCAGGGTGTGGCCATGAGGTACCTGTGAAAAAAATGAATCACTGGCCAAAAACCAGTTAAATCACGCTATACTAATACACAAAAAAGTTATTTTTGCGTTGAGTTGGTGATAAAAATTGACGATATGATTTTGTGTTCAGAATGTCATCCTGATTGAAAATATCACACTAATAATATAGGGTGTCATTTAAAATGATGACGTAATGTAAAATGACGTATAAAAAAATTAACGGGAGTACCTATGGCGTGGGGCACCCGGTATACGGGCTGATTCAAATGCGAGTTCAAGGTTCAAGGTTTTCATTTCAGCCTACCTAGAGAAATCTATCAGATCGTGTTATTTTTTGGAGGATATTTTCTAGATCGTAGACAAACTATTTTCACATATTCTTTTTCTCGTTAAAATATTTTTAGGATATCTTACGTTGGAAGAGGTATCAAATATGGAGATTGTGGTATGAGAATCAATGATGTCCAAGCATCTGAAATTGGAGATTGGACATGTACGCTCATGATGGGTAAAGATGGTTCTGGTACACAGTCTACTACCACTCTAAAACTTTCTGTGACTTCTGGTAAGATATTAATATAATTACGAAATAACTGATGATGAACCCCTTGGATGGTTATTGGCAGCTACATCCCTTGCCGCCGTGCTTGGTGCAAGTATTGGAGTGAGCGTTGCAGTGATAGTTATCTTCGGATCACTACTTTACAAAAAATGGAAGCGGAACAGACAAAGTGAAGCAGATGTGGATTTAAATCGTCGTCCAAGCATAAGCAGTGGTAGTTCTGAGGAGCGGTTTAATCGGCAGTTTTAGAATTGAAACCTAAATGATTGTTAACAAAACACAGAAAAATACATAAAATAAACTGTATTATTACATGCCATGTAATGTTTCTTACCCATAAAGGTCTTGCGACATTACCGTTACTAGACAGCAAAATTTTTTGTAATATTTGTATACTTATCTCGACCTTTTAGAGGTGGGATACGGCGGTAGGGGTCCCTACTAAAAGCACAACGACATAGGTGCAATTTTTCGTATTATTTTTTGTTTGTTGGAACAAACTTAATTTATGGTCATTAAAGTACGCCACGAGAAGGCAACGTCGGTTTAGTTCTTCATGTACATACAATAGGTTGACCAACCGTTCCGAATTGAGCGAGTTTGTCCCGAATTTTGACAATTTACCCGGCCGAACAACGCGTCCCAAATTTTGACCCGTGTTTTCAACATTTAGTTTAATATCCAACATTTCCACAGTGATAAAAGTATTGTTTAAGGCTCCGTTCTGAAAGTATCGCAACTCCGAAACGAAATGTTTCAACGTTTATCTACAACTCACATAAAATAAGTTCATTGCATACGAATCTATGACTTTATAATCCCCATCATTATTACACGCCAATGATTATAATGACAATAGCGTTGTATAATAATGACAGTTCGTTCAAATAATGACTTCATTATTTGAACGAACTGTCATCATTATATGACGCTAGTGTCAAAGTCTGTCAAAACCTACGTAGATGACAGTTATGTGACAGTTCGCCTCGCCATCATTGACAAATAAAAAACGTCGTATTCGACTCGCACACAACTGATATAAATCGCTCGCATGTTTACACGCTCGCCTACGGCTCGCGTGTAAACTTCATGCTCGCGATTTATATCCTTAGTTTTGTGCTCGTCATTCGTCAAATAATATACTTTTTCATTTGACAACGCGTTTTAGGAGAGGTAGAACTGGGTCTTAAGTCAAATAAATCGTTGTTTACATAGAGGCAAAAATATATTTATTTGCTACAAAGAATGTTTATTTTAGTAAAAAAAATACTTTTCTCCAAATACTCAAATAAACATTCTTTGTAGTAAATAAAGCCTCTAATGAGACAGCGATCTATTTGAGTCAATCTGTGCAAGACACAGACGAGTTTAGTCCAAGCAATCAATTCACTGAGGGTGTCATTTGTGATAATTAAGTTTATACCATCAGCATATAATATAATTCCGGATTCAGTAGTAATAGAACTAACTAGATCATTCACATATATTAAGAATAATGTAGGACCCAGTATTGAATCCTGTGGCACCCAACCTTTAAAATATCATAGGCTGATTTGAAATTTCCTATCGATATGACGGAAAAAAGACATGTGCGATTTAATTTGTTGCCAGCAGGGAAAACATCAATCTCAGAAATCGGTGTTGTGAAAAAACACAAGCCACAAGTCAAATATCTCGAAAATAAGGCCGATCGGAAGAAAATTGTTTCGCCCTTTTGACAAAGCATTTGATCGCATGGTAAAAAGCGCCAGGCAGTCCCACTAAGAAAAATTATCATTAGTTATATTAATTCTGTGTCATCCCATTGTTTGTTTATTTTTAAAAAGTTTATAGACGCTTTAATTTTCTCTTTTTACAGTTAAAATATGTTAAGACGTAGTCGTCGTCTATGCTTGGGTTGTAATGTATTGTTAATTGCAACTCATAAAAGACACTTTATTTATATTTATTTAGTTTAGTAGGTTCAGAGTAATGAGCCTGGCCTTCAACACAACATATGTACCTACATACAACCGATACATATTTGTTTAAAACCCCGCATTCTCCAGACATCTCAAGTAGAAAGCACTTTGCAAATATGCAATTAGAAACAAACTTATTAAAGAGTGTAATAAAACCACTATAGATCAATTCCCATAACAATTCACGCTGCAGACCTGCCTATCTATCTATTCATTTATTAAAACAATACAATTTCCCAGTGGTTTCAAGTAATTGAATAGCTGATAGTACATTCATTCCAGATCGATATTCCATACGTTGTTTCATTTGAATGTATCAATACATGCATAATAATATGATGATTCATTCTTGTACAGGTATAACAACGTATGGTTAAAAGGTAAGTACACAAACCATAAATCATATTGGTACTATCGATTACATACTTACTACTTCAGTTTGTGTACATCTACTATCGTACAAGCAGCAATAACATGGAGAAATTTTGGAAAATTAAAGATCTGTTCTGCTTCAATAACAAGAAACATATCTGCCTATGCTCGGCAGTCAAACCCTTTATGGTTTTGAGCCAGATATGTGGAATGCTGCCACTAACGGTGGTCCATCACAACCAGCAGTGCGTTTACCAAAAATCCAAACTTTGGATCTGTTGGTCTATAGTTGTGGTTACCATGTTAACAGTACATGTATGCATGAACACTGAGTTGTTGACCCTCTTCAACATCAAAGAGGACCTATCACTACATGGCAGCCTACGTAGCATCGTGGAAGCTATCTATTGTATTTACATTATAATTCTAGCAGCGTTGAACAACTTTAAGATGCCCAAGTTTGTGAAGACCCTGAACAAGATACAAGCGACAATGAAGGAAGGTTTGCTCTGTCAGAGTTCTCTAAGGGTTATCTTATTTGTTCAGTGTGCATACATTGGAGTTACAGCGTTGGGTATCGTTTTACAAATGTTTGCATTAATTTATTTGCAGATTTCGGAAAGTTACGAAACGAATTTCACATTTAAAATTTATATGAGTGAAATCCTTCAAAATATGACTTTTGTCTTTTATACGATATTCGTGTGCACCTGTTCTATATTTATGGGCTTGCTTGCATGCTTCGAGAAGCTGACGATTTACGCATTACGATTTGAACCAGTTCATCCAACTGAAGCGTTATACGAGACTAATAATACCAACACTTTTTTGGGATTTTTCTCTTATAAACTATGCAATTCTGAGCACGCATGCAATGAACTAATTCGGAACTACAAGCCACATGACCTGATGGAGTACTTAAGATGCCTTCACGAGCAAATTAGTGTGCTTCTGGGTGATGCGAATGAATGCTTAAATCCACAACTATTGTGTCATATGGTCGTCGAACTCACCGTATTGATTGTCAATTATTATGCAGTCGTCATCTATTTTGTTTACGATTTTAAAACGCCGATATCGAGTACCTTTCACTTCTTGAATTGCCTGTTCGTCATTATGCATACAATGGGCCTCTTTATATTTTTGAGAAACTCACAACGGCTTGAGAATATGGTAAGTTATTTCAGAGAGGGTTATATAAGTTTATAAAATTGTTATCATCTTTAGATAAAAGGGTTGATAACAATACTTCTTGAATATTCTACAAGGCTGACTACTCCCGAGGAGCATCAACAGATGAGATTGTTTATTGCGAAGTTGGAACAACATCGTCCGATCAATGCCTCTGGTGTTGTAAATATTGATTTAAGTATAGCCGGACCAGTCAGTTGCAAATTTAGGTTTTGCAAATTTAATGATGACTAATTTCTGATCTTATTTCAGATATGTGCAAATATTTTGACTTACGTGCTTGTTGCTTTGCAATTTGAGGTTCCTAAGACATAAAGATGTATTTATGTATACGTTTTCAACATCATGTTCAAAAGTGGTTACAAGAAAAGAAGTTTTACAAGATGACATATGCTTATTGAATACCGAATATTTTATTATTGAATAATCATGTTAGGCCAGCAATCATTTCAGGGTTCATTTAATTATAATCCATTTTGTGATTTGATTTTTTTACATGATTTTGTATACTAATTTGTTTTGTCTATATGTATAAATCATATTTTCATATTTTTAATAAGTTGGTACCATATCGGGGTGACATTGATAACTCGGTGTCTTCCTAAATAAATTAAAATTTTTGCCGTATGTTTTAACACCATAAACCGCCACTTTCCGGCGTTTGATAGTGCTAATATATGTTGTTCTCAATCAGTACACCATTGAATGGTACAAACCATTGAATGGTACAAACCATTGAATGGTACAATGTATCTGACGGGAGAAATACTGAATTTTGGCAGCATATTTTAGAGTGATAGACGATGATATATCCACGATTCATCTTAAAGAAATTTCCGTTGCTTTTTCAGACCCGTACTGTGAAAAACGAATGTGAAAACGAAATAAATTTAAAAATTCTTTTAAATATTACATATTTTTCAGTTAGATTCATTTACGTACCAAGATTTTGGTGCCACAATTTTCCCAAATGTACGTTCCGCTTTAACATGCAGAGTGTGATCTTGGTGTGCTTTTGGTTTAAGTTTGTTAACTTAGCTACTCGTTAAGATTACTGGTGTTCAATCTCACCACGCATTATTAATCTCACCACGGTACTAACTTATACTAATTCCAAGGAATTGGCGAGATTACTGAGATTAATCACCTACTTTTTATTAATTTTTGTGGTTTCTGAATTGTATGGTCTGATATTTTATATTCCGATACACATATGTCCCACTGGCCCGCCAAATATAGTCCATTTAACTCTGAAGGTAGAATAGTATTCATAATTTTAAGTTTACCTTATACTTGATACCTACTATATGTTGTTGTTTAACTATTTATTTATGGAATATGTCAACACTTATACATACCATTTTGAGCAGTGTATTATAAATATGTATATAATTATCTTCTTAGACCCTGTAGATCAGCAGTTCTCAACCCAAAACCTAGCTTATTTTATATACACTAAGAACTTGATACCTTCAATATTACTTTTCATATTGTCAGTAATTAGCGCGATTACTGCTTTTGTTTCCGTTGTTAAGAGTTTGCAGATTTAAATTTGTTATGAATTATAAATGTTTTAAATTTTTGGGTTTCTATCAAAAAACAAAGTCAATATATAAGTGGAAAACAATTGAAGGTCGGAAATTGCGGTCAAGTAAGTTTCAATTTTAATGAAAAGTTCCATACTTTTGCTCGTTATAAAAACAGCGTTTTGGGAGTAAATTTTTCTCGCAAGATACTCGGTTATATCTGATCTTGTGTTTACTTGACGTTAATGAAGATACGTACGATAACGTTAATATAACATTTATTGAGGAAAGTTTAACAACAACAATTATGTACACATTTACAGCAGTCTCATCAAGAATAAAAACTATTTACAAAAGAAATTATTGGCGTTTGTAGTGCGCGGCTAATCATAACCGCCATGGCCACCATGTCCTCCTCCGCCACCATGACCTCCTCCACCGCCATGACCTCCTCCGTACCCTCCGCCTCCTCCTCCTCCGTGTCCTCCACCATATCCTCCTCCTCCGCCGTGACCACCACCTCCTCCGCCACTCAGTCCAATCCAACCACTACTGCCTCCATGTCCGCCTCCTCCTCCATAACCACCGCCGCCTCCGCCTCCTCCATGGTGATCATCAAATCCACCTCCGTGTCCTCCTCCAAATCCACCACCACCTCCATAACCTCCACCACCGCCGCCTCCGTGATGATCATCAAATCCACCTCCGTGTCCTCCTCCAAATCCACTACCGCCTCCTCCGCCCTATCCACCACCGCCTCCTCCATGACCACCGCCGCCTCCGCCTCCATGATGTTCTTCTATTATTATCGCTCCACCGCCGCCGCCTCCTCCATGTCCTCCACCTCCTCCATGTCCTCCACCACCTCCATGTCCTCCACCTCCTCCATGTCCTCCACCTCCTCCAAATCCGCCGCCGCCTCCATAACCGCCGCCGCCACCTCCATGGTGGTCATCAAATCCTCCTCCTCCACCGAAGCCACCGCCGCCTCCGTATCCTCCTCCACCGCCGCCTCCATGGTGGTCATCAAATCCGCCTCCATGCCCCCCTCCGAATCCACCACCGCCTCCTCCGCCATATCCACCTCCGCCTCCTCCATGACCGCCGCCGCCTCCGCCCGCATGATGTTCTTCTATTATTATAGCTCCACCGCCGCCGCCTCCTCCATGTCCTCCACCACCTCCATGTCCTCCTCCAAATCCGCCGCCGCCTCCGTAACCGCCGCCGCCACCTCCATGGTGATCATCAAATCCTCCTCCTCCTCCTCCTCCACCGAAGCCACCGCCGCCTCCGTATCCTCCTCCTCCGCCGCCGTGGTGGTCATCGAATCCCCCTCCAAAACCACCGCCGCCTCCGAAACCTCCTCCGCCGCCACCACCTCCATGATGGTCATCAAAACCGCCTCCGAATCCAGTTCCGCCACCGCTTGAGCTGAAACCGCCTCCACCGTGGTGGTCGTCATGACCGCCGCCGAAGCCACCTCCGCCCCCAAAGCCTCCTCCGCCTCCAAATCCGCCGCCGCCTCCATAACCGCCGCCGCCGCCTCCATGACCACCGCCTGCGTGATGGTGTTCTTCTATTATGATGGCTCCACCGCCTCCGCCGCCACCGTGGCCTCCACCACCGCCGTGGCCTCCTCCAAATCCACCGCCGCCTCCGAAGCCACCGCCGCCTCCGAACCCGCCGCCGTGTCCACCGCCTCCACCATGTCCACCATCTACGTGAATGATTTCCTTATGGCCACCGCCATGATGGACCTCTGGGACGTGAACACGAATGTGAACACTAAAAGTTTAAAAAAATATTTATTGATAAAGTGGAATAGATATGTACATTAATAATATAATTTTATCAACGACTCGTATTAATAAGTTCATTGTATACGTATATATGACTATATAATCCCTATCATGATATACGCTGTTTATGATGACAGTAGCTTTGTATAATAATGACAGTTCGTTTGAATAAATGACTTCATTATTCAAACGAACTGTCATGATTATACGAACGTACTGTCAAAGTCTGTCAAAACCTACGTGGATGACAGTTATTTGACAGTTCGCCTCGCCACCAATATACTATTAAATCAAGATATATATATATATATCACTATAAATTATAAGCAAATAATCCAAAGGTAAAAACAGAAGTAACAAAAGTAAATGCAAAAATATGATTGTTGCCGTAAGAGTTTGGCAGTTCGTGTTACATGCGATTTGACTTCGATAGATTTCCTTTTAGGTTAGGATTTTTACTACTTTAATTTGACGATTGATTTGACTAATTACGATTGAAAATCTGGGTTTCGTTAAAACTTAGACTTAAAAGTTGAACAATGTTGCCAACCAAAGAAAAAAACCACAAGTTTACGGAATTTGACACTGACGGATCTGGATGACCGATTGTTTCGATTGTTTTATGAATTCAATGTAACAATTAAAAGAAAATAATAATGTACATTATAACCATGTATGAGTAGCCTACAGTTTTATGAACAGCAGATTTACAGTTCTACATATTATCATGGTATTGGTTGATTTCAAAATTAATTAATTAATTAGTTAATGAGTATAATTTAAGTGTGATAATTATATAAAACTCAAGTCATAAATGTATCCCAGCGACATATACTGACTAAATATATATAACACTTAAGTCATAAATGTATCCCATCGACATATACTCACAGTCAATAAAAAAATAATTCATGTTATCGTTAATGCAATACTAATTATTTCCAGCAATGGTCTTACGAAAAAAATAAATATAAATGAAGAAATTTAAATTAATCAATAAAAGCTAAACCCGAAATAGGTATTGGCCAAAAGGCAATTCAAAAATATTACACATTATCAAAGTGTCATTTTTCTTATCTAAAGCCACAAAGTCAAAACTAACCACCAACCCCTATAAAAATTAACCACCAATTAACACTTACTGCTCTTTTCCGAAGGTTGCTTCCGTCCTGATGAGAAAACACCCCGCAAGGACTAAAATCTGCAAACGAAGATTAAAATTAATATCCCGACTAATTAGCCACAATCTGAAATGATCTTACAAAGGTTAGCCTAGCCATTTGTGTGCAATCTGCAGGCACCACTACTTTGGCTGTAAGTAGCTGTTGTTGTTGTGGTTAGTGAAATGTGACATTCGGAAATCGGAAGAAGCGTTTTATACTCGAACAGATGCGTAGGGGATGCGTATCCGCATTTCAGTAAGACACGAGGGTAGGGGGTACAGCATTGGTAGGAGTCATTCCATGGCCGTGACCTAGTGTGAATCTTCACACCGTCGGCCGAGCGAAAAAGTGAGAGGTCATCGAACACTATGAGATACTACTGTCTTTGCACTTGAACCTGCAGCAGCTTTTCCCGTTGAGCTCGCGCAGTGAGGAAACGCGTCGGAGGCATGAGAAGTACCACTCTAAAGAAGTATTGAAAACATTACATGCACGAGGAAAGTTTAAGCATGTCTCCTTTCACTTTTGCTCAAACGACGGTCTGATCACCCTTTGACACTGATGGGCTTCACTTTCTCGACCTGAACTTTAAACACTGTAACGATATTAATTATGATTATTATTTTCGTCGCGTTCTAAGTGGATTATGTGGTGTTATGTGGTGCAGCGTATCAATTTCTTGGGCGTTACATAAACTCTAGTTCGCTGGCTGTAATATCCTCATTTGTAATATACATAAAAGTTTATATCCTACATGTTGTGCATTTCTCAGTTAAAACCTATTTAAATTCTTGAACGTTTGGATAATGTTAGAAAACTCTATTTCAGAACTATTTGAAGACATACTTATTCGACTATTTCCTCTTCCCTGCGATTGATAAAGCATATAAAATATGTATTAGCTTAACAATTGCAGCAATACCACATTACTGCGCAAGCAACGGTTGCTAAACAGGACCTTTAGCAATCGTAGTCCTTAATTTTTGTACATTCGGTTTTTGTCCAAAGTTTCCTTATTGTAGATCAGAGTACGTAACTGGAATATTCCTCAATAGCATATTTGCTAATGAATAAAACTATTGAACAACTAAGATTTCCAGAGTTTTTAGAGACCTTTAGACTTTCTTCTGAGGACACGTAAGGTCAACGTCTACAGGGTATACTAAATTAATAAAAATATATTATAAGGTAGTTATTGTTATCGGTCATGTGTCAATGTCTATTAGGGTGTTCCTTATTTTTTACCTTTTAATTTGTTTCTGCAGGACCCTCCTCAATTTGTTCCTTTTTTATGCATACTTAATTCCTGTATAATTTCAGATCGATGAGTTTTACTAAATTTACTAAATTTACCGACCACAATTATCAACTTTATAGAACAAAATTATTAACTTGTGAGTCTTGATATTTGTCAAAAATACAATAATCTAATTAGCTTCTAAGGACTAGCCTGCCCAAAAATGAACAAAATCTAATGTGATAGTTATCACACTTAAGACAGTTGTCTTAAGTGATAACTGTTTCTGGTGTGCCTTTATTGCGTAGAAACTGAATCCGAAGGCAGCAATTTTAAATTGAGCCTAGTTTTTGAGCAATGCAGTGCTTTTGCAATGCAAACAAGATGGTAAAATATACAAAAGTGCATTTTTTCTCAAAAACTAGTCACAATTTAGAATTTCTACTTTCAGATCCAGATTGTACGGAAAAATTGTCTCTGGTACGCTTACAGAAACAGTTTCACTTGTTCGATTTTCTTCTTGGTTGGTCAGGATAGTCACTTAACTTAAGCCGGGGCTACACATTCTTATACTTGCCAAATATCAAATATTTGCCACATGTTAAATATTTGGCAAATATATTTACCACGTAAATCGAAATTTTTTTGTTATTGATTGGTCTAAACGATGCCATGAGTGATTTATTCTTCCTTTTAAGTTCGTTCACCGAATATTTTTCATCCATCCTTGATTACGGCTGACTTTTATAAAACTCAAAAAAATCTATGAAATACCAACAAATTTTTACAATATTCGTTTGTGATTTCGGACCGTCAGAGTTGCACTGCAACAGTAAATGCATCGGACATTGATGCATCGCCACGTAG
Source organism: Aphodius sticticus (assembly GCA_963966075.1). Taxonomy (NCBI): domain Eukaryota; kingdom Metazoa; phylum Arthropoda; class Insecta; order Coleoptera; family Scarabaeidae; genus Aphodius; species Aphodius sticticus. The sequence goes on from OZ014506.1 coordinate 21,845,702, forward strand.
CATTTTTAATAACGTAAAAATCTTCTTTGAGGACTTCTACATGTGCGTACCGCTACTGCTACATGTGCGTACCGAATGGGCACTAGCTATTTTTTTGATTAGTTCGCCTTATTTGCACATTAGCTTTTTCAAATCAATCTGATAATTTGATTACGAACAAGCAAGGTTTTATTTTATAATGCCGACATATTTAAGTGCAGCACTGCGTACTAACAAGGGTATTCTTGTGGAAATTTATTGAAATTAGGAAGCTATTGCCCATAAAAGAAATGTTAGATGTGGTTTCTTCGTCATCTTTAAAGTTCTACTAAATCCAATTGTACTACTAGGTTTGTTGTATAAATATGTCCTAATATTGTCTGAAATACAGATCAATTAGGTTCTGAAACAAAAAGTTAAACAAATGAGCTTTCAAAATATAACCTTTTTGTTGAATAAAAAAGCTACACAAAATTGTGTCTACTATTAAGATAGTTTTAACCGCTTTCGATTCTCTTCAAATAATCATAAAATAATCATAAATCATAACATCATAAAAATCGACAAATATATAAATATAATCAAATAAAGTATAATTTTCCAAATAAATTATTTTATAGACATGCTGTCTATAAAATTTTTATGTTTATATTACTACTATATTTTAATAGTAGAAAATTTTGTGTAGCTTTTTTATTTAACAAAAAAGTTATATTTTGAAAGCTCATAAATAAGTATCATCTATATTGTTCATAGAAAAGCATCAAGTTAGGATACACTCTGTATATGGTGTACGTTTTTCTTGGAAAGCAATACCATGGCGTTTATGTGGACAGGTAAAAACAACAATTTTTTTTTTTATTTCTGTCTGACGGTTTCCGGAAAACTGTCTGTCTGACTGTTTCACAAAATTACAATTTTATGCGGTTTTCGCCCTTTAGAAAAATCAAAAATTTTACTAATAATTACAAATCTATTGTCAATCTTCGTATACGACCTACTACACACAAAACGAAATTAAATATGGAAAAGTAAACAGCGTACTAAATGTTCATCGAGTGCAAATAAATGAAACCATTTGTTTTGTCACCTAGGCACTTGCTATATCCACAACTGGATATTGCAAATACCAAGTATTCGACGTAAAAAAACCCGTCCGCACAGCCGACCGTCGAATATATAATCTATTTTTGAGGTGGACTACGAATTGAATAGAACTGGTTTTTTCTTTTCACAAATAATCGTATACTTGGCAAATTTTTGATATTTGGCAAGTATACGAATGTGTGGCCCCGGGTTTAGATTAATAGGGTTTTAACAAATTACGTAGGTACTTGGAAACGTGTAACGGTATTAATTATGATTATTATTTTTGTCATGTTCTAAGTGGATTATGTGTTATGTGGTGCACCGCATTATTTTCTTGGGCGTTACATAATCTCTAGTTCTGTGGCTGTAATATCCTTATATGTAATATAAGAGTTTGTATCCTACATATTATACATTTCTCATTTGAAAATTATTTGAATTTTTGAGGGTTTGGATAATGTTAGGAAAAACCTATTTCAGAACTATTTGAAGACATACTTATATGTATTGCTATATGTATTAGCAATTGTAGCATCCAATAACACATTACTGCTCAACAGATTGTACGGAAAAATTGTCTCTGGTACGCTTACAGAAACAGTTTCACTTGTTCGATTTTCTTCTTGGTTGGCCAGGATATTCACTTAACTTAGATTAATTTGGTTTTAACAAATTATGTACATGGAAATGTGTAACGATATTAATTATGATTATTATTTTATCATGTTCTAAGTGGATTATGTGTTGTTATGTGGTGCACCGCATCATTTTCTTGAGCATTACATAATCTCGAGTTCTGTGGCTGTAATATCCTCATATGTAATATAAGCGTTTAAATCCTACATAATATGCATTTCTCATTTGAAAATTATTTGAATTCTTGATCGTTTGGATAATGTTAGGAAAAACCTATTTAAGAAGTATTTGAAGACATAATTATTAGACTATTTCCTCTTCCATACGACTGATAAATCTATTATTACATATTTGCAATTGCAGCATCCAATAACACATTACTGCTCAAGAAACGGTTGCTAAACAATAAAATACTAACAAAAAAATAATAAAGACACTTTGTTATTTAGTTTTAGTACAATAAATTTACATACCACAGTTATTAACTTTCTCGAAAAAAATCATTAACTTTTGAATCTTGATATCACATATTTTCCTGTACTAAAAAATTTGTTAAAAATACAACAATTTGAGCAACTTAGCTATCCTGCCCAACAATGAAGCAAATCTACAGTGATAACTGTTTCTGGTATGCTTTTTGTCGTAGAATCTGAATCTGAATGCAGCAATTTTAAATTGAGCCTAGTTTTTGAGCAATGCAGTGCTTTTGCAATGCAAACAACATGGTAAAATATACAAAAGTGCATTTTTTTTTAACTTGTGCTATAACACTGCAAAAAATCCAAATATGCATTTTTTTAATCATAAGCCTGGACACAATATGGAATTACTGCTTTCAGATCCAGATTGTACGAAAAAAGAATATACTAGAAACGGTTTTCACTTAAAACGGTCGATTTTCTTCTTTGTTGGCCAGCTTAGTAACTTAGCTTAGATTAATGGGGTTTTAACAAATTACGTACTGTCTGAAATTCTCTGATATCTAGACTCAAAAGTTACGGAATTTTTATTAGATTAAGCTAATAACTGTGGTATGTAAATTTATGTGGTAAAACAAAACAAAAACTTTTTTGGGGCACTGCTTAATAGGTTTAGGTGTACTAATATCTGGCAAAACAGCTGAACCTAATGATGAAATTTTGTATACATCTTTCTAACATACTTCGCATGAACCGATTAACTTTTATAATTTGACATGGATAAGTTTTACTACAATAAATTTACCAACCACATTATTATCAACTTTATAACACAAAATTATTAACTTGTGAGTCTTGATATCAGAACAATTCACATATTTTCCAGTACTTAATTTGTCAAAAATACAGTAATCTGATGAGCTTCTGAGGACTACCCTGCCCAACAATGAACAAAATCTCACGTGATAACTATCTTAAGTGATAACTGTTCATGTGTGCATTTTCGTTTCGTAGAATCTGAATCTTCAGACAGCCATTTTAACTTGAGCGTGGTTTTTGAGAAAATCAGTGTTTTTGCAATGCAAACAACACCGCGAGAATACAAAAATGCATTTTTTTTGTCAAAAACTATCTCTGGGTACGCTTACAGAAACAGTTTCACTTGTTCGATTTTCTTCTTGGTTGGCCAGGATAGTCACTCAACTTACATTAATAGGGTTTTAACAAATTACGTACTTGGAAGTGTGTAACGATATTAATTATGATTATTATTTTCGTCATGTTCTAAGTAGATTGTGTTGTTATGTGGTACACCGCATCAATTTCTTTGGCGTTACATAAACTCTAGTTCGGTGGCTGTAATATCCTCATATGTAATATAAGAGTTGGTATCCTACATATTATGCATCTCTTATTTGAAAATTATTTGAATTCTTGAGCGGTTGGATAATGTTAGGAAAAACCTATTTCAGAAGTATTTGAAGACATAATTATTAGACTATTTCCTCTTTCTTACGACTGATAAATCTATTTTTACATATTAGCAATTAATTTTTGTGAATGCGGTTTATGTCGAAAGTTATATTAAATTATTATATTAAATAGCATACTTGCTAATGAGGGCCTATTGAATAACCACTAAGATTTCCAGAGTTTTTAGACCTTTAGACGCTTTTTGATGACAGGTAAAGAATATCGTCTAGAGCTTTTACATACTAAATTTTGATCATGATTTAGTCATGTTTGAGAAATATGAATGCATATTAACACGAGCCCTAAGGGACTCAAAATCGAGAATAAGTGCTATCTAATAATATAAAAAAATTATAGAAAAACCCTTTTATTTAGTTTTACTACAATGAATACCATACCAGAGTTATTAACTGGTATGTTTTTTTTTCATACAATCTGAATCTGAAAGCAGAAATTTTAACTTGAGCTCGATTTTGAGGCAAGTAGTGCAACAACAATGCAACAAAATACGAAAATGCAATTTTTTTCTTCAAAATTTCGACGCAATTTGGAATTTATGCTTTCAGATCTAGATTCTACAGAAAAAAAAACATACCAGAAACAGTTTTCACTGGTCCAATTTTTTTTTGTTGGCCAACTTAGTCACTTAGCTTAAATTAATGGGGTTTTAACAAATTACGTACTGTGTGAAATTCTCTGATATCTAGACTCAAAAGTTACGGGACTTTTATTAGATTAAGCTAATTACTGTGGTGTACACTGTAAACTTATTGTGGTAAAAGAAACCAAAACCTTTTTTTGAGGCACTGGTTAATAAGTTTAGCTGTACAAATTCCTGGGAAAACAGCTGAACCAAATGAATGAAAAGTTTGTACACGTATTTCTAACATACTATACCTGAACCGATTATCTTTTGGCCAAAATCGACCTTCTTAAGAATGGCCTTCTTGGAATGCCAATAAATGCGTTCAAAGCGATTTTCCTGCAAAAAGTCCCGATGAACATAAGGATACATTCTAGCGTAACATTTTCCAAAATTCATGATTATTTATTGCATGTTTTCATTGCACAATATTTAAAGAATACACGGTAAAAACTTCAGAAAGAAATTCGAAAAATTAACGATTCCATTGCCAAAAGTCGAGCGGTCCGCGGAAGCCGATTATATCCCTTTTATCGGAAGCTTTTTTAACCACCTCCGATACAATATTTTTCAGAAATAACGCGTCTATCCACGAATGCAATGACACACGAATTGTTTAAAGCGGCCCGTCAGTTTTTATGAAATCGTGTCAATCGCCTAACAAAACAAGGTTTCCAGAAAACAGCGTTTAAATTGTAGACGTGTAACGACATTCCCGAACTTTTAATCTTGTCCGCTCATATTTTTATCGATATCTCCAAAACTGTTAAGCTTATCACAATAAATGATACCTCATTTTAAAAAGGAGAAACATAACTCGGTGGACCTCTCGTCTTTTGGTTATGGAATCGTTAATTTTTTCGAATTTCTTTCTGAAATTTTTACAGTGTATTCTTTAAATGTTATACTAGAATGTACCCTAGATCAGCACAATAAAACGAACAACTTTTATTTGAACTATTTTTCTCTAAAATTAATTTTACCGAATCCAATGTTTACTATCTTCAGTCATATCTCGATATACGGTCTATATATGTACGTTCCTGGAAAGTAGGCCGTACAGCGAAATGCCGTATAGCTAATCATATTTTGCCATATAAACCCAAGCAAATTCTATACATAGGTTTCAATTCTATTTGCAATTCAATTCAAATTTCACAATAAAGAGTTTATAGTTATAAATTGTTTTTTCCGTCATACAACCATTGCAAAAAAGCAAAGCAAAAACGTGCTACAGGAAGACATTTTTAAGATTATACACCCCCTCTACTGGTTAAAAACTAATCCAATGTTTATTCTTTTGCTTGGTTTTTGTTCTTATTGCAGTCGACACAGAAAAAAGTACTCCTGCAGTTCTTGTACCGATATAAGACCCATGTGATACATTATAATAATACATAAACAGATATTATTCATTATACAACATCTTCCTCCTAAAACTAAGTTAATTCTACTTAATTAACATTCAAGAAAAACCGACAAAATTAATAAAATCATTACATAACATCTTCTCCCTATAACCTATAATATTAACTTAAGATATGTAAGCATTAATTATTACTATAACGGAAAACCGTGCTTTTATTGGGTTGTTAGAGTTGTTATTGTGACTTTGTGTTGAGACTGTTATTTGGTATGTTTCATCCATTTTTAGATTGTAGTGCTGTCATGTTCAGGTATTGTGTAATTTTGTTTTTAGTTCCCTGAAGAAGCCAGAATTTACTGGCAAAATATTGCAAGTTTTTCTAATTAAATTTAATTTTATACAACCATCTAAACCTTGTATCGGCTGTGAATTTCCGTTTACAATAACAAATTCAAGTATTATAGTTTTATTTTTATATTTTACGTTAAGTTTTACCTTAAACAATGCATCGATTCTAAAACCACCGTACGCTTTTAATATTGTATCGTTTTTATATGTTTTTATATTGATATCCATCAATTGAAAAATTTTAAGTGGTATTATGTTTACTTGAAACCCTGTATCTAGCTTAAAATTTGTAACATAGCGGTTTTCAATAATTAATTTCTCTAGCCAAGTACTTACGCTATTTACTGATTTATGTGCGCTTATACTATGGATCGTGAGTAGGTCGGTGATCTCTTCGTCTTGAATTTCATCGTCTTCCTGAAGCTCCATGACTTTTCTACCTCGATGTTGGCATCCTTGAGCAAAATGGTTTGGTTTTCTGTATGTTGTACACAACTTTCCATAGGCCGGACATTTTCTTGGGCCGTGTCGCCTTCCACATTTTTTGCAATTATACTCTTCATCGTCTCTGGGCTGTGTCGATTTATCCTTTGCACGTCGTATTAGATCAGTTTGGGCAGTATTATGTAAGCTTCTAGCTTGTATCTTGCTAATTTCACCAGCTCGGCATGTATTAATAGCTTTATTTAAGTCAAGATCGGGCATTCTTAGCAATCTTTCTTGTAGATCCGCATTATTTATACCAAGAACAATTCTGTCTCTTAGCATTTCATCCTCATCCAGGATTTCGCAATATTTTATTAATTTTTTTAAGTCCGGGACCTAATTTTCTATTGATTCACCGGTAGTTTGGGCTCTATTATAAAACACGTACCTTTCATATATTATATTACGTCGGGGTTTTATATATTTTTCAAAAGCATCTTTTATGGATTTTATATCCTTTTGTTGTTCATCAGTAAGCTTGAATGTATTGAACAATTCCAATGCTTCTTCACCCATGAAATTTAGCATCATGGCCGCCTTTACCTCTTTACTCTTTGCTGTTTTCCCTGACGCCACAAGGAAAATGTTGAACGCCTGTATACATTTGGTCCAATTATTGGGCAGGTTTTCATCAAGCTGAAGGGCTTTCGGTGGACGGAACTCCATATTATTTGGTTTTTAATTTCTCTTACTTTGCTTTTACTGTTAATTTTAATATATTCGTCGCAGTCGCAGCGCCATGTAATAATATACGTGTTACTCAAACTACAGCATGTGTTGTTCTGCTTTATTAAGACGAACATAAATATAATGCTACACACACACACAATATCATACCCAAGTAATTTTGATATGTTTTATTCTTGAATACTCCCTGGGCTACAAAGAATAAATGTGTGGAATTCCAATTAAAATTCGTTGGGTAGATTTTGAGTTATAACGGCATTAAAAAATGTAAGATTGCCAAATTGTCAAATTTTGGATAATCAGCTTCATAAGTTTAATTTCAAGTGTTTGATATTGTGAATCATATCGTCAACAGCATCATTGATATTAAATTCGTTCCAAAATGCGTTTTCCTGGAAGTTTTCAGGCCGTATAACAAAAAACATTAGGCCGTAAACGAGACCGGTGACCCTGCCACTGGTCTCGTGAATTTACAGCCGAAAATTCAACCATTTCCCCATCCATTTCTGTTCTCCGATATAGACGAATAGAAAACACATACACATACGAATTCTAACTAATATTATCCATATATTATCGCCTTTCTATTGTCAATGAATTTTTTATATTGAATATTTATTGCTGACTCAATGAACACGATTATAGATTTAAATATGTATGTATGTTCTCTTGATAACTGCATTGCTTTTAATATTGTCGCTTTTCTATTGTTTATTAACATGCTATAATTAATTTTTGTTGCAATACATTGAAATGAAAATAATGCTTCAAAGAAATAGGAGTAGTTTATTATAATATTTCCTCCGATTGCATTCTGCTTGCACCAACAGCGGGCATTCTCTACCGTACAGCTTGACACAAAATGTGCTGTGGGAGTTTTAAATTGTGCAATGGAAATCTCATCTTTGTGCACTAATAAATTGTTTTAATTTTCCGGGTATTCATTTTCCGCGTATTTATTTCACCATTCGAACAATGATGATAAAGATTGTCGCATCCGAGAAGATTTCTGTATAATATGCAGTTTTCGGAACATATTTACTTAAAAGTTCTCACAGAAAAGCGCTTGAAGCACGGTTTAATAATACAGAAATATGTTTTCACATGCAAACAAAATGATCCTCTATTAATATGGTTACATTCAATTAGCCGTTCCTAACTAAATACAAGGTGTCCCTCAACTTGTTCCTGCAAGTGCAAGAGATGGCTTTAGTGTAGTATATTTGAGGCGTTTAGTATCAAAACCAGCTCAATCCATATTTTTTCGAAAGTATTTTTTACTTTATCATACGCAGTATGTAAAGTATTGTAATCGTGCCAAAAAAAATTTTTGAGATTTTAGCGGAAATATGTCTTTTTGGGTCCCCTGAACATTTTTGACCAAGGTACAAAAAATGTCTGTGTGTGTGTGTGTGTGTGTGTGTGCGTGTGTGTGTGTGTGTACCCGTTTTTTTGTGACGACGATTCCGGAGAAAGTACTAAAGGTATCGGGACGAAACTTCGTATTTAGAAGTTTCATAACCAAACTTAGAGCTGAAAAGCTTTCTGTTGAAAAGGGTCCAAAGGAAGTGGAGGTTTAGTCTTAGCATTTTTGAAAGATTTTGCAAATAAGCCGCCATTTCTGGAATTTCGTCGAAATAGTTAAATAATAAATTAAAGATGAGGAAATTCTGAATAATTTATGACTATGACATTTTTTGGTACAATCAACAGTATAGTCGCATGAGCAAATTCTATTTCATCGAGATCGGTCGTACTGCATTTAAACTAGTAGCCAGGATATATCAGAAATTATGATTCTAATGACAGTAGGTAATGTCAGGCTAATGTTTTGACATGATTTTGACAACACCTACTGTCAATATAAGCTGCGTTCGGATATTGTACACCGTCACTTTTTACACCCAATAACACGTAAGTGTCATTTGAACGGTGTACCCGGTTACAACGGTGTACAATATCCGAACGCAGCTTAATCGACATAATATCTGTCTAGTTCTACTAGTTTTATTTTATTTATTTTATTTATTTTTCGATCAAATAGAATCTCATGCAGCTAAATTATTAATTTTATATCTAGTATGATAAGGTCATGTGCCTGGCCACATCAGATTTTTTGCTATACAAACACCCTATACAAAGCAATTTTTAACGAATCCAACACAATCCGGTCGAAAACATGTGTCAAAAGCCAGTATTTTTTCAAAGCCAGCTCAATCCATGCTTCCACTGCAGGCCGCCATGTGACCACCCGGCTAAAAACTCAAACTCCCAGCGACGTGTTTGTGTGTTATTGGTGTGAGAACGAGCAGAAAAAAGTTCAAATCAAATATCATCGGCAGTTTCTGAGTTTTTGCTCAACCATACCAGAATGCCTCCTGAGGTTGAAATGGTTGGGTGCTTTTGTGACGGAAAACAAAGTATAACTCCACACTGATTGGAAAGTTGAGTTTTTGGGTCCTTAAAATTGCTCCAGCACACGTCAAGACGATTGAAGTAGTTTTCCATATCGTGGGCATTCGTTCCTACCATCTGAGCGCGTTTTCGGCCGTTTAGAAATGAAAATAAAGAAGAAAAACATATAGACCCCAAGAATATAAAGCCATTCTTGCTCAGCAAGAAACCACTTTCTTTTTGCTTCCTGGGAACGAACTGGTTACGATTTTAAAGCTACTGTATCCTCTATTTTGCACATCACAGGACAGTGATACTTGGCATTTTACATTTTTAGCTTCGAAAGGATTTTAGCTCACCAGGAACAAGATGAAAAATGACACCGAAGTAAGAGGTGAAGTTTGTTATAATTCGGACCTTGGCCCTTTCAAGAGCGTGTCAAAGAAACAAAACAATTCAAAACCTCCACAGAGGAACCTTCCTCTGTGGCTACTGGCGTTCCTGATGCTCAAGCAAAGATAATTGACGTGAGCAACTTGCTCACCAAACATTTTGGGGATCAGTGGATGGCCATCTAATTCCTCAAACATTATACATAGACCTACTTTCAACAAGATAATTTCTTCGACGAAGGCGAATCTGTTGCCAACGCAAACTCCCATGAAAACGTTTTGATCTAATGACAATAATAACTATAATTATTATAATGGATGTTAATTCTTTGCAGAAACCTGCATATATTGATATGAAACTTTGAAATAGTTAATACAAGATGGCGGTAATTTTTTAAGTTAAAAAAAAACTACAGCCACGCCTGGGATTCGAACCCAGATATACGGATTGCCGGTCCGTATATCTGGGTTCGAATCCCAGGCGTGTCTGTAGTTTTTTTAACTTAAAAAATTACCGCCATCTTGTATTAACTATTTCAAAGTTTTATAATTATTATGTTTATATCATAAATATGTTTATAATTATATCATAAATATGTTTATAATTATATCATAAATATATTTATAATAAAAAAAGTATGTTTATAATTATAATTATGATTCAAAGAAGTGAGTTAACCCCTCCTAGTAGTAGACTAATGATTTTTTTTAGAGATTTTCCCCCGGATTTTTTCAAAACCAGCTTAATCCAAACCATTTTTAATTACGAAAAATTACACAGAACTGCTAACTTAAAACTGAACAAATATTTGGAATCACACACCATAGGTTGTGCAAACGAAACAAACATTTTGGAACAATTAAATGGGCAGAGCATAAGACGTTTTTTTCTATCTCCTGTAAAATTTATAAAAGAAGATTGGGCTGGCTTTGATACTAAACGCCTCATTTTAAAAGAATAGTTTTTACGTGATACCTACCACGTCCCAACCATCGTGTAGTCTTCTTTGTCTCTCTATGTTAAAGTTGCCATTGTATTTTATTTATGAACCGTTTATGGTATGTTTTCTAAACCTCCTGGAGGCTATAAATTGCAAAACATTGCCGTGAGTAATTTAGTAATTAGGCACATTCAAGGACACACTCTTTATTGCCTAATAGTATTGCTTTCTTCGGATTCCTCAAGCGGTCGAAAGAAATTGATATTTTTTTTAATTGCGCACTTAGAAGAAATGGGCAAACGTTGTTCAAACAAACTCAACAAAGTCCGGATCATACAAGCGGATAATACCTTTTGGCCGATTACTTTCTACCTTGAGAAAAGAGAAATTACGTGGGAATGACATAATTGGATGCGCGGTCTTAACCGATTCAACAATATACCTACTTTTAACTTTATAATAAATCTCACGATGTTGCTGGTCTCCATCTGCGCTTGCTTCTTACTGCCTTCGCTTTCGTTTTCTAATGTCTATATATACGTCTGTACCATACCGATATGAGTTCATGAACTTATGCTTTGGTGAAATTTTGGCGCCAACGGTTGTCCATTATAATAATTATAATGAATTGTAATTAAATTTTGAAACATATACAGTGTGTCTCACGGGACGTTGGATTGTATGGGTACTTTTGTTATTATTAAAGATAGAAAGTCGGTTAAATGGACAAAATAGTGCATATTTATGTGCTCTTTCATAATCCGTTCAGAAAACAGGTCAATTCCAAATGGTTTCCAAGCTATTTTGAAAAAAATCAAAAATGTATTTTTTTAATTATGGTCATAACTTCTTTATTTGTGATCCCATCAAAAAGCGTTTTGACATTATAAAAGCACTTTTTTGTCTACAATTTGATTATGTCATTATAAAATTTTTTTTTTCAATGAATTCGTCAGAAACAAACGAAGCTTTTGTTTTTCTTACGGACGCCATATTGGTTTTATACATCTTTGGATTAAGAATTTTTTTCTGAGTAATTTGGTATGCCACATGTCATATTTAGAACACAAAAATCCGACAAAATTGAAGTTTTTTCTTTAATATCTGAAAATCGCATGGTGCCATGAAAAGCACATTTGAGTGATACAGTATTTATGTGCCCATAGTCATGTTACAGTAAAATTTTGGAATATATTTATTTGTACTAACTACACAACATAAAAAAGTAACAACATGTTAACAAACTAAATAATGTTTTCAAAAATCTCGCCATTTGCGTGGAGGCATTTTTCACAGCATTCCGTAATACCTTACCGAGGGTTCTTCTGTCAATCGAATTTAAAGCGGCGATGACGGTGTCACCTAACTCCGCAACGTTTCCAAAATATAAACACCATACACCTAATTTTTTAAAATCACAAGGGGTAAGATCCGGCAATCTTGGTCACAATATTTCTGAATAGGTAGCAATTCCTCTCCGTTTATGTCTTATATCTAAATAGTTCCTCACAATTCGGGCATTATGTGCAGGTGCTCCGTCTTGTTGGAACCACATACCTTAGCGTAAGGCCAACGGTATATCGTCAATTCTTTCTTCCACGTCCTCAGAGAGCAATATTTCTGATACCTCTCCTAAGTTAATATTTTGTTATAAAAAATTGGTCCGATTAATCGGTTGGCCACTATACCGCACCATACATTAAAACCAAACCGCATCTGATTATGGCGCGGTACAAAAAGGTGCTGATTTTCGCGGACCCAGTACCCAGTAGTGAGTCTTCTTCCAGTTCAAAATACCGCAGTTAGAAAATATGTTTCATCGGATATGTTTTTTTTTTTATAAAATTCTGGGTTTTCACCAATTTTGTTCAACAGATGGGTACAGATGGGTAGATATCACATTGTTTCACAAAATGTCTTCCATGGCACCATGCAATTTTCAGCAATTCTCGAAGTGTACAATGTTCAGTCAATTCTATTAGGTTATTGTATTAAAAACATTGCATGTGATATACCAAATTACTCAGAAAGAAATGATGAATCCAAACAGGTATAAAACCAATATGGCGTCCATAAGTAAAACAAAAGTTTCGTTTGTTTCTGACGAATTTATTGGCGAAAAAAATTTTAAACTGACGTATTCTAATTGTAGACAAAAAAGTGCCTATATAATGTCAAAACGCTTTTTTGATTTTATTACAAATAAAGAAGTTATGACCATAATTAAAAAATTAAATCTTTTAATTTTTTCAAAATAGCTTGGGAACCGTTTGGTATTCAACTGTTTTCTGAACAGATTATGGAAGAGCACATAAATATGCACTACTTTGTCCATTTAACCGACTTTCTATCTCTAATAATAACAAAAGTACCCATAAAATCCAACGTCCCGTAAGACACACTGTAGACATTGTACTTGTACAATATATCAGTGAGCTATTTGTTCATGGAAACTGAAAAGCAATACAGCAAACTTAAGATAAATTATGAGTAATTCCATGTCTAATCAACAGAGTTCAGTGTAACAATAGGGTATTACGGCACTTTTCAAATTCTGTTCTATTACAAAGTAGGTTAGCCATCACCCTTTCACACGTCAAATGCCAAACAACGCTTTAATTTAGGAGAAAACGCGTTTTGAAATTCAAATAAAAATCCTACTTGTGACGTCACAAGGAGGGATTATAATGCGAAACTTGACAACGTCGCGCATAGTTATTTTATGTTGCTGTGGTGCCAACAGTCGCGTAGTTCACTCTGTTTACCGTTCGTGCATTGAGGTTAGGTGGACAGTGATTTTTTAATATATCAACACCAGCAAACACCATACATAATCAACATGAGCAAATAATAATATAGTTTGTTGTGTGCCGGGTTGCGACAGCAAATCAGTCGAAACACCAGAATTCAATACAACATTTATACGAAATGGTGTATCTACCTTGTAGTTTCATAAACACACAGGAATATATTATAAGAAATGTATTGTCAATATGTATTATTAATAAACTTCTATTTAAGCAGTTATTATTTACTACTAGTCTTTCCCTCTACATTCAAATTTCTTTGTGAACCATGTGATTGGGGGATGTTTCATCACTTTGTCGTTAATTTACTATGAACAATTGTAAGCTGGTTGAATAATATGTATGACAGATTTACACAATTATCTATTGTAATCTATTTGTATTCTAATGTTCGTATAACGGTATGGGTGCAAGATTGAAAAGTTCACGAGTTATCTCCAAACCCTTCACGTGTTAACTTCTTTCTTACTTGGAATTTAAATTTATTTATCGATGGAGGAAGTACGTAAAGACTTAACGTTGAAATACTATTACCATTAAATTAGTTACCATATAATTAATGTACATGGTAATATACATTGTATAAAAGTTGAGTCAACTAGAATATACAAATAAACAAACATTTTATTTTAGCATATATGTATTTTAAATTTGTAATACTGTCGTATTCCTGATAGTTTTCAATATTTACAGTTCCAATATCTTCTGCTTATATATACTTCACTGACGATCCAATCTGCGATAATTTCGGTTTCTGCCAATAGGATGTCACAGGTGTTGGCGATGGTTCCTCGCTTCGGCGATATAGCCCCACATTAGTAAAACACAGTTCTCACATTGAACACTTAAAACGTGTCACAAAACTTCATCTAACACACAGGATACTGTGTATGGTTTCTTCGTAACCGAATGCTCAGGTGTAGATCTAGCTTTAATCGTTCAGGTCTTATCACTCCGTTGAAGTTGAACATAACCTACAGCGTTATTCCCATATTCTTACCTTGATGATCTAAACATATCATTATATTAATTATACTCATATTATAACATTTGGATAATATCTTACCGCTCAAGTTTAATCCCTTTCATTTCAGCGCCTAAGAAATGCTGATTTTCGTTGAAAAAAGTTATTGTGGTAATTAGATCGATCGTGGGCAAATTTTGCTTTGGTAAAATCATCTTCCACAGAACACATGCTTGCACTGGTAACTTAACAACTTACTTAATAAGTAATAATTTTACGATACGCTGTAAATACTACCGTCGAAGTTTGTCTGTTGTCAAGTGTCAACACACATACAAACAGACAGCGGTGCAAACACTGTTGCAAGAAAATTCCCTAGGTTTTGATCAATTTCTTGGCTACGGTGCCAATTCTACACTTGGCCAATCACGACAGTGATCGGAAAATTCAAATTTTAATTGTAGTTTTCTCAACAAATTCTGAATGTAATTTAATTTTAACTTAACAGAATTTCGGGTTATATACTGTAAAATCGCTTAATACACGCTTTTGCTTAAATTTCCACATGACCGTAATACCCTATTGCTTGCAGATTATATTTTGAAACTATGGGTGAACCGTATGTCATCAGACTTGCATTTTTATGGAGAGTTTCCTCTCGTATACAGCACAAATGGGTGTGCATTTTCTTTACTTTTCAATTACAAATTAGTAGGTACTATCCGCGCCAAAAAAAGTCGTACAGCTAAGTTTGACATCATGTAAGTCTGGCTTGTCAACTTGACAGCTGGTGCATGTTTCATCCCTATGACTAATGTCAGAATGACAGCGTATAGGTTATAAAAGAACCATTTACAAAGCTACAAGGTGTACGACTTTTTTTTGGCGTGCATAGTACGTAGAACGGGGCACTTGATAAAAAATTTTCGAATTGTGCCAATTTGCTACAGAAAAACCGCACATGCATAATATCATAGCATGTTAACGATACAAATAAAATAAAATGTTGAAAGTCCTAACAAAGGTAGTATTTGAAAACTTTAAACTGATTTCCAATCCAAAATCCAAAGTGCAGTCAACAAAAATTTTTTCATTTAATTTTTTATCCTTTTTGTTATTTTTTCTTCCATTAGGGATGGCAGTTGTTTATTTTCATTGATGGCGTAATTTGTTGTGGTAGTGTGCTTTTGTTTAACAATGACTTGTTACTACTTTTTCTAGTTTTAACCACTTTTGATCATATGCCCAAAAGATCGTTTTCAATGGTGTTTTGGACCTGATCGATGAATCGATATTTGAAATAAAAGATCGGCGTGACTTCAAATTGATCTTTTAGATCGGATTAATCTCCATGGGATTAATCAATCCATCTTTTTGCCCGACCACTTGAAAGTTTTGCTATATTACTGAACAAAAAGAAAGGTAGGAAATAAAATAGTAATTAATAATAGTAATTGCTATTTACATTACAGTAAATGTATATGGCGAAGAAAATAACGATTTAACACAATTAAAGAAACAGTAATAAATATTTAACCGCATATTAACGTTATCAATGTTCTATTTAGAGCTCGTGGCGGATATTTTGAACATTGTTTTTCCACTTTCTGTCACGAAGCTTTAATGTCAAATATGTAGAACAAAAACAGATCGGAAAAAGAAAGTTATTTCGCATTCTTTACACACAGTTTTGAAAAATTTACAAATAATATTGGAATTTTAAATTAGAAAAAATAAATATCCATCAGACCATCAGAAAATGATATTTATTCCACTTCTCTGGCTTTGGTGAGGTACAATTACAGTATTTTTGTTTAGATATGTAATGGCAACAATTGGTCTTGAAATTTCTAAATATGAAGTTTCGTCCAGATACTTTTAGTTGTTTCTCCGTAATCGTCGCTACAAAAGAACGGGTACGCACATACACACACACACACATGCGCACACACACAGAATTTTTTAACCTTATGTTCAGAGTACCCAAAAATACATATTTCCGCTAAAATCTCATTTTTTTTTTCAACACGATTACAATACTTTGTCATACTACGTATGATAAAGTAAATGTTACAGACGAAACTTAGTTAAAAGATTCTGTGTTAAAACAGCTACTATATACTCCTAAATAATTTAAGGGGGGATTCCGGTTTTCTGATGAAAAAAATTCGATTTTTTTTTTCTGTACGTTATTTTATTATTTAAGGTCTTAAGAATGTGTGTACGAAGTTTTAAGGTAAAATTTGCAAAATTAGCGAAGTTGTAAGCAATTAGCCAACGGCGTGCAGGTGCCAAAAATATGCAGCGCGCGGATCGGTCGTATCGCGCGCTAAACAATTTTTCCGCCCGAGTTTTTCAAGCCAAAAAATTTTGCAGTGTGTGGTTTATTATTCTGTGAAATTCCCTCGTGAACAATCATCGATAAAAAAACACTCAAGAAAAACTCCTACACGTGCGGATGGACAACAAAAAAAGAAAATTTTCTGAGAATGTACACTCGTGAAAGAAAAGCATTTGCTAGTACGTCTACCGATAAATTGTCGACAGCGGAAGACGAGAAAAGTATAGTGCTGGGTTTTGGAGACGGGATATGGAAGAAGTGAGGTCACATTTCCGTTGTATAGGATCACTATATTTATGGAGAAATATACTAACAAAGTGGTTGAGCATATGTACTGCCCTGTGGGATCACAGAGTTGGTGCAAATGGCGAAAAACTGAAGCCGAGAAAACTCTGGATGAATTCAATAACACTTGCTAATAATGTCGAAAATGCCATCAAGCCGATTTACAACGACTTGTCGTCGAGAGAGTTGCTAGAACAGTGTTTGGGTGGTGACTAGGGCTGGGCAAAAAAATCGATCGATCGATCTGATCGATCTGATTGATCAGATCGATCGTTCGATCATCTTATTTGAAAGATCGATCTGATCGATCAGATCGATCAGATCGATCAGATCGATCAGATCGAAAAGATCGTAAAGATCGATCAGATCGAAAAGATCGATCGATCGATCTTTCAGTTCTTTCATATACGTACGACAAGTGTCCAACCATGTACGTATCATCAAAAGATCGATCAGATCGATCTGATCGATCTTTTCGATCTGATTGATCTTTTCGATCTGATCGATCTTTTCGATCTGATCGATCTTTTCGATCTGATCGATCTTTTCGATCTGATCGATCTTTTCGATCTGATCGATCTTTTCGATCTGATCGATCTTTTCGATCTGATCGATCTTTTCGATCAAATCGATCTTTTCGATCTGATCGATCTGATCGATCATGATCGATCGATCGATCAGATCGATCTCAAATTGTGATCAAAGATCGTTCACAAATTTCCGAGATCGCCCACCCCTAGTGGTGACACACAAAACAACAACTAAAGCTTCAATTCTACTGTCTGCCGCCTCGCACCCAAACATCTTCACCGTGGGTCAAAATTGCGGCTTATGCAGCAGCAGGCATTTATAATAAAGGCTTTTCTGCCATCCTCTAAACTATGACAACTATAGGAATCGTTATTGGCAAGGAAACGAAAATATTTGCAAATGTTCGCGAGAAACTTCGTTTGTTGATGTCGTCGAGACGTGCACTAGAGGCTGCAAAATAAGCTCAAACAAGGCGTAGAAATGAGCAAGTCTCAAATTAAATTCTACGAAGTGGAGGAAGGAATAAAGTATGGCTCTGGTATAGCATATTAGCAGAAAAACACTGTAAGTACTCGATGTCCCGTAATAAACTGAACTTGAATGTTTAAACGTGTTTTTCTCGGAACAGTTTTTTCGCAAACGGTTGGCATGATATTTCGAAACCTATTGGACCGATTGACTTCAAATTTTAACTGGATAAGTTTAAAAATTTTAAATGCAATAAGTTATGTACCTACTTTTCCTTTTATAGAGAAAACATTGTCAATTTTTTTGAGAAAAATCGATATTTTGAGTTTAAGAAGCCACCATTTCCTCAAATATAAATATTTCTATTTTCTGGTTCATCAAACGAGATTTTCGAGATTTTTATTTCAGATCACCTGGAGTGGCCCAATCATGCCAACCAGTGACCGCGGATCTTCGCGCAGTGTCATGGTCGCGGGTGGCTAGTGAGCGTGATTCATCATATTTCTGTATTATTATTTTTTTGTAAATACTTGAAAAGCTAATAAATATTTGTGCCAAATTTGGAATCAATTTATTGCATAGTCTCGCCAATAAAAAATTCTAAAAAAGGCGGTAATTTTAGAGGAAAAAACCGGAATCCCCCCTTAAGCGTATCCTACGAAATTTCACATATATTTGTAAAACAATAAATAATTTATTTTTACTGCAATTAAGAATTATAACGAGAGAAAACGTGTTCATTAATATTACTTATACCGTAATACAATATATGCCTGTTACAATATGTATGTATTATCAAATTTCTACTTTTTACTTTATTGCGTAGTTACGTTATTATAATATGGAAACACGATTCTTTCTGAATATTTATTAAACGCATCGGTAATAGAGAAATGTAACATCAACGCAGCATGGTTTCTTGACTAATTGCTACAAATAAGGAGCGTCATTACCAACGTTCATGTGGTATCTTACCTTAAGTATGGCATTAGAATTTAGATGCATACTTGTTTATTTCCTTTATCGCATACTAAATAACAAACTTTCTAGTAAACCTCTATCCTGTTGATGCACACATAAAGAAATTTCACTTAAAGAGTATTGAATATATAATTTGCATTATTTTAGCACATTTTATAAATGCTGGGTGTTAATTTTTTTAACTACATGGTAATAAATTGATGGTCAACTTATTATGTAAAATAAACTAAACGTTTTCAGATACATTTGTGTACTTTCTAGGTTTATAATTAATCAATCATGAAAGAAAAAATATAGGTTAAGCCTGATAGGAATGATATACTATCTATGATTACCAACGATGCTTAGAATATTAATCCCAGATTCCAAATGTTTAAACTAACATTTACTTTTACGATGATGATTGATACTATAATATCAATGGTCCTTGCTCATTGATTTTTAAATTACCAACATTAAAAAAAATCAATTAAAAGTATTCTAAACAAAAAATCTCAAAATCTGAAATAATATTTACTATACTAAGGGCCGATATATTCACCTATCGTGAAACCGTTCGTCATCTAAACGACAAGATAAATGGTAAAAATGTGTCTATTCACCTGTCGTTAACGTTACCGACCGGATAAATACACTTAACGATCAAATTTATTTAGCGATCGAATGAACCTGCCGTAAATTAATGACGAACACTTTGATTGGTCACAGAGCATGTGCTGAATGTCAAACAAAAAGTCAAACTGACAAATATTTACTTACGTACGTGGTACTGTATTAATTGAAGTCATTATTTAGTTAATATGGCCGAATTTGCTGCATTCGTCTTTCATACCATTTTTTTTTTACTTTTGGTCGTCTTTTTTAATTGATGCGGTTAGAAATGGGTGCGAATGAATTTTGGTTACGTTTTGTCAATGTCTATCAATGTCATTTACGGCGCTACATCTAGCGGCAATTAGTCCAAGTTATGATCCAAGTGTTGATTTAGTACACCTTTTTTACCGACATTTGATACTATACTGCCGAAAAACATTCGTTAGCGATGTTTACGTCCTCGTTGCCTGACGATAACTTACAGATCGGTGAAAAGACAGAATCATTTTTAACGCGAACGTTAGCGTAATCTGTTCGTTGGCTAACGACAACTTTGACGATAGGTGAATATATCGGCCCTAAGTATATAAGAAACAAACTAACAATATTTTTGGCGTACAACTTTTTATATTGCACATAACACTGTGTTACAATGAAAATATACTTTTCACGAGACATAGTGTAAGTTGTTGAGCTGGTAACACCTCCAAAATATCGATTTAAGAAAAAACTGTTTTCGGGTACTTGCATGTGTATACAAATGCAGAACTCCGTCTTTTTCCATTCGATTTCCAAAATAAAAAATGCAATTGAAACAGCGAACACAGACCATTATAAGGATGAACTGTTTGGTCAGATCCAATAAAAAGTCGAAAAGTTATGGACGTTCAAATTCAGAAGTTTCCCTCTATTTTCAGATTTTCTGAACTTTTACAACAGTTTGATGACCTGTTTCAATCCATAATATTTTATTTCTATTTTTTTATTGAAAGCCCATTTAAATTTGCGTTTAATAGGAGATTAACTAGACATTATTTTCTTTGTTTATTACCTTGTTTTATGGTATTTTAGTCTATCTAATATATTATTGAGTACTATTCGACTTGCGCCCAAATATCGTAAAATTATTAATCGTCAATCTTAAGGCTCCGTTTTAAAAACATCGCAACTTCCAAACGAAATATTTCGTTGCGATGTTTTTTTTTGCTGGGAGTGGTCTGCCTGGCCACGTCAACCAGGCCACAGTTTTATGATAAGGGGAAGTTGGGGGGTTTAGAGGAAGCAGGCAAAGGCGGAGCATAGTCGACGCGAGTACATCCGAAGGGGAAGTACTCAGCGAGTTTGGCGCCGCGCGTCGGCGCTTTCGCTTTCGCTCAAGTTACAATGTATTAGTGTTCTCACTCATCACGGTCGCATATGCATCCCGGACTGCATACAGCTGGCTGGCGGCCGCCAGGCGGTAAAAGAAAATATATTGATTTAAGTTAGAGAGAGCGCGCTTGCTATTATAATATTTAATCTTTTTAACAGGGTGACATAGGTACATACTGTATAGTAAATTGACAAAAATGTATTAACTCATGATAACTCATCGGTGAATTATGGACTTCAATTTAGAAAGGAATTAATTAAAATCGAGCAATGAGGACCCAATACATCTATAAACATGCTGGATATCGAACGAACGCACGGCAGTGACACACGAAGACAAAAATAAAAAAAATTAATCTGATGCGTTCAGGCACATTACTTTATCATACCATATATAAAATTAATAGTTTAGCTGCATGAGATTCTATTTGATCGAGATCGGCCATGTCTGCATTAAAATAAAACTACTCGAACTAGACGGATATTTTGATTATATTGACAGTAGGTATTGTCAAAACATCACCGATCTCGATAAAATAGAATTTGCTCATGCAGCTAAACTATTCATTTTACCAAAAAATGCCATAGTCATAAAATGTTCAGAATTTCCTGTACCTACTTTAATTTATTATTTAACTATTTCGACAAATTTCCAGAAATGGCGGCTTATTTGCAAAGTCTTTCAAAAATGCTATAAGACTAAACCTCCAGTTTCTTTGGATCCTTTTCAACAGAAAGCTTTTCAGCTCTAAGTTTGGTTATGAAACTTCTAAATATGAAGTTTCGTCCCGATACCTTAGTAGTTTCTCCGGAATCGTCGCCACAAAAAAAGCACACACACATACCTACACAGAACTTTTTTTTACCTGGGTCAAAAATGTTCAAGGGATCCAAAAAGACATTTCCGCTAAAACCTCAAAAATTTTGTTTGGCACGATTACAATACTTTACATACTACGTATGATAAAGTAAAATCATAGTACATAGTCCAAAGTTCCCCAAACCATTTATATAAATCCCAAATATTTTGTCACCTACAAGTTCGCTATATTTTATAAACGTTTTGGGCGCCATGAATGCAAGATTCATGAATGAAAACAAATTCTGGCATTGGCTATATCCAATTCCCGCTGTAATACTGCCCAATACAGTCGCTGAACTAATATCCATTAGAGCCGACCCAAGTTCGTCACTGCTAATTGTCTCTTCCTGTCCATAAAACCGACAGTTTAAATAAAATGTTCATTTGAGTCCTGTTCTGGTCTCTTTGTCTCATTTGTAATTAAATAATTACAATATTGTTCTTTTAGATTATCTATGCATATATTTTAACTTAGGTGATACGTAGTCGTCTTTTACTAATTCGTCTAAAGGACAGACGCGGATGTTTAGGTACTTTGCCACGACTTCTACCCATTATTAAACAAAGGTACCTAACACCTAGCAGGTATAACTACACTAAGTATAATATCATACAGTATATGACTTTTATCGTGTGTTAAATTTGTAAACCGTGCGTATAAATGTGAAATGCGAGAACTCTGTTCTCCCGATTTAATATACGCTACGGTCATAACTTGTGAACAGTCTAATCTAAAAATAGCAGTAGGCGTGGCGTAGTTATAGGCGGTGTTTAAAACTCCTAACGTCTGCTGTCTACACCGGGCCCGTAATATAGGCAAATTACATACATTTCTGGCAATTACGCTTTGTTATCGCAATTATAATGTTTAGATTAAAATTGTACTTAAATAAAAAATCTATTTTTGTATCATGAGTTGGGCTAAATGTTTTATATTTGAAAAAAACCAAAGATGTAGAAGTAAAATTGTACCTAGTAAAATATCTCTAAAAAAATTTTTTTTTCATCCAGCCCAACTCGTTATTTATCTAAGAAGTTACATAAAAATTTCATAAACTTTGAACAATAAATAACGCATTTATTTGCAAACGCGTTTTAGGAGAGGTAGAACTGGGTCTTAACCTATTATAATTGTGTATACTATTAGGACGATGTAGGTATTTATTATCACCAAATTTCATATAAAATAATATAGATCAAGCTGATCTATAAGCAGTAAGAAATTAGCTTTAGTGCATGCTTCAGTGCAAATATAAAAAAAGGACAATGTGGGACAATCGCAATAAGTTTAGTGAACGATTTCATCAGGAAATGGAAGCTATTAAAAAACGTTTTCTAGGAAAAAACACCATCAACATGATCGCAGACTACTGCTGGTCACTAAACCCGAAACAGATGATGTATTGTATACGAAGGCGATCGAGTACCTAACAAGTTTTGTTGTATTTCCTGCTTTTTTTTATTTTTCATAAATCACGATAGTAACTCAGTACTGTTCCAATAAACGAGTGAAAATATTTTGAACCCAAATATACCTGGAAATGTAACGAACGTAAACGCTAATGCACTTGTGATAGTCTGGCAGGGAACAACAAAAAGAAAAAGAAAAAAACAGTGTCATAATTTTAGAATGACATTGTAAATATAAGTGCTAGTAATGTCTAATTAATGTGTATCAAGACTACGGATTTATTATAGTCGGCCTCAGTATATTTCATCTCCGTAGTGTGATGTGTCTAGCCGGTCAATAAAATTTGATAATTCTGTTAAATTTCAACAGATTCTAATAAACAAACACGTATTAGATGCAAATTTAAATGGGCTATCAATTAAAAAAAAAACATTACGGATTCAAATAGGTCATCAAAAAGTTGTTAAAGTTGAAAAAATCTGAAAATAATTGGAAACTTCTGAACTTGAAGTTTTCGATTTGTTATTGGATCATTTTTTGGAGCATTTTTATTTTGCAAATTGAGTAGAAAATGGCGGAGTTATGAATTTGTATACACGTACAAGTACCCAAAAACGTGTCTTTTTTAAATCGGCTCTACCAGCTTAACAACTTTCGCTGTCTCGTGAAAAGTATATTTTGTTTTTTTTTCTTTTGTGACACAGTGTCTCTACAAACGGAGATGTGTATGTATATGATTGTGCGTAGTGTTAAATTGTTGACAACATACATTGTACAGTAGTAGACGTGCTGCTTAAATCCAAAATAAATTTATAGTAGAGCAAGCAACAAACGGGTTTGATTTGCATCGAACCAGATGGAGACACCTGCTTCATTTATTGGACATATATAGGTACTATAGATTATTATAATAAAAATAATAATACTTATTATTATTATTATAGTTTTCCGCCTTTTAATCAATGAGACATTTTCTTATCGAAGCCCAACTGTAGACTATTTTCATTCTAAACTACAATTCATATTATGAAGAAATAGTCTAAACGCTATATTAGCGCAATTTAATCCCAAACGAAGAAATTTATAGGAATTCCTAAACTACAGGAACTGCCGGTTTATTTTTTTCGAGGATTATTTTATATTTTATTGCATACCTAATAAAATGCTTACGGGAAAGGTAAGCAATTACAACTCTTATCTTCAGGGCAGGCGAGAGGCGGGGCTCAGCGCGTTACCCTGAACCCTGCCCGGGCTTTAGACGGCTACGTGAATAAGAAAATTGAGAAAAAAAATACATCAATAATAGAGGAATAATCAAATTTTCCACCAGCAATAATGAAATAAATTATATAAAGCAATTTGTCAGAAGCAAACTGCATTTTTTAGTTCATCACTTATTGAGTTTGGATTAGTTTGGTTGTACTTTTGTAGTTTAGTAAAATTATTTTTCTCTGAATTAAATGGTGTTTTCTTCTAATTTTATGGTTTTATATTTTCAAGAAAAATCGCGTTTTTGCAAATTGGACGAATTTTCCAAATAGGCAGGGTAGCTAAGTTTCTTTGCACTGGACACGAATCTTTATGCAGGGTCACTTAAAATTGGAGAAATAAAAAACACCATAAACACTTTTTAAAGGAAACCAGAAAACAGGAAATTAAAAACTTTAAATTTAGAGAGGTTTCATTGTTATTTATTTGCGTTATGAATAACTCAAATTATAAAATATAATATGTTTTGACAAAAATAGAAGTTATTTATTAAAAACAAAGAGATATCAATGATTTTCACATCTACCACTTCGTATTCATAATAAACCTACCAAAAACAATTATTCAATTTCTGTTCACATAATCCATGTTGCCCAGAGTCACTAATAATTACGATTTTCTACTGTTTGTTTTAAAATTTTCTGATGTGATAAACAAAAGACAAAGTCTTTTACTTAGAAAAATTAGCAAAATTACATTTATTGTCCTAAGCATTATTGTTAGAAAAACAACAACAAAATAAATTACAGCATGCAATGAATGAGTTAGGTATAACTTGAATGAGTCAATTATAATCATTGAAATAACAGACGTACTCACTGGTGTAATGCTGTTCGAGTTCCAGACCGACTAACTACATGAAAACACGAAAAGAAACATCGCAATAACTACCGATCAGATAACCAACAAATGTTAACGGTTAACGTCAAAACAAGTGTTGTTTGAGGTGTTTGAGGTTAGAGTTGGCGGTTGGGAGAACAGCTGATTTTAAAATTCACGAGCTATTTGGTCGATTTCTCCCGAGTACTCACGAATGGGCTTTAATCTGGTTTAGCCCTCTATCTCTCTCTCGAAACGTAGTTCCTTTTTCGAGTGGCCAATCTTTTATGTCTAGTCTTTGCTTTTAGTTTAGACCAGAACACCAGATGGCGACAGCAACAGGCAACAACATTGATGATATAAATTGCTGTTGTTGACAACACAAATAAAAATATCATTGGCCAGGTAAGGTCTATCACAAAAAATAACATGTCGCACGCTACATGTTGCCCACTGCCCAGGAGTAAATGGGACTTGAGAAACGCTATCAAGAGCTGATTCGAGAGTCTAAGGGCTGATATTTTCACCTAACTGCAAAGTCAGTTATGTGACAGATCTGTCAGATTTGTTGCGTCATTTTAGTCGGGCCTATCGGCCCTCGCGCTTTTTAAGTCGCCCGAGGGTATAAACGTCAAGTAATGCCCATGGTACATACACAATTTTATGTCCTACAATGGTTTTATTCCTCCGTTTGAATATTAATAAATATTTTGACGTTATCAACTGACAAGCGTACCTACGGAGTTGAATAACATTACAAACAATTCGGTGAGGTGGTTACTGGCAATACAGACAATTAATTGTCAAACTTATTATGCTAACTTTCGGTAAATTACCGGTGAACGTAAAATTATTAATTTCAAATATTAATTTACCACGTAATTAACAATTCAAAATGGTAATTTGCGCAGGTTTATATTACCGGGTAATTAAAAATGGTAAATTATACTATCTTTAATTACTGTAGATATATCATATATTACATACTTCACAATGTCCAATCGATTTCAAGAAAGATTTCAAAAGTTGTTCAAAACCACAACAAAAAAATCACTACTTACCACGTTTTGTTACTGCTGAAAAATCATATTACGACAGAATAAACAATCTTCATAATTTGGACTAACCGTTCAAGAGAGTCAAGTATGACAATATGACTAATTCCTAGTGGATCCCAATGTTGTTGTTTAGCAACAAGTTGTTTCATAAATATGAATAGAATTTGTGAAAACAAAGCATCATTGTAATATTAGAGAAACTAATACAAATTACAATTAATGGTACTAGGCAGAACAAAACAACGTGCCAATCATATTGAAGTAGTTTATTAATAAGAATGTAAACATTTGGCAGTGAATGCTGACACCTTCCTAAACCTAACAACTGCACTTATAAATAATACAATTTTTTATTATTGTGGTTTGCTTTTACATAAAAGTACTAATTGAGAATCAAAAAACCAGCAAGTCAACTTAAAATACCTAATTATGTGCGAGTCAAAACAATTGATTTGAAAAAAGTCATATACAGTAATAAATTGTATAACTCCGAGACAACTTTGAGACAAACACACTCACTGCCAAAAAAAAAACAGGCACCTAAAATTTTTCTGTACTTTGTTGTTCCATACCATTCGTTATCCTTTACTGATTTTGATGATTATTTCAACAAATTGTAAAGATTTGATGAAGACATTTTCAAATATTGAAAAAAAAGTAGTTACAGCCATTTATACCAGGAGAACCAACATGTTATTTTGATGGTCAATGTTTGAGACACCCTGTGGAGCAAAAATAAAATAAATAAATATTCGTCACAATCGGTAAACATCATTATAAAAGTTATGGAACACCATAGTATAGCAAAAATGTAGGTAGCCCTTTTTTTTGCGGTGAGTATATGAAGTTTGTAAATTTTTTATATAACACTAATATGAGCTTTATATAGGGTGAGCCATCTGAATGAGTATTTTTCAGATGAGATTGGAAACTTTATAAACAGCATCAGTTCTCTTGGCATTGAATAAATAAAAATCTTAGATGGAACTTTTTTAGTTATCACGTAAAGTTTGTAGCAGTATTAATATTATTTGTCCATCACAAAATCGTAGAACTAGTTGTTTTTTTTTTCATTTTAGACATACATCTGATGATGGCCTTATTCATGCAAATGACACACCTGACTACATATTGAACAAAAACAAACTCATATAAAATGAAAAGAAAACATAATATGTAATATAAATACATAAATACACCTTAAATCAAATTAAGCTTAACTTATTAAATAATTACTGGCAAACTGCAATTAACAATATTTAACTAAACAGTTACTGTTTAATTACTGTTACAACAATTAAGTTAACAAGCACAAAAAACAGTCACACTCATGTTATGTACAGACCAAACTAAAATTATAATCACATCAGCATACGAATACAGTATTAAAAAATCACCCGTTATTAACGAAAACAAAATGCATCAAAACTCAGTAAAAGTGATTAAAAGAACGTAAAGATAAACTCCTGCACGTTCGTTCATCCGAGTTTTTCTTAACAGAAAAATTCATTTCACTTTTCGGCTTATAGGAAAATAATGATTCTCTGTCGATATCGGAACATACGGAATTCCTAGATGAAATCACGGGAGACTGCGACATAAAACCAGAGCTCTGACTAGAAGAACGGCTGATATTTGACTTAGGAAAGTAAGTACTTCCCCAATCGCTTTGGTTAAAAATCTTCAACTTCGGTGGAGAAATTATCGGTCTGCAAACGTTCGCGTTGAACGTATTAATTTTCTCAATCGGTTTGAATTGGTACAGTGAATTCTTCGAGTTGTTCAAATGCAAATTGTTTAAACTTTCGTTCGATTTTAACCGGTACAAAGAATTATTCGTTTTGTCGATATACAAATTATCTAAACTATTATTTAAAATATTCTCCGACCCTGAGTTGCGACGACCGAACGATCTCCTCATTTTGTCGGAGGTACTTAAATTATTTCCGAAGTCATTTTTGAACACGTTCGGTGAAGGAGTTAAAAAAGTTCTGAAAATCGGTGGCCCGCTAAAAGTTTCAGGATCATACTGGTTGGACGTCATTGATGTTCGGTTTAAGCATGTATTGTAAGTTTTCATGGTAGACTTTGATAACATTGACTGGAAGGAGTTATCAGAGTTCGCAGTGTCTGTGTCGTTATCGCTAGCAGAGTTATATGTGGAGTTCATGAAACTTTCGGAAGAAATATTTTGTTGGATAATGGGAGTGTATTGAGCTGTTACATTATTGAATACATTGTTTTCTGGTGGTGTATGCTGGTTCTTCGCTTCCGTCAAAGGTTTTACTTTTTCGGTGAGGACCGTGTAGATTATTAATAGGCTTCCAAAAATCTGAAATTAAATCATGTATTAGTTTAAGAATAGTAAATAACTTCCACAGGGCGTCTCATGGAACTAGTACATTAGAAGTTGCTCATTTTCTACTATTTCGGGAAAATTGACATTTTGGAATTAAAATTTCCTCGATCTGTGCTCTTTAGCTAAAATATTCCCAAGTTAACTAACTGTCACATCCGGTCTCCGGAAGTCGGTATCACTTTGTTATTTAAATGGAATGATATAATTTTTATTTTATTTTTGGTTTCTACATATCAAAATACATCATTTCTGATAAGGTTTCCCTGTACCTAAATATCACAATTTTTGAGTTTTTTGATTTTACTATATTTTTGGTGACTTTTCGCCGTTACGTTTAAAATGGAATATCTTGGTTATTATTGAAACTAGAAGACTTATGATTGGTGGTTCAAAACTAGAAACATAACCAAATAAGACCATGTTTAGTTCATCATGATATCTAAATTTACTACACAATAATAGAATTTTCAAACGTAAAAACTAATTTTTTTCAAATGGAACAGCCTGTATACCGATACGCCATTCGATAGGAAATCTTATTCCCTATCAACCAATATTAAGATTCCCTATATCTATCTCTAATAGTTTTTAAGATATTGTCACTTTTTCGTTAAATCCATTTTGAATACTCCTGGGTTGCATAAGGAGGCTTTCATATTTTGGCAGAAGTATTTCATTATCAATAACCTTTCACAACATCATTTTTATAAATTGGCATTTCTATGTGCAGTATTTAAATAATAAACTGTATTTGAATAGAGATATTTTCATACTTCGCATGTCATTTTTGGCACAGTTGCAGTGCTCGGGATTTATCGTGTACGCCCGATGGTGGTCGCTGCTAATGCACTTCTACTTAATTTTTATAGATCTTTACATTTGACAGATATGTTTGTTTGTATTGTTGTTCATCTATCGCTAAGAATTGTGTATACAGTTGTATGTGGTTATTAGTTACGATAACGAAAACGCTGACGGTTATTCAAATAGTGATATTTTGAATTTATTCTTCATTCATGGAGAATGTAACAAAATTTTGGGAGAGTGACGATGACAGAAGTACAGCGAAGAGTTTTAAAATGTTTGGAGCAGAACGGGCAGCATTTCGAACAAAATAATTAAGTTTTAATTTAAGTTAGATATTCCAAATATATTATTTTAGTTTTAACAAACCTTTTCAATGTTTTTCTGTTTTCCTGCTGTTCCAAAGTTGTTACATTCTCTATAAATGAAGAATAAATAGTTTTGTTATTAGTTTGCGTTCTTTTATACTGACAATAACTCAAAAACGATTAAAGATAGATATAGAGAACCCTAATATTGATTGATAGGGAATAAGATTTGCTATCGAATGACGTATCAGTATACCATTTAAAAATAGCGAGTTTTTTACGTTTGAAAATTTAATTATTATGTGGTAAATTTTGAACATCCTGTATAAGATATTATGATGAACTAAACATAGTCCTATTTGGTTATGTTTCTAGTTTTGGACTACCAATCATGAAACTTCTAGTTTCAATAATAACCGAGATACCAATAATTTTAAATGTAACCGCGAAAATCACCAAAAAAATAGTAAAATCAAAAAAACTCAAAAATGGTGATTTTTAGGTATAGGGAAAGCTTATCAAAAATGATGTATTATGATATGTAGAAGCCAAAAATAAAATAAAAATTATTTACACATTGTTTCAATTTAATATACCTAATCATAATCAGAGAATGACCTACGCCACTGAACAAAAATAACAGCTGTCATTTGCAATCATTACCAACATCATAATTATTTAATGTGGTGGGATATTCAACCTGTCCTTCGCCATTTTAGATCATTTTGTATACAGTTAGTTTATATAAAGGCTTTTCACAATGATTGTTGATAACAAAACCAGTGCAGTATTTTTTGCCTGTTGATTTGAAACGTATTGCTGATTAAATTTTGGGTTTGCAGGGCTAAATTAAAGATGTTGTTTTTTGTTGCACTTAGAGCTTGTGTGTTTGACATGCCGTCACCAGGGTTAAATGTAGTTGTGTTATAAGAATATTATTTGGTAATTTATTAGGTTCTGTGCATTGCTGAAATGTTGGTTAATTTGTTTGTATCTTTTGTTTTATGTAGTCCCTGAGGAAGCCACAATTTTTGGCGAAATATTGGATAAAATTAAAAGGTCGAAAAAACAACATCTTTAATTTAGCCCTGCAAACCCAAAATTTAATCAGCAATTGTTGATAACTTGTAAGCAGTTTTTTCTGTAAATATCACTATTCTTCTTTAATGGACTTTCCTGTATATCGTAAGATTTTTTTAATTTACGTATTTTTTCGTCATTTTATTGCCTTAGGGATAATTGCTTTCCTTTGTCAAAAATTTTCGAAAAAAATATTGGATACGCACTTTTTCTTTTCAATTGGTAAATTTCAGCAAAATTGGAAATATTTTTAGAAACCTGTACCACTACTGTCTTATTGGATTCACTACTGTTTTTTTTTAAATCAAATTAAAATCAGCGACCGCAAAAACCATCAATTACTGAATTTCAGATAAATCAAAAAATGTTTAGTAACATATTCCTCCTCATTTTGTTTTTATTAATTTTTATTGTTGAATTTGAAATCAGTAACCCACAGAAACTCCCAAGTACTACTAAATTTCAGCTAAATTGAAAATACTTCCAGAAAATCTATTCCACCAGACATTTTGCTTTTTAATTTTTTACGTTTCATTTGAAATCAATGATTCCTAAAACCTCAGACTTGTAAGTTTCACTTGAATTGAAAATGCTTTCAACTTTTGGCTACCTGGTTTAGATTTTTGCTGTTATTTTTTGCAAAAAAAAAGTATTTTTAATTAATTTTATAACTTCAAAAAAAAGCAACTGCATAAAAATAAAATATATTGTATATATTGGGATTTTCTTAGTTCAATGGTATTTAGGGCATTTTAGCGGTTATTATTCATATTTATTTCACTCATATCCTATAAAGCCTAGATATGTTCCTGATACTTTGGCCGTAAAGGAAAATGGTTCAAGATGCCATAAAATAATACAAATTACATACACGGGTTCGGTTTTCATAAAAAAAAAAGCATAAAAATAGTGGTGCCCGTGCGAAAAACAGTATAATATGACAAGAAACCTAACTTTATGAAACCAAATGCCTTAAAGAGGCAAGTTCACACACTAATGGGGACACCATTGGGCAAAATTACATTATAAGTAAAATTTTAAATTTCAGATTTTATCACCATTATTGGTTTTACAAAACTTGAAGATGAAATGCAATATGCAATTTTATCACTATAAAAAAATAATGTCTTGTACTTTTTTTTTGGGATTTTTAAAAGCATTTTTTTTTATTTAGTTGTGATGCAAGTAAAACTTGCAAAACTTGTAAAACTTGTTGCTTTTGTTTCTTGTTATTTTTGAAATTTCTCAATTATGAAACAAATCAAGCATCACATAAAAACTAAAAAACGAAACTGAAAAATGTGATAGGTACAGTCATAGAAATAAAGAAGTTATCTCCTACAGTTTTTGTGGTAATATAACTAAAAAATTACCCGATAAATTGATAAGTATTTTTTCTGGAATTTCCCAAAATAATTAGAAATTTATGTGTGAAAGACTCAAAATTTTCTGTTTTTGACTTATGTTGCCACAAAAAAAGGTAGGAATAATATTTCTTTTTTTATAACCTGTCATAATTAAAAAGCTATTATGACAACAAGCTGTATAGCAAACCATGAGTGTAATCAATTTTATCTACAATTTAATAAAAACACTCTTTTTCCTCTTGACTCTTGTATATTTATTCTATATTTATTTAAATAGGAGACATGTTTCGATGTATTTCAATCATTTTCAATCGTAAATTTAGGATTGAAAGGATTTTGGCATCTTTATAATTTGACAATTTAGGATTGAAACTGATTGAAATACATCGAAACATGTCTCCTATTTAAATAAATATAGAATAAATATACAAGGGTCAAGAGGAAAAATAGTGTTTTTATTAAATTATTACATAACCTTGTACCATGGAACAACAAACGAATTTTATCTACGACTCACATATAATAAGTTCATTGCATACGTATCCATGACTATATAATCCCCATCATTATACACGCCAATGATTATAATGACACTAGCGTTGTATAATAATGACAGTTACTTCAAATAATGACTTCATTATTTGAACAAACTGTCATCATTATACAATGCTAGTGTCAAACTCTGTGAAAATCTACGTGGATGACAGGTATATGACAGTTCGCCTCGCCATCATTGACAAATACATTTAAAATATTTGATATAAAATGGAATTTGTGAGTCGTAGATAAAACGTTGTATTCGACTCGCACACAACGGATATAAATCGCTCGCCTACGGCTCGCATATAAACTTCATGCTCGCGATTTATATCCTTAGTTATGTGCTCGTCAAATAATATACTATAAATTAGACCATTAACCTTGTATCTATGTTAATAATAGTTCAGCTGTTAGTTTAATTGTTGATATTCATAATAACTGTCACCCAAGTATTATATTTTAAAATCTTCATTACAATAAATTAAAATCTAAACTAAACAAAAAAACAATACTTACTTGCACAGCGCTAAAGGCAGCAGTCTTGTTAAATTCGTTCGCAGAAAGTACAACGAGCAACGCCCAAAGAACAAGAGGCGGATATTTGAGTGCCCTTCTTTGGGTAAATACCGAAGCGAGGATCTGTAAACTCAACCCGACGACAGTCACAGGATTCACATGAAAATCGGAGATCTTTAGGGACTCTGGCATATCATCAGCCAACGATTTGCTAAAATTGAACTCCTTGAAGCTACAATTGATAACGGCGCTTAAGAACACATCTTTGATATCGTTAATTGACTTGTACGACTCTTTTGATATAGTTTTCAAATTCTTATAACCGTCCGAAAGATATATGTTAATGTAATTGAGGAACTGTTGGTAAATTGAAGCAAAACTCTGTTTTAGCAAGAGGTAGTATGAGGAAATATTATCATAAAGAGTCTGATCGAATATACCTGCCTTATGAATGGCATTGATTAGTATTAAAGATGCAACTACCACAATTATCACGTTTAGAAAACTCTGAAAAATACTCTGTCTTGGGTTATTTAGTAAATATTGCTTAGTAGATTTTTTCAGGTTTATCAGAGTGTTGATGCTGTCCTGTTTCAACTGTTTTATTTTCAATCCTAGCAACCATTTATTTTGCGTGATAATGGTTTCTTTCAATCGATTGTCGCATTTTGAACACAACTTATACGCGTTTTCTAACTGTTTCCTAAAACATAAAACACAATATTAATAATAATAATAAATCGTAAACATAATATTAATAATTATCAATAATAACATTTACCTAAAGTGCTCTATTTCTATATCATAATTCTCCTCATTCATCGGAATAAAATTTGCTAATTGGAACACTTTTAACTGTTGATTATTATTGCAGATATAACATAGTCCGTTAGAGGCTTCCATCAGATTCGCTTTTGTCGATGGCGAACGAAAATTCTGCATTTCATCGTATTGTGCTGATATTTCTTTGTTGTAATCTCCTGTCTAAAATTATAGTATATTATTTGTTTATATACAAGCCGTAGGTGATTGTATATGACATTTATAATTTAAAAAACAAATAAATGCCCATGCCAACAAAATCATTTGTTAGTTTCGCCCAACTAATAAACATTAAAGCCAACCTAAGAAGCTAAGGGCAGTTTTAATAAAGTATGGTAAGATCAGATTTGTATTTCTGAGAAGAAATCCAATAAAAATCATTTGCTTTTAGTTTGCGAACCATTAGAAACTGCAGATTGCTGATCACGTTATATCTATGTAGGTGAACAAATATTATACAAGATTTTTATTTATTTCATTTATGGCATTTTAGTATTATTTGCATCCACATTGTAAAACTATTTTTGTCAAATCATTCTTCCTGGTATAAATTGTCTAGAATATTGTAATACGATACTAACCTCATCGAAACCATTGTATTGTAAACAATTAGGACAATCGAAGCAGTTCTTATTTTCGTATGGTACTTTAGTCCATTTGTTGCAAAACCAGCAGTTCACATTTACGGGAAATAACCTCCTGTAAACGAAATTAATTGAAACCCCAATTGGGCGGGATTTTAATGATATTACTTACCTAAGTTTGAAGTAAAGACTAATCACTAAAAGTAAGAACACAACCGTTGCGGCAATTAACGATAACAAAACAGCCAATGCAGGCAGTAATTCGTCAGCAGACATCACTTCCTTTCTTCTATTCTACTAACATTTACAATAATGTTTATACTAATTCAAATCATGCGGTATCGTAAACCTTTAACCTCACTTTTAACAAAAGTGAAAGCTGAAAGGAGTGCGTTGTGTAGAGTGTGTAGACTACGTTCAGGCGTTCTAACCAGTGTAGCCAACACTTTATTTCCAGGGTTGTCTAACTTTGTAAATTTTGAAGTAATAAAACTGCAATAAAACCACATACACGAAAAGCATGGTTTACAATCGTAATCTATCGATTAATAAATTAATTATGTTCAGTATATAACTATTTATTTACCTATTTATGTGCCGAGTCTGGCATATTTAATGCCCGACAGGCCAAGTGCCCCTGTACGCAACTATGCACACATGTATTACTCAAATGCAACTTCACTCAACTTGCGAACTCCTACTCACTTTTCGTGTAAAAATACATGTTATAATTATTTTCAATAATAATATTAATAATAATGATAATTGCCTCTCCACAACGGTTTTTTTATGGTTTTATAGAAATATTTTTGTGTTTTCAAGGATCTTTAAACGTCTTTGGCTATAACCGTTTTAAAACAACTTTTAAAATCGAACATTTGTTAGTGCAATGGATTGAGGTCATGTGAACATATTTTCTATCACAAGAATATATTTTAATTTAATTTAAATCACATAAAATCTGTTCCATTTGGTTTTTTCGTCGATGTTTTAGCAGTTCGGAATTAGCAAAGATCAACATCTAAAATCTTTGTAAATATAAACATTAAAGATTAAAAATGTATTTAGAAAATAAATTGTTCCGTGTTATGCCGTGCGTAAAAATTCGTAATTGCTGACATTTTGCGAGCCATGTTGCTCGCTTCTTCAGAGATAACTGATGAATACTCAGTACTATAATAAATATTTATTTAGCTCTAAAGAAGCAAGCAACATGATTCGCAAACGTCGCCATTTACGAATTTTGACGCACGGCATAACCCGGAAGCAATTTGTTTTCTAAATGATTTTGACCGTGAAAGCCTACGTACTTAAATAGAAATGTATTTTATGAACTCAATTGCTGATTACCATTTAGCGAACGACCAAATTGTTTACAACATATAAGAAAAATTTGAAAATAAAGTGGAAAATATAAATAAATTACATATGCATATGGCAATATTATTCTATAACGAGTATTGTGTCCTTGTAGTCGGAAGTAAAGTTAGCTATTTAACATAGATAATTTTATTTTTAACGATTCCTGTTTCAACTGCAAGTGATAAAAGAA
This sequence comes from Aphodius sticticus, assembly GCA_963966075.1. Lineage (NCBI taxonomy): Eukaryota > Metazoa > Arthropoda > Insecta > Coleoptera > Scarabaeidae > Aphodius > Aphodius sticticus. Next base: position 21,882,248 of record OZ014506.1, read on the forward strand.
TATTTTACAAGCAAGAATTAGTAAGATGTTAATTTAAATTAATGCTATATTATCATAAAATAACAATAATGGAACACAAAATAATTTATTCAATTATTATAGTACACTTATTTACATCAATTTGTACAAAAATCAGTTGTAATTGAATCGTCTACCACCGTCGAATCGGAATCCGTATGCAGCTGCATTTTTGGCGTCCACCAGGGCCGGATTGCGGTGCTTATAGAAACTGCCGTGAGAGTGCGCTGCACGCGCCGGACCGCCTTCTTGGCCTCTCAAATAAAATGCCTCAAACGTACCATCTGGTGGCAACACTGTCTTGAGGTCCGTGTCCGTTGGATCGTAAGTGGCTATGAGGCCGACGCACAACAGAATTAAAAGAGGAACGGCAAAAAGCGAAGCCATATTGAAAATCGCCAGAGGTGCAAATACCAAGAAACTATCTGTGTTGGCGAAGCAAAGCGCCAACGGTCGCCGACAATGCTATTACTGACCGAATACTTTCACTTCGTTGTTGTTTTTTCGTCGACTTTTTAGGCGGGGTCTTTTATCTAAACGTTCACGTATGTTACACAACACTTTCAGTGCATTTCCAGTGGTGGAAAAATGGTGGATGCGCCAAGAATAGAATTTAACGCGCCCTTGTTTTTGATATATGATATGTGTAAGAAATTATAATATCCAAGAAGTTTATAAGGTTTATTATTTATTACTGAAGTTGAAAAGCAGTTTCAAGGTTGTAATGTGTGGTATTACATGTCAATTACAGTCCATTCATTCTTCGTCCTAGAAATGACTATACATAATAATAGATAATTTAATACGATACGGTTCTAACGGACCCGTATCGAAATGCATCCATCATACATATACAGTGAGCGCGTAAAGTATGGAAACATGACAAAATCTCAAGAACGGTTTGCTATTTTGAAAAATCCTCGAACACGTCGATTTATAATTATCAAAATACACCTTATGATTACCAATTGTTTTTAACAGATGACTTCATCGACATTTTTTAAATGACAACCCTATATCATTTTAATGAATTTGGCAGACCTTTTAATTGTCTTAGTGGTAGCATAATATTTTTATGGCCTTACAACAGAAAATTTTCGAGAAAAAAACAATTGAAGTTTATGAAATAAAAGTGACAAAATCTCCGGAACGGCTCTACCGAATTTAACGAAATTGGATTTAAGTATTTTGCAATCATGTGAAGTCACTGGCGTTATTATCGTTGATGCAACGTTTACAGTTTCTGAGATATAACCTCAAACTATTTAATTTGAAATAGATCACCCTGTATATTTTGACATTTTCTGTTACAGTCTACGCTTGTTATAGTATTATATCAAAAACATCCAGTAATTAACAAAAACCTTTATTACTTAGGTATAAAAATTAACAAAGAAAAAATTGATAACAAAAAATAAACCGATCAAATTTAAAACAATGTGTTCTTGTCAATGGTTGAGAATTCTCATAAACCAACTAGAGTAGTTGCAGTAGAAAATGTAATAATGTGTTGTTATCAATATTTTTTCGTTAATTTTTAGACCTAAGTAATAAAGGTTTTTGTTAATTTCTAGATGTTTTTGATATAATAATGAAGACTATAACAGAAAATGTCAAAATATACAGGGTGTTCTATTTCAAATTCAAGAGTTTGAGGTTATATCTCAGAAACTGTAAACGTTGCATCAACGATAATAACGCGTGACTTCAAATGGTTGCAAAATACTTAATTCCAAAATGTCGTTAAATTCGGTCGAGCCGTTCGGGATATTTTGTCAGTTTTATTTCATAACCTTCAATTGTCTTTTTCTCGAAAAGTTTCGTATGTAAGGCCATAAAGATATCATCCTACCATTAAGACAATTAAAAGGTCTGTCAAATTCACTGAAAAAAGTATGGAGTTGTCATTTAAAAAAATGTCGATGAGGTCATCTGTTAAAACAATTGAAGGTAAAAAAATTAATTTGATAGCATAAGGTGTATTTTGATAACTATCAATAGACGTGTTCGAGGATTTTTTAAAATAGCAAGCCGTTCTTAAGATTTTGTCATGTTTCCATACTTTACTGTATATCTTTCACCTGTACATCCTCTATACAGACATCCTCTATACAGTGTGAGCCATTTGAATTAATTTGATCTCATATCACTAGGTATGTGATGAGTAAATATTTCATACAAAAGTTGACAGGGTTCTATGGGCACAAACGATATATAATAGAGATTTTGATACCAACTTGTAAAACATTCTAGGAAATGTAGATTATAATAGATATCATAGGATAGTTCTTTTAAAACAATGTAAATTTTGTTTCTGACTTTTACAGCACTGAAAAGTACCTACATTGAACCAAAATTTGGTGATATTGGTTCCATCGTAAGAAACAACATCGGTATAAACGGTTAAAAACTTGTCCGATTTTGCTCTTTGTTGGCCAGGATTGTCACTTAGCGCAGATGATTGTGTTTTTTAATAAATTCCGTACATGGAAATGTGAGGAAAAGTTCTGCAAACGCAAGAATGTGGTGAATTATGATAAAATGTAAGACTTTACATTCGAAAGAAATTTGATTGATACGCTCTTTTTACGATCTGTAGTCAATAATTATGAAAATTTGAGCCTCTATATCTGGTCTACTTAAGTGCGAAGACCTATAATTTCATAGAAAAATATCCGGGCCATATATACGTAAAATGTATAATTATAGATGTGGTCTATATTTTTTCATCGTTTTTGTTAAAGTGATGCGAGGCATTTGCATATACTGGGTGTTTCACGCAACTGACTGAAGTTTTTGACGTTCCAGTACTTTTCTATAAGATTTGAAATGCTACATTAGTATCGGACGTTAAAAGAAGCAAGAAGAGAGAAGAAGACAATTTCTGCTCAGCTATCTTCTTTGCTATAAGATTTTGGTGTATGTTTTTAATGATTTTATACCATTTTGATATCAAAATTGGCTACCAATTACACTGTTTAACACGAGTTTGTTTATTAGAATCGATTGAAATTTGACTGAGTTATCGATGTTTAATCACCGTCTTGACATTCACACTAGGCAGGAATATACCTACCTACGGCCCGACCGCAATAACCGTACTCGAGATTCACATTAACTAGACATTATTTGGTTTTTGTCGGGCAATTCCGTCATACGAAGATATACCTTTCTCCTTTATCTTACCGTCGATTAACCAGCTTTCCTATTATTTGGTTTGTTTATTACCCTGTTTTATTGTATTTTAATCTATCTAATATGTTATTATTATTCGACTTGTACCCAAATATCGTAAAATCATTAATCGACAATCTTAACCTATTACAATTGCGTACACTATTAGGACGATGTAGGTCTTTAGTATCACCAAATTTCATATAAAATAACAATCAAACTGATCCATAAGCAGTAAGTAATCAGCTCTAGTGCAAGCTTCAGTGCAAATATAAAAAAAATAAAATGTGTAACAACCGCCATAAGTTTTGTTACGTCTGCGGATTGTTTGTGGACAAACAGCATCGGCTACAATTAGTAAAAAAATAAATCAGTGGTTGAGGCATACAACAAATTTTTTGACCGTGTTTACACCGCAAGTCGCTGGTATGAACCAGAATACGTGTGTGTAGATTGTTCGTCAAAATTGAAGTTATGGAAATCAAAAAATGTTGATAACTCAAGAACTGGAATGGAATTTCCTACTTCGATGATATGGCAACATCAAACATTTCCTAGATTAAGTGAAGCTAAAATTAAAGAAGGTAGGTTACCTTACAATTCAAATCGTTATAGTAAGAATTTAGGTATTTCAACTGATCTATTTTCAGGAATATTTGTTGAGCCACAAATTCGGAAAATTATGCTGGACAATGATTTTACAACTAAACTGAATGATGTGGAATGACGACCCTGCAATAGTTTTATTTCATTGTCCAATAACTTTCTTGGAAATGATAAAAGCGCCGACTACGCAAATGTTGTACAAGAGTTTTTGAGTGCCTACGGTGAAATGGGCTGCAACATGTCTATCAAAATTCACTTTTTGCATTCTCATTTGAATTTCTTTCCGGACAGTCTTGGCCACCTCAGTGACGAACGAGGTGAACGATTTCATCAGGAAATGGAAGCTATTGAAAAACGTTTTCAAGGAAAAGACACCATCAACATGATCGCAGATTACTGCTGGTCACTTAAACGCGAAACAGATGATGCTTTGTATAAACGACGGAGATCGAATAAACATTTTTAATTTTGTTGTATTTCTTGTCTTTTTTATTTTTCATAAATCACGATAGTAATTCAGTACTGTTTCAATAAACGAGTGAAAATTTTACTGTTGGTGCAATTTATTGCCAAATACATATACCTAGAAATTTAATGAACGTAAACTCTAATGTACTTAGTAACATTTTGTGATAGTCTGGCAGGTAACAACAAAAAGGAAAAGAAGAAAAGCAGTGTCATAATTTTAGAATAACATTCTAAATCTAAGTGCTACTAATGTCTAATTAATGTGTATAAAGACTACGTATTTATTACAGTCTGCCTGTATATTTCTTCTCCGTAGTGTGATGTGTCTAGCCGGTCAATAAAATTTGACAATTCTGTTAAATTTCAACCGATTCTAATAAACAAACGCGTTTTAGACGCAAAAATAAATGGGCTTTCAATAAAAAAACAGCAAAATATTACGGATTCAAACGGGTCAAAAAATCTGAAAATAATTGGAAACTTCTAAACTTGAACGTCCACAACTTTTCGATTTGTTATTGGATCTGACCGAACAGTACATCTTTATAATGGTCTATGCTTCCTCTTTCATTTACATTTTTATTTTTGAAATCGAATAGAAAATGGCGGAGTTATTAATTTTTATATTAGTGCAAGTACCTAAAAACTGTTTTTTTTTAAATCGAGGTCTTGGAGGTGTTTTTGGAAAATTTCAGCTATGCCATTATGTTCAGCTATACCAGCTCAACAACTTCCGCTATGTCTCGTGAAAATTATATTTCGTTTTTTCCTGTAACACAGTATTATAGACGATAGATGTGTAACACCTTACAGCAGGTGTTACAATTACCACTGTTTTACCTTTTACAAAATAAACTCTTAGTCGAAACGGTATGCACTGTAACGTATTGTCGTCCGCATATCTCTGCCGTCGCGTCGTTGAGTACCCGTTGGTGGTGTGGTTGGTCTATCCATTGGTCAACGACCGCATTTTGATCTATCATTAGCGGCGAGGTTCGGTCCGGTTTTCATCCCTGCGTTTCATTCACACGAGTCCTTCGAGCCGGCATATACTCGACCACAGAATGGAATGATAATAGGATAGAGAAGTAATTTTATATAGGTGTTGCGCCCATGGGTGGTTCTTATCCGGTGCGGGATCTCCGATTCTCTTACCTTACCTCTGACGTAGACCACTTATCGTTTTGTGACATGTATATTAAATTCTTCCGAGCGTCGGTTACGTGACTTTTTCATTCGATCTAACGGACGGAATCTTTGGGCAATTTTTCAGGAAGAGTGTTGCAGTACGCTGTAATACATTACACAATTTTTATCAAGTGAGTATTAATACAAGAGCTTCAAGACTATTTGTTGGAAAATAAAATGATTAAAGTTTGTAATGTTTAAACGTCCTTACATTTTTATTTTTTGCAGAGTTGTATTGATTTTACCAGTTTCAGTTCTTAAGTAGGCGCCTACTACCGAAGAAAATTAAGTTATTATTGAGAACGTTATAAGTGATAATAATAATAATAATTACAGTATTGTAATCGTGCCAAAAGAAATTTTTTAGATTTTAGCGGAAATATGTCTTTTTGGGTCCCCTGAACATTTTTGACCAAGGTACAAAAAAATGTCTGTGTGTGTGTGTGTGTGTGTGTGTGTGTGTGTGTGTGTGTGTGTGTGTGTGTGTGTGTGTGTGTGTGTGTGTGTGTGTGTGTGTGTGTGTGTGTGTGTGTGTGTGTGTGTGTGTGTGTGTGTGTGTGTGTGTGTGTGTGTTTGTGTGTGTGTGTGTGTGTGTGTATGTGTGGATGTGTGTACCCGTTTTTGTGGCGACGATTCCGGAGAAACTACTAAAGGTATCGGGACGAAACTTCATATTTAGAAGTTTCATAACCACACTTAGAGCTGAAAAGCTTTCTGTTGAAAATGGTCCAAAGGAACTGCAGGTTTAGTCTTAGCATTTTTGAAACATTTTGTACTTAAGCCGCCATTTCTGGCATTTCGTCGAAATAGTTAAATAATAAATTAAAGAAGATGAAATTCTGAATAATTTATCACTATGACATTTTTTGGTACAATCAATAGTTTAGCTGCATGAGCAAATTCTATTTCATCGAGATCGGTCGTACTCCTTTAAAACTAGTAGCCAGGATATGTCAGATTATATGTCAGATATGATTCTAATGACAGTACGTAGTGTCAAACGCAAATGTTTTGACAACCTACTGTCAATATAAGCTGCGTTCGGATATAGTATACCGTACACTTTTTACACCCAATAACACGTAAGTGTCATTTGGACAGTGTACCCTGTGTCAGCGGAGTACAATATCCGACCGCAGCTTTATTCGACATATCTGTCTAGTTCTACTAGTTTTATTTTAATGCAGACATAGCCGATCTCGATCAAATAGAATCTCATGCAGCCAAACTATTAATTTTATATATAGTATGATAAAGTCATGTGCCTGGCCACATCAGATTTTTTTATTTGCATAAGGTATCAAAACCGTTGCTAGCTCTTGGATAATACACAATGTTTACGGTCTTGTGATTTTATTTTCAATTGTTAATTAAACATGTTAAAAGAAGGCCATTTACGTACAAATGTATTAACAAAAGTTGCATAATAAGAGTAGTTTTTCTTTGTTAGTTTTTATTTTTAATGGGTGACTAAACACATAAAAAAGGTTATCAACGCTAAAAGGATTGATCAGCAACTGGTGCAAAGTAAATCTAAATTCAAACGATAAGTTATCAGTGATTTTTTTACTAAGTAGGCTGATGTCAGTAACTTAATATCTATCTCTCTTATTATGCAACTTTTGTTAAGACATTTGTACGTTAATGACCTTCTTTTAGGATGTTTAATTAAGAAAATAAAGTCACAAGACCGTAAACACCCTGTATAGACTAGTTTTCATTTTCTATCCAGTTTATGACTTATCGCAGGAATTATACATGATCTAGAATTTTTTTACTAACATATGATTCTACTAGAATGCAATGTCATAAAAGCATGTTTCACAAACGATCAAATGTTGAAATTTATTTAAAACCACATTTGTTTAAAAGTAAAAAATGTATCCTTTCGGAGATATGACTTTCATAAGATTAAAGAGACACAATAAGATCTTGCTAAATAGTGTCTTAAGAACGTGAACTAGGTAAAAAGCATTTATTGGTTGGATGAGTTGAACGCGGTCCAAAAAATATCACAAACACACAGGGCCTTGTTAACACAAAACTGCGCCCGGGGCGAAAACAGAGCGAATTGCCCCCCCCCCCCATTTTTGACCAGAATTACTTAAATTGATGATTAAAATATTAATGTAAATCTATGTAATAATAAATAACAGAGCGAATACCCCCCCCCCCCCCCATTTTTGACCAGAATTACTTAAATTGATGATTAAAAAATTAATGTAAATCTATGTAATAATAAATAAACGTCCGTATAAAGAATAAATTATATATTGAAATACATACGTTTATCCTTACGAAATAAATAAATCATAATGAAAATGTTTAACGACATAACTTGTCAAATTAATATTTATAGGTTAATAATATGGTGACATACAGGCGGGATGTAAATTTTAAATAAATCAAAAATGCAAAGGTCCCTGGTTCAAATCCAGGTTGTGGCTGTAATTTTTGATTTATTTAAAATTTACATCCCGCCTGTATGTCACCATATTATTAACCTATAAATAAATCATCTTTCTAAAACGATAACATAAATCTTAAACCATAGAAAACCGAAACATAGTAAAACGAAAAAAAAATAATAATAATATTTTAATAAACAATAAAGACTGTAGCTTACTCAACTTTATGTTACTGGCTTTCAAAGCGGCAAGATCATCGATTATTTTTTCTATATCTAATAATCGAGCAACATTACACTCGATTGAAAGCAAACTTAAATTGGCAGCCTGTCCTGAGCTCTCAAATATTTTTTTACCTTTCCGCTGATGCAACAGTTACTGGTATACTAAGAAATATTCTGTATGCAGTTTCCATATTCTTATAATTCGTAGTTAGTTCAAATTGATGGATTGATTGGAGGATTTCTAAGTGTGCCATATTTTCAAAGTTTTCATTTCAAGACAGAAATAATCTTTTTGCACTTAAAATTTCACACAACAAATCTTGCCCGTTTAAATCAGTTCCATATTTGTTTGTAAGGTTCAGAGTATGTTTTTGATAGTTTCTTCATCATGTGAAACAATGTTTGAACCACTAAGAAAATCAAAATCTTGTGAAACTTGACGAAGTTTTTCAAATCTCCATGTAAGTTGCTCAATTATTGTGTCCCTCGATATATATTGAACAAAATTTTTCTGATTCGTTTCAATCAGTACCCATGGATTCATAGTCAAATTGTTTAAACATTTTAAGTCTCCTTATTTCTTTCAATACAGCTTCTACATTTACGAGTTCAGCCAAATCCGCGCTTTTTTCATAAAAGGTTTCAAACTTTTCATTTCTTATTTCTACTACCGTATTTCTAAGACACTCAATTAGTCTACAAGCTATAGTAAAGGCCGTAGTAACCGTAGTTACTTCATCTATTTCTCCTAAGATACGGTTCCACATTACTAAACTACAAATAAAGTGAAAATCTTTTATTGGGAATAGAACATTTTTTGCTTCTAAATATTTCCTCGTTTTTTCTTCTCTGTACTAGGTCCTCCAATGCTTACAAAATATTTGGTAACTGATGATGAACTGCAGATACTGCTTGTTTTTTTGATGACCACCGAGTGTCACAATGTTTCAATGTGTCAAAGAGGAAAACAAACACAGGCAAATTTGGGACAATTTGGGACAGTTCCAAAAAATGTCATCATTTATGTAGATATGCTTGCGACGTAAACTCCAACTAAATTTTTACGTTTGGGAGGAACATGGTAGTATTATTTTTTAAGTTCAGTATTAAATAATACCACTTACGTGCAACAAATCAAAATAGCTACTAATATTCTGTTTTATTTTAAATTTATAAATCGCTTGTAATAATTCCTTCATAATGTATTTTTTAAAACACGTTTTATAAATTTCCTTCCTCTTTTCTGGGTACGATTATGGTGCCCCCTGAAACTTCGCGCCCGGGGCGGGCGCACCCTTTGCCCTCGCTTAACACGGCCCTGCAAACACAACGCTTACGTAAACATAAATAAATAATTAATAAAAATAATAGTTACTTGCGTATCCATAATGATCTTTTGGAATTACTTGCGCTCCATAATGATTTTTTTTTCTACTTTAGTTTCATAATGAACACTTTATCATTATGATACTGTTTTCACATACTGGTATCAGTATTCAGTTAGCTGAGAATCTAAATTTTAATACACCTTTTTAAAACACCCGGTATTTATCATATACCGTCTCTGGTAGAAACTTGGACACTAATAGCAATCATTTTTATTAATAACTTTTCAGAATTTTTGTTTTAATAAATGGTTCTGAATTGTCTTAAACCTAAAGTGCAAATATTAGAATAATAGTAATTAGAATAGTTGTAATTATCTGCGTGTTACCAAAACTATAAAAGTACCTTTATGATCAAAGCTATGCAAAAATATTATTAGAAAAAAGTATGTGAAAATATTAAAGGTCTTTAAATACGAAACTATAATCACCTTCCCCATTGCGCTTATACGTGTTGCCAAACAGATTAAAATTACATAACAGTAAAGTACCTAGTTCTTCAAAGCAAGAAAAAATATTTTTTCTACTTTGCATTCACAATGCACACATTGTAACACTGTTTTCGGTGTTACAATTAACACATTGTAACACCGAAAACAGTAACATTTTTGTCTAAGATTGCCAGGATTGGTACACATTGATATCAAATGCCAAATGTCAAACGTACAATACATAACCACACACTGCCTCTTTTTAATCGCTTGCAATCGCATAAACTGCGAAATATCAATATTCTATACATATTTAAACATGCGTGTAGCCTGCTATAGTATGGCCAAAGGTTGTGGCTTTCTTAGTTTTGCTGTGTTCATCAAGATACGCCAGCATAACGTTTTCGGTGATGTTTTACGACTCTGGTAAGTGATCGTTATCATTCTTTTCAACTAAACATCAAATCCCTTTTTCAGATATAATTCAAGGACCACATTTCTTTAATAAGGTATTATGCGAAGATCAAACCTACATCGTAGATATGAATGATTTTAATTACTGCTACGAGATTGTATATGCGCAATCAATGGTTTATCAGCATACACGTATGAAGCTATAGTACATTTAAAGTGTAGAGGATTTCTTAGTTTATGTAACGTATAAGTTTTCGGTAACATTTTCGACCGAATTCTGTTCGGCTCAATTCGTATTCATTTTTGTCCGTCGCTTTCGACTTAGCTCTGGTTGTGTGCAACATATTTGTATTACCTCCATCACATGTAATTTTACTAAGTATAATTTATTCTAATAAACTACTTTGCCGAAATTAGAATTGGGTTTCAATTATAAGTGCTTGTAAATATATAAGCCGCAACGGCTACGTAGCGGAATTAGGTAGACACCGCTATTAAACGTTAAGCGTTATAACAATTATTTAGTAAGTTCTTGTTCTTCGAAGTAACTAATCAGTCACCGCCAAACACTTCTATTCTGATTATTATACTTATGAAACCACTATTAAAGTTGCTGACTTTTTAGGTTAAGTTTCATGTTAAGTTATCACAGTAGGGTTAAAAGTGTTGCCCCAAGCTCCATTATGATAATCGTTGAGACCTCGCTGAATATTTATTCAAACTTGTGGGCTAAAGTAGAGTAATTTTATTCACAATTAGATTTTGTCAAGATTTTATCTCATAGATCTCATCCTTAACGAAGTTGACAGTTACTACAGTGCTGCCACGTGGTACCCGCGAAATACCCTAGATTCTAATTTAGCGCAATATAGTAACCACAATTTCTAAATTTATATAAAATTAATGACGCAAAGTAGAAAAAATAGTATATTACACTCGTTTTATAAGACGTATTGGCGCACTCGTGCGCCAATTTGACGTCTTATAAAACTTGTATAATAATATACTATTTTAAAAAAGTGTTTCAAACTATTACAAGGCAATAAATATGAAATTATAGCCACCTTTGACGTTCTTGCAACGACGAAAAGGACAAGGCATTTTATGCCCTGTAATATTTCTAAATAATTTTTTACTCTACTTTATACTCTTACGCGTTTTTCATAGTTTTGGGAACACCCGGTACATGCAAGCAGATAATTACATTATATTTGCATTTTAGATTTAAGAGAATCCAGAAACTTTTACGAATAATGCAATTTTCTGAAAAGTTAATAATAAACATTTTTCCCATCAGTGTCCAACTTTCTGCAGGGCACGGTATATTGATTATTATGTTAGTTATATGTGACCAAAAAAATATGATAAAAACGATAATTCTACAAAACATACCTATAACATTACTTACTAACTTACATACTTATTTGAGGTAGATAAAATGCATAGGTCACAGCACAAATGCAAAATTTTGAATTAAATATGACGTATTATTATTTATTACAGTTAAACCAAGCTTGCCAAGAAAATCATGGAAAGCACAAAAAATAAAATCACAACTGTACTTAGTAGGTTAATTGAAGAACACCTCAACAATAACCTTCCAACAAGGAGCAATTAATCATAGGCTTGTTGATAACATTTCCTCATTAACCTCTCCCAATAATTACCTGAAGAAAACCTCTTCGGGCTACGTGTGTGTAAAATATAGGTACCCTAAAGAGAAACGAACCTTGTACACACACACATATTAATTTTGAAATACAACACCGTTGACGATAAAACCAAGCGCGTTTAAAGCTTTAAAAGAGGTACTTTATTTTAGTGTGCGTACAAGACTAAACTCACAGGGGACACATTACTGAACAGTGACCTGGGTTACCATTGTTATTAGTTTGTTCTTTTTCCATCGTAGAGAATGTGGACGTCGTTAAAATAATGTGTTGAAGCCTCCCATTAATCAATACCTATTTACATATTTATGCTGCCCTTTGAGCTCTATGAAGGTTTTGGAATGTGTTTGCGTACCTACATTTGAATAATGTGTTATACATGTAATACATCTATTGGTTGTTGAATGTACAACTACTCGCGCAGGTGGTGTACAGGTGATTTTTAAAATCACATTTTTTTATTATTTAAAACATGATCATACAGCAACATAAGGATGGACATTATCTTGCTGAAAAAAATATTTTTCAATTACTGCAGGTTTTGCAGATGCTTGAAATTCTAAAGAAGCTAGAATTTCTCAAACCTTGTATTATCTAACCTTTACTCTAACCTGCGTTCATGCTTTCTGCGAAAAAAATTGTACATACCTTTTTTTGTTTGAAGGACGCGTTGCTGGTTTTATTGTTTCTACCATAGCTGTGTCATGAAAACTGAGTAGAATGGTCCACGTTTCTCTATATTTTAAAACTATTTGCAACATATTAGTAAGATAGTCCAACCTCGACCCTATAGTTTTTACCTTTGCCTAACAAAAAAAAAACAGTCTCAATATCTTGACTTATACATGCTATAAATTAAAAATTTGGTTTGAAGTGATATGGTGAAATTTTATTTAGGATTGAACCTTCTTTCGAATTCAGACAAAGGACTACTAGCGTTTTCAAAATACAGTAGAGCGTCGATAATCCGAACTAATTGGGACCGAAGGTGAGTCGGATTATCAAATTGTTCGGATTTTCGAAAATAACCTAGAAAATGACACTTTAGGCCTAAAACATGCCTAAAAATGCACTTTAATCGATTAAATATACATATATTAAACAAACTATTACATAATTATGTACATATTCACACTGTTTTAAAACGCGATCGGATTTTTGACGTTCAAATTTTTGACGTTTTTACGTAACCGACAACATCAACTGTGTTGGAAATGCTAATGTTCAATTCCATCGCTGAACATGTATATTTGAATGTTTTAAGTATACACCATATCATTTTTGTCTGAAATAATTTGCAATCATTGCAATCACAATATTTATTTCTTCCACAGGCAACTAATAGATTTCAAATTGATTTAACTAAACAGGAACATTAAAACTATTGCACAAGAATACTGTAATTGTGCTATTCATTTATTAAGCATTGGCAAGCACATGCTAACAAAAAAATAATTATCGAAAATGCATAGATATGCAAATTAGTATGACGTGTTAAATTCACCATACACCTTCCATATATGCAACGTATTTTATGTTTCATTAACATCTTCTCGCAGGTACCCTACAGTGATGCAATGCAGTCAATGAAGAAGATTTCAACGTCCAGCATTCCATTATAGTTACTAAGGTGCATCAAACGGTGTTTTTTTTTTACATAGGCCCAGTGGTCAGCTTCAACTAGTTAGGACAAGGGGGCGAGCAAGGGCAAGGGTACGGAAAACTTTATAAATCTACGAGCTCTGTGGTCGCTTGTCATTAACAGTTATTTTGTCGGTGTACGTGGTGTAAAGTTTTAGACCAAGACTTTTAAACCAAATTTAAAGATGTTCACGAGTAACAAAATGATGGTAAGAAATGAGAGGTCAACAGTTTTAGTAGTAGTATTTTCTTTTTAATTTTGTTTTGTGTGTAAATTTTTTCTAATTTGTTTTTTTTTTATTTTTAGATCTTTGGAGCAGTGCTTGTTGCCCTCTTAGCTTATGCAGATGCATTTTTCTTGAACTGGGGAGGTTCTCAGTAAGTTTTGTCTTATTTTATTAACATATTTGTTTTTAATTTTGATTAAACCAATATTCTTTTTTAGTCATTAAATTTATATTTGAATGATTAATAAATGATTAATTATTTTTTAATTTCATTTAAGAATCGGTTAACTCATACAGCAAAAAGCTATACAGTAACAGAAACAATATTCAATTAGGTACATTAAATTTTCAGTAGGTACCTGAATATATTTATAGGAAATTTCTTTGATTTCATGTTAAGCTTAAAATGATATAATTGAATGATATATTGACGTGAAAAGTTTTTGATTTATTCTGATGCAAATATTTGTTGGTGATGATAACTTACTCGGTTGTACTGCTATTGCTTTTATTTAAATGGTTCAAATCTTTTCTTTCCGTTCTTTTCTCTCATTCTTGTTTTCATCAATATTGCCGAATTGTCCTATAGCAAATAAGTGTTCGAAAATACGATATGAAAATACGACAAGTACATAGTTAAGTTCTAGGTGTAACTTTGAAGTAAGTTTGCAAGTTTGATAACGTAATTCGTTAAACATTAAACACTTAAAATATGTGAAATCCTCTGATATCTAACCTCAAAAGTTAATTGATTAATTTTTCTATTAAGTTAATAACTGTGTTCTGTAAATTTATAGTATTAAAACCAATTATTATTATTATTATTGTATATTATTAAATTACACTTATTTTTGGTTATGAACCCCTTGGAGCACGGGTTAATATGTAGTCATCGATCTCAAATTTCACAGGATTAAGTACGGAAATAAACGAACAAATTGAGAAGTTCCTGCAGAAAAAAAAGTTTAAAAATAAGGACCACCCTAAAGTACATTCAAACAAGGCGCACATAATTTATTCAAGAAGAAAAATGTCAATATTTGCAATAAAATAGAAAAAAATGAAACCACTTTTATTTAAATATATTTCTGTAAAACAACAATAAAAAATAATTTCTTTACTTGATTCACAATGTACTAGTAAGTATGGAATTTTGAAGAAAATTCTTTTTCGATAAAGTTTGTTGATGTTCATTTTCATAACAGAAATTATTTGGTTTTGATTGATATCAATCGTAATTATCAAATGTAGATATCGTTCATCAAAGGATGATTCCAAGAGGCAGTCCTTGAAAAAAATACTGTTTTCTATTTCTTTTTGTGTTTTAGTAGTTCTCCGTCGATCGCTTATTTTAAGTATGTTTATCTACATATAATAACGTCATTGCATACGTATCAATGACTGTATAATCCCCATCATGAATCATGATACACGCCAATGATTATAATGGCACTAACGTTGTATAATAATGACAGTTCGTTCAAATAATGACTTCATTATTTAAACGAACTGTCATCATTATACAACGCTAGTGTCAAAGTCTGTCAAAACATACGTGGATGACAGTTATGTGACAGTTCGGCTTGCCATCATTGACAAGTACAATCCCCATCATGAATCATGATGCACGGAAATGATTATAATGACACTAGCGTTGTATAATAATGACAGTTCGTTCAAATAATGACTTCATTATTTGAACGAACTGTCATCATTAGACAACGCTAGTGTCAAAGTCTGTCAAAACATATGTGGATGACAGTTATATGACAGTTCGGTTTGCCATCATTGACAAGTACATTTAAAATATTTGATATAAAATGGAACTTATGAGTCGCAGATAAAACGTCGTATTCGACTCGCACACAACGGATATAAATCGCTCGCATGTTGTGTGCGAGTCGAATACGACGTTTTATCTACGACTCATAAATTCCATTTTATATCAAATCTTTTAATTGTATTTGTCAATGGTGGCGAGGCGAAATGTCAAATAACTGGCATCAACGTAGGTTTAGACTGACTTTGACAGTACATTCATATACTGATGACAGTTCGTTCAAATAATGAAGTCATTATTTGAACGAACTGTCATTATTATACAACGCTAGCGTCATTATAATCATTGGCGCGTATCATGACGGGGATTATAATATAGTCATAGATATGTATGCAATGAACTTATTATGTGTGAGTCGTAGATAAAATATTTTATATGAAATGGAGTTTATGAGTTGTAGATAAAACGTCATATTTGACTCGCATATAATGGATATAAATCGTTAGGATGTTTATAAACCGGTTTTAATAATAACCGGTTATAATACCGGTTTTAAAAGAATTCACGCGACTGAACTAAAATATAAATTATTGCTTTCTTCGAATTATATAAAACTTTTAGATATTTACAAAATTCTGAAATAAAAAATGTATCTTTTCAAGCTGTGCACTGCTAAGTGCACAATATCAAAAAAAACGACAATGGAGATATAGAAGTAACATTAATTCTTTTTATGTAAAAGAATTATTTTAGCCCAACACCTGGTCCATCCATCTGGAATATTGAATAGATAATCATTACTGAACAATCTGACTACCAAAAAAATCACAACTTATTTCGATTTACATTAGCATAACAAAACTATAACAGAACATTCCTATGATGCTTGAAGACTTAGGACATGTCTTAAAATTTGAATATTACATTTGAAATTATTAATTATTGCAGTGAAGAACAAAAACAGCAAGTATACGCCTATCCAGTATCATCAATTTATCAACAAAGGTACGCACAGCATCAATACCAACCACATCAACAACAACTACAACAACCAAATGGCAACCCCAACGTTGAACAGGGGTCATCGCCCATACCAGCAATACCAATTCAAGTACCACTACAATCACAATTCGCTCCAATGCAGAATATTCACAACGTCCAATTGGTCCCATGCTTATGTCCGGTGACACCAAATGTGGAATACGACAGAGTCCAAGAACAGCAATAGATGGCGCTAACATCAACTTCGATCATTATTTATTAATGTTGTCAATATTGTATTTATACTGCCAAGACTGACGCAAAGACTTCAAATGTACAATGTTATTGGTTGAAAATGTTTTTAAGATTGTTAACTACCTAATATGAAAATAATTGAATGTATTATTGTTAAGTATTATTCAATCAATTACGACAATTGATAATGCCAGTTAATTAAATAAAGTCATAATAAATAAGTTTTTAAAATTTTTTGTTATTTTATTTCGTAAAAAACATTAACAATACTAACTAAATACACTACACGTACACCAACAAATCACAGATTTACCAACATAAACAAGGTATGAAGAAAATAATAAACAACAAATAACAATATACAGCGAAGAAGAGGGAATCGATTTTCCAGCTTGGTAACTCAATTGCAAATCTTTGCTATCTTCCTTTTGTACCTATCAGGCTGTGCTCGCGTCGCTCAGTACCATTTTCCGTGGCCAAAACCGCCACCGCCGCCACCACCAACGTGCGACGAAATCAGAACGCCAAGATCATGGCCGTCGTCTTCGTCCTTGTGGTGGATCGTCTTGTAAATGGTATGCGTATGCTTGATGGTCTTGTGGTGGACTGGGATGATGATCTTTACCGTGTCATGACTGAAATGTTTACAAGAATAAACAATTAGTTGTTTGGGTAAAAAATTAACAAAGAAGTTTAACGCAGCTAATTTTTTGTAGATGAAGGAAGAAATTGATGTGTTATTTGATGTAATAATACATGTGATAATATAAATTTTATTTGATCACTTCATCACTACAGGTAACTGTAACGTCCAGTAGGGAACTGCACAGTGCACAACACCTGAAGAATTCTATTCTTTTGACAGTACAAATTACCTACATATTTCATATTATTTCATAAGACCTGTTGCGTACTGTACTAACCAGCTAACCGTTGAAAGATGACATTTGAAATATGTAAGTTGACAACAATCAACCTACTGTTGCATGCGGTGTCTTTTAGAACATGATAGAGCATTGATTTAGAGCATTTTATTTGATAATAAAATGAAATGTGGTCAAAACGAACTTCAGGCGGTACGAAGAGTATTATAAAATTATTTTATGTAAAAGTCTACTTAAAAGGTCTATTACGTTTTGTCTATTACGTTTTTGTTTTATCATACTGCGTATGATAAAATAAAAAGAAACGATGTCGAAAGATGAGGAACGTCGCCTATCTAACAATATCTCTTCCTAGCGGTCTGACGTCATTGAAGGTTAGGTTGAAATGCTCCATCTACAAATTTAATCATTGTCGTCCGACCAATACGAACCTAAATATGAAATATGGCCAAAAAGAAAATTTGGTTATCTTTGATCGTGAATAAGTCGTGATGCTGATACGATATCGGTGAGGACGTTAGTTATAAGACGTTAGTAAATATAGAATCCAGCTGGGTTTGAAATTTTCCGAAGTCAAATCCTTATGTTCTGTTAAAATAAATTAAAAATAATGTACGCCAAACAGTTACCAATAATGATATGACAAATGGATAAATATACCGGGTGACCCACGGCATAGATACTCCCGTTTATTTTTTTTTTACTTTCATACGCAGTATGTAAAGTATTGTAATCGTGCCAAAAAATTTTTTTGAGATTTTAGCGGAAATATGTCTTTTTCGGTCCCCTGAACATTTTTGACCAAGGTACAAAAAAATGTCCGATTCCGGACAAACTACTAAAGGTATCGCGACGAAACTTCATATTTAGAAGTTTCATAACCAAACTTAGATCTGAGAAGCTTTCTGTTGAAAAGGGTCCAAAGGAACTGGAGGTTTAGTCTTAGCATTTTTTAAGCCGCCATTTCTGGTGTTTCGTCGAAATAGTTAAATAATAAATTAAAGATGAGGAAATTCTGAATAATTTATGAATATGAAATTTTTTGGTACAATCAATGAGCAAATTTTATTTCATCGAGATCGGTCGTAATGCATTAAAACTAGTAGCCAGGATATGTCAGAAATTTTGATTCTAATTCTAATCTTTTTACACCCAATAACACGTAAGTGTCATTTGGACGGTGTACCCGGTGTTAACGGAGTACAATGTCCGAACGCAGCTTTAATCGACATATCTGTCTAGTTCTACTAGTTTTATTTTAATGCAGACATGGCCGATCTCGATCAAATAGAATCTCATGCAGCTAAACTATTAATTATATATATATAGTATGATAAAGTCATGTGCCTGGCCACATCAGATTTTTTATGTATTAATCTAGGTGGCTATGAATTAGTGAAAATAGTCGAAAATTGTCAAATAAACGCTAACTAAATCGATTTTGGCGACATTGCATTACTGGCGCCATCTAGCGTGATTTAATTGGTTTTTTGCCTGTGAGTCTTTTTTCACGGGTACCCAATGGTCACACCCTGATTATTCGATAGAAAACATCTTTCCGATTACAATGATACCAAATACTTGATATTTTATATTATATATTTTAGTATATATTTTATTTTTTCACCAATTCATAGCACCTAAATTAATATATAAAAAAGTTATTTTTGCGTTGCCTTGGTGATAAAAATTGACGATCGATATGTTTTTGTGTTCAGAATGTCATCCTGATTGAAAATATCACACAAGGAATATAGGGTGCCATTTAAAATTTCAATGATGACATCATTTCGGGAAACATCGGAAGTCCTATTAGCCTCAAAAGTATCCCAAAGAATGTCATTTTTTGTCTATTAACACTTTCCCAAATTCATTCGTCCAGCTTTATAAACAAAAAAATAAACGGGAGTACCTACCTATGGCGTGGGCCACCCGGTATATTTGGTTGACATATGTGTATTTATTTATTTTTATTTTCATCATTAAAATCGGTTATTTTATTAATTATATTAAAATCTTCTTTAAATGATGTAAAAGTGTAATGTTTTCAATTTTAGTTTTATGTTTATTATGTAATAGATGTTTATTAAAAATGGAAGTTGTTCTAATATTATGTTCATTAAATCTTATTATTAAATTTCGCCCTGTCTGTCCAATATATAAAAAAGCTCTATGTTAATTGTTATGCATTTCATTCTCTGTATTTTCTTTCTTCAAGTCGAACACGAGTATTGTATTTATTCTGCTTACTGTACGCGTTGCATCTGCTTTGTGTTGGCTTTGCGTCTGAGTTGCGCACCAAGAACGTAAACCTTGATTTAAGCGCATTTGATCTGGCTATTATGTACTGCAGTCAAACATTGAAATGAATTAAGTTTTATTATGGTATAAAACATGTCCTTTGAGTTTCTATTATTATTGTTATGACTTTTATTGTTTGAATATAAAAATCATGAAATAGAAGCTCTGAATGTTATTGCGATCGAAGTCCAAAGACTGTGGCTAATGATGTAAAGAATGCGGAATGCTTTCTAAGGTAAAGTTTTTATAAATATTTTAATGTAACGTAAATAATGTTATTTAAACAGTATGCTGATTACACTTACCCTCCTCCACCACCGCCAGCACTGACATTGACGAATGCGAACACAGATAAAATGCACAGGAAAAACTAAAACAGAAGAAAATCCAAGTAAATCCATGTAAACTTAAACATTACAATTAACCACGGATTACCAAAGCGTTAAATTGCATCTTGCTAGTTATTGTGGTGAGGTGCAGACTTTTACTGTGAACCAATTTGTTTGGAATCGTGCTTTTATATCCGTTTTGGGTGGAATCAGTGGCATTTGGAGAGCCTTATTCCACCACCAGATCTGGATTAGTCTTTAACGCCATGTTCATTGATAAGACGTAACGTTCACTGAACCCAGTGCTGCAAATTTGAAAGACCTTTCTCCAAATTACTATAACGATCCATAGAGTGATGGTATTGTTGAAGATGATGGTTTAATTGGACAACTATGTAACATAATGATTGGCCAGTTTGTGGAAGTAAATATGGAGATAACGTTAATTGTGAATCCATTAGAAGCGCGCATTTCTGGTTTAATGGAGCAGGTAGATATATTTATTGTTTCTAAATTATTTCATTAATACCATGATTAACACAAATATTTGTGGAATTATTCAATTACCTACTTAATATATTTTAAGTATATATACCTAGAAATTTGAAGTACTTTTGTATATACGATGTGATTCATTTGATAGGAGAGCTACGAAGTCATGTTTTTTTCGTAAACTAGATTTTGAGATGTTACGCTGCTTTTCGTACAGACTGTATTTATGTTCCTAACACTGTAATTACGGTCATTCGAATATTGAGTTTATTCTTGCTGACAAACCTTTTTGGTGATTGACGAAGATGCTAATAAATTAATCTTTTCTTCTGTTTTATATTGTGTCTATTTAAAGAAATTGGGAATAGTGAAATTTAATGGTTCACAAAATGGGTAACAAAAATACATTTTATTTATTTTAAATGCAAATTATTAAAGATCGAGTCGGCACTTTGCATTAGTTTGCGCGAGAATAGAGATCTCGTCTTAGTTGCAATTAATGAAATCTGAAAAGAAATCTAACATACAGGATGAGCCATTTGAATGGAAATGGTGGAATATCATTAAAAGAGCTCATGCACTGTGAAAATATATTAAGCAAACGTTTACAAGTTTCGAGGGGGACAAACGATGAGGATATTACCAATTTTTAAAACATCATCGACAAAATAGGTGGTGAATAAGATAGGTGTGTAAGTGGGTCCAGTTTTTAAAATATATTACGAATCTGGCAAGAACAAAGGCTCAAAATACCAAATAATCTTGTTCTTTGCATTTTTTACCATTTTTAAAAATAATAATGCCACGTAATAAAATCTTCATATACAAACTTTAACCCTAATCTTTAAAGTTATAAAAAGGTTATATCCGTTATACACAATATCACATAGTTGTCGTGTTTTATCGCTTCTTTGGTTTAATCTTCAAGATTAATAATTTTATTTTATCCTATGCTGGAGAATTGTATCAGGAGGCATTTTCCTATGATGGAGCACAGTGTTAAAATACACGGCCTCTATGAATAAAAGAATAACGCTACATTATACAGATTTCTTTTAAATAAATATTTTAATGTGAGTACGTAGGCTTTCACGGCCAGAATCATTTAGAAAATAAACTGCTTCCGGGTAACGCCGTCGCGCACAACTTCAGCACAATTGAAAGTTAGCTCACGGAGTTCATTTTCATTGTTTACTTCCGTCTTATACACTAATCCTTTTAAATAACCCCAAAAATAAAAATCTGATGTGGCCAGGCACATCATACTATATATAAAATTAATAGTTTAGCTGCATGAGATTCTATTTGACCGAGATCGGCTATGTCTGCATTAAAATAAAACTAGTAGAACTAGACAGATATCTCGATTAAAGCTGCGTTCGGATATTGTACTCCGTTGACACTGGGTACACCGTCCAAATGACACTTACGTGTTATTGGGTGTAAAAAGTGTAACGGTGTTCAATATCCGAACGCAGCCTATATTGACAGTAGTATTTTCAAAACATTAGCGTTTGCCACTAGCTACTGTCATTAGAATCAAAAAATCTGACATATCCTGGCTACTAGTTTTAATGCAGTACGACCGATCTCGATGAAATAGAATTTGCTCATGCAGCTTAACTATAAATTCTACCAAAAAAATGTCATATACATAAATTATAGAAAATGTCCTCTCCTTTAATTTATTATTTAACTACTTTGACGACATTACACAAATAGCGGCTTACTTGCAAAATCTTCGAAAAATGCTAAGAGTAAACCACCAGTTTCTTTGGACCCTTTTCAACAGAAAGCTTTTTAGCTCTAAGTTTGGTTATGAAACTTCTAAATATGAAGTTTCGTCCCGATACCTTTAGTAGTTTCTCCGGAATCGTCGCCACAAAAACGGGTACACACACACATACACACACACACACACACACACACACACACACACACACACACACACACACACACACACACACACACACACACACACACACACACACACACACACAGACATTTTTTAGTACCTTGGTCAAAAATGTTCAGGGGACCCAAAAAGACATATTTCCGCTAAAATCTCAAAAATTTTTTTTGGCACGATTACAATACTTTACATACTGCGTATGATAAAGTAAAAATCCAGAGGATTCAAGTCTGGAGAACGACTTGGCCACCGTCTTTGTCCATTAATCCCTATCCACTTTTCACCAAATGTTTCACTTAAATGTTGCACTACAATGCGGCTCTTATGTGCAGGAGCACCGTCGTGCATAAACCACATTTCACAAACATCAAGCGGCACATTTTCTAACAAACCTGGTAGTGTGTTTTGTAAAAAATTCAAGTATTCTTCACCATTAAGACTGGGCAGTTCCACTGGCCCTACTAAACAATTGCCAATAATTCCGGACCAGATATTAATGGCAAATCGGTGCTGAAAATTAGTACGTCGTATAATTCGCGGATTTTCATAGGTCCAGTGGCACATGTCCCGGTTCTTAAAAATTCCGTTTCGGGTAAATGTCGCTTCATCAGTGGAAAGTACCAAATTAGAAAAGTTTTCATTGTTTTGACATTGACCACGAAACCATTCACAAAAGATGACCCCCTGTAAATAATCCTGTGGGAGCAAATCTTGTACACGCGTTTCCCGATATACCCGAAGTAAGTTTTCACGTAGTGTTCTGTGCACTATTCCGTCACTTGAATTTTTTACTCCAATTATGAAGATCTATAGCCCCTAGAAATTATTGCACTCATTTAAAATATATATTAAAATAAAAAAATAATTACTATTTACAAATAGAAACAACTGAATTTTTGAGCACAGGTTTATTTTGATACTTTAAATCACCTCAACAGAGCCAAGCAATATCTGGCCCACAAAGGCAACAAATTATGGGTTTATTTTTATATTAACAAATTATTATATTCTTAATTAAATATGTGTTCATGTGTGTTCAAATATAATGGAATATCTTCGGTTTTCTTTTTTGGAAAATGGTTACTGTCAAAACTATAATAATAAAAAATAATTAATCAGTCCGTTTCAATTTTTAGTCCCGGCAACTCAGTATTCAATTAGCTTTGAAGAAGCGAGCAAGATGGTTCGCGAAACGTCAGCAGGCGATTACCTCTGATTGACGTTACCATGTAATAATGAGTAATAGTTTTAAAGGTTCGTCTGTTAACCTCATTGTTTCTTTCCTCGTTCTTATTTGTTCCCAATTTAGCATAAAGTAGTCCCGGAGTTGACATATATAAATATATAGAATATAGGTAAAACTGACGTCAATGAATTCAAAACATGCAAGAAAAACAAAAATAACAAAAGTTACGGTTTCCACTTGTTCTATCTTAATACACAGACAATTTCTTCTTTCTGACCTACATTTCTTTTCACTCTTGGTTTAATGAATATTCATTGAAATTATCAACATACACACAAATAAACAAAAAAAAGCTTGGCCTAACCGTTAACGTTCAAAACACTGTGACACTTTAGAAAGTAATTTGCTGTAAATTACACCCACAACATTGTAAGTAGGTACGTATCTAAGTGAAACCATATTCAAATAATAATGCCGTTGCACGAAAACATGAAATTTCGTGCTATCTTATTCCGCACAGAGAAATTTCGATATAGAAATGGTTCCTGCTTCCGCGCTACCGGAGGCCGTCATGTGTAAAAAAACAATCGCAAGCCCGTTACTTCCGTTTTGCTATAGGAAATTACGTAACGTCAACCTCAAAGCACACGCAGATATTGCCGCAACTTTCTTCTTGTCAAATTACACTTATTTCTGACTGACTAAGCATATTACGTTTGCCTCGAATTTCTCCCCGAAGGTAAGGTGCTCAATGTAATATACAGTACGGTTATGAAGCCGATGGTCCGTAGTACTACTAATTGGTTTGCTTTCACATAAAAAAAAATTAATTCGAAAGAAAAAGGAAGTTTATTAAATAATCATTAACGAAATGCTTTCGTATGTATTCCTACCTACGTGTGCTTATATGGTATAATTTCTGCAGGGAGTGTAAATAAGTGTCATATTTGATGGAGTAGCTACTTTTGATTTAATTTGATTAGTATCTACTTTAGGTTTATAAGAACGACATCGTTGAAACCTTACAAGAATTGGTGTTCTTGATGGAATTGATACATTTTAGATACTGATAAGTTTTGCAGATAATCAGGATAGCTGCACTGGAATAGAGAATACAAAGTGGTCAAGTGAAAGGAAGCGAGCGCCATACGCTTCATTATTAATTGTAAATTGGTGTTATTTATTCTCACATTATTCAATTTATCTTAATAGAACAGAAGATAGAAGGTGACGTTATTTTGTAGCAATAGGGAACTAATACTGTTCACTAACTGCTGTCAGATGTCTTTCATAATAAGTAAATTCACCACAAACCTAACATGTAAGTAAAATATCGTACCGTGTTCGGCAGAAAGTTGGAAAATTTTCTATTATAAATTTTTCAGAAAATCCTATTCTACATAAAAGTTTCTGAATATATAGTCTTGAACCTACAATGCAAACATTATAATGTAAGTATGTATCTGCTTGCATGTGCCGGGTGTAACCAAAACTATGAAACACATTTAAGAGTAAACTACCTTTATTTTGAAATTACTTAAGAGTTAGATATCTATCTTTATTCCGAAAAATCGCGAAAAATATTGCGATCAAATTTTGTGCCCCATATTCATTGGGGTCTGGCGACCTCACAGGTCACAAGTTGCTAGAGTATCATCTACTGAACTCAATGGTTAGGAAAAACTTCATCCAACCACCCTCTGACTATACTGCTGTTTCGTGAATCGGTGCCGCCATTCTATTGGAAAAACGTATTCCCTCAAACGTTTATGGTTTAAGGTGATTGCTTAATTAATATTCCGCTAATAAACATAAATATTTCAAAATACCTTGCAACGTTTGTTTCGTGAAAAAGAAAATACGGGAAGATGGTGAATGATTTTAGAAGAAGACTGGTCTTGACATTGAATTCTAAACTGAATTTTCTTGCGCTCACTATCTACAATTTTGGTTGACAGTTATTTTGATTCTAATGACATTATTGTCGTAACATGAGGGTGCGTTTGGAAACACTGTTGTATAGTGCATAGTATGACAAAGTCATGTGCCTGGTCACGCTTACCTTAGCTACCGTAGTTATGTATACTTACTTAAATGTATAATCCTTCCACATTTTAAAGTTGTATTCATACAATTCTCAACTGTGAATATTTTCGACTCAGCGAAGATTTGGAGATAATTGCTTTTCTTCGTTAAAATTGTGTATCAATAATCCCTAATCATGGTCAAGACACAAAATGTGTGATTGGTCACTTCCATTCATCTTTTTGTGTAAATTGGCACACTGTCAATAAAAAGTCTCCATCACGTCACATTGTTTTAAAATGAGTAAAACAAATTCATTTAAAGTTTTTGATATCCCCCCCAGAAGTGAATAAGTCGTGGTTTTCTAAGTAGGCTGAAATGAACGCTTAAACTTCAAACCTTCATGTAGTGAAAACGAAAAACATGTGAATAGTCTCTGGAGTGATTTAGAACATGTTTTTCAGGTTACTTACGTGTTTCTCTTCATAACTACACTTTCTTCTGTGGAACAATACGTATATTCAACCCGTCGGCGAAGTCTCTTTTATATTGAAGCAATATGTCTTATCTCTTCTTACAAAGAAGCAAAAATCGTTTGATAGGAAGAAAAAGTATTTAAATATATAATAAACAAAATTACTTACATTATTATTGACTGCGCAATCTGTGGGTTTGTATCATAGACCATCGGTGAAGTCTTCTGTCTCGAAGACAACGACGGGTTAAGATACAAACCCGGTAAAATTAATTTGTGATGTACGTACCTAATCTAAAAATTGAACAATGTCAAAATGCAAATTAATTATGTCTTTTTAAACAAACCTAATATAAGAAATATCTGTAACGCTAAGCTGGGTTCCATTCATTTCTTTGACCGGACATTTTTTCTTTAACTTTGTGGCAAATATTATTATATTAATAGGTTATCAATTAATAGGTTATTAATATAACCTATCAATAGGTAATTTGCTTATATTTTACCACTTTTGTCTATGTAGATATAGGTATAGGTATACCTATACTGTATATCCAGAGACAATCAAGTTTAGTCGATCAGACTTGAAAAAATAAAAATATAACCTAAGGGCGATCGACAAATTTGAACTATAAGTATCCTCCACGCAGGGTACTGGTCCAGTGCACCACGAAGAGGTTTCTGGTTTCTAATGCTGGGCGGACTATGGTCACGTAATTGTTCAACTCTCGGAACGGACGGAAACTGACCAGACTCGAGAGAAAAAAGATAATTGTCTATTGTCTCAAAACTAGCCAGTGGATATCTTAAATACCGTAATGAAAGGACGGAATACCACTTTTATTGGCTGCGGTTTTCACAGATATTGTCGATTATGCCTTAATGGTTAAACAAGGTGAATACCAAGAGTTTTTCGAGATAGCATTGCTTTAATTGTACTAAATAAGAACAATAGTTGTAAGTGTGTTTTACGTATGCATTTTCTTTAACCATAGCATTTGTGCATTTTTTAAGTCATGATAAAATTCTAATCTTTATAAATTAATCTATCAATTGGGTGAATAGATACGCCACTACAAACAGGAACTGCAAGACAGACAGCTATGCCTGTTGATATCTCCAAACCTGTACAATTTACAAGGATAACATGTAAACGACGAGGTGAATATGATATGAAAAGCTATACAATACAAATTAAACAATCCAGCTGCTGAACCACTAAAAATGCATCACTGGACGATGCTCATCTTTCTGTGACCTTGAATTAAAGGGTATCAAAATGGGGAACCAATTACAACCACTTGCAAAGAGGCATAAACGATAACACCTATCCAGAACAAGATGAAACGAGGACTGCTTAAATGACTGCATCATATCGTCATTTGTGGTGAATTCGGACGTTTTTAGCGGTTCTGTGTTGATAATTTGTTAACCCCTGACCATGATGTAAGGATTAACTTGGTGTGTGCAAAACTCTGCCCCTTCCCCACAAATATGCCTCAAATTCACTCGAAATTAACTACGGTACACGAAAAAGTAAAATATTGCCCCCTTCGTTGGAATGTCTAACATGAATAAATTAAGTTTGATTTGTTCTTGGTTTGTGTTTGGGTACCTGTGTTTGTTCATAGGATGATGTAATTATAGATAATGTGCTTCAAACTGGCATTCCTTACTTTTCCTGGAATGCCAACCCAAAAAGTAAAATTTTGTTCTCTGTTATGAACACCTGTACGATTTATTCAACTAAATCAATTCAAATGCAATTTACAGTGTGCTGTGTGTACAGTGGATTATTCTTGTGTTTGCCAAGAGAGAGCTCCCTTACTTTACACTTTAGGTTATTAGTTTATTATTAAATATTATAGATCAGTTTTTATTTTATTTTTAAGTCAACTTACTTAAAATACAACAAACTACTGTGGAGAAAATTCCTTATCAACAGAGTAGTCTACCATTGGAACCGCCTAAGAACTGATACCATTAATTCTACTTCCAGGAAACAATTCGAAAAGCGCCTTGACCAGCAAATGAAAAGTTGGGCCAGCTTGACATCATATTTTTAAAAAAATTTTAAATACTATCTTCTTCATCGCTGAATGTCATCAATTACGTTTCTATCCTCTTCTCGCCTGCCAAACGTCAGAGTTTTTCAGAACTTCTTTCAAAAGATGCTACGAAATGAACTCGTACTGTGTCTTCTCAGTCAGTTATTCTGTTTACTCTAACTGTAACATACTCTGGAACTTATTGCAGGTTTTCGCTAATGGTACTTCATAAGTCGATCTTTCATCCCACTTCTGAATCTGGAGCGGTGGTCTGGATGGCAACTATTAACGGCGTGACTATTTTTATTTTGCTAGATAGTACTTTCGATTAGGGTAAATACAAATGTTGGCATCTAGTGACAGACTGTGGCAGTAATAAATATCACTGCTAATAGTAGTAGCAGCGAATTTCCAACGTGACGAATTTATCATGGCTATTTCCTACCACACTCTATCCATTCATTTGAAGTTACCTACACAAAACGGTTTACAAAATATCCAAACATCTTTTTTTCTAGATATTGAACTGCTAATGAATAATTCAAATTACAAAAAAACACCAATTATTATAGCAGGTACAACAAATAAAACAGTTGTATAAAAAAACATAAATAAAGTATATTTAAACGTAACAACAAACAATATATACACACAAATCAACAATTAACAGCTATTACAAAAAAAAGGACTAGGACAGTTTGTAACGAAGAATTGTAACATTAAAACGAAGTGTTCTGCTGGAGGAGTTACTCGTAACCTTCATGGCCACCGCCGCCGCCCAAATCGGCACCGCCTTGGTCGCCACCATCATAGCCGCCGCCATAACCACCATCTCCACCTCCATATCCACCCACATCTCCACCTTCGTAACCTCCTCCAGCTCCAGCATCAGCAGCTTCATAACCATGTTCCTCGCCGCCTTCAGCATGGCCACCACCGAATCCACCGCCGAAACCTCCGTCCCAATCGTGGCCACCGCCGCCATGTCCGAAGGATGGTCCATGGCCGCCACCGATGCCTACACCTCCAGTTAGGTCGTGTCCTTCGTCACCACCTCCGTGTCCAAATCCGCCACCGAAACCGTGACCTCCTCCTACGCTTGAGTGGATCTCATGGCCTTCGTCTAATCCTCCACTATAACCGATTACTTTGTAGCCACCTCCTCCGCCGCCTCCTCCTACATGTTTTGTGACGGTATGGGTGTGATGGACAGTCTTGACTTTAAACGGAACGTGGATCACCACATGTTTATGTCCACTGGAAATAAAAAGGATTTGTTAATTATTATCGCTAAAGTAGGTATGTGTGTAATAAGTTGGTGATGATTGGTGTGGCATGATTGTAAGTGAAACTTGAGTGAGATTGGAAACGACTTATGCCTGAATTACACTATCAAAGTATCGACAAGTTTCTTTGTCGTGTTCTTCATGAAGTGTATTTTACAAGTCCTTCATGTAGTTTGCATATAAGTTTCGTCCAATATGAGAAATGTAAAGCAATACTGCCAATAGCAAGGCACAAATGTCACGAAATGTTGTTTCACATGGAAACTATATTACTGATGTTGAAGTCAATATATTTTATGGTATCGGCAAGCAGAAAGCCTCGTTTACATCCACTTAACTTAGCGTACGAAAACTTAAACATTAGAGATAGTTGAACTCCATTGAATTATATGTGTTCGTTTACATTCACTTAACGTAGAAGAACTTAACGTAACGTACGGATTTGTTCACTCAACTTCAACTTACAAAATCCGTGCACTAAGTGCACCAATCACAAGCTCTCGATTTTGACAATTTGGATGATGGTGACAGCGGGTGACAGTAACATAACCTAAGAATTAACTCGTGCAACTTGAACTTTGTTATCTTTGAACTTGAACTTTGTTGTTTTGCAATATTTTTAGCTCGATTAGCGGATTATTAACATGAATGATGAAACCTTGATCCAACTTGCGTGTATATAAACATATTTGTATAATAAAAGCGATAGAATTAATATGGATTTCATATTGTGTCACTGTCAAATGCGCATGTCAATCACCCCAACGTGTGAATGTAAATGGAATGGATCTAAATTTCGTACGTAGTATAATTTTTCGTACGTTAAGTTAAGTTAAGTGGATGTAAACAAGGCTTTAAGTATAATTTTTCGTAGGTTAAGTTAAGTTAAGTGGATGTAAACGATACTTAACGACGGAATCGTTGAGTCTTAATAGCTGTCAAGCTATTAGTAAGGTTATTTTAGTTCCAGCTGTCACCTCGTCAAGTGTTGTTCACATGGTTGACACTTTGATGAAAACTTCATGCACTTTGCATCATCCACATTATTTTGACAAGGACTTGTCAAGCAAACTTGTCAAATCTTACACGAAGTGGCAACAATCTACTGTCTGTATCAACATTGATGATAGTCAATTTAGCCCGGGTGTCCACTGGATCGGAGTCGCACGATAAATATCGTGCGCATGTATTTTTATTGGAACCTGTCCATGGACACGATATTTATCGGGCATGACACACATCGTGTCAGTGTGACGGTTCCACTAGACATGCGTGTTCCCGATATTTATCATACGACTCAGATTGGGCCGATATTTATCGGCCCGATCCGGTGGACACCGGGCCTAATAATACCGTTGATTGTCAACGGATATAGATAGTTAGGTATGGGTCAGTTGGGGCCATGACACCCAGAGGGCCGGGGTTTCAGCAAGATTCATTCACAAATTATATCGTTTTCGACTTATAAACTTTTATGCACGCACCCGGTGCAAACTGCACTGAGTCCGAGCATAAATATATAATAAATATGTATGTAGAAAACGCTATAAATTGTAAATGAATCTTGCTCAAACCCCGGCCCTCTGGATGTCATGGCCCCAACGAATCTATGGCTGATATTCGTTGACAATTAACAAAAATACTATGTAGGTGAATGTAACGGTGCGTTTTGACGTGACAGTGAGTGGTATCTACCTTTTACTGGCATGACAGTAAATGCATATTACAGTGACTTTAAAATGTTTTCCATGACGTTTGTCAATACGAAAACTGTAAAGTCGCAACAAGAACATCATTTATGACAGTAATGTCGTAATTTACTGCCACGTGAAAACACACCTTAAATGAGTGTGATCTCTATCTTTGATTGGCAACGATTTTTAATCATATGTTATATGAAATGTCAAATTAATATATTTTTCTACTTTGCGTTCGTTATAAGCTCATAACAAAACCGCTGTCGGTGTCGTTATGAAAACACTAGATCACAAACTTTAGTAACTTTTAGTTTTCCAATATTGACGTCAAGTGTCAAATAAGGCTGACATGTCAATCGCTATTGGCTCGCCTCAATCCTATTTGTGAATTTAACCACAACCACCAACTGTTGAAAATAAAATTACTCTAGATTGTAAGATGACAACCGCAATTCTCGAAATGTATGTAAAATTAAAGGTCGCAAAGTAGAAAAAATAGTATATAACACTCGTTTTATAAGACGTATTGGCGCACTCGTTTCATTTGGGCACTCCTCGCTACGCTCGTCGTGCCCAAAACAACTCGTGCACCAATTTTTGTCGTATACAACTTGTATTATAATATACTATTTAGATAAAGCCAATGAAAACGAAGAAAAATCTAACGTAAAACATAAATCAAGGTATTACAATTTGTCAAACGGATTTTTTTAATTTGCTTCAATCATTACTTAAATCGTTACATTAGTGTTATAAAAACTTATTGACCAGTATATTTCAATGATCTAATTCCAAAACTACTAGATACAGACATTTTAAGAAAATTATACATCATTTTACAGCAAAACTATTACGATGTTTCTAATCTCAATAGTTATTGACAAATTAATAAAATATCAATTCGATGACAAACAAACTTATGGTGAAAAACTGTTGCGCATTTCAATTATAATTTTGTACATTGTCTACCCTTCTGAATGTATTTTTTAAACAAAATGTCATACATTATAAACATTGTACAGTGTGTTGAGGAACGTTCCTTGAAACAATTTCTTAAACTTCTTAAGATTGTCCATTCATCAGCACATTTTATTTTTCATGAAAGTGGTAGTGCTAAGGTCCACAATGAAAAATTTAACAACAGCATCCAAATTTTTTTCACTTTCCATAAGGTTTGAACATTTTTTAATAGAATTTGCTGTATGGACTTTCCTGGACACCCTGTATATCACAATTTGTTTCGGTTCAATTATTACCATCAATAAATTCTTTCTTCAGTTGTTAAATGTTTCAGTTATTAAGTTATGATTTAATATGAATGAAATAACCTGGTAGTCAACATTTTTTTAAATACGTTCATATTCTTGTTCAGAAAAAATGTTCTACCATCCATTGCAAAAAATGCCCAACACCTTGAAAATACTCGTGTGAATTTAGCGGCGATAAGTTTGCACTGGAGCAAAGCAATTAAGATTTAATAACGTTGTTGTTATAACCATTTAATATGGGTAATGCCCTCAAATTCTCAAAAAGAAGTGAACGTATACATACATTTAGCAGTTAATTAAATAAGCAATTAATTTAGAATCCTGAATAACAATATACATTGTAATAACGATAAATGCAAATTTTCTTTACTTTCGCAGGCTATTTGGATAAATCAATTCAATTAATGGCGCAAGTGACTTTCATGGGATAAATCTTGCTGGTCAAATACCTTCGAAGAAAGTGATTCCCGGTGCAGTAGATCATTATTCAATCCATCAGCGTTAAAAATAAATTAAAAGAGAACCTCTTTCTATATGTATCACAGAAGAGAATGTGCATTTCTCGATATACCTTTCACATCTTTCTCTTTTTCAAATTCACATACAATAATATGCATTAATTTGTTCTGATTTAATTGAATTTATTATGCCTGCATTAGGTATTGATGTTTAAAAGTGGTGATAGGTTAATAGTTTACAAGTAATTCTTGCTGTTGTTTTAATAAAGAATAATGTTTGTTAAGTTTTTTTCATTTTTGGGTTTTTAAGCAGAACGTCAAGTAAATTGCAATTAAATATATGGAGGGGGTATGATTTATGTGTGATGACGATTGTGTACTTACCCTCCACCACCCCCTCCGCCTCCTGAGCATGCATTTGCTAGGAAGATGACCAAACAAGATGCGAGCTGTAACGAACGAAAGAAACAAATTAATTATTACTCTTCTGTTGTTGTCTGTTGATGAGTGTGACTTACGACTAAACGGGAAGCCATTGTTTAAATGGGAGTAATCCTCAAGGGAACTAAGAAGTGTTCACTTCGCAAACTGTGAGCGAATTGTGCTGGTTTGAGGAATTGATGTACTATTTATATCGGACTCGAAATTCGTCGAGATGAAAGGAAAAATAATTGGGTGGAACTACTAGTGGCCGCGAAGAAAGCCAACCCCGGTAAACCCATCTCTCTCTCGGAAACGTTCTTGAACTTGGACTTTAGAGGGGACGGCCACTAATGTGTATCGGCCGCTTTCCAAGTTCACTGAACTACGGCAAATCGCGCTTCCAAATTCACGGTTCCATCCACTTTCCCTTTTATGTGGCCTAAGTATGCATTCCTGAATCGTTTTTTTGCTATATTTTGATAGCTGTTTACGCCTTAGTGACACAGTTCTCTAGTGAAACATTGCTCGTTTTCCGCTTGGAGCTGTGGGCACTTGCTGTCATGGCCAATGTCACCGGATTCACTCTGGTTACGATTTTCTCCGCTTGTGAGATGTTTTTTTCTGGAAAAAACCATAGCAGTTGCTTGAAAGTGAATGAAATTAACTTTCGAAAGATTTATAATGTCAGTGTATTTATGGAGTACGCCATTCTCGAAGAGGCAGCTGTCAGATTTGGTTATTCATTGGATAACAAGTTCATTACCGTATATCCTAGTACTACAAAAAACATTCTGATGCAGTTTTTTTTGTATCAAATATTTCATTACAACATCAAATTTGTTGATGAATCATGATGTGTCTGCACTTTATGTGATCGTTCCTGGTCAGTGGCGTAGCTACATATTCAGCGCCCTGGTTTTTCGGAAGAGGTCTGGCATTTTTTTGAACATTTAATTTAATGTATCCCACTTTCAATTCCAATTTTTCAATTCCAGATTGAACCAAAAACGGAGTTTATATATACAAAATCCTTGAGAAACTCAGTTTCGGGTTGTATGACAATAAAAAACAATTAGTAAACAGCTGGCTGTTTTCGATTTCCACTAAATTAAACTAACCCCAAAATTAGTCAAATGACGAAAGTGTTTTACATAAATACCGTCATCGTATTTTATGGAAATTTCTTAAACTAGTATCCATTATTAGCGTAGATTTAAGAACATAGTTAGATAAGTAATAGTTAGTAAGAACAAATTTTGGTTCCGTCAAAACCAAAGTGGGGATTACCTACATAAGCCATTTCTTAACCTTCTGAAGACCATCGCAAATGATCAAGTTTTAATTGCACGCCATTGTTCTTCCTATTATTAAATATGATGCTCAATCATGTTTTCAAATACTTGGGACGCGGAATGGATCACCCAGCATATAAATACGTTATGCGTGTTTTTGACGTATTTTCAGACGCATAACTTGAATGCGCCAACTCGTACTTAAACGATGTATACACATTTTATGTAGAGAATTAATAGATCTAGAAGTTTCCTAAAACAACATTGTTGTCCGATCAATAAAAAATCCAATTCTAACTCACAACCCAGACATGATATCGATGGGAATTTTGTAGACGTCATTTCTAATGCCCAATCAAAGGCATATTAAAAAATTAAGCTGGGTTTGAATTTTTCCGAGGTGAATAGCTTTATTTGTTTTATTTCACTCGGCTACACGCGATAGTCTACTATTCCCGTATTATATACCAACTTCTACTACGTGCAAAACGAGAGATGGCCAATTTGTCGACCAAAAGTGACATAACATCTCGAAATCTACGAAACGCAGGACACGTCAACATCCCATTCCACCGAATTGATACTACAGTCAACCAGCACCTTCACCTCCACCTGTTCAACTATATGCCCGAAGGTTGGAGGGAAAAACCACAGAAAAAACTCAAGGAAAACCTGAGGAGAGAATTAACCAAGAAACCATTCTACGAGGTGGCTGCAGCTATCGAATATCTGCAACATAGATTGATTTGAACTAATTTATTTAATTACCATTGTTTTTCATTTCTTTACCATGACGTTCTCCCTGTACACAGTTTATTTGGCGAAATAAAGATTATTATTATTATTATTATAATTATTATTATTATTATTATGAGTTTGCAAGCTTGCATTTAGAGTTTGTGGCAATATTTTAAATGTGCTATAATATAAATTTCAAACTTTATTGTCTATAATTTCTTCTTTTTTTTCGTTTCCTGTAATTATTAATTATTATTAAATTTAAAAAACTCTAAAATCTACAAAGTTACGACCGCAATACAAACGCAATGAAATAAAATTACCATTAAAGTAATAAAATTACTTACAACCTTGAAAACATTTTCACAGTTCAGGTGAAGGTTGGTTGAGATGCCACAGTACGCTTTTCTAACCCCATTCAAATGAAGTATAGGGAAATTTTTTCAAGTTTCTTAAAGAGATTTTTTTTTTGATTTTCGTCAAAATTATTTGAAAAAAGGCTCTTAGGCAATTGACACTTTTACCTACCACTAAAATTTTGGGATTGGCAATTTCTTTTAAAAATGTAAATTTCTTTAAAAATAAGTAACGCTGTTTCATATTAACATATGAAAATATGTTACTGAAAATCACTTACATACTTCTATCTTTATGAATAAAAAAACAGTAATTTAGTCAAATAATAGCAGTCATTTAAACTGATCAATATACTACAATAAGTAAACAAATATGAAGTGCGCTTGCTTAAAAAAACGAATACTTTCAGAAGTCAAATGTACCAGGGGCGTAGCTACGGGGAGCAGTGGGAGCAAACTGCTCCAGGCGCACGAGTAGAGGGGCGCAAAATTGGCAGGTCAATAAAAAACTTTTGTGTAAAAAATTCCATTGGCCAGTTTTTCTAAATAAAACTCTAAGGATCAAATGTTTTGTGAACTTGACTCAATTATCACAATTTTGATTTATAGATTGGTGCGTTGTATTTATACATAATGTATATAAGTCTATATACGTGGCTATTATTTTACTAAATTAGTGTTTTTTTTATTCATAAACATATATACATAAGTATATAAGTGGTTTTCAGTCTTTTCTTGTTAATATGAAACACATAATTTTACTTATTTTAAAACAAAGAAAATA
Organism: Aphodius sticticus; assembly: GCA_963966075.1. Taxonomy (NCBI): domain Eukaryota; kingdom Metazoa; phylum Arthropoda; class Insecta; order Coleoptera; family Scarabaeidae; genus Aphodius; species Aphodius sticticus. The sequence goes on from OZ014506.1 coordinate 21,919,072, forward strand.
CCATTCCCAAAATTTCAGTGGTAGGTAAAAGTTTCAATTGCCTTCTTTTAATTTTGATGAAAATTAAAAAAAAATCTCTTTAGGAACTTGAAAAAAAATGTCCCTAAACATCATTTGAATGGGGTTAGAAAACCGTACTGTGGCATCTCAACCAACCTTTACCTGAACCATGAAAATGTTTTCAAGGTTATAAGTTACCTATTTTATTACTTTAATGGTAAGTAGGTTAAGACGAAGGTTAAGAAGGTTAAGAAATGGCTTATCTAATACCCACCTTGGTTTTTACGGAAACCAAAATTAGCGCGTTACTATGTTCTTAAATCAACGCTAGCAAAGGATACTAGTTTTCTACTTTGCGTTCGTTATAAACTCATAACGAAACCGCTTTCGGTGTCGTTATGAAAACACTAGATCACAACATTTTGGTAACTTTTACTTTTCCAAGATTGATGATATCGACGTCAAGTGTCAAGTAACGCTGACATCTCAATTGCTATTGGCGCGCCTCAATCGTATTTGAGAATTTCACCACAACTACCAACTGTTGAAGTTAAAAATACTCTAGATTGTAAGATAACAACCGTAATTTTCGAAATTTAACAAATTAACGTTGCAAAGTAGAAAAAATAGTATATAACACTCGTTTTATAAGACGTATTGGCCCACTCCTATATAAAACTTGTCATTTGAAGAACTTTGGGGTTAGATTAATTTATTACAAATCGAAAACAGCCAGCTGTTGATTAATTGTTTTTTTTTTATTGTCATACAACCCAAAACTTAGTTTCTTAAGGATTTTTTATATAAAGCATATATAAAGCACAGATTTTTCTTGCTCCAGGGCGCTGAATATGTAGCTACGCCACTGCTTGGAGTTATATATGTATAAACACAAAAAAAAACATATCTATAAATCAAAATTATGATAATTCAGTCAAGATCACAAAACATTTAGGTCCTTACAGTTTTATTTAGAAATTCTGGCCAAAAGAATGTTTTACACAAAAGTTTATTTATTTCTCTTCCAATTTTGCGCCCCATCTACTCGTGCGCCTGGAGCAGTTTGCTCCCACTACTCTCCGTAGCTACGCCCCTATTCCTGGTATAGTTTCAGTCGTGAACTGTAGAGAGAACATTTAAATTTTGTTTGTGTACAATTTCTTGTTTCAATTTTAATTACTCTCACTAAGGACTTGGCTCCACAGGATGCAGTCCAACGGATCCAATGTTGGCTTATTATATCTTCCACATAAATCGGATTTTGCGCTTAATGACTTCGTAAATAAACTTGTCGGGTGAGGGATGATGACAATCCAGAAGTGTTCCAGAAGCTTCCTTTGCATTCTCATATATTTCTTATTTTTCATCTTATTTCATTTCATACAGTTTTATGAAAATAAAACAAAAAATGAAATTTTTTGTAGTTTTCTATTTAATTTTTACAATAACCAAATGCAACTACACGTTTACAGGTCTCGTGTTATTTGAAAAAAAAAAATGCGACTGTGCGCTTTTTAATATCAAATACCCTAACGATATTTACGGAAGTAAAAAATATAATTTGATTTTTTCTTTTTCCAGTGTACTAAATGTTGCGAAGTGTTTTGGGTAATTCTGAACTGAATTAGTAAAATTACACTATTCCCAAATGCCTAATATGATTTCTTGATTTGTTCTATGTGCCAGCACAATGCTCTAATCAACAGTCAATAGTCAAAGGTCCCTGTTTCAAATCCACGTTGTGGCTGTAATTTTTAATTTATTTAAAGTTTTCATCCCGGCTGTATGACTACCATATTCTATTCTAACATAATATTATTCATTATAGTTAAAATAATCAAGGTACTTATTATTATCATCAATATTGATTGGATTGATAAATTATTGATACGATAATAATTAACATGAACAATGCTGTAAAATTGTACGGCAGATTTAACAAGAACAATTCGTTCAAGTGTATAGATTTTAAATTTAGTACTATACGCGTTACCTCAGTTTGTATTGCCTCACTAAAAACATACACCAACACACGCATATTCCAGGTTAAAAAAAAAAAAAAATGAAACGGGTAATATTGGTTTCCATATTGCTTTTGGCTTTCCGTTGTGTATTTGCGAAAACAGATTGTGAGTACATGTACGCTTTAGTGACGATACAAATTAAAATTTGTATCAAAAACCATTGCTTTAGTTGACACAGAGCTGTACAAGGGCTGTTCTGATACAATCCAGTGCATTGCTGACTGCAAAACAACGAATTATCTTGGAGGTCATTGCGAAAATAATATTTGTGTCTGCAGGCCGCGCATTATAGGTTTACGTTCATAACAATGCAAAAATTGTGGTGTGCTTGCCAAAATAAATATTCAAGCATGATTTGTTGTTGTAGTAATGATGTTTTTTCTGTTTCTTTTTATGTTTCTCACTCTTTCAACGTTTTCTGAAGAATTAAAACATGAATGAAGAGATATTGTAACCAAATGGCAATAACTTTTGCTCGTTGCTGCTGATTGTGAAATTCGTCCATATCCTTATAGAAGCTATTTTGGAGCAAGTAGTTTTAGTCTTAAGAAAAGTTATAGAAAAGCTGGGAAACTGCATGGAAAATGACAGACAAAAAAAGGGGCGCATACGTTAGTGCGAATAAGGCCATCCGTTCTCGTGTCACGAGGATTGTCTTGACAATCACGCGTGCGTCCTCGCGTCCTCGGAATTACACTGTTGTTCTCGTAGAACGTACTCTGTCAAAATTTTATAAACTTATAGATCGGAAAAACCATCCATGTAAACTTGTGGTGTCTTTTTTTTGACAGGCCTGTTTTTGATCATAATTTCTAGTTTGAAGCAAACGTCTGTCAGCTACCTTACAATTGTTTGAATTAGATCTTGGTTTTTGTAAAGTCGACAATCCAGTCAGAGTTAATTTACGCATTTTCATTTTCATCTCCAAACAGTTCTTCATTCAAGTGCCAATTCCTGCAAAAAGTCTATGATCTGATAAAAATATTTAATTTCACTAATAATAAATGCATTAAAAGAAATAAAAATAAAACATGAAAATTTCTATTGTTAAGTACATATTTTAGTTTTAATTCAGATGACAGCTGGTATAGCAACCGCTAAATTTTATCTTAAAACCGTAAAATATATTCTAAATTGTTCTCAGATCACAGAATAACCCTTTGTAAAGATGACATTAAAAAAAAACAAACAAACCTCCATGCCAACATTACATTACCAAAACAGTTCTTCAATGTTGTTTTTCTTAATATTCTTAACTTGAAAATGCAACACCAGTACAATCAATAAGTTGATAATGACATCACATTCAAGGATCAAATTAGAAAATTTTATTACATTACACCAAGTATACAACGGGATCATGAAGATGAAGAACCAAATACTCAGGCACATTTGCTTAAAAAAATCCCGATATATTCGCCTCTATTCTGTGCCTCTATTAAGATTTGTGATTCCCCGGATACCCCTTTTACAGGCAGGTATGGGTGTCTGAAAGGGTTTATTTATACGCTCTCTGAAATCAATTATGCAAACTCAAGTGTATAAAATGTTTAGATGCTTACCTATCTATTCAATTTTGAAATTCTGGCAAATCAATTTTTTTACACAAATATGTATTCACAAATGCTATTTTGACCTTTATGATTTTTGCGCCTGAAGCACCGCGCCACGGTAGCTACGCCACTTTAAATAATTTAATTGTTATTTCAAGTCCGTTCACCCTTTAACATTGCTTGTGAAACCAGACACAACGGTAATAAAATACAAATAAATATAAAGAAAATAGAAATAAAGTATTCCTTTTAAATAGATCATTGACATTACTATAAATATCAGTAAATTACCAACGGTAATATACGCTGACGGTAAATTACCTTGCGTAATCTAAGCCACGCTAACGTAATTTATTTGGTAATTTACCCGGTAAATTAAGCTTTTACATCCCTGGATATACATATTACTACAGTAATAAATATTTCATTGACCAGATGTGTATCACCACAAATAAAAAAAAATCGGACAAATAAAAAAGAAAACAAGGACAAAAGTGTAAACATTTGGCAATTTTTGAGAACATATATATATATATATATATATATATATATATATATATATATATATATATAAACAACGCATATAGTGATATAAGACGGAATAAAAGACTTTTGAAAGTCTTATTAATCTCCACAGAATCAAACTTGCAGAGTTCAACGCTATTATAGAGACAATTAAAATAATAACAAATCTTAAACGGAAACTGGGAAACTTAGCCGTGCATATTATTTTCTACGTGATAAATAATAATGTATTCTGAATCATATAAGCTAAAACATAAATTTACACTTATTCGAACAAATAAAAAAATCTGTCATAAATCGTAACGGAATGCGCTGAAACATAAAACTGGACGCACGACACGAAGCTATAGAAGGCGTTATCGAAAGCGAAAGTGGAAGCACATTCGGATTTACACATATAAATTAAGTAAAAATTATTTATAGCACTCCTAATAAAGTAGGACATTTTATTATTTAAATAAATCCATTACACTTCTGCAACAAACCAGGCATTACATTTCTCTTGAAATTTTTCAAATATTGTTTTCAATATTTGAATATCATTTCCGCATAGTCACGATTTCCAAAATTAATTCCAAATGCGGCAATAGCCAAAGGATAATAAAACTTAGCGAGGATGGAATCAGTCCTTTGAGTGACGATTATATTATATTATTTTTAAGTAGATTTGTAGTGCAGTTCACAAAAGTTGTTATGTATGTCACAGAAAGGTTTTGAATTGATATGTTGCCATGGCAGCTGTGGGCCGTGTAGTGTCGTCGAGTGATAGCCGGATTGCACAATTTAATCATGAATAATAATCATATTGCATTTCCTTGCATTTTGCAAGGAAGACGGATGTCGGAAGACCTAAAATCATCTACTTAGTTCAGTTACTGTTTTCAGACTGTGAGAATTTATTTATTGTTTATAAAGCAGCGCGTAAATTATAGAAACATGACAAAATATCTGAAACAATTTGTTACTTCATCACGTCGAATTTTTATAATTATTAAAATACACATATTTATATCAAATTCAATTTCCAACTTTTGCTTTTGTCATTCTTTTTTAAATTCCAATTTTGTACAACATTTGATACATTTCTTAATAATAGCATACAAATTTAATGAGAAAGACATGTTTTTATAACTCTTGTAGAAACAACCCTTACGATGTGGTATTGTGTACCTATGTATATGTAGAGTGAAATATGTAGTGGCTGTACAGTTCAGAGCACACAGAGCGTACAGATAATTTTTTATACAAGACAAACTAAACCGTAATTGCTTTTTAGGTCAACAAAACTTTTGAAACGGTGCCTCTAGGAAAAAGAATTTTTAGACCAAATATGAACAGCATGAATATGGTACATCATGTGCTTCTTATTTCGTCTAAAATTCTCTTTTTCTAGCCTTTCCAAACGTTAGACAGTATCGGGCACTAACTTGGACATAAAGAGGAAAATTTTGTGTGACTCATTTTTTAGACAATTTTATTCTTCGTATAAAAGCATATGGCTTGTCTTAAACCTAAAATGCAAATAATATAATGCAATTATCTGCTTGCATGTACAGGGTGTTACCAAAATTATGAAACAGTCTTAAGAGTAAAGAAGCTTTATTTTAAAAGCTATGCAAAAAAATTGATGTGGCCAGGCACATGACTTTATCACACTATATATATAACATTAATAGTTTAGCTGCATGAGACTCTATTTGATCGAGATCGGCCATGCCTGCATTAAAATAAAACTACTAGAACTAGACAGATATGTCGATTAAAGCTGCGTTCGGATATTGTACTCCGTTGACACCGGGTACACCGTCCAAATGACACTTACGTATTATTGGGTGTAAAAAGTGTAATGCAATATGCGAACGCAGCTTATATTGATAGATGTTATTGTCAAAACATTAGCGTTTGACACCAAGACTACCTACTGTCATTAGAATAAAAAAATCTGACAAAATCCTGGCTACTAGTTTTCATGCAGTACGACCGATCTCGTAGAAATAGAATTTGCTCATGCATCTAAACTATTGATTGTACCAAAAAATGTCATGATGATAAATTATTCAGAATTTCCTCATCTTTAATTTATTATTTAACTATTTGGGCAGAATTCCAGAAATGGCGGCTTATTTGCAAAATCTTTCAAAAATGCTAAGACTAAACCTCCAGTTCCTTTGGACCCTCTTCAACACAAAGCTTTTCAGCTCTAAGTTTGGTTATGAAACTTCTAAATATGAAGTTTCGTCCCGATACCTTTAGTAGTTTCTCCGGAATCGTCGCCACAAAAAACGGGTACACACACACACACACACACACACACACATACACACACAGACATTTTTTTTAACCTTGGTCAAAAATGTTCAGGGGACCCAAAAAGACATATTTCTGCTAAAATCTCAAAAATCTTTTT